>CM045764.1:100610843-101994177 GCA_025200525.1 Camellia lanceoleosa
CCAATACGAGTAAGATAAACACAATTAAAGGAGAAGAGACGGGTTATATGCCTAGGCATCACATTTTGTGTATATCTCAAATAAGTTATACAAATTGAATCTAAAATATTTTAAAGAAAGTATTGGTGGAGGATCCTTGATGCCTTAGCACATTTTATTATTATTATCACCTCAATTCACCGTTTAGCTAATTAATTTTTCCTAGAATATCCAATCACTTTCAAAATTTAAAATCAAATTTTCTTTTTTAATATTTTCTTTGAGTGTTCAGTCTTTTTTTTTTTTTTTTGCAACAAATTCCATCTCAGACTAACCGAAATATGTTACTTAGCGACATCTTACGCTTATTAAAGTTGCAAAAATGATGGACCAACTAACAAAATCACCCCAGCTCTCGAAGATTAAAATAAAAATAAACAAATAATAGCATAAAACCAATTATAGCAGCAAGAACCCCCAAAATCATTATTTATAAAACAGCAACTAGAATAAAGTCATCATGCTCTGTTGCCGAGAATAAAATAGAACTCCTTTGTTAATTAAGTCCATCTTTCCAAAAAAATTGTTAGTTTTCTTCAAATTCTTCACAATTCACCATAGTTACGAAAACGCAATTATCATCCATTCCTTTTTAGTTTTTCTCATCTTCATTTTCAAACTAAGTACTCCTTCCATATTAAACAGAAAATCATCAACGCCGAAGCTCACCCGATCAGTACTTGATTAAACCTAAAAAGTAGCTGTGACTTTGAACAAATCAAGTAATTCGTTCCACGAAAAATCTTTGTGATAAAAAATAACATCATTCTTTCTCAATCATAAGCTCTCCACAAAACAGAGTAGAAAAGGGTGCCCCAAATTACTTACACAAAATTTCTGAACCCGGATGGTAAATACTACAGCTAATCATGTTGGTTGCATTATTCTTTGACACGGCAAAAATGTATTGTTAATTTTCAATGTTAATTCTTAAGCCATTCACATGGTGTAATCATGTTTACTATTAATCCATAACAATAATTAGACTTCATAAGAAAACAAACATGAGATAGTCATACTGTGATGTATATTATCTCATGCATGCCAATGCCATAAATATTGACAACATTGATTGTCCAAAACAAAAGATTGGAGTCCTTCAAAACACACACTTAATCCAAAATAATTAAATTACAGACTTGAATTATTTATTTAAGTAGCTATATCCTTCGAGAAATAAATAGAGGGCCTAGTAAAGATGGTAGCAGCAACTCCACTTCGTATACCACGAACTCACCATCACAAGCTCATGTCTTAGGTGTAGCAGCTTCCCTTGAAAATATAGCAACCCAAAAAAACAAAAAAAAAAAAAAAAAAAAAAAAAAAGTTAAACAATCTCAATTATCACTTAAAGCAAAATAAATATTGGGCAGCCATTAATAGTTTCTAAATAGGAGTTATTTAGAATCATGGAAAAATCTAAATGCTTAGAATCTGATCATAAAATTAGATACAACCACAAGATGAATCTATTAAAAATGCATATCTCATCATCCCATACGAAAGGGTTGTATCTTGCTCTGTGACTGAATTTTGTGCTCATAGAGAAGCTGTAAAATCATTGCGTAAAGGAGCACCTTAAGTTCAATTATTAGGCTTGGGGACAAAAAAACTAAAGAAAATATGAAGCATACACGACCATTTCATTCAGCACATTGTTACACGATTAGTTGATTTTGTAAAATTATAATAGAAGTGGAGAACTTATGAACAGAAATAGAAATAGAAGGAAAAAAAAAAAAAAGGCATTGACCAGAAAATTAAATTTGAAAACAAGTTGAATTTTTTAAACATCTAATTTGTTACTGTAACTAAATATCAGGCCATGTTTTGGTCAAGAATTGATGTGGAAATAGAACTTACCACAGAGCCAAAGGTACTTGTACTAAAATAGGACTTGAATATTTTGATTAGAAAATAGAACTAAAAGAAACCCAAGAACTTATGCAAGGTTTGCATTTTGCGGTTAAAAAATCTTGGTTACAAATTAAAAATAAGATTTTAACATGTAAACAAGGATGGCCTACAAACAATGCCCACACAGACAAATACAAGAAGTAACAAAATCAAAGTGAGACATACCGATTTTTCTTAAAGATTCCTTTGTAGTCTAGCCATATTCAATATTGCAGTCACATAGAACAATTTTGTATGCGGTCCAAGAATCTGAAGTAGGCATATCTCCATGGACTGTTACAAAGCATAGTGCCAAATACTCCCCAAAATCCAACGGTGAAACCAATCCCCATGCTAACATAAAATCCTGAGGTAATAAACCTGTCCTCATCTTCTTGAATCTCTTTGTGTTTTCCATGAGTAGAAATTGGAGGTTCCACAACCGTTTCCTCTCCAGGACACTTATTGGGTAGGGGACGCCCACAGAGTTTAGGATTCTTAGAATATGCAGAGGCATCAAAGCTTTGCAACTGAGTGCTTGATGGAATTTTTCCCGACAAGTTGTTATTTGACAAGTTCAATACACTAAGAAAATTTAGATAAGCAAGGCTTGTAGGAATCTCACCAGAAAATCTATTTGCAGATAGGTCAAGAGCTTCCAACATCTTCATCTGACCAATCTCTTGGATGATTCTTCCAGCCAAATTATTTCTTGACAGGTTCAAGGAAACCAAACCTGCAAGACTGGCAACTTGCTGAGGAAGTTTTCCAGTCAATTTGTTGCTAGAAAGATCAATCATTTTAAGTAGTCCCAGCTTTTTTGGGTACTCCCTCTCTTGCCCTTTCCATTGAACCAATGCATTGCTCTCATAGTAATAGAAATTTGCATAAAACATACCATCTTCATATGTAGTGTAGGGGAAAGCAGTGGTTCCTTCTGAACTAATACTTTGAACCAAAGCAGAAAAATTGCTGAAACATTGTGGTAGTTTTCCTGATAAATGATTTTGAGAGAGGTCCAAAACTTGAATATAGTCAAGGTAGCAGATATCATGAGGTATGCTTCCATAGAATTTGTTGGATCGTAGACTAAGAACGACTAACCTTGTGAGATACATACCTATCCATCCTTGTATTTTTCCTGTGAATTTATTTTTCTCCAGGTCAATAATTCTCAGCTCTACGCATTTATTCAAAGAGTTTGGCAATCTCCCTGAGAAACTATTGTTGCGCAATTGCAAAGCTTGAATGGCACTGAGGGAACCTATTGAGCTAGGAAGTGGCCCAGACAAATTATTGTTGGCCAAGTTGATAATTCTAAGTGCTTTCAAATGTTCCCAACAATTTGGAAGTCCTCCTGAGAATAGGTTACTTGAAAGGTCAAGATAGTTGAAATAATCAGAGCCAGAAATTGCACATAAGAAAGAAATTGACCCCGAAAACATGTTTTTGGAAAGATTCAAAAATGTTACATTGAATGGAAATGGTGGTATTTGACCTGTAAAGCGATTAGAACTTAAATCTATGCCAACAAAACCAGTTAACTTTGAAGATAAATGTGGTACCAAGCCATTTATTTGGTTGTGAGAAAGATTTAAATGATATAAACTGGGTGGTAGATCCCAAAACCAACTAGGGACAGTATCTGAAATTCCAGCTCCAGAGATATCAAGCTTGTAAAATTGATTTTGATTTCGAAGCCATTTTGGGAAATAAGGCCCCAACTTGCAAAATGCCAAGCTTATTTCACGAAGTTGAAAAGGAGGATCCCAACTAGAGCTAAAGTTCAGAACTAGTTGGTTAAAAGACAAGTCCAAACGTTGCAAACTATAGAGGTTTGAGAAGTGGGCTTCAGAGATCATGCCTTCTAGAGAATTCAAAGACAGATCTAGGCGAACAAGACTATGAAGTTGTACAAGATTTTCTGGGAAAGGTCCATTTAGTTGGTTTCCTCTGAGATGTAATTCCCTCAAGGATGAAAATCTTGTGAAATCAGGTAATGTACCTCTAAGATGATTCCATCCTAAATACAAAATCTGTAATGAGTTCTCTAACTGAGATAACTCATGAACAATCTTGGAAAGTTCTTCATTGAAATTGTTGCCCATCATATATAACGACTGTAAATGACTTAAGTTGGCGAAGGACTCTGGAATACCACCTTCAAAAAGAATATGAGAAAGATCAAGATCAACAAGGCTGCTACCAAAGTTGACCAACCAATTGCATATTGAAGAAGATAGGTGATTTCCACTGAGATCAAGCACAACAAGAGGTGGAGAAGAATTGAAAGAATGCGCAGGAATAATGACATCCGGAAGATTGGAACTAAATAAGTAGAGATTTTTTAAGAGAGGAAGATTATTAATAGATTCGACCCAATTGATTGCTTTACTAAGATCTAAATCTTCAAGATGAAGGTGTCTTAGTAAAGAAAGTTGAGAAAGCCACTCAAGATTTCCATCATTTAAATAATAATTCGCACCAAGGTCAAGATACCTTAAGTTGGAAAGGTTCCCAAGCTGATGAGGAATCGGACCACAAAAGTTATTCAAATCGAGGCTGAGGAATTGTAGTCTCCTCAAGGAAGCAATGAACTCTGGGATGCGCCCTCCAAAACGATTTCCACCAAGATCCAAATACTTCAAATGCCGCAATTCAAGCAATGAAGGACTAATCTCACCGCTCAGAGGATGGTAATAATAAGGATCAGATTCACGAAGATCGAGCATGGTTACATGACCACTGTGGTTGTTGCAATGGACTCCTCTCCATTTGCAACAGTCTTGCTTATCTTCTTCATTCCCCCAAGAAGAGAGAATACCATAATCATCTATGGCAGCTTCTTTAAAATTGAGGAGAGCTTGTTTCTCCCTCTCTATGCATCTGATTTTATTAGCAGCTTCAACTCCTCCTAAGGAGAGTCCAAGAACAGGTATGTAGTTTAATAATAATAGTGAAGGCACAACCACAAACACATGGAGAAGTTGAATTGATTTTGGTAGCATAATAATATTTTTTGTGACCATGATGGATGGCCACAATTTGAAAGATAAATAAGATGATGAATTAGCAAAAACACAGGCCAACAATGGAGATTTTTGTTTGTTGTTTTTCTGAGTTCTGGTTGCCATCGAAAGGCCACTTTTTATATCTTAGTTTGCATTACAAAAAAAATTCTATAATATATATATATATATATTTGAAAAGAAGGACTTAGGAGTCAATGAAGAAGTCGACACGGCTACTGAGAAAGCTCGGCATTACTTCTTGAAAAAGGGAGACACTGCTACACACCTATTTGGAAAAACAGAAATCTTTGGTGCCTCGAATTGAGTTGCTTCAAATGGCTCGAATTTATATTCATCGGTCAACCGATCGGACGATCATCCGGACGACCGGGTGAACCACTTTGTCTATTGCAGTTGTTACCTTGTCGACCGCGGTTGTTAGCCTTTTTAACGGACGACCGGCCGGAAAACCGGACAAACGACCGGCAAGATGAAATTCGAGCCAAGCTCAAATTCAAGATACACAGCATTGCTCTTAAAAAAATGTGTCACATGGATCTGTTGAGTATTTTTGTCCCAAATATTATATTTTTTATGATAAATATTATGTATCTTTTTGTAAAAATTATGATTATTTGTGATTTAGAAATAAAGTTACATATTTTGTGCCAGTGTTAACGCATTTTTATGGTAATGTTATACATTATTTTATCTAAATATTTTTTTAACCACAAAATGTGTAACAATAGCGCTAAGTAAGGAATTCGTAAAATCAGTAATCCGATCTGGTCCAGTCCAATTCGATAGGTTTGGATTGATTTTTTGAATCCGTGGTTCGGTTCCAAATTGAAAAACTAAAAATCCGTAATCCACGGATCGGTTTTGAATTGATCCCGACAGTTTCGGATTGACACTTGACCAGAAGTGAATGGGGTTAATTGTCATAATTTCATGTGTAGTGATCAAAGTGAGATTTGGTGCAAAGTGTGATTTACCTGATCAACTTTTGACTCTAAATTTTTTTATTTTATCTCAAATTGGCAAAATTGCTTCAAATTATTAGGATTTTTATGGAAAATATGTACATGAAAGACGTGTCATATTTTTTAGAGAAAAATGGTAAACTTGATCGATTCAGTGACGTAACATCAACCAATCTAATAAATTTTTTTTTGTCAAAAACCTTAATGACGTTATCAATTAGACCAAATTGACATAAAATTTAAAATTAAAGAGTAAAATGAGAACAATTAAAATTGTAAGGATTAAAATGATACAAACAACAAAATATAAAAACTATTCATGTAATTTATCATTCTATTATTAAAAACATTTATGATGAAATAAACATTAAAATCCCAAACAATATACTTATCAATGAATATGGCCAAGTAATTTACCAACTCCTCTATTTTTTTATTTTATCTTTTATTTTTGGCCGGCAGAGGACATTGTCATTGTCATTGTCATTGGTTATACTTTAACCCCGATGTCACTGTCTCCCTTCAATACAGAAGCAATTTCCAAAGCCTAAAATAGAAGGCCAAGCTTTGCAATTGTTTAGTAATTAATAGGATTGTAACCTTTTACCTACCCAAAAATACATTGAAAAATTTGTATAATCATATCTCTAGCCAAGTCCCGGTGATAGATGGATATAATATAATGCAACCTTCGAAATGTATATTTTGAATTGGCCATGGTAAGAAAAAAAAAGAATAAAAAAAAACTCAAGATTTAATCCTTATAACAAAATAAATCTTAAATTTTTAATTTTATCAATTTAAATTCTAATATTTTGATTTGTTTTCAATTTGAATCATTTGTTTATTCTTGTGAAATAAAACTAATGAAAAAATGATATTTCAGTCATTAAGCTCAACAAATTTATAGTTAAATCAAAACTTTAGAGTTAAATAAATAAAATTAAAAATCTAAAATTTATTTTTGTTACAAAGGTAAAACCTAGAGTTTTTTTTTTTTTTGGTTGTAATATTCCAAACAAATTGTTGTACTTTTGTTAAAATGAGGTCTTGAAGCCTTAAATTGAATTATGAACTGTTATGATTGGTTATAAAGATCCGTTTGTATTGATGATATTCAAGTTGGTAAGAAACGAATATAAAAAAGCAAGAAAACAGAAAAAGGAGCAAGATGGAGTGAGAGAGATTTTTTTTTTTAATAATTACATTAACGACTAAATAAACATCGAACACTAAAATGCACCATTTAAGCACCACCAGGGATGGACCCGCGGGGGGTTGTTGGTGGTTTAGGGGCGACGGGCACCCAAAGTTTTGAAAAAACCCCCTAAATATAATATTGAAATTACAAATATTTTTAAATTATATAGGTTCGCCATCTTAAAGTTTTTGCAAAAAATTTAAGAACCGTCACCTCCAAATTTTCTACTTTAAAATTTAAAAATTTAATTATTTTTTGACAAATACTAAAAATAATAATAATATTTTTTTTTTTAAGTATAATTACTTTTTATTTTAAATTTAGTGATGTTAAAATAATTGAGAATTTATTTGTTAATATCTTAAAGTCTGTTTTGTCGAATTAGGGCCCAAATTTTTTAATTGTTTGTGTTACCCAAAAACAACCTAAGAGAGGGATGAATTAGGTTTTCACAAATTAAAGATAATAATACCCCAATAAAATTAACTACTAGTACAACAAATTATTAACAAGCATTTGAATTTATAGCCATTTATACTCGTTGTATTCATTTGAATTTATAGCCATTTATAGCCGTTATAGTCATTTGAATTTATAATCGTTTATAGCCGTTGTACTTCCATCATTATGCATTTGAATGATGTTTTGATTTGATTTGGAAGTAAATACATAGGTTAGCACATATTTCTAAATTTATGGGTCAAAATCTGGAAGAGGAGGAGGAGGAGGAGAAAAACGATAGCGATAAATGGCATCTATACAATTCAAAACATATATATACCTATATGCATACACAGACAACTCTCCCGCGTCTCTCTTTTTCCTTCAATAAACGTGTTTGACATGCGGCCTCACTTTTGCGTCATTGACCGACACAAGCAGGCCTCGATTTGTACGTGCCTCAGCTCCCTCTCCCTCCTTGTCTTCTTCTCTTTTGCCTTCTTCTTAATCACACACTTTTCCATTTTCTTCTTCACCATTCTCTTCTATCTCTTCTTCACCACTCTCGTCCGTTTCTTCTTCCTCATCGAAAGACAAAAAAAAACTGAACGGATGACGCCAAACCTCAGTCTGTTCTCTTCTATTTCTCGGCAACTCATTTCTTTTACACCTCTCACCTCTAAACCATGGCTTTCTCATCTAGTCCCCTCACTCTATTTCCGGACCTGCACAATACCATAAGCTCTGCTGGACCGAGTGCCCTTACTCCTACTCTTCCTGTCATTACTCTTCCTAACCTTTCTATGATATCGATTGAGCAAATCATGACAGCTCAATCTGACATAGAAGCCAATCATTTCACACTGACGTCCTGTATGGAGACGGTGACGGCAGTCACAAAATTAGCTACCGATTGCAGAACAAGACGAGTGAGCTCCATCAGGCCAACACCCATAGAACGATCCCGGTTTCCCTTTTCTTTGAGTGTTGTGTCCGGACTTAGATTCCGTGGAGTTGGTTGTTATATATATCTTGTTTACATCCTTTACTCTTTACTTTTGAGTCTTGGGTTGTGTTGGGCAGGTTTGAAACATGTGGGTTGAGCTTAGGAACCAAAAGTAGTTGTCCAGATTTTTTCCTGTCCGCTCGAGTGGGGACTCTTTGTTGTTGGTCCGCTCGAGCGGGATAATCACCCTTCCAGTATCTCCTCTGTAGTGTTGTACGCTCGAGCGGCGGTTTGGACGCTCGAGCTGGGGTTTGTGTGTGATGCTCGAGCGACGAGTTGGACGCTCGAACGGGGAGCTGGTTCTGCAAAAGTACTAGGAGTGCGTATCTGGCGCTCGAGCGGGAGTTTGTGAGTGACGCTCGAGCGGGGGTTTCCACGCTCGAGCGGGGCGACTCTTATTTAAAAACCGAGATCCGACTTTTTGGCCACTTTTTCACATCCTTTTCTCTCTCTTACTTTTCCAAAACTCCATTAGAGAGCTTCTCTCACTAGAACCTCAACTTCTCTCTAGGTATTGATCTAGTATGAGTGATTTTCTCACCTTGGGTCTTTACAAAAGTTGTGTTGATCGTCGAGGTCTACGTTTTGATCCGAGAATATTGTGTTTTGGAGCACGTTGAGTTTCTTCATCTTCTTCCCTTGGGCTCCGAATTTGAGGTAGGGATTTCTACTCACTCTTATGGTCTTTGACATAGATTTTGGGTTGTTTTGATAAAGTGTTGAAGTTGGGAAATTTTGGGACTTAGGGTTTCAAAATATAAAAAAGGGGGTTTTGTTATTTTGATTCTAAAAACATGTATTTTGGTTTTAAAATGATGATATTGTTGTCGGTTTTTGATATATGGACCATTTGGTCAATATTGGGAAATGGGGTGAAAACCCTAAATTGTTGTGTAAATTAATTGGTATAATTAATTTGGAAAATGTGTTGATATGTGGAATTAGGTTGGAAATAATGAAATTGGCTCATTATATTGTAGAATGGTAGAGTTGGATTTATTAATCGCTCACTTTTGAAAACATTGATATTTTATCTGTTGGAGCTTTTATTATCTGCTTAGAAATAATTGCTTGGGCTACCGGTGGAGGGTAGTTTTGATTATTGTAGACAATGTATGATGATTAGGTAAACTAAAACTAATCAAACGGATGTGTCATAGAGTATAACGGTTGATAGAATACATTAACGTTATGTATTGATTGATAGTATATGACCTATGTGTATATACGTTGAGTGTGTCTGTGAGAGGAGATATGGGATGTACTCCACGGTTTAGGGGAAGATAGGGGATGGATCTCTAAACCGGATGTTGCTTAGGAGGAGATAGGGGATGGACTCCACTGACACAACTCATATGCTTGTCAGTTAACATGTTGATACAACTCATATGCTTATCTTTGGAAGTGTTGATATAGCTAATATGCTTATCTGTTGAAATGTGGATACAGCTTGTATGCTTATCTGTCGAGATGTTGATACAACTAGTATGTTTATCTATTGTAATATGTTTATCTATTGTAAGATGAGTAATGGAAAACGAAATGAAACATGAATCCAGTGGTTATGAATTGATTTATGGGAATTGGACATTTATCAACTGCTATTGTCTTAGTTATTGTCCATACTGTGTTTAGCATATCTCTACTGGGCGTTGGCTCACCCTATATGGGAACATTATTTTCAGGTACAGGTAGCATGCCACCTCCAAGAACATAGCTTGGATGATGATGAGAGTTGAAGACTCTTTTTGGTTTATTTTGTTCGTATTACATGTATATCTAGCCAAGGGCTTATTTTGTATAGAGTTAGTACTCTTCTTTTGTGTAACCAAGTGTTGACTTGGAAAGCTGTAAGCCCAAAGGACATTTGCTTTTGTTGTTAACGTGTAATACTGTTGTGAGAACTACTCTGGTAAATAGAAATTGTTGGCTTCTTTTATATCAATGCATGTCTATTGTGATGGGTTTTATGTATTATATTGAGGGTGTTACAGCCCAACTCTCTCTGGTCCAGCGCATGTACAAGGATGCGCGAGCAGAAATAGGCACACTGAAGGCCGAAAATAAAGAGCTTAAACGGAAGACCACCTCCATGGCCCAATTTGAAGCAACGTCGTTCTTGGCCTTTGATAGTCAGCGGGGAGTCGTCGCTCTTGACAAAAGCACGGGAGCAGGAGCGTCAAGGGTCGCCCAAAGTGATAAAAAGAAGAAGAAAACGATAGAAGAGGCGAGTAAGTAAGATCGGCGCATGGCCGAAAAAAAAATGAAGGGTTTTTTTTTTTAATGTTTATTTTGATCGGCGTGTGGCGTGTGGCCGTAAAAAAAAATGAATGGTGTTTTTTTTTGTGATTTTTTTTTTATGTAAATATTTGTATTTTAATTTGTTGTTGTGTTTATGTTTAAGTACTGAAAAACGAAATTAAAAAGCAGAGAAAAAAATAAGAAAATTAAGCCCCAAAAAAATAATAATAATGAGAGACCAAATTAAGCCCCAAAAAATAATAATGCTTTTTATATTATGAAAAAACATCGAGTACAACTTTAAATGCTTAAGTAGATATGTAAAGCAAATAGTTGCTTTTTTGAAAATTAATATGGATTTATTAGAACATATCCAATTGTATTTTGATAATATTTTGTAATTAGATATGATGAATGAAAACATCTAATTATATATTTTTGTGATATTTAAGTAGAAATTGATATTGTATATCATATGCTCATTACAAATTTTTTGATTGCATATGCACTCACCCCCCAATATTAGAATCCTGTGTCCGTCTTTGAGCACCACACTATCATCCCATTCTTCACAATTCCATATGTTATGAAATATTTCATGAAACACTTTATTAAGTATTTCATATTCATCTCTCGTTTTAATATGTGACAAGTTCTAAATTTATGTATGTAGTTATATCCTTCCCCAAATCGATAAAGGGGCCTAAGCAAAGATGGTACCAGCAACTCCACTTCATAAGCTCACGTCATAGGAGTAGTTACCAGCTTCCCTTGAAATATTGCAATCAAAAAATAAATAAATAAAATGGATAACTCATGCAACATAAAGAACAAAAAAGGGCTTTGACTAGAAAATTGTTAAATTTTAAAACGAGTTGAGATTTTGTAAGCGTCTAATTTATTAATGTAATTAAATATCAGACCATTGTTTGGTCATGAATGATGTGGAAATAGAACTTAATACACAAAGCCAAAGGTATTTGTACTAAAATAGGACTTGATTATTGTGATTAGAAACAAACCCAACAACTCAAGTAAGGTTTGCACTTTACACGCTGATAAAAAATAAAAATAAAAAAGGTAAATTATGTTTAGACCTTTTGAGATTTCTCTTTAATATAATTTTTTTCTTGAGGTAGTTAAAATTATATTCCTCTCCCTGGAATATATACTCACATTACAAATTGTCTCTTCTAATAATTAGCCATTAGATAGACTAATTAACAATTTTTACTTGTGTCAGAAGTTTATTTATTTAAAATGTTAATTTTACCCATACTTACCCTCTCTCTTTATGGATGTTGTGCAAAACCATTTGCAAAAATCCAGAAAAATTAAAATCATTTCCAGAAACCTATAGAAAAAAAAAAATTGAACAAATTATTTCAGAAACATCTCTGTAAACCATTTCAACAAACAAGTCGCACATTTCAATTAAAGTATTACCAGCAAATAAATATCAACCAAAACCTTTTTCCAACTTATTATTATTATTATTATTATTATTATTATTATTATTATTATTATTATCATCATGAACAAGCATATCCATTGCCACTTCACTAATGAGTTTTTCGTAGAAACCAAAAAAAAATACAGATTGAGTTCTATTTCTTACGTTTCCTCTCTATGCATCTCTCTCAACATCCAACACACAACCGTTAGCACTAATCCGCTGTTGCGATCCACCATCCCCAGCCGCGATGAATCCTCTCCAGCAGCAATTACGCTTCCCAACCCAACCACGATTGCCTCTATCTCTTTTTCACTCTCATTCTCTCCATCTTCATTTTTTCAGATCTAGGTTATTCTGTGTTTATAAACCCTCTATTTTTTAAGCTTATGTTTCAGATCTTTGTTCAATATTTTTCACAACTTTGTTCAATTTTTTTAGGTGAATTTGTGTTGATGTTTGTTTGATTTGGAGTTGTAGACCTAATTGTTTGATTTGGGTGTAAGTCTTTGTTATTGTTTTAGAGAGACAAAATGCAAACTTAAGTTGAATGGTGGGGTGGGATATGGTAGCAATGGGTTAGGTGGTAGTGAATGATACAAGGTGGTGTGGTGCATCATGGTAGTTGTGGGTGATGGATGGTGGTTGTCTCATTGGCTGTGTTTGAGTTGTGGAAGGGAAGGTGAAGAGGTGAGGATAGCTTGGTAAATTCATACCCTCAATTGAGGGTAATACAGTCATTTTATTCTTTTTTAAAAAAAGTGTTAATGTCACACCCCAAACCCGGGTATGACCGGCCGTGGCCCACAGGGCCTTAGCTCAAGGCATACGTAAGCCTAAACACGAATCCAATATCACATTGAACAATTAAACAATAGTTCAATAATAAATGACCAAAACTCAATCTAGTGACATGCCATAAGTGAAAAACAAGTCATAACCAACTTCTTAAAAATATATATATACTAAATGGGACACAAACCGCCCACAAAATAAAATAATTCTAAATAAAACCCAAGGTACAATGTATGCACAAAACTCGACAAAGCAACCAAAAACAACTTTAAAAAATGCCCTAGAGGTCCATGCAATTGAGTCCCCGCTATGCCGTGAGTCCACTCTAAGTCCTTCTAACACCTAGAAATGGTAAACAACTAAGTCAGCTGATAGCTTAGTGAGTAGCAACATGGATAGTAAATACAGTTTTGAAAACATGGTTCAATTCCAAAATAAGATATTTATCACAGAAACTAGATTGACATACAGTTTGGTAAATACAATCTGTTTTAAAAAGAAGGTTCCACAGTTCAACACTTAAAATACTCATGTCTCGCAAGAACATGATAAACGACATTTTCTACTTAAAATAGATTATAACATGAACACCAATAATTTTCTGGGTACCAAGAAAAACAAATAATATGCCACACAGTTCTCAAGGCTACAAGTCCCGTTGGATCCAATACCGAACTAAGAGTCATCCTCAGGGTGATACCTGAGCCTTTTCTCAAAGACGATCCGATTGAAGGTCACCTAGCCATTTTCAAAGGTCTTTTGCTTACAATCGTTGAGCACTAGAGTCATCACGGCCCAACCCGGATCTGTTCCCTAGTGACCAGAGTCACCACACACAGTGGAATAATTTCCTTGGACTAAATACACACATGGTCCCAATAATCAATACACATCAGTTTCGAAAAACATGGTAGTTCATCATTATAAACATGAGACCAAAACAAATAGTTTACAGTATGCCAAGTTCACATATGTTTCAGAAATAATTTGATTCCATTGATAATATAATAATTTATCAAAACAGTTTAGTCTTGAAACAACAATTTAATTTTTCAACAATTCAGGGTAAGGGAACATTTATAAAAATATGTAGCATGAAACTACTCACCTGAAAATGAAATAATATAATCCTCGAATAGAGTATAAAAGTCCAACTAGTGCCCTAAACCAAGTATTAAAACTATACGTCACTACTAATTCAAACATACTAAAAGGAATAATAAACTAAGTAACCCCAAACTAAAACGCACTAACACAGCTCAACCCAACTCATCGTTACTTTTAAATATTACCTAAGTTCATGTTCTTCAAGGTCTAAAATCACCCAAGACATGGGTTCCGATCGAAACTTAACTAAAAATAACTTTAAGATAAAATAGAATTTTAAACAATTTTTTTCTAATCTATTCGCTAACTTTGAAAATTACAAAACCCACTCCACGCTATTCGAAAAATTCCAAAATCCTCTAGATATCAACTAATATATCCTAAGTTTCAAATCCAATTGGTTTCACTTGATTTGCTTATCAAAATAATTATCTACAATTTATTATATCCAAACAGGATGTTTTCTGCAGCACTTTAAAGAAATTGATGGTTCTCTTAATATACACGAGCAATCAATGCAAGGCCAAAAATCTACGAAACTAGACTCGTAACTGGTTCTAATGACACTAATTTGATAATTTTCGGATTTATACCCAAAGAGAACAACACTTCCAAAGTTATTGTTTCGGACTGGTTTCCTGGACAGATTTGAATACATCAATTTATATGGATTTTGACTCCCAAAAATTATGAAAAAAATTCAGATATGTAATTAATCTACTATAAAAAATTCCAGTTCAAAATTCATTCGTTTGATATGGTTTCTTAATTTTTAAAGTTTGAGATTCTGTGCAGAATTTTTGGACTAAAAATTACACCATTCTTTACATGAATTTAACTCCTCAGATTTCTTAATAGTATATATATATAATACATACACCCACAACCTCTCCATCAATGAATAAAATAATAATAGAATAAGAATTAAAAAAACAAAAGCAAAAGGAAGAAGAAAGCTAGAGAACACACCCAAAAGTCCTTCATTGTTTGCAACCATTTTTTTCTTCTTCTTTTCTCTCAACTTCTTTCTCCCCGTGGCTGTTGTGGTTGCTGCTATAGAATGTATTAGGCAACCTAGGGTTACATTATGTATCTACACAAAAGGCCCTAAAATATTATCTCTTGTTTTAATTTGTTTTATCTCCCCATTAATTTAAATAAAATGCAAATATTATTAGATCAAAATATACTTACTAATTTGGCACTTAAATTTATTTATTTTTAATTAATAAATCTTGCCTCTAAATTAAAGACTTTCACCATAAATTTATTTTAGGTTTAAAAATTAATTAAAAGATACTCCAAATATTTAATTTTCACTTTATGATTCAACATCAAAATATTTAAGATTGTAATATTATTATTTAATTATTTACTTAATTTTTATATTCGGGTTCTTACATTCTCCCCTCCTAAAAGAAAAGTTTCGTCCTCGAAACTAACCTAAGTAAATCATAAGAATAGATGTGGGTACTCTTCGTGCATCTCATCCATGTGTTCCCAAGTTGCCTCTTCAACTAGATGATTACGTCACAGTACCTTAACCAATTTAATGGCCTTCATATACAACATTTTCTCTTTTGAATCCAAAATCTGAACAGGTATCTCCTCATACAAAAATTCTCTTTAATTTGAAGCAGCTCATACACTATCACATGTGACGGACTGTGTACATATTTCCTCAGCATAGACACGTGAAACGCATTATGCACTCCTGCCAACCTAGGGGGTAGAGCAACACGATACGCAACCTCACCAACCTTCTCCAATACCTCAAATGGACCAATGTATCTAGGACTCAACTTTCCTTTCTTTCCAAACCTGATGACTCCTTTCCATGGTGATACTTTCAAGAATACCATATCCCCAACATGAAACTCTAAATCTCTCCTACGATGATCAGCATAACTTTTTTTTTGTCTGCTCTGAGCAATCAATAATCTCTCTCTGATGGTGATAATTTTCTGTGTAGCATCCTCCACCAAATCAAGTCCTAACATTTGCCTCTCACCAACCTCATACCAACACAAAGGAGACCTACACTTCCTCCCATACAAGCCTCATAAGGAGCTACTCCCAAACTAGAATGATAACTATTGTTATACGCAAACTCCATGAGCGGCAAATAATCATCCCAATTACCTCTCCACTCCAAAGCACAAGCCCTCAACATATGCTCAAGGGTTTGAATAGTCCTCTCTGATTGCCCATCCGAGTACCCATAGCTGACTGTAAGGCACCCCAAAACTTAGACACAAAACGAGGGTCTCGATTTGACACTATTGACACAGGTGTACCATGCAATCTAACAATCTCCTTCATATACAACTGTGCAAATCGAGCTAGAGAATAATTCATTCGAACTGCAATAAAATGTGCTAACTTGGTTAATCTATCCACAACTACCCAAACTGCATCGTGATTACTACTAGTACGAGGTAAACCATAGACAAAGTCCATGGTAATATAATCCCACTTCTACTCTGGTATAGGTAAGGGTTGTAGTTTCCCCGCAGGTTTCTGATGTTCTACTTTAACCTGTTGACACACCAAACACTGAGCCACAAATTCTACAATATCTCCCTTCATACCATTCCACCAAAAAATGTTCATGAAGATCCCGATACATCTTAGTGCTTCCTGGATGAATGCTGTAACTAGAACTATGTGCCTCTGCCATAATCTCCTTTCTCAAATCACCACCAGCAGGAATACAAATTCGGTTACGAAATCTAAGCAACCTATCATCACTAACCACAAAGTCTACATTTTTACCCTCTACCATCTCTCATTTAATACGCTCACACTGGGGGTCAATCTCCTGAGCTAAACGAATCCGCTACTTCAAGGTTGGTTGACTATTAACTGACTTTAATAAGCCCTATCACCAGGCGTAACAGCCTCAAGCCTCAAATGTCTCATGTCTTCCACCAAACAACACTCAACAGACAAAGCCACTACATCTTCAACTGCGACCTTCCTACTCAAGGCATCTACCACCATATTTGCCTTCCTCGGATAATACAAAATATTCACATCGTAATCTTTTAGCAACTCAAGCCATCTTCTTTGCCTCAAATTTGGTTCCTTTTGTGTGAAAATATACTTAAAACTCTTATGATTAGTGTAAATCTCATATGACTCTCCATACAAATAATGTCGCTAGATCTTAAGAGCGAAAATCACTACTGCTAACTCCAAGTCGTGCGTAGGATAGTTTTTCTCATGTATTTTCAACTATCGTGACGCATAAGTAATCTCCTTCCTATGCTGCATGAGCACACATCCTAAACCCTGCCGTGAAACATCACTACAAATTACAAAACCACCTCCATCTATAGGTAAGGCAAGGATTGGAGCTGATGTCAATCTCTGTTTAAACTCTTGGAAGCTATGCTCACAATCATCATTCCACTCAAACTTTACCCCTTTCCTAGTGAGATTGGTAAGTGGCAAAGTAATACGGAAAAATCCTTCCACAACCGTCTGTAATACCCAGCAAGCCCTAGAAAGCTACGTACCTCCGTCACAGAAGTAGGTCGTGGCCAATCAACAATTGCTGTCACCTTCGTGCTATCCACAGATACCCCATCTTTACTTACCACATGACCCAAAAAGGATACACTGCTCAACCAGAATTCACACTTCTTAAATTTTGCACACAATCTCTTCTTCCTAAGGATCTGCAGTACTACCCTCAAATCCTGCTCATGCACCTCCTTACTCGATTAAATTAGGATGTCATCAATAAACACTACCACAAATTTATTCAGTTGGGGTTTGAATACTCTGTTCATCAAATCCATGAATGCAGCTGTTGCATTTGTGAAACCAAAAGGGATCGTCAAAAACTCATAATGCCCATAATAGGTTCTAAAAGAAGTCTTAGGAACATCCTCATCCCTTACTTTCAACTAGTGATAGCCTAGCCTCAAGTCAATCTTAGAGAATACTTGAACTCCCTGCAATTGGTCAAATAGGTCATCAATACGTGGCAAAGGATACATATTCTTCACTGTGACTTTGTTCGGTTCTCTATAATCAATACACAACCTCATAGACCCATCATTCTTCTTCACAAACAACACAGGTGCTCCCCAAGGTGAGACACTAGGCCTAATAAAACTTTTGTCTAGCAACTCCTATAACTGAGTTTGTAACTCCCTTAAATCCAACGATGCCATTCTATAGGGCGCTTTAGAAATAAGTGCTGTGCCAGGGACCAAGTTAATGGAAAATTCTACCTCACGATCTAGAGGAAGTTCAAGTAGATCCTTTGGAGAAACATCAACACAATCACTCACTACAGGAAACTCCTCTAACTTCTATTCTGGTAGTTTGATACTCACAACACAAGCTAAATAACCATGACACCTTTTTCTCAACATTCAGTTAGCTTGAAGGGAAAAAATAAAACAGATAAAAGACCCTTTCCTATCTCTTTCAAAGAAAAACTCAAGTTGTCCCAGCATAGCAAAAACTACCCTCTTTCTAAAACAATCAATAGAGGCATGATGCTTCGTTAACCAATCATTCCCCAAAATCACATCAAAATCCTTTATCTCTAAAGAAATCAAATCCACTGGAAAAATTCTACCATCTAACTCTATCTCACAAGATCTACAAACATCTCCCAATATTACTATTTCTCCAAATGGATTACACACGGCAATACAAACATCAAAGGCTCCCAAAGAATAGACAATCCGTGTAAATATCTAGGTGCCAACTATTAACCATCAAAATGAAATCCATAATGATTCTACACAAGTTTAAACAAAACTAACTCAACTACACACTACTAAGGACTGTAAGGACTCGAACCTCATCTAAATGATGAAATGCAAGATATGTAACTCGATAAATCTACAGCTCTGATACCACAATTGTTGTGACGACCGGCCTCCTTTTTCTCTTTATTCTTTCTTTCCTTCGCTTCGTTCTCTTTTTATTCTTGTTGAATTGAAGTGCCCAAAAAGGGTTTCTAAATGCTTTTCTTCCAGTGTTGAAATTTTGTTTGTCCCAGAGGGTGCATGGGTAAGTTCGGGGTGCTGGGGAAAAAGTTGAAACTTTCTGAGCCGAGCCCTAGGCACGCGTCTTGATATTGTACCGCCTGAAGCGGTGGGAGTAACCGCCTGGCGGCTGAGCTTGACACCCAGAAATTGGCTATTGTCTAAGAGCGCACGAGCGGAGAAAATGGCCGCACGAGCGGCCAACTGGGCAGTCCAAAACTCTGTTTTTTGTATCATTTTGATCCATATATATCTCTCATTATACTCATCTCCCCCTCACTCTAAAACATATATTTCTCCTCCTTCTCTCTAGAAAACCTCTCAAACATCTACATCTCTTTGATTTTGCCCATCTTGGGTCAAGAATATCATCATCTCCTTCAAGATCTTGAAGAATCTAAGCTAGGGTTTCATTTGGTGGAAGCAAATCCAAGGCTCTCTCTCATCTTCAAACTCTAGGGTTTTATCTTGCTCCTTCTCAAGCCCTTGAGGTAGGGTTTCCTTTGAGTTATATGTGTATTTATGCAAGTTTCTTGTTGATTTTGTGAAACCCTCTATGTGTTTCGAAAATGGAGCCTAGGGCTCAAGAAATTGTTGATTTTGTTTAAAGAAAAACTCATCTCATCTTCTTTTAAAGAATATTTGAGAAGTGTGGAACATTGTAGATTGAGATGGACATGTATGGAGGGAGTTCATAAAGAAGATGAAAAATGTTTAGATTTTGTGTAAACCTAGAAATTGGGGCTTTTTGTGAAAACATGGAATTCCATGGAGTAAAATATCCTTTCTTGTGTTTAAATGGGTGTGTGAGTATGGAGTTTATATTTTGGTAAGAAAAATGATAATTTCCTTGATATATGAGAATGAGGAATTTACTTTTAAGATTGTTGCTAGTGACATGGAAAAATAATTTATTGTGAGAAGATAGTTATTGAACACTATTGACTTTGAGAATTGAAAACTTGGAGGTTGATATCGAAAGTCTCGCATAATCATGGAATGACTAGAATGTTATGAAATATGTATAAAAATGAGCTAATGCTACATGTTAATTGACACCGGTGGAATATGTGATTAATTGTGTAATGGTATTGGAGGAAGGTAAAGGAAGAAAGGCTATGGAATGTCATTGTCCATCGTATCTTCATGTAAATTTTGTCATTTCTATACATCATGGCATGAGTTTTGGAAAGCATCTACATTGAGAAAGGTTAATTTGTAATAAGAATTATGAGAATGTTAAAGGGGAAAATACATGGTAAGTCCGGATAGGGGGTGTAGTTGTATTTGATAAGATGGCCTAAGTGTCCTTGGTGAAAGACCAGAAAACCGCGCGAATAGGTGTCGAGCCTTCCGGTTAGCACCGGTAAAAATGACAGTTTGGTAGTGCTTGTGGAGCCTACTTGCAGATACCAGCCTAGGGATTACCAGCGATGTATTTACCGTCCCCTTTGGAATTAAAACTGGAAGTGTGGGGAAATTAATGAGGTTGTATAAAGGTTGACTAAAAGCATGGTGGTTTTCAAGAAAAGCATAGCATGAGTTTTCCTTCAAATGGCATGGCATAACATACTCATTTACATAAAATATTGTGAATCTTGCATAAATGTACATACTTTGTTAAGGTTTCTCTACTGGGCTATATGCTCACCCCTATGGGTTTGGTGCAGGTAAAGATGTAGTGATCCCGCCGAATTGAGGGCGTGGAAGTATTCTGAGAAGAGTAGTGCACTCTTATTTTGTTGTGATTAATTGTAAAGCCAAGGGCTATTTTGGTTTGGGTCCGAGTGACCACTTTTGTGTAACCAGGCTTATGCCTTGGAAGATGTAAGCCCTTAAGGGCATTGTATTGTTTTGAGAATAGATGCTTTACATGCTATACATTCATATGTTTTGTATTGATGAATGTATACTCGCATGTAAAAACTTTGTAAGGACTCTAATTTAATTATGTAAAGATGGGCAAATTGTTGATATTATTGAGTGAATGTTGATCACTTGTGGGTAGTTTATGTCATTTTTTTTGGGGCGTTACAATTGTCACACCCCAAACTCGGGTATGACCGGCCGTGGCCCACAGGGCCTTAGCCCAAGGCACACGTAAGCCTAAATACGAATCCAATATCACATTGAACAATTAAACAATAGTCCAATAATAAATAACCAAAACTCAATCCAGTGACATGCCACAAGTGAAAAACAAGTCATAACCAACTTCCTAAAAATATATATATACTAAATGGGACACAAACCGCCCACAAAATAAAATAATTCTAAATAAAACCCAAGGTGCAATGTATGCACAAAACTCGACAAAGCAACCTAAAACAACTTTTAAAAAATGCCCTAGAGGTCCATGCAATTGAGTCCTCGCTATGCCGTGAGTCTACTCTAAGTCTTTCTAACACCTGGAAATGGTAAACAACTAAGTCAGCTGATAGCTTAGTGAGTAGCAACATGGATAGTAAATACAGTTTTGAAAACAGGGTTCAATTCCAAAATAAGATATATATCACAGAAACTAGATTGGCATACAGTTTGGTAAATACAATCTGTTTTAAAAAGAATGTTCCACAGTTCAACACTTAAAATACTCATGTCTCGCAAGAACATGATAAACGACATTTTCCACTTAAAACAGATTATAACATGAACACCAATACTTTTTTGGGTACCAAGAAAAACAAATAATATGCCACACAGTTCTCAAGGCTATAAGCCCCGTTGGATCCAATACTGAACTAAGAGTCATCCTCAGGGTGGCACCTGGGCCTTTTCTCAAAGACGATCCGATTGAAGGTCACCTAGCCATTTTTAAAGGTCTTTTCCTTACAATCGTTGAGCACTAGAGTCATCACGGCCCAACCTGGATCTGTTCCCTAGTAGCCAGAGTCACCACACACAGTGGAATAATTTCCTTGGACTAAATACACACATGGTCCCAATAATCAATACACATCAGTTTCGAAAAACATGGTAGTTCATCATTATAAACATGAGATCAAAACAAACAGTTTACAGTATGCCAAGTTCACACATGTTTCAGAAATAATTTGATTCCATTGATAATATAATAATTTATCAAAATAGTTTATTCTTGAAACAACAATTTAATTTTTCAACAATTCAGGGTAGGGGAACATTTATAAAAATATGTAGCATGAAACTACTCACCTGAAAATGAAATAATATAATCCTCGAATAGAGTATAAAAGTCCAACTAGTGCCCTAAACCAAGTATTAAAACTATACGTCACTACTAATTCAAACATACTAAAAGGAATAATAAACTAAGTAACCCCAAACTAAAACGCACTAACACAGCTCAACCCAACTCACCGTTACTTTTAAATATTACCTAAGTTCATGTTTTTCAAGGTCTAAAATCACCCAAGGCATGGGTTCCGATCGAAACTTAACTAAAAATAACTTTAAGATAAAATAGAATTATCAACAAGTTTTTCCAATCTATTCGCTAACTTTGAAAATTACAAAACCCACTCCACGCTATTTGAAAAATTTCAAAATCCTCCAGATATCAATTAATATATCCTAAGTTTCAAATCCAATTGGTTTCACTTGATTTTCTTGTCAAAATAATTATCTACAATTTATTATATCCAAACAGGTTGTTTTCTGCAGCACTTTAAAGAAATTGACGGTTCTCTTAATATACACGAGCAATCAATGAAAGGCCAAAAATCTACGAAACTAGACTCATAACCGGTTTTAATGACACTAATTTGATAATTTTCAGATTTATACCCAAAGAGAACAACACTTCCAAAGTTATTGTTTCGGACTGGTTTCCTGGACAGATTTGAATACATCAATTTATATGGATTTTGACTCCCAAAAATTATGAAAAAAATTCAGATATGTAATTAATCTACTGTAAAAAATTTCAGTTCAAAATTCATTCATTTGATATGGTTTCTTGATTTTTAAAGTTTGAGATTCTGTGCAGAATTTTTGGACTAAAAATTACACCATTCTTTACATGAATTTAACTCCTCAGATTTCTTAATAGTATATATATATAATACATACACCCACAACCTCTCCATCAATGAATAAAATAATAATAGAATAAGAATTAAAAAAACAAAAGCAAAAGGAAGAAGAAAGCTAGAGAACACACCCAAAAGTCCTTCATTTTTTGCAACCATTTTTTTTTCTTCTTTTCTCTCAACTTCTTTCTCCCCGTGGCTGCTGTGGCTGCTGCTATAGAATGTATTAGGCAACCTAGGGTTACATTATGTATCTACACAAAAGGCCCTAAAATATTATCTTTTGTTTTAATTTGTTTTATCTCCCCATTAATTTAAATAAAATACAAATATTATTAGATCAAAATATACTTACTAATTTGGCACTTAAATTTATTTATTTATTTATTTATTTATTTTCAATTAATAAATCTTGCCTCTAAATTAAAGACTTTCACCACAAATTTATTTTAGGTTTAAAAATTAATTAAAAGATCCTCCAAATATTTAATTTTCACTTTATGATTCAACATCAAAATATTTAAGATTGTAATATTATTATTTAATTATTTACTTAATTTTTTTTATTTGGGTTCTCACAGTTAATGGACCAACTCTAACAGGTTCAGTGTAATTTTCAAAATTTCAGAGAGGAAGTTGTATTATAAACAAATCTTAAGGGGTGTAGGTGTACTTAGTCTATACATTTTGTCTCTTATATCATTTTAATCCATACATTTGCAATTAACTCAATTTTGACCATTAATTTTGAAGTTGATGTCAATTTAGTCTTCAATTGATAACGCATATAGAGTTTTAGATATAAAATACTTACTGTTATTGAGTTACTTGAGGTTAACTTACTGAGTTAATCAAGTTTATAATTTTATTTCTAAAAACAAGAAATGCAGATTAGATTATGTACGAACTTTTCATAAAAAATATTAATGAGTGTAATCAATTGAGCCAAATTGACCCCCAAAAAAAAATTTAAATTAAATTAAATTAAATGTGAAAATAGAGCTAATTGAATGATACAAGAGGCTAGGAAGTATCAGTATAATTTATCCAAAAAAATCTTGGATACAATTTAAAAGAAGATTTTATCATGTAAACAAAACAATGCAATTTAAAAGAAGATTTTATCATGTAAACAAAACAATGCCCAAACAAGAAAAGGGCAATAAAAATATATATTTTTAGTATAAGTTCTTTGCATAAACACTGGACAAAATTATAATTTCAAGTAAAAGTCACAAACACCAAACACTGCACATGAACAAAATTGTTTGCAATCCAATCTGTCACACCTCAAATTTGGGCATGATCAGTTGTGACCTACAGGGCCTTAATCCAAGGCACACGTAAGTCTAAATAGAATCCATAATCACATTAAATAAATGTAACAATAGTCCAATAATAAATAATCCAAAACTTAATCCAATGACATGCCACAAGTATGAATGGCAAAACCAGCCATAATCAACTTCCAAAAATATATACTACATGAGACACAAACCGCCGCCAAAATAAAATAATTCTAAATAAAAATCAACCATAATTTATGCACAAAACCGACATAACAAGCTAAACAAAATAGATTAATGTTCCAGAGGTCCATAAGATAGAGTCTCTGTAACGCCCTCAAAAATAAACCCATAATATATATAACAATGACATGCATTTATAAAAGAAAACAAAACATTATTCCATTCATCAGAGTATTATTAATAAAAGACATTTACATGTAACATTGAAAACAAATGTCCTACTGGCTTACATCTTTCCAAGCCAACACTTGGACACAAAATATGAGTACTATCTCAACTACAAATTAAGCCCTCGGCTTGAGTTTACATGGAATATCCAAAAGAAAACAACTAACTAAAAACAAGTCCTCAAATTCAAATCCTTCCAAGCTAAGTCCTTGGAGGTAGCATATCACCTGGACCTAAAAATGATGTTCCCGTATAGGGTGAGCCACAGCTCAGTAGAAATATACTAAACCAAATATAAGCATTGAATAAAGCAATAGCATTTAATAGATGGTTAACAAGAAATACCGATTTCATTATCATACAGTTTCATGACACTAATGTCCATGACACGTTTCACTTTCCATTTATACCAATATGGCTCAGAACCTGGCCAAACTATAACAGTGAGACTACATCTCACATTAACATTACTTCCAATATCAACAAATTAAATGAGACTAAGGCTCATACCAAAACACTTCCATACTTCCCGATTGATACACATTTTAGTGCTATATCAATAACATGTAAAAACACTTCCATAAATCAATAAGCACACATATTAGTGGTACTAATGGAGTCCATCCCCTTTCTCCTCCTAAACTGGTTTGAGAGTCCATCCCCTATCTTCCCTCAAACCATGGAGTACATCCCCTATCTCCTCCCAAACCAAATGCATATACAATGTATCAAACACTTGCAATATACAATATCCAATCAATACACGTATGTTCTGTATTAATTCAACCATCATGTTCAATGACTTAATTCAATGTGATTAGTTTCAGTTTTCCCTAATCCACATGCAATGTCTACAATAATCACGACTATCCTCCACCGATAGCCCAAAACAGTTATTTCTAAACAGGAAATAAATGTATCAACAAATGTAAATTTAACATTTTCATAGGCGATTAATTAAACTAACCAACTACACCATTAAATCACTAAATTCCCCGATTCCATGAATTAAACTCAATTCCACATTTTTCCCTAAATTAATTATACAAATTAATTTATTTCAACCACTAGGGTTTTTCCCAAAATTACCAGACAACCCCCAACATATCAAAATACCAAAACTTAGGACAAAACCTATAATATGGAGTAGGAAATCCCTACCTCGAAGTGAATAACCCGAATGGAGAAGATGGAGATGATGACCCAAAATCCAAAGTGCTCCAAACCGCTAAACGTTCTGATTAAAACGAAGCCCTTGACTCACTCTATCTTTTTAATAAAAGACTAAGGTTAGATACTCACCCTGGGTAGATCAATTCTTGAAGAAAGGGCAAGTCTAGAGAGAGAAAGAGTCGGCTCTAGGGTTTTAAAAGAGAAGAGAATAATAAAAAAAAAGGTCCAAAACCGCTGCTGCATATTTATATATAACAGGCTCGCTCGAGCGAAGGATTGGTCGCTCGAGCAACCAGACACAAGAAAGTCTCGCTCGAGCCAAAAACTCGAAGCTTCAGGTCTGCAACCCAGAAGCTCGCTCGAGCGACAGAATGCTCGCTCGAGCGAAGAACTCGAAAGCATACACCTCGCTCGCTCGAGCGAAGGAAAGCTCAATCGAGCCAAGAAACACTACTCTCAGGTCTTATGCCCAGACGCAGTCGCTCGCTCGAGCGAAGAAACTCTGGCTCGAGCGAAGGACCAAAAACAAGAGCTCACTCGAGCGACAAACTGCTCGCTCGAACGAAGGGCCAAAATTATGGGCAGCAACCCTTTGCTCCCAAACACTCCCAACCTGTAACAAACCTGCCCAAAACATCCTATAACTCAAAAATAAGGAATTAAAGGATGACAACAACAAATATATAACGGTAGGATCTATAGAACATAAGTCCGGATACAACAACTGAATGGGAAAAGACCAGGGTCGCTATAACCTCCCCCCTTAAAGAATTTCGTCCTCGAAATTAAGCATAAGTTTTCAAAAAAAAAAAAAAGGTTTTTCTCAATTTCCAACAATATTATATTACAATAATAAACAACTTGACCCAATACCGGTCATTTCATCTCTTATCAAGAGGCATCTCACAATATATATTTCAACCTGCATTAACAATATGCAATTTTCCTTTCAATTTCAACAGTTTTCAATATACATGATTCCCATTTCCATATCATATTCAATTTCATGATATAACTCCAATTCCACAATATATTCAACATATTCAATGTTCTACTAAACTTCCATTATGAGGCAAGTTTCAAGACATACTTCCATTAAACCAAAACATTTCCAATGTTTCCCAACTTAAGATATATATAAAGCTCTTAAGTCCAACAATATTACGAAATCTAAATACAAGATTACATATCAACAAACATGTCCGGATATTTTTCGCGGACTTCCAACTCACGTTCCTAAGTGGCTTCCTCCACTCCGTGATGTTTCCATAGAACTTTCACCAAAGGGATGGTCTTGCCTCGCAAAACTTGATCCCGCCTATCCAAGACCCGAACCGGTCTCTCCTCATACGAGACATCCTCGTCAACCTCTAAATCGGTCCAATCCAACACATGCGATGGATCCGGCTCATACTTCCGAAGCATACTCACATGAAACACGTCATGAACTCCGGATAATTGCAGTGGCAAAGCTAAACGATAGGCAACCTCGCCAATCCTCTCAAGGATCTCAAAAGGGCCAATAAACCGAGGGGACAACTTCTCGCTCTTCCCAAACCTCATTAATCCCCGCCTAGGTGATATTTTCAGGAAGACATGATCACCCACCTCAAATACCAAAGGTCTCCTCCTACGGTCGGCATAAGATTTCTGACGACTCTGGGCTGTAACAAGCCTCTTACGGATAAGTTCAACTTTCTCCGTCGTTTCCCTCACCAACTCCGGACCCAACAAAGGTGTATCACCCACCTTGGCCCAACAAATTGGAGACCTACACGGTCGGCCATACAAGGCCTCAAACAGTGCCATACCGATACTAGACTGGAAACTGTTGTTGTAAGCAAACTCCACTAAGGGCAAGTGCCTCTCCCAAGACCCACTAAAGTCAAGAACACAACCCCGAAGCATATCCTCAAGGATCTAAATAGTACGCTCGGACTGCCCGTTAGTCTGAGGATGATAAGCCGTGCTAAAGGTCAACTTAGTGCCCAAGGCACTCTGCAAACTCTGCCACAACCTGGAAGTAAAACGAGGATCTCTATCTGAGACGATCGTCACTGGGACCCCGTGCAACCTCACTATGTCCCGAATGTATAAGTCAGCAAGATGATCTACCGAATCTCTAACGCTCATAGGAATGAAGTGCGCCAACTTAGTCAACCGGTCTACAACCACCCAAATAGCATCACTACCCCGCTGAGTCCTTGGAAGACCTACAACGAAGTCCATAGTGACATGCTCCCACTTCCACTCGGCAATAGGCAAGGGTTGCAACAAACCCGCTGGCCTTTGATGCTCGGCCTTCACTTGCTGACAAGTAAGGCACTTAGACACAAAAGCTGCCATATCTCTCTTCATACCCCGCCATCAAAACTGGCGACCCAAATCCCGATACATCTTAGTGCCTCCCGGATGCACCGCAAGGCGTGAATGATGAAACTCTCAGAGTACCTCCTCTCGGCAAGACTCCAGCACAAACAAACGGTCTCGGTATCTCACACTTAGGTCGGGATACACCGTCAAACCCTTCTCAACCTTCCCACTGGAGATCTTCTCTCAGAGGGAATCTACCTCAAGGTCACCTCTCTGTGCCTCTAACACTCGAGTCACAAGTATAGGCTGCGCAACAATAGAAAACAAGGCAGCAGCCTCAACGGATTCGCCCAAAAGCAAATCAAACTCCCCAAGTGCACCCAACATCTCCCATTCCCGGATGGCTATACCAGCTACATCACCAACTGATTTCCTGCTAAGGGCATCGGCCACCACATTGGCCTTTCCCGAATGATAGTGTAACTCGAAGTTGTAATCCTCAATAAACTCCATCCACCTCCTCTGCCTTAAGTTCAAGTCTTTCTGTGTAAACAGATATTTCAGACTCTTATGATTCGAGACACCTCGAATCTCTCACCATAAAGGTAGTGCCTCCAGATTTTCAAGGCAAAGATCACCGCTGCTAATTCTAGGTCATGTGTAGGGTAATTCTTCTCGTGTATTTTCAACTGACGTGAGCCATAGGCAACCACTTTCCCCTCTTGCATCAACACACAATCCAAACCCTCTCGTGAGGCATCACAATAGACTGCATAACCCAACCCTCTCTCCGGAATAATCAAGATCGGGGCGGTGGTCAGTCTAACTTTCAACTCTTGGAATGACTTTTCACAAGTCTCGCTCCACACAAATTTGACTCCCTTCCGAGTCAACCTAGTCAAAGGCGAAGCTAACCTGGAGAAATCCTTCACAAACTGGCGATAATACCCAGCTAATCCCAGAAAACTGTGGATCTCAAACACACTCTTAGGCTGTGCCAAATCTTGCACTGCCTCAGTCTTGGATGTATCAACAGACACTCCTTCCCCGGATACCACATGGCCTAAGAACTTCACTTCCTCTAACCAGAACTCACATTTCCCAAACTTAGCATAAAGCTTATGGGCTCTAAGTAACTCAAGCACCACTCTCAGGTGTTCCTCGTGCTCCTCCTCTGAAGGTGAATAAATCAGAATGTCGTCCACGAAAACGACTACAAAATGATCTAAGAATTCCCGAAAGATCCGGTTCATCAAATCCATAAACACTACCGGTGCATTGGTGAGCCCAAATGGCATCACCAGAAACTCATAGTGGCCATACCGCATACGGAATGCCGTCTTCGGAATATCCTCCTCCCTGACTCTCAACTGGTGGTGACCCGATCTCAAGTCTACCTTAAAGAAACAAAGAGAACCCTTCAACTGATCGAACAGATCATCTATATGAGGCATAAGGTACTTATTCTTAACCGTAGCCCAATTCAATTTCCGGTAATCAATACAGAGTCTCAAAGCACCACCTTTCTTTTTAGCAAAGAGGGCCGATGCTCCCCACGGCGAAACACTAGGATGAATATAGCCCTTATCTAACAACTCTTGGAGCTGAATCTTCAACTCAACTAACTCGGCTGGGGCAAAACGATAAGGTGCCATAGAAATCGGCGCCGTGCCGGGCACTAGATCAATAGAGAACTCAATCTCTCGATGAGGTGGCAAACTAACGAGATCCTCGGGAAAGACGTCCGAGTACTCACAAACCACTCTCGGCAACACAGCCTGGGTCTCATCACACTCACTACTCAAAAGACTAGCAAGAAGACCACTCAACTCACTCCGCCCTCGCGGATCATACACCGATGGCAAAATATTACCAACCCGATCTCCCAAAAAATGGAAACACTCCCCGCTCAAGGTACAAACTGTGACCCTCTGGCGGTAGCAATCAATAATAGCCCGGTATGATGATAACCAGTCCATACCCAAAATAACATCAAATCCCGACATGGGCATAACTATAAAAGGAAAGGGAAGCCGACGGTCAGTGACCTCTATATCACAACCTCTACATCCGTGTTTCAAAACCAACTCACCCCCAACAGGTGATACTACACATATAGGAGATGCTAACTGTGCCAACTCCAATCCCAAAACAGATGCAAATGCAGCAGATATAAATGGATGAGATGTTCCCGTATCAATCAACACATTAGCAACCGAGTTGCAAAACAAAAAGGGTACCTCTCACAACAGATGGAGCTGGTACAAGATCCTGCGCGGTAACAACATACACGCGCCCTGACGGTCTCTGATCTACCTGCTCACCCCTAGGAGCATAAGACTGCTGCACAGACTGGGACGATGAAGCCCCCTGATTGGCCCTCGAGGCCTGAACTGACTGAGCTGGCTGGTGACTCTGAGTCTGCCTCAAACTAGATGCACCAGATGTGCCACTCAACTGTGGGCAAAACCTCTTCAGGTGCCCTGCCTGACCGCACTGATAACAAGAGAGCGGCTGGCCTCTACCCTGACTCTGGCTCTGAGATCGAGCCGAAGATGATCTCGCTCTCAGACTCCTCCTCCGAGGCAAGCCGAGACTTGTGGCCCAGCTGACCACACTTGAAACACGTAATGTCTCCCTGGCTGCCTTTCCCAGAACCTGCACTCGGCACTAGAAAAGTCGATCTGGAAAAACTACTCTGAGACTGCTGAGGGTTAAAACCTCTCTGTCTCCTACCATCACTCTGGCCATCCTGACTCCTCTTGGAGCCTTTCTGCCCCTCCTCCTCCTCCTGCATCATGATCTCCATATGGGCTGCAGCATCAACCATATGCCTATAATCTCGAATCATAGTTCCTCTAACTCTCAGCTTGAGGCCACGCCTCAACTTCTTCTCAAACTCAATACAACGGCGTTCCTCAGACGCCACCAACTTAGGTGCAAACCTAGACAAGCTGGTAAATGCAGCCTCAAACTTGGCCACTGAAGAACTCGACTACTTAAGCTGACAGAACCGGTCTCTCAGCTTTTCCCTGACAGCTGGAGCTCCTGGAAAGTATTTACAAAAGCCTCCCATGTACCTCCTATACCACCCTTTGTGAACTTCCACCACTGACCCGCATCCCCCTTCAGCTGGAAAGATACCAAGGTCACTTTCAACACCCAGTCTTCGATGCCAAGCATCTCAAACGCCTTCGTTGTCTGTTCGAGCCATTCATCTGCCTTGAGTGGCTCTTTCGGATCACCCACAAATTCATCCGGGTTGGACCGGAAGAACTCCCTCTTCAGAAAAGAAGGTCCTGCATCTGCAACATGAACCTGGGCTTGATTCTTAGCCCTAAGAATGCCCACTGACTCCCTGAATGCCCCTGCTATCTCTCGGGCCAAAGTGCCCATAGCCTGCTGGCCTACTGGCTCGGCTACATTGGCTTGGCCAACTCCTTCCTGCTGCTCCGGAATCTCCTCCGGCATAGGCACTTCTTGCCTACCCTGCCTACCACGTCTACCACGTCCTTGTCCTCGTCCTGACATCCTAATAAGGTAACAAAGACGTTAGCACATTAATAAATGTGCCAAAGCTATAACACTCGCGTCCTAATGCATTGGACAACAATAATTCATTCCACGTAGGCACATAATCACATAAGCACCTACGAATTTCATTCCTGGATAATGACAGTCCCGAAGTATTGCTAGAGCTCCGGTTGGAAGCAGCATTGATCAAGTGCCTTTCCAACAAGACTACTAGGAACTCAAGGGTCCAATCAACATCCTAGAAACTACGTTCCATACCCACATAATCACATAAACATGTTGTCATATAAGCATATAACAGTACAGCTAAGTCTCTATCAAGCGAGACGAACCCATTGTGATACTAATCACTTCCCACGTACCCAAAGTATTCAAACCCGGTACGCTCTGATACCAAGTTGTAACGCCCTCAAAATTAAACCCATAATATATATAACAATGACATGCATTTATAAAAGAAAACAAAACATTATTCCATTCATCAGAGTATTATTAATAAAAGACATTTACATGTAACATTGAAAACAAACGCCCTACTGGCTTACATCTTTCCAAGCCAACAATTGGACACAAAATATGAGTACTAACTCAACTACAAATTAAGCCCTCGGCTTGAGTTTACATGTAATATCCAAAAGAAAACAACTAACTAAAAACAAGTCTTCAAATTCAAATCCTTCCAAGCTAAGTCCTTGGAGGTAGCATATCACCTGGACCTGAAAATGATGTTCCCGTATAGGGTGAGCCACAGCCCAGTAGAAATATACTAAACCAAATATAAGCATTGAATAAAGCAATAGCATTTAATAGATAGTTAACACGAAATACCGATTTCATTATCATACAGTTTCATGACACAAATGTCCATAACACATTTCACTTTCCATTTATACCAATATGGCTCAGAACCTGGCCAAACTATAACAGTGAGACTACATCTCACATTAACATTACTTCCAATATCAACAAATTAAATGAGACTAAGGCTCATACCAAAACACTTCCATACTTCCCGATTGATACACATTTTAGTGCTATATCAATAACATGTAAAAACACTTCCATAAATCAATAAGCACACATATTAGTGGTACTAATGGAGTCCATCCCCTTTCTCCTCCTAAACTGGTTTGAGAGTCCATCCCCTATCTTCCCTCAAACCATGGAGTATATCCCCTATCTCCTCCCAAACCAAATGCATATATAATGTATCAAACACTTGCAATATACAATATCCAATCAATACACGTATGTTCTGTATTAATTCAACCGTCATGTTCAATGACTTAATTCAATGTGATTAGTTTCAGTTTTCCCTAATCCACATGCAATGTCTACAACAATCACGACTATCCTCCACCGATAGCCCAAAATAGTTATTTCTAAACAGGAAATAAATGTATCAACAAATGTAAATTTAACATTTTCATAGGCGATTAATTAAACTAACCAACTACACCATTAAATCACTAAATTCCCCGATTCCATGAATTAAACTCAATTCCACATTTTTCCCTAAATTAATTATACAAATTAATTTATTTCAACCACTAGGGTTTTTCCCAAAATTACCAGACAACCCCCAACATATCAAAATACCAAAACTTAGGACAAAACCTATAATATGGAGTAAGAAATCCCTACCTCGAAGTGAATAACCCGAATGGAGAAGATGGAGATGACGACCCAAAATCCAAAGTGCTCCAAACCGCTAAATGTTTAGATTAAAACGAAGCCCTTGACTCACTCTATCTTTTTAATAAAGGACTAAGGTTAGATACTCACCCTAGATAGATCAATTCTTGAAGAAAAGACAAGTCTAGAGAGAGCAAGAGTCGGCTCTAGGGTTTTAAAAGAAAAGAGAATAAAAAAAATAAGTTTAAAACCGCTGCTGCGTATTTATATATAACAGGCTCGCTCGAGCGAAGGATTGGTCGCTCAAGCAACCAGACACAAGAAAGTCTCACTCGAGCGAAGAAAGTCTCGTTCGAGCCAAAAACTCGAAGCTTCAGGTCTGCAACCCAGAAGCTCGCTCGAGCGACAGAATGCTCACTTGAGCGAAGAACTCGAAAACATACATCTCGCTCGCTCGAGCGAAGGAAAGCTCGATCGAGCCAAGAAACACTGCTCTCAGGTCTTATGCCCAGACGCAGTCGCTCACTCGAGCGAAGAAACTCTGGCTTGAGCGAAGGACCAAAAACAAGAGCTCGCTCGAGCAACAAACTACTCGCTCGAGCGAAGGGCCAAAATTCTGGGTAGCAACCCTTTGCTCCCAAACACTCCCAACCTGTAACAAACCTGCCCAAAACATCCTATAACTCAAAAATAAGGAATTAAAGGATGACAACAACAAATATATAACGACAGGATCTGCGAAACATAAATCCGGATACAACAACCGAATGGGAAAAGACCGGGGTCGCTATAGTCTCTGCTAAGCCATGAGTTTATTCTAAGTCCTTCTCTCACCTAAAAATGTTTAACAATTAAGTCAGCTGATAACTCAGCGACTAGAAGCATGGATAGTAAAATATAGTTTTCAAAAACAGGGTTCAATTCCAAAATAAGACTGTACATAACAAAAACTAGATTAGCATACAGTTTTGATAAAGACAATCTATTTCAAAAAAGAAGGTTCCACAGTTCAACAGTTAAAAATACTCATGTCTTTCAAGAACATAATAAACGATATTCTCCACTTAAAACAGATTATAACATGGCCATCAATAATTTGGGTATCGAACCAAGAGTCAATCTCGAGGTGGCAACTGGGACCTTTTCTCAAACATTTTGTCAAAGACAATCCGATTGAAGGTCACCTAGCCTAATCTAGGTCTTTTCCTTATAATCGTTGAGCACTAGAGTCATCACAGTCCAAACTGGATCTGTTTTCTAGTGGTGAGAGTCACCACACATAGTGGAATAAATTCTCTAGACTTTTATATATAGATGGTCCCAATAATCAATACAATTCAGTTTTGTAAAACATGATAATTTATCATTATAAACATGAGACCATAACAAATAATTTACAGTGTGTCAAGTTTACACATGTGTTATAAATAACTCAATTCTAATAATATCATAATAATGGTTAAATTATAAACAAGGTCGTTTGGTCACAAAATAATAATTTACTTTTCAAATAGTTTTAGGGAAATGGAACATTTATAAAAATGTGTAGCATGTAATTACTGACTTGAAAACGGAATAATATACTCTTTAAATAAAGTATGAAAGTTCAACTAGTGCCTTGAACCAAATATGAAAACTATATGTCACTACTAATTCAAAAATATTGAACGGAATAATAAATTAGGTAATCCCAAACTAAAGCACACTAACCCGGCTCAACCCAACTCACCGTTACTCTTAAATAATACCTAAGTTCATATTCTTCAAGGTCTCAACTCACCGTTACTCTCAAATTACTGCTAGTACTGATTTTCTGGACAGATTTAAATGTATCAATTTATATGGATTTTGACTCCTAAAAATTATGACAAAATTATAGAACGAAATTTAATATGTAATTAAGTTACAGTAAAAATTTTAGTTCAAAATTCATCCATTTAATATGATTTTTTAATTTCTAAAGTATGTAATTTTGTTCAGAATTTTTAGACTACAAATTGCACCCATTCGTTATACACCAATCACCAATTTCGCATCCAATCATGGCACCAATAGGCCGTTTCTCTTCTTCCTTCCCGGCAACAAACATAACACACACATGAATAAGAATAGATATAGAACAATAAGAGCGCTTAGGGTTATTATTATTATTATTATTATTATTATTATTATTATTATCCTTTAATATTGCGTGCTTAAAATTAAATAAAATGCCCTTCAATAATTTTTAATTTGTACTTTAAAATTCCCAGCAAGATATTCAAGATGTGTAAAATTATTATAATTTATTTATTTATTTATAATTTTATATTTAAATTGTCACCCCATCCATCATTTTATCACATCTGACAAATACTCACTACACAAACTCCATATCACCATCTCCAGTTGTTCAAACACCTACAAATCCTTCAAGTTTTTTCCAAAGATTTCGAACTAACCATTTGAAAGACACTACGATTGTATCCGCGCATCACATCTTTTACAAATTGGGCCACAATCAATTAGAAATCAAAAAGTTTTTCAATGTTCATTGCAAGATCATCCATCTTACTCAGTAGTGTCATCCAAAACGTAATAATATTGCATATCGTAATTTGTATTAAAAAAAATAGGCAATTTTTTTTTTTAATCCCTTGTCTTTTAAGCTAATTGCACTTTATCTCTTGTCGTTTAGAAATAGCTATTTATCCCTCTTATAATTTTAGACTAAACTGTTGCTGTTTGTTGTTCCATTTGACTTGAGATTTTGACATGCTAGTGAGGAAATTGATGTTTTCCTCTAAAACTAACTACATAAAAAGACATAAATGACCCTACAAGTTTCTATATGTAAGAAAATTGTTCAGAAGTTAATTAAAATTAAGTAAAATCACTACAACAAAATTGACTTTTCACGGCATCATGTTTACGGCATGCATTAAATGCATGTCGTAGTTAGTACATTCTACGGCATTTTTTTTTTTGCAAGCCGTTAATGTTTTGTCAATAACAGCATACATACCATGTAAGTCGTTGATTCATATATTTACAGCATGCAAAAGTATGCCGTAAAAAATGTATGTTTTTACGACTTACAAAAATATGTCGTAAAATATTTGCACTTAAGACGGCATACATTTCATGTTATAAAATATTATAACTTTACACGGCATGCATTAACAAGTCGTGAAAACTTTTGCAACAAAAATAAAAATTCAATCAAGAATTTTTTTATGGCATGCAAAAGCATGCCGTAAAAAATGTATATTTTCACGGCATACAAAAATATGTCATAAAATATTTATACTTAAGACGACATACATTTCATGTCGTAAAATATTATAACTTTACACGGCATGCATTGGTATGTCGTGAAAACTTTTATTAAAAAAAATTTTAATCCGATTTTTTTTTTTTATTTAAAAAAGCTAACAATTTCCAATCAAACTTCTCACCTTACATTTTCCTAATTGAGGACAACGAAAAAAATAATTTATATGTTATTTTATAATTTAGTGTCTCTTTTAAGGGATAATTGCACCCAGTGGGATTTTGAGAAAAAAAATTACATATTCACGAAAAAATTTATAATTTTATAATAAAATAAAAAAATTATAATATAATAAAATATAATATATATGAAATGTATTAAATTATATATATTTTTTGAATTTATTGAGTTTTTAAGAAAAATAAAAAATATTTATAAATTTTATAAAAAAAAGTCAACTTTAACTACTTAAAAAAATTACTAAAAAATAAATAAATAAAATATGAATAAAATATAATTAAATTTCAATCACACTTTCTTTTTATATTTTTAAATTTTTATTCAAATTAGCAAAATTTTAAGATTTCTATACAAACATAAAAATAAAATATAACAATAAATCTCTACACATATTTATATTGTATATTTCAATAAATGAAGCAACAGTTTACCAAAAATTGGAAGGAAAAAAAAAGGGGGGAGAATAAATACGTGATTGGTTCAAGGGCAACAAGAAGACTTTCCAATTGATTTTCTGTGTCAATACGTGATTTCTCTCTCTCTTTCTTCTCCTTCTCTTTCCTTTCTCTCCATGACAACCAACCACCACGATGATGTTAGTTACACGAGCACCAATCGATTGATTCGAGCTTTGGCATTTGATTCTAATTCGAGCCTTGGATTAATTCGGTGAGAGCCTAGGATTGCATCCTTTATTCGATGAATTGGTTTCTCCTCTCTCACCTCTCTTTGATTTTGACTTGATTTCTAGAGTATTGATTTTGATTTCTAGGGTTTTGATTTTTGATTTTGATTTTGATCAAACAATTTGCTATGATCTTGGTTTATTGAAGCACAATCGGAGAAGCAAATGCACTAGCGGGCGAACTTCGACAAGGTTGGTTAATAATTTATTCTATTCAATGGTCGTTTGATTTTCGATACGGTTGTAGCTAAAATTGTGTTTGTTCTTGAGAAAAATGTGTAGAAAACAAGGAAAATGAAGTCTATGATCATATGTTCTATGTTTTACACACTCGAATTAAGCTTATTGATTAGACCATATATAGTACAAAAATTGAGCGTGCAAAACACAATTATAATCGATTGTTAGTGTGTATGCTTGATTGTGCTTTGTTGGTGCTTGTGGTTTCGACTAAAATGATAGGGAAAATGTTCAATTTGGCAATAGTTCCTAAGAAATCAATAAAACCATGCCTTATGCAACTTCTTACTAAGAAAATAAATGAATCTTTGATTGCCATAGTTGCGGAAAATAATCGTATGCTATAGATCTAGATGCTATTTGATTTTTACTCTATGGTTAGATTCAATTGAATAGCAAATAACTCATGTTATTATGTTGACTAAACGAATGTTCAGAAGTGTTGGCACCGAATGTTTTTCAATATCTGGTTTTAAACATTTCCAAATTCAAACTTTGTCACTTTCTTTTAAATTTTTTGGTGGGTTATTTGTATGTTATGATATCAATCTCCATATTTTGCCTTCCAGCATGTGCACACCATCATCTTTCACACTTTTGAAGGTTTAACCGTTTAAGGTGTAGGTTCTTTCCTTCATTGTTTTTTCTTAGGCCAACACTTTTTATGCCATTTGTGGCACTATTTATAATTGACCAATGGTCATTCTAAAGTTGTTAGAAGTGGGATAATGGGGTGAGGGAGTTGAAGAATACCAATTAATTACGAGGGAGAAATAAGTGTGAATGGGGGTGGTAACCCGTCAAGTCAAAGATTAAGATTATTAGAATGTGAGGAGTTGATAAAAGCTTTGCTAGAGTAGAGTGATCTTGATAAAAGCTTTGTCTGTTTATTTAAAATGTGGAGGATGGGTCTTTTTGCCATTTATGGCGAGTTGAATAAGTTGAGAAAGGAAATTTGGGAGGGAAATTTCTTCTTGTTGGGATGTTCCTGGGTGTATTGGGGAAAGATTAGGTGTGCTTATTGCTTAATAGGGCTATGAGGGAGTTTTCTGCTTTAATTAATGAGTTAGAGCTTGTGTATTTGCCTTTGGCAGGGGGTGATTTTCGCATGGAGCAATTTAAATGATTCAAATGCTAACGTTATTTTCCTTAATTTGCTAAACTTTATTTTCCTTAATTTGCTAAACCTATTTTCTGGTGGCTACTTAAACAAGTTAATTTCTGTGTGGTGACTATTATGTTCTAGAATATCATTGGAGTGTATAAGAGGAAACATGACCTATTGTGCTTAAGACAATGTTAGAGGATTAAGAAGAGGGAATAATATAGTCATTCTTCTCTTATTTAGTTCTTCAAATTGCACTTGTCTTGTAGGCTTGGGTTTCTTCCTTGTGCTTTACTATTATTAATATCTATTATTAATTTTGTTGACAAAATGATTGTATTTTGATTGATTTGAAGGAAGTAAAAACCTGAGCAAATGACAATTGTATGTGTTGATACAATGCTTGGAGCATCTAATGAAGCATTTTTGTTTGTTTTTGTGAGCATCATCAGTTTTTATCATTTTTAATTTATTGTTTTTCTGAATTTTCCCTCGTCAGTTTATTTGATAATAATGATCGAGTGAAGTAATTGAGTAATTATGGAAATTGTTAGAAGATTACTGAAGAGAAACCTAAAGCAATTTTCCACTCAACATGGAAGGCCCTCTGTTAGCATTTTTAACTTTTAAGTGATGGCTCTATGGATAGTCTTTGAGGTCATTGTCTCCTATCTGCCTTAATGCAGTCATATCCACCTGCAGAATGCACCAGAAATTAGCTTTGATCAAATAGAAGACAATAAATTATCTAGGATATGAGAAAATCCATGCTTGTGTGAATGATATTATGTATGTTGGAAAGGTTCTTCCCTCCATCATTTTTTGATATTATGGTTCACTTGACAATCCATCTAGGATATGTGGCAATTTTGTTGGATGTACTCATTTGAAAGGTGAGGTGTATATAACTTTTTATTATGTATATCTATGATGTATTTGTCAAAAAAGCTATTAACTTGAATATTATTTATATTATGGTCTAAATATATGAAGATACTTACAGGATATGTTAGGAATCGTGCAAAACCTGAGGGATGCATAGCGGAATGCTATATAGCTTTAGAGTGCATGCAGTTTTGTAGTGGGTACATGAAGCAAGCAGCTGAAATAGGTGCTCGACATAACTGCAATGAAGAATTTGAAAATGAAACAATACTAGAAGGACGTCCGATTACGTTGGGGAATTCAATCATGATACCTGATGATATGTTACAAATTGCTCATTGTTGTGTGCTGATAAACAGTTCTGAAGTCCAACCATATTTAGAGTAAGTATGATAACATAAACTTTTATTACTAATTGAGTGTTTATATGATATATTTATCTCACAATTTTCATTCCTTATTAGAATGCATGCGGAGGAGCTTAAGCTTTTGGACAGACGTTTCTTGAGGGATGCCGCTCTACTACATTCTAGACAAATGGACACTTTTTCTCAGTGGTTGAAAGCAAAGATTGAATCATGTGGTAATGAGGTTTCAGATAGATTGAAATGGCTTGCAGCTGGCCCAAGAAAACATGCAACGTCTTATTTGGGCTATGTCATTAATGGGCATCGCTTTCATACAAGTGATGTCCAAAGGTCCACACAAAATAGTGGCGTTTCCATTGAAGCAGAAACTATTTGTCGATCTAGTAAAAAAGACATTGCACAAGTTATTGAAAAAATCTGTTTCTATGGGGTTATCAGAGACATAATTTTGTTGGATTACTACAAATTTCAAGTTCCTCTATTTAAATGTGCGGTGTCAAAGTTGAAGATGGATTTACGTTGGTCAACATCCAACAAGGACGAAATCCATTTGAGAGAGATCCATTCATTCTAGCATCACATGCAAAACAAGTGTTCTATTTGAGGGATAATGATACATCTAGTTGGGAAGTTGTACTTAAAGCACCTTCAAGAGGCTTTCGTGATTTGGATATGTATGATGAAGATGCCTATATGCCATCTGCACCTTTAGATGCATCTAGACTTGGTGCAAATACTAATGATGAAGATGAGCACTACGTGAGGATGGATTGTGAGGGTGTGGAAGTGTTGCATGATTAATGAAAAGTAGGAACATTTGATTTTCGTATAACTGAATGCTTATTGGGCTTGACTAGTTCTCCTTTACTTGTCGTTCTTTTTATTTTTTCCTTTTTATATAATTTCACTAGCTATTTTCTTTGAAGTTAATATGAGTGAATATACTTGTAAGGTGAATATTGTGCTGTCTTTGAAATCAATATTATCAAGAATTTATATTGGCTTGTAAAGTTGTATGTATTGATGGTTGATTTGAAATTTGTGGTTTTTTCAAATATTTGTGGCCATGCCAATTCTTCTTGTCTCAAAATTTCTGATTACTATGTTGTGTGAGGAATACCATCAATATGATGAGTTTTAGCATTACTGAATCTTCTTGACAGTGGTGATGTATTTAACAATGTTACTTGCTGCCTTGTTTATGTATGAAGTTTTTCCTTTACTATTGTGTCCAGTGGGTTAATTGAATTCTAACAATATGATTAAGAAAAATTTGTTTTATAGTATGCTGACTGCAATATGGTGACTCTGCAAAACTAGCATGAATATGAAGATTGATTCTTCAGCATGGGATTGGAAATGTTCATTGTGGATGATTAATTTTTTCTTTAACTATCATTTATAAAACATTATCCATAATATATCAAATCATATTGCATTTTTATTAATACCATTATTCCAAAAGTTCAAAATTAACCAAAACTTGGCCCACCCATCTTGTTGTACTAATTGATTGTTGTTGATCTAATTGTTATTGTGAATGCCCATTTTCTTATTAACAGTTGAATCTTGAAATTGTCAACTAGCAAGATGACTAGAGAGGTACTTTATTTCTCATTTAACATAAAATTGAATTTATAATCAATTGTTGTCCACATTATTTCTTATTTTTCCTTATGTATTGCACAGAGTTCAAAAAATTTGAAAAAGAATTAGAAAGGAGCGTGAAGCTATAATTAACAATGGATGAAAGAAGAAATGCATCATTCAGAATTTTAGATGAGTGTTCTACTTCTCCACATGTTGAATCACATGATATGGAAGGAGTTGTAGACTCCACTCAAGTACCAAAGAAGAAAACTAGGGGGGCATCAAAGTTAAAGATGCATGACAAAGGAAAACAAAAGTGTGATGAAATTGACTTCAATGAAAGGAATCAGCCTGTGGGACCTGAGTCAGTTAAACTATCGACTTTAGAAGGGATCTTGGCACGAGAGATGGTGCCAATAACCATAGAGAGATGGCCGATATTCGAAAGAGGTTAAAGACAAGCTATGGGCATGTGTGAAGGTAACACATATTTATTTAATTCATTATTATACTATCAACTCAAGTGTTTTTCCTAATCACTAAATTTTTGTTTAAATGCAAATTTAGATTCAAAATACATGATTGCCATAGGAAACACATCATGCAAAAGTTTGTCACAAATCGAACTATCACGAAAAAATAAGACCTCTTGGTAAAAGTGCTAAGCTAGCACACAATATTGTCCTCACCAAACCTGATAATGTAGAAATGGTTGAATGGAAAGCATTTGTGAAACAACGAACTTCCAAAGAATTTAAGGTAAGTTTCCTCATAGAAATTCTCTAGTTTTTATGAACTAATTAGACCAACAAATTTTCTCATAGTGATTCAATTATGAATTATTAATCATATAAATTATGACATTCTTCTTTTGTATATGTAGGCAAAGAGTAAAAGATTTAGGGCAATGAGAAAAAAGCAAACCCTCTTTCACACCATGAGTCGTAAAGGTTATGCACGATTAGAGGATGAAATGGTAAATTTAAGAGATTCTTGTAAATTGGGTATGAAGTATGGTTACTTTGAGATTGTTTTAATCATTTTGATTTTGATTTGCTATTTTATTTTCTAGAGAAGAGAAAGTCAAGCACCATCATCCATATCAAGAGTTGATGTTTGGATTAAAGGGCATACGAGGAAGGAAGGAAAATCCATGAATGAAGTGCTTGATGCAACTGTGGTACCAATATTACTTCATTTTTTATTTTTATTTTTTGGTATTATAATTTGCATTCACATCAATTTATTAAGACATGCTTTATATTTTTAGAAAAATGTTCAAGAACTTCATAAGGCTTTTACTGATGAGGGTCCAAAATCTATAAAAGATGATGCGATTTTTCATACTTTTGGTCCCGAGCATCGGATTTGGGGCATTACCATCTAAGGTTGATGCACAAGTACACCAAAATGAGCACGTGAGAAAACTTGAAAGCAAGGTGCTGGACTTAGAACAACAACTCGATGAGATAAGAGCCATGCTTATCAAAGAAAGAAGGCAAAATGATGTAAGAGGAAAAGCTAAACATGATAATATAATGTCATGGCACATAATTTGTTTGTCTTTAATTTGTTATTTTATATTTAAATCACTTGCATGTTTATCTTTGATTGTAGGATACCAATCCCTCCCAAAGAAGCTCTAATCTACTCCAATCTACTCCTCATGACAACCTTCCAACTTCAGTGAGTGAAAATAGTATTTTCAAAACATTTTTATCTACTTTTCATGCCTTTAATTGTTGGAATTTTGTGGTAGCTATATGCTTAATGAAGTGTTTTTATGGTTTTTTAGGTGAATGAAGTTGGTTCTGTTACTGAAAGCATTGAAGCTATGAAATTATCTAAACGTGGTGGTTCTTCAATTGCAAACCTTCCAACTGGTTTAGATATGGTAAGTTACGCTGTTTTTCTATATGGCCCTTGAGGGAGAGGGGATGTGAAATGCGTTTGTTATTCTTTTCTTGATTCGCTCTCGAATGCCTCTTTACCTCCTTAACCTAGACATGGTAGATAGTAGGATTGTGTGACATGTAGATAGAATGAGATAGACAATGTGGAAGTTAAAACTTCCCAAAATTATAGAACTTCTGTCAAAATTATTTTATTGTCATGTCCCTGCTGTGTCCGTGTCTCCATTTTTTTCACATCCGTATCCATGTCCGTGTCCGCATCTATATCCGTATCCGTGTCCGTGCTTCTTTGGTCCTAACTACTTAGGGTCAGTTGAATACAGAGAAAGCCAGTCTGCCTCATTGACTGGATAATAGTTCTAACAAATCATGAAATTTGAACATTAAACTAATGTGTTGTCCTGGGCAACTTTTTCTCTTAGCAAGACAATATGGGAAAAACAACTTAAGGGCATTCAAGTATTGAAAGCTTAAGAACCACCACATAAGAAACTCCTTGCATCTGTAACATCTCAAACAGCACCAGATGATTATCTGATACTTGGATTACCTTACATTACAAAAGTTTTCAAAATTGGAAATCCATAGTTTTCATTTTATAGGTATCTCATGTAAGAGGATAGGCATATCCAAAGACAGAGAACTATAATGGCAAGACTACAACAAGACACATGCAACCATGTGTGAGGCACATGGCTCAAACTTTGGGCCAACCATTCTATGAGACCTCGGCAATGATGTGTGAGGTTTATGTCCTCATCGGCTCATCTACTATCGAGTGCAATATCTTCTAATATCTATGTCAAGGTGGAAGTGTATGTAAATCCTTTAAGTTTTATTGATGCTAGCTTTACTTCTTAAAATTTCTATAAAAAAGGAGGGTGGCGGAGAGATGACCTTGAATTTAGAAGTGAACATACATGCATATATATATACACATTGTAGATGTGTATATGGAGCATGGTCAAAAATATCAAATCCGTTAAATTTAAGACATGAAGCTTTGAAATTATATGCCAAACAATCAAAAAAAGAATCTCACAAGAAAATTTTAAGAGCCCCTGTTCTGCATAAATTCAAGAAAACAAAAAATAACATGCTGCATTGAACAGCAACTGCTATCGAAGAAAACATTAGGCGTCTTACATGGCCAATAAATAATCTATATAACAAATAGGTAATATATATATATATATATATCTTCACAAAAAAATTACCGTGTCTCCCGCCATGTCCGTGTCTCCTTTTTTTTGAAATCGCCGTGTCTCATATCCGTATCCGTGTCTATGCTTCATAGATCATCATTGACCATTGTGAGGGAATTATCATTCCATAGGGGAGCCTAAGGAATAACCATTCCATCTCGTTCCAAATAGAGCATTACGGAACCATTTTGCCCATAAGAGTGGAAGCTCATTATTAGTCTAAATCAACACACAGATTAAGTGATCAAAAGAAGCCAACTACACTCAACAAGGACCAGGCACATTTTAAAATTTGTTTCCATTGCTTTGAAAGCTAGTCAGTTGTGTCTCAGCTAACTCAACATAAAAAAAGAATATGATCAAATGTTAGGTCTTGATCAACATAACTACTAAATGGTAATGGCAGATGAGATGCATTCAAATATGTAAACTTGTGCAATTGAATTTTCAGAGAGAAGAGAGAGATACCAAAAACTTTTTGAGTATGCCTTTGTCAATATCCATAAAAAGCTCGGTGATGCATCTGATCTCCCTCATGTCCATAAAACCCATGTTGGTCCTTGATATCCGGTGTATCAGAATAAGTCAGTTTTAAAAGCTATGAAAGGATGACAAAATGTCACTTACCAATAATGCGATATTTCAAGAACCATAGACATATATATACCCATCATGTTTCAAATTTCTTGTACCTTTTCATTTATTCTGGCATGGCTTCATACTCTAGGCATGCTTTCCAATCTACGATCTCTGGCGAGATATGAAACTAAGGTACCAAATATGTTATGTTTAAGTGAAAAGAATATCAATATTTGTGTGTTTGTGTGTTGTTTTATTTTTTATTTTATTTTTTTTTTTAAGAGACAATTGAAAGAAGCATAGTTGGAGTACCTCTCGGGATAAAAATCGACACCTTGTAGGCCTTTTGAATCATCTGATCCAAACTCGTGTTCTTTCCAGACGACTTGCTAAGAATGATGCAATAACAAATCCAAGGAAAAATTTAGAAATTTGTTGCATTAGATACCTGTATTAAAATAATTCTACAATAGTGTGAACACTGTAGTTGAAATAAAAATTAAAAAAAAAAGGGTGATGTGAACACTGGATGGTACCTTTCCTTTCCTTTGTTGAACTAATATTTCGTAAATGGGATGAATGTTATGTAGTATGCTTATATACTCTTAATTTTTGTAGGATCAAAGTAATGGTGTGTCGAGCTTAACAAATGTCAAATGCAAGTTGTTGCATTGGGAGGGGTCAAACTTGGTGGTTGCAGAAGGCCAAATTGCATCAAGGGATCCCAAGTCAAAGGTGCATCATGCAATTGTTGGACCTTTGTGTTGGAAAGTGTGGGTGAACCATGTAATAGTCAACGTGCCGTTGTTTCGTTCTACTCATGAGATGTATGATCTTCAAGATGCAATAGGAAGTACAGTTGCATGGCCTAGTCAATTCATCCTTTTGGACGAAATAGTGGACTAATTGATTTACGATTTGTAGTTATACTTTTTGGATGTTTAAAGTCGTATTTTAGAGATCAGTGAATTTTATGATTTGGATAATTTTTTTGATTTGTATGTTTGAGGTTGTTATCAGCTTGATATGATAAAAGTTGATGATAAAAGTTAGTATGCAGTTTGTTTGGTGTATGGATATTAAATTTTTTTGCTTACTTCATAATTGTTGCTTCTGCTTGGTTTGTAACAGGTTGCATTTTATAAGCTATTGTCTACATACAGTTAGGCAAGGTCATGTTCCTATATATATATATATAATATTAAAAATAACTTTCTACGGCATGCAAAATTATGCCGTGAAAAGTGTAATGATTTATAGCATGCAAGAAAATGTCGTAGAAGATTATATACGGCATACAAGGCATGTCATAAATATATTAAAAATGACTTTCATACAAAATTATGTCGTGAAAAGAGTGATGATTTATGACATGCAAGAAAATATCGAAAATACTATATCGGCATACAAAGTATGCCATAAATATATTAAAAATAATCTTCTGGCAAGATGCAAAATTATGTCATGGAAAGTATGATGATTTATGACATGATAAAAATGTCGTAAAAAGTTATTTACGACATACAAAGTATGTCATTAATGTTTAATTTATTACTTTTTACAACATTACCTGCATGTCGTAAATGATGCTCAACTTTTCACGGCATGTCATATAACAGCATTTGTGTGCATGCCGTGAAAGAGTTTTTACGGCATGCATTGCATGCCGTAAAAAGTCAATTTTGTTGTAGTGAATAAAAATATTATTAAAGATTAATCTAATATATAAAATATAATTAAGAATTGATTTAACAAATAAAATATAATTAAGTTAGTTTAAAAAATAATTAAATTAAAATATAAAATAGACAATAGTTAAGGATTGATTTAAAATATAATTAGATTAAAATAATATTAAAATATTAAGAATTACAATAAATAATTAAACATTTAGAATTAACGGAGCTCTTTCCATAAATCCATCTTTAATTACTTATTTTCCATCCAATCCATATTCTTTTTGACTATTCCATTAGGTCCTATTTGAGATAAGAAGACCAAAATACCATTTTCATCTACTTATGTTCTATTTAGTTCATATTATTTTCTTATGTTTCAATAAGTCCTATGGGTGACATAATTACAAAAATACCTTAATGTGAATGTTCACACCGTCAATGTGAATGTTCATATCGTCAATGTATAGGGGCCCGGCCCATGTACAATGTGAATATTCACATTGACATGTTAACATTCACATTGATAGGAGTGTAAAATTAACCCGTAGCCTGTAGGTGGCCCGGGGCTAGCCCGGTCCGGCCCGTGACAATGTGAACATTCACATTGACATATTAACATTCACATTGATAGAACTGTAAAATTGGCCCGCGACCTGTGGATGGCCCGAAGCCCGCCCGTTGCCGGAGTGAGCCCGGCCCGTTGATAATGTGAATATTCACATTGATATGTTAACATTCACATTGATAAGAGTGTAAAATTGACTTGCGTCCCATGGGCGGCCCGAAGCCCGTGGGCAGCCCGGAGCGAGCCCAGCCCGGCCCGTGACAATATGAATATTTACATTGACATATTAACATTCACATTGATAGGAGTGTAAAATTGGTCCGCGGCCCGTGAGTGGCCCGAAGCCCGCCCGCTGCCTGGGGCGGGCCCGGCCCGGCCCGTGACAATGTGAATATTCACATTGACATATTAACATTCGCATTGATAAGAGTGTAAAATTGGTCCGCGGCCTGAAGACGACAGCCTCGGCTCGGGCGGGTGAGCCTAGGCCTAGGCTCGAGCTTAGGCGGGGCTTGGGTGGGCCTAGCCATTTTTTTTAATTCTTTTTAATTTTTTCTATCAAAATTTTATTATTTTCCAGAAAAAAAACATTATGCCTTAGGCGGGCTGGGCCTTGGACCGAGCCTTGAATGAGCCTTAAGCGCGCCGATGGGCCGGGCCGGGCTTCAAAGTGATGGCCTAGGCCCTAGCCTAGGGTCTCGGACATGCTCGGGTCCGGACCCAAACGAGCTTGCCCCGGGCCGTGGACGGGCTTCGAGCAGCCCACGGGCGGCGGGCCAATTTTACATTGCTATCGATGTGCATGTTAACATGTCAATGTGAATATTCACATTGTCAACGGGCCGAGCCGGGCCTACCCTGGGCCGCGGGCGAGCTTCGGGCGGCGGGCAAATTTTACACTCCTATCAATATTAATGTTAACATGTCAATATGAATATTCACATTGTCACGGGTCAAGCCAAGCTCGCCTCGAGCTACGGTCAGGCTTCGGACTGCCTACGGGTTGCGGGCGAATTTTACACTCTTATCAATGTGAATGTTAACATGTCAATGTGAATATTCACATTGTCAATCTGAATATTCACATTGTCAATGGGCCGGGCTGAGCCCGTCCCGGGCTGCGGACGGGCTTTTGGCCGCCCATGGGCCGCGGGCCAATTTTATACTCTTATCAATGTGAATGTTAACATGTCAATGTGAATATTCACATTGTCAACAGGCCAGGCCTGCCCTACCGGTGCTCACGGCGGGTTTCGGCGACCACGGCACGGGCCAATTTTATACTCTTATCAATGTGAATGTTAACATGTCAATGTGAATATTCACATTGTCAACAGCCGGGTTGGCCCGCCCAAGCCGCCACGGGTAGGCGGGTTTTGGGCATTCTGGTACGCAGGCCAATTTTGTACTCTTATCAATTGAATATTAACATGTCAATGTGAATATTCACATTGTCAGTGGGTCGGGCCGCCCACGGGCCGTAGGCGGGTTTCGGGCAGCCATGGGGCGCGAGCTAATTTTACACTCCTATCAATGTGAATGTTAACATGTCAATGTGAATATTCACATTGTCAGCGGGCCGGGCCGACCCCGCCCCGGGCCGCGGGCGGGCTTTTGGCCGCCCATGGGCCGCGGACCAATTTTATACTCTTATCAATGTAAATGTTAACATGTCAACGTGAATATTCACATTGTCAACGGCCCGAACTAGGCCCGCCTCGGGCCGCCCATGGGTCACGGGCGGGCTTCGTGCCGCCACAAGACGCGGGCCAATTTTACACTCCTATTAATGTGAATGTTAATATGTCAATGTGAATATTCACATTGTCAACGGGCCGGGCCCGCCCTAGCTTGCAGACGGGTTTCGGGCCATCCATAGGCCAATTTTACATTCATACCAATGTGAATTTTAAAATATGAATGTTCACATCATAAAATTGCTAACCGTTCAAAAAATATTTATAAGGGTATCAAAATTAAATATAAGGGCATAAGTGTCCAAGAAAATAGTGTAAATCAAGAAAAAGGACTTTATGGAATAAAACTATACATACATGGGACTAAATGGGTTAAAAAATTCCTTCATGGACTTCTTGGGTTAAAACACTTCTAAATGGGATTTATCAATAATTTTCCCTAGAATTAATTATGATCTAAAATATAATTAGTTTAAAAGGTTATAAATTACAAACAATAATTGAAATTGATCATTCGTTCTTAATATATACACAACTAATATGTATATAAATCTACTATTTTGTTCATATATATATATAATTGTACATGTATGTGAATAAGTTATATTTAATATGTGATTAAATTAGTAAGTAGGTTAAAATTTTAAAAATTAAGTCAAAAATTAAGAAAAAAAAATTAAAGTTTCTTAACTGAAAGTATTTAATTTAGATTTTATTTATTTTTATTTTTTTGCTTGATGTTTTACAAACATGATGAGATGTAGATAAAGAATAGAAATAGTATAATCATCATTTTTATTTTTATCGGTGAAAGTCAGTTGTTAATGGTTAAATTAACACTTATGGGAATTAGCTTCCTCATCTTTTGCAAAGCTCCAAGTGTGCTTGTCCCCTTTATTCAACTCTGAAGGAGAGTTGAACTCATGACCTTCTCTTAGGGACTAAATCTTTAGGAAAGTCATGATAGCCAACTAGGCTAGACCTAGTTAATTATTTGTATCACTAAAGTTAACGGAATTAGTGTTACAATTTAGTCTAAAACCACATGAGGGAGGTAAAGTGTAGCTATTTTTAAAAAGCTAAGGAGATAAAAGTATAATTAGACCAAACCATAGGGAATTAAAATGAATCGTAGCCTAAAAAAAAAAAATAGCAATGTTAGGTGGCTCGAAAAAAAGGTTGGCTCGAATGGTTCGAAATTCACTTTGCCGGTCGTCCGCCCGAACCCCTCCTTTTCGGGCTACCAAGCATTTTTCCTAAAAAAATTAGTACTTTTACTTCGAGTTATTTAACTAGAATAGGTCTCACTGAATTGACAGGCGCAAAAACTTCTTTGACACTAACATAGCCAAAAAAAAAAAAAAAGACTAAAATAATTAATAAAATAAAATATTACATCTAATATGAAAAATCTAGAAATCCCCTAGATATTGATTTGTGATTATGTAACAATTTTAAGCAGTATATAACAATCCCAATCAAACAATCAAGACAAATCAACACAACGATTTTAACGTGGAAAAACCACAATTGGACACTTCCAACTGTGATTAAAAAATCACGGGCAACAGCCACAAAACAATCTACTAAGAAGATTTAAAAGAATTACACAGGTATACTCTTAATTACCTAGCGAATCTATGCCTAATTGAACCAACCTCTATGTGCCTCTTCCAACCCCGTCTTCACCTCGGAATTGTCTTTACAATGAGCCACTCCAGAATACACCGAAGCTTCAGGCTCGAATTCTTCAGAATCCATTGAAGAACAACTCTCTCTTTCTTGTGTATAACAAACAAAACCTTTGATGTACTTTCTTTAAACCATGAGTTGAATACTCAATAAAATATCAAAGAAAACTAACAAAATATCCCCAGATATAAACCTTAAGAACCAAAAAGAAGATCTGGAGGAATTAAATAGTTTTGGGAGAAATCCAATTATTTATAGAAATCCAAAAGTAATCCTAGTTTTGAAAGAAAATCAATTTCTTAAAGAAATCCTTGTCAAACGGGATTGCCAATAATAAAACCTAACATAATATATTAGGGATGTAACTAGGAGAGAACTATAACCCCTTACTTTTGTGAAAAATTCTGTTTACCATAACACTTTATATATATATATATGTATGTATTATTTTATAAATAAAATAGTATCTCAATATAAAAGATATATATATCTCATTCTTCAATCATCTTATGTTATCTTTTCATTTCCTATCAAAAAAATTTTATTCTAATAAAGATTACTTCTATGGTATTTGAATTTCTTTTTTATGTTTATATATCATATAATATATACATGTATGTTTTTATATATGTTAAAAAAAAATTATTGTCTTTGGTCTCTCTAGTGATGAAATCTTGGTTCCATTCCATCTATTCAACTAAAAAAAAAAAAATTCACAAATTATCTCAAATATAACTTTTTTTCACTCTCATAAAACAATCAAAAAATCAAAAAACAAATTAAAATAGCCAAGTTTCCAAATGAGAACTTATTTTATAACTCTACAAAATTTAATTGAACTTTTTTAGTTAAATTTCTCAGTGTTATTTTTGAATCAGTTAGTCCATTGACTACTTTCAGTGAAATTTCACATCATCTGTTTTCTCCAATTAAGCAGAAAACTGAGATGCCATTATGCCACTACCAAAAAACTGTTCTTCAATGACTCCTATGGAAAAGAAAATTTTCTTTGGATTTCAACTGAATAACTTGATTAATATCACTTCCAAACATAGATGGCAGATTCCATAGCTCATCATGTAGATTGTACTCATTTTGCACTCATCTTTTTTTTTTTTTTCTTTTTTGTTCTCCTTTATTGATGTAATATCCTTGTTCATCAATAAAGTTTCTTTCTTTTTGCTGATCAAAAAACTTAATTTCAAATATTAATCAATGGCTAATCAAAAACTTAATTTCTGTAAAAATTCTACTTTCCACAAATGGAAAACCAGACCAGCAATGGCTAAGCAAAACCAATTCAAAAGAGATGGAAGAAAGAAAAAGAAGTTGGCAATTGATGAGTGGTTAGAAGTATACAATTATTCTATTCTTTTTAATTAGTAATACATTTTTATTAAATTAATTCCTTCAATTTATTTTTAATTGTGAGTTTAATGATTTAATTTTACGTTTTACAGAATAACTTGCAATTAGGATAAAGATTGAGGTTGATTTGCAATTAGTAAAAAGGAAATGAAGAAAAGAAGTCAAATTTGATCAAGCAAACTCTTTTGCCATCAGCTGCAATATCATATGGCCAATGAAAGGTGGGATGTTTCGTCATATGGCCAATAAAAAGTGTTGGCACTCGTGAAGATCAAATATATAATTGCATGGATGATGAATTAATAGGGAAAAGTTAGGGATTATGAAATTTTTTTCATGAAAATGATCATGAAAAATTTATAATTCTTGAATTACCTTGATTAGTGTTTGGTGCTTTATTCTAAGTGTAATCCAAGTGTAACGCCCTCAAAATAATCACTACAAGAAAATGCACCTACGGCGACCAAATTGGGAACTAAAAAACATTTTAGTCGCTGAAAGTATAGGTTTTGGCGACTAAAACAACATTAGTAGCTAAAAGTAAAACTTTTTGGCGACTAAAAAAATTTAGTAGCCAAAAGTATAGGTTTTGGTGACTAAAAATCAGTTTAGTCGCCAATTATCTACTTTTGGCTACTAAAATATTTAGTAGCCGAATGAAAAATAAAAAAATGATTTTTTCTCTTTCACGACTAAACTTTGGTCGCCAAAAATGTACTTTCAGCGACAAAAAAATTTTTTAGTAGCCAAATATTGACTTTTCGCTACTAAAATATTTAATAGCCAAATGGAAAATAATAAAATAATTTTTCTCTTTGGCGACCAAACTTGTAGTCGCCAAAAACGTACTTTTAGCGACAAAAAGAATTTTTTTTTGTAGATGACTTCGTTGTGTGGACTTGTGGATAATCCATATTGGTGTATGGAGAAGAATTTTCCCTTTCGTATAGAACTAATATAATACTTTTGTTGTCATCGCCATTTGGATAGTTCACTATTACTAAATATGATGGTTGGAATAATCAATACAGATTACGATGGTATTTTGTACCATGCCAAATGGTCATTTCACATGGTATAGTAAATGTAATTTTTGTATATGGAGGGCTTTACTTTTTGTATAATTGTATATGTTGTATGGAATTATTATTTTAGTTTGGACAATAGTTCGTTTGTATGTACTTAGACAGCTAAAGTAATTTATTTTTTGTATACAGATGCAGATTGTGGAATGATTGATAATTTATGTATCATTTTATTTATATACGTATTACAAGTTGAATGGAATACAGACAGGTTATGGACACATTATAATATTAACAATAAAACATAATATCATGTTTTTGTCGACTAAACGTTTTGTAGCCAATAAAAAGGAAAAAAAAAAAAAAACAAACATTTGGCTACTAAAAATTTTGTAGCCAAAAGAAAATCAAACATTTGGCTATTAAATTTTTTGTAGGCAAAAGAAAAACAACCATTTGGCTACTAAATGTTTTGTAGCCAAAAGAAAATCAAATATTTGGCGACTAAAATATTTTGTAGCTTAACACAAAAGTTGAACAATAAATATGACTTTTGGCGACTAAAAATTTAGTAGCCAAAAATGTCGTAGTTTAGGCGACTAAATTTTTAGTAGCAAAAAATGTTGAAGTTTAGGCGACTAAATTTTTAGTAGCCAAAAGAAATAGTATTTGGCAACTAAAAATTTAGTAGCCAAAAAAGATTGACTTTAGGCGACTAAAATTTTAGTAGCCAAAACACTAGTATTTGCTTTTGGCGACTAAAAAATTTAGTAGCTAAAAAGTTTTTGGCCACTAAATAATTAGCTTTTGGCGACAAAAACATTAATCGGCAAAAATGTATCTATTTAATTAATTTTCAAACCTATTGGCGACTAAATATTTAGTTGCCAAATGAGTACATTTGGCGACTAAATTAGGTTTAGTCGGCAATTATATTTCCCGACTACTCTTTGGCTACTAATTTCCCGACCAAAAAATTTAGTCGCTAAAGAGTATTGGCGACTAAAATATGACTTTTGGTGACTAAAAGTTTAGTCGTCAAAAGTGAAAATTATTGTAGTGAATACATACATAAAAACCCAACAATCTTGACACGCATAGATATAAAAGAAATAAACATCCTCCCATTCATCAGAGTAATTAGGTACAAAAGTATTACATGTTGACAACAAAAGTAAATGTCCTATGGGCTTATAACTTTCCAAGTCAACACTTGGCCACAAAAGAGAGTACTAACTCAATTACAAAGTAAACCATTGGCTTGATTTACATGTAATACACAAAAAATAACACAAAAAGTCTGTCAGCCTCTAACCTCCCAAGTTACGTCCTTGGAGGTGGTATACCATCTGTACCTGAAAATGATGTCCCATATACGGTGAGTGTAGACGCGCCCGTGGGCCTCACTCTACAGTTCGGACTCCCTTTTGTTTGTTGCGGTTCTTAATCTGAACCAAAGAGTCCAACTCTGGCAAATCGTTTTGAGAAAAAAAAATAGATTTTGAAAAGAAGTGCCAAACATGGACTGCTTTGCCAGATACAGAGTCGCCACCTAAATATTTTATTTTGGGAAATTTAGGAAACCCTGACTCGGTGCCAAAGGCCACGTGTCCGTCATCACCAAAGTTGTCTTGGCTCGGGAGCTTGGGTACGATCGGGGAAGGTCAGCTATGAGCACCCCCTTTCGCTCGGTCCGAAGACCGGCCTCTACTAACCATGATATCCGATTTTGAAAACATTATGTGTTCTTGTTCCGGTTATTAGCCTAGATTTACTATGTTATGCGCACAGCAAACAAGTATAGACTAGATTGCCTAATTTGGAAACAAGCATTGCATATCCGTTTGCTTTGAAAATGTTTTGGAATTTGCTACTTGCAAGTAGGCTAAAACACGGATTTCAACGGGTTTTTCCAACTCAAGCAATCCAACCTTTACCCACAGGCAATCAGGCAGTTTATCTCATATAAGCACTTAGGCACATGGTAATCATGCTGTCATGTTAACATTCACACGCATGCGAGATGCTAAAGCATAAATACTTACATTATACTCCATGCCAAAACAATAAACAAGTTAGCAAATATGCATGTCCTAGTTCATATAAGTGGCTAATGCAACACATGCAAGGATGCAGCTAGAGTAGGCTCGGCTAACCCTAAAATGGCATGTGAAATGCTACAATTATCACGTATTCAATTTGGAATTGAAAATACAATGCAGTTTGTATGATGTACCGAGCCTGGTGCATGCAAGACAAATGCATGGATGCACGCATGCATAGCATAAGGTATGCTAATTTAGATGTGCCCTAATCTACCATCATAAGCAGGTAAATAAAATGGAAGAAAGAAGTGGGGATTGGAAGACATGCACACACACGCACCCACACTTATTACAGATTCGCCCTCGCTCGGAGGGACCAAAAGAATAATACAAATTAATTAACTACACAAGCTAATTAAATATTACAAATTGCCTAATTAGTTAACAACTAACTAAACTAGGAAAACAAGAACCGCCTCGAGGAGAGCACGATGCAACGCATGCTCGGTCTGCTTCTAATTGCACTGCCATGCATAGACTGCCTCTGTTTTCCCTACTCTACCTTTCTGAAGACTGCCAAAGTCTCAGAGATGCTTCTTCAGATACTGGGGATCACCATCGGCTGAGTAGAATGGCCACCGGCTGCATCATGTGATCATCGGCTGGAAATGAGGCTATCGGCCACCAATACATTGCCGGTCGGCAAAAAGTTCCTGCAGAACCTGCAACTCACAGCAGAAGAGGGCAGAACCTTGTATGGCAATGCAATTCAAACCATGTATGCACCAACCAAGCCTCTTATCATGTGTACAACTCAAAGGGGCATGGTCCTTGGTTCTTGGACCACCAATTACGCATTTCCATGCATGATGGCCCAAAGAATCAAGCATGCACTTTCATGTCAAATGAAATGCAATGCACACAATCAAACCAAGGGGCTTCTACCTCCATCATGACTTAGTTAAGAGGTAGAGCATGCATGCCAATGTAATGCAACCCTAAGCATGTTAACTAGGCATGCAACATGGCAATGCAAACAAGCATACAAGCTAGCAAGCATGCAAGACAAATAAAGGGTGGACTTAAACATGAATTAGGCAACTCTAAATAGGCCCAAAACAGTGGCCAAACACCAAGGAATTGAGATCAAACATACATATACACATGCAAGTAAGTTGGACCAATACTTAGGCACTAAACAAGCAACTCTCAAGCACACTTGAAAAGAGCATAATGTGGACAATTAGCATGCAACATAAGCTCTGAAAATCATGCTATAGGAGGTGCCAAACCAACTAACAAAGCAAGCAAAGCATGCAACATGGCCCAAGCATTCAACGCTCACCAAAGAGGCAATGGACTACACTTAGTATAACCACACATGGCAAGACTTAAGCGACCAAAAAAGAAGTTTTAGCACACAAAACAAAGCCCAAAAGACCACCTAGATGGCATCTAAATGGTTTGAATTCAAAGGCATGCACAAATGCTAAAACATGGAGCATGCAAGACAAGCTTTCAAAGCTTCAAAGAGGCATCCAAGGCAAGCATATGAGCATGTCAAAGGGACTGAAATGATGTGCTAAGTGGTTCCAAACCACTAAATTAATGCAAGCAATGCATGCTACATATTCACCTACTTGAAGCATACAAGCTCAAATACAAATGAGCTATACTAAGCATGCCAAGATCGACCCAAACAACTATGGACAGACCTAAAACATGGCAAAATAAGCACAAAACCTTCACAAGGTTAAGCCTAAAACATGCTAGAATGAAGGCTAACAACCTAAGGCATATTAAGGCAATAACAAGGCATTACATTATTCACCCAAAAAAACAAGGCATTACATGGTAGGTATGCTAGGCATGCATGGTGTACCAAAACCAACACACAACAATGTTATATCATGGCATAATAAGCATGGAAAACAGCCTAGACATGATCAACAAACACTCAAGCATGATGCTCCCTCAAGAGACCAAAAAGTGCCCTTTTCAAGGACAACAAGGAGAGGGGGTGGCCCTCTCCTTCTTGAGACTTCAAGGCACCATCTTCACCACTGAAATCCCTCAAGATTTCAGTGGTGAGGAGGCCCAAGCACCAAAGTCTCGGAGCTCACCAAAAATGGCACAAAATGGGGCCTCTCAAGGCTTAAGTGTGGTCAAACACCTCCAAACCACAAAACACTCTTAACAAACAATCAAGAGGGCTTAAAAACAGAACTTTTTTGTATTATACACTAAGCACAAAAACAGTCCTAAGATAGGTAGAAAAGCAATGCAAAAAATGGGGAATAAAAGGGAAGTTTCTTACCCTTGAAGTCCTCCGTCACAAACAATGCTCCAACAGCCTTCTTTGGCTTAAATCCAACTCCAAAACACTAAAACAACCCTCCAAGGGTCTCAAGTCCAAGAGATGGTGTGTTAGTGTGTGTTTGTGAGCAAAAGTGGGATAAAACACACTTATAGAGATATAATATGTATCAAACCTTAACCCTAGAACTCAAGCTTTACAAAAGCTGTCTAAAATGTCTAACCCTTATATCAAGAGAAGAAGCTCTCCTATATAGGCAATTCCCTCTTGTAAGGCTTCTAAAACAAGCCATTCAAGAGGGAAATCCCCCCATACATGTGTATGAAGGGGAATGGGGTGGGTGCCAGCTATCACAGCTGGCACAAAATATCTGCTAAAAGCAGATGAATAGTAGTCGGCTGGCCAAAATTGTCATTTTGACAAAATTGATGGCCGGTCGGCCAAAAAGAGTGCCGGTCGGCCAAATATATGGCCGATGGACACAAACAACAGCCGGTGGCCTCAAGCCACGGCCGGTGATGTGTGGGGATGCCTCACAAGGCATTCCCTACCCCTTCAAGGCAAAACACAAGTGTTTGGTGCAAAACCAGACACAAAACGGTCGAGTTCGGAGATCCTGAGGCAAGGCACGTAGCCGAGACCTTCGGGAACTCCAAACGAACACAAACATGGATAATCACCGAGTGTTCCAACGGTGACGTCCAAGTCTTGAGGACGGTCAAAAATGGGGTGTCTACAGTGAGCCACAGCCCAGTAGAGATAAACTAAACCAAATATGAACAATGACTAAATAATGGCATTTGACAGATGGTTAACACATATAAACCAATATATCCCACAATACAATTCCATGACTATCAAGTCCATGTTACAATTCATTTTCCCTTACTTATCAAATCATTTCATAATGTGGCTTAGAACTTGGCCAGATAATTTAAATGAGATTACATCTCATATTAATAGTACATCCATTTCAATTGGGATAACAACTCATATTAAATACTTCTTACTTCACAAATAAATACACATAATTGCTGTATCAATCTCAAACAAAACACTTCCATACTTCATATATGATATACAGATTTGCTATATCAATCCTTCAATAGATACACATATTTGATGTATTAATGGAGTACATCTTCTATCTCCTCCCAAACAATTTCCGGTTTAGGAGTCCATCCCCTATCTTCTCCTAAACCGTAGAGTACATCCCGTATATCCTCCCACACAACACAATGTATATAAACACATATCACATACAAGGTCAATCAATACATAAATTTGATGTACTATTCCAACTGCCATACTCGATGACACATTCAATCAATTAGTTTTAGTTCGCCTAATCATCATGCATTGTCTACAATATCCAAGACTATCCTCCACCGATAGCCCAAAGCAGTTATTTCTAAACAGAAAATAAATGCACAAACAGATGTAATAACAACATTTTCATAGGTGAGTGATAAATTAATCCAACTACACCATTTAATCTCATAATTTCCCAATTTTATTATTTTCAACTCAATTTCTCATTTCCCCAAAATTAATTATACAAATTAATTTATCATTATAATCAGGGCCATTTGCCCAAAATCCTCAATATTAACCCTAAGGTTCATTTTCATCAATAATACCACAGTAATTCTATTCTTTCAATGTTTCACATAGATATGGGTCTCAATATTTGAAAACCCCCTTCTTTTATAAATTACAAAACAACCCCAACTTTTCTCAAAATTACACAATTTCACCAACAAATCAAAATGACCAAAATTAAAGATAAAACTCATAAGATGGAGTAGGTTATTCCTACCTCAAAGTTAGAAGCTCAAAGGAGAAGATGACCAAAATCCAAAGTGCTCCAAATCCACAGATTTTCAGATTAAAACGAAGCTCACACCACCTTCTACCTTTCTTACAAAGAGATTAGGCTAGGAACTCACTAAATATAGATGAAAACCTAGAGAGAAGGTGTGCAGAGAGAGAGGGAGCTCGGATCTAGGGTTTTCAAAACAAAAGGGATGAAAAAGTGAAGTGTTTACCCATTGCTGCCTACTGATATAATACAAGCTCGCTCGAGCGAAGGAGTGGTCGCTCGAGTGACCAGACACAAAGGATTCTCGCTCCAGCGAAGAAAGTCTCGCTCGAGCCAACAATTTGAAGCTTCAGGTCTGCAACCCAGAAGCACGCTCGAGCGACAGAATGCTCGCTCGAGCGAAGAAACTCAAAACATACACCTCGATCGCTCGAGCGAAGGAAAGCTCGCTCGAGCCAAGAAATGCAACTCTCAGGTCCAGAACCAGACGCAGACGCAAGCTTGAGTGAAGGACTTCTCACTCGAGCCACCAGATACAAAACTCAACTCTCGCTCGAGCGCAGGAAACCTGGCTTGAGCGAAGGATCTAAAACAAAGGGCTCGTTCGAGCAACAAAAGCCTCGCTCGAGCGAAGAACCAAAATTCTGGACAGCCACCATTTGCTCCCAATCAAACCCAACCTGTAACAATCCTGCCCAAAACATCCTATAACTCAAATACAAAGTATTGAAGGACGGAAACAAGATATATATAACAACCAACATCCACGGAACTAAGTTCGGATGACACTAATCAATGGAGGGAAAACCAGGGTCGCTATACTAAGGGTCACAAAACTTTCATGATTATTTTCATGATGCCTAGCATTGCTGGAATTAATAATGCATGAGGAAATCTAATTGGTTGGATTCAATACATATTATTTTAGTTATCTATATGATGTAATTTTCTTTATTAAGGTTAAGAATGAAATCCTAAAGCTGTGTTTGGTTGGGGGATTTGAGGAGGGATTTGGAAAAAGAAATGGAAAAGGTAGGTGAAATGTGAATAAAATGTACTTATATTTCAACTAGTTTCACACACCTTTTCCCTTTTCCTTTCCAAATCCCTCTCTAAATCTCCCAACCAAACACAGCGTAACAGTTTCTTTATAAATATTTTATGATTTTCAATGTTAGATTATTTTGATGATTGATTTATTTATTTAATTTTTTTTTATTTTATATTTTTGTTCAGTATAATCTCTTGTTCTATTGGAGACTCAGAGCATGATCGAAACTTGATATTCCGTGCAAATTAAATGATTAGATTTTTATGATATAATCAATCAATCGACATAATCAATCTTTTGAAATTAATTTTTATATAAATAATTGATTTTATCTTCCGATTGAGAATACCCCTTGTGTATCTCAAATAAATTATACAAATTGAATCTAAAATATTTTAAAGAAAGTGCCCTAGCACATTTTTTATTATTATCACCTCAATTCACCTTCTAGCTACTTAATTTTTCCTAGAATATCAAATCACTTCCAAAATTTAAAATCAACTTTTTTTTATATATTTTATTTGAGTGTTCAGTTATTTTTTTGAACAAATTTGATCTCAGACTCATCGAAATATGTTACTTCGCGACATCTTACGCTTGGAATTGTAATATTAAAGTTGCAACAGCAATGGACCAACTAACAAAATCACCCCAGTAAAGCCCTCGAAGATTAAAATAAAAATAAATAAATAACATCCAATTATGGCAGCAAGAACCCCCAAAACTATTTTTTATAAAACAACAACTAGAATGAAAGTCATTATGCTCTGTTGCCTAGAATAAAACAGAACTCCTTTGTTAATTAAGTCCATCTTTCTAAAAAAATTGAAAGTTTTCTTCAAATTCTTCCCAACTCACCATAGTTGCGAAAACGCAATTATCATCCATTCCTTTTGGTTTTTCTCATTTTCATTTCCAATCTAATTACTCCTTCCATATTAAACAGAAAATCATCAATGCTGAAGCTCAATCATAACATCATTCTTTCTCAATCATAAGCGCTAAACAAAACATAGTAGAAAAGGGTGGCCCAAATTACCTACAGCTAATCATGTAAGTTGCATTATTCTCTGACACGGCAAAGATGTATTGTTAATTTTCAATATTAATTGTTAAGCCATTCACATGCTGTAATCATGTTTACTATTAATCCATAACAATAATTAGACTTCATAAGAAAACAAGTATGAGATAGTCAGACTGTGATGTATACTATCCCATGCATGCCAATGCCATAACTATTGACAACACTGATAGTCGAAAACAAAACATTGGATGTTGGTTTCAACCCAAATGGAAGCTCCACTATGGGCAATGGAAGCTTCACCATGGGCACTAGAAGATGGTGGCACTCCCACTCCACCAACCCACTAGCAAGTGGAAGAGGTAGGTGGTGGCCAATCACCCTTCTTCATTTTGTGTATAAATGGAAGGTGATGGTGTAGAGTTTATATATGGAAAAACACAGCAAGCAAGAGAGAAACACACTGCTGAGAGAGAGGCACAAAACAGAGAGAGCTAGTGAGAGCTATATTCTGTTTGTGTATCAGAGAGTGTGAGAGAGTGTGTTATATAGAGAGACAGTGAGTTGAGAGTGTGTAATCTCCTCTATTTGTTGATATATAACAACATCGCTCCCGTGGACGTAGGCCGGTTTGCCGAACCACGTTAAAAGTCTTGTGTTTTTGCTTGTGAGTGTCCCCTGGTGTGCCCTAGATCCACAACAATTGGTATCAGAGCCCGGGTGGAGAAAAAATCGAGTTTTTTCCGAAAGTGTCCAGATTTCGAAGTGGTCGAAATCCACTTTTGAGCATACCAGGAGGAAGGTTGGGAGGAGAGGAGTCCAGAACAGGAAAGACCATCCCCAGAAGCCTTCCCACGTGCCGTCACGCGCCACTGGAAGTACGCGAGTGAAGCCCACTCTTAACACGCGCCCCACGCGCCGTCCAGAGGAAGACGACGAGTGAGCTGCGAAGTTGACCGCCGCCGCTGACCAAGCCGGAGCCGCGCCGGAGCCGCCGTTGACCGCGCCGTGAGGGCTGTTGACCGCGCAGCCGTTGACCGTTGACTGGAGCAGTTATCCGGTACATCTCAGCGCACCAGATTCTGCAGATCTGACCCGTCGAAACTGTTTTGACAAGATCTAAGCCATTCGGAGTCCGTTTTTGGCGATCCAATAGTGTGTTTCAACTATTTGGAGTATTCTGGACACATCCGTACGGTTAGTTTTTCGAATCAGAGGCATTCAAACTCTTTTGGCTAGATCTAGGCCATTCGGAGTCCGTTTTTGGCGATCCAATAGTGCGTTCCAACTATTTGGACTATTCTGGACACATCCGTACGGTCAGATTCTTAAATTGTAATTTCTGTAAAAAGGGAAGAAATTTACAATGGCAGGAAAAGGCGCAAGTTTCATGATTGAGCCTTTTAATGGCAATAATGACTTTACCCTGTGGCAGCAAAGGGTGAAAAATATTTTAACACGAGAAGGTCTGGTGAAAGCTCTTCTCAAAAAGTCCAACAAACCGGAAGACATGAAGGATGACAAGTGGGAGGAGTTGAGAGAATTGGCAAATAGCACAATTCAGTTGTATCTCGGGAACAACACACTCCGGGAAGTCATCAGTGAAGTAGATCCGGCAGAGCTATGGGCAAAGTTAGAGATGAGGTATGAGTCAAAGTCTTTGACAAACCGGTTATCTCTGAAGAGACAGCTATATACACTTAACATGCCAGAAGGTGCGAACCTCATAGAACATCTGGACGAGTTCAACAGGATCACAATGGAATTGGACACCATTGGAGTGAAGACCCAGGAAGAAGATAAAGCTATGATCTTGTTGGTCTCTCTACCTGCATCATATGAGCATCTCAGGACTACTCTATTGTACGGGAAGGATGCTCTTGGACTGGATGAGGTGGTTGCTACACTCATTTCTCATGAGTCGATGAAGAAACAGGAAGGTAACAGTAGCAAACACCCAGAAGGAAATGCCATGGTTGCCTCAGAAAATGAGCAAGGCAGAGGTAGGTCCAATGACAGATGGGGTAGATCCAAATCAAGAGGACGTTCGCAATCAAGGTCAGGCTTCAGGAGAAAGTGTTATTACTGTGATCAGGAGGATCACCTCATCAGAGACTGTGCAAAACTCAAGGAGGACAAGGCAAACAAGGAACAGGCGAGCTCATCAAATGTCGCTGCTGCAGTAAATGCTAAGGATGAGTATGCATTTACAGTTTCGTCGAGTATGACGAAACCTGATTGGATCTTAGATTCCGGAAGCACATATCATATATGCATGGACAGGAAACTTTTTTCCACCTACCAAGCCAAGGACGGAGGTATTGTTCGAGTGGCTAACAACACTGTGAGTAAGATTGTTGGCATGGGAACAGTACGGCTCAGAATGGAAGATGGAAAAATTTTCACGTTGGATGGAGTCCGACACGTACCGAGACTGAAAAAGAATCTAATTTCCTTAAGTATGCTAGACATGAAGGGTTATAGCTTCTCATCTAGCAAAGGAAATCTCAAAGTTATCCATGGAGATACGGTGATGCTACATGGACGACTAGAGGGGAATCTATACAGGCTTGTTGAGAAGGTTGTGACAGACGGAGCTACTGTCACTTACCGGGCAAGAAGTACAAGACATGCACAGAAGAGACATAGGGCTCAGCAGACATGGCAACCAAAGTGTACAAGAATGCAGGGAGGCAGTTCGAAGGTGCACAAGATGGAGCCATTGCGGCCAATTTTAAAGACAGCTCAGAGCAAAGAGACCAAGACAGCAATGCATGTCCCAGGGAAGAAAGTTTCTTTTGCTCCTGAATTAGAGACATATTGGGATCTCTCCAAGACTGGATGGAAGGAAGAGATGCCATCTCAAAGAGTTGCAAAGTAAGCTTTGCATGGCACCCCAGTGAGGGGGTGCCGGGCACTCCAGGCAGGGGGTGCTATTATAGATCACCTCATATGGGTTGAGGGGGTGATTTGTTGGTTTCAACCCAAATGGAAGCTCCACTATGGGCAATGGAAGCTCCACCATGGGCACTAGAAGATGGTGGCACTCCCACTCCACCAACCCACTAGCAAGTGGAAGAGGTAGGTGGTGGCCAATCACCCTTCTTCATTTTGTGTATAAATGGAAGGTGATGGTGTAGAGTTTATATATGGAAAAACACAGCAAGCAAGAGAGAAACACACTGCTGAGAGAGAGGCACAAAACAGAGAGAGCTAGTGAGAGCTATATTCTGTTTGTGTATCAGAGAGTGTGAGAGAGTGTGTTATATAGAGAGACAGTGAGTTGAGAGTGTGTAATCTCCTCTATTTGTTGATATATAACAACATCGCTCCCGTGGACGTAGGCCGGTTTGCCGAACCACGTTAAAAGTCTTGTGTTTTTGCTTGTGAGTGTCCCCTAGTGTGCCCTAGATCCACAACATTGGAGTCCTTCAAAACACACACTTAATCCAAAATAATCAAATTAGAGACTTGAATTATTTATTTAAGTAGCTATATCCTTCGACAAAGAAATAGAGAGCCTAAGCAAAGATGGTAGCAGCAACTCCACTTTGTATACCACGAACTCACCATCACAAGCTCATGTCTTAGGTGTAGTAGCTTCCCTTGAAAATATAGCAACCCAAAAAAATAAAAAATAGAAAGGTTAAACAATATCAACTATCACTTAAAGCAAAATAAATATTGGGCAGCCATTAATAGTTTCTAAATAGGAGTTATTTAGAATCATGGAAAAATCTAAATGCTTAGAATCTGATCATAAAATTAGATACAACCATGAGATGAATCCATTAAAAATGCTTGTCTCATAATCCCACATAAAAGGGTTGTATCTTATTTTGTGATGGAATTTTAAGCTCATAGAAGAGCTACAAAATCATTGCGTACCTTAAGTTCAGTTATTAGGCTTGAAAAAAAAAAAAAAAGAAGAAGAGAAAAGAAAGAAGCATACACGACCATTTCATTGAGCACATTGTCACATGATTAGTTGATTTTGCAAAATTACAATAGAACTGGAGAACTTATGAAGAAAAAAAATTTAAAAAAAATGGGGCTTTGACCAGAAAATTAAATTTGAAAACAAGTTGAGCTTTTTAAACTTCTAATTGGTTAATGTAACTAAATATCAGACCATTGTTTGGTCATGAATTGATGTGGAAATAGAACTTACCACAGAGCCAAAGGTACTTGTACTAAAATACGACTTGAATATTTTGATTAGAACATAGAACTAAAAGAAACCCACGAACTTGTGCAAGGTTTGCATTTTGCAGTTAAAAAATCTCGGTTACAATTTAAAAAGAAGATTTTAACATGTAAACAAGGGTGGCCTACAAACAATGCCCACACAAAAGAATACAAGAAGTAACAGAATTGAAGTGAGACATACCAATTTTCCTTAGAAATTCCTTTGTAGTCTAGCCATATTCGATACTGCAGTCACATAGAACCAATTTTGTATGCAGTCCAAGAATTTGAAGTAGGCATATCTCGATGGACTGTTAAAAAGCATAGTGCCAAAAACTCCCCAAAATCCAACGGTGAAATCCCCATGCTAACGTAAAATCCTTAGGTAATAAACCTATCCTCATCTTCTTGAATCCCTTTGTGTTTTCCATGAGTAGAAATTGGAGGTTCCACAACCGTTTCCTCTCCAGGACACTTATTGGGTATGGGACACCCAAAGAGTTTAGGATTCTCATAATATACAGAGGCATCGAAGCTTTCCAATTGAGTGCTTGATGGAATTTTTCCCCACAAGTTGTTATTTGACAAGTTTAATACATCAAGAAAATTTAGATAAGCAAGGCTTGTAGGAATCTCACCAGAAAGTCTATTTGCGGATAGGTTAAGAGCTTCCAACATTTTCATCTGATCAATCTCTTGGATGATTCTTCCAGCCAAATTGTTTCTTGACAAGTTCAAGGAAACCAACCCTGTAAGACTCGCAACTTGCTGAGGAAGTTCTCCAGTCAATTTGTTGCTAGAAAGATCAATCATTTTAAGTAGTCCCAGTTTTTTTGGGTACTCCCTCTCTTGCCCTTTCCATTGAACCAACGCATTGCTCTCATAGTTATATAAATTTGAGAAAAACATACTATCTCCATATGTAATGTAAGGGAAAGCAATGGTTTCTTCTGAACTATCACTTTGAACCAAAGCAGAGAAATTGCTGAAACATTGTGGTAGTTTTCTTGATAAATGATTTTGAGAGAGGTCCAAAACTTGAATATAGTTAAGGTAGCAGATATCTCGAGGTATGCTTCCATAGAATTTGTAGGATCGTAGACTAAGAACGATTAACCTTGTGAGATACATCCCTGTCCATGCTTGTATTTTTCCTGTGAATCTATTTTTCTCCAGGTCAATAATTCTCAACTCTACGCATTTATTCAAAGACTTTGGCAATCTCCCTAAGAAACTATTGTTGCGCAAATTGCAAAGCTTGAATGGCATTGAGGGAACCTATTGAGCTAGGAAGTGGCCCGGACAAATTATTGTTGGCCAAGTTGATAACACTAATTGCTTTCAAATGTTCCCAACAATTTGGAAGTCCTCCTGATAATAGGTTACTCGAAAGGTCAAGATAGTTGAAATAATCAGTGCCAGAAATTGCACATAAGAAAGAAATTGACCCCGAAAACATGCTTTTGGAAAGATTCAAAAATGTTACATTGAATGGAAGTAGTGGTATTGGACCTGTAAAGCAATTAGAACTTAAATCTATGCCAACAAAACCAGTTAACTTTGAAGATAAATGTGGTACCAAGCCATTTATTTGGTTGTAACAAAGATTTAAATGATGTAAATTGGGTGGTAGATCCCAAAACCAACTGGGGATAGTACCAGAAATTCCAGCTCCAGAGATATCAAGCTTGTCAAAATTATTTTGCTTTTGAAGCCATTTTGGGAAATGAGGCTCCAACTTGCAAAATGCCAAGCTTATTTCATGAAGTTGAAAAGGAGGATCCCAACTAGAGCTAAAGTTCAGAACTAGTTGGGTAAAAGATAGGTCCAAATGTTGCAAACTATAGAGATTTGAGAAGTGGGCTTCAGAGATCATGCCTTCCAGAGGATTCGAAGACAAAGCCAGATATTTGAGCTTTGAAAATCTTTGAATACTTTCAGAAAAATTAGGTAACAGCCCTGTAATTTGTTTTCTAGACAAATCTAGGTAAACAAGACTATGAAGTTGTCCAAGACTTTCTGAGAAAGGTCCATTTAGTTGGTTTCCTCCGAGATTTAATTCCCTCAAGGATGAAAATCTTGTGAAATTAGGTAATGTACCTCTAGGTTGATTCCACTCTAAATCCAAAGTCTGTAATGAGTTCTCTAAGTGAGATAACTCATGAACAGTCTTGGAAAGTTCTTCATTGAAATTGTTGCCCGTCATAACTAACGATTGTAAATGACTTAAATTGGCGAAGGACTTTGGAATACCACCTTCAAGCTAATTACCATCTAGCATCAGATGTACAAGGGATATAATGTTACCGAAAGTATCAGGAATCAGACCTTTTAGTTGGTTATCATAAAGTCAAAGATCAACAAGGCTGCTACTAAAGTTGACCAACCAATTGCATATTGAAGAAGATAGGTGATTTTCACCGAGATTAAGCACAACAAGAGGTGAAGAAGAATTGAAAGAATGTGCAGGAGGAATGACATCCGGAAGATGGGACCAACTTAACTGCAAGTTTTTTCATATTCGACATAATTGATTGCTTTACTAATGTCTATCCCATCAAGAGCAAGGTGTCTTAGTAAGGAAAGTTGAGAAAGCCACTCAAGATTTCCACCATTTAAATAAAAATTCCCACCAAGATTAAGATACCTTAAGTTGGAAAGGTTCCCAAGATGATGAGGAATTGGACCGTGAAACCCATTCGATCCAAGATTTAGGTATTGTAATTTGCTCAAGGAAGTAATGAACTTTGGGATGCCATTCTCAAATTGATTGTTATTAAGGTCTAAATACTTCAAATGCTGCAATTCAAGCAATGAAGGACTAATCTCACCTCTTAGACGATCGGAATAAAAAGGATGCCCCGGTACATGAAGATCGAGCATGGTTACATGACCACTGTGGTTGTTGCAACGAACTCCTCTCCATCTGCAACAGTCTTTCTTATCTTCTTCATTCCCCCAAGAAGAGAGAATACCATAATCATCTAAGGCAACTTCTTTAAACTTGAGGAGAGCTTGTTTCTCCCTCTCTATGCACCTGATTTTATTAGCAGCTTCAACTCCTCCTAAGGAGAGTCCAAGAACAGGTATGTAGTCTAACAATAATAGTGAAAGCACAACCACAAACACATGGAGAAGTCAAATTGATTTTGGTAGCATAATAATATTTTTTGTGACCATGATGGACGGCCACAATTTGAAGGATAAATAAGATGATGAATCAGCAAAAACATTGGCCAACAATGAAGATTTTTGTTTGTTGTTTTTCTGAGTTCTGGTTGCCATCGAATGGCCACTTTTTATAGTTTGCATTACAAAAAAAAATTCCATAATTTTTTTTTTTTTTTTTTTTTTCGTTTTTGTTTTTGTTTTTGTTTTTGAAGAGAAATACTTAGGAGGGTTCATTTGAGATGTGGATTGACTTTTTGGCTTTTTAATTTTTTGAATATTTTAGTTTAGGGCTAAAAAGTTTCGTTTATGGACTTTTTGATTTTTTTGACTTTTGTGAGAGAAAAAATGAAATGACTATAGTTTGGATGTGTCATTTTGTCTTATTAGACTAAAAAAAGCCTATTTTCTCTTTTTGTGACTATTTTAACCAAAAAATCCCATTTTAGCTTATGCCAAACAAAGGCAATGAAGAAGTCTGACACGGCTACTGAGAGATCTCGGCATTACTTTTTGAAAACGGGAAACACTTTTACACACCTATTTGAAAAAAATGTGTATCACTTGGATCTATTAAGTATTTTTGTGATAAATATTATGTATTTTATGTATCTTTTTCTAGGAATTACGATTATTTGTGATTCAGAAATAAAGTTATATATTTTGTGCTAGTGTTATGCATTTTTATGGTAATGTTATACATTATTTTATCTAAATATTTTTTAACCACAAAATGTGTACCAATACCACAAAATACATAATATTATCACAAAAATATATAACTTCTGTCATGTCCCGAACCCGCCCCCATGGGTTAAGGACATAACCGGCCAGTAATCATGAGATTACCTATGGCCTTAAACCAAATCAGACATGTTTTAACAGAGTGAAGGGGCCATACGGAAGCAAATTCAAACTTTTGTCCATAGAGCTGTGCTTCCGTGGCACGTCATAACAATCCATACATATACATGTTAATAACTCACATCAAAATATGTAACAACACAAAGTTCTGTACATACAGGATCATTCAAGTCTAAGGCAGTCAAACCCAAAGTTTACATACAAAAGTGAGCCAACGTTTTCGCCAATATAACAAAACCATATCAAAAAAACAAAAGAGGCGAAGACAAGTCTCGTGCATGAGACATTTGGGCTGACTCTTCAAAACCTTGATTGTTACATACAAACTTCACTGAGGCTGGGTTTGGACCACCCTTGGCTCACCAACAGACACATGAATGAGTGTAAGCGAAAGCGCAGTGAATAATATCAATAAAGAAGATACACGAATAGTATTTAAAACAATACACATCAGACGGCCTTGGGCCCAATTCATATTTCTATCTGGTATATACACACACACACACATATATAGGTCAAGTGACTGTGGTTCCAAACACATCAAACGGCCTCAAGCCCAATTCAGTCATATCCGACAGCCTTCGGCCCAACCGTTCCTGTCCGATGGCCATTGGCCCAATCATTCGTGTCAAACGGCCTTTGGCCCTTTCATTCATGTCATATGGCCTTTGGCCCATTCATTCTTTCATTCATGTCAGACGGCCTTTGGCCCATTCATTCTTTCATTTATGTCAGACAACCTTTGGCCCATTCATTCATGTCAGAGGGCCTTTGGCCCACTCATTCATGTCATACGGCCTTTGGCCCATTCATTCATGTCATACGGCCTTTGGCCCACTCAATTGTATCCAACGGCCTTTAGCCCAACCATATGGCATAACAGATATTTGTCCCCAATTCAATTTAACAAACTTATAAGACTTACATGGAATTAGACAATTGAACAAATAACATACTTCAAATACCTTTATTAAGATATTGCTCACAGTGTTCTGCCCATGGATTTGCCCTGGAGCTCAACCCTACACATTACATAACTCATATGGGTCACAATTGATTCAATTCATTCTTAATTCATACATCCCTCTTAGGCTTCTTTCTTATTCTTTTAATTCATTCATAATACTCAATGCATGCCTAAGAGTGGTTGGAAATGAAAGAGAACGAAAAACCAAACACAGAACACCTTTACAAATTTCCTGAAATAGGGGTCCCCGCTCGAGCGTGGGTTCCGCCGCTCGAGCGAACCCTCATGGTCTTCAAAAGTACTAGTTACCTCATTTTTATGCTCGAGCATGAAGTCGGGCGCTCGAGCTGAAGGTCACTCTACATAGCTCCCCGCTCGAGTGTGAACTTTCCCACTTGAGCGGACATCAATGTCTGCAAAATATTATGGGAGCTTGCATTTCACGCTCGAGCGGCGCCTTCCCCACTCAAGCGGACATGCCAAAATCTGGGTTTTCCAGAATTCCCTTTGAGCTTCAATCATGCATTCAAGTTGATATTCCTTGCATTTTACGGTGCATATTTCTCATACATGTATACTAACATGATACAAACACCAAATTACAACATTATGAAGCTCAAATCCCATGAATCAAATACATGCATGCTCTACATGCATGCTCCAAATTATACCAAACTCCTTTCCAACATAGCAAATTCATGCATTCAAAACTCATGCTCTTGTGAATTGTACATACATGCGAGATATAGTTCTCATTCTCAATTTAAATGATGAAGAGATGATCAAAAGCATGAACTTCAATCAAAGATTCAACATAGATCATGTATTTCATGCTCAAACATACAAGTTCATGGAAATTCCTTTCATGCATGCATTCTTTGACTTTAAATTCATCAATTACAACACAATTCTTGTTCTTGATCACATATTCTCTTTGAATTTACATGATTACAACTCAATTTCATGAATTAACGGTTGATCACTCACCTAGGAGCTTCGAACACCCAAATTCTAACTAAATCTTTGAGTTCAACCTCCAATTCTCAAGCTTTGAGCCAAAAATTGCACAATTCTCCCTCTTCTCTCTCTAGAGCCGACCCTTTCTCTCTCTAAAGTGTAAATCTGATCTTTGAGCTCAAAAACAATGGGTGTAAGTGTATAATGCCCCCTTCTTATATGAGCTCCCATAATCACAATTAATTAATACAATTAATTGAGCACTATTTCATCAATTTAATCTATTTAATTTGATCCGAATAAATTTTCAATTAAATTTCACCGTAGGCTCCAAAAATTACGCGAATCACAATAGCATAGTCAATTTCGGTTTCTGTGGCCAATAAGGCCTTCAATTTAAATTCCAAAGCAGAAAGTCAAACATATTTTCCTACAGTGAATAGATAGAAATTCAAAATCACATATATTTGTATAAATGGCACTCAAAATCATATCAAACACATAATCACAATCACAATTAAGATCAATTAGCATAATATGGACCATGGTTATCAAAGTCTTCCCCCCTTTAGGAAGTTTGGTCCTCCAAACTTATTTTACCTTCATTGGGAAACAAATGTGGATAGCGTAGTCGCATTTCATCCTTGTTTTCCCATGTGGCATCCGTCCCATAGTGTTCTTTCCATTCCACTTTCACCATTGGGATGGACTTGCTTCTCAGTTGTTTTGGATGGACTTGCTTCTCAGTTGTTTTACTTGCCAGTCAATGATTAGTTCCGGCTATTCGGCGTTCTCCATATTTTCATCAAGAGCTACCCGGTGATAATCAATCACATAGAACGGGTCTCGAAGATAACCCCTCAACATTGATACATGAAACACATTATGGATTTGTTCGAATCCCGATGGCAAAGCGACTCGGTAAGCAACCGGACCGAGCCTTTTTGCAGAATTTGAAACGGCCTGATGTAACAGGGCGACAACTTACCCTTCTTTCCAAACTTGACTTGGCCTCTCATCGGAGTCACACGGATGAACACATGGTCACCAACCTTATACTCAAGAGGTCTTCTTCGAACATCTGCATAACTCTTTTGTCGGTCCTGAGCTGTTTTGAGCCTTTACTGAATAGTTTTAATTTTCTCGAAAGTGTCTTGCACAATTTCAGGCCCAAGTAAAGCTCTATCCCCAACTTCTGTCCAACAAATTGGTGATCTACACCTTCTACCATACAAAGCCTCATATGGTGCCATACCGATGCTGGAGTGGAAGTTGTTATTGTATGCAAACTTTGCTAGTGGCAAATAGTCTTCCCAACTCCCTTGAAAATCCAAGGCACACATCCTTAGCATATCCTCCAAAGTTTGTATTGTCCGTTCTGATTGTCCGTCTGTCTGTGGGTGGAATGCGGTACTAAACCTCAATTCCGTCTCCATAGCCCTTTGCAAACTTTTCCACAATCTAGACATGAATTTCGGATCTCTATCTGAGACAATAGATACTGGAACTCCGTATAGACGAACAATCTCATCAACATATATAGTAGCCAGTCTATAAGCATCAAATGTAGTTCTAACAGGTAGAAAATGTGCAGATTTAGTCAGTCTATCAACTACAACCCAAATAGAATCCATACTTTGAGAAGTTCCGGGTAGACCAACAACAAAGTCCATAGTCACATGTTTCCACTTCCATTCAGGAATAAGGAGGGGTTGAAGTAGACCGCCTGGTTTCTGATGTTCAACTTTAACTTGTTGACATTGGAGGCACTTGGACACATATTCTGCAATTTCTTTCTTCATTTTAGGCCACCAATAACTTTGTTTCAAATCCCGATACATTTTGTTATTACCCAGATGCATAGCAAATACTGACTTGTGAGCTTCATCTAGAACTCTTTTCTTTAGTTTTGGAATATCTGGGACACACATTCGGTTCCGAAATCTCAACACTCCGCCTTCAAAGCTGAATTATGCTTTCGGACTTATCTCAAATTCATCAATCACTTTCTTGAGGAATTCATTCTCTTTTTGTTTCTGTTTAATCTCATCAATGATTGTCAGTTCGGCTGAAATAGCGGCTATTAATCCGCCCTGTTCACACAATACCACTTCAACTTCAGACTTCTCAAAATCTTACAAGATTTCTTTCTGTTCAGTAAGTAAACAAGCCATACTCCCCATCGATTTTCTGCTTAAGGCATCAGCAACTGTATTATCTTTCCCGGGGTGATGCTGAATTTCAAGATCATAATCTTTAATCAATTCAAGCCACCTCCTCTGTCGCATATTTAGCTCCTTCTGTGTAAAGAAGTATTTCAGGCTTTTGTGATCTGTGTAGACTTCACATTTTGCCCCATACAAATAGTGCTGCCAGATTTTCAAAGCAAAGACAACTGCGGCCAATTCTAAATCATGTGTTGGGTAGTTTTTCTCATGTGGTCTCAACTGTCGGGAGGCATAAGCAATTACTCACCCATTCTGCATTAACACATAACTCAAACCTTTATAAGATACATCACTGAAAATCACAAATTTTCTGTACCTGATGGTAGTGTCAAAACTGGTGTAGTGGTCAATCTTGTTTTCAGTTCATGAAAGGCAGTTTCCCTTTCGTCATCTCATTCAAACGGTTGCCCTTTGCGTATTAGTTAGGTAAGAGGCACAGCTAGTTTCGAAAAGTCTTTCACAAACCTCCTGTAGTACCCAGCTAGGCCCATGAAGCTGTGGACTTCTGTTACATTTGTCGGTGTAAGCCAATTCACAATTGCTTCTATTTTCTGTGGGTCCACTGAAATCCCCTCTTTGTTGATAACATGCCGTAAAAAGATAACTTCATCCAACCAAAATTCACATTTCTTTAGTTTGGCAAATAGTTTCTTTTCTCTAAGTGTTTGCAGGACAGTCCTCAAATGGCGTTCATGTTCAAGTCTATTCTTGGAGTATATCAAAATGTCATCAATAAAAACCACAACAAATTCATTAAGGTAGGTTTTAAAAATTCAGTTCATTAAGTCTATAAACGCTACCAGAGCATTAGTTACCCCAAATGGCATAACAAGAAATTCGTAATGGCCATACCTTGTTCGAACGCGGTTTTCTCAACATCTTCTGCTTTCACCTTCAACTGATGATACCCGGATCTCAAATCAATTTTGGAAAACACTTGTGATCCCTGCAACTGGTCAAACAGGTCATCAATACGAGGTAGGGGATATTTATTCTTTATTGTTACCTTGTTCAATTCTCGATATTCGATACACAGACGCAAGGTTCCATCTTTCTTTTTCACAAACAACACTGGTGCACCCCATGGCGAAGTGCTAGGTCGAATAAACCCTTTGTCAAGCAGGTCTTGCAACTGTTCTTTTAGTTCTCTCATTTTAGCAGTAGCCATTCTGTAGGGAGTTTTAGAGATAGGCTGGGTGCCTGGCACAGTTTCAATCGTAAACTCTATCTCCAGTCAACCAATTCCCCTGGTAATTCATTTGGAAACACATTTGGAAATTCTCTAACAATAGGGATACTGTTCAATTCAACATTCATAGATTGTTCAGCTAGCACATAACACAAATAACCCTGGCACCCTTTCCTAATTAATTTACACGCTTTCATGGCAGATATCAAATAAGGTGGACACACTACCCCGTTACCCACAAATACAATTTCTTCATATTCCGGTGGTTTAAACACAACCCGTTTCGTTACACAATCAATGGTGGCACAATATTTGGTTAACCAATCCATGCCCAGAATTATATCAAAGTGCCTAAAGTTCAACGGCAACAAATCCACATACAAAATAGCATTCCCAATACGCATGCCGCAAAAACAATATACAGATTCACACAATACAGATTCCCTAGATGGAGCAGATACACATAGCAGATATGGCAATAATTCTAAAGGTCTACTTAGTCTAGATGCAAATGCACATGTTACAAAAGAGTGTGTTGATCCGAAGTCAATTAACACAAAGGCATCATGATTACATATAGAAATAGTACTTGAGAAAACGGCGTTGGCATTCCGTGTATCGCCCGGAACAAGCGCAGAAACTCTCCCTTGTCTCACGGTATCTCCGGTGGTAGTAGATCTCATAGTAGTTCCCGGCTTTGGGATTGATGCAGTTGAGCTAGCAGCTAGCTTCCCACTATTTTGATTACAATCTCTGGCCATATGCCCTTGTTTACCACATTTAAAACAAGCTCCTGACACATAGTAACAAACCCCACGATGCCTTTTACTACAAATATTACACATTGGGGATGTATCTCGGGAAGAATTCGAAGTACTCGAGGAGCCCGTATTCTGCTTCTTCAAAAATTTCTTCTTCGAAAAGAAGCTGTCTCTTATTACCTTTCTAGTCTGTTGTCGATTTAGCTTGTCTAGCTATCTTAGCTTCTGATATTATGGCCCGGTCTAGCACCCCAATATAGGTTTCCAGCTTCAAGACATTCACCCTTTCTAAAATGTCGCTTCGGAGCCCACCTTCAAAATGCCTCGCTTTCTTATAGTCAGTATCAATCACATGTGGTGCAAACCGAGCCAATTCAGTGAATTTGGCCTCATACTCAGCTACTGTCATGTTGTCTTGCTTTAGTTCCATGAACTCTGATAATTTCCTGTCCCGGACACATTGTGGGAAGTACTTATCATAGAAAATTTCCAGAAATTTGGTCCAGTCAACATCCTTATGATTCTCACGCATTAACATCCACCATCTTCTTACCTCATCTTCTAGCATAAAGGTGGCTAAAAGTACTTTCTGTGTCTCCGAACAAGGAAACACTTCAAACAGCTTTTCGATGCCGAGGACCCATGCTTCGGCTTTCAATTGATCTAATCCACCATAGAACTGTGGCGGGTTCATTTTCTTAAACTCTTTGGTGAGAGCTATTATTCGCTCATCATTCTGATTATCATGCACAGCTGGCACTGGAGGAGGAGACGGTGGGTGTGGTTGTTGCCACTGCTGTTGTTGCCTCAATGTCTCTGCCATTTCCTAAATCAATCTTTCCATTCTATCCATTCTGGCAGTAGAAGACTCCTCTATTTCATCACCTCTTATTCTCACCATTTGATTAGACTTGCATTATACTTTTATACAAAAGATTCACAAGTATGCATATACTAAAGAGCATACATATTCAAATAATTCGAAATATAAGCAATTCGTAACACATAATTGTTCAACTTGAAACATTTAAGCATGTTCTTAATGCTTTCAAATTCATACTTATCACATGAATGCATCCTAGATCATATCTAGACGCTTATTGCTCTTTTTGGACAAGTGTGTGAGTTATTAGCTCGTGCTCTGATACCACTCTGTCATGTCCCGAACCCGCCCCCGCCCCCATGGGTTAAGGACATAACCGGCCAGTAATCATGAGATTACCAACGGCCTTAAACCAAATCAGACATGTTTTAACAGAGTTAAGGGGCCATACGGTAGCAAATTCAAACTTTTGTCCATAGAGCTATACTTACGTGGCACGTCATAACAATCCATACATATACATATTAACAACTCACATCAAAATATGTAATAACACAAAGTTCTGTACATACAGGATCATTCAAGTCTAGGGTAGTCAAACCCAAAGTTTACATACAAAAGTGAACCAACGTTTTCGCCAATATAACAAAACCATATCAAAAGAACAAAAGAGGAAAAGACAAGTCTCGTGCGTGAGACATTTGAACTGACTCTTCAAACCTTGACTATTACAGAAAAACTTCACTGAGGCTGGGTTTGGACCTCCCTTGGCTCACCTACAGACACATGAATGAGCGTAAGCGAAAGCCTAGTGAATAATATCAATAAAGAAGATATACGAACAGTGTTTCGAACAATATACATCAGACGGCCTTGGGCCCAATTCATATTTCTATCTAGTATACACACACACACACACATATAGGTTAAGTGACTGTGGTTCCAAACACATCAAACGGCCTCGGGCCCAATTCAGTCATAACCGACGGCCTTCTTCCCAACCGTTCATGTCCGACGGCCTTTGGCCCAATCATTCGTGTCAAACGGCCTTTGGCCCTTTCATTCATGTCATACGGTCTTTGGCCCATTCATTCTTTCATTCATGTCAAACGGCCTTTGGCCCATTCATTCTTTCATTCATGTCATACGGCCTTTGGCCCATTCATTCTTTCATTCATGTCAGATGACCTTTGGCCCATTCATTCATGTCAAACGGCCTTTGGCCCACTCGTTCATGTCATACGGCCTTTGGCCCATTCATTCATGTCATACGGCCTTTGGCCCATTCATTTTGTCATTCATGTCAAATGGCCGTTGGCCCATTCATTCATGTCAGATGGCTTTTGGCCCACTCGTTCATGTCATACGGCCTTTGGCCCATTCATTCATGTCATATGGCCTTTGGCCCATTCAATTGTATCCAACGGCCTTCGGTCCAACCATATGGCATAACAGATATTTGTCCCCAATTCAATTTAACAAACTTATAGGACTTACAAGGAATTAGACAATTGGACAAATAACATGCTTCAAATATCTTTATTAAGATATTACTCACAGTGTTTTGCCGGTGGATTTGCCCTGGAGCTCGACCCTACACATTACATAACACATATGGGTCACAATTGATTCAATTCGTTCGTAATTCATACATCCCTCTTAGGCTTCTTTCTTATTCTTTTAATTCATTCATAATGCTCAATGCATGCCTACGAGTGGTTGGAAATGAAAGAAAACGGAAAACCAAGCACAGAATACCTTTACAAATTTCCTAAAACAGGGGTCCTCGCTCGAGCGGACCCTCATGGTTTGCAAAAGTACTGGTTACCTCATTTTTACGATCGAGCATAAAGTCGAGCGCTCGAGCTGAAGGTTACTTTACATGGCTCCCCCCTCGAGCGTCAACTTCCCAGCTTGAGCGGACATTAATGTCTACAAAACATTATGGGAGCTCGCATTTCACGCTCGAGCGGCGCCTTCCTCGCTCGAGCGGACATGCCAAAATCTGGGTTTTCCAAAATTCCTTTTGAGCTTCAATCATGCATTCAAGTTGATATTCCTTGCATTTTACGGCCCATATTTCCCATACATGTATACTAACATGATACAAACACCAAATTACAACATTATGAAGCTTAAATCCCATGAATCAAATACATGTATGCTCCAAATTATACCAAACTCCTTTCCAACATGGCAAATTCATGCATTCAAAACTCATGCTCTTGTGAATTGTACATACATGTGAGATATAGTTCTCATTCCCAATTTAAATGATGAAGAGATGATCAAAAGCATGAACTTCAATCAAAGATTCAACATGGATCATGTATTTCATGCTCAAACATACAAGTTCATGGCAATTCCTTTCATACATTCATTCTTTGACTTCAAATTCATCAATTACAACACAATTCGTGTTCTTGATCACATATTCTCTTTGAATTTACATGATTACAACTCAATTTCATGAATTAAGGGTTGATCACTCACCTAGGAGCTTCAAACACCCAAATTCTAACTAAATCTTTGAGTTCAACCTCAAATTCTCAAGCTTTGAGCCAAAAATTGCACAATTCTCCCTCTTCTCTCTCTAGAGCCGACCCTCTCTCTCTCTAAAGTGTAAATCTAATCTTTGAACTCAAAAACAATGGATGTAAGTGTATAATGCCCCCTTCTTATATGAGCTCCCATAATCACAATTAATTAATACAATTAATTGAGCACTATTTCATCAATTTAGTCTATTTAATATGATTCGAATAAATTTTTAGTTAAATTTCACCATAAGCTCCAAAAATTGCGCTAATCACAATGGCGTAGTTAATTTCGGTTTCTGTGGCCGATAAGGCCTTCAATTTAAATTCCAAAGCAGAAAGTCAAACAAATTTTCCTATGGTGAACAGATAGAAATTCAAAACCACATATATTCATATAAATGGCACTCAAAATCATATCAAACACATAATCACAATCATAATTAAGATCAATTAGCATAATACGGACCAGGGTTATCACAACTTCATTTCTCAATTACAAATTATTGTAACTTCTACCATAAAAATATGTAACACACAACAAAGACACGTAATAAATGGGAGGGATGTGTTCTATACAGTGACGACTTTATAACGTCTTTTTAGATATGATGACTTAAAAAATTTAAGTTCCACAAATTTTTTTTTTTTTATATAGAAATATCTACTAATTAACCTTTGAATTTTCTCACCTTAAGTAGAATATACTTATAACAAATTACTATTGTCTTAACAAAATAGAAAAAAAAAACAAAAACAAAACAAAACAAAAAAAATACATAAATTTTTACAATTGCATTTGAGCATTTTTTTTTTGTTTGTTTTTTAATTGTTGCATGATAATCTAATCGTCAATAGTGTCATTTTCTTATTATGTATATAATCAAGCAATCATTCAACCATTTTATTCTACATTTGATATCTCATTTGATTTTGAGTATTGAGAAGAAAAGAGAAATGTAATAGAGAGAGAGATTAGGTTCATAAAAAAATATATATATATTTGAAATTCTAAAAAAAGCTCTTTTGCATTATAAGTATCAATTTTTAATTTGTCATATATTTAAATACGTAAATCCAACGTCTAACTCTTTTACCACATCATAAATTTATAGATACAATGTGATGATCATTTTTGTTTCACATTCCTTTCTTCTTGTTTTCCTTGGGATTGTTGTGTCCAGATGCTTTTTCGCTAATTCTTATCCTACTTATTTTGAATCAACTTTCCTTTCACTTCAGTGGGTGCGCAGTCGAGTTGGGAGTGCCCGAGAACCGAACCAGATTTTTCTGGGCTGCTGGGCCAGGGCCACACATATGGGATGGGGGCCGCATGTGCAAGGAGTGAAGCCGCACATATGGAATGCAAGGGAGGTTTGGAGTCCTTTCTGTCTAATATGCATGAGCAGAGAGAGGTGAGGGAGAGGGGCCTTGCACATGCAGGGGTGGAGGCCGCACATGCGGAAGGGGCGCTCCGCACATGCGGGGAGGAGCGCCGCACATGCGGCAGCCTGGGCAGTCCGAAAACCCTGTTTTTTCCTCTTTTTGGTCCGAAAGTGTAACTCATTTTAGACATTATTCACTCACTCTAAACCTTATTTTCATCTCCCTTCTCTCTAGAAAACCTTCTCAAACACCCAAAACACTTTGATTCTTGCACATCTTGAGTTAAGATCATCATCATCTCCTTCTAATCCTGAAGATCAAGAACTAGGGCTTCACTTGGTGTGGTGGAAATCCAAGATCCTCTCATCCTTTGACTCTAGGGTTTCATCCTTTCTTCATCAAACCTTGAGGTAGGGAAACTTCCTTGATTTATATATATATTTATGTTAGATTTGGTTGGTTTAAAGGTTCCATTAATGACATTGAAAGTTTAGTCTTGTCTCATAAATGCTAGGGTTTCCAAATGGGTTTTGATCTCTCTCTCTTCCTAAACTATCCTCTTGAAGATTTTAACTCACATAATAGGAGGTGTGGTATTTTGAGAGAAAACCCCTTTCAAAAGAGGGGGAGATGTTTGTTTTGGTCTTTTGTCATAAAAAGCGTAGAAAATTTTGGAGATTTTGAAAGGTGTAAACATGTTTAGAGACACCTTGTTGTTTTAAAAATTAGATAATGAACTTTCATCACATTGTTTAGCATAAATGGCAATTTATTTAGTATATGAGAAATGAGTTTCTATTTTAACATTTTGTTGAACATTTGGAAGTGCATTATGGTGAGGTAACAAGTGGTTGTGCACCTTGAATAGTGAAATTTGTGAACTTTGGAGTTGATGTTTGAAAGGCATCACATGTAGCTTTGAAGGAAACTAATTTGTTGTGAATTGGGCATGTTGGAAATTGTTATTGCTTTAAATTGAAGGTATGGTCATTGTATAATAGTATTGAGAAGAAGAAATGAATAAGGTAGTAAATTTTTATTGTTGTAGTGATGTTTGAGATGAAGAAATGTTATGAGATATTGTGTATTGCATCGTGTCCTCATTTGATTTATTATCCTTATTGCACATCTTGAATTGAATTGGAAAACATTTACTTTGAGAAAATTATGATAAAATGAGAACTATGGAAGTGTGTAAGTGGTAAATACGTGGTAAGTCTGGATAGGGGGTGTAGTTGAACTTGATAAGTTGGCCTGAGCGTCCATGGTGAAAGACTAGAAAACCGCGCGGATAGGTGTCGAGCCTTTCGGTTAATACCTGTAAAAATGACATTTTGGGTAGTACTTGTATAGTCTACTTGCAGACACCAGCCTAGGGATTACCAGTGTCGTATTTACCACCCCTTTGATTAATAGAACTGGAAGTTTGAAATTGATGAGATTGAAAAATGTTAATGAAAAGCATGGTGGTTCTTTTAAGAAAGGCATGATATGAAATTATTTTGAAAAAGGCATTGCATCACATTTTGCACTTACATTTAATATTGGACGTCTTGCATAAATGTATATACTTTGTTAGGAATTTCTCTACTGGGCTTTATGTTCACCCCTATGGGATTTTGGTGCAGGTAAGGATATGATAATCCCGCCGAGCTGAAGGCGTGGATATGTTTAGTGAAGAGTATTTTGCCCTTTTGTTTTTGTTGTAATTTTTGTAAGCCAAGGGCTAATTTGTTTGGGTCCGAGAGGCCATTTTCTATAGTCGGGCTATTGTCTTAGAACATGTAAGCCCCTAAGGGCATTTTATTGTTTTGAGATTAAGTGCTTCACATGCTATAGATTCATGTGTGTCTTTATCATTGAATTTATATCCGCATGTGAAACTTTTGTATAAACTCTCTTATTAACTATATAAAGATGGAAGGTTTATTTCCATGGTTTAGTGAATGTTAATTGATGTGGGTAGTTCATGTCGAATTATTTCGGGACGTTACAACTTGGTATCAGAGCCACCGAGTTTGAATACTTGGGGCTCACGGGGAGTGGTTGTTATGCCACAATAGGTTCATTTCGCATGATTATGAAATGTTTAGCTTTTGTGATTATATGATAACATGCTTATGTGACTATGTGGGTATGGGATTGGACTTTTGGGATGTTATTTGTGCCTATTAGATTCCTTGAGGTCTTATTAGAAGGGTACTTGATCAATACTCATTCTACTAAGAATTCTTGGTTTCTCATGGGACAAATCTCATCACTAAAGGATAATTCGTATGTGTTTATGTGACTACATGCTTATGTGGAGTGAATTAAATTGTTTGTGTGGTAAGATGCATGTAATTGCTTTAGTTCAACGCGTGAGGCAAGTTGCGAGCACATTTGGAATTATGTGCTAAGTTTGTTTATCTTGTTTCTCAATTAGGATGTCAGGAAGGGTTCAAAGTCGAGGTGGTAGGGGGTGGAAAGTGAGGTCGAGGTCACCGGGGCGTACATGAGACACCGGTCCATGAGGTCCCGGTACAAGAAGAAGGTTTAGGCTAAGCTGACATGGCCGAACAAGTGGGGGAAGCAGAGGTGCTAGGACAAGCCGGCCAAGCCGCAATGAGGGCTCTAGCCCAAGAAATGGCGGGGGCATTAAGGGAGTCTATGAACATACTTAGGGCGGAGATCCAAGCCAGGGAGAATGTTGCGAAAACAAGGGCGAGCTTCCTCACGATGGAGGTCTTGCGAGCCAAGCCGGATGAATTCCATGGTGGCCCCAAGCCAAAGAAAGCAGATGAATGGCTCGAACAGACCGTGAAGACTTTTGAGATGCTTCATATAGAGGATGGCGAATTGAGGGTGACTCTTGCGAGTTACTACCTCAAAGGAGATGCGGGCCAACGGTGAAAGTATGCCATAAGCCGGATAGAACCGACATGGGAGGCATTTCTAGTGGCTTTCCAAGACAAGTACCTACCTCCAACTGCTAGGGAGAGGTTGAAGCAGGAATTCAAAGACTTTAAGCAACTAAATATGTCCGTGGCCGAATTTGAAGCGGCCTTTTCTAGTTTGTCCCAGTTTGCACCGGAATTGGTAGTGACGAAAGAGCGTCGTTGCTTTGAGTTCGAGCAGAGGTTGAGGACGAAGATTTTGTTTAAGGTTGCCAGGAACATGATCCGAAATTATGATCGCCTTATGGAGGCAGCCGCACATGTGGAAATTATTATGAAAGCCGAGGAGGAGAGACTTCGGAATTCGAGGTCTAGGAGCCAAGGGCCACAGGGGGACTTTAGGACCAACAAGAAGAGTAAGAGCACCTTTCCATCCCAGTCCCAGCCACAGCAGTCTAGATCTACTTTCCCCTTGCCTAGTGCGGGCTCGGGAAAGAGTGTACCGAGTGGGTTTTCTTGCTTTAAGTGTGGCCAACCGGGTCACAAAGCCTTTGCATATCCACAGAAGGGGGGAGTACAGCAGATGTTGCCACCACCACCACCTAACCGATCTCAGAGTCAGTCTCAGAAGGGGTCAGGGGCCTACTTGCTTTCAGTGCAGTCAGTTAAGGCATATGAAGAGAGTTTGCCCTAAGTTTGGAGGAGCGTCTGGCACTTCAGGGTCTAGGCAGACACAGAGCCACTAGCAAACTCAATCATTTCAGACTTCGAGAGTTCATTAGGGAGCCGCTTCGGCTCAATCAGTGTAGCAGGCCTATACTCTGAGAGATAAGTAGGTTGATCGGAGGCCACAAGGGCACGTGTATGCCGTTACCACGCCAGAGCAGTTGTCGGGACCCTCAGTTGTAAGAGGTGTTTTTGTTGTGTGTAATTCCTTGGCTAATGTATTGATAGACACGGGTGCATCTCATTCATTCATATATGCCGCATTTGCCTCTACATTAGGGTTAGAGGTGGCACAGTTAGCGTCTTTACTCAGAGTAGAGTCACCAGCGGGCGTACAGTTGACTTAGACCGGGGGTGTCATGATTGTGAGATAGAGGTTGTTGGGCGTAGACTCTCGTTTACTTTTGTGTTGCTAGACATGTCCAGTTTTGATGTCATTCTAGACGTGGATTGGTTGACTTCGTATCGGGCAGTGATTAATTGTTTTCGTCGGAGGGTCACAGTGTGCACCTCAAGTGGGGATTGTTTTTACTTTCTGGGGGACAAAGTTGATCGAGTCTTATCGCTAGTATTTGATCCTCGTAATAGGAATGAGCTTAGTGGTCTTCTTGCTACACTTTTGGATAATGAGAGTGGCGAGACTCGAGTCGAGTTGCCAAGAGTGGTTTGTGAATACTCGAACGTGTTTCCTGAGGATCTTACTAGTTTGCCACCCCATCGGGAGATTGAGTTCACCATTGACTTAGTGCCTGGAACGATACCAATTTCTATGGCGCCGTATAGATTTGCACCCGCAGAGTTGCATGAGTTGAAGATTCAACTCCAAGAGCTTTTAGATAAAGGCTTCATTCACCCTAGTACGTCGCCTTGGGGAGCGTTGACTCTCTTTGCGAAGAAAAAGGATGGGTCGTTGTGGTTGTGTAGCGATTACCACAAATTGAATCGAGTCACTGTCAAGAACAAATACTCTTTACCCAAAATAGATGATTTGTTTGATCAACTTAGAGGGTCTTGTTGCTTCTCCAAAATAGACTTGAGGTCAGGGTACGATCAGTTGAGATTCCGGGAGGAGGACATCCAGAAAACGGCCTTTCGTACGCGTTATGGCCACTATGAGTTCCTTGTAATGCCATTTGGGTTGACTAATGCACCGGCTTCTTTCATGGATTTGATGAACCGAATTTTTAGGAAGTATTTGGATCAATTTGTGGTCATCTTTGTGGACGACATCTTAATCTATTCGACCTCCGAGGAAATACCCAAGGCTCACTTGAGGGTAGTGCTTAGTTTTCTTAGAAAGCATCAATTGTATGCGAAATTTGAGAAGTTTGAGTTTTGGCTCACCGAGGTGAAGTTTTTGGGACATGTAGTATCAAGTGAAGGGGTAACTGTAGATTCTTCGAAGATAGATTCTGTGCAAGATTGGAAACAACCTAAGAATGGTTTTGAGATCCGGAGTTTGTTGGGATTGGCGGGGTATTATCGGCATTTTGTGAGGGACTTCTCTAGATTAGTCGCACCTTTGACTAGGTTGACTAGAAAGGGGGTTAAGTTTGTATGGAGTGAAGCTTGTGAAAAATCCTTCCAAGAACTTAAGACTAGATTGACTACAGCACCGGTGTTGATCATTCCGGAGAGGGGTTTAGGTTACACCATTTATTGTGATGCGTCTTGGGATGGGCTTGGTTGTGTGTTGATGCAGAAGGGAAAGGTTGTGGCGTATGGTTCACGGCAATTGAAAACTCATGAGAAGAATTACCCTACCCACGAATTCGAGTTAGCCGCAATAGTGTTTGCCTTGAAAATTTGGAGGCATTACTTGTATGGTGAGAAGTTTGAGGTTTTTTCCGACCATAAGAGCTTGAAGTATTTGTTTTCCTAAAAAGATGTGAATTTACATCAACAAAGGTGGATGGAGTTTTTAAAAGACTATGATTTTGAGCTACACTATCATCCGAAGAAGGCCAATTGTTACGACCCAAACCCGCCCCTATGGGTTTAGCATCGTAACCGGCCAGTAATCCGTGATTACCGAAAGCCTGCGTAACAGTAAAGACAGTAATAAAAAGATATCCAATGAGCTGTGACAGTCTATATGCAGAAAAACTTTTTAAACATATTCACAGTCAGAAGCAAAACAGTATGTACATACATATACAATCATCCAGGACGGGGACCTAATCCCTATGAGAACAGTACAGTGCGAGCTTATACAGTATATACAAAACAAAAACAGAAGGGGGAAAACTAAAACACCCCTAAGCAGCCTTGGCTTGACGCCTTATGTAGGTCTTGAATTCAAGGTGTGTAAGCTTAAAAAATGCAAATGCTCTTCAATTTCTTCTAGTTCTCCAAGCCAATTCTAGATGAATCAAGCTCTTTCTCTTACTCTTCTCTCTCATACGGTTTGGTCTAGAGAAATGGCTAAAGTAGTGATAAGCTAAGTGTATAAATTGAGCCTCAAAAATGCTAATGAAAATGGCCCACTCAATGGCAAACATACAAATAACTCCAACTAATGTAATCTAACATTATTTAATCCAATTTAATCATGCCGAGTCAAATTTCAATTAAATATACCATAAAATCACATAAATTCTAATTAGCATAAAACATTAATCGATTTCGGATTCGGTCGTCGATAAGGCCTTCAATTTGTAATTAAAACATAAAACATGAACAGATAATTTAGCAGTCAAACAGATAGATTTGCATTTGAACTAATACACTCAATCAATCAGTTTAGAGTTTCAGTCAATCAGTCACTTAACGTGCTGAATCATAGATTAGCACTAATCAGTGGTATTATCAGTAAACAGTGGTGAGGGTTGTCACAGTCTTCCCTCCTTACAAAGAGTTTGGTCATCCAAACTCGAATTACCTTCGTTTTGGAAGAACACTGGATTCAGTGGGAACAATTCAGGATATCTCTTCATCATATCGTCTTTCCTTTCCCAAGTGGCGTACACACCACCATGGTTTTGCCAGTCAACTTTCACTAATGGAATTTCTTTGTTCCTCAATTTCTTGATCCGTCTGTTTACAATCTGAATAGGCCGTTCTTCATAAGTGTAGTTATCACTTAGCACTACATGGGTAGGCTCAATCACATGGAAGAGATCTCGAAGATAATCCCTCAACATTGAAATATGGAAGACATTATGCATATGTTCCATTTCAGGAGGAAGCGCTACTTGATACGCCACCAGATTAATCTTCTCAATAATCTCATACGGTCCGACATATCTCGGCGCTAGCTTACCCTTGACTCCAAAACGAGTCTGGCCTTTCATCAGTGTCACTTTAACAAAAACGTGATCACCTACTTCATATTCTCTGTCTTGCCTTCGGACATCCGCATAACTTTTCTACCAGTTCTGTGCGGTTTGCATTCTCTGTTGAATCAGTTTCACTTTTTCAGTAGTCTCCTGTACAATCTCGAGCCCAAGCAAAGGCCCATCTCCAACTTCTGCCCAGCAAATCGGAGATCGACATTTTCTGCCATACAAAGCCTTGAAAGGCGCCATACCAATACTCGAATGGAAGCTGTTATTGTAGGCAAATTCAGCCAAAGGTAGATGACTTTCCCAATTTCCCTAGAAATCAAGAACACACATCTGTAGTAAATCCTCCAAAGTCTGGATGGTTCTTTCTGACCGGCCATTTGTCTGAGGATGGTAGACACTACTCAGTCTCAGTTCAGTACCCAATGCTGTTTGCAAACTTTTCCAGAATCTCGATGTAAACTTTGAGTCCCTATAAAAAACAATGGACACAGGCACTCCATGCAATCTAACAATCTCATTAATATAAATTATAGCCAATTTGTTCGCATTGTAAATTATTTTGACAGGTAAGAAGTGAGTAGATTTAGTCAATCTATCAATGATAACTCAAATTGAGTCCATACCTTTACTGGAGCGAGGTAAACCAACAATAAAATCCATGGTGATATGTTCCCATTTCCACTCCAGTATCAGTAAGGGTTGCAGTAAGCCTGCGGGTCGTTGATGTTCGGCTTTGACTTGTTGGCAATGAAGACATTTCGACACAAAATCAGCAATTTCTTTCTTCAATCCCGACCACCAGAAATTTAGTTTCAAGTCTTAATACATTTTTATATTTCCTGGATGGATAGACAGTTTCGAACTGTGGCCCTCTTGCAGAATTCTTCTTTTCAGTTCAGAATCAGTCGGTACACATAATCTTTCCTGAAATTTCAACACATTGTTCTCAAATTTGAAACCCGGCCTCGATTTAGATTCTCGTTCATCGATGATCTTCTTCAAGAAGTTATCCTGTTACTGTTTCTCTTTAATCTCTTCAATAAGTGTCAGATGAGCAAAAATAGCAGCTAAGGTTCCACCTTGTTCGCGCAAAACAATTTCAACTTCAAGTTTTCCAAGGTCATATAGCAATTCTTTCTGCCCGATAAGTAAACAGGCTAAATTTCCGATCGATTTCCGGCTCAATACATCGGCAACGGTGTTAGCTTTTCCTGGATGGTACAAAATTTGCGAATCGTAGTCCTTTATCAGTTCTAACCATCTCTGTTGTCTCATGTTCAGTTCTTTCTGTGTGAAGAAGTATTTCAAACTCTTGTGGTCTCAGAGACACTGTAATAGTATTCGCGTGGGACCTCGGCTACTGATTCGGACTCCTTTTTTGTTTGTTGCGGTTAAATGTCGAACCAAAGAGTCCAACTCGCAAATCGTTTTGAGAAAGCAGATTTTGAAAAGAAGTGCCAAACATGGATCGCTTTGCGGAATCTGAGTCGCCACCTAAATATTTTTAAAATGGGAAATTTAGGAAACCCTGACTCGGTGCCGAAGGCCACGTGTCCGTCATCACCAAAGTTGTCTTGGCTCGGGAGCTTGGGTACGATCGAGGAAGGTCAGCTATGAGCACCCCCTTTTGCCCGGTCCGAAGACCGGCCTCTACTACCGTGATATCCGATTTTGAAAACATTACATGTTCTTATTCCGGTTATTAGCCTAGAATTACTATGTTATGCGCGCAGCAAACAAGTATAGACTAGATTGCCTAATTTGGAAATAAGCATTGCGTATCCGTTTGTTTTGAAAGTGCTTTGAAATTTGCTACTCGCAAGTAGGCTAAAACACAGATTTCAACGAGTTTTTCCAACTCAAGCAATCCAACCTGCACCCACAGGCATTCAAACAGTTTAACTCATGTAAGCATTTAGCCACATGGTAAGCATACTGTCATGTTAACATTCACACGCATGCGATATGCTAAAGCATAAAAACTCACATTGTACTCCGTGCCAAAACAATAAACTAGTTAGCAAAAATGCATGCCCTAGTTTATGTTAAGTGGCTAATGCAACGCAAGCAAGGGTGTAATCTAGACAGGCTCGGCTAACCCTGAAATGATATGTGGAATGCAATCATTCGATGCACGTATTCAAGTTAGATTTGAAAATACAATGCGGTTTGTATGATGTACCGAGCCCGGTGCATGTCAACAAATGTATGGATGCACGCATGCATAGCATAAGGTATGCTAAAATAAATGTGCCCTAATCTACCATCGTAAGCGAGTAAATAAAAGGGAAGAAAGAAGTGGGGGTTGGAAGACATACACACCACTCACACACACTTATTATAGAATTGCCCTTGCTCGGAGGGACCAAAAGAATATACAAATTAATTAACTACGCAAGCTAATTAAATATTACAAATTAATTAAACTAACAAATTAATTAATCTAATTAAAACAATAAAGCCCTCAGGAAGCAGGTCAGATGCAGCGCATGCTCGGGACTTGCTCGGAATCGCACTGCCATGCATAGTCTGCCTCTATTTTCCCTGCTCTGCCTCTCTGAAAACTGCCAAAGTCTCAGAAATGCCTCTCTGAATACTGGGGAATACCACCGGCTGAATAGAATTACCACCGGCAGTGAATTTGTGGTCGTCGGCACAAAATGAACCCACTGGCCATCGATTGACTGCCGGTCGGCACTAAATACTGCCGGCCGGCAATAAGTTCCTGCAGAACCTGCAACTCACAGCAGCAGAGGGCAAAACTTGCATGGCAGCTCAATTCAAGCAATGTATGCACCCAAACACATTCCTTATCATCTTTGTGACTCAAAGGAGGATGTGCCTCGATTCTCGGACCACTAATCACGCATTTCCATGCATGATGGCCCAAAGAATCAAGTGTGCACTTTAATTTCAAATGAAATGCAAATCAAACAAATAAAGGGGCCCAATTCCCATCACCAAATCAAGGGACAAGGCATGCATGTCTATGTGTGCAATCCTAAGCATGTCAACTAGTATGCAACATGGGATGCAAACAAGAATGCTAGTATGCAAACACACATACAAGGCAAGCATGCAAACCAAGCAAAGGGGTGGACTTAAACATGACTTAGGCAACTCCAATTAGGCCTAAAATCAGTGGCCAAAGTGCTCAAAAATGGAGGCTAAACACACACGCACATGTGCACACATGATGGTCCAAACTTTAAGCATTAAACTAGCAACTTTAAAACACATTTAAAAGAGGCTATCATGGATAATTTGTATGCAACATTAACTCTGAAAATCATGCTAGAATGTGGTGCCAAACCAACTCAAATGAAGTTAACATTAGCATGCAAATGGCCCAAACATTCAAGGCTCATCAAAGAGCCAATGAACTACACTTAGTACAACCACACATGGCAATACTTAGGCGACCAAAAACAGAGTTTTAACACATAAAACTAAGCCCAAAAGACCACCTAGATGGCATCTAAATGGTTTGGATTCAAAAGCATGCACAATGGTCAAAACATAGGGCATACAACACATGCTCTCAAAGCAACGAAGAGGCAACTAAGGCAAGCATACGGGTATGCCAAAGGGACTGAAATTACATGTTGAATGGTTCCAAACCACCAAAATGATGCAATCAACACATGCTACACATTCACATACTTGAGGCATACAAGCCCGACAAGCCACAAATGCAAAGGAGCTATACTAAGCATGCCAAAATCGATCCAAACAACTATGGACAGACCTAAAGCATGGAAAACTAAGCACAAAACATTCACGAGGCTAAGCCTAAAACATGCTCGAACAAAGGCTAACAACCTAAGGCATGTTAAGGGATTAAGGAGGCATTACATGGCAACTATACTAAACATGCATGGAGTACCAAAACCAACTTAATACAAAGTTATAACATGGCAATATAAGCATAAAATATAGCCATGGCATGCTCAACACACACTTGAACAAAGACTTCCTTAAGAGACCAAAAATGGTCCCTTTCAAGGACAACAAGGAGAGGGGGTGGCCCTCCCCTTTTGGAGACTTCAAGGCACCATCCCCACCACTGAAATAATCCCTCAAGATTTCAGTGGTGAAGAGGTCCAAACACCAAAGTCTCGAAACTTGCACAAAATAGCACAAAACAAGGGCCTTACAAGGCCTAAGAGGGGTCAAACTTCCCCAAAGCACAAAACACTCTTAACAAACAATCAAGAGGGCCTAAAAACAGAACTTTTTTATGTTATACACTAAACACAAAAACAGCTCTAAGATAGGTAGAAATAGGATGCAAAAATGGGGTAAAAATGACTAGTTTCTTACCCTTGTTGACCTTCTTCACAAAGGGAGGACCAACTGTCTCCTTGAGCTTAAACCAGCCCCAAAACTCTGAAAATAATCCCTTAGAACCTCAATAGCCAAGGAAAGGTGTAATGGTAGGTGTTTGTATGCAATATTATGAACAAATGCACCTAGAACACTCAAGAGAGGAATAGATAGAGATAGAATATATATGAGTTCTAACCCTAGAACCAGAGCTTCTAGCAATGTTTTCCTCTCTAAAATGTCTAACCCTAATGCCAAGAGAGGAGGGCTCCTCTTATAGGCAACCAATCTTGTAAAGCTTGTCAAGAAAGCTAACAAGAAGAGCATCCAAACAGCTGTTTCAAAATATCTCCAAAAGCAGCTGAACAGTAGTCGGCTGGCCAAAAATGTCATTTTGACAAAAATGACTGCCGACCGGCAACAAAGAGTGCCGGCCGGCAATATATATTGCCGGTGGCAACAAAAACCAGCCAGTGGCCTCTAGCTAGTGCCGGTGGTGTGTGGGGATGCCTCAAAAGGCATTCCCTGCCCTTCCAAGGCAAAACACAAGTGTTTGGTGCAAAACCAAACACAAAACAGTCGAGTTCGGAGATCCTGTGACAAGGCGCGTAGCCGAGAACTCCGAGAACTCCAAACAAACACAAACATGGATAATCACCGAGTGTTCAAATGGTGACGTTTAAGTCTTGAGGACGGTCAAAAATGGGGTGTCTACAACACCTCACATGTCGCCCCATATAGGTAGTGACGCCAGATTTTCAGTGCAAACACTACTGCAGCAAGTTCCAAGTCATAGGTCGGGTAGTTCTTTTCATGCGGTCTCAGTTGTCAGGAAGCATACGCAATCACTTTACCATTCTGCATTAAAACACATCCCAAAGAAGCATCACTAAATATAGTATAACCATCCGTACCTGAGGGTAGGGTAAGAATCGGTGCAGTCACAAGTCGGGTCTTTAACTCCTGAAAGGCTGATTCTCTCTGGTCAGTCCAGTCAAATGATATTTCCTTCTAAGTCAATTGAGTCAATGTAAGGCAATCTTGGAGAAGTCTTTCACAAATCTCCTGTAATACCCGGCTAAGCCTAAGAAACTTTGAACTTCTGTAACATTAGACGGTCTGGGCCAATTTACTACTGCTTCAATTTTCTGCGAATCAACTGAAATTCCATCCTTACTGATTACATGTCCCAAAAACATAACATTGTCAAGTCAAAATTCACATTTTGTCAGTTTCGCATACAGTTTCTGTTCTCTTAGGGTCTGTAGGGCAATTCTCAAATGATGTTCATGTTCCTCTGTGCTTTTGGAATAAATTAAGATGTCATCTATGAATACAACAATAAAGTCATCGAGGAATGGTTTAAAAATTCTGTTCATAAGGTCCATAAATGCAGCTGGTGCATTAGTAACTCCGAAAGGCATAACAAGAAATTCATAATGTCCATACCTCGTTCAAAAGGCAGTCTTTTCAATGTCCTCTGGTTTGACTTTCAACTGATGGTATCCGGATCTAAGGTCAATTTTAGAGAACACCTGGGCACCCTGTAACCGGTCAAATAAATCATCAATACGAGGCAATGGATATTTATTTTTCACTGTTACCTTATTCAGTTCACGGTAATCAATACATAGTCTCAATGAGCCATCTTTCTTTTTCACAAATAAAACCGGTGCGCCCCACGACGAAGTACTGGGCCTGATGAACTTCTTATCTAACAATTCTTGTAGCTGAACTTTCAACTTTTTCAATTCAGTTGGTGCCATTCTGTAAGGAGCTTTAGATACTGGTTGCGTACCCGGAATCACATCAATGGTGAATTCAATCTCCCTATCAATCAAATCCACTGGCAAATCATCTAGAAAAACATCTGGGAATTCTTTGACTATAGGAATACTGTTCACATCAGTTTTAGCATCAGTAGGTACAGTCAATACACAACACAGATACCCTTTACACCCCTTTTTAATCAATTTAAAAGCTTTCATGGACGAAATCAGATATGGGGGAGGTACTACACCAACTCCGTTAAATACAAATTCAGGCAATCCAGGTGGACGAAAAACAACTTGTTTTGTTACACAGTCTATGGTAGCATGATATTTTGTTAACCCGTCCATTCCCAATATCACATCAAAGTGATCAATATTCAAAGGCAGTAAATCAATATACAAGTTGACATCCCCAACAATAATTTCACATGCAGGGTACATATAAGCACAAGTCATAGATCCTCCAACAGGTGAAGATACAGCTAACAGATAATTCATAGGTTCCAGTGGTCTATTTAATTTTCGTGAAAAAGCATGCGATACATATGAATGTGTAGACCTCGAATCAATCGGAACATAAGCATTTTGACCTCGAATCAATCGGAACATAAGCATTTTGACCTCGAATCAATCAGAACATAAGCATTTTGAGCACAAATTGAAAGTATACCTGACACAAAGGTCTCGGTATTCTATACATCTCCCAGTACGAGTGCGAACACTCGGCCTTGCCTCATAGGCTCCTTTCCAGTGGCTTTAGGGTTGGGTCTTGGTGTAGCAGTTGATGCTGCTACGCTTGGTGCAGCTTTACTATTGCCCGAAGGAGTGGAAGGGCAATCTTTAACCATGTGACCCACCTTGCCACACCTGTAACAAGCACCAGATATTTTATAGCAAACCCCCTTATGTTTCTTACCACATTCGGAGCAGGGAGGTATGGAACCACTTCCCTGACTAGAGCTGGTTGTTGACCCTATATTCTGTTTCTTATTCAATGGACTGTTTTTGCCTTTCTTAAACTTGAAGCCTCGTCTCTTACCACGCCACTCGGTCGCTGGTGTTTCAGTCTGTTTCAGTGCCTCGATGTTCGACTCAGCCATGATTGCTCAGTCAAGAACATCCACATACTTCAGTAGTTTCAAAACATTGATTCTGTCAAGTATTTCCACATTAAGGCTGCCTTCAAACTTCCTGGCCTTCTTGTAATCGGTATCAACCATGTGCGGTGCATAACGGGCAAGTTCGGTAAACTTTGATTCATACTCTGCCACCAACATAGTACCTTACTTCAATTGCTCAAATGCGGTTACCTTGCGGTCCCTGACACACTGTGGAAAGTATTTCTCAAAGAAGGCTCCCTTAAACTGAGCCCAAGTCATAGCAATATTGGTGTCACGGACAAGCATCCACCACCTTTTGGCCTCCTCTTGCAACGTAAAGGTAGCCAATAACACCTTATGTGCTTCAGAACATGGAAATACCTCGAACAATTTCTCTGTTTCTAGCACCCATGCTTCAGCCTTTAAGGGTTCAAGGCCTCCCTGAAAGGATGGCGGTTTCATCTTGCTAAACTTCTGTGTCAGAGCTACTATATCATCATTAACAGGTGGCTCTGGCTGTACTGGAGGAGGTGAGGGCTGTTGGTTCTGTTGTTGCCTTAGATTCTCAATTAATAGTTCCACCATTCTCTCTAGCCTTGCCATTCTTGCCTCAGAAGATTCAGATTCATCAGCATTCCTTGAGTAATCTATTTCACTATAGGCAATTATAGCAATAATAATCATAGGCAGTTGCATACTTAAACACATTAATACATTAGCACATCAATTAATGTCATGGCCACACACACTTTTCAATGCTCATGCAATGCCCTATGTTCTTTTCTAGGACATCCTATAGCTCATTTGGACACATGTGTGCGGTATAACTCGTGGTTTAGTATCGCTCTGATACCACTCTATCACGATCCAAACCCGCCCCTATGGGTTTAGCACCGTAACCGGCCAGTAATCCGTGATTATCGAAGGCCTGCGTAACAATAAAGACAGTAGTACAGAGTACAGGGCCTGGCAGAAGCCAAAACAGCAATAAAAAGATGTCCAATGAGCTGCGACAGTCTGTATGCAAAAAGACTTTTTAAACATATTCATAGTCGGAAGCAAAACAGTATGTACATACATATACAATCATCCCAGACGGGGACCTAATCCCTATGAGAACAGTACAGTGCGAGCCTATACAGTATATACAAAACAGAAACAGAAGGGGGAAAACTAAAACACCCCTAAGCAGCCTTGGCTTGACGCACTCGGAACCTCGAAGTGAGGCACAGCGGTTGGCTTGACAAAAAGGGAGTTTAACCCAATGCTCCTAGCTCTGCTCCGGTGCCTGTACACCTACATATATATGTATATAAACAGTGAGCTAAAGCCCAGTGAATAACATACGCGTAAAGAGGTTAAGAATGAATGTCCTTTCAGTATTTAAAACTGTCGATTATAACAGTATATCAGTCATTCAGTTTGTGGCTCATATTTCATGCCATAACAGTCGTTTATAAACCATAATAGTCATATGTGGTACATCCAATAGCAAACAGTACAGTAGGTCTTATCAGGCCGAATAGTTAGTTGATGGCCATCATATCAGTAAACAGTAGTGGTTCCAACATGGGAGCCGACAGAGATCTTTGTAACAGTAACAGTACAGTAACACTAATTGCTAAGGATACCACGAATACGGTTCGCAAATAGGACAAACATTCATTCAGTAAGAAATATCATTTCAGAAAGCAGTACAGTTGACCATTCAGAAAATATTTATGATTGAATGTATCTTTACAACATTGTTACTCACAGTGCACTAGGCTACATATAGGCTAGAGCGTCCTCGGATGCCAACCCTACAGTTACAGAATGAACACACACGAGGTTACACACTTGGGAATCAATGACTTAGTCCCTATCTTGACTCAGTGTGGTTCTACACCAATATCCTCATTAAGATGCCTTAAACTAGGCCTAGGAATGCCTAGGATGGAATGAGGATGCAAAGATGCACTTTTAAACACTTTTCAAAATTTTCAAAAAACAGGGGTCTCACTCGAGCGTGGCTTTCTACGCTCGAGCAGACATGCAGATGAAGGTCTCCACTAGAGCGGACTGCAAACTCAAGCAAAAGTACTGGATGCATGAAATTCACGCTCGATGGGCGCTCGATACCCGCTCGAGGTGAGACACAAGTCCTCGCTCGAGCGTGCATTCCCCCGCTCGAGCGAACTGTAAACACATGCAAAGTACTGGATACATGCATTTCCAGCTCGAGCGTCACTTTCCTCGCTCGAGCGGACTGCATGAACACAGGTTGTACGCTCGAGTGTGAAGTTCCCCACTTGAGCCTGAGTTCAAATTTTGGAAATTCCAGATTGAACCTCCAAGCTCAAACTCAACTTTTAACACATCAAATTCGATCCTTTTGGGCTAATTCTTTGGAAAACACTTTACAACTCATAATATGACATGTTTGATGAGTTCGTCCGGACATGAACAAAAAAGCTATCAAAATTGCTCGTCCGGACATGAACAAAAAAGCTGTCAAAATTGCTCTTGATGGATATCCGGATGGACGTTCGGCCCAACAGTAAATTTAAATTTGATGAAAGATGAAAGATTGCTTTCATTTGATTAAACCTATGATTTTTCCTCTATTTGATATAACTTTGGTGAAAGGATTGGAGTGTCTCCTTTGGTGCTTTTCATCAAATTTCAAATTTGATGAAGTATCTGATACTAGATTAGAGATTTTTGGGTGAATAATACTAGATTAGATATGATCTAACAAGTTTGAAAATAATATATACATATATATATATATTAGAACAACATCGATCAAAACAAGAAAAATATATAATGTTAAATAAATTAGGAATTATAAATTACTTCACAAAAAAAAATGATATAAAAGTCTATCTAGACCTATTTTAAGATATATAGTGATGTGCAATCTATTATTTTTATATTTAAAATTTTTGTAGTCCAACAGCTCAAAACAACCAAAGATTATTTTGGGACCACTGATTGATTTTTCCCTTACAAACGGAAATCCTATAGTACTACCAGGTGTAACGCTAGTAAGGATCTGATGGGATCCCATTCACCGATCAAGTTGTCAAGAAGTGTTGAAAAAAAAAATTATAGAAAAAAACTATTTGGTAATCGATTGATCATATTAGAAAAACCAAAGAGACTCCATTAGGAACTTGAGAAATGTATGAAATTTTGAATTTTGTATGTAACGCTTCGAAATAATTCGACATGAACTACCCACATCAATTAACATTCACTAAATCATGGCAATAAACCTTCCATCTTTACATAATTAATAAAAGAGTTTATACAAAAGTTTCACATGCGGATATACATTCAATGATAAAGATACACATGAATCTATAGCATATGAAGCACTTAGTCTCAAAACAATAAAATCCCCTTAGGGGCTTACATCTTCCAAGGCAATAGCCTGGCTACACAAAATGGCCTCTCGGATCCAAACAAGTTAGCCCTTGAAATTTGTAGTTTCTTGGGATTGGCCAGGTATTACCGTCGGTTTGTGAAGGATTTCTCTAGGCTAGCCTCACCTTTGACTAGGTTGACGAGGAAAGGAATTAAGTTTGTATGGAGTGAGTCTTGTGAGAAGTTGTTCCAAGAGCTTAAGGTTAAACTTACCACTGCTCCAGTATTAATTATTCTGGAGATGGGTTTGGGCTATTCAGTATATTATGATGCCTCACGGGAAGGTTTGGGTTGTGTATTGATGCAAGAGGGGAGGATAGTAGCCTATAGCTCACAGCAGTTGAAAACACATGAGAGGAATTATCCAACCCATGACCTAGAGTTAGCAGCGGTAATTTTTGCTTTGAAGATTTGGAGGCACTATCTGTATGGTGAGAGATTTAAGGTATTTTTTTATCACAAGAGTCTGAAATATCTGTTTACACAAAAGGACTTAAATTTGAGGCGGGGAAGGTGGATGGAGTTCATAAAGGATTATGATTTCGAGTTGTATTATCATTCGAGAAAAACCAACGTTGTGGCCGATGCTTTGAGTAGGAAATGAATTAACAATGTGGCTTGTATTACTATTCGGGAATAGAAGATGTTGGGTACTCTTCGTGAGTTTGACTTGCACCTAGGCGAGTCTGTTGAGTCTGCAGCCTTGTTTTCAGTGGTTGCACAACCTATACTTGTGAACCGAGTGTTAAAAGCGCAGAGGGGTGAGCTTAAGGTAGAATCCCTTCGAGAGAAGGTCTCCAGTGGGAAGGTAGAAAGAGGCTTGATTGTATATCCCAACCAGAGTGCGAGATACCGTGGCCGTTTGTTCATGCCGAAGTCTTGCCGAAAGGAAGTATTCCGAGAGTTTCACCATTCACGCCTTGCGGTGCATCCGAGAGGCACAAAGATGTATCATGACCTTAGTCGCTAGTTTTGGTGGAGAGGTATGAAGAAGGATGTAATTGTATTTGTATCGAAGTGCTTTACTTGTCAGCAAGTGAAGGCCGAGCATCAGAGGCCAGCAGGTTTATTGCAACCCTTGCCTATAGCTAAGTGGAAGTGGGAGCATGTCACGATGGATTTTGTTGTGGGACCTCCTAGAACTCAACAGGGCAGTGATGCCATTTGTGTAGTAGTTGACCGATTGACCAAGTCGGCGTACTTTATATCTATGCACGTGAGTGATTCAGTAGATTATCTTGCCGACCTTCACATAAGGGACATAGTGAGGTTGCACGGGGTCCCTGTGATGATTGTTTTGGATAGAGATTCACGTTTCACAACTCGGTTATGACAGAGCTTACAATGTGCCTTGGTTACTAAACTGACTTTTAGTACAACGTATCACCCTCAAACTAATGGGCAGTCCGAGCGTACCATTCAGATCGTTGAGGATATGCTTCGAGGTTTTGTCCTTGACTTCAAGGGATCGTGAGAGAGGCATTTTCCCTTGGTGAAGTTTGCCTATAATAATAGTTTCCAATCAAGTATTGGTATGGCACTGTTTAAGGCTTTGTATGGTCGACCGTGTAGATCTCCGATGTGCTGGGCCAAGGTGGATGATGCACCTTTGTTAGGTCCAAAGTTGGTTCAAGAAATGACGGAGGAAATGGCACTTATTCGTAAGAGGTTGGTTACAGCTCAGAGTTGCCAAAAATGTTACGCCGATCGTAGGAGGAGACTTTTGTCTTTTGAGGTGGGAGATCATGTCTTTTTGAAAATATCACCTAGACAGGGTTCGATGAGATTTGGGAAGAGTGGAAAGTTATTCCCTCGATTTATTAGGCCTTTTAAGATCCCTGAGTGGATTGGAGAGGTTGCTTACCGTTTGGCGTTACCGCCACAGCTTTCTGAGGTTCATGACGTGTTTCATATTAGTATGCTTTGGAAGTATGAACCGAATCCATAGCACGAGTTGGATTGTACCGACTTAGAGGTAGATGAGGATGCCTCATATGAGAAGAGACAGGTGAGAGTCTTGGATATACGGGATCAAGTTTTGCGAGGCAAGACGATTCTCTTGGTTAAGGTATTGTGGAAACACCACGGGGTTGAGGAAACAACTTGGGAGCTGTACACACCCCATTTTTGACCGTCCTCAAGACTTGGACGTCACCGCTTAAACACTCGATGATCATCCATGTTTGTGTTTGTCTTGAGTTCCCGGAGGCCGTGGCAGCGCGCCTCGCCTCAAGACCTCTCGACTCGACTCTTCTGTGTCTAGTTTTGCACCAAACACTTGTGTTTTGTCTTTGAGGGGTAGGGTAGGGCTTGTAGACCATCCCCACCCATCACCGGCCATGGCTTGAGGCCACCGGCTGTGTTTTGTTGCCACCGGCCAAATGTTTGGCCGGCCGGCACTATAGATGGCCAGCCGGCTATCTTTTTTTGGTCAATTGCATGTTTGGCCGGCCGGCTACTGTGTATCTGCTTTTGCAGATATTTTTCTGCAGCCGGCATGCACTTTCACTCCCTCCATACACGTGTATGGAGGGATTGCCCTCTTGTTAGCTTCCTTTGGAAGCTTTACAAGACTAAGTTGTCTATAAGAGGGGGTCTTCTCTCCCTCTTTTAGGGGTTAGACAATTTAGACAGAATTTTCTGAGGGTTTTGAGTTTTAGGGTTAGGGTTCATATGTCCTCCATCTCTATATCTCTCTCTTTGTTTTGTAAGTGTTTTCGCCTTAGTTTTGCACACAAACACCCACCATCACACCTTTTCTTGGAGCTGAGGCCCTTGAGGGTTGTTTTTGGAGTTTTGGAGCTGGTTTGAGCTTGAAGAACCAGCTGGTCCACCATTGGTGAAGAGGGTCTACAAGGGTAAGAAACTTGTCCCTTTATTCCCCATTTTTGCATTGCATTTTCGCCTACCTTGCATCTATTTTTGACCTTTGTGTATAACATATAAAAGTTCTAATTTTTAGTGCTCTAAATAGTTGGTTAAGGGTGTTTTAAGCTTTGGGGTTGTTTGACCCGTCTTAAGCCTTGTAAGGCTCCATTTTGTGCCATTTTGGTTGAGCTCCGGGACCATTGTGTTTGGGCCTCCTCACCACTGAAATCTTGAGGGATTTCAGTGATGAGGATGGTGCCTTGAGGTCCTAGGAAGGAGAGGGCCACCCCTGTCACGACCCCAACCCGCCCCTAGTAGGATGGCGCCGTGATGGCCAATAATCCATTGTTACCAAAGGCCGACTTACAAAGATCAAACATAATCAGAGTATAATATATGGGGCTCACAAATGCGAAAGCAATAAATCAAAATACAAGTGGTCCATAAGAGCTGTGCATAGTTCAAATGGAATGACATATACAATATGGTTCCTCATCCAGTCCTTAATAAGCAAAATACAAGTTACATCTTGATCAAAAGGCTTCTCGAGCCGACATGTACAAAATACAAAAGGTGTAAGCCAAGAAGCATGATTTTCAAGATTTGCCGACGTAAATGCAACATTGCCGACATGAATACAAAACAAAGCCGACATAAATATGAGTCAAGCCGTCGTGACAAGAATCCAAAACAGGTTTGCAAAACACATCTAGGCGTCGCCGCCGTCTTGCTCATCACCTACATATATATAGAGAGGGTGAGCTTGGATACTCAGTGAATGGTACTAGTAATAAAGGTTTTGCATGAATATAGCCGAAGTCTTTTTAGAACAAAACAAGCCAAAACCATACGAATATTAACCGAGGTCATTTCCGAACGAAACACATCAAAACTCTATCAAATCAAGGGATGAACCGTATTCATCTATCAAGTCTTACAAGTCTCAAGGGATGCTTACTGGCATCGGCAAAACACAAATCAAGCTTTCCGAACAACAAGTCCACGCGGTAAACCGTCAGTGGCAAAACAAAGACTGTGCGATCCGTAATCGATTAGTCAAAGGTACTGCGAAAGTTTATAGTCCTCCAGTACAAGGGACTTGTGTTACTTAAGCCCGTAGCTCTTTTTAACACGATGGTCTTGTGTTACTTAGGCCCGTAGCTCTTTTTAACACGATGGTCTTGTGTTACTTAGGCCCGTAGCCCGCTTTAACACGATAGTCTTTCCAAGAAAGGACCGTATCCTTTTATACTTAGTGTTGCAAAAGTTTAGAGTCCTCCAACACAAGGGACTTTTATACTTGGTGCTGCAAAAGTTTAGAGTTCTCCAGCACGGGGGACTTCTCAAAGATGACATCAAAACAAAGCTTATACTTGATACATCAAAATAGGGCAATCATTCATGCTTAACAAATACTTTTCAAAACAAGCAAAGCATAGCTTTAACAAAACGTTATAACATAGCTTTATTAAAAATACCACTCACCTAGATCTTCTCGGGTGTAGGCTCAAAGCAAAGGTCAAAGTCCTACAATCACATGGCAAATCACATTCTCAAAACAAGCTTTACATGCATGCAAATGATCTCGGCACTCTCTCACCGAATCTAAGTAAATAACAAAGCAAAACATGCTGGGAGTCAAGACGCTGTTTTCCACCTCATGAAAACACACAGGGTACCATCCAGGTCTAGCCAAGGTCCCGTACCTCCTTGCCGAGGTGTGGTCCTGATGGCCACATTCAAAACGAAATCGGGAAAACCTGGGTTTCCCCCTTGAAGAATGCAAAGAACAAGATCATCAAGAACATGCATTCTAAGATCATAACGCGTTTATTCAAAACTGAGATTTCATGCTAAGAGTTCAAAAACATGGACCTGGGTACCCATACAAGAAGATCATGCAAGAACAAACACAAAAACATGATTCTTGTTCCAAACTTTCGGATCAAAATGAGATTTTCTTCAAAAACACATGAACATTATTTTATCTTCAAAACCAACTTCAAATCAATGCATGGCGTGCAAAATGAACTCGATCATGCAATGCAACTTGATAAGCAATAAGAACAACCAGAGTAGAGCAAGGATCTAACCTCAAAACTCAAATCTAATGGTTCTATCCTCAAGGATCAAGCTCGGGATTCTACCTCTCACTCTAAAACTCCTTCGTTCTTCCTCTAGAGCTTCTCTCTCAAAAAACAAAGATTTGAGACAAAATGATTTGTTTCTAGGTCTGCCGGCTGTCTTAACACTCAGCTCGGACACGTGGCACTACCAGGTTGGTTCAACTCAAAAGTGATTGATTGACAAGACAAGTCTATGACAAAGCGTATGCAACAAGCTAAGGAAAGACACATCGGCAATCAAAGACATCGGCTAAAGACAAAGCTTCGGCAACAGGGTAACAAAGACATCAGCTAGGGAGGACGACACTTGACTAAGCTGTGCCACACCTTGGCCTGGATGTGCCACACCTCGGTTTCGGCCATACCTGCCCAAAGACGAAGATCACTAAGTGCAAAACACCTCGGCCTCAAAAGCGACATCTTGGCTATATACCGGGGTGGAGATGGAGGTCAACCAAGTGGTTCCAAATGGTTCTAAGTACAAAGGTTCAAAGGTGAACTAAGCTCAAGATGACCTCGGACACACACCAAGCAAGGAACAAAAAAATCATGCAAGCAACGCTTAAGCAAAACAAGGCAAGTCTTAAACAAAACAAGACAAGGCAAAACTTTGCAAAATAGCATAACAAGACAAGATCATTCATGAATGTATGCAAGTATGACTAAATCAAAGTGAGGGTTGTTACAACCCCATCTCCTTGTTGTCCTTGAAAAGGGCCTTTTTTTGCCTCTTGAGGGAGCATCTAGTCTAAGTGTGTGTTGGCCATTCCTTAGATGATTTTCATGCTTATTATGTCATAATATGCCTCTGTTTTTAGTTGGTTTAGGTACACCATGCTTGCTTAGCATACATGCCTTGTAATGCCATGATTTGCCTTAATACATGCATAGCATTTAGACTACCATGCTCATGTATTTTGGCCAAGCTTTGTGAAGCTTATATGCATGTTTTGATGTGTTTGAGGTCTTTTTTTGGTCATTCGGGTCATTCATGTTTTGCTTTGCATAGCTACCATGTAATCCCCCTTTGAATGCCTTGATGCATTGACCATGAGCATGCCATCATTGCATCTTTCCAATGGTTTGGAACCATTTTTCATGTCATTTCAGTCCTTGTTTCATTTTCATATGCTTGTATTTTATCACTCCTTTAATACTTTAAGAGGTGGTGTTGTATGCTCCATGTTTAAGCATTTGTGCATGCCTCCATGTGTAGATCATTTAGATGCCATATAAGTGGTCTTTGGGGCCTGCCTTAACATGATTTAGGATTCTTTTTATCCATTTTGGTCATTTGCTTCATGTGTCATATGATCATGCATTAGGTTCTTTGGCTTGGTTGCATGTTTAGCTTGCATTAGTAGGTTGATTTGGCATCATTTCCTACATGTTTTTCAGAGCTTACATTGCATGCTAATTGTCCATGTTTGCCTCCTTTTAAGTGTGCATAGAAGTTGTTCCTTTATGCTTAAGTGTTGGCCCATCAACATGTACATGTGTGTGTGTGTGTTGGCCCTCATTTCCATAGCATTAGCTACTGTTTTAGGCATGCTTGCGAGCTATCCATGTTAGTTTAAGTCCATCCCTTTTGCTTGTTTGCATGCTCACCTTGTATGTTCGCTTGCATGCTTGCATGTGCACATAGCATTGTCCATGTTGCATACTAGTTAACATGCTCAGGATTGTATCGCATTGGCATGCATGCTTTGCCTCTTGAATTGCTTGTGATAGAGGTTGAGTTCCATTTGTTTGATTATGTGCATTACATTCCATATAAAAATGCACATTTGATTCTTTGGGCCATCATGCATAGAAATGTGCGATTGGTAGTCCGAGAATCGAAGATCATGTCCCTTTGAGTCATAAATATGATAAGGGGTGTGATTGGTGCATATATTGCTTGAAATGCATTGCCATGCCAAGTTCTGCCCTCTGCTGCTGTCAAACCAGTTTTTGCAGGCAAATTTGGCCGACCGGCCATCTTCAGTGCCGACCGGCCATCATTTTTGGCTGATGGAACAACTTTGTGGCCGGTGACCAATATCCATGGCCGGTGGCCAATCCCCTCAGCTGGTGGTGTTCCACAGCACTCAGAGAAGCAACCCTGAGACTTTGGCAGTCATCAGAGAAGCAAAGTGGGGAAAACAGAGGCAACTTGAGCATGGTGGCGGATTTCCGAGCAAAACCGAGCGCGCACTGCATTGGGTCTTCATCCCGAGACTGTTTACTACTTAATTAGATTAATTAATGTGCTAATTAATTAGGTGGTTTATAATATTGGTTAGCTTGCGAGTTAGTTAATCTGTATTATTCTGTCGGTCCCTCCGGGCGAGGGCAAATTTATAATAAGTGTACGTGAGTGTGTGTATTTCTTCCAATCTCACGTCTTTCTTCCCTTTTATTTAACCGCTTACAATGGTTAGATTTAGGGCATATTTACTTTTAGCATACCTTATGCTATGCATGAGTGCATCCATTCATTTGTCTTACATGCACCAGGCTCGGCACATCATGCCAACTGCACTTGTATTTCAATTCCAAGTTGAGTACTTGTTAGTTGCAGCATTTCACATGCCATCTTTAGGATAGCTGAGCCTATTATAGTTGCATTTTGCATGTGTTGCATTAGCCATTTTAACATGAACTAGAATCACACATGCTTGCTAACTAGTTTACTGTTTTGGCACGGAGTACACTGTAAGTATTTTATGCTTTAGCATTTCGCATGAGTGTGAATGTTAATATAATAGCATGCTTATCATGTAGCTAGATGCTTATGTGATATAACTGTCTGAATGCCTGTGAATGAAGGTTGGATTGTTCGAGTTGGGACAACTCGTTGAAATTCGTATTTTAGCCTACTTGCGAGTAACAAATTCCAAAGCGTTTTCCAAACAAACGGATATGCAATGTTTTGTTCCAAATTAGGCGATCTAGTCTATACTTGTTTGCTGTGCGCATAACATAGTAATTCTAGGCCAATAACCGGAACAAGAACACATAATGTTTTCAAAATAAGATATCACAGTTAGTAGAGGCCGATCTTCGGATCGGGCAAGAGGGGGTGCTCATAACTGACCTTCCCCAATCGTACCCAAGTTCCCGAGCTGAGGCAACTTTGGTGATGACGGACACGTGGCCTTTGGCACCGAGTCAAGGTTTCCTAAATTACCCCATAAAAAAATATTTAGGTGGCGACTCTGTATCTGGCAAAGCAGTCCATGTTTGGCACTTCTTTCAAAATCTGTTTTCTCAAAACGACTTGCTGGATTTGGACCCTTTGGTTCAGATTAAGAACCATAACACAAAGGGAGTCCGAACTGTGGTGGCATCAAGCCCGCGGGGCGCGTCCACAGGAGCGTGAATTGGAAGTCCGTGAGAAATATCCGAACTTGTTTGTTGGTGTTTGAATATATATTGAGATTTTGATTATGTTAATGAAGTGTAAAAGCGTTGTATATATTACGGATGTTTTGGAAACATGGATTCAATATAAGCATTGCATATGTTTTGAGAATATGGAATATCGTGTGTGTTGTATCACTTTTAAAAATATTGTATATGTTGTGTAAATTTTGAACATTGTGAATGTGTTAGGAACTTGTAAATTGCACTTTCAATATTGGAACTTGTGTATCGAGTTGATAAAAATGGATGACTGGAGAGTGGGTCATGGTGTTGAGCTTGCTAGATTAACGTTGTCATGAATGGTTTAATCATGATTTTGAACTTGATTTAAAATTTCGGGGACGAAATTCCTTAAGGAGGTGAGGTTATAATGATTCCGATTTTGACCCAACTTTTATGGCATTCTAGACTCAGGCTTATAGTTTCTGAATGTTGTTCATTGTCATTTTTTCCCTTAATTCCCTTAAATTTGATTATTGGATTGTAGTTGTGCGCTTGGAACAGGTTGGGCGCTTGTTTTTCCAAACCTTTGTTGCCCAGATTTTTGCTCCTTCACTTGAGTGGCCATTCTTGCGCTCGAGCGGGCTTTGCAATTGTTCTCCTCAGCTCGAGCGGGATTTCCAAACTCTCAGTATTTTTACAGACCTGCAAATACTAGAAGAGTGTGTTCTATGCTAACGCTCGAGCGTCTAGTCTTGCGCACAAGCGATGTCCTTCGTCTACAAAACTTTTGAAAGTATGTATTCTACACTCGAATAGAACATTGTGTCTGACGCTCGAGCATCACTTTTTACGCTCGAGCAGACTGCATGTATAACAGTCCGTGAAGATGACATTTCTCATCACTTTTTCATTCCTCTCTTTAAAACTTTCTAAAAACCTAGACCTTAAGTTCCTCTCTCTAAAACTCATCTTCTTTCTACTATTTGACCTAGAACCATTGGGATATTGACCCTAGTGACTTTGAGAAAAAGGTAGAGCGTCTCAAGAACTTCGTTTTGATCCGAGTAGAAGTGGGTTTCGGTGTCCTTGGAGTTTCACTCTTGCATGGCTCGTCTTCTCTCTTGAGATAGGGATTTTCTACACTTCCATATGGTTTTTAGCATGGTTATTTGTCGTTGTGTAATGATGGTGGGATTTAGGAGTAGTTTGAACAAACCTAGGGTTTGGGTGTAAACTAAGAAGGGTTTTTGGTGAAAGGGAAAAATAAGTGGATATGGAGTTTGAATATGAGATTATATTGTGTCAAAATTGTTAATTTTGGTACTTGGGTTGATGTTTGGAAAAGGGGGAGTATTGCCCTAATTGTATCAAATTGTTATTTTGTATAAATAACTGAAATTGGCATTGGTAATGTGAAATTGGATGAGTATTGATGTAAATGGCAGAGTTGGACACGTGTTGTGTCTCACGCATGAAAATTTGAATAATTTGTCTATTGAAAAGATTGTATACCTATTTATAAATATCTATATTGGGCTATCAGTGGAGAATAGCTATGATTGTTGTAAAAATTGCATGAGGATTAGGTAAATTGAAACTAATCTAATGTTGGTTGTCATTGAATGTGACTATGCTTTAAATACATTGTATATGCATGACGTTTGAGAGGAGAAAGGAGATGTACTCCATTGTTTAAGAGGAGATAAGAGATGGACTTCATTGAAATTAAGTTGGCCGGAGTGTCCAGGGTAAAAGTTCCAAAATCTTGTGTATACATGGGTGCAGATCTCGTGGACGAAATTTTCGTAAAATAGCTGATTGAAGTGTTTGTGTGGTATTTTATTGACTTGGAAAACCATTGAGTTGTAATCTTAGTTGGGTTGTTGAAAGATAACAGAATTGGCTCATGAATTGAAAAGGATAAATTAAATTGAAATGAATTGACGGAAAATGAATTGAAATACGAACTTTGGTACTTTACGATCTTATGAAAATGTGAATGTTGTGTCACAAGTATCGTGTGTGCACATTGTACTTATATCTTTGCTAAATCTCGTATACTGTGTTAGATTATTTCTATTGGGTTTTGACTCACCCTATTTGGGAAAACAATTTTTAAGTGCTGGTAAAATGCCTCCGCCGAGAAAATAGCTTGGAGGACCTTTGGGAAGCAAGAGCTTCTTTATTTTGTTTTCATTCTTCTATACAGCCAAGGGTTTTAATTGTATTGAGCTAGGCTCACTTTTGTGTAACAAAGTAATGACTTGGAAAAATGTAAGCCTATAGAGCATCTGACTATATGTTTAGTTTCATTTCTCTCAACATTATAACACATGCTATAGATTCAAGATGAATATTGGTAAATGTATATCGCATGTGTTAACTTTTGTAAACAAACTCTGATGAATAAAAACATATTATTTCTATTATTCTTCTATTTTAAAAGTTGGATTTACTGTATTTTTGTTTTTGTTTTTGTTTTTTGGGTGTTACATTCTTACACAAATCAATAACTGACATAAATAGTCTACGTATTTGAGAGTAAATTTAAGGGTTATGTTTTAAAAATCTTTTAACAAATTATTTTTTTATTTATATCAACCAATAAAATAGCTTAAATAATTGTCTAATGGATTATATATTAAGATGCAATAAATAGCTTAATTTTTTTTAAATAAAAAAAATTAATAGATTATCTATTTATTTATTTTTATCTTCACTACAAACTTTTTTCTATTAAAATTGATGTTATAGTTATTGATCATTGTACTTCATTATAATGTTATATATATATATATATATATTAAATGAAACAATTCTTGTTTACTCAAGAACATAGTAGTTAACTCGTTTTGTGCACGGGATAAACATTTTTGTTTTAAAATATTTTTTTTATAAAAATTAAATTAAATTATTTATATTTTTGAATATACAAAATGTTTAAAATAATCATTAAATTGGAGAAAAAACGAAGCAATATTTTAAAATTTAAATAATGATTCTAATTATTTATTTTAATAATTTTAGTTATGTTACTTAAATCAACACATATTTTAATTTTAAATAAATTATTTATGTGTATTTAAAAAATTTTAGCTCTATCGTGCTATAAAAATGTGGCTTACATAAATATATATTAAATTTCATAAAAATAAATATTTTTAATATTTAATTTTTTTAAAAAGTGAAAAAAAGTAGAACAAAATTAATTGGTAAAATATTTTTAGTATTTATAATTCTATTAATGTGGTACTTGTATTCTTTAAATTATTGGAGAGAGTATTTAATTCATTTATTTTCATTTTGGGAGTCATTGTATCATGGTTTTTGAGGAGTACAATTCAATTTGGACTTGTTGAGATTGTTCGTTTGCGCTTGTTTTCGTTAAAAATTTCTTTGAGAACTTGGAAAATTTGTTCTGGTGCCAACACTAGTCCTCCTCAGGGTTGACACCACCGTACTGCCTTACTTTTAGTGTCTCTACTAGTTTATAGGGTCGACACCACTGGTTCCTATGGTCAACCCTTTTTGCAACACACATTGGTGTCTTCGTATTTCTTCTTAAGAGTTGACACCATGGCCTTGGGGGTCACCCCTATGAGTAAATTTCAAATTTTTTGGTACGGTTCGGACCCTACTTTTTGGGAGTTTTGACTTATTCTTTTCATTGACTTTAGAACTATTATTATATTACTATAAATAGGTTTCAAACACACTTTCCTCATTATTTCATTTCTCTCCCCTTCTCTTTTTCATCTCTACACCGTGAGTCTCCATTCTCTCTCTCTCTCTCTCTCTCTCTCTCTCTCTCTCTCTCTCTAAACTCAATTTTTTATGTGATAGTGTAGTAGTCATTGTACATGTATTGATTTTGTATTTGTGTTAAGACATATATGTATGTACATAGGCGTATTGGACGAGTTGTCGAATGTGTTTCTTGACCATGGACTTAGGGCCAAGGGAATGTGATGACTGTATCAGAAGTGAATGTATGTTTTGTATTAAGCGTAAATAATGAGAAGTAATTGGATTTTGTGAAAATATTTTTAAAACAACCAATTGTGATTCATTATTTATAAATGCGAAATGAGAAAGAAAAGTGAATTGTTTGCGTTGTTAGGTAAATTGAATGATTTTGAGAAAAGTACCTGTATAAGTATATTTTCTATATAAACCATCACATTATGTATATGATATGATATAAAACATTCGTGATCATAGTTATCTGTATGTTGTTATTGTTTAGGATCATGTTGGGATCCCTATTGGACTTTATGTTCATCCTACGTTGCTAATCATTTTTTAGGTGAACGTCGAGAAGTGTTTCAAGATCGAGAATCATCTTTTGTTGTTACTTAAATCAACATATATACTAATTTCAAATAAATTATTTGTGTGTATTTTCATAATTTTAGCTCTATCGTGTTATAAAAATGTAATTTACATATATATATATTAAATTTCATAAAAATAATTATTTTTAATATTTAATTTTTAAAGAAAGTGAAAAAAAGTGGAATAAAATTAATTGGTAAAATATTTTTAGTAAAAATAATTCTATTAAGTTTTGTTTATGGGTAATTTAGATTGGGTACAAGTCTTTGAAATATTAAATTTTAGACAGAATATTCGTAACGCTATATTGATTTGGAATTTTAATAAATAAAAAGAAGGAAAAAAAAAAAAAGGGAAATGTGCTACATAGGAAAGAGATACAAGTTAAAGGTAAATAGCACTTTTTTTATTTATTTTGATAATATTAATTCCATCGTTTTAAAAAAATGTTATTTAAATCAACACATATAATAATTTAAAAAAAATTATCTATGTATATTTTAATAATTTTAGCTCTATCGTACTATAAAAATATAAATTAAATAAATATATATATACAAAATTTATATGATATTAAATTATAACTTGATATTAGAAATAATTTTTATAAAATTAAAAGTAATTCCAATTATTTAAGAAATTAATATTATAAATAAGATAGACTTAAAAATAAGAAATAATTTTAATATTTTATTTCAAAAAAGTGAAAAAGTTATACTAATAAAATTAATTGGTAAAGTATTTTTAGTATATATAATTCTATTAGGTTTTGTTTATGGGTAATTTAGATTAAGTTGAAATCTTTTAAATATTAAATGTTTGACAGAATTTTAATAAAAGGACATATTGATGTGGCATTTTAATTTATAAAAAAAAAAAGAAAAAAAGAAAAAAGAAGAGATGTGCCACGTAATTGATAAAAAAAATTGAGAGCAAACACTACGTTAATAATATATATATATATGATGATAAGTTAAACTACAAGATCAACATCTCTTCATAAACTCAAACCTGAAATCTCACTGACCTTAACACGTAAATACTCTCTCCAAGACAATTATTGTCGAGATCCCAAATAGACAAACAGCCATAAACTAGTAAATAAAGTGGATTCACAAATTTATAACGTGTTGGACCAATTTGTCTACCACAAAATTAATTTATTAGTAAATAAAGTGGATTCACAAATTTATAACCTGTTGGATCAATTTGTCTCTCACAAAATTAATTTATTAGTAAATATAGTAGATTCACAAATTTATATCTTGTTGAATCAATTTGTCTCCCACAAAATTAATTTATTAGTAAATGAAATGGATTCACAAATTTATAATGTGTTGGACCAATTTGTCTCCCACAAAATTAATTTGTTAGTAAATAAAGTGGATTCACAAATTTATAGCCTATCGGACCAATTTGTCTCTCCCAAAATTAACTTATTAGTAAATATAGTGGATTCACAAATTTTATAACCTGTTGGACCAATTTATCTCCCACAAAATTAATTTGTTAACAATAATAAATTTTTATATATGTGGTGCACATGTCTTTCATGCGTACACAAGTTTTTATTGGCCACGCTTAAAATGAGAGGTATCAGTACCTTCAAATTAGTGCCTGAAAAACTTGGCAGAGGTACCATTACCTTCCAGCTGGTGTCTGATAAATTGATATTTCGTTATGGAAAGTTGTATCATTGGCTTACCGCACTTAATGCAGGTAGAGCATTGTTTCGTTTCTCATTTTGTCTCGATGTATATTTCTATATCATGAGTAGGTGATGGTTATGGTTGGGTGAGACTGGGTTGTTTTATGTGATAGTGTAGTAGTCATTGTATATGTATTGATTTCGTAATCATGTTAGGACATATATGTATGTACATAGGCGTATTGGACGAGCTATTGAAAGTGTTTCTTGACCATGGACTTAGGGCAGAGGGAATGTGATGACTATATAAGAAGTGAACATATGTTTTGTATTGGGCGTAAATAATGAGAAGTAATCGGGTTTTGTGAAAGTATTTTTAAAACAACCAGTTGTGATGCATTATCTATAAATGGTAAATGAGAAAGAAAAGTGAATTGTTTGTGTTGTTGGGTAAATTGAATGATTTTGAAAAAAATACTTGTATAAGTATATTTTCAGTATAAACCGTCACATTATGTATATGATATGATATAAAGCATTCATGATCATAGTTATCTACATGTTATTGTTTAGGATCATGTTGAGATCCTTACTAGACTTTATGTTCATCTCACGTTGCCAATCCTTTTTCAGGTGAACGTCGAAAAGTGTTTCAAGATCGAGGATCATCCTTTATTGTTGGCCACGGGGCCTTTTATTTGTGGGCGAAATAGCATTGATGTAAAAGGTTTAAACCTTTTCTTTTAATTTAAAAGATGTAAGCCTACGGAAAATTTATTTAATTATAACTCCTGTTGCATTTATATTGTATTCGGATGAGAGAATCTTTATTCATGTATTCTTGTTAATGTAAATAGTTTTCGCATGTTATCTCTGAAATTGAATCTATAATAATGGTTCAGTAATAGAATCCGAGTAACAAAAAACGAGGCGTTAAAACTTGGTATCAAAGCGAGCCGGATTTGAATACCTTAGGCTCATGGGGAGTGGTTTTTACCACAACGGGTTTGCTATGCTTGGTGATGACGTTTGCATATAGTTATGATAAGTGCCAGGACTTGTATGTTGCATTTATGTGATCATGGAATTAAATTTCTTGGATAGTACTTGTAACTGGTGAACTTGCTTTGAGATCTTATCAGAAACACGCCTGATCAATGTGGTTTCTGATAGGAATTCCTTGAGAGTTTTGGGATAAGTGACTATCTTTATGGACTTGATTCAATTATGTGTTTAGGTGTTTAATTGTTTATACGCAATAGAAATTGTATGTTTTGGGGGCTAAGTGTCTCTGTTAGCTTAGTGGTGATGAGTGTGTATCTCGGGGAAGGTCGTTGTGTTGAGCACTAAGTTTGGTTTTGTTTTTGGATTTTATAGGATGTCTACACAAGGGAATAGAGGACGGATGGGGAGTAGGAGTGTTGGTAGAGGCACAGCGGTTCCTTTAGCACCTATCGTTGCAGCATCGGTTGTCGGCGATGAAGTTGCTCGCGAGATTGTGAGAGCGGTACAAGATGCTCTAGCTCACAATGAGGGTGACAATGGGCGTACCCTCAAGCTTACTAAGTAGTTTTTTCTCTCTAATCCACCGAAGTTTTTGGGAGAGGCTAAACTGTTAGGGTTTGAGGATTTCTTTGGCAACTTTCCAATTGAAATGGGACATTGGGTATTGGTGGAAGTATGCTAAGGACATAGAAGGTAACACGTGGGTTGCTTTCACGGAGGCCTTTTGGGCTGAGTACTTCTTTCTTTTCGCTAGGGAAAAGTTGAGGAAACAATTTGTTGAGTTGCAAGGATGTTACTCCTTTGGCACAGTTTGAGATGTGGTTCACTGGTTTGTTGAGGTTTGCTCCAGAGTTGGTGCCAATGAAGGAACGTCGTTGTTATGAGTTTGAGAGGTGGTTGCGTAATGATATTCGGGAGAAGGTAGATGGATCTATGTGGAAGAATTACTGTGCCCCAGTTGAAGTGGCAGCCTATGTGGAGGCCGTGGTTGTGCTTGTTGGTTGAGTTAGAGAGGAGACCATTTTAGTAACTCCTACGACTCATAAGCACTCTAGGCTCAGTAAGAGGTGAAGGCGAGCTCATGCTCTCTCCCAGGCTTAGTCCTTGTCTTTGTCGGGGGTTTCGGACTCGTTCGTTAGGAGGTCCAAGGAGGTTCAGGCTTCAGCCCAATCTCAGAGTAGGGAGTCTGCTGTTTGTTTTGATTATGGTTAGTTGGGCCATGTTAGACGTTTATGCCCTTTGCGTGGGAATTCTTCAGGTGTTTCAGAACCTAGTTAGACTCATTCTCATCAGTTTAGTTGGGGGCGATATTGGTACTAGAAATGGGCAGGCTAGGCTTCGAGAGCCTTGCAAGGGTCAACTTTTCAGCTAACACAGTAGTATTACCCTAGAGAGGGGGGTTTTGTATTGGGGGCCGATGATTTAATATGTGAATCTTTTTATTGTTGACTAGTGTACTGTTGGATGTTGAGACACCCTGATAATGTGTTATATATATATATTGTTGTTGTTTGGTTCTCCTCTTGTGTTGAGGGCACGTAGTGAATCTCAAACTCTCTTTTATATATATGTAGTGAGAAAATTGTTAATGGGATTGATGATCCTAGTGTTGTAGTATACTTGATGTTAATTTGTGTGATGGCCTATAAGCCTTGTTCGGTTTGGAAGTTGTCTGTTGAGAACGGAAAATCCGTGGGTTATTGTGATCAGTGGGATTGTGTTGTGAGAGCCGAGTTATAAGGCTTGAATATGTTGAGTATAAAAGAATGTGAGATTTTAGGGTTTTGTAGAATTGCCAGATTACACAAGAATGTTTCGTAGGAGTGTGAGATTTGGATTTTAGGGTAGTGAGAATGGTACTTGCGTGTGTGGTTTTGTGTTTTGGTTTTGTTGGTCAATGAGTTTGTTGTGATTCTATCGATTGTGTTAAGAGTAGTGTTTGTGTTGTGGTTATTATGAGTTGGTGTGGGTTTGTGGTATTATTAGATATTGGATGGAGTTTATGAATGTGAGGAGAATTTAGTGGTTAGATGCTAGAGGTATTCCCTAAAAGGAAGTAAGGTTATATTCTCAGGTAACGAATGTGGCATTGGTGAAAATTCTTTTGTGTCTATAATTGGGTGATTGTCGTTGACCATATCGGTCTTATGTTTGAGAGGTGAGGGAGTATTTGCCATGTAGGTATATGAGTGGTGGTTTCCATGGAAACAATGGTGGTATGGCCAAATCTTGAGGAATCCGGTGAAATACAAGGAATATGAGGACTTGTGTATGGAACTCCATCTTGGAGTAAGTAGTGTTGGATAGCACGTCGGTGTTTGGTACCGAGTGTAAAGTTTTATCGAGTTGGTTAGTCAGTTGATTAATATCGGGGTTTGGTTAACAAGTAGTCACCTTGGGAATAGCTTGGGTTGGTGTGCGAGGTTGTGGGTGCATTAGAGTGGTTTGGCGAGCATTAAGTCGCGTGTAAGTGGTTGTGAAGCTTGTGTGAAATTTGTCTTGAATTTGTGGAAATCCTCTGGTTGGGGTAACGTATTGTGAACTATTCGTTTTACATGTACATTATGTCTCGTGTAGCTGATAATTTATGATGATGGTTATGACAGAATAGAATTGTAAGATTGTTAATTTTGCTTGTGCCTTGTTATGTTGATAGCACATTTGTAATTTCTATTAATTGTATTATAGAATGTTACATTTATGTTGGTTGTGGCATCACTATAAGGGTGATGGGAGTTGTTACGTGACGGTAGAGGTTCACCAATTGTTTTATATGGAGAAACGAACTCAGAAAATGAAATGTTGAACTGTAATGCTGTGGATTTAATCTAAGTGGTAATAAATGATTTTGGTGCATGGTTTATTTGATTTAATAAAAGTTGAATCTAACAAATCATGATAATGTGAATGATTAAGTGTTATGAGTAATCCTTTATTTTGTTGTCGGAGGATGGTTGCAAAATTTTAAGGTTTTATACGGAAATTGAGAACGTATTTTGGTTGTGGGCGGTGCAAGTTTGGGCATTTTTCTTTTAAAAATTTTAAAAAAAAAAAATACATGCAAGAGGGAGACTTTCAAAAAAAAAAAAAAGAAGAAAATGTGTAACTTTTTTTTTTTTTTAACATGGATGTGTTGCGAATAATGTCACCTTTTGTGGTTGGTTTGCTTTATGTTGAGATGTGCTTATAATTTTAGGGACGAAATTTCCTATGGTGAGAAGGTTGTAGTACTTGTGTCCTTAAACTATTGGAGAGTATATTTAATTCCTTTATTTTCATTTGGGGAGTCATTGGAGTTGTTGTATCTTGGTTTTGGAGGAATACGATTCGATTTGGACTTGTAGGGATTGTTCGATCGCGCTTGTTTTTGTTGAAAAGTTCTTTGGGAACTAGGAAAACTTGTTCTGGTGTCAACACTAGTGTTCCTAAGGATCGACATCACCTTCTTGCCTTGCTCTTAGTGTCTCTACTGGTTTATAGGGTCGACACCACGGGTCCCAGGGTCGACCCTGGTGTTGACCCTTGTCTGTTGCTGTGTTCTGGGTGTTGTTACTGAAATATAGGGTTGACGCCACTGGTTCCTAGGGTTGACCCTTGTTTGCTGCACACATTGGTGTCTTGACATTTCTTCTTGAGGGTCGACACCACTATCTTGGGGGTCTACCTCTTTGGGTATAGTTTGGGCCCTACTTTTTGGGGGTTTTGACTTATTCTTTTCATAGACTTTGGAGCTATTCCTCCTGTAATAGTAAGATCTGGTTGGAATTTAACAAATACATGGAAGTCTCTCTAGCAACCTACTAAATTCTTCATTAGTTCGGTAGGAACTGTGGAGTATTTGATGTCTTCTATGACGTTGTAGACGGCATCTTGATTGTAGTCCTTGAAGCTTATTTGCCGGAGAAGTAGTTGTGTCGTCCGAACACATTTTCCTCATTATTTCTTTTCTCTCTCTTTCTCTTTTTCATCTCTACACTATGAGTCTCCCTTATCTCTCTCTAAATTCAACTTTTTCACTTAGATCTTTAGATCTACTCATCTAGAGCTATTTTTTCACCTTGGTCCTTTGAGAAAGATTGTAAATCTCGTCACGGGCTTCATTTTGATCCAAGTAGTTCGTGGTTTTGTTGCCGGTGATTTTTGGGTTGTCTCCTTTTCAAGAGGTAGGGATTTCTTTGCTCCTTTTCAATACCTCGTCTATAGATAGACACGTGGTAGATTTTATTGCATAAAAATCATATTCATTATGGAATTTCCTTGAAAGTCATGAAAAGGGATCTAGGGTTTGATATTTGCGATTGAAGTTGTTAAGTTGGTTGTTGTTTGGGTTAATTGGGGAGTAATTTAACATGTTTATGTTGAGAGAGAGGAAAGCCCAATTTTAATATTATTGACTTAATGGATTTAAAATGGAGGAAGTTGAATAATCTTTTGTATTTTGTTCATATGGATTATGTAATTATGTTAATATCTAAAAGGGAGAAGTAACCATGGTATTGAAATTGTTTGGATTAATTATGTTGAATGGGGTTGGGTTATGGCTTTGGCATCAAGGATGTGGTTTTTAATTAAATGAAGAGAATGAATTTTTTTAAAATGATTGGAGTAGTGTGGATTGGAAAACAAGGAAAATTGGTTTTTGGAAAGAAAATGAAATCATAACCCTTCGTAAATTAATAATGAACTTGAGGTCGGATTTTGAAACCTTTACATATTATTTTTGTTATCGGAATTGAATTGTTGTCTTACGTGTATTTAATACATATTCTTAGAGGTTTGTCCTTGGTCATCAGTGGAGGATGGCATTGTTGTGTTGAATCATTTTGTATATATAGTACACTTGTGTTATTATGCATTATAGTATGTTGAGGTGGTTGGAAATGTTCACATGCTGAGAATGAGAGGTACCATTACCTTCCAGCTAGTGCTTGGAGAATTGGTCGTGCTTAGAATGAGAGGTACAAGTACCCTCCAGCTAGCACATGAAAAACTTGGCAGATGTACCATTACCTTCCAACCGGTGTCTGGTAAATTGGCAGAGGTACCATTATCTTCCAGCTTGTGTCTGGTAAATTGGCATTTCATTATGGAAAAGTGTATCCTTGGCTTACCATGCTTAAGGCAGGTAGAACATTGTTTCAGTTATCATTTTATCTCGGTGTATCCTTGTATATCATAAGTAAGTGATGGTTATGGTTGGGTGAGGCCAGGTTGTTTTATGTGATAGTGTAGTAGTGAATGTACATGTATTGATTTCGTATTCATGTTAGGACATATATGTATGTACATAGGCATTTTGGATGAGTTGTTGAAAGTGTTTCGACCATGGACTTAGGGGCAAGAGAATGTGATGACTGTATTAGAAGTGAACTTATGTTTTGTATTGGGCGTAAATAATGAGAAGTAATTGGGTTTTGTGAAAATATTTTTAAAACAACCAATTGTGATGCGTTATTTATAAATGGGAAATGAGAAAGAAAAGTGAATTGTTTGTGTTGTTGGGTAAATTAAATGATTTTGAGAAAAGTATCAGTATAAGTATATTTTCAGTATAAACCGTCACATTATGTATATGATATGATATAAAACATTCATGATCGTAGTTATCTACATGTTATTATTTAGGATTATGCTGGGATCCCTATTGGACTTTTTATTCATCACACGTTGCTAATCATTTTTCAGGTGAACGTCGAGAAGTGTTTCAAGATCAAGGATCATCCTTTGTTGTTACTTAAATCAACACATATACTAATTTTAAATAAATTATTTATGTGTATTTTAATAATTTTAGCTCTATCGTGTTATAAAAATGTAACTTACATAAATATATGTATATATATATTAAATTTCATAAAAATAAATATTTTTAATATTTAATTTTTAAAAAAAGTGAAAAAAAAAGTAGAACAATATTAATTGGTAAAATATTTTTAGTATGTATAATTCTATTAAGTTTTGTTTATAGATAATTTAGATTAAGTACAAGTCTTTTAAATATTTTAGAAAGAATATTTGTAACGCTATATTGATTTGGAATTTTAATTAAAAAAAAGAAAAAAAAAAAAAAGGAAAATGCCCTACATAGGAAAGAGAAACAAGTTAAAGGTAGATAGTACCTTTTTTTATTATTATTATTCATTTTAATAATCTTAATTCCATCGTTTTAAAAAAATGTTATTTAAATCCACACCTATAATAATTTTAAATAAATTATCTATGTATATTTTAATAATTTTAACTATATCGTACTATAAAAATATAAATTAAATAAATATATATATACCAAATTTATCTAACAATTATGATTGATAGCTCGAATTCTTGTGCACACAATACCTCTAATTTTCATTTTAAATAAACTGTTTTTTTTTTTTTTTTTTTTTTTTTTTGGCCTTGTATTTTTTTTTTCCTACCCAAAATGGAATTTTCGGGGGATTCGGTGCAGAGCTTTTCGAGCTCCCACCCATTACACTTTATCTAATATTAAATTATAACTTGATTTTATGAAATAATTGTTATAAAATTAAAAGTGATTCTAATTATTTAAGTTTTGTTTATTGGTAATTTAGATTAAGTTGAAATCTTTTAAAAATTAAATTTTAGAAAGATTTTAGTAAAAAGATGTATTGATGTGGCATTTTAATAAATAAATAAATAAAAGAAGAAAAAAAAGAAGGAGACGTTTCAGTAAGAGAGAAAAAAAATAGAGAGCAAACACTACTTTAATAATATATATATATATATATACATATGATGATAGATTAATAGTCAGATTACAACATAGATCAAAATCTATTCATAAACTCAAACCTGTAATCTCACTAGTCTTAACACTTAAATACCCTCTCCAAGACAATTAGGCCGTGTTTGTTTGGACGAACATATGCTTAGGATTGGACTAATATTTTAATAAAATTATTAATTTGATATTTGGTTAAAAAATTAAAGTATGGACTAATAATCCATCCGGATATATATCCCACATATGATGAACTATTCAATCCCATAGAGGGGGTAGGATATAAATTGGGAGATAAAATCAAATTCTGGACTAACTCATCAAATGACCGAATTAATCCTGACTATATATATTTGAAAATTTTCCATAAAATATATTTTTTAATTTGTAAATATTTTACAAAATTAAGAAAATTTTTAAATATTAAAAAAAAAAAAAACCAAAACAATTTCCAAATGCAATTAAGAACAAGATATTGACATATTCTTTTCTGGAGATGATCAAAGAACAATAATACTACTACTTTTAACACCCATAAACCAGCAAATAAAGTAGATTTACAAATTTATAACCCGTTGGACCAATTTGTCTCCCACAAAATTAATTTATTAGTAAATAAAGTGGATTCACAAATTTATAACTTGTTGGACCAATTTCTCTCTCACAAAATTAACTTATTAGTAAATATAGTGGATTTACAAATTTTATAACTTGTTGGACCAATTTCTCACCTACAAAATTAATTTATTAGTAAATAAAGTGGATTCACAAATTTATAACGTGTCGGACCAATTTGTCTCCTACAAAATTAATTTATTATTAAATAAAATGGATTCACAAATTTATAACCTGTTGGACAAACTTGTCTATCACAAAATTAATTTATTAGTAAATATGGTAGATTCACAAATTTATAATCTGTTAGACCAATTTGTCTCTCACAAAATTAATTTATTAGCAAATAAAGTGCATTCACAAATTTATAACGTGTTGGACCAATTTGACTCTCACAAAATTAATTTATTAGTAAATATAGTGGATTCACAAATTTATAATATGTTGGACCAATTTGTCTCCCATAACATTAATTTATTAGTAAATATAGTGGATTTACAAATTTATAACCTGTTGGACCAATTTGTCTCCCACAAAATTAACAGTTCCGATTCGTAGCTCGAGAGTCTGTGGCTCAACTGTGGCTTGACACCAAAACGACGTCGTTTTTGTGTCTTCTTCTTCTTCTTCTTCTTCTTCTTCTTCTTTTCGCGTTTTTCGGAAGAAGAAGAAGAAGAAAAAGAAGAAGAAGAGAAGAAGAAAAAGTCGGCGGGGTCAATCATCACCATTTTTTTTCTTCTTCTGTAAAATTGGTGATGGTGATGAAGAATTCTGTAAAAAAAATTGGTGATGGTGCTGGGTCAATCGAGCCAGATCATTCTAATTTCTGCAAAATGTCAATCTCTCTCTCTCTCTCTCTCTCAAATTTTTTTACAAATCAGATCATTCTCTTCCCAAAAAATAATTTTTCGGAGAATGAAAATTATGGGCAGTTCATCATCACCATCACCAATTTTTTTTACATCATCATCACCATCACCAATTTTATAGCGATCCCGGTATTCCCTTGCTGTATTTGTTGTGTTCCAGACTTTGGTTCCGTGGAGTTGGTAGTTGTATCTATCTTATTGTCGTCCTTTGATTACACTTCTTTGAATTTTAGGATGTGTTGAGTATGTTTCGAGCAGGTGGGTTGGGCCTAGGTCTAAAATCTTGTTGTCGGGTTTTTGGTTATTCCGCTCGAGCGGGTCTTGGAGCGCTCGAGCGGAGATTGCACACTCCTAGTATTTTTGTGCCCTGCAAAACTTCTGCAGGTGTGATTTCTACGCTCGAGCAATTTTCTTACGCTCGAGTGGGTTGCGTTTGAGCGGGCTTGTTGGCGCTCGAGCGGGTAGTACATTTCGGTGAAAGTTCTGGGATGGGATAATCCACGCTCGAGCGGACTGGTTTTTCGCGCTCGAGCGGATGTGTTTCACCCTTGTGTCTTGGCGCCGGCGAGCCTTATTGCGCCAGCGGACCCTTTTCGTTCTTGGCCTTTCGGCGTTGTGTTTTTCGCTCGAGCAGACCTGTCGTATATCAGATAGCAGTTGGGCATTTTCGAATCACTTTTCACTTTCCTTCTCTCTCTCTAACTTTCCCAAAATCAATTTTGAGAGCTCATCTCTCTAGAAACTCCCTTCTCTCTAGGGTTTGATCTAGTTAGAGTGTTCTCCCTTCCTTCGGCCTTTGTAAAAGTTGTGTTGATCGTCGAGGGCGTCGTTTTGATCCGAAAAGTTTGGAGTTTGGAGCATTTTGGTTTTGGTCTCTTCTCCATTTGAGCTCAACCTTCGAGGTAGGGATACCCTACTCCTCTTTATGAGCTTTGTCTTTAAATTTTAGCCTTTTGATATGTTGGGGGTTGTTGTGTAGTTTTGAGAAAGTTTGGGTCTTTGTGTAATTTTACAAAAGATGGAGTTTTATTTATAATAGACCTATATGCATGATTGGCATAGAGAAATGAGATGGATGATGGATTATGAAAAGAAAGTGGAACCTTAGGGTTGTTATGTAATTATGGGAAAAATGCCCTAATTACATAGTTTAATTGATTTGTATAATTAATTTGGAGAATGAAGAATTGAATTGAGAATGTAGAAATTGGGAATGTGTGGGATTAAAGTGTGTAGTTGGATTATTTATCACTCACCTAATTGAAATGTTGATAATTTGTCCATTGGTGCATTTATTTTTTGTTTAGAAATAACTGCTTGGGCTATCGGTGGAGGGTAGTCTTGTAGACACCCCATTTTGACCGACCCTAAGACTTGGGCACTTTCTTTTGACCACCCCATGATGAAAATTGGAATATGCCACTTTATGAATTTCTCAGCCGAAAAATCAAATTGAAGCTTTAATTCCAAACCTCACCCATTTTGGCCATCACTATTTATTAATTTATAGTATTTTATAATTTTATATTTTTTATATAAATTTATATGTGTATATATTTGTTTTAGGTGTGTTTTATATTGATAAATATAAAAGAAAAAAAAAATGAAATGACAATAACAAAACAAAAAAAAAATAGAAAATAAAAAAAAAAATAGAGTATTATCATGGTATTTTTGGGGAGAAGTAAAACAAATTTTGTGGAGGAATGATGATGATTATATTCGGTGGAGAGATGAGCTGTGTTTGAGAATATTAGAAAGCATGAAAGAAATGGGAGGATTCGATGGAAAATTATTTGAGAGTGGGGTGGTTTAGAAAATTTAAAAAAAAAAAAAAAAAAAAAAAAAAAAAAGATGAGTGGAATAGGTGGAGAGTGTTTTATTGAGAGATAACATTGAGAAAGAAAAAAAAGTGGGGTCGGTGTTTGTTTTCGGTGGAAAATAAAAGAAGAGGGCATGTGAAGATTAAAAAAAGGAAAAGGGGAGCAGGTGAGAGTGGATGGGAAGAGAATACAATGATAAAAAAAAAAAGGGACACAAGGCACATGGGCTGATGGGATCTCTCTCTTGGATGGAGTATTGAGTGGAGGAGACACACACAACAATCACCTCACTTTCTTCAATGATTCACGGATACACTGATAAAGGCACTGATTTGAAAAAAGAAAAGACAAACAATTGATAAAAATAAAAAAAAAAACTGGCTCTCACTCACTCTCTCGAGTTTGGGGAGAACATGATCTGGGGGGTTGCACTATCTCTCTCGGGTTGGAGAAGAGATAGAGGAGCTGCTGGCCACACACCAAACCCAACTCTCTTCTCTCTCTAGATTCCTAGGCTTCTCTCTCTCTCTCTCTCTAAGACACCATACCCAGTACACACGAGGAGGGGGATAACTCAGCTCTTTCACGATAGACCCAGCATACACAAGAAAGAGGGAGAGACCATATACACAGAGCTTTATACACACTGCCATCTCCCTCCCTCTTGGCACCTCACTGAAACACACCACCAACTTAACTACTCATACACACACCCACACCATTGACACAGACACACACTCAACACACACACGACACACAGACCTAATACACCATGCACACACACACACACGGTTTTGAGGGAAGATCCATACACCATGCAATCTCTCAACCATGCAAGACACGGTCTCTCTCTCTCTCTAAACTCTCTCTCGGTGTGCATGGGGAGAGGGCCTTGATCTGAGCTAAAAACACACACACAACACAGAGGCATAGCACAACGGACATACGGGGGAGAGACCAACCTCACAATCCCTCACTCTCTCAGACAAACCTCTCTCTCTCGGCTCTCTCTATGGACATACTATCATGAACACTCATCTCTCTCTCCATCTGCTAACAGACCATCCACTCTCACCACACAGCACACACTCACGGTATACACACACCACTGCCATCCACACACGGCAGGCACACCCATGCACACACGCACACTGCACACACTCACAAATACACACACCACTGCTATCCACACGCGGCACACGGATACATTCTCTCTCTCTCTAAAACAGATACACACATGGGCTGCCTCTTGGCTTTCTCTCTGACCCTCTCTCTCAACTATATTGTCCTCCCATAACTTCCATTAGAGTCTGTCACTTTCTCGCGGGCAACCATGAATGCTCATGCATGTGTGATACAATTTGTTAATGCATGCTCATGCATGCGTGGGTTATTATTTGAAAGGAGAAGAAGCATGTGGGTCTAGTTGTTGGATTGCTGTGGGTTTAGTTTTTAATGGTTTACGGTTTATATGGGCTGGATTTGTATATATCATAATATCTGCTGATGAGTTGCAAGCGGATTATTGGGACCACGGTAATTTGCTGAGGTGTGCAGGCCTAAGAGATTGAAGACATATGGATCTTTGTGCCAATGATGAAGTTCTTTATTTTATTTTTATTTTGTGTATTTTGTGAGGTTTTATTTTATTTTATTATTATTCTCTCTTCTCTTCCTCATTTGGATTTGTAATATTTATTCAAGTGTTGTAATAATCCCCCACCCCGCTTCTTTCTATCCCATTCTTTAATCGTTTTCCCTAACTGGCATGCCATGCATATCCCTGCTTTACATCCATGCTCCATGCTTAAGATTCGACTAAATTTGCATATTTATGCTTTAATCGATTATCCCATGATTTTGTGCGCTATCACATGTTTTGCAATGTTTCACATGTCATATCTTAGAAGCCGAATCTTTAGATGCATCTCATGAGTGAATTATATTAGGATTTGTATACAGGATCATGCATATTTTACTAACTTTGTTTTGCAACTGTTCGCGGGACGTCGGTAAATATGTGAGTTTTTATGCTTTAGCATCCCGCTTGTACATAATTTTCTTACTATGTGTTAGTATTCTACCATGAGGCTACTTGCTTACTTGATATAACTGTATGAATGCCTGTGGATGAAGGCTTATTGTTTGAATTGGAATAATTCAATAAATGTACGTTTTAAGCCCACTTTGCAGTGGCAAATTCACAAACTTTAAGCCCACTTTGTCAAGTGGCAAATTCAAACCGTTTTCAAAAAACAAGCATGAAGTTAAATTGTTCCAATTTGAGCAAACTAGTCTATACTTGTATGCTTCACATAGTAAATTTTAGGATTTATTCAATACTCAGAACATGAACATATAAAGAAAATAAAAAGTCATATCATGGTTTAGTAGAGGTCGATCTTTTGATCGAGTGAGCGGGGGTGCTCATTATTGACCTTCCCTTCTCATACCTAAGGTTCCGAGCCAAGCATCCTTGGTTACGACGAACAGTGGCCTTTGCACGAGTCATGGGTTTCCTAATTTCCCAAAATATTAGATGGCAACTCTGAAATCTGATGACGCAGTCCATTTTTGACAAAATTGCAATAAAATGGATTTTCAATAAAAGTTGCCAAATTTGGACTCTCATCTACGTTTCACATTGCACTCGTGAGACTTGAGATCAAAGAGATCTCGGGAGTCCGAACTGTTTAACGCGCGCGGGTACCCCCCCGGGAATGTTACAGTTTCTGGCGACTCTGCTGGGGATTTATGAAACCTTGACTCGAACTCCATGATATGACTTTTATTTTCAATTATATGTTTATTACATTACATGCATTGGTGCACTTAAAGTTCCTGTGTTGCCTAGATACTGGTGGGAACACAGGCATACTTTTTATGACACTACACCTATCTCTACGTTACTTTAGAGGCCTTGTGTTATAATCTTTTGAGATCTAAAGGTTCTCAGACTTTGAAGAGAGGCTATGTTGACTCTTTTGATTTCCTAAAAATCTTCATTGGTTATGGCCGGAAGGACTCTTTAGTAATGTCACATTGACTTCAACCCTTAGAGTAGAGCCAACCTTGTACATATAGTGAGCTATAGTACCTTTCAAAATTAGGACAGGATGCTCTCACATTTCTAAGATGTATGATACCGCTTGTTTGAATAGTTAACCCTAGATCATTTCAAAAGCTACGACAGGATAACCCTACCCTCCATAGGGGTGTTTGTTCTCTTTCCTGTTATGTGTTATGTATAATGTATTGGATTTATACAGGGGTTCTCAAATTCGAATGAGTAGTTCAGGCATTTTAGTTTGTGGGGTTCAGTGTGTTTTTAGTGAGGGCATAATTGAAGTTCCGTTTTGTTTCTGTAATTGGGGAGTGATCACCTGTTGATTGCACGGGCTTTATTTTGAATGTTGTCGATGGCCCACACTTTGACTGGCAATTTGAGAATGGTTTTATTCTGAGTTCTGAATTGAGTATTGAGTCTAAGTTTGACTCCACCAAGTTTGTAGAGTTAGAGTCAGGCTTAAGTCAGCCTACTGAGTCAGAGTCTGTTGATTTCGATAGTGCTAACCTAGACATTTCTGTCCTGTCTAGGCCCTCTTTGTCATTTTATTTTGAGTATGTTGTCAAAAGTTTGTTGTCATTGCTAAGTCATAGTCTCTTTTCAATAAACAAAAAAATAAAAAAACAAAATACCATAGAGTCTGCCTACTTCTCTGTGCCTTAATTCATCGCATTGACTAAAGTTTTTCAAAACTTTTTCCAAAACTTTGATAAAAACAAAGAGGAAGAATTTTCTCAGAATTTGCAAATTTTGATCAACTGAGAGGAAGAGAGGTGTGCTAAGCCTTTGATGAATAAAATCATTTTTGTTAATGTGGGTACTGAGAAAGATCCTAGCTTGGTCCAAATTGGTCCTATCTTATTTTTGTAAAAGTACAAGTGATTAGTCACTTTGTGAAAAGATTTCAAAAACTATTTTTGCGTGGTCTTACGAAAACATGCCTGGAATTAGTTATATAGCATAGGATCCCTCTTGACTCGTGGTCTGACGTCCTTAGCTCCTTAGCTTTCAAACCCTGATTCGAAGTATTCAATGATCATTCAAAGTGTAAGGCTTGCATAGCCGAATTGGAAATAGCCCTTGAACTAGAGGCCATGATGTGATTCAAATGGAGGCAGCCCTTCAACTAGGGGCAATAAGGTCGAATATGATTTAGATTGGAAATAGCCCTTGAACTAGGGGCAATAATGTGATCTAGATTGGAAACAGACCTTGAACTCAGGGCAGAGAATGTGATTTCGATTTGAAACAGCCCTTGAACTAGAGGCAAAAGTGTGAGGCTTGTATAGCTGAAATGGAGGTAGCCCTTAAACTAGGGGCAATAAGGTACCACCCTTGAGAGGCTCACTGGGTTGAAAATCTGGAAGGGTGACCTAGGCAAAAGTTAGAGCATAAAAAAAATAATAAAAAAAAAAAGAAAAAAAAATGAAAAATGAAAAGTTCACAAGGTTGAAAACCCGAAAGGGCGGCTTTGGCAAAAGTTAGAGCGTAAAAGGAGAGTGTCAATACCCGAGTGAACCTTAGCCAAAACTATGTAGGGCCTGTGATTCAGATTGGAAACAACCCTTGAACTAGGGGCAAGAAGGTCGGATGTGATTTAAGATTTGAAGCAGTCCTTGAACTAGGGGCAAAAGGTTGGATGTGATCAAAGAGTTAAAACTGAATTGTTTTCCAATGAAGACCGCCCAGAAAGGCAAAACTCAGAATTTGAGAGAATGAATTTTATTATTGAAGGACAGTCAAGTTCCTATCCACTACACTAGGGGCAAATTCGGACCCAATTCAGTCTAGTCCTTACATCACCATATTTACTGGTCAAGTGTAGCAGTTGTTCTTATAGATGGCCTAGAGATTTCACACCCAATCAACATGGACAAGTTAAACTGAAAGTAACCCTTGAGAGGCTTGCTAGGTTGAAAACCCGGAAGGGCAACCTAGGCAAAAGTTAGAGCAGAAAAACAAAAAAAAATAGAAACTCAAAAGAAAAAAAAATGAAATAAACAAAATGAAAAAAAATATATATATATAGAAAAAATTAAAAAAAAAAAATCAAAAGCTCGCAAGGTTGAAAACCCGAAAGGGCGGCTTTGGCAAAAGTTAGAGCACAAAAGGAGAGTGTCAATACCCGAGTGAACCTTAGCCGGAACTACGATGGCCTGATTCCTATCTTTGGGATACGTAGGTAGCTTCATCTTGAAGTTCGGTCCTAATAATTTTTTAACTCATTCACTTTGTCTATGTTTGATTGATGTATCTTTAGTCGACTTGGTTGTTCTATCCGTGTTTCATTGGTATATCTTCGTTCTGCTCAGTTCAGTTAGTTTCGATTCGACTTGGTTCGGTTCGGTTCGGCGGTTCGGTTTGGTCCAGTTCTGCTCGGCTTCATTCGGTTTGGTTTTGCTTGGTTCGGTTGGCTTGGTTCAAATATCACCTTTGATTATCTGGTTTGGGACTATGCACCCCAATGGTTGATTCCATGTTAGTTGAGTAGTGGCCATTTGCAAAAATAGGTTTTGATTAATTTGAATGAAGCTGACTAATTTTTCTCAAAAATTGTTCCATTTTTGCAAAACTTGGACCATTCTTTGGATTTGAAAAGGGAAAATTTTCAGTGCTCACAGTTTAGCTTACATGATTTGAAATAGAAAATGGAATAAGTATGCTAATCTAACTCTCACGTTGAGCAAAACATGTTTACAAAAAATCAAGAGACAAAAAAGGGTCAAGGCAATGAACTAGGGGCATAGTCGAGTTAGAGATTCTGTCTTCTCCACCACTCGAGTCAACTATTCAGTATATATAAGTGTGTATTCATACCAGTCAAGGTATTTATACTAGTCAGTGTATATAAGTGTGTATTCGTACCAGTCAGTGTATTCATACCAATCAGGGTATTCATACCAGTCAGTGTATATAAATGTGTTCCTTTTATACCAGTCAGTATATTTATACCAGTCGGTGTATTTATACCAATCAGTGTATATAAGTATGTTTGGATTAATTTGCTTCGTTTTTTAGTTCGTTAGGTCATTTGTTGATCAGTAAAGAGTCAATGTCTAATTCAGACTTCAAAAATTCAATCATTCTCAAATTCAATCAAACAAATTGTTTTCAAGCTCAAAGTGATATGCCAGTCATGCCAGTGATGAACAAAAAAGAAACATATTTTATTGTAATCAGGGGAGGACATCCCCGATCACAGAGACACAAAACAAAAACAAAAAAACAAAAACAAAAACAAAAACAACAAAAAAAAGCAAAAAGATAGAGTAGCATTTTCTCAGTTTTTCGGCAGTAGCTCGGCGGCGAAGATTACAACCAGCTTTATTTGCACACAGCTTCGTTGCCTGACTTTACCATCAGCTGCCTCGCTTCATCTTTACTTCTTCGAAGCTCTTGAAGACTCTACCTCGGCCTTGGCAGAGCTTCCGAAGGAGATTGTCCCTCTCTGGCCGTCAAAGGTAGTCCCATGATGAGTTGCGACGGTCACCTGTCGTTTCAACTCCTTGATTTGTTTCTTCAATCCGCTAACTTCCCCTCGAGAATCTTTGTACATATGTTGAAGTAAAGAAAGTTGTGCATTCAATCGATGCACCTCACGCTCGTTTTTGCGTACCGACGGACAAGTTGGAGACCTTGATCACGGTCTTCGCATGACCTCAGCATATACGAGTTTGCTTCGATGTCAGACTGTGCCGCCATGATTTGTTCAACTAACATCGCTGGAAAGTTAAAAACAGGAGAAGGAGGAGGAGCTCGTGGTTGAGGTTCAAGGGAGTCGAAATTGGTCATCTCTATCATAGACTCGTTTAGGTCTGGAAAAAGAGTGAGAGAACCTTGTGAAGAGGCCATGGCAGAGAAGAGTAATGCAAAAGAAAGAGGTTGCAGAGTGGTGGCAGAGAAAGTTTACAGGCTTTTGCTCTGTCTCTCTCTTTCGCAGGCCTCAACTTAAGAAGAGGATGAAGCCAAAGAAGAAGACAAAGAGGGAGGAAGGCTCGAGATGATTATTGACAATCGGGGTAGGATTGGATAACTTGTCGGTCAGGCGCCGCGATTGTTGAAATCGCACGATAGACACGACGCTCGAAGAAGATGAAGGAAGAGAGAATGAGACAAAAATAGAAGAGGCGGGAGAGTTGTATATATATATGTATATGTATTGTATAGCTATGTAATATATATATATTTGTTTGAACATTTGGGTCACAGGTATGGCTTGGGTTCAGTGGTTTGGCCCAGTGGGTTGAGGATTCGGAAAGCCTAAGCCCGATGTCAGGGGTTCGAACCCTACATTGAGTGTTTCTTTTGTTTTGTTTTCGTTTTATGTAGAAGAGTGAGAGGCTGAGCCTAAGGTAAGGGGTTCGAACCTCACATCGAGTGTTTCTTTTGGTTTGTTTTGATTTTGTGTATATATGTCTCATATATGTATATATATTTGTTTGCATATCTTGTCACAAGAATGGCGTGGTTCAGTGGTCGAGGACTCAAAGGCCAGGCCGAAGGTTAGGGGTTCGAAACCCTGTACCACTGTGTCCATGCATTTTGTGTTTTTCCTTTCTTTTTGCGTGTTTTACGTCGTGTCTTGGCGTCGACAAAGCGGAATATGCCTTCTCGATGCACATCTTCCGTGACGGTTGCAAACGGAATATTCCCCATCTGTGTATATATCCGTATATATTTGTGTATAGGTCTGTATATGTCTGTGTCGTATATACCTGTATATATACTGTATATGTCTGTGTATATATCTGTATATATTTGTCTGTATGTTGTATGTATATGCATATGTGTATACCATATGTACATATATGTGTGTATTTATATGTAAATATTTGTGTATTATATTGGTTGTGTTTGCAATGAGTTCCTAGGAGACCAACTGTGACGGTGAAAACTAGAGTTCGAATGGCCAAGGCCTAGAACGCAAAAGGTTTGGAATTTCTGAAACTAAAGTCTGGTTTAAATACCCAGGGGTGTATCCCCGGCTTGAAATCTGTATAGCAGCACCATAGGTTGAGGTAGTGTGTATGCGCCTTAATTCTGGATACTGAACCAACCTAGTCTGTCACCCCGTTGGAGAATAGGGAAAGTTATGAATATGATCAAGAAGTAAAGCGGCATCCGTAGCCATTCAATCGGTTAAAAACAGTAAGTGTGCTTGTTGTTCTTTTTCGGGTCTAGGAGACCTTAAATCCTCTGAAGGTGCAAGTCCTTTGGTGTTTGTCGTGCCCAAACGACTTTTAGGGTCTAGGAGACCTTAAATCCTCTAAAGGTGCAATTCCTTTGGTGTTTGTCGTGCCTGAACGACTTCAATCGGTCTGGTATAGTCACCTGACTATGTTTGTAATGAGTTCCTAGGAGATCAATTGAGACGGTGGAAACTAGAGTTTGAATGGCAATGCCTAGAACGCAAAAGGTTCGGGATTTCCGAGACTAAAGTCTGGTTTAAATACCCAGGGGTGTATCCCCGGCTTGAAATCTATATGGCAACCCCATAGGTTGAGGTAGCGTGTATGCGCCTCAATTCTGGATACTGAACCAACCTAGTCTGTCACCCCGTTGGAGAATAGGGAAAGTTGTGAATATCATCAGGAAGAAGAAAAGGGGCATCTGTGGCCCCATTGTCAGCAAGAAATCATTCCACCATTCTTCCACTCGCGTGAGACGCGTTTGGACTTCGAATATGCCTCTGCTCCTTTCACGTTAAACGTGTTAGGAAGTAACATTTACCCCGGTTACAACCCCCCCTTCTGTATGAGATACAGTTGGGCACATCTGTTGGTTTATGCCACCATTTTCCTATCGCGTGAGACGCGTTTGGATTCGTTCATTATTTATCCACTCGCATGAGACGCGTTTGGATTCATTCACTATTCCTCTTCTCGCGTGAGATGCGTTTGGATCTCAAATACTCCTCTCGCGTGAGACGCGTTTGGATCTCAAGTTCGCTTTCCTCCTTTCGCGTGAGACGCGTTTGGATCTCAAGTTCGCTTTCCTCCTTTCGCGTGAGACGCGTTTGGATCTCAAATACTCCTCTTACATGAGACGCGTTTGGATCTCAAATACTCCTCTCGTGTGAGACGCGTTTGGATCTCAAGTTCGCTTTCCTCCTTTCGCGTGAGACGCGTTTGGATCTCAAATACTCCTCTCGCGTGAGACGCGTTTGGATCTCAAGTTCACTTTCCTTCTTTCGCGTGAGACGCGTTTGGATCTCAAATACTCCTCTCGCGTGAGACGCGTTTAGATCTCAAGTTCACTTTCCTCCTTTCCCATGAGACGCGTTTGAATCTCAAATGCTCCTCTCGCGTGAGACGCGTTTGGATCTCAAATTCACTTTCCTTCTTTCGCGTGAGACGCGTTTGGATCTCAAATACTTTTCTCGCGTGAGACGCGTTTGGATCTCAAGGGCACTATTCCTCCTCTCATGTGAGAAGCATTAGGATTGTAAACTGGTTAAAAATAGCAGGTGAGCCTGTCTGTTTACACCACCCCTCCTCCTCTCGTGTGAGACGCGTTAGGATTGCAAACCGATTAAAAATAGCAGGTGAGCCTGTCTGTTTACACCACCCCATCTCCTTTCGCATGAGACGCATTAGGATTGCAAATCGGTTAAAAATAGCAGGTGCGCCTGTCTGTTTACGCCACCCCTTCTTCTCTCGCGTGAGACGTGTTAGGTCGTTGATTCACTCAGTTAAAGACATCAGGTGCGCCTGTTGTTTACACCCTTTCCTCATCTCGCGTGAGACGCGTTAGGTCATTGATTCACTCGATTAAAAAAATATCAAGTACGTCTGTTGTTTACACCATCTTTCATCCTTTTACGTGAGACGTGTTAGGATGTTGATTTCTCTTGGTTAAGGTCTTTCCTCTCTTGCATGATCATAAGGTTTTCAAAAACAACCGGCTTCGCGAAGTGTGTAAGTCTAACTTTCAAACTGCATTTTGAGCATGTCACTTGCATTCTGTCCCTGAACTACGCTGGTTTGATTCCTTGCAAAGGGATACATAGGCAACCTTCGGGTTCAACCACTTGCATTACATCTTGTTTGTTTGCCCAAGTCTTACGGCCTTGTCAAAAGGGTCGTCTTCAGGCTTTGACATTCACTCACGTCATGAATTGACTTCAAGCTCTGTCAAAGAGGGGCAACTGTAGACACCCCATTTTGACCGACCCTAAGACTTTGGTACTTTCTTTTGACTACCCCATGATGAAAATTGGAATATGCCACTTTATGAATTTCTCAGCCGAAAAATCAAATTGAAGCTTTAATTCCAAACCTCACCCATTTTGGCCATCACTAATATTTTATTAATTTATAGTATTTTATAATTTTATATTTTTTATATAAATTTATATGTGTATATATTTGTTTTAGGTGTGTTTTATATTAATAAATACAAAAGAAAAAAAAAAGAAATGACAATAACAAAACAAAAAAAAAATAGAAAATAAGAAAAATAAAAAAAATAATAGAGTATTATCATGGTATTTTTGGGGAGAAGTAAAACAAATTTTGTGGAGGAATGATGATGATTATATTCGGTGGAGAAATGAGCTGTGTTTGAGAATATTAGAAAGTATGAAAGAAATGGGAGGATTCGGTGGAAAATTATTTGAGAGTGGGGTGGCTTAGAAAAAAAAAAAAAAAAGATGAGTGGAATAGGTGGAGAGTGTTTTATTGAGAGATAATATTGAGAAAGAAAAAAAGTGGTGTTGGTTTTTATTTTCGGTGGAAAATAAGAAGAGAGGGCAGGTGAAGATTAAAAAAAGGAAAAGGGTAGCAGGTGAAAGTGGATAAGAGGAGAATACAATGATAAAAAAAAAGAGACACAAGGCACATGGGCTGATGGGATCTCTCTCTTGGATGGAGTATTGAGTGGAGGAGACACACAACAACAATCACCTCACTTTCTTCAATGATTCACGGATACATTGATAAAGGCACTGATCTGAAAAAAGAAAAGACAGACAATTGATAAAAAAAAAAAACTGGCTCTCACTCACTCTCGCTCTCTCTCGGCAGTTTGGGTTTGAAAAGGTAAAGAGAAACACATCAACATCATGCAACTCACTCTCTCGAGTTTGGGGAGAACATGATCTGGGGGGTTGCACTATCTCTCTCTCTCTCTCTCGGGTTGGAGAAGAGACAGAGGAGCTACTGGCCACACACCAAACCCAGCTCTCTTCTCTCTCTAGATTCCTAGGCTTCTCTCTCTCTCTCTCTCTCTCTAAGACACCATACCCAGCACACACGGGGAAGGGGATAACTCGGCTCTTTCACGACAGACCCAGCATACACAAGGAAGAGGGAGAGACCATATACACAGAGCTTCATACACACTGCCATCTCCCTCTCTCTTGGCACCTCACTGAAACACACCACTAACTTCACCACTCATACACACACCCACACCATTGACACAGACACACACTCAACACACACACGGCACACAGACCCAATACACCATGCACACACACACACGGTTTTGAGGGAAGATCCATACACCATGCACTCTCTCAACCATGCAAGACACGATCTCTCTCTCGGTGTGCATCGAGAGAGGGCCTTGATTTGAGCTAAAAACACACACACAACACAGAGGCACAGCACAACGGACATACGGGGGAGAGACCAACCTCACGATCCCTCCCTCTCTCGGACAAACCTCTATCTCTCTCGGCTCTCTCTATGGACATACTATCATGAACACTCATCTCTCTCTCCATCTACTAACAGACCATCCACTCTCACCACACAGCACACACTCACGGCATATACACACCACTGCCATCCACACACGGCAGGCACACCCATGCACACACGCACACTGCACACACTCACAACATACACACACCACTGCCATCCACACGCGGCACACGGATACATTCTCTCTCTCTCTAAAACAGAGACACATATGGGCTGCATCTTGGCTTTCTCTCTGACCCTCTCTCTCAACTGTATTGTCCTCCCATAACTTCCATTAGAGTCTGTCACTTTCTCACGGGCAACCATGAATGCTCATGCATGTGTGATGCAATTTGTTAATGCATGCTCATGCATACGTGGGTTATTATTTGAAAGGAGAAAAAGCATGTGGGTCTAGTTGTTGGATTGCTGTGGGTTTAGTTTTTAATGGTTTACGATTTATATGGGCTTGATTTGTATATATCATAATATGTGTTGATGAGTTGCAAGCGGATTATTGGGACCACAGTAATTTGCTGAGGTATGCAGGCCTAAGAGATTGAAGACATATGGATCTTTGTGCCAGTGATGAAGTTCTTTATTTCATTTTTATTTTGAGTGTTTTGTGAGGTTTTATTTTATTTTATTATTATTCTCTCTTCTCTTCCTCATTTGGATTTGTAATATTTATTCAAGTGTTGTAATAATCTCCCACCCCGCTTCTTTCTATCTCATTCTTTAATCGTTTTCCCTAACTGGCATCCCATGCATATCACTGCTTTACATCCATGCTCCATGCTTAAGATTTGGCTAAATTTGCATATTTATGCTTTAATCGATTATCCCATGATTTTGTGCGCTATCACATGTTTTGCAATGTTTTACATGTCATATCTTAGAAGCCGAATCTTTAGTATTCTACCATGAGGCTACTTGCTTACTTGATATAACTGTATGAATGCCTGTGGATGAAGGCTTATTGTTTGAATTGGAATAATTCAATAAATGTACGTTTTAAGCCCACTTTGCAGTGGCAAATTCACAAACTTTAAGCCCACTTTGTCAAGTGGCAAATTTAAACCCTTTTCGAAAAACAAACATGAAGTTGAATTGTTCCAATTTGAGCAAACTAGTCTATACTTGTATGCTGCACATAGTAAATTTTAAGATTTATTCAATACTCAGAACATGAACATATAAAGAAAATAAAAAGTCATATCATGGTTTAGTAGAGACCGATCTTTTGATCAAGTGAGCGGGGGTGCTCATTATTGACCTTCCCTTCTCATACCTAAGGTTCCGAGCCAAGCATCCTTGGTTACGATGAACAGTGGCCTTGGCACGAGTCATGGGTTTCCTAATTTCCCAAAATATTAGGTGGCGACTCTAAAATCTGATGACGCATTCCATTTTTGACAAAATTGCAATAAAATGGATTTTCAATAAAAGTTGCCAAATCTGGACTCTCGTCACCGTTTCACATTGCACTCGTGAGACTTAAGATCAAAAAGATCTCGGGAGTCCGAACTGTTTAACGCGCACGGGTACCCCCCGTGCATGTTACAAGTCTTGATTGTTGTAGACAATGCATGATGATTAGGTAAACTAAAACTAATCGATTGAGTATGCTATCGAATATAGCGGTTGGAATAATACATTTACTTTATGTATTGACTGATTGTATATGATCTACGTTTATATACATGTGTTGTGTGGGAGGAGATAGGGGATGTACTCCACGGTTTAGGAAAAGATAGGGGATGGACCTCTAAACCGGATTATGTGTGACATTGATACAGCACTACAATGTGTATCAAATGTTGATTATGGAAGTGTTCGAATTGATTTGATATAGCACTAAAATGTATATCGTTATCAATTGTGAAGTATAGAAGTGATTCTATGTTATGTTGATACAGCACCGAAATGTGTATCTTTCGTAAAGTGTGGAAATGGTTTATGTGTTATCGATACAGCATTAAAATGTGTATCCATCATGAATTTCGAAAGTATTTTAAAGATGAGTCTTAACCTCATTAAGTTATTTGGCTAGGTATTGAGCCATGTTTTCAAACTCAAAGTTGAAAAGAAATGGGAAATAAAGTGTAACATGGACTTAATGTCATGAAACCGGAATGTGATATATGTGGATGTATCTGTGTTGACCATCTATCAACTGCTAATCTTTTAGTCATTGTTCATAGCTGGTTTAGTGTATTTCTACTGGGCTGTGGCTCACCCTATATGGGACATTATTTTCAAGTACAGGTAGCATGCCACCTCCAAGGACATAGCTTGGATGATGATGAGAGTTGAAGACTCTTTTTGTTTAATTGATTGTATTACATGTTTATCAAGCCAAGGGTTTATTTTTTATAGAGTTAGTACTCTTCTTTTGTGTAACCAAGTGTTAACTTGGAAAGCTGTAAGCCCGTAGGGCATTTGCCTTTGTTGTTAACATGTAATACTGTTGTAAGAACTACTCTGATAAATAGAAATGGTTTATTTCTCTTATATCAATACATGTCTAAAGTGATGGGTTTTATGTATTATTTTGAGGGTGTTACAATTTGGTATCAGAGCGTACCGGGTTCGAATACTTTGGGTACATGGAAAGTGATTAGTATCACAATGGGTTTGTCTCGCTTGTTAGAGACTTAAGTGTAATGTTATGTGTTGACGTGATAACATGTTTATGTGACTATTTGGGTATGGGATTTAATATCTAGGATGTTGATCGGATCCTTGGGTTCCTGTGAGTCTTGTTGGAAAAGCACTTGATCAATGCTGTTTCTAACCGGAACTCTGGTAACGCCTCGGGACTATCATTATCCGGAAATGAAATTCGTAAGTGCTTATGTGTTTATGTGCTTACGTGGAGTGAATTACAGTTGTCCATGCATTAGGACACGAATGTTATAGCTTTGGCACATTTATGAATGTGCTAATGCTCTTCGTTACCTTTATTAGGATGTCAGGACGTGGACGTAGTGGTAGGCGAGGTAGGCCTAGGAGGCAGGAGATGCCTTTACCGAATGATATTCCGGCACAGCAGGAGGGGGTTGGCCAGGCCAATGTAGTAGAGCCAGCAGGTCAGGAGGCTATGGGCGCTTTGGCCCGAGGGATAGCCGATGCTTTGAGGGAGTCTATGGGTATTCTCAGAGATGAGAATCTAGTTCAGGCTCCAGTGTAGGCCCAGGTTACTGAGGCAGGGCCTTTCTTCTTGAAGATGGAGTTCTTTCGGTCTAATCCGGATGAGTTTGTTGGAGATCCGAAGGAACCACTTAAGGCGGACGAGTGGTTGGAGCAAATGAGTAAGATGTTCGAGATGCTTGGCATCGAGGACGGAGCATTGAAAGTGACCTTGGCATCCTTCAAATTGAAGGGGGATGCGAGTCAGTGGTGGAAATTCGTGAAGGGTCGTTTGGATGGCACTTGGGAGGCTTTTGTGGGTGCTTTCCAGGAGAAGTTCTTGTCTTCAGCAATCAGAGAGAAGTTGAGAGATCAGTTCTGTCAACTTTTGCAGTTGAGTTCTTCAGTGGCCGAGTATGAGGCTGCTTTTACCAGCTTGTCCAGGTTCGCACCTGAACTTGTGGCATCCGAGGAACGCCGCTGTATCGAGTTTGAGAAGAGGTTAAGGTATGGCCTCAAGATGAGAGTTGGTGGCTCTATGATCCGAGATTATGGGCGCTTGGTTGATGCGGCAGCCCATATGGAGATCATAATGCAGGAGGAGGAGGGACAGAGAGGCTCCAAGAGGAGCCAGGATGGTCAGCGTGATGGCAGGAGACATAGGGGTGCTAACCCTCAGCAGTTTCAAGGTGGTGTTGCTAGATCGACCTTTCTAGTGCCGAGTGCAGGCTCGGGGAGAGGCAATCAGGGAGATTTCACATGTTACAAGTGTGGTCAGCTGGGCCACAAGGCTTCGGTTTGCCCACAGAAGGGAGGAGGTCAGAGAGCTGCTTTATCTTCAAGTAGACCGCAGAGCCAGAGTCAGGGTAGGGGTCAGCCACTGTCTTGTTATCAGTGTAGTCAGGCGGGGCACTTGAAGAGGTTTTGCCCGCAGTTGGGTGGCACATCTGGTGCATCTGGGTAAAGGCAGAGTCCGTATTTCGGTCGATCGCAGCCTCGAGGGCTAATTAGGGGCTTCATCGTCGAGACAATGATCGTAGATGCTCAGGGGTGGCAGTAGATTAGGGGCCTACCGGGCGCGTGTATGCTGTTACCACGCAGGATCTAGTACCGGTTCCGTCAATTGTGAGAGGTACCTTTCTGTTTTGCAACTCGGTTACTAGTGTATTGATTGATACGAGTGCGTCTCATTCCTTTGTATCTGCTGCATTTGCATCTGTTTTGAAATTGGAGTTGGCACAATTAGCATCTCCTATATGTGTCGTATCACCTGTTGGGGGTGAATTGATTTTGAAACACGGATGTAGAGGTTGTAATATAGAGGTCGCCGATCATCGGCTTCCGTTCCCTTTTATAGTTATGCCCATGAAGGGTTTTGATGTTATTTTGGGTATGGACTGGCTATCGTCATACCGGGCTGTTATCGATTGCTACCGCCAGAGGGTCACAGTATGTACCTTGAGCGGGGAGTGTTTTCATTTCTTAGGGGATCGGGTTGGTAGTGTGTTGCCACCGGTGTATAATCCGCGTGGGCGGAGTGAGCTTAGTGGTCTTTTTGCTAGCCTTTTGAGTAGTGAGTGTGATGAGACCCAGATTGAGTTGTCTCGAGTGGTTTGTGAGTACTCGGACGTTTTTTCCAAGGATCTTGTCGGTTTGCCGCCTCATCGGGAGATAGAGTTCTCCATTGATTTAGTGCCCGGCTGTAGACACCCCATTTTTGACCGTCCTCAAGACTCAGACGTCACCGATTGAGCGCTTGGTGATGTTGCATACTGTGCTCGTTCAAAAGTCTCAGAGTCGCGGCCGCGCGCCCTGCCTCCGGACTTCCGAACTCTCTTCTGTGCCTTGTCTCGGTTCGCGAGCCAGACTCGGTTACCTCTGTTTTCTTTCCTGAGGGGAGGGAGTGGCCCTGTAGGCTATCTCCCGGTGGCCGTGAGCTACATTTCGTGGCCGTAGGCCATTTTGCCCATTTCGGAGCCCGGTTCCCGGTTTTCGGGACCGTCAGGCCGTGTGCCTCGGCTCGGGACCGCCCAACCATCTCTGAGTTCTCCGGTTTTTGGCATGCACCTTTGTTTTATCATTCCGAGGAACACTGGGGCCTCTGATGCCCACTTCGTGGCCGAACACCACTTTCGGTGCTTACAGCCGGTTTTCGGGACCCCGAACTGCGTGATTTAGGTCCCGAGCATTCATTTTGCATCGGTTTTCTCTGATTTTTGGTAGGAACCTCTGTTTTGTCATTCCAAGGGACACTGGGGCCGCAGATGCCCACTTCACTGCCGAACACCACTTCCGGCACCTGCAGCCCATTTTCGGGATCCCAAATTGCCCGGTTTTGGCTCCGAGCGTTCATTTCTCATTAGTTTTTGTTCAAATTTGGCAGGTACCTCTGTTTTAACACCAGGAAGATCACTGGGGGGTGGGAGGCCAGCAATTATCCCAGATGACCAGTTTCGCTCTTCCGACGCCCGTTTTGCTCACTTCCGGGCCAATGTTGAACACCCTGGGGATATTTTCTTCCGAACAAAGCTACATATTTGTGATCAGGGGACATGGGAGGACCCTAAAAACTACTGGTCGGCCAGAAATTGTGGGTTTCATTTTTGAGCCCCTCCTTCAAGCTCTATGTTGTGGCTCCTGCTTCAGTGTTGCCAATTTCCGACCTTGGAACCTTGTTCCACACATCTGGGAGGACCCTAAAAGTTGGTGGTCGGCCAGCAATTGTTCATTTCATTTTGGAGCCTCTCCTTCAAGCTCTATGTTGTGGCTCCTGCTTCAGTGTTGCCAATTTCCGACCTTGGGGCCTTGTTCTACACACCTGGGAGGACACCAAGGAGTGGTGGTCGGCCAGCAAATTTCACCTTCATTTTTGGGCCATGGCCGACCAGCCAGGGTGAGTGGCTGGCCGACCAGGTGGGGTGGCCGGCCACCTCCCAGAAAATCACCTGGCCGGCCAGCTTTCTGCTTTTGGGCTCTTTACAGCTGTCCAGCTGCTTTTTGAAATATCTCCCCCATCCGGGGGATATTTTGGGAGGGAAAGCTTGGGTGCTTTTCCCTCCCCTTTTACACTCTTTTTGGCCTACTTAAAGGGCTGGACAGCCCCTTTGCTAGGGTTACAAATTTGTCTAAAAGGGCCCCTCTCCAAAAACTCCTATTTCCATAGCCAAAATTCAAAAAAACCTTCAAGCTTCCTAGCTCAATCCTTCACCAACACTAAGCTCTACCATCAACAACTCCATTTCAGCAGCAAGGAAGTGATTTTCAGAGGCCAAGAGTCAACAAATTGAAGCCAAGAAGCAACCAAAGTTAGGTCTTCAAAGGTAAACTTCTAATTCCTTTTTTTTGAGTATAATTTTGAGTTATTTTTTAGCCCCATTTTCTTTCAGTTTTGGGCTCCGACCCCTACTGTTTTTAGGCTTATTTTGAGCCCCTCTACAACATTGTAGAAGGGCTCAACCTCATTTGGTGTCTCCATGATATACTTCTTTCAATACCCCCTTTTATGCCAATAAATTGCATGCTTTGTTTTCCTTATGAGTAATCTGATTTCGAGATTGATGTAAACTGTGAGTAGGCGTATTTTGATCCTCTCTACAACTTTGTAGAAGGGCTCAACCATGTTTGGTAGCTCTAGCATGCACTTCCTTTGTAATTACTCCATTTTACCGTAAACTTGCATGCTATTTTTAGCCTATATGCATTTATTTTTGGAGCATTCTATAAACTGATTATGGGCTTATTTTGTGTCCCTCTACAACATTGTAAAAGGGACCAATCTTGTTTGATGCCTCCATGAATGGCCTCCCTTTGTACCTCTCTTTGGCCATGTTTTGCATACTTCTTTAAGCTTATCATGCTTCGGATTTCAGCCTTAATCAGGCCTAGAGATAGCCTTATTTTGGCCTTCTCATCATTCTTTGTTAAGGGTCTTAGGCTATTTGGTGATTTTTTTTGGTACTTCCTTTGTATTCCTCTTTTCTTCCGTAAAATTGCATGCTTTGTTAGGCTTGCTTATTCTCTGTTTTGAGCCTTCATCAGGCTTAGAAAGTGTCTTGTTTTGGTCTATTCTTCAAGTTTTATTAAGGGTCTTAAGTTTTTTGGTCATTTCTTATGGTACCTCTCTTTATAACCTTTGTTTGCTCATTATATTGCATGCCATTTTGAGCCTATCTAAACACTGAATTGGAGGCTGTCATCTACTGTAAATGTACATATTTTTGGTCCCTCTTTAGTTTTGTAGAACTGATTTTTTGGGTTTGAGCGTTGTAAATACTACTTGCTTTGTAATTCCCCTCTTTTCCCGTATTTTTGCATGCCATTGTTGTCATATCTATGCTCATAATTTGGCCATGTTTTGTACTGAAAAAATGCTATTTTTGGGGCTGCCTTGCTACTGTTTTTTCTTTCATGTGCCAATTTTGCATGTTTAGCATAGCCGTAGGCCATTTCGGGCACTTAAAATCATGTTTCGGGATGATTTCATGCGTTGGTTGTCATTTCGTATCATTTCGGAGCTGTTTTCCCCTTTATTTAGTGGCTGAAATTTGGTTCGCATGCTTGCATATCATTTTCCATGTCATTTCATGCCTTAGTGCATTACCTCGGTTTGCGTGCCCGTGGGCACGCACTTCGAGGCACTCCGTTTTCATTCCGGCATCTTATGTGAGTGCGGCTGAGGTCCACTCATGTTAGTATAAGCCCAATTTGCATTTCCATCTCATTTCATCACTGTCTCGGTTTGCATGCCCGTGTGCACGCATTTCAAGGCACTTCTTTTTTATCCGACGGCAGCTTATGTGAGTGCGGCTAAGGCCCTCTCATGTTGGCGTAAGCCCAATTTGCATTCCGTATGCCATTTCATTCCATTTTATCATCGCCTCGGTTTGCATGCCTGTGGGCGCACATTTCGAGGCACTTCGGTTTTATCCGATTTGCATTTCATGCCATTGCCTCGGTTTGCGTGTCCGTGTGCACGCATTTCGAGGCACTTCGGTTTTATTCGATTTCCATTTTATCGTCGCTTTGGTTTGCGTGCCTGTGTGCGCGCATTTCGAGGCACTTCGGTTTTATCCGATTTGCATTTCATGCCATCGCCTCGGTTTGCGTGCCCGCGTGCATGCTTTTCGAGGCATCTCATTTTCATCTCATTTTCACAGCATAATGCATACTAGGTTGTATCTTAGATTGCATTCATGCATTTTCTCGATTTGCGTGCCTGTGTGCACGCACTTCGAGGCATCTCATTCCCATAACATTGTGTATGTTAGGATTGCATATTAGCTACATTTCATGCATATCATGCATATTGCATCGTGTTCGGGATAGGAGTTAGCCCGGGCACGGGAAACGAGGTACATTCCGTACTCTGAGTGACGGAGTGTGTCTCAATTCCCAAGTCACCGACACTCCGGATTACCCATGATGGAGTTAGGTTTTGTTATAGCATTCATGTGCATTCATCCTATATTGAGTTGTGCAATTCGGCTCCTCGGCCATCATGCATCGGTATGCGTGATTGGTGGCACGAGGATCGAGGCATGCATATATTTGTGAAGATACATTGCTATGCCCTTTTCCTGCTCTCTGTTACAGCAAAACCGAGGACCAACAACCTTTTGGAGTCCGGCGCGCATTCCGAGAATTACTGCAAACAGAGGCTAATTAGGGCATCCCAGTGGATTTCACCGAGCGATCCAAAGATACACTATTCATCGAGGCCCCGGCACTGCGCCCGATTCTGACTTTCTTATTTAATTTGTAGATTAAATAGAAATTTGTATATTTATTTGGACTGTAATATTCGGACTGTACTATTCTTTTATTCGGACCCTTTGCGCGAGGGCATAATTCTAATAAGGGTGTGTGAGTGTGATGTATGTCTTCCAACCCCCATTTCTTTCTCCCTTTTATTTATCCGCTTACAATGGTTAGATATAGGGCATATTTCAATTAGCATACAACATGACAGCATGTTTGCATCATTCATCTGTTTTGCACGCACCGGGCTCGGCGCATCATACTAACTGCATCTGTATTTCAATTCCAGAATGAATACATGTTAGCTGTTGCATCTCATATGCCATATTTAGAATAGCCGAGCCTGCTATAGTTTGCATTTTGCATGTGTTGCATTAGGCATTTCAGTATATTTAGGATTCATGCATGATTCCTAATCAGTCTTTTGTTTTGGCTTGGAGTACTCGGTGAGTTTTATGCTTTAGCATCCTTGCATGCGTGTGAGTGTTTCCATGATAGTATGCTTGCCATGAGGCTATATGCTTATGTGATATAACTGCCTTGAATGCCTGTGGGTGGAGGTTGAGTTATCTGAATTGGGACGATTCGTCAAATGTTTGTTTTAAGCCCACTAGATAGTGGCAAAATCATGTTTTCTAAGCCCACCTGAGGGTGGCAAATCCGCATTTTAGTCTACCTGCGGGTAGCACCATCACACCATTTCCAAACAAACAAACATGAAATGTTTTGTTCCAATTCAGACGACTCGGTCTATACTTGTTTGCTGCGAGCGTCACATAGTAATCCTAGGCTAATAACTGGAATAAGAGCATACAAAGTTTTCAAAAACAGATATCATGGTTAGTAGAGGCCGGTCTTTGACCGGGCGAGAGGGGGTGCTCACGATGTGACCTTCCCTAATCGTACCCAAGTTCCCGAGCCAACTTTGGTAATGACGGACACGTGGCCTTTGGCACCGAGTTAGGGTTTCCTAAATTTCCCATTTAAAAAATATTTAGGTGGCGACTCTGTTATCTGGCAAAGCAGTCCATGTTTGGCACTTCTTTCAAAAAATCTGTTTTTCTCAAAACAATTTGCCGGATTTGGACTCTTTGGTTCAAGATTTAGAACCGCAACAAAATCGAGTCCGAACTGTAGCGAGGTCCCTCGCGGGCTTGTTACAGTTTCTGGCGACTCCGCTGGGGATTTAGAGAACTTGACTCGAACTCATAATATCTGGTTTAGACTACACTTGTGTGTTTCTTTGCATTGGATTTGCATTGGTGCGCCTTGGACACCGTGTTTGCCATATGCCATTCCCGAACGATTTGCCGGAGGCTTGTCTTGTCAAGTCATGTCCATAAGGCTGATCGGCTCTGGGCTCTGATAGCATGGGAACACAAACCCCGGTATTACCGGGGCACCCTTTTTGACCATTCGACCTAGTGCATATTCGGATCCATAGTGACCATTCCAAACTAGGACAGGTTACTTACCCGTTTATAGGTTGTTTGAAGCCGCTGCGTGCGTAGTGAAACCCTAGCTCCTGACAAAATAGGACAGGGAAACCCTACTCCAACATAGGGGTGTTTTGGCTCTCACTTATCCGTTATGTGCTTGTTAGAGTGCGTCTCTACAGGGAATGCATGTATCGGTTTATGAGTTTGGGCATCAGGCCTGCGGGCATCAGTCAGTTATTTGAGAATCAGTTACCTGAGGGTATCAGATTTGAGGCAGAATTTTGGGGGCAGAATTCGGTAGAGGGCACACTCATTCAACTATGCTTGTATCTGTTCAGGTAAAATCAGGCTGAGATGCTGTCGGTTTTCTCTTTTGCTAGGTAGTCTCGGAACTATAGCTTCAGAAGGCTCCGATATCCCCCGGGTACATTGGACTAGTGCTGATAGACTTTGTTAGGTCAGAAATTCAATTCAAGGGAAACCAGTGTTCTTTCGCTAAGGCAAGGCAAAAAAAGGCCAGTCAGGGCTCACCGGTTCATCTGATCCGTCAGTCACCAGTCACATCACCTTTGTTCGGACCCAATAGACCGTGATGGCACAGGGTTCGGAAGAATTTGTGGCCGTGATAGCAGCGCCAAATCGAGAAGCGCCATGCGGTGAGACCCGATATTGAAGCAGATGCCCATCTAGGGCATCTGCCTCACATCCAACTTTGGGACCCCAGCCGAACTTTGACCCAATTCCGCCAATTGAAGATTTGCAGGGTCCAGATCCTCAAGAAGGGCTGGCTCAAGCCCAAGTTTTCAGACCCCTGGTGCAGCCTAATGAGAGGCATTATCCCCTTGATGCTAATGACCTCGATCTGACCACAGTGAAAATTGCGAACCTTGAGAAGCAATTCAAAAAGGCACAGGGCCTTAACTCCATTCCCGACATTGAGGATGGACACACCGAGTCTGCTGTACGGCTTCCAGACAGATTCAAAATGCCATATATTGACCGTTTCGACGGGTCTGGGGATCCAATGGTACATATCCGACTTTTCTTGGATGTCCTGAAACCGATGGGTCTGACTAAGCCACAGAAACTCTCTCTGTATGGAAGAACCCTGTCCGGTGTAGCAGCCACTTGGTACGCTAAGTTAGAGGACCAAGTGAAGCAAAACTGGGAAGAATTGGCTGAGGCTTTTGTCGATCAGTATTCCTACAATACCCAAGTTGAGATGACCATCCAAGAGCTTGAAGCAACCCGCCAAAATCCAAAAGAGCCTTTTGTGAAATTTGTTGCGAGGTGGAGAGCAAAGGCAGCACAAATGACAGATCGCCGCCCTTCTGAGAGGGATCAAGTGCAGATAATGGTGCGGAACCTCGAGCATGATATGTTGCAGAAATTGATAGTCGCTCCACTATTCACTTTCAAGAGTTTGCATGAACTGGGGGTTCAGGTCGAGAATGCGTTCAACAACGGGATCATTCCTAGAACAAGTGAACCGACAAGGAGGGTGACTTCAAGGAGTACCAATGCCGGAAGTAGCACTATTCCCGAACCCACTGAAATCAATACAGTCACTGCAGCCAACCCTTTTGCCAATCCAAGCCCGCAAATAGCCGACCCAGCCCGAGCTCAGGGCAGAACTTTCACCCCTCTCCATATGAGCCTGACTAGCGCACTAAAAGTCCTAATGGAAAGAGGGCATCTCAAACCTCTCGATCCTCAACCTCTTCCTAACCCACTCCCAGCCAGACATAACCCCTCCAAGTACTGTATGTACCATCAGCAGCGCGGTCATGGCACCGACCGTTGCTACCGCCTTCGTCATGAGGTCCAAAATCTCATCGACAACCGGACGATAGCTCCACCTTCAGGCCCCAATGACCAAACATTTCCCGCCTACCTCAATCTCATCCATACACTGCCATCCGCTTATGACCCCAGCATATACATCACCCCGGCCCATTTACCCAAGCCTGAGGTGTTTATTCCAGAAAGCATGGACCTATGCATGATGGGTGCACCTGAACCCCAATCATCTCAAACCCATGAACCCACTACTTCCGAGCTGATGAGGATGATTGAAGATCTTCAGAGAACAGTGGCGGATTTAGCCTTTGGAGTTTTGGCTCCATCATCAACCACATCGCCTACTAGGGAGTTCATGTCAAAAGGCTCCCCAAGCTTGGGGCGGGCTACATCTAAGGAAGGCCAATCCCGTGACAAAGTGGAAGTGGGTGGAAAGAACAAGGTAAGGGTAGACATGGATCCCCATGAACATCTTCTGTTGGCTGTTAAGACTTTGAAATCCGAGGGACTGAACAAAGAACAAGTGCTCGCGATTGTCGCAAAAGCTGTGAATGACACTTTCGCTACTCAAGTTGGGGGCAGTTTGACTCAAGGGGCAAGCCGGGAGAAGGGCCGTTGTACCAAGAATATTCCTTTCAACTCTAATCCCGTGCTTGGAAGAGATCAGCAAACTAGGCCAGCACCTGCCAATCCCTTTGCTGGTGCGCCCAGCAAAAATCCACAAACCCAGAAGTACCAACCCCGAGGTCAGAGGGTCTTCCATGCCCTCCACATGCCTTTATCCAAAGCTTTCCAAATCCTTGTTGGACAAGGCCATCTCAAATCCCTTGAGCCTCGGTCTCTCCCGAACCCTCTTCCGGCTACGCATGATGCTACCCAATACTGCGCATACCATCAAGCTGGCCATGCTACCAACAACTGCTTCCGTCTTCGCCATGAACTATAGGATCTATTTGACAACGGGGTCATCCTCCCGCCGAGCTCAGCAAAGTCTATCGGCACTGGGTCAGTGAACTTGGGGGATAATGTTATGTGATCGAGGGATGAACCACCTGCGAATGGCGCTCAGATTACTCCAGCTGTGGTGAATGGCATGCACTGTTTTGAGCAATGTACAAGTGCTGGTAAATTTGCATTTCTGACTTGGGTATTGAGTCAGTCTTGTTGTTGTGTTTTGAGTCAGTCTTTTTGCTTTGAGTCAGTCTCTTTTGTTTTGGGTCTGTCTTGTTGTATCGAGTCAGTCCTATTGTATAGAAGTCGGGTGATTCCGGGGGTGTTACCTCGGGCGTCACCATTTTGTTTCGTGTTTGTCTTTTTGCTTTGTTTTGAGTCTGTTTCTGCCAGGGGGGCAGTTATACATGATTTTGAATGAAACAGCGATGATTTTCACGCTCTCACATTTGCTTCAGTGTGCTAGTTGTCTTGGGATTTGAATGAAATGGCGTGCATTCCACCGCTCTCTTATGCCTTGAAGTCATCATAATGACCTGAGTTTTTCAAAACTTTTTGAACACTGCGGTGAAAGCAAAGAGGGAGGAATTCCTCGGGATTTACAAAACTTTGATTATTTGAGAGAAAGAGAGACATGCTAAACCCTTAATGAATGAAATCATGCTTGTTAGTGTGAGTACTGAGAAGGACCCTGGCTTTGATCCAGATTGATCCTACACTGTCTTCAGCACGAGCGATTTGTCGCTTTCTTAAAAATTTCAAAAATGTTTTCTTGTGGTCCTGCGAACATGTGTGGAATCGCTCTTGAGATTGTGCGACCTAGGATCGCTCTCGAGATTCGACCCCTCATTTTCGAACCTTGGACTCAAACTCAGAATGTTCAACGGTTAACTACAACATGAGGCCTGTGAGACCAGATTAAAAGCAGCCCTCGAACAAGAGGCAAGAAAGTCAAATCAAGAAGGTCAGATGTCGTCAAGAGAGGCTTGGGAAGCTAGATCAGAAGCCCCCCCTCAAACTAGGGGCAAAAACGTCCGATGTGCTCGAAGAGTCGAAGATGAGTCCTCTTGCAAATCAACAACCACTCTCCTGGATACGGATGGCTTCAAAACCTTACAACCATTTGGCATGGACCAAGCTACACTTTTACCCTTTTGAGAGGCTCGCTGGGCCGAAAACCTGGAAGGGCGACCCAGGCAAAAGTTAGAGCAAAGAAGAGAATGAAAAAAAGAAAAAAGAGAAAAAATGCAAAGATACAAAAAATGCAAAAGAAAAGAAAAGAAAAATGCAAAAAAAAGAAAGATGAAAAGAATAGAAAAAAAAGAAAAAGAAAGAAAGACAAAGCTCGCAAGGTTGAAAACCTGCAACAGGCGCCTTGGCAAAAATTAGAGCCTAAAAAGGAGAGGTTAAATACCCGAGTGTGCCTTAACCCCGAACTACGTAAGGCTTGATTCCCATGTTTGGGATACGTAGGCAACTTCATTCTGAAGTCCAGCCGTAAAACACTTCAATTTGATTGTGTCCATGCGATGGTTCTGGTCATCCTTGTCTTCTCTGTATCTGAGGATTTGGTTGTGCTCGTCACTCTGAGGACTGCATTCAATGCGCCGCGGTGCCATCCAAACAAGGGGCAACTTTCCATTGCCATTCAAAACGCCACGGTTTCATTTCAAACAAGGGGCAACTCTCCGCTGCCATTCAATGCGCCGCGGTGCCGTTCAAACAAGGGGCAACTTTCCGTTGCCATGCAGCTCTCTCCAAGCAAAGGGCAATTTTCCTCCGGATCCAAGGTTGTGCATCTCAGGAGTAAGTTTCATGCTCATTGAGCAGGGGCCGTTTGCAAAAATAGTTTTTGAGAATTTTTACTGAGGCTGACTAATTCTCTCGAAAATTATCCTATTTTTCCAAAACTGGACCATTTCTTGGACCCAAAAAAGGAAAATTTTCAGTACTCATAGCCTGACTTGCATGATTTCAAATCAAAAATTGAACAAGCATGTTAATCTAGCTCTCATTTTGGTCAAAATTTTTTTAGGAGAAAGCAAAAACAAAAAATGGTCAAAATGATGAACTAGGAGCACAGTTGAGTCAGGTTTTCTGTCTTTTCCCTTTATCAACGCGCTTGCCAAAAAGGGCACCGTATCCGCCAGAAAAGGGCACAACAAAGGGCTGAAAGCTCTCTCACATCCTCCAAGCAACGAGGTATCAAGCCAAGTGCGAAGCACGAACTGGAATGGATCAAGATATTCCACTCCATCATCTGGACAGATCTTATCACGTCCAAACTCCCCAGCAAAGCATCATCAACCGATGCTAGCTGCAGATTTGCTACACACCCAGTTGTAGCGCAACCCCTCTGTGGGAGGAATTCACTAGCTGTGAGTGGAAGAAAGAAGAATCTAGCAGAATGCTAGGGGCGAGAACCCGCAACTTCCCATTTATCCATCAACCACCCAGGGGAGGGATTGAAAAATGAGAGATTGAAAAATAGAGAGATGTGCGATGAGAGAAAAAGTGAGAAAAGGGCTTTTTCAGAAAAACAGAGCTTGAGGGCCGAGTGATGTGAGAATCACAAATGAAAAAGGGTAGGAAACACTACCCGGTGAAACAGGCTCCCTGTATACGTCTGTGTGTCGTGTCTTTTGTTTTGTTTGACTCGATTCCTGCTTTGAGTCGTCCCGAGTGTGTCTCGTTGTGTTTAGGTCGTTTACCTATTGTTTTTTTGTGTTGAGATGTTTTGGCTGTGGTCAGTTGTAGGCTCAATACCCGGTTGAGAATCATTTTCTCATTTTCAAAAGAAAAATCGTCCTGTGCTCAGAGTGCTGTGCCATTCTTCACATTTGTGCAAAACAGAATTGGTTCTTTCATAAAAATCGTAGGGTTCAACCCAGGTCATGTCAGAATAGTAAAGTAAGGCCTATCTGAAGCTATTTAGGTTCCGGACTGCAAAGCAAAAGAAAAGAGGAAAAATTTAGAGCATCTTAGCATGTTTCAACTTTAGCAAGATTCGAGACTGCATCCCAGGTGCATCTTCTCAGGCCTCGCCATTTCTCTGGAGTATGAGTGTGTCTCGACCCCAAGTGTAAGCCTGCTTCAAGTCAGAAAGGCAGTCCAAGCAGCATCAAAAGGTTTCACATGCAGATGTTATCTCTTGTCAATTTGAATAGGGTGTGCCCCTTTTGAGCTGAGTATGTTGTGAAGTCCTCTAAGAGGCAAATCAGAGGCACCAGAGTACATATTTGCTGTCCCTCTATTGCATAGAGTGCGAGCTTTCATATACACTGTTGTTGCATGCGTGCCGCGCATCATTATGATTCATGCATAGAATATGCTTGTTTTCGATTCCGCATAGAATATGCTTTACTTGTTTCATGCATAGAATATGCTTGCTTTCAATATTGCATAGAAAATGCCCCCATACTTGCATAGAAGATGCATTTTATCACACTGTTTTGTGCATTTCAAATCACTCGCGCTGTTTAGCGTATCGCACTGTTGTGCATTTCAAATCAATCGCGCTATTTTGCGCACCTCAATCGCACTATTTTGTGCAGTTTTACATTCGCGCTATTTTGCGCACCTCAATCACACTGTTTTGTGCAGTTTTACAATTGCGCTATTTTGCGCACCTCAATCGCACTATTTTGTGCAGTTTACATTCGCGCTATTTTGCGCACCACAATCGCACTATTTTGTGCAGTTCACCATTCGCGCTATTTTGCGCACCTCCATCGCACTGTCTTGTGCATTGCATTCATCGCGCTATTTTGTGCACCTCAATCGCACTGTCCTGTGCTTTGCATATCACATCGCACTATCTTGTGCATTTCAAATCAATCGCGCCGTTTAGCGCATCGCACTATGTTGTGCACTGTATCATTCGCACTATCTTGCGCGTCCCACCTGCACTTGTTAGTGCATTACATTTCACTCGCGCTATTTTGCGCATCGCACTATTTTGTGCACTTTACTTGCATTGTGCATGCATTTTATCGTGCTATCTTGCACATCTCACCTGCACTTGTTAGTGCGTTGCATCGCGCTATCTGGCGCACCTTACCTGTATCACGCTGCCTTATGCAGTCACTCGCCAACACTGTGTGTGTCAAACTTTCAGAATCACAGGAATCACATTGAATATATGTTGTTGGCATATTGTTCTTGTTGAATTTCTCTATTTTGCAGGCACGATATTGTATGTACGGTTCATTTGAGGCTGGTGCGACCAGACGAATCGCGCAGGTATCGTATCTTCTTCGTGTGAGACGCGACGAGAATTGAATGATTCTCCGCATTCCTAACTGCATGAAATGTAGTCGTTACTTTGCCGCTTTGCATTCTTGCATAAAATTGTTGCATTTATTTGTCAATACTTGCTTCATTACAGCTTGTTGCACTTGCATAATCACCTGGCTTCGTGCCTATCATTTGCATTCTTGCCCCCCCTGCCTGCGGGCACACATCTCTGTTTATCCTGTATGATTGTCTAAGTCTTCGGCCTTGTCAAAAATGGGTCGTCTCTGGGCTTTGACATTCATTCACGTCACTTCTTGACTTCCGAGTTCTGTCAAAGAGGGGCAACTGTAGACACCCCATTTTTGACCGTCCTCAAGACTCAGACGTCACCGATTGAGCGCTTGGTGATGTTGCATACTGTGCTCGTTCAAAAGTCTCAGAGTCGCGGCCGCGCGCCCTGCCTCCGGACTTCCGAACTCTCTTCTGTGCCTTGTCTCGGTTCGCGAGCCAGACTCGGTTACCTCTGTTTTCTTTCCTGAGGGGAGGGAGTGGCCCTGTAGGCTATCTCCCGGTGGCCGTGAGCTACATTTCGTGGCCGTAGGCCATTTTTCCCATTTCGGAGCCCGGTTCCCGGTTTTCGGGACCGTCAGGCCGTGTGCCTCGGCTCGGCACCGCCCAACCATCTCCGAGTTCTCCGGTTTTTGGCATGCACCTTTGTTTTATCATTCCGAGGAACACTGGGGCCTCTGATGCCCACTTCGTGGCCGAACACCACTTTCGGTGCTTACAGCCGGTTTTCGAGACCCCGAACTACGTGATTTGGGTCCCGAGCATTCATTTTGCATCGGTTTTCTCTGATTTTTGGCAGGAACCTCTGTTTTGTCATTCCAAGGGACACTGGGGCCGCAGATGCCCACTTCGCTGCCGAACACCACTTCCGGCACCTGCAGCCCATTTTCGGGATCCCGAATTGCTCGGTTTTGGCTCCGAGCGTTCATTTCTCATTAGTTTTTGTTCAAATTTGGCAGGTACCTCTGTTTCAACACCAGGAAGATCACTGGGGGGTGGGAGGCCAGCAATTATCCCAGATAACCAGTTTCGCTCTTCCGGCGCCCGTTTTGCTCACTTCCGGGCCAATGTTGAACACCCTGGGGATATTTTCTTCCGACCAAAGCTACATATCTGTGATCAGGGGACATGGGAGGACCCTAAAAACTACTGGTCGGCCAGAAATTGTGGGTTTCATTTTTGAGCCCCTCCTTCAAGCTCTATGTTGTGGCTCCTACTTCAGTGTTGCCAATTTCCGACCTTGGAACCTTGTTCCACACATCTGGGAGGACCCTAAAAGTTGGTGGTCGGCCAGCAATTGTTCATTTCATTTTGGAGCCTCTCCTTCAAGCTCTATGTTGTGGCTCCTACTTCAGTGTTGCCAATTTCCGACCTTGGAGCCTTGTTCTACACACCTGGGAGGACACCAAGGAGTGGTGGTCGGCCAGCAAATTTCACCTTCATTTTTGGGCCATGGCCGGCCGGCCAGGGTGAGTGGCTGGCCGACCAGGTGGGGTGGCCGGCCACCTCGAAAAATCACCGCCGACTTTACGCTTTTGGGCTCTTTACAGCTATCCAGCTGCTTTTTGAAATATCTCCCCCATCCGGGGGATATTTTGGGAGGGAAAGCTTGGGTGCTTTTCCCTCCCCTTTTACACTCTTTTTGGCCTACTTAAAGGGCTGGACAGCCCCTTTTCTAGGGTTACAAATTTGTCTAAAAGGGCCCCTCTCCAAAAACTCTCATTTCCATAGCCAAAATTCAAAAAAACCTTCAAGCTTCCTAGCTCAATCCTTCACCAACCCTAAGCTCTACCATCAACAACTCCATTTTAGCAGCAAGGAAGTGATTTTCAGAGGCCAAGAGTCAACAAATTGAAGCCAAGAAGCAACCAAAGTTAGGTCTTCAAAGGTAAACTTCTAATTCCTTTTTTTTTAGTATAATTTTGAGTTATTTTTTAGCCCCATTTTCTTTCAGTTTTGGGCTCCGACCCATACTTTTTTTAGGCTTATTTTGAGCCCCTCTACAACATTGTAGAAGGGCTCAATCTCATTTGGTGTCTCCATGATATACTTCTTTCAATACCCCATTTTATGCCAATAAATTGCATGCTTTGTTTTCCTTATGAGTAATCTGATTTCGAGATTGATGTAAACTGTGAGTAGGTTTATTTTGAGCCTCTCTACAACTTTGTAGAAGGGCTCAACCATGTTTGGTAGCTCTAGAATTCACTTCCTTTGTAATTCCTCCATTTTACCGTAAACTTGCATGCTATTTTTAGCCTATATGAATTTATTTTTGGAGCATGATATAAACTGATTATGGGCTTATTTTGTGTCCCTCTACAACATTGTAGAAGGGACCAATCTTGTTTGATGCCTCCATGAATGGCCTCCCTTTGTACCTCTCTTTGGCCATGTTTTGCATACTTCTTTAAGCTTATCATGCTTCGGATTTCAGCCTTCATCAGGCCTAGAGATAGCCTTATTTTGGCCTTCTAATAATTCTTTGTTAAGGGTCTTGGGCTATTTGGTGATTGGTTTTGGTACTTCCTTTGTATTCCTCTTTTCTTCCGTAAAATTGCATGCTTTGTTAGGCTTGCTTAGTCTCTGTTTTGAGCCTTCATCAGGCTTAGAAAGTGTCTTTTTTTGGTCTATTATTCAAGTTTTATTAAGGGTCTTAAGTTGTTTGGTCATTGCTTATGGTACCTCTCTTTATAACCTTTGTTTGCTCATTATATTGCATGCCATTTTGAGCCTATCTACACACTGAATTGGAGGCTGTAATCTACTGTAAATGTACATATTTTTGGTCCCTCTTTAGTTTTGTAGAACTGATTTTTTTGGGTTTGAGCGTTGTAAATACTACTTGCTTTGTAATTCCCCTCTTTTCCCGTATTTTTGCATGCCATTGTTGTCATATCTATGCTCATAATTTGGCCATGTTTTGTACTAAAAAAATGCTATTTTTGGGGCTTCCTTGCTACTTTTTTTGCTGTCATGTGCCAATTTTGCATGTTTAGCATAGCCGTAGGCCATTTCGGGCACTTAAAATCATGTTTCGGGATGATTTCATGCGTTGGTTGTCATTTCGTATCATTTCGGGGCTGTTTTCCCATTTATTTAGTGGCTGAAATTTGGTTCGCATGCTTTCATATCATTTTCCATGTCATTTCATGCCTTAGTGCATTACCTCGGTTTGCGTGCCCGTGGGCACGCACTTCGAGACACTCCGTTTTCATTCCGGCATCTTATGTGAGTGCGGCTGAGGTCCACTCATGTTAGTATAAGCCCAATTTGCATTTCCATCTCATTTCATCACTGCCTCGGTTTGCGTGCCCGTGTGCACGCATTTCAAGGCACTTCTTTTTTATCCGACGGCAGCTTATGTGAGTGCGGCTGAGGCCCTCTCATGTTGGCGTAAGCCCAATTTGCATTCCGTATGCCATTTCATTCCATTTTATCATCGCCTCGGTTTGCGTGCCTGTGGGCGCGCATTTCGAGGCACTTCGGTTTTATCCGATTTGTATTTCATGCCATCGCCTCGGTTTGCGTGCCCGTGTGCACACATTTCGAGGCACTTCGGTTTTATTCGATTTCCATTTTATCGTCGCTTTGGTTTGCGTGCCTGTGTGCGCGCATTTCGAGGCACTTCGGTTTTATCCAATTTGCATTTCATGCCATCACCTCGGTTTGAGTGCCCGCGTGCACGCTTTTCGAGGCATCTCATTTTCATCTCATTTTCACAGCATAATGCATACTAGGTTGTATCTTAGATTGCATTCATGCATTTTCTCGATTTGCGTGCCTGTGTGCACGCACTTCGAGGCATCTCATTCCCATAACATTGTGTATGTTAGGATTGCATATTAGCTACATTTCATGCATATCATGCATATTGCATCGTGTTCGGGATAGGAGTTAGCCCGGGCACGGGAAACGAGGTACATTCCGTACTTTGAGTGACGGAGTGTGTCTCAATTCCCAAGTCACCGACACCCCGAATTACCCATGATGGAGTTAGGTTTTGTTATAGCATTCATGTGCATTCATCCTATATTGAGTTGTGCAATTCGGCTCCTCGGCCATCATGCATCGGTATGCGTGATTGGTGGCACGAGGATCGAGGCATGCATATATTTGTGAAGATACATTGCTATGCCCTTTTCCTGCTCTCTGTTACAGCAAAACCGAGGACCAACAACCTTTTGGAGTCCGGCGCGCATTCCGAGAATTACTGCAAACAGAGGCTAATTAGGGCATCCCAGTGGATTTCCGCCCGAGGCAGTCCAGCATACACTATTCATCAGAATCGAGGCAGCCCCCTGGCCTGCGCGCCAGTTTACAGCTTTCTTATTTAATTTGTAGATTAAATAGAAATTTGTATATTTATTTGGACTGTAATATTCGGACTGTACTATTCTTTTATTCGGACCCTCTGCGCGAGGGCATAATTGTAATAAGGGTGTGTGAGTGTGATGTATGTCTTCCAACCCCCATTTCTTTCTCCCTTTTATTTATCCGCTTACAATGGTTAGATATAGGGCATATTTCAATTAGCATACAGCATGACAGCATGTTTGCATCATTCATCTGTTTTGCACGCACCGGGCTCGGCGCATCATACTAACTGCATCTGTATTTCAATTCCAGAATGAATACATGTTAGCTGTTGCATCTCATATGCCATATTTAGAATAGCCGAGCCTGCTATAGTTTGCATTTTGCATGTGTTGCATTAGGCATTTCAGTATATTTAGGATTCATGCATGATTCCTAATCAGTCTTTTGTTTTGGCTTGGAGTACTCGGTGAGTTTTATGCTTTAGCATCCTTGCATGCGTGTGAGTGTTGCCATGATAGTATGCTTGCCATGAGGCTATATGCTTATGTGATATAACTGCCTTGAATGCTTGTGGGTGGAGGTTGAGTTATCTGAATTGGGACGATTCGTCAAATGTTTGTTTTAAGCCCACTAGATAGTGGCAAAATCATGTTTTCTAAGCCCACCCGAGGGTGGCAAATCCGCATTTTAGTCTACCTGCGGGTAGCACCATCACACCATTTCCAAACAAACAAACATGAAATGTTTTGTTCCAATTCAGACGACTCGGTCTATACTTGTTTGCTGCGAGCGTCACATAGTAATCCTAGGCTAATAACCGGAATAAGAGCATACAAAGTTTTCAAAAACAGATATCATGGTTAGTAGAGGCCGGTCTTTGACCGGGCGAGAGGGGGTGCTCACGATGTGACCTTCCCTAATCGTACCCAAGTTCCCGAGCCAACTTTGGTAATGACGGACACGTGGCCTTTGGCACCGAGTTAGGGTTTCCTAAATTTCCCATTTAAAAAATATTTAGGTGGCGACTCTGTTATCTGGCAAAGCAGTCCATGTTTGGCACTTCTTTCAAAAAATCTGTTTTTCTCAAAACAATTTGCCGGATTTGGACTCTTTGGTTCAAGATTTAGAACCGCAACAAAATCGAGTCCGAACTGTAGCGAGGTCCCTCGCGGGCTTGTTACACCGGCACAACGCCGATTTCTATGGCACCTTACCGTTTTGCCCCAGCCGAGCTGAGTGAGTTAAAGGTTCAGCTCCAGGAGTTGCTGGATAAGGGCTTTGTTCGGCCTAGTGTTTCGCCGTGGGGAGCGCCGGCCCTTTTTGCTAAAAAGAAAGATGGTGCCTTGAGACTTTGTATTGATTACCGGAAGTTGAATCGGGCTACGGTCAAGAATAAGTACCCTATGTCCCGTATAGATGATCTGTTTGACCAGTTGAAGGGTTCCCGTTGTTTCTTTATGATAGACTTGAGATCGCGTTACCACCAGTTGAGGGTCAGGGAGGTGGATATTCTGAAGACGGTATTCCGTACGCGATATGGCCATTATGAGTTTCTGGTGATGCCATTTGGGCTCACCAATGCACCGGCAGTCTTTATGGATTTGATGAACTGAATCTTCTGGGAATTCTTAGATCGTTTTGTAGTCGTTTTCGTGGACGACATTCTTAGCTATTCACCTTCGGAAGAGTAGCATGAGGCACACTTAAGAGTGGTGCTAGAGTTGCTTAGAGCCCATAGGTTGTACGCCAAGTTTGAGAAGTGTGAGTTCTGGCTAGGGGAAGTCAAGTTCTTAGGCCATGTGGTTTCTGGGGAAGGGGTGTCTATTGATACATCCAAAATAGAGGCAGTGCAAGATTGGGCACAGCCTAAGAGTGTGTTTGAGATCCACAGTTATCTGGGATTAGCTAGGTATTACCGCCGGTTTGTGAAGGATTTCTCCAGGTTAGCTTCACCGTTGACTAGACTGACTCGGAAGGGAGTCAAATTCGTATGGAGTGAGACTTGTGAAAAGTCGTTTCAAGAGCTAAAAATTAGACTGACCACCGCTCCGGTCTTGATTATTCCGGAGAGAGGGTTGGGTTATGCGGTTTATTGTGATGCCTCACGAGAGGGTTTGGGTTGTGTGTTGATGCAAGAGGGGAAAATGGTTGCCTATGGTTCACGTCAGTTGAAAATTCACGAGAAGAATTACCCTATGCATGACCTAGAGTTAGCGGCAGTAATCTTTGCCTTGAAGATTTGGAGGCATTACCTTTATGGTGTGAGGTTCGAGGTGTTCTCGGATCATAAGAGTTTGAAGTACCTGTTTACACAGAGGGACCTGAATTTAAGGCAGAGGAGGTGGATGGAGTTCATTGAGGACTATGATTTTGAGTTGCACTATCACCCGGGAAAGGCCAATGTTGTGGCCGATGCCCTTAGTAGGAAATCCATTAGTGATGTAGCTTGTATAGCCATCCGGGAATGGGAGATGTTAGGGGCACTTGGCAAGTTTGATTTGCTTCTGGGCGAATCTGTTGAGGCTGCGGCCTTGTTTTCTATTGTTGCACAACCTACCCTTGTGACTCGAGTGTTAGAGGCACAGAGAGGTGACCTTGAGGTAGAATCCCTCCGAGACAAGATCTCCAGTGGGAAAGTTGAGAAGGGTTTGACGGTGTATCCCAACCAGAGTGTGAGATACCGAGACCGTTTGTTTGTGCCGGAGTCTTGCCGAGAGGAGGTACTCCGAGAGTTTCACCATTCACGCCTTGCGGTGCATCCGGGAGACACCAAGATGTATCGGGATTTGGGTCGCCAGTTCTGGTGGCAAGGAATGAAAAGAGATGTGGCGATTTTCGTTTCTAAGTGCCTTACTTGTCAACAAGTGAAGGCCGAGCATCAGAGACCAGTGGGTTTGTTGCAACCCTTGCCTATTGCCAAGTGGAAGTGGGAGCATGTCATTATGGACTTCGTTGTAGGTCTTTCGAGGACTCAGCGGGGTAGTGATGCTATTTGGGTGGTTGTAGATCGGTTGACTAAGTCGGCGCATTTCATCCCTATGCGCGTGAGAGATTCGGTAGATCATCTTGCCGACTTGTATATTTGGGACATGGTGAGGTTGCACGGGGTCCCAGTGACGATTGTCTCAGATAGAGATCCTCGTTTTACTGCCAGGTTGTGGCAGAGTTTGTCGAGTGCCTTGGGTACTAAGTTGATCTTTAGTACGGCTTATCATCCTCAGACTGACGGGCAGTCCGAGCGTACTATTCAGATCCTTAAGGATATGCTTCGGGGTTGTGTCCTTGACTTTAGTGGGACGTAGGAGAGGCACTTGCCCTTGGTAGAGTTTGCCTACAACAAGGTGGGTGATGCACCGTTTGAGGCCTTGTATGGCCGACCGTGTAGGTCTCCAGTTTGTTGGGTCGAGGTGGGTGATGCACCTTTATTAGGTCCGGAGTTAGTGAGGGAAACGACGGAGAAAGTTAAGCTTATCTGTAGGAGACTTGTCATAGTCCAAAGTCGTCAGAAATCATATACCGACCGTAGGAGGAGACCTTTGGTGTTCGAGGTGGGTGATCATGTCTTTCTGAAGATATCACCTAGGCAGGGATTGATGAGGTTTGGGAAGAGTGGGAAGTTATCCCTTTGGTTTATTGGCCCCTTTGAGATCCTTGAGAGGATTGGGGAAGTTGCTTATCGTGTAGCTTTGCCACCGCAGTTGTCCAGGGTGCATAACGTGTTTCATGTGAGTATGCTTCGGAAGTATGAGCCGGATCCATCCCATGTGCTAGATTGGACTGACCTAGAGGTAGATGAGGATGCCTCGTATGAGGAGAGACCGGTTCGGGTCTTGGATAGGTGGGATCAAGTCCTGCATGGCAAGACCATTCCCTTGGTGAAGGTTTTGTGGAAACATCACGGAGTGGAGGAAGCCACTTGGGAACGTGAGTTGGAAGTCCGCGAGAAATACCCGGACTTGTTTATTGATGTGTAACCATGCACTGGTAATTTTGTAATATTGTTGAACTTTAAGAGCATTATATATGTCTTAAGTTGTAAAACATTGTGAATGTTTTGATTTATGGAGGTATCGTAGAACTTACCTTGAAATGAAAGTTTGTTATAACATTGTATATGTTGAATGTGTTGTAAGAATGGAAATATATCATGAATGTTGAATATGATATAGAATTGTGAAACATGTGTGTGGAAATTGTTGAATTTCAGGGAAAGCATGTTGTTAATACATATTGAGATATGTAGTAAATTGCTTCTTGAATAGAGATGGATTGACCGGTAATGGGTCAGATTGTTTAAATAGTATGTTGTAATATTATTGGGAATGGAGAAAACTTGCTTTTGAAAACTTGTATTTAAATTTCGGGGATGAAATTCTTCAAGGGGGGAAGGTTATAGCGATCCCAGTATTCCCTTGCTGTATTTGTTGTGTTCCGGACTTTGGTTCCGTGGAGTTGGTAGTTGTATCTATCTTATTGTCGTCCTTTGATTCCATTTCTTTGAATTTTAGGATGTGTTGAGTATGTTTCGAGCAGGTAGGTTGAGCCTAGGTCTAAAATCTTGTTGTCGGGTTTTTGGTCATTCCGCTCGAGCGGGTCTTGGAGCGCTCAAGTGGAGATTGCACACTCCCAGTATTTTTGTGCCCTGCAAAACTTCTGCAGGTGTGATTTCTACGCTCGAGCGGGTTGCGCTCGAGCGAGCTTGTTGGCGCTCGAGCGGGTAGTACATTTCGGTGAAAGTTCTGGAATGGGATAATCCATGCTCGAGCGGACTGGTTTTTCGCGCTCGAGCAAATGTGTTTCACCCTTGTGTCTTGGCGCTCGAACGGGCCTTATTGCGCTCGAGCCGACCCAGCTTTTCGTTCTTGACGCTTGAGCGTTGTGTTTTTCGCTCGAGCGGACCTGTCGTATATCAGATAGCAGTTGGGCATTTTTGAATCACTTTTCACTTTCCTTCTCTCTCTCTAACTTTCCCAAAATCGATTTTGAGAGCTCATCTCTCTAGAAACTCCCTTCTCTCTAGGGTTTGATCTAGCTAGAGTGTTCTCCCTTCCTTCGGCCTTTGTAAAAGTTGTGTTGATCGTCGAGGCCATCGTTTTGATCCGAAAAGTTTGGAGTTTGGAGCATTTTGGTTTTGGTCTCTTCTCTGTTTGAGCTCAACCTTCGAGATAGGGATACCCTACTCCTCTTTATGAGCTTTGTCTTTAAATTTTAGCCTTTTGATATGTTGGGGGTTGTTGTGTAGTTTTGAGAAAGTTTGGGTCTTTGTGTAATTTTATAAAAGATGTGGTTTTATTTATAATAGACCTATATGCATGATTGGCATAGAGAAATGAGATGGATGATGGATTATGAAAATAAAATGGAACCTTAGGGTTGTTATGTACTTATGGGAAAAATGCCCTAATTACATAGTTTAATTAATTTGTATAATTAATTTGGAGAATGAAGAATTGAATTGAGAATGTAGGAATTGGGAATGTGTGGGATTAAAGGGTGTAGTTGGATTATTTGTCACTCACCTAATTGAAGTGTTGATAATTTGTCCATTGGTGCATTTATTTTCGGTTTAGAAATAACTGCTTGGGCTATCGGTGGAGGATAGTCTTGATTGTTGTAGACAATGCATGATGATTAGGCAAACTAAAACTAATCGATTGAGTATGCTATCGAATAGAGCGGTTGGAATAATACATTTACTTTATGTATTGACTGATTGTATATGATCTACGTTTATATACATGTGTTGTGTGGGAGGAGATAGGGGATGTACTCCACGGTTTAGGAAAAGATAGAGGATGGACCTCTAAACCGGATTATGTGTGACATTGATACAACACTACAATGTGTATCAAGTGTTGATTATGGAAGTGTTCGAATTGATTTGATATAGCACTAAAATGTATATCGTTATCAATTGTGAAGTATATAAGTGATTCTATGTTATGTTGATACAGCACCGACATGTGTATCTTTCGTAAAGTGTGGAAATGATTTATGTGTTATCGACACAACATTAAAATGTGTATCCATCATGAATTTCGAAAGTATTTTAAAGATGAGTCTTAACCTCATTAAGTTATTTGGCTAGGTATTGAGCCTTGTTTTCAAACTCAAAGTTGAAAAGAAATGGGAAATAAAGTGTAACATGGACTTAATGTCATGAAACCGGAATGTGATATATGTGGATGTATCTGTGTTGACCATCTATCAACTGCTAATCTTTTAGTCATTGTTCATGGCTGGTTTAGTGTATTTCTACTGGGCTGTGGCTCACCCTATATGGGACATTATTTTCAGGTACAGGTAGCATGCCACCTCCGAGGACATAGCTTGGATGATGATGAGAGTTGAAGACTCTTTTTGTTTAATTGATTGTATTACATGTTTATCATTTTGTATAGAGTTAGTACTCTTCTTTTGTGTAACCAAGTGTTAACTTGGAAAGCTGTAAGCCCGTAGGGCATTTGCTTTTGTTGTTAACATGTAATACTGTTGTAAGAACTACTCTGATGAATAGAAATGGTTGATTTCTCTTATATCAATACATATCTAAAGTGATGGGTTTTATGTATTATTTTGAGGGCGTTACAAATTTTTTGGGCATCACCATCACCATCACCATCATCACCAATTCTGAATGTAAAAAAAATTACATCATAATGAAATTTTTTGGGCAGTTGATCAAATTTTTGCATTGTAACTGTGATCAAATTTTTTTCTTCTTCATCTCGTCGTTTAAAATCCAGATCAAGGATATGCATAACTGTATCAAAAAATCCAGATCAAAAAAAATTGATCATATCAAAAATCCAGATCAAAAAATTCAGAACAAAAAAAATTTGGTTCTGTAGATCAACAACAAGATCTGGTTCTGCAAATCCTGATGATCAACATCTTCATCCACAATTTTTTTTTTTCCTTCATCTTCAATCCAGATCAAAAAAAAAAAATCTGGCTGCTGGAACATCATCATCATCATCTTCGTCTTCCGTCCTCCGTCGTGGTTCGAACTCCTTCAAGAGACAGGTGAGAGAGGCGAGAGTGAGAGAGAGGTTTGTTGAGAGTGAGAGAGGTGAGAGAGGCGAGAGTGAACTGCTAAGAGAGGAAGAGATTGAGAGGAGAGAGATCGAGCCATTCGAGCTACGAGTCATTTTTGCAAAATTAATTTATTAGTAAATACAGTGGATACAAAAATTTATAACGTGTTGAACCAATTTGAATCTCACAAAATTAATTTATTAGTAAATATAGTGGATTCGCAAATTTATAACCTGTTGGACCAATTTGTGTCCCACAAAATTAATTTATTAGTAAATATAGTGGATTCACAAATTTATAACCTGTTGGACCAATTTGTATCTCACAAAATTAATTTATTAGTAAATACAGTGGATTCACAAATTTAAAACCTGTTGGACCAATTTGTATCTCAAAAAATTAATTTATTAGTAAATATAGTGGATTCACAAATTTATAACCTGTTGGATCAATTTGTATCTCACAAAATTAATTTAGTAGTAAATATAGTGGATTGACAAATTTATAACCTGTTGGACCAATTTGTATCCCACAAATTAATTTATTAGTAAATATAGTGGATTCACAAATTTATAACCTGTTGGACCAATTTGTATCTCACAAAATTAATTTATTAGTAAATATAGTGGATTGACAAATTTATAACCTGTTGGACCAATTTGTATCCCACAAAATTAATTTATTAGTAAATATAGTTGATTCACAAATTTATAACCTGTTGGACCAATTTATCTTCCACAAAAATTTATTAATAAATAAAGTGGATTCACAAATTCATAACTTGTTGGACCAATTTGTCTCCCAAAAAATTAATTTATTAGTAAATAAAGTGGATTCACAAATTTATAACTTATAGGACCAATTTTTCTCTCACAAAATTCACTTTTTAGTAAATTCACAAAATTCACTTTATTAATAAATAAAGTGGATTCATAAATTTATAACCTGTTGGACCAATTTGTCTCCCACAAAATTAATTTATTAGTAAATATAGCGGATTCACAAATTTATAATGTATTGGACCAATTTGTCTCCCACAAAATTAATTTATTAGTTAATAATGTAGATTCAAAAATTTATAACATATTGGACCAATTTGTCTCTCAAAAAATAAATATATTAGCAAAAATCGTGGATACACAAATTTATAACCTGTTGGATCAATTTGTCTCTCAGAAAATGAATTTAATACTAAATATGGTGAATTAAAAAATTTATAACTTTTTAGACCAATTTGTCTCTCACAAAATTAATTTATTAGTAAATATAGTGCATACACAAATTTATAACCTGTTTGACCAATTTGTCTCTCACAAAATTAATTTATTAGTAAATATCGTGGATTAGCAAATTTATAACGTGTTGGACCTATTTGTCTCCCACAAAATAAATTTATTTGTAAATAAAGTGGATTCACAAATTTATGACGTGTTGGACCAATTTTTCTCGCGCGAAATTAATTTATTAGTAAATAAAGTGGATTAATAAATTTATAACCTGTGGGACCAATTTGTCATCCACAAAATTAATTTATTAGTAAATATCGTGGATTAGCAAATTTGTAATGTGTTGGACCAATTTGTTTCCCACAAAATTAATTTATTTGTAAATAAAGTGAATTCACAAATTTATGATGTGTTGAACAAATTTTACTCCCACAAAATTAATTTATTAGTAAATAAAGTGGATTGACAAATTTATAATCTGTGAGACCAATTTGTCATCCACAAAATTAATTTATTAATAAATATAGTGGATTCACAAATTTATAACCGGTTGGAGCAATTTGCATCCCGCAAAATTAATTTATTACTAAATAAAGTGCATTCACAAATTTAAAACCTGTTGGACCAATTTGTCTCCCACAAAATTATTTTATTAATAAATAAAGTAGATTCAAAAATTTATAACGTGTTGAACCAATTTGACTCTCACAAAATAAAATTTTTAGTAAATGTAATGGATTCACAAATTTATAACTTGTTGGCCCAATTTGTCTCACACAAAATTAATTTATTAATAAATATAGTGGATTCACAAATTTATAACGTATTGGACCAATTTGTCTCCACAAAATTAATTTACTAATAAATAAAATGGATTCACAAATTTGTAACGTGTTGGACCAATTTGTCTCTCAAAAAATTAACTTTTTAATAAATATAGGGTGTGTTTGATTGGAGGGATAAGAGGGGGAATTATTTACTGTGCGGATTATAATCCGGGGCAATCATCCAATCCGATGTTTGTTTTTTTTTATGTCCGGCGGACTCCTTATCCCCCATATGGGGGATTATACTATCCGGGGGGGGGGGGGGGGGACAATTTGGGAGGATTATTTACTGTTGGGATTAGGTGGTGAAATGACTATTTTGACCCTCTACTATTTAATTATATATTATATTTAGTAAAATTCAATAAAATTTAAATGTCTCAATTTAAAAATAAAATAATTTTATTTAACTTTTTATTGATGTTTTATTTATTTAATTTTTTAAATAATTTTTTATAGATATTTTATTGATGTTTTATTTAAAAATTTTATTTAAATTTTATTTAATTTCATTATTTAAATGTTAATAGATGTTTTATTTAATTTCATTGTTTAATTATTATTATTTTTAAAAACAAATTTATTTAAAATTTTAATTAAAAAAATAATATATATTTTTATTGATATTTTATTTATTTATTTATTTATTTTTTAAAAAATAAATTTATTTAATTGTGTAAAAAATAAAATAATTTTTTTATTTAATCTAGCTAAAAATAATTAAAATATTAAAGATATGTTTAATATTGCTATTACTTAGTAAACAATTGAAAAAGGGTAAAATAGCCTTTTGTTTATTTATCCTATTCAGTCCGTCCAACCAAACGTTGGATTCACTGAAAATAGTCTTTTCCAGACATCTAATCCCGTGAAAAACAAACTCAGGACTCAAGTCCTGAGTCCTGGGACTGTGAATCCCCCGGACTATTTGGTTGGATTGAATATGTATCCTGTGTTTGTTTTTTCACAGGATTAGATGTCTAGAAAGGACTATTTTCAGTGAATCTAACGTTTGGTTGGACGGACTGGACAAGATAAATGAACAAAGGACTATTTTACCATTTTTCAATAGTTTACTAAGTAATAGCAATATTAAACATATCTTTAATATTTTAATTATTTTTAGCTAGATTAAATAAAAATTTATTTTATTTTATTTTTTACACAATTAAATAAATTAATTTTTTTAAATTAAATAAATAAATATCAATAAAAATATATGTTATTTTTTTAATTACAATTTTAAATAAATTTGTTTTTAAAAATAATAATAATTAAACAATGAAATTAAATAAAACATCTATTAATATAGCGATCTTGGGTTTTATCCCTTGTTGTATAGTGATCCGGACTTGTGTCCGTGGATGTTAGCAGTTGTTTAAATCTTGTTTACGTCCTTTCATACTTTGTATTTGAGTTATAGGATGTGTTTGGTAGGTTTGTTACAGGTTCGTTGTGTTTGGAAACAAATGGTTGCTGCCCAGAATTTTAGTTCTTCGCTCGAGCGAGCTTTTTGTTTTGGATCTTTCGCTCGAGCCAGGGTTTGGTCGCTCGAGCGAGAGTCGAGTTTTGTGTCTGATAGATCGAGCGAAAATTCTTGCGCTCGAGCATGTGTCTGCATCTCATTTTGACCTGAGAACTATGTTTCTTGGCTCGAGTGAGCTTTCCTTCGCTCGAGCAAGCGAGGTGTATGTTTTGAGTTTCCTCGCTCGAGCGAGCATTCTATCGCTCGAGCATGCTTTTGGGTTGCAGACCTGAAACTTTGAGTTTTTGGCTCGAGCGAGTGATCTTTGTGTCTGGTCGCTCGAGCGACCAATCCTTCGCTTGAGCGAGCCTATTATATATCAGATCGCAGCAGCAATTTTAACTTCACTTTTTCATCTCCTTTTCTTTTTCAAACCCTAGATCCGAGACTCTCTCTCTCTCTAAACTTGTCTTCTCTCTAGGATTTCATCTCCCTCTAGTGTGAATCTATCCTAGGTCCTTTGTTAAAAAGATAGAGGGTGACTTGGGCTTTGATTTAATCTGAAAAACTTGGGATTTGGAGCACGTTGGATTTTGGTCTTCATCTCCGTTTGAGCTCAAACTTCGAGGTAGGGATACCCTACTCATCTTTATGAGATTTGTCTTTGAATTTTGGTATTTTGATATGTTGGAGGTTGTTGTGTAATTATGAGAAAGTTTGGATCTTTTGTGTAATTTTACAAAAGTTGGGGTTTTGTTTATAATAAACCAATATACGTGTTTGGCATAGAGAAATGAGTTGAATGTTGGTTTATGGATGAAAATGGAACCTTAGGGTTGTTATGTAACTTATGAGAAAAATGCCCTAATTACATAGTTAAATTAATTGGTATAATTAATTTGAAGAAAAGAGGAATTAAATTGAGAATGTTGATTATGTATCTATTTGGTGCATTTATTTTCGGTATAGAAATAACTGCTTTGAGCTATCGGTGGAGGATAGTCTTGATTGTTGTAGGCAACGCATGATGATTAGGCAAACTGAAACTAATCAATTGAGGATGCTATTGAACATAGCGGTAGAAATAATACATTAACTTTATGTATTGTTTGACTGTATATGATCTATGTTTATATACATGTGTTGTATGGGAGGAGATAGGGGATGTACTCCACGATTTAGAGGAAGATAGGGGATGGACCTCTAAACCGGATTTTGTGTGACATTGATACAGCACTACAATGTGTATCAAGTGTTGATTATGGAGGTGTTTGAATTGATTTGATATAGAACTAAAATGTATATCGCTATCAATTGTGAATTATAGAAGTGCTTCTATGTTATGTTAATACAGCATCAAAATGTGTATCTTCGGTAAAGTAAGGAAATGGTTTGCGTGTTATAGATACATCATCAAAATGTGTATCCATTGTGAATTTCGAAAGTGCTTTAAAGATGAGTCTCAATCTCATTTAATTATTTGGCTAAGTGTTGAGCCTGATTTTCAAACTCAAAGTTGAAAAGAAACAAAAAATGAAATGGAACATGGACTTCAAGGTCATGAAACTGAAATGTGTTTTGAAAGAATTTAAAGGTGTAGACCATCTATCAACTACTAATCTTTTAGTCATTATTCATAGCTGGTTTAAGGTATTTCTACTAGGCTGTGGCTCACCCTATATGAGAAATCATTTTCAGGTACAGGTAGCATGCCACCTCCAAGGACATAGCTTGGGAGGCTAGAGGCGGGCATACTTTTTGTTGTCTTACTTTCTTTTGATATATTACATGTAGATTCAAGCCAAGGGCTTAATGTGTAATTGAGTTAACACTCTCCTTTTTGTAACCAATTGTTAACTTGGAAAGCTGTAAGCCCGTAGGGCATTTGCTTTTGTTGTTAACATGTAATACTTTTTGTAATGAATTACTCTAATGAATAAAAGGATGTTGATCTTTTATATATCAATGCATATCAATGTTGATGGGTTTATTGTTATTATTTTGAGGGCGTTACAATTAACATTTAAATAATGAAATTAAATAAAATATAAACAAAATTTTAAAGTAAAACATCAATAAAATAACAATATTAAATTTGTCTTTAAATGTAATCTTTATTTAATTTTTTCAATGTTTTTTTTTTTTTAGCACCATTTTTTTTTTCAATGTTTGAAACATATATTTTTCCAATATTTATATCCAACACTTCATGGTCTTATTGACACAACAAGCACTCCATAAATGATTTGTGCCACAATTATAGAGGGCAAAATGGTCATCTCACCCCTCTAATCCAAACAATAAATAATCCTACCAATATTATCCCACACCCCTCCCCCCCCGGACAGTGGAATCCCCCATATGGGGGATAAGGAGTCCGGCCAGACATGGAGTCCGGTGGACTAAAAAAAAATCAAATGGCGGATAAGGAGCACTATTTGAATTGCAATCCAAATAGTGGATAGTCCCCCCTAATTCGGCGAATCAAACACGCCCATAGTGGATTCACAAATTTATAACTTGCTGGACCAATTTGTCCCTCGCAAAATTAATTTAATAGTAAATATAGTAGATTCACAAATTTGTGAGCTGTTAAACCAAATTGTCTCCCACAAAATTAGTTTATTAGTAAATAAATTGGATTCACAAATTTATAACGTGTCAGACCAATTTGTCTCCCACAAAATTATTTTACTAGTAAATATAGTGGATTCACAAATTTATAACTTGTATGACCAATTTGTCACCCACAAAATTAATTTCTTAGTAAATAAAGGGGATTCAAAAATTTATAACGTGTCGGACCAATTTGTCTCCCACAAAATTAATTTATTATTAAATAAAGCGGATTCACAAATTTATAATCTGTTGGAACAATTTTTCTCTCACAAAATTAATTTATTAGTAAATATAGTGGATTTACAAATTTATAACCTGTTTGACCAAATTGTCTCCCACAAAATTAATTTATAAGTAAATATAGTAGATTCACAAATTTATAACCCGTTGGACCAATTTGTCTCCCACAAAATTAATTTATTTGTAAATAATGTGGATTCACAAATTCAAAACGTGTTGGACCAATTTTTCTCCCACAAAATTAAGTTATTAGTAAATAAAGTGAATTGAAAAATTTATAACCTATTTGGCCAATTTGTCTCCCACAAAATTAATTTATTAGTAAATATAATGGATTCACAAATTTATAAACTGTTGGGCGAATTTGTCTTTCAACAAATTAATTTATTAATAAATAACGTGGATTCACAAATTTATAACGTGTTGGATGAATTTGTCTTCCACAAAATTAATTTATTAATAAATAACGTGGATTCAAAAATTTATAACGTGTTGGATGAATTTGTCTTTCACAAAATTAATTTATTAGTAAATAAAGTGGATTCACAAATTTATAACATGTTGGACCAATTTGTCTCGCCCAAAATTAACTTATTAGTAAATATAGTGTATTCACAAATTTATAACCTATTGGTCCAATTTGTCTCCCAGAAAATTAATTTATTAATCAATAAACTGGTTTCACAAATTCATAACATGTTAAACCAATTTCTCTCCCACAAAATTAATTTATTAATAAATAAAGTAGATTCACAAATTTATAACGTGTTGGACCAATTTGTCTCCACAAAATTAATTTATTAGTAAATGAAGTGGATTCTCAAATTTATAACGTGTTGGACCAGTTTGTCTCCACAAGATTAATTTATTAGTAAATAAAGTGGATTCTCAAATTTATAACGTGTTGGACCAGTTTCTCTCCACAAAATTAATTTATTATTAAATAAAGTGGATTCACAAATTTATAATCTGTTGGACCAATTTGTCTCTCACAAAATTAATTTATTAGTAAATATAGTGGATTCACCAATTTATAACCTGTTGGACCAATTTATCTTGCACAAAATTAATTTATTAATAAATAAAGTGGATTTACAAATTTATAACGTGTTAGACCAATTTGTCTCCCGCAAAATTAATTTATTTGTAAAAAAGGTTGATTCACAAATTTATAACCTATTGGACCAATTTGTCTCTCACAAAATTAAATTATTAGAAAATATAGTGGATTTACAAATTTATAACGTGTTGGACCAATTTGTCTTTCACAAGATAAATTTATTAGTAAATATAGTGGGTTCACAAATTTATAATGTGTTGGACCAATTTGTCTCTCACAAAATTAATTTATTAGTAAATATAGTGGGTTCACAAATTTATAACGTGTTGGACCAATTTGTCTCTCACAAAATTAATTTATTAGTAAATATAGTGGATTCACAAATTTATTATAGCGATTCTGGTTTTGACCCGTTACCGATTGCATTTTGAACTCGGGTTGGTATGGTGTAGAAATATTATTCATGTCTTGCTTCCTTTGTCTCCCCTTATCTTGGTTATCGAGTTGTTGTTGTGTGTTTGGAGCAAGTTGGTTGCTTGTTTTTCTAAGCGTTTGTTGCCCAGATATTGACTTCTCTGCCCGAGCGGGCTTCACAAATTTAGCTTCTTTGCTTGAGCGGCCATTTCTCGCACTCGAGCGGGATTCGTCAACTTTCAGTATATTTTGCAGTTCTAAAAATACTGGGAAAGTGCATTGGATGCTCGATCGTCTAGTCTTACGCTCGAGCAAGTACCTTGATTTGCAAAACTTCTGGAATTGTGCAATCTACGCTCGAGCGCCACTTTTCATGCTCGAGTGGAGCCTTGTGTTTGACGTTCGAGCATGGATTTCCACGCTCGAGTAGACTGCGTGTATTTCAGTCTGAGAAGATGACATTTTGAATCACTTTTTCTTTTCTCTCTCTCTCTCTAAAATTTTCCAAAAAGCTTGTTCTTGAGCTTCTCTCTCTACAATTAACCTTCTCTCTTGAATTTCATCTAGATCCATTGGGATTTCCACCCTAGTTCCTTTGAGAAAAAGGTAGAGCTCGTCAAGATCTACATTTTGAACCGAATAGAAGTGGGTTTCGGTGTTCTTGGAATTCCTCTCTTGCTTTGCCTCGTCTTCTCACTTGTGGTAGGGATCTTTCTACACCTTCATATGATATTTAGCTTAGTTATTTGTCACTTGTGTAACAATGGTGTGATTTGGGGATGTTTAAACAAACTTAGGGTTTGGACATAATGGAAAGAGGGGTTATGGGTGTAGGTGAAATAGGTGCTTGTAACGTTTAAAAATGATATTGTGTTATGACTAATTTGATGGTTTTGGCACTTGGCTAATATTTGGAAAAAAGGGCGAAGTTGCCCTAATTGGATCAGCTATCATTTTGTACAAGTAATTGGAATTGTCATTGAAAATGTGAAATCAAGAGGATATTGATATGAATGACGGGATTGGTTATGTATTAACTCAGTCTTAACTCAGTCTTTTAGAAGTTTGAATAAACTATCTGTTGAGATTTAATATCTGTCTAGAGATAACTGTACTGGGCTATCAGTGGAGGATAGCTTTGATTGTTGCAGAAATTGCATGTGGATTAGGTGAATTGAAACTAATCTTTTGATGGTTGTCATTGTACACGACCGTGTTTATATAAATTGTACATGTATGTTTGTTTGGAAGTGGAAAGGAGATGTGCATCATGTTTGATTATTTGTCAAAATACATTGCATATGTATGGATATTTGTTTGGAGGAGAAAGGGGATGGACTCTATTATAATTAAGTTGGCCAGAGTGTCTTGGGTGAAAGTCTTGAAATTATACATAAGTGCCTAGCCTGCGGACGAAATATCCATAAAATGACAATTGTAGTGCTTGTATATCCTACGTTTACATGGGTTCTGTTTGGCGGCTGCCCGTGGACGAAATTTTCGTGAAATAGAAGTTTGAAGTGTTTATGCATATGTGTTGTATGGTTTAAAATTTTTTGAGTTGTAGCCTCAATTCGGTTGTTATGAAATAATGAAATTGACTCATGAATTGAGAAAGAAAAGAAATCGAAATGGGAATTGAAAGGAAATGAATTAAGACTTAATATTGATATCTCTTGAGTATATAAAGTTGAGAAACGTTTCATCACATGCATTGTTTATGCACTTGTACTTATACATTTGCTAAATTTCACATATTGTGTTAGATAATTTTTATTAGGTTGTGGCTCACCATACTTGGGAATAACATTTTCAGGAAATGATGGCATGTTTCCACCAAGACAATAGCATTGGAAGAATCGTTGGGAAGCAAGAGCTTCATGTTTTGTTTTATTTTTGTAAAGTCTAGGGGTAAATTTGTATTGAGCGAAGCTCACTTTTGTTGTAACCATAGGGCATTCATTTACATTAAATCCCTTGTATTCATTAACTTTATGTAATGAGTGGACTAAGACTCTGATTTATGCTATTATTTATATATGTTTATGGATGTGTTTATATTATTATTTTGGGGGCGTTACATTTATAACTTGTTAGACCATTTTTTCTCCCATAAAATTAATTTATTAATAAATAAAGTGGATTCACAAATTTATAACGTGTTGGGCCAATTTGTTTCTCACAAAATTAATTTATTAGTAAATAAAGTGGATTCACAAATTTATAATGTGTTGGACCAATTTGTCTCACACAAAATTAATTTATTAGTAAATAAAGTGGATTCACAAATTTATAACCTTTTGGACCAATTTATTAACAGTTGTGATTTGTGGCACTAATTTTTTGAGCACTAATGGCACTAATTTTTATATCAGGTAAAAAAATAAATAAATAAATAAAATTACCAAAACAGGAAATTAGTGCCATTAGTACCAGTAATTTTAGAGCCACAAATCATTTTTCATTAATTTATTAGTAAATATAGTGGATTCACAAATTTATAATCTGTTGGACCAATTTGTCTCCCACAACATTAATTTATTAGTAAATATAGTGGATAACGTGTTGGACCAATTTGTCTTCCACAAAATTAATTTATTAGTAAATAAAGTGGATTCACAAATTCATAACCTGTTGGACCAATTTGTCTCTCACAAAATTAATTTATTAGCAAATAAACGTGTTGGACCAATTTGTCTCCCACAAAATTAATTTATTATTAAATAATGTGGATTCACAAATTTATAACATGTTGGACCAATTTGTCTCCCACAAAATTAATTTATTAGTAAATAAAGGGGATTCACAAATTTATAACTTGTTGGACCAATTTGTCTCCCACAAAATTAATTTATTAATAAATAAAGTAAATTCACAAATTTATAACTTGTTGGACCAATTTGTCTCTCACAAAATTAATTTATTAGTAAATATAGTGGATTCACAAATTTATAACCTGGTGAACCAATTTGTTTCCCACAAAATTAATTTATTAATAAATAAAATAGATTGACAAATTTATAACCTGTTGGACCAATTTGTCTGTCACAAAATTAATTTATTAACAATAATAAATTTTATATATGCGGTGCACCAAGTGTCTTTCATGCGTACACTAGTTATAAATAAACCCATGTAGTCACTCACATACACAATTGGATGAGTCGACGATTTCAATGATGCCAAAGCATGACACCTTTGAAAATTCAATCAATTTCACACATATATATATATATATATTTCTTTTCAATTCTTCATTTGTGTATAGTTTATATCTAAACCAACCTATAAGTGGAGGGCAAATATTTTTTAGCAATTTTTATTTCCTTTTTAAGTTAACTTTTAAAAAGAATTGTCATTTTTTTAATTTACTTTTTAAAGCCTTATTGTCCCTAAAATTTTAAAAAGAATATTGTACCAAATTTGAAATAAATAAATAAAATAAAATAAATACCCACTAAAAATTGTCAACCGGCCGCACATGTGCGCGATCATCCGCCCGATTGATCGATTTTCTGATGAAGCTTTAAAAACCTCTATTGGAGCACTTGATATCAAATGTACTTTTTACTCAAATTTAGTAAAAATTTAGATGCACCTTGGAGATGCCCTTAAAGATTGATAAGATGGAGTAACAAAAAGAAGGACATTGTCACTTGACAAGAAATGCAGGGGATTGATTGTCACGATTTCATGTGCAGAGATCAAAGTGAGATTTCACTAGAAGTGTAAGGTGTTAATTGTCATGATTTCATGTATAGGGATCAAAGTGAGATTTGATGTAAAGTGTAATTTACTATATATATATATAGATATAGGGAAAAACACGGGAGCTCGAGGGGGTGCTCCCCCAAAACCCCCGAATTGCCATTTTTGGCAAAAAAAAAAAAAATGCAAGGCAAGTTAAAAAAAAAAAGAAAAAAACAGTTTACTGAAAATGGAAATTAGGGGGATTCGGGGGGAGGGGATTTCGAGCTACCAATCAAAATTGATAGATATATATTCATATGCTGAAAAAAAGGACAAAGATGCAAGAAAACATAGCTTTAGAAATAAAAAATGTATAAACATAAGATTATATTATTGTGGAAAATAGAGCTTCATGGTTCTAGATTTTGCAAAATCATAGTTCATCTCTTTGATTATTTACAATCTGCATTTTATTTTAACCGAATGCAATAAAAATTTAATGTAAATTTTATGACAAAATGCGTATATGTGGGAAATGAAGGTGATTTTCCTCTTTTTCTCTTATTTCGTTGTTATATACTTGTTACATAATTGGATTATGTTAAAGAACTAAACAATGGAGTAATAGAAGGAAGATATTAACACTTGACCAGAAATCCATGGGATTAATTGTCATAATTTCATGTGTAGGATCAAGTGAGATCTGGTGGAAAATGTGATTTACCTGATCAACTTTGACTCTGAATTTTTTATTTTATCTCAAATTGGTAAAATTACTTTCAATTATTAGGATTTTTACGGAAAATACGTGTATGAGAGACATGTGTCATACTTTTAAGAGAAAAATTGTAACTTGATCAATTTAGTGATGTAACATCAACCCATCCAATAAATTTTTTTTGTCAAAAACTTTAACGACGTTATCAATTAGACCAAATTAACATAAAATTTAAAATTAAAAAGAAAAATGAAGCCAATTGAAACTGTAAGGACTAAAATGATACAAACGACAAAATGTAAAGACTATTCATGTAATTATTTTTTTAGAGTTGATTACCTAAAAGTCCTATTTATAAATGTTATGGTAGTTCAGGTCATATCTAAGAATTTTTGAACCAATAAGTCCTACTTAGTAAAATTGAGAATATTATCAATTTTTTTTTTTAACAATTTTCAAAATTAAGAACATTATAAATTTTGCATAGTAATTTTCAAGATAATTTTTTCGCTAACTGATGATAAAAAACAGAGCATGAGATTAAATATTTTTTTTCCTTCTATTTATTGGTTTTATTCAACTATCTAATAAACCGATAACATTATCAGTTTTTTTATTTTTTATTTTTTTATTTAGTTTTTCACATCAATGTTTCATTATCATACATCTTTATAGACACAAAATTTTCAGTTTTGCATAAAAAATATATCATTTTTTTTAATTAAAAAAAAAAACACTATTTTTTTTGTTTGTAAATAATTTTTTAAGTTTTTTCAATTTGAAAGTTGATATATTAAAAATTTTGAAAATCAAAATAAATGTCAAATCATTATGTTTATTTATAGTAAATCATAAATGATGAGCAATCATTGTTTGAAAGTTAATTCCGACTATTAAAAATTTAATGAGATTTCAAGTTCTAAAAAATCGTAATTAAGACTTAATGAAATATAAGTTTATAAGTTAGGACTTATGTGTAAATACCCCATCTTTTTATTATAAAAAACATTTATGATGAAACAAACATTAAAATCTCAAACAATATACTTTTCAATGAATATGATCAAGTAATTTACCGACTCCTCTATTATTTTTTTTAATTATTTTTTTCTATTTTATATTTTGGCCGGCAGTGGACATTGTCATTCACTATAAGAAAAAACACATTCGGCGACTAATATGCTTTTGTATTTTGTCAAATTTATACTTTAACCCCTATGTCACTGTCTCCCTTCAGTACTCAAGCGATTTACAATGGAGGTGTTTGTTTCAGCTTTTCATAGTTAACTTATGACTTTTAACTTTGAAAAAGTTATTTTGGACTGTTTGGTTAAACTTATTTCAAACAGCTTCTGATTCTAACAGCTTATTTTAACTCAAAAAAGCTAATTATGAGAAGCTGCTTACCCCTTATTTCTGATTATCAGCTTCTGCTGTGGACATGTTAATTTATGGTTATAATCTTAAATTTTTTTATTTTTTATTTTTTTAAAAATAAAAAAAGACTCAAATGGACTATAGATTATTATTATTATTTTTTATAAGAAATGTAGACAAACAAAAAATAAAAATTAATTGAAAAAGATATTTCACAGCTTATTTAACAAACACTACTCAGCAACTTAAATCTATAAACCAACAGCTACACCAAACAGATTAACAACTTCTAATTAAAGTCATAATCTATAATCTGTTAAGGTATAATCTATAAACTGTTTTAACAGCTACACAAAACGGGGCCAATGCCTAAAAGAGAAGACTAAAGCATTGCAATTGTTTAGTAGAATAATAGGATTGTAACCATTCACCTACCCAAAAATACATTGAAAAATTTGTATATTCATATCTCTAGCCAAGTCACGGTGATATATGGATATAATATAATGCAACCTTTGAAATGTATATTTTGAATTGGTCCATGGTAAGAAAATAATTTGAAAAAAAAAAAAAATCTCAAGATTTAATTCTTATAACAAAATAAATTTTAAATTTTAAATTTTGTTAATTTAAACTTTAATCTTTTGATTTGTTTTCAATTTAAACCATTTGTTTATTTTTTGTGAAGTAAAACTGATGGAAAAATGATATTTCAGTCATTAAACTCAACAAAAAAAATATTTTAGATATTTTATGTACACATATGCTGAGTGCAATAGCTAAAATATTATTTTTCAGTTGGTTTTGCTTGACCAAAATAGACAAATAATTTAAATTAAAAAAAAATCCAAAGTTTAGAGTTAAATTGATAAAATAAAAAATTAAAAGTTTATTTTGTTACAAAGGTAAAACCTACAGTTTTTTTTTCTTTTTTGGGTTGTAATTTTCCAAACTAATTTTGTGGTACTTTTGTTCAAATGAGGTCTTGAAGCCTTAAATTGAATTATGAACTGTCATGATTGGTTCTAGATCTGTTTTTTTTTTTTTTTTTTTTATTAGTAAAGAAAAATTTCATTTAACAACATGAAATGAAATTGGTTCTAGATCTGTTTGTATTGATGATATTCAAGTTTGTAAGAAACGAATATAAAAAAGCAAGAAAACAAAAAAAAGGTGCAAGAGGGAGTGAGAGAGATTTTTTTTAATATTTTTTTTAAATAATTAAATTAACTACTAATTAAACGTCTACACTAAAATGCACACATTATATGTTATGGAATATTTTATGAAATACTTTTAAGTGTTTCATATTTTCCTTTGTTCTAACATGTGACAAATCCTAAACTTATTTCATGCTTTTTGAAAAAAAATAAAAAAAAAAGTTTTGAAAAATCAAAAATTTTTGACATAATACATATCTACCTAAGAAATATTTTTTAAAAGAAATCTAAATAAACGAAACTCAGCCTTTGTTTGAGATGTGAGTTGATTTTTTATTTTTTTTGACTTTTTGACTATTTTAACCCAGGGCTAAAAAGCCTCATTTAAGATGGATTTTTTGATTTTTTTTTTACTTTTGTGAGAGAAAAAATAAAATGATTATGATTTGAATGTGACATTTTATCTTATTATTATTATTATTATTATTATTATTATTATTATTATTTTGTGTGTGAGACTAAAATAGCCCCGAAACAACATGCCAAACATAAGCATTTTGTTTTACCCTCAATAGATAGCTCCAAAAGAAGGCTATTTATCATACAGCAACATGTCCATGAGTAATCACGTTGTTCACTATTAATACATAACAATAATTAGACTTTATAATAAAATAAAGAATATATTGCATCGATAGTCTTTGTGTTTTGACTTTTGTGTTATTTTGATATCTATAATTTTAATTTGTTTAATTTTAATTTTGAATTTATAATTTTGTCTCAATTTAATTCAATTGATTACAATTGTCAATATTTTTTGATAGAAAACGCGCACATAAGTGGCAATATATTATACTTTTATAGGTAAAATTATAAATTTGTTCAACCTAATAAGCTAATATCAGCCAACTCAGCAATCATTTTCTTTCATAAACTCTAATCAACAATATCAATTGGAAATTACAGGGACAAAAAGGACACAAATGACAAAATGCAAGAAATACCAATGTAATTTGTCCTAAAATAAAAATGTGAGATATTCATACTATGAGTATGAGGCATTGATTGATTAGCATGATTAATAGTGAAGGGATTAACAATACATAAAATTAATATTGTTTTGAAAACATGGTTAAAAGTAATTTTTTTTTTTTTTTTTTTTTTGACTTTTTTGGGCCACATCTTATCTCTAGTTTTTGGCACATTTTTTAAAAAAAGTCAAAAAAAGTTCAAAAAAAAAAAAAAAAAAACTAACTATTAACCTACTTTCTAGTCCAATTTGATTAGTGGAATAAATTATCTCATTTTATTCACGTTTATTATACAATTGATACATCTCAATTATATATTTGTTTTACGTTATTAGTTGCAAAAATAAATATAAAAAAAAGTTAGCTAATTTTGTTGGATAAATTGTCCATCGAAATCGAATTTGAATAATAAAAAAATGCAATCAAATCGGATGAATTAATAACCTCAATTTTATGCTATTATATTGTTAGCAAACATGCCCTGACTGTAATATACCATGCGAGCCACAACCATTGACGACAACTACTGATAGTCCAAAACAGAAGATTGGTGTCCTTCAAAACACACACTTCATCCAAAATAATTAAATTACAAACTTGAATTTTGTATTTATGTAGTTATATCCTTCCCCAAATAGATAAGGGGCCTAAGCAAAGGTGGTACCAGCAGCGCCACTTCATAAGCTCACGTCATAGGAGTAGTTAGCAGCTTCCCTTGAAATATTGCAATAAAAAAATAAATAAAATGGAGAACTTATGCAAAAGTAAGAACAAAAAAGGGCTTCGACTAGAAAATTGTTAAATTTTAAAACAAGTTGAGATTTTTCAAGCATCTAAGTTATTAATATAATTAAATATCAGACCATTGTTTGGTCATTAATGATGTGGAAATAGAACTTACTACACAAAGCCGAAGGTATTTGTACTAAAATAGGACCTGAATATTGTGAGTAGAAACAAACCCAACAACTTAAGCAAGGTTTGCATACTACAAAAAATTAAACATTTCAAAAATCAAAATTTAAAGATAAAATTATTTTTTAAGAATTAAATATTTTTGTTACGAAAAGTGTCTATTAAAATAGTAGAGAGAGAGAGAAAGAGAGAATATAACTCTGTATACTTCAATGATAAATATGAGTGAATACAAGACTCCTTTATATAAGAGAAGGAGAAACTAATATGGTAATGCACAATCTGGTAATGCCTAATATGATAATATAGATATATGGTAAGTATGATAAATAGAATATATACTTACTATATTTAACACTCCTCTCAAACTCACCAACTTGAGTTTGGAGAGAGAAACTAAAACATGAAATAAAACTAGAAGAATAAAATGAAAGACAAATAGATTACAAAGTCCGAACGGGAGTACCATGTCGTTTGAGATAGATCGGAGGCTGGAGCTAATGTCCAGAGACAGTTTAAGGGGTTATTATATTTAACAGTGTTATTATTATATTTTTAGCAACGAAAATTGGATGTTTGTGATGAATTATTATCTTTTTTGGACCAAATTTTTATCTCAAAAAATAAAATATTTTAAAACCAAATTATTTTGTCTCTAAAAATATATTTATTAGTGATATTTTTAAAATTTTGTTGCTAAAAGCTTTATTTTTGACTTTTCAAGACGATTTTCCAGCGACTATTCTCACGACGATAAAAATTAATCCGTAAATGTTTTGTAATAAAATTTTCACTTTTCGAGACCAAAAAATTTGGCCTCTAAAACTCTTATATTTTGACTTTACACGTTGATTAAAACAAAAAAAAAAAAAAAGGAATAAATTACATCCACACCGTTTCAGATTTGTCTTTAATACAACCCCCTCTCTGAGGTACTAAAAGTTACATTCCTCTGCTTGAGATTTATAGTTAAATTACAAATGGTATAAAAAATATAATATAAAATATATAATATAAAATTTTTTTTTTCATGATTCTTGATTAGTGATTGTGTGGTGTGTTTTTTATTTATTGGGTAATTCAGGTTGTGAGAATTCTTCATGATAAATATTCATATATTTTTCATGACCCCTAGCATTACTGATTACAAATTGCCTCTTCCGTTAATTAGGGTTAGACCAATTAACAATTTTTGCTTATGTCAGCAGTTTATTTATTTAAATGCTAATTTTACCCCAACCTCCCCTTTTCTCATTATTATCATGAACAAGCATGTCCATTGCTACTTTACTGATAAATTTTTCGTAGAAAAAAAAAATACTGGTTGAGTTCTATTTCTGACGTTTCCTCTCTATGCATCTCTCTCAACCTCCAACACACAGCCCTTGGCACTTAACCCAACATCCCCCAATCAATGCAAACTTAAGTTGAATGGTGGGGTGTGGGATATGGTAGCAATGGGTTAAGTGGTAGGAATGATACAAGGTGGTGCGTTATGGTGGTTGTGAGTGGTGGATATAGGTTGTGTCATTGGCTGTGCTTGAGTCATGGAAGGGAAGGTGAAGAGGTGAGGATAGCTTGGTAAATTCATACTCTCAATTGAGGGTAATACAGTTATTTTATTTTTCTGTTAAAGGTGTTAATGGACCAACTCTGACAAGGTTCAGTGTAACTTTCAAAATCTTAAAGAGGAAGGTATATTATAAACAAATCACAGGGGTGTAGGTACACTTAATTTTTTTTTGATCGGCGTGTAGGTACACTTAATAGTCCATGTATTTTGTCTCTTGGATCATTTTGGTTTATACATTTGCAATCAACTCAATTTTGACCATCAATTTTGAAGTTCGTGTCAATTTAGTCTCCATTTGATAACGCAGATAAAGTTTTTGATAGAAAATAGTTACTGAGTTAATTGAGGTTAACTCACTAAGATAATCAAATTTATAATTTTAGCTTTAAAAAATGACACATGCAGAAAATAGTTACTGAGTTAATTGAGGTTAACTCATTGAGTTAATTAAATTTATAATTTTAGCTTTAAAAAATGACACATGCAAATTATGTACACATTTTTACGTAAAAAATAATAACGTTTGTAATCAATTAAACCAAATTAATAAAAAATCTAAAATTAAAAGTCAAAATAGTTCTAATTGAAATGTAAGAATCAAAATGACAGAAAAGGGCCAAACAAGAAAATGGACAATAAAATATTTTTAGTATATGTTCTTTACATAAACACTGGACAAAATTATAATTTCAAGTAAAATTCATGAACACTGCACACAAACAATGTTGTTCACAATCCATCGATCAATTTATCACGATCTGACAAACACTCTCCACACAAACTCCATATCACTATCTCCAATTGTTCAAAAAACTACAAATCTTTCAAGTTTTTTTTGAAAGATTTCCAAGAATTAACCATTTGAAAGACACTACAATCGTATCCACACATCACCTCTTTTACGAATTGAGCCACAATCAACTAGAAATAAAAAAAAAAAAAAAAAAAATTCAAGGTTAATTACAAGATCATCCATCTCACTCATCAGTGTCATCCAAAACCTAATAATATTGCATATTGTAATTTGTATTTAAAAAATAGGCAAAATCTTTTTTATCCCCTGTCGTTTAGGCCAGTTGCACTTTATCTCCTATCGTTTGGAAATAGCCATTTATCCCTTTTGTAATTTTAGACTAAACTGCTACCATTAGTTGTTCCATTTGACTTGACAAATTTTGACATGCTAGTGAGGAAATTGATGGGAAATTTTATTTCCACACACGAAGTTTTCTTACTCTACTCATTTAACAAAATTACTATCTCACCCACCGCCATCTCACCCACACATCTCACAATTTCTCTATACACATCTCACCTACCACCATCTCACCAACCACTTCACCGCTGGCCATCGCCTTCTATGCCCAAACCTATATAAAGCGGAGAACAACACCTGATTATATAACTTCATCAATAGGTGGACTTCATTCTGAAAATGAAATTTGAACAATTAATCTTCCAAAACTTAAACAGAAGAAATATAGCCCTACATATTAAAACAAGATCATATACCTATTGAAAGCAAGTTACGGAATTGAGTTTACAAAAGTTGCATTGAAGGGTGTATATTAGATGTCCAATCTCCATTGCCAGTAGAGAAAAGACACGAGAAGCTCTATCACTGGGCACAAGTAGGTAAAGAATTCTTGAGACTGTTGAGTAAGAGCAAGCAAGAAGAAGGCTCATCATCATCATCATCATCATTACCATCTTCTTCTTCTCCTCTTGGCTATGCAAGGCCACCCAAAATCTCCATGAGAGCTATGCTTGGAGACAGAGATATCTTAGAAGTTACACTTTTAGTACCAAGAAACAACAAACTACTGCAGCGAAGACAAAGAAGTGGCATAGTGTAAAGAAGAAGAACTACTTGATCAAACCCAACAATGATCCAAAGGTGAAGAAGTTTCTGAGAATGGGTCATGTTCTTTCATTGATGCTTTGCCCAAGTTCGTGTTCCTGTGTGTGGCTAAAGTTGATGTTCATGCAAATTAAGGTTTTTGGAGTGAGAAAGGATGGAAGGAGATGATGTGCACAGAAAAGGTTAAGGTATATTTGGAATGTGAAGTGCGTAGACTGAGATAAATAAGTAAAAATCAAATTACTAAATGTGTGGATTGAGAAAAGATGTACACAGAAATAATTTGGTGTGTGAAAATAGAATTTCTCAAAATTAATGTTTTCCTCCAAAACTAACTACATAAAAAGTCATAAATCCTATAGGTTTCTATATAATGAAAATTGTTAAGATGTTAATTAAAATAAAGTAAAATAAAAATATAATTAAAGATTGATCTAATATATAAAATATAATTAAGAATTGATTTAAAAATATAAAATAAACAATAGTTAAGGATTGATTTAAAATGTAATAAGATTAAAATATTAAGAATTACAATAAATAATTAAACATTTAGAATTAATTAAAATATAATTAGATTAAAAGGTTATAAATTACAAACAATAATTAAAATCGACCATTCGTTGTTTTTTTTTTTTTTTTTTGAACGGCAAAAACAAACCTTTATTGATGAAAATAGCCAAATAGGAATTACATCAAAAAAGGAAGAGGAAGTGCAAAAGGCATCAAAGCAAACCGCACGATCCCAACTAGGTTGGCACCGCGAGGAAAGCCCAATCATTTGCCAGCACACCACAAGGTTGAAGAGAGAACAACCACAAGAAACACAAAAAAACCAAAACACGAAAAGCTGTTCACCACCAAACATGCACCATCCAGCAGCTGGCCTGCTTAGCACACCCTCAGAACTGATGCACCAACAAGGAATTCCTAAACCAAAACTAATGCCTCAGAGTAGAAAACAATCCTGTTGCCAAGAAGAACAAGGAAAAGGATGATGAACTGATGCACCAACACAGCAGCCACCAAACAAGCACCAACAGTCCATCGGTCCACCAACACAGCAGCCACCAAACATGCACCAATGCAAACAAGATCCCAGACCTCACACCAATGCAAACCCAGCAGACCATTCGTTGTTAATGTATAGACAACTATATATATATATATATATATCTGTATCTATTAGTTTGCTCATATATATAATTGTACATGTATGTGAATAATTTATAATTTAATATGTGATTAAATTAGTAAGTAGGTTAAAATTTTAAAAATTAAGGAAAAAAAAATTGAAGTTTCTTGACTAAAAGTATTTAATTTAGAATTTTTTTTAACTTGATCTTTTACAAACATGATGAGATTTAGAGAGAGAATAGAAATAGTATAATCATATTTTTTATCACTAAAGGATTTTTTATTTTTTATTTTATTTTTATCGGTGAAAGTCAATTGTTAGTTATTAGATTAATACTTATAAGAGTTAAACTCTCCACCTTTTGTAAAACACCAAGTGCTTGTCCCCTTTATTTAACTCCGACATTTAACTCCGAATGAGAGTTGAACCATGACCTCATTCTACGCACTGAACCCTTAGGAAAATCACGGTGGCCAACTAGGTTAGACCTAGTTGATTTTTTAATTTTTTAATTTTTTTTTTATCACTAAAGTTAAAGGAGTTACTGTTACAATTTAGTTTAAAACCACATAAGAAAGGTAAATTGTGGCTATTTTTAAAAAGACAAAGAAGGTAAAATGCACATAGAGTTAAAATGAATCTTACCCTAAAAAATTAGTGCTTTTACTGCAAATTATTTAACTAGAATTGGTCTCATTGAATTGAGAGGCCCCGTTTGGCAATAACTTTCTTTGATTAAAATAGTCAGTAAAAATAAAAAAGACTAAAATAATTAATAAAATAAAATATCACATCCTACACATTAGATGTGAAACTAGAATAAGACTATGAGAGGCTATGATCCCCTGTTTTTGTGAAAAATTCTATTTGCCATAACGCTTTTAAAATATATATGTTATTTTATAAATAAAATAGCATCTCAGTATAATATATGTATATATATATATCATTCTCTTACCATCTTATGTTATCATTTTATTTTGTACCAAAAAAATTTCTTTATTCTAATAGAGATTACTTCTATGGCAATTGATTTTTTTTTTTTTAATGTTTATATGTCATATTATATATACATGTGTGTTTGTATATATAATGAAAAAATTTATTTGTCTTTGACCCCTCCAGTGATACAATCTTGGTTTTGACCTATTTATTCAACTACAAAATAAATAAATAAATAATTCACAAATCATCTCAAACATAACTTTTTTACACCCTCATAAAATAATCAAAAAATTAAAAAATAAACTAAAATAGCCAAGTTTTCAAATGAGAACTTATTTTATAACTCGGAAAAATTTCATTGAGCTTCTTTAGTTAAATTTCTCAGTGTTATTTTATTAATCAATTAGTCTATTGACTGCTTTCAGTGAAATTTCACATGATCTGCTTTCTCCAATTAAGCAGAAAACTGAAATGCCATTATGCCACTACCAAAAAACTGTTCTTCAATAACTCCTATGGAAAACAAAATTTTCTTTGGATTTCAACTGAATAACTTGATTAATATCACTTCCAAACCTAGATGGCAGATTCTATAGCTCAAACTGTGATGTATGTTATACCATGCATGCCAATGCCATAACTATTGACAACACTGATAGTCCAAAACAACACATTGGAGTCCTTCAAAACACACACTTAATCCAAAATAATTAAATTACAGACTTGAATTATTTATTTAAGTAGCTATATCCTTCGAGAAATAAATAGAGGGCCTAAGCAAAGATGGTACCAGCAACTCCACTTCATATACCACGAACTGACCATCACAAGCTCGTGTCTTAGGTGTAGCAGCTTCCCTTGAAAATATAGCACCCCCCCCCCCCCCCCCCCCCCCCCCAAAAAAAAAAAAAAAGGTTTAAACAATCTCAATTATCACTTAAAGCAAAATAAATATTGGGCAGCCATTAATAGTTTCTAAATAGGAGTTATTTAGAATCATGAAAAATCTAAATGTTTAGAATCTCATCATAAATTAGATACAACCACGAGATGAATCCATTAAAAATGCGTGCGCATCTCATCATCCCATATGAAAGGGTTGTATTGTAGAGACCCTAATTTTTTTGTAATTACATTTGAAACCCGGAGCCTTAGTTTAATAGCATTTTGGTACCTAGTTTCGTAAAAGTCTACAAAATGGCCCAATAAAGAATAATTTTCCTGTATATTATCAAAATTAAACCGAGAACACCACTTTATAATTGAAAATACCCTAAAACTTGGTTTTTATTTATTTACCTCTTTGCTTATAAATTAATTCATACATTTTATTTTTATTTTTATTTTTGTTGTTCTTTTATTTATTATTTATTTGAATATTTATTACTTATTTGAATAGAGTATTATTTATGTGAATATATACATAGTTTAAATATATATATATATAATATGTTGGTGGAAGAGTTGGGTGGATAACAACAAAAAAATAAATAAAATAAAATAAAAATAAAATAAATATCTAGCTATTTAGTTTTCTTAGCCATTAAGCTACCTTATATTATATAAATTGAGGGCTTGTCCAAATCCACTCCCACGTTTTTCTAAAGCCCAAGGAGAGGGTGAGAGAGGGAGAGTTGGCTCAAGGGAAGGGAAGTAGAGAAGTAAGAAGAAGAAGAACAAAAAAAGAAAAAAAAGAAGAAGGAAAAAAGAAGGAATTCTTGAAGGTAAGAACATACCTCTTCCTTATTTTCTCCAATCCTTTCATCATCTCATTCTATGGTCTAGTATGCCTCTTGTGTTGCAAATTGATGGTAAATAGGGTGTTTTTGGTGTGTGTGAAGGTGTAGGTATGAAATAGTGCTATTGTCTTGCAAACTTGTGAAATTAGGCACTACTGGAACTTCTCTAATTTAAAAGAAATATCAAATCTATCTAATTCTCAAATCTGAATTTATTGTAGGATATTTTATGTGTTTAGAGTTTGTGACAATTTTATTAGCTCCTAATTGTGTGTTTTTAGGGCTTGGATAATTTGTTGAAAAATCTGGTCCTGAATCTCTGAAAAACAGTCCACTTTTAGCAATTTTATAAAATTCTAGAAAAATCATCTCATGTTGGTTTTTTTGTCAAAAGTTAGAACTCTGAGTCCCCTTTCCAACAGATTTTAATTGAGTGAAAACCATCGGGTAGATTGAGAGAAAAGCTAGTTTTCTCAAAGGGTGACAAATCTGGACAGGTTTTCGAATATAGTTTGTAGATGAATTTTTGGAGGGGCTGTGAAACTTCTGAAATTGGAACTGAAACTAGACAGATTGAATACTAGTTCTGTGCAATTTCAGCCCCTAATTTGACCTAGAAGTATTTTTACCAAAGCGTTCTTGTTAGCCCTGCAGAACCGAACAGTGCTGGAAATGGTGTTTTGTTGTGTTGTTTGTCTCTAAGTATTTTAAAGCATGCCTAATGTTATTTTCTTGCCTTACCATACCTATGTATGATTATCATGAGCTATATTTCATTTCTTATGTTTGTCTCATGCTTTTTTATATTACGAAATTACCGAATGTGACTAGCTTGCTTGGCAAAAGATCTAATAAATGGAAAATGGAAAGGGGTTGGTAGTGGGTGACGTTCCCTTGTGCTTCAGAATGATTTATGTATTGAACATGTGAATGAAATTAAAACCAAATGAGTTAAGTCTTGCGCAAGCGGTCTAAGCGAGCCCCTAGGTTGACACGGATGTATTCAGACTCTATGCGGTGGTTTCGGGGTGTAAGCGAGCCCTTTGGTATGGTATGTGCAGGGTGTAAGCGAGCCCTAGGCACGATTTGGTATGGTATGTGCAGGGTGTAAGCGAGCCCTAGGCACGATTTGGTATGGTATGTGCAGGGTGTAAGCGAACCCTATGCACGATTTGGGTGTAAGCGAGTCCACTTGTTTGGCTGTCTCTTTTGAGGTCTATCAATGTCACTGACTGGTAAATAACCGGGAGGTGGGCATAGGTGGTAAGGTCTGCAAAGCAGCAAAAGGGGGAGTTCTGAATAGTCTGGTGTTCAATCGTTGTGGTTGGGTAGAATGATCTGTTTAGGGAATTCTAGATGTCTAGTCTAACTACTAATTCATAGAACCTTGTTGTAACATTGTATGTTATGTTACCTATTTTGTTCTGTGTATGGTTGATTGATTGATAGAAGATATGGGGGTGTGTGTGTTTTTACTGGGCATTCCAAGCTCATGGTGTGTCATGCCAGGTGATGAAGCAAATTACAATGGTGAAGGTTATTTCGAAGGAAAACAGGATGAAGTGTTGAAGCTGTGGTTCATTTGAAGACTTAGACTAGTTGTTTCTTTTCCTTTTGACTTTTGGTTTGGCAATGTTTTGGTAATCCTGTAATGGAACATAAACGAATTATCTGTGATATTAACTCTAGTTATATATGTATATTAAGATGTTCTGGTTATCTATCATACTTGTGTTGTATTATTGTGCGTATTTAACAGCCCGGAAGTTGGGGCGTTACATGTATCTTGTTCTGTGATTGAATTTTATGCTCATAGAAGAGTTGCAAATTCATTGCGTACCTGAAGTTATTAGGCTTGAAAAAAAAAAAAAAACAAACACGACCATTTCATTGAGCACATTGTCACACAATTAGTTGATTTTGTAAAATTACAATAGAAATGGATAACTTATAAACAAAGACAGAAATAGAAAGGAAAAAAAAAAAGGCTTTGACCAGAAAATTAAATTTGAAAACAAGTTGAGTTTTTTAAACATCTAATTTGTTAATGTAACTAAATATCAGACCATTGTTTGGTTATGAATTCATGTGGAAATAGAATTTACCACAGAGCCAAAGGTACTTGTACTAAAATACGACTTGAATATTTTGATTAGAACAAAGAACTAAAAGATACCTAAGAACTTATAAAAGGTTTGCATTTTGCAGTTAAAAAATCTTGGTTACAATTTAAAAAGAAGATTTTAACATGTAAACAAGGATGGCCTACAAACAATGCCCACACAAAAGAATACAAGAAGAAACAATGCCCACACAAAAGAATACAAGAAGTAACAAAATCGAAGTAAGACATACCGATTTTCCTTAAAGATTCCTTTGTAGTCTAGCCATATTTGATACTGCAGCCACATAGAACTAATTTTGTATGCGGTCCAAGAATCTGAAGTAGGCATATCTCAATGGACTGTTACAAAGCATAGTGTTAGGACCCTTTGTTGTCAAAATTCGCGGATCAAAATCAAGGTTGTAACATGTTAGAGCTTTCCAGAGTTTCCAAGTTTGGTCTCCTCGCTCGAGCAGGGATTACAAGGTCACAGTATCTCTGCTTCACCTGGAAAAGTACTGGATGGTGTGATTCGACGCTCGAGCGTGGAAACTTCTGCTCGAGCGTGAAGCCTATATGAATCATTCAATTTTGAAGCCTCCGCTTGAGCGGGCATTCCCACGCTCGAGCGGACCGCGCGAACTCAGATTCTATAAATTCGCATGATGGGCCTGTTTTAGGATTACTTCTCCTAGATCTTGTTTAGGGTTTTCTAGGGTTTTGTTTGAAGTTTTCTTCTGAGATTTTTGATAGTTTTCCTTGATGTTCTTGAGAGAGTTCTAAACTTATGAATTGAGATTCATACATCAAGGAGTTTGATACTTTATATTCAAGAGAGTTCTCTTCGGTGGCTTCCGAAGATCAAAGACGTAGAGTTTCAAAAGGCGTTTGATTCTATACGTAGTCGTTAATTCGACAAGTGAAGTTGTGGAATCAACTTCAGAGTTGATCAGTTCCGTGACGAAGGCGTGGTGAAAGAATTACAGAAGATTCGAGGACAAATTGACTGGGTTGGGTAATTTGTATATTATCTTTGTAATCTTTCGTTCTTCAGTAGTGGATTGATTAATGGCGGTTCGCCCGTGGTTTTTGATTACAATTGAAGGTTCTTCAATTGTGGTTTTTCCACGTAAAAATCGTTTGTGTTGATTTATTGTTTATTCCTAAAAACAAACAAACTAAAATCACTCTCATAAGTGCTTGTTGATTTTAGATTGAGTGTTTTGAATAATTGGGATTTGGAATATTTTAATCTTGATCTAATCACGAATCACTTAGGATTTTCACATAGTGCCAAAAACTCCCCAGAATCCAACAGTGAAACCAATTCCCATGCTGACATAAAATCCTGAGGTAATAAACCTGTCCTCGTCTTCTTGAATCCCTTTAGTAGAAATTGGAGGTTCCACAACCGTTTTCTCTCTTGGACACTTATTGGGTAGGGGACACCCACAGAGTTTAGGATTCTTAGAATATGCAGAGGCATCAAAGCTTTGCAATTGAGTGCTTGATGGAATATTTACCGACAAGTTGTTATTTGACAAGTTCAATACACTAAGAAAATTTAGATAAGTAAGGCTTGTAGGAATCTCACTAGAAAATCTATTTGCAGATAGGTCAAGAGCTTCCAACATCTTCATCTGACCAATCTCTTGGATGATTCTTCCAGCCAAATTGTTTCTTGACAGGTTCAAGGAAACCAACCATGCAAGACTCGCAACTTGCTGAGGAATTTTTCTAGTCAATTTGTTGCTAGAAAGATCAATAATTTTCAGTAGTCTCAGTTGTTTTTCGTACTCCCTCTCTTGTCCTTTCCATTGAACCAATGCATTGATCTCATAGTAATGGAGACTTGAGAGAAACAAACCATCTTCTTATGTATTGTAGATGAAATGAATGGTTCCTTTTGAACTATTACTTTGAACCAAAGTAGAAAAATTATTGAAACATTGTGGTAGCTTTCCTGATAAATCATTTTGAGAGAGGTCCAAAACTTAAATATAGTTAAGGTAGCAGATATCTTGAGGTATGCTTCCATAGAATTTGTTGGATCCTAGACTAAGAACGATTAACCTTGTGAGATGCATCCCTATCAATTAAACATCAAAGAAAACTAACAAAGAAACTCCAAATATAAACCCTAGAACCCTCAAAGAAGATCTGGAAGTCGTAATCCTAGATTTGGAGCAACTTGAGGTTTTATAGAATCTGAAATTGCGAGGTTCGCTCGAGCGTGGGAATGGACGCTTGAGTAGGGCCTCTATATCGCGTGTTCCGAACCAGGGTATACGCTCGAGTAGGGAAATGGACGCTCGAGCATAAAAACACGCCTCACAGCATATTTGCGGACAGGTCAAACTTCCTGGAAAGAATTATCTTCTGAAACTTCTCTGTAAGGCACAATTCGAATTGGATTTGCATTTAAGTACTCATAACCTCACTGAAATAAAAGAGCGAATAAAAGTACAACTGAAAGGAGTTTTGTCAAATGAGATTGCTAAGAATAAAACCTAACAAACCTATTGAGCTAGGAAGTGCTCCAGAAAAATTATTGTTGTCCAAATTGATAACTCGAAGTGCTTTCAAATGTTCCTAACAATTTGGAAGTCCTCCTGATAATAGGTTACTTGAGAGGTCAAGATAGGAGAAAACTTCGGTGCTAGAAATTGCACATAAGAAAGAAATTGACCCCGAAAACATGTTTTTGGAGAGATTAAAAAATGTTAAGTTCGATGGAAGTGGTGGTATTTGACCTGTAAAGTGATTATAACTTAAATCTATGCTGATAAAATTATGGAAATTCAAAGATAAATCTGGTAACAAGCTGTTTAATTGGTTGAAAGAAAGATTTAAATCACCTAACTTGGGTGATAGATCCCAAAACCAATTAGGGACAGTATCTGAAATTCCAGCTCCAGAGATCTGAAGCTTGTAAAATGTATTTTTCTTTCAAAGCCATTTTGGGAAATAAGGCCCCAACTTGCAAAATGCCAAGCTTATTTCACGAAGTTGAAAAGGAGGATCCCAATCAAAAGTAAAGTTCAAAACTAGTTGGTTAAAAGACAAGTCCAAATATTCCAGACTGTAGAGGTTTGGGAAGTGGGCTTCAGAGATTATGCCTTGATGAGAATTCGAAGACAAATCTAGGAGAACAACACTACGAAGTTGTCCAAAACTTCCTAGGAATGGCCCATTCAATTGGCTGCAACAGAGATCCAATTCCCTGAATGTTGAAAATCTTGTGAAATCAAGCAATGTGCCACTAAGTTGATTCCCCCCTAATTTCAAAGTCTGTAATGAGTTTTCAGATCGAGATAACTTGTGAAGAATCTCGAAAAGTTCTTTTAAATTGTTGAAACTCATATCTAACGATTGTAAATGACTTAGATTGACGAACAACTTTGGAATGCCACCTTCTAGATGATTAAAAGAGAGATCGAGATGTACAAGGGATATCATGTTCCCAAAAGCATCAGGAATGTGACCTTTTAAAAAGACCAAGATCAACAAGGTTGCTACTAAAGTTGACCAGCCAATTGCACATTAAAAAATAAGATAGGTGATTGACCCTGAGATCAAGCACAACAAGAGATGGAGAAGAATTGAAAGCATGCGTAGGAGGAATGGCATCTGTAAGATTGGACTCCATTAAGTGCAAGTTTTTTAAGGGAGGAAGATTATTAATAGATTCAACCCAATTGATTGCTTTACTAAGGTCTATCCCATCAAGAGCAAGGTGTCTTAGTAAAGAAAGTTGAGAAAGCCACTCAAGATTTCCATCATTTAAATTAAAATTCCAACCAAGATCTACATAAATATTAATAGAGAGATTAAGATACCTTAGGTTGGAAAGGTTCCCAAGCTGATGAGGAATCGGACCACCAAAGGAATTTTCGCTAAGATCTAAATACTTTAAATGCTGCAATTCAAGCAATGAAGGACTAATCTTACTGCTCAAATAACGGTCATAAGGACTGGACGCATGAAGATCGAGTATGGTTACATGACCACTGTGGTTGCTGCAATGGACTCCTCTCCATTTGCAACAGTCTTACTTATCTTCTTCATTCCCCCAAGTAGAGAGAATACCATAATGATCTATGGCAGCTTCTTTAAACTTGAGGAGAGCTTGTTTCTCCCTCTCTATGCACCTGACTCTATTAGCAGCTTCAACTCCTCCTGAGGAGAGTCTAAGAACAGCTATGTAGTCTGATAATAATAGTGAAAGCACAACCACAAACACATGGAGAAGTTGAATTGATTTTGATAGCATAATAATATTTTTTGTGACCATGATGGATGGCCACAATTTGAAGGATACGATGGTGAATCAGCAAAAACACAGACCCGCAATGAAGATTTTTGTTCGTTGTTTTTCTGAGTTCTGTTTTGATAAGAATACAGTGCTGTTAGTGCAAGACCAAGAAGCCACTGATCAAGCCACTGACCAAGAAGACTATGAGTCAGCTAGTGTACATCAAGACCTGCATAACGCAAGATCAAATCTCCTTTATCATAACTAACTTCTAACTGATTACTGTTAAAGAAGATTAGTTATGTAACCTCTGTTAGTTAGGATCATAGTTCAGTTAACTGTAGTTGAGTTAACAGTTGTAACCTTTTCTCTATAAAAATTGTATTAGTTGCAGATGAATGAAAGGTGAAAGATAGATTCAAAATATTCTTTATGGTATCAGAGCCACGAATGCTCTAGTGAGTTCAAAGGTCCTTCCATGGCTTCCATGGATTCTTCATTTCACCTTCCTTCAAATCTAAAATTTCTGGTCTCGAATCTGAGTGCATTTGTCACTGTAAAGCTTGATGTTAGCAATTTCATTGTATGGAAAAATCAACTCTTAAATGTTCTTCGTGCCACTGGACTGCTCGGCTATGTGAATGGAGCTGTTGTTCCTCCTTCTGAAATGATCACTGACAAAGAAGGTGTGAGTATTCTGAATCCTGAATTCACTCATTGGCATACTGTTGATGCTCACCTCCTGAGTTGTATTACTGCAACTCTTTCTCCTTCAATCTTTACATCTGTATGTCATTGTAAAACTAGTTTTGAGGTTTGGTATAATCTTGAGAAGCGATTCACCTCTCTCTCAAGATCACACATTCACCAGCTTAAGAATAAGCTTCATAACATCACCAAAACCTCTTCCTCAATGGAGGAGTATCTTGTACAAATCAAGGATATTGCTGATCAATTGGCTTTGGCTGGATCTGCTGTTGATGATGAGGATTTAGTTCTCTTGACTCTCAATGGTTTGCCGGCGGAATACAGTGCATTTACCACTACAATTAGAGCCAAAACAGATCCAATTTCAATGGATGTTCTGTCTTCGCTTCTCTGTTCTGAAGCTATTCATATTGAAAAGAATAATTCTAAAGTTTCTTCTGGTTCACACATGGCTTACTCTGCTTCCCATACTGCTCCATCACAGTTTCGAAATTCTGGTTCTCGAAATACTTATCGAACCAATTTTCACAGAGGAGATCGCACTGATTCACGAGGTGGTAGATTTTCTTCTCGTGGTCGCAGAGGTGGACGATCCAATTCCACTTCTATCATCTGTCAGATTTGCGGTAAGAATAATCATAGTGCTCTCAACTGTTGGTACCGATTGGACTCTTCTTTCCAGCCATCTGCTTCTTCACAGCCTGTTCATCATTCATTCGATGAATCAAGTAAAGCCTACGTTGCTTCTACATCACATCCTTCTGAGAACTGGTATTTAGATTCTGCTGCTACCAGTCATATCACACATGATCTTCAGAACTTGAATATGTATCAACCCTACGAAGGTCATGATCAGGTAATGGTTGGTGATGGTGTCTCTCTTCCGATTCAGCACAAGGGTAATGGCCTTCTCCCTACTCCTTTTTCCTCTTTCCAGCTTCGTAATGTTCTTCATGTTCCTCAAATTTCAGCCAATTTGATTTCAGTTCATCAATTGGTTAATGATAATAATTGTACTATAACATTTGATACTGATCATTTTATTATTCAGGACAAGACAAGTAAGGCTGTCTTGTACAAAGGTGTTTCCTCTCATGGCCTCTATCATCTTCCAGCTGCTCTTCCTAAGTCTCTCCCTCATCAAGCATGTTACAGAACTACTACTTCTTCTCCTGACATATGGCACTCTAGGCTTGGTCATCCATCTACTCACAAATTTCAAGTTCTTTGTAATAAATTTCAGTTGTCTGTACATAGAAATCAAACTTCTGTTGTTTGCTCACCTTGTTGTGTTGCAAAGAGTCACAGGCTGCCTTTTAGCCTTTCAACTACTGCTGTTAATAAACCATTTGCTTTAATTCACAGTGATGTCTGGGGCCCATTTACAGTTTCTTCTTCTCCTGCTACATACAAATTTTATGTCTTGTTTGTTGATGAATATAGCAAATTTACATGGATATTTCCTTTGCACTATAAAAGTGAGGTTTTTTCCAAATTTATGGAGTTTAAAGCTTTTGTGGAAAATCAATTTGAGATTTCTCTTAAAATTTTACGCACTGATAATGGTTCTGAATTTCTTAGCAATGAATTTCAAAATTTTCTCAAGAAATTTGGTATTGATCATCAATTAGCTTGTCCTTATACACCAGCCCAAAATGGTGTTGCTGAGCGCAAGCATCGTCATATTGTGGAAACTACTGTTGCTCTTCTGCATCAGTCCTCTGTTCCACTCACCTATTGGTTTGAGGCAGTTGCTACTTCTGTTTTTCTTATAAATCGCATGCCTAGTTCCAAGTTACAAGACCTCACTCCTTTTGAAAAATTATTTCATAAGTCTCCTGATTTCTCTTTTCTTCGTGTTTTCGGCTGTCTTTGTTATCCTTGGTTGCGTCCTTATTCTGCTCATAAACTTCAACCTCGGTCTGCTCCTTGTGTTTTCTTGGGCTATGTTCCTGCTACTAAGGGTTATCGCTGTCTTGACCCCTCTTCCAACAAAATATATATCTCCCGTCATGTCACTTTCCATGAACACTCTTTTCCTTTTTCTTCTTTATCTTCTTTCCCGTCTGTTTCTCCGACTGTTTCGTCTTTACAGTCTTTCTTTTGGCCCGTTTCTGTTGTTCCTCCCAGGTCTGGTGCTTCTTCTCCGTCTGTCCCTTCCTCTGTGTCTGCTCAGTCTGTTTCTGTTCCACCTGTTGCTCCTGCTTCTGCTGTAGCCCCGTCTACCTCTGCTATTCCTGCTCTCTTTCCTCTTTCTGCTGGTCCTTCTTCCCCTTCTCACAATTCTGCTTCCTCTGTTACCCTTCCTCATTCTTCAGTTCCAGCTCCTTCCTTCTGTGTTGATTTGTCTTCTTATTCCCTTCCTCCTCCTCCTACCAATGTTCATCCTATGATTACTCGCTCTAAATCTGCCTCTCTTTCTGCCCCTCTGTCCTTTGCTGCTATTCCTTCTGATCTTCTTGAGCCTTCTACTTTTAAGGCTGCTTCTCTTTCTCCTGCTTGGTCTGCTGCTATGGATGCTGAATTTCATGCTCTTCAACAGCAGCATACTTGGTCCTTAGTCCCCCTTCCTTCTGGCAAGCAGTCTATTGGCTGCAAATGGGTGTATCGGCTTAAAAAGAATTCCGATGGTTCTGTGGCTCGGCATAAGGCTCGTTTGGTTGCTAAGGGTTATCTTCAAGAGGAAGGATTGGATTATCATGAGACTTTCGATCCGTTGCCATGACCTACCATTCGGATTTTGCTCTGTCTGGCTTTACATTTTCGGTGGTCTATTACACAAATGGATATTTCTAATGCCTTCCTCCATGGGGTTTTAGATGAGGAAGTATACATGACCCAACCTCAGGGCTATGTTGACCCCCAGCACCTGCAGTTGGTTTGCCGATTACACAAAGCCTTGTATGGGCTTAAGCAAGCCCCAAGGGCTTGGTATTCTACCTTCTCTAAGTTTCTTCTCTCAAATGGCTTTGTGATTAGCTCTTCTGATTCTTCTCTGTTTATTCAACATACCTCTGCTACTCTTACAGTGCTTCTCATCTATGTTGATGACATTTTATTAACAGGCAACAATCCTTCTCATATCGCTGCTCTTCTTACCTCCATGCATGCTTCTTTCTCTATGAAGGAATTGGGTGATATTAACTATTTTTTAGGCATTTCAGTTGCCCATTCTCCTGCCGGCTACTTCTTGTCTCAGTCTAAGTATGCTCTTGAAATTCTTGGTAAAGCTGGCTTAACCAACTGCAAACCGTGTGCTGCTCCTATGTCTGTTAAACCTTCTTCTACTGCTTCTCATTCAGTTCCTTTTTCTCAGCCGTCTCTTTATCGCAGTCTTGTGGGCGCTCTGCAGTATCTTACCATCACCCGACCTGACATTGCTTTTGCTGTTAACCATGCTTGCCAGGCTATGCAGTCTCCTTATGAAATTTGATTTATTTCCGTTAAACATCTTCTTCGGTATTTGAAGGGGTCTCTTTCTCAAGGCTTGCAGTTTACTTCTGGCCCGCTTGATCTGTTTGCCTTCTCTGATTCGGATTGGGCTGGCAGTGTGTGTGACCGTCGGTCTACTACGGGGTACTGTGTGTTTTTGGGCCCAAATCTGATCTCTTGGTCTGCTAAAAAGCAACCCACCGTCTCGCGCTCATCCACTGAAGCTGAGTATCGTGCTTTAGCCCAGGCGGCTGCTGAGCCCAGTTGGCTTCAAATGCTCTTATCTGATCTCAAGGTTCCTACTTGCTGTCCTATTTTATGGTGTGACAACCTGTCTGCTATCTCTCTTAGTTCCAATCCCGTGTTTCATGCTCGCTCTAAGCATATTGCTGTGGACTATCACTATATTCGTGAACGTGTTGCTGCTAAACAGGTTGCTGTCTGTCATATTTCTTCCTCTGATCAGCTGGCTGATCTCTTTACTAAGCCTTTACCTGTGTCTCGTTTTCAATTTCTGCTGTCCAAGCTCTTACCGTTGTCCCCTCCTCTGAGCTTGCGGGGGCATGATAAGAATACAGTGCTGTTAGTGCAAGACCAAGAAGCCACTGATCAAGCCACTGACCAAGAAGACTATGAGTCAGCTAGTGTACATCAAGACCTGCATAACACAAGATCAAATCTCCTTTATCATAACTAACTTCTAGACATTCTTGTTAAAGAAGATTAGTTATGTAACCTCTGTTAGTTAGGATCATAGTTCAGTTAACTGTAGTTGAGTTAACAGTTGTAACCTCTTCTCTATAAAAATTGTATTAGTTGCAGATGAATGAAAGGTGAAAGATAGATTCAAAATATTCTTTATGTTTGCCATCGAATGGCCACTTCTTATACTATCTTAGATTGCCATTTATTTATTTATTTTTAATTTTTAATTTAATTTAATTTAATTTAATTTATTTTTAAAAGGGAAAGACTTTTTGAAAAAGGGAAACACTGTACACACTCATTTGAAAAAAATGTGTATCACATTCATTATGTATTTTTGTGATAAATATTATGTATTTTATGATAAATGTTATATACGTTTTGGTAAGAATTATGATAATTTGTGATTTAGAAATAAAGTTATATATTTTCTACTAATATTATGTATTTTTGTGGTAATGTTATACATTATTTTATCTAAATATTTTTTAATCACACAATGTGTAATAATACCACAAAATACATAACATTATCACAAAAATATATAATTTCATTTCTCAATTACAAATTATTGTAACTTCTAACATAAAAATATGTAACACATAACAAAGACGTATAACAAGGTAGAGGGGCATGTACTATATAGTGACGACTTTTGAAGTTGTTTTAGATAGGATCACTTAAAAAATTTAAATTCCACAAATTTTATAATTTTTTTATAGAAATATATACTAATTATACTTGTAACAAATTATTATTGTCTTAACAAAATAGAAAAAAATACATAAATTTTTATAATTGCGTTCGACCAACTTTTTTTTAAAAATAAAATTGTTGTATAATAATCTCATCGTCAATAGTGTCATTTTTATTATGTACATAATCAAGCAATCATTCAATTCTATTCCACAATTGATATCTCATTTGGTTTTGAGTATCGAGGAAGAGAAATGTAATATGGAGAGATTAGTTTCATAAAAAAATGTTTGAAATTCTGAAATATGCTCTCCAAATGTGGGCATATTTAAATACATAAGTCCAACGCCCAATTCTTTTATTACATTAAGAATTTAAAGATATAAAATTTAAAATCTCTTACATTTGTCAAGTTCCTAATGGAATTGCTTTGGTTTTTTTAATAAGATCAATTGATTACCAAATAATTTTTTTACTATATTTTTTTTTTTTCAACACTTGTTGACAACTTGATCGGTGGATGGGATCCCATCAGGTCCTTACTAGCGTCGCCCCTGGTAGTTCTATAGGATTTCCCTTTGAAAGGGAAAAATCAATCAGTGGTCTAAAAATAATCTTTGGTTGTTTTGAGCAGTTGGATTACAAAAATTTTAAAAATAAATCTTAAAATAATAGATTGCACATCACTATATATCTTAAAATAGGTCTAGATATAGATTTTTATATCTTTTTTTTTTTTTTTTTTTGTGAAGCAATTTATAATTCTTAATTTATTTAACATTATATATTTTTCTTGTTTTGATCGATGTTGTTCTAATATATATATATATATATATTATTTTCAAACTTGTTAGAGCATCTCTAATACAATATCAGATACTTCATCAAATTTCAATTTGATGAAAAGCGTCAAAGAAGGCGCTCTAACCCTTCTACCAAAATCATATCAAATAGAAGCAAAATCAAAGTTTTCATCAAATGAAAAAAACCTTTATCTTTTATCAAATTTAAATTTACCGCTATGCCGGACATCCTTTCGGATGTCCACCAAGAGCAATTTTGATAATTTTTTAATTCATGTCTGGACAACCTTCAAGACATCCTCCCGAACGTCCTCCTGGAAAAAGACTTTATTCCTTTTGCATCTTGACTTAATTTTTCAATGTGGAAATTTTTAAAAATCTTTCCTATCACTACAAAAAAATTAAAATTTTAGAGACCGAAATTTAGGGATCAAATTATTTTTTAGGAACCAAATATTTTTGTTGCAAAAAGTATCATTGTAGCAATCCCGGTTTTAATCCTTCTTTTATGTTTTGCCACTTCGACTGGGCCGGTCGGGGGTCGAGGGGGTAGCGCCCCTTCGTGGGGGTCGAGGGGGCAGCACCTTGGCGGGGTTGAGGGGCAGCGCCCCTCAAAACAAAAATTCAAAATGCATTTGAAGTTGCTTGACCTATGTCCGCAAAAATACTGGGAGAGCGTATTTTACGCTCGAGCGTAGGATTTCACGCTTGAGCGGACTGTGCTTTATTAGGTCGCAAATGCTGCTTTTCAAATCACTTTTGCAATCCTCTCTCTCTCTCTAAAACTCAGAAATATCTAGATCTAGAGTCTCTCTCTAGAAACCATCTTCTTCCTTTGATTTCTTCAAATCCATTGGGATTTTGGCCATAGTTCCTTCGCCAAAGTTGTGTAATTTCTCGAGAGCTTTGTTGTGTGTGGTAGAGATCGAGTTTCATCGTCGTTGATTTTGGGATTTCAACTCTTTTCATCTTCTCCATTTGAGCTCCGAATTTGAGGTAGGGATTCCTACTCATTCTTCTGCGTTTTAACATAAATGTTGAGTTATTTGTATAGATGGTTTGATTTGGGAAGTTAAGGTTGGAGATGTATAATGTTGAAAACAGGGGTTTTGTTCAATTGACTCATACCTATGTGTTTTGGGTTTAAAATGGAGATTATTGATGTTTTTGATAATATTTGAGCGTTTGGGTCAATATTAAGAAAAAAATGCCATGTTTGGGTATATTTGGGTCATTACTGTAATTAATGACAATTAATATGGAAATATGAAATTGAGTTGGAAATAATGAAATCGACTCAATATAAGGTAGAATGGTGGAGTTGGATTCATTAATCACTCACTTTGAAAATGTTGAGATTATATATATCTATTGTAGCGTTTATTTTCTGTTTAGAAATAACTGCTTTGGGCTATTGGTGGAGGATAGTCTTGATTGTTGTAGACAATGCATGATGCTTAGGCAAACTAAAACTAATTAATTGAAATGTCATCGAATATGACGGTTGTGATAATACATCGAATTTGTGTATTAAATGAACATGTATATGATGATGTTTATATCACTACAACAAGTTGGGTCTTGAGTGACGAATTTTTTTTGTCTCGAAAGAGCTAATTTTGTCACTATAGATATTTGTGAGGAAATATTTTCGTCACCAGTTTCGTCATTGAATGTTTGTCACTAAAAACCACTGTGACGAAAAATAATTTCGTCACCAATGAAATTACTTCAGTGACGAAATTTTTTATCACCAATAAAACAAGATTTTGTCGCAAAAAATTCTTATTTTCGTCACCAAATAATTATTCAGTACTATATTTATAATTTTAGTTGACGAATAAATTTGTCACAAACGTTGATCATTGATAAGGAAATAATTTCGTCACGGTAAGATGTAAAGGTGACGAAGTTTTTCGTCTCCAAAAGTCATACATGGGTGACGAAATATATTTCGTGGCAAAAAGATGTATACGTGACAAAATTTTTAGTCACCAAACAACAAAATCAACAAAACTCTACATATATAGCTGCGATAAATTTCGTCACAAAACTTATTGTTCCATATTTTATAATTCAATTTAAATTATTATTTCACAAATATCCTGCTCATATCTCAATAGCCTTCAAATATACTAACAAATCCACTAGCTATTATACACCACTCTACAAAACAATTCAGTAACCAATTTATATTATAAATCAAAATAAATCCATCATACAAATTTAATAATAATTCATCATACAAATTTTTAGTCTCCAAAGTCCATTTCTCCATGCAGATAAGCCAAACCACGAGCTGCATCTTGAGCAATTTTTAATCTTGCCATCCATGGCGGATGAGACGCTTCCCGAGCCAACAGATGGTCCTCTAAGCTTTTGTTACGCATGAGCTCATACACCAAAAGCCGCTGAATCCCTCTTTCATCATCTTCTGCACAGTATCCCACTAACTTGACAAGATTTGGGTGCTTGACTACATGCAACAAGTTCATTTCATTGATCCATTCCTTGTGCCCCTGAAAACTAGAACCAAAAATAACACCCATCAGATAACCTTTAAATTTATGGAGGAGATGCTCTCAAAGATCAAACATACAATATAGCACTTTATCAACCATAGCTAGGAAATGAGATCAGTCCCATAAGCAGAGGAACCCATCCTCTGAATCCACTTCCTGTCGGTGACATAAATGGGTCATTGTAATTATTGATTTGATAACTCTGTAACTAAGAAATAACAAAAGCCTTGAAAGCTATGAAAGATTCAATCACTGCCAACGAAACGAAATGGCAGCAATTGCCATGGGCAGGTGCACATTTTTTTTTTTTTAAATGAGAAGAATCAGAGTATATTTAGATTAGGCTTAAAAAGCATCAATGTCGTAAAACCAAGATAACAAAAAACCCTCGTTTGGATGATAGTGCAAACACTAATTCGAAGAAGCTAAATACCCGAGGGCACATTTGGAACTGAACAACTATTTGGTCACAAGCATACAGTGATCATTTAATGGGCATTGATGATTAACAGAGATACAACCAAGATGGATCGTGTCTTATCAATTAACATATCATGAAACGCCAGAATTATGTATCCACAGAACAATTTCATTTCCATGAAACATCCAAATATGCAAATGTCCCATGCTGAAAAATCTGATATGGAGAAAGAAATGCAGCAACACCCAAAAAGGAAAAAGAAAGCGTGGTCTCATTCAGACTTTCAAACAAATGGCGCAATTTTATGGGACTGATCTCATTTCCTGGCTCAAATCCATTCAAGTTCGTAACTAAATTGACATACTTAAAAGCTTAATTTCCTAAGACTAAGTTTGAATCATGATCTTCAATTTTCTATAGCATGACAAACATAGAATTACAAAGTCTTTCACGCTAATCCATCACACTGCATCATGCATGGCGATGGATCCATGAGGTTAGCTTGGAACTGCAAAAGACAGCAGCAGCTGAGTAATCAATGACAAGCATATCTAGATTCTAACCAATTATTTCACAAGTTCAATTTACTATGATGAGACTAACATTTTTGAAATTTTGGGAAGTAAAGCTTTGATTTGAATAGATTTTTCTGTATTCCTTTTTTCTGCATTGATGCAAGTTAGGATGCAACAGAGCATAGAGTATATTGAAATCTACACAGATGGGATCTACATTAGTATGCAGAACAACATGGAAATTTACAATTACCAAAAAATAAAAAAGTTCGAAAGCTTTTAAGTCACAACAACTCCAGAAATGTTCAAATGGGTACAAAGGTTTGCTGCATTTTCTCTGCTTCTTGTACTCATGCAAGTTGGAACACAGTGGACTGAGGTCTGCCCAGATGGGATTATGCAACACGTAGAACCAAAGTACTTAATAAATAAAATCAACATTAATAATTTGGAAATTCACCAAAGTACTTAAATATTGATTGAACTGAGCATATGTTCATTATATATGAAGATCAAAAGATTAGAATCATCATGTGACATGCACTGATGAGAAATTGTTAAATAATTGGTATGAAAGCTAGAAGAGAGACCTGATGCAAACATAGCAAGCTTCAAACAAGGTCTCCTAGTTAACTTGCTCCAAGCAAATTGAGTATATCAATTCATATTCTGAAGCCTTATTATCTGTATCTTATGTTCTTGAGTCTTGAATTGCCTATGAGCCAAATTTGAAGTCAGAAATTATAAACCATCCTGAAAGAGTAAAAAAGACACTGATAAAAAGTAAAAGCTGAAAAAACTACAACTAAATTTTGATATCATTGACTTCATCAAGCTATCTCGGAGAATAATTTTGAGGGAGCTAAAATGATGAATTTGATGATGACGTATTGATGAAGATGAGAGTGATTGGGAATTCTGCTCCAAAGAATGATGCTTTGGAAAGTATATCTTTGCAAACCACTCTTTTTTATGGGTTTCTATCGGACAAAGATTGCATAAAATTACTTATTAAATTTAAAAAGAATCAAATGCAGATAAAAGAGTCAACAAGAAAGTTGCTCTGATTTGCATTTGAACAAGCAAGAAGAACCCTATCAATTGAGCATTATAGTCCCACCATGATTCATGAGATTTGATCATATCTGGTAATTTAAAGAGTAAATACGAATGTGAAACATCTCAACAGGGCTTGTTAGTCTCAATGTTTCTAAGAAACAACAAAGTCACCAGTAGCAGGTTGCGGAGTTTGCACATATTCTAGTTTCCTGTTATAATTAATTATGGTGATTTATATGATAACTCTCTTAAACAGGAAGAAATTGCAATTAAAGAAACTTGTTTCCTTATTAGTTGCGCCAAAAACCATTGGCTGAGCCTCCTCATGTACTTAGGATAAACAAATACAATTAACATTATTTAATTAAGCAAAGCATTGTGAAAATTTAGATAATAGCATGCCAATAATCAAATATCCATTTAAACAAGAAAACAATCAAAATAAGGAAGCTGAAAGAAAGATCAGCAGATGGATCTACACAATCACAATTATAATACCAGCTAATGGATTTTGAATGCACTAGTTAACAACAAAGCCACTGTTTTAGCAAATGTAATTCAAATGTTGAGCTTATGATCATAAAATTGCTACTGTCTTGCCAGCAAGACCAACAAGAAGATAACAAATACACTCCTAAATAACTGTAATTGACTCGATGAAAACAAGGTTGAGTAATAGTACTTGTCTACTAATCTAAAAAAGATATTTGTCAATGTCCTTATCATCGCTAAATTAAATCACTATTCATGTTAGAACTTACAAGTTCCATGAAGGACCCTCCAACAAACTACATTGGTTTAGTTCCAATAAAATGTGAAAGGCTTGTATGTATGAGATAAAAATCACAAGCATTAGGTGTGCTTGCCTGCAAATGAGATGGCCAATCTGCATGTTTAACAAACCAATCGAAAACTCAGTGTATACTCCATTTATGAATCTATCAAACATCCTACTATCCCCTAAATTCTTCTTAAATACATATATGCATTAATCACCTATGGAATTAATTGATTTGGTTTCATCCTCACAACATAGATTTAAGCAAAAGTCTCAATTAAGCAACAGTAAAGGAATTGAAGAGTTCAGATAAGAACTCACTGTAAATGCCACAAAAGCATTGGAAAGAACGAGAAACTCATACTTAGCCATGCCTTTTGATCTTTGTTTTTTAGTAAATCTGCTACAGTTTCCTGTTAATTGCATATAAAGCAACTAACATGAACAAGTCATTAACTTAACAAGTCTATATTCAAGTACTTTCTATGGAGGTCCTTGGCCAAAAAGTTATTATAAGAAAATTTATTAATATAATCACTTTTAACAATAAAGGGTAAATCCATACAATTTATTCAATCAACTAACCAATATTAATGTCAATTGAAGTAGACTTATGCGAAGGTGAAAAACTAAACTGTTTTTAGCCAAGTGATATCCATTGAGTGAAAAATACCCAGCAGGAAGGTTTTTGATATATTGTAACAGGAAAAAGATAATAATCAATACCTTTCTTCAATGACGATCCATGTAACTTAAATATTCCAATTGCATCCCCAAGAGACAATTTGTTACACAAACACATAAAAATAAACTTGTAACCAAGTCCAAAATTTCAAAAAAACTGATTCAAAAAAGTTAGTATGGAGATATGCTTCAAGAGAACTTGAAAAATGGAGTTAAAAATTGTTAAATGTAAGTAAGTTTACAATCATGATATGTAGTTTTGATCCAACCTAAGTCTTATGAGCTTGGTGGAGAGATTTGCAATCAAAGTGGGCAATACACCCCCAAGCTGATTAGCATGCAAACGCAGCACACTTAGATTGGAGCAATTGGTCAAGGAGGTGAGGAACTGCAAGTCATTGGATTTTGCAGTGCCAAGAGTATTAGCCCCAAAATTTAAAAGCTCAAGTTGTTTAAGTTCACCCAAATTCTGTGGTATGCCCCCTGTCAAAGCATTTGGGCCAAGATCAATCACTCCAAGACGTGAAGCATTAACCAGAGATGCAGGTATGGTCCCAGAGAATTGGTTTTCTCCCATGTAAATCCTTTCAAGTTTCGGAAGAGTGAGAGCTAGGTTAGAGGGCAAGCTGCCATGCAATTGGTTTGAGACTAGAGCTAATATGTTGATTGATGAAATCTTGAGAATAGCAAGAGGGATCATACTGGCCAACTTGTTTTCAGACAACTGAAGCTCTTCCAAGTTTGAGAGCTTTCCAAGTTCAACAGGAGTTTGGCCTTCTAAATTGTTGTTTGACATATTAAAAAAACGCAGAGCAGAGATGTTCCCAAGTGTAGGTGGGATTGTTCCAAAAAAGTGATTCAGGGATAGGACTAATTCATAAAGTTTTGGCAGAGAGCCAAGTTGAGTTGGAACCTTCCCTCCAAGATTGTTATTAATTAAATTGATGACTCTAAGGTCTGAACAATGTGTGACATTAACAGGAAATTCTCCCTCGAAAGAGTTGTTTCCAAGAATAAGATAACGTATTCGAAACAAGCGACCAACCTCTTGGGGGATCACCCCATGGAAGCTGTTGTTCTTGAGGTTGATCACCCAAAGGAAGGTAAGGTTTCCTATGTGAGGAGACAAGGAACCTACTAATTTTAGTGATGAAAGGTTTAGTGCACTTGCTCTCTGATGATGCCTATGACTGCAAGTAACTCCTTGCCATTTGCAAAAATTGAGAGAACTGTTCCATGAGCTAAAGACCTTGAAAGGATCTTTAGCAAAGCTTGCATGTCTCTCTCATTTGTGAAACCAAAAGTGGGAACAAAGCTCATGTAAAAGAGAAGAATGAAAGAGAAGAATGAAAGAAAAAATGAGGAAGGAACAACAACTTAGTGGCCTGAAAAGCATGGTGTTATGTTCCACTTGGTGTTTTAGAAGAAGAATGGTGAAGGAGATGAATGAAGGGTTCAAGTTATATAACCAAAATTCATAACAAACCTAGCTTACTTTGGGAGAATTCATTAGATCAAGTCCGTCCATTAACATTGACTCTTCTCCTCCTCCTTCCACTTACTTGGAAATATTTAAAAATGAAATTTCTCCAACAATCTTCTTAGGCTTCTAAACTTAGATTTTGATTTCTTCCAAAATACTGAAAGAAAATTCCTTTTCCCTAAAATTAGGAAACAATATCACACTTTTCATATTTGATCATAGTTCCATCCACTTGTTTAAAATTGATAAGGGCAATTAAGTAAAAAATCAGAATATTTTCCAAACTTTTTTATCCTAATCAAATCCATGCCAAAAAATAAATTTTCAATTGTTGTTTGTGCAATCTTATGGTGATTGAAAACTCACTAATTTTTCTTACAAGTGACTTAATTATAATCATATTTCCATCATTTTATTTATTTATTGGCAACCATATTTCCATCATACATGTCTTTTATCACATCCATATATCTTTTTTATCACTATTTTTTTATTTATAAACACCCATAATATTGAATCTCTGAGCACCCTATCTAGGCTTTTAATAGGTATACAATGAGAAGATGAATGGAAAACGAGGGACATGGGTCAAGTGCATCCATTACGCATGACTCTTCTGGATATGAGGATGCAGCAGGGTCCTGTAGTCTCTCATCGGAATTAATACCATTTGTATTTTGATTATTCAAATCATTCATATTGTAAGATTTATTGAGTAAAAAATTAGATTAATCAGACATTTGCCGCCACACAAAAATATCACATTTGTTTTATAAAAAAAAAAAAACGTCCAATATGATTTTGATAATAAATTATTCATTATTTAGGCCCTGATCATGTGGTCATGAATGTCTAATTAATTTTTTATTTTATTTTATAGATATTTTACTTAACAAACCCTATAATATAAATAATATGAATTGTCAAAATTGCTCCAATCTAAGTGTGTTGCATTGTCACTTTGCTTCGAGTGTATGGGCTACAATGTTAAATTGGTGGGATGTACAGTGGGCTTTGCTAGGTACAATTGAAAGTCTATTCCATTGGTGGGAGGGAGGTAGGTTTCTTGAAAAAGGAGAGGAAATTTGGCGGGCTATACCATTGGCTGTTTCGTGGTCTTTATGGAAGATGAGAAATGAGTGTGTGTTTAATGCTTCTATTCCCAATTTGGTTGAATTGTGTGAGTTGATGAAGATTAAAATTGCTCTTTGGCTGAAGTCAGATTACAAGGAGGTTGTGTAAAAGAAAAGGAAGTAGAATAGAATGTATGTTGTGTGTGTACTCGTAGAAAAAAGAAAAGAAAAAAAGAAAAAAAAAAGAGGTTGGTTATATATTCATTAATAATTTAAATCATTGAATCAACTTGAAAAACAATCCCAAATCATTACTCAAATCCATAATCCTTGAAAAATTAACCAAAAAATTAGATTTGTTTTAAAAGTGGCCTACATGACAGTAAGTTTGAGTTTGATTTGCACTAAACATTTTATTTTCTTTATCAGCCTAAAAAAAACAGGATCAAAATGTCCAAATATGTAGCCATCTAAAGCTTGGGGATGATCCTAGATATATTTGGGTTTTTCAAAAGGAGTGTCTTTGGACCTATGTCTTTGTTGAAAGGAGAGTGTAGTAGGAAAGTAGAGGAATGGGGCTTGGCTATTGGCACCTTGTTATGTTTGATGTGGCTTATGTGGGGCAAGTGTAAGTGACAACCTTTGCTAGGTGGAACAACCTCTCATTAAATGAGAGAGTAAGTTTTTGCCTCTCCTATAGTTGGTTTCAGGGAATTGTGGAACCACTCAATTATGAATTTTGCAGACACTTTGGAGGGACGTGATATTAAATAGGAGATCTTTGTCAAAAAGAAAAAAGAAAGACCCACTTCTGCTGCTGTATATAGTGTATGAAGTGAAAATGAAATAGACAAACATTAGGAGCGATTAAATAGAACTACAATTTTAGTAATGAGAAAAAATCATTGTTAAATTAGTATTGGAATTAATATTAAGAATCGAAAGAAAATTTTGTATAATTAAAACTACAATCCATTTCGTTTGTTCAACATATCTTCAACTTGAAATTCAAAAACCCTAAATCATTTCATAGAATAAATCATCTCATCCATCACACCAATAATAAGTTCAAAAAACCCTAAATTTAGAACAAAAATCAAAACTAATGTACTCATTTCACAAAAATAAAAATCCTACAACATCAAAAAAAAAAAAAAAAAAACCGTAGCTCTAGAGTGAAATAGGAAAATAAAGGAAGAGAGAGAGAGAGAGAGAGAGAGAGAGAGAGAGAGAGAGAGAGAGAGAGAGACCTGAACGTCGATGGGAGCCGAGGAGACGGTGAGCTACGATGACTGACCGACGACGAGCGACTATGAGAGAGAGGGAGGGGGGAGGGGGGGGGGAGAGCAAGACTCTGGTGTTTGGTCACTCTATTTGGTGTATGTACCTGTGATACAGATAAATTAAAAAATAATAATACTGAAATTAAACTAAACTCAAATTGCGGTATCACATAAATTAAAAAATAATAAATTAAACTAAACTCAAGTTGGGCAGTAATATTCAGAGTGAAAATCGAGTTAATTGAAATTATAGAGGTTCAAATTTTAAAAAAATTATTATTGCATAGGAGAGCAATTTGAAATTTTATTTTTTGTTTTAAGTCATATAAAGTCGTTGATCAATTTTATACATGTGACAAGCATAGTTAAAAAACATGTTATATGTAGTTTAATTTATTTGTTTTTATTGTTTTGTGCATTTTAAAAATTTTGAAAATATATTTGCAATTTTTGTTTTTTCAAAAAATGTCATTAGAAAGCTTGGAAATTTTTTGGCTTAGTGACATTTCTCAAAATGCTATAAAATATTTGTTTATGTCACTTTTCACCTAATGCCATAAAAAGTAACTTGCACCCACCTAGTTTAATGATATCTGTTGATAAATGTCACTAAAACAATTTCTTGTGTCACATAAAATTGATGTGACATTTTTTTATTGAAATGCCACTAGAGCTTTATATCTTTACGATTCTGTAACATTTTTCTAAAATATGTCACCAAATATTATTTTTGTGACATTTTTTAAAAATATGTCATTAGTGCAGTGTTACTAAAGTATGTTTTTGTTGTAGTGTATATTTTTCATCAAATAGTTTCAAAATATTTAAAATCAAATTTTTCAAAAAAAAATATTTAAAATTATTGGTGACGAAAATATATTCCTTACTAATAATTTTATAATTTGTGACAAATTTTTTTCTCACCAAAAGTCTCAAAATTTTGGCCCCATCCAAAAAAATTACAGAGAAAACTTTTGGTGACGAAATTTAATTTTTCCTCACCTAAAATGAAGTATTTATTGACGAAAATAAATTTCGTCACCTATTATTTTTACTTTTTTATTATGTGACAAAATTTTATAATTCGTCATAAATTATTTTTATTTAGTGACGAAATTTATTTTCTTCACTCCTTTTTGTCACTATAGGTTACTTGGAAAACTAATTAACTTGTGTTTTGTTTTGAGACAGAGAGAGAGAAAGAGGGAGAAGAAAATTGATAAACAAAAAGGGGGAAGGGGGGAGTTAGTAGTATATTTTTTTTCATTACTATCCAATATGTCAAAATTTTCCCTCTAAAATTAGTGACAAAATAATTTTCTCACTAAAAAGTCTCAAAATATTAACAATTATTAGTGACAAAAATTTATTTCTCACCAAATGGTCTTAAAATATTTAAAATCAAGGTTCTCAAAAAATATATATATATAAAATTATTGATGACGAAAATATATTCCTCACTAATAGTTTTAGAATTGGTGACAAATTTTTTTCTCACCAAAAGTCTTAAAATTTTGGCGCCACAAAAAAAAAATTAGCGGGAAAACCTTCGATGACGAAACTTAATATTTCCTCACCTAAAAAGAAGTATTTGTTGACGAAAATAAATTTCGTCACCTATTATTTTTATTTTTTTATTATATGTGACAAAATTTTATAATTCGTCACGGATTATTCTTATTTAGTGACGGAATTTATTTTTTTCACTGCTTTTCGTCATCATAGGTTACTTTTGTTGTAGTGTATACATTGTGTTGTGTGGGAGGAGATAGGGGATGTACTCCACGGTTTAAGGGAAGATAGGGGATGGACTCTTAAACCGGATGCTGTTTGGGAGGGGATAGGGGATGTACTCCATTGATACAGCAAATAAGTGTATCTATTGAAGTATTGATATAGCAAATCTGTATATCATATATGAAGTATGGAAGTGTTTTGTTTGAGATTGATACAGCAAATATGTGTATCTATTGTGAAGTACGAAATGTTTAATTTGAGTCTTTATCTCAATTGAAATGGAAGTACTGTTGATATGAGATGTAATCTCACTTAAAGGGTATGCCCAGGTTCTGAGCCAGGATTATGAATTAAGAAATGGAAATTGTTATGAAACATGGATACATTTGTCATGTAATTGAAATGGATTATGAATGGATATATGTGAGTCATACATTTATCGAATGCTCACGTTTTAGTTATTGCTCATATTATGTTTAGTATATCTCTACTGGGCTGTTAGCTCACCTTATACGAGAATATCATTTTCAGGTGCAAGTGAGATGTTATCTCCAAGGCAATAGCATGGATGGACTCTCGGGAAGCAAGAGTTTCCTAGTTATGCTTTATGTGTGCATGAGTGTTATTTGTAAAGCCAAGGGCTTAATGTGTAATGAGTGAGACTCTATTTGTGTAACCAAGCAATGTCTTGGAAAGATGAAAGCCTATATGGCATTTAATTGCTTATTAAACAGTGAACTCTAATATATGAATTTATGTTGTTTCTTATATTTATTCCGCATATGAGTTATCTTTATTGCAATATTTCGGGACGTGACAATCATTATATTTTTAGCAACGAAAATTAGACATTAGTGATGAATTATTATTTTTTTGGGACTAAATTTTTTGTTTCAAAAAATAAACCATTTCAAGACCAAATTATTTTATCCCTAAAAGTTTATTTATTAGTGACATTTTCAAAATTTTGTCGCTAAAAGCCTTGTTTTTGACTTTTCGAAACGTCCTTTTAGTGACTATCTTCATGATGATAAAAATTGGTCCCTAAATGTCTTTTACAACAAAATTCACTTTTAGAGACCAAAATATGTTATCTCTAAAACTCTTATATGTTGTAGTGTGTTTTTTAATAAAAATTTAGGCCATCCAAGTTACACAAAATAAAAAATATATATGTACTTAATTTTTTTTTTAAGTTTATCAAAGAAGAAAATTAGCCACCAAAAAAAAAAAAAAAAAAATTGGACTTCCTAAATGTAAGTTATAAAAAAAGTTTTTTAAAAAATAAAAACGTTACCAAGCAATATGACCTATTTTAACCATTACAAAAACAAAAAATTGAAATTTGTATAATTTAAAAATAAAATGACATCACCCAATATAGTGTTTTTATAACTTTAAGGTTTCAAACTACAAAATTTTTAAAAAGGGCTTTCCAAATCGATCACGGATGGGAGGGTATTGTTGGACTCGTCGAGGCTTATCATGGATCCTGTTTCGATAATCTAAACTATTCAATGTGTAAAACTCGACGAGTACAATATGCCTATAAAACATTGCGTTGACTGGATATTGATAACTACGTGATCAAATCAATTTTGTATTAAAAAAAATGGACGGTAAAAAAATAAACGGTTGACAGAAATTTGATCCGATGAGATAGCTATCAATATCCGATCAACGTGATATTTTACAGGCATATAGTATTAGACGAGTTTTACACATTGAACGGTTCGGATTATCGAAACGGGACTCGTGGTAAACCCCTATGGGCTTAACAGTACCCTCTAGTCCAATCACGAACTGGAGGGCAGCTAAGCCATTAAACCTTAAATATTTAAAACTTAAAATTTTCATAATAGATATCCTTAAATCGATTACAACCTTATCAATAAAATTCAAAAAGAAATGTCTTATACTATTAATTTGTTCTTTTTAAATTCTTAAGCTCTAGGAAAATTTACTCATAAATCTCATATATATTTTTAATATAATAATTTTCAAATTTTATTTAATTGTGATCATTTAAATAATTTTTTTAATTTCTAAATATAATGAACATATTTCATAAAATTTTTAGTACTTTTTCATTTTATTTCAGCAAATTGCACATATCACTTATGTATTTAAAGGGAAAAATCATTGATTTTTTAGATGGGGAAAGAGAACTATTAAACTAAATTATTGATTATTAGATTTTCAAAAAAGAAAATTTAAAAACATATATTGATTAACGAATAAATTTGTTTTGGTGGAGACAAAACAAATTAATATACAATTTCCTAAATTTACATTTAACTATTTTATATATGAGTGGGGAAAAAAAATGTGAGTGTAAATAGTATATACCTTATTTAAAAAAATAATATATGCTTGTATTTTTTTAATACAAATGTAATCAAATTGTACAGTTACAATTTTTTTTTTGCCCCATTGATATACATAACTTTAAAAATGAGCAAAGGAATCATCAAAATAAATCATATGGTAAGCTCAAAAAAATCTAACACGACAGGATATTGTCACGACCTAAACCCGCTCCTATGGGTTTAGTACCGTAACCGGCCAGTAATCTGTGATTACCGAAGGCCTGCTTAACAGTAAGGACAGTAATACAGAGTAGAAGGGTTGGCGGAAGCCAAACAGTAATGACAAGAGATGTCCAATGAGTTGTGATAGTCTGTATGCAAAAATACTTTTCTGAAACATAATCACATTCAAAACCAAAACATATATACATAACAGGTGTACATAACACCCAGGTTAGGGATCAAGTCCCTTCATCATAACTGTACAGTACAAGTCTTAAACAGTATTACAGAACAGAAGCAAAAGGGTGAACTGAGACACCCCAAAAAGCCCTGGCTTGGAATGACATGGAACCTCGAAGCGAGGCACGATGGTTGGCTTGACAAAAAGGAGCTAACCCGACGCTCCTAACTCCGATCTGGTGCGTGGACACCTACATATAAATATAAACAGTAAGCTAAAGCCCAGTAAATAACATATGCGTAAAGAGGCTAAGAATGAATGTCCCTTCAGTATTTAAAATAGTCATTTACATCAGTAAATCAGTTATTCAGTCAGTGGCTCATATTTCATGCCATATCAGTCATCTAGAAACCATGATAGTCATATGTAGTACATCCAATAGCAAAACAGTACAGTAAACAGTAGGTCTTAATAGACCGAACAATCAGTTGATGGCCATCATAACAGTAACAGTAGTGGTTCCAAACAATGGAACCGACAGAGATCTCTGTAACAGTACAGTAGCAGTAACAGTAGGTTGCTATGGATGCCACAATACAGTTCAGAAAACAGGACAAACATTCATTCAGTAGGAAATATCATTTCAGAAACGGTACAGTCAATCATTCAGAAATAATCATAATTGAACGTATCTTTACAACATTGTTACTCACTAAGCACTGGGCTATAGATAGGCTGATGAGCGTCCTCGGGTGCCAACCCTACACAGTTAAAGAATGAACACACACTAAATTGCCTACTTGGAAAACAATAACTTAGTCCCTGACTTGAATCGATGTGGTTCTACATCATTGTCCTCATTAAGATGTCTTAAACTAGGCCTAGGAATGCCTAGGATGAAATGAGGATGCAAAGATGCACTTAAAAAACACTTTTCAAATTTTTGTTGAAACAGGGGTCTTGCTTGAGCGTGGCTTTCTACGCTCTAGCGGACATGCAGACAAAAGGGCTCCGCTCGAGCGTGACTTCTATCGCTCGAGCGGATTGCAACTCAAGAAAAAGTACTGGATGCATGAAATTCACGCTCGACGGATACTCGACCTCCGCTCGAGCGTGAGACTCAGGTCCTCGCTTGAGCGTTAATTCTCTCGCTCGAGCGGACTGTAAAACGCATGAACTTCTGGGCATATGCATTTCACGCTCGAGCGCGACTCTATACGCTCAAGCGGAAGTGCATGTACTCAGAGTGTACGCTCGAGCATAAATTCCTCCGCTCGAGCGGGATCCAAAATCTGGAATTTCCAGATTCATCCCCAAGTACAAAACTCAACTTTAAAAGCTTCAAACTCGATCTTTTTGGGCTAATTTTCTGGAAAACACTTGTAAACTCATACTAGAACATGTTTAGAAGATCAATTTGTAAAATCAAAGCTCAAAGGTAAGTCAATTGAACACAATTTCAAATAAAACCTTAAGAACATAATGTACATAATACATGCAAGTGTTCCTATGAATTCCAAGGCTCCAAAACATGAGCAAATACAAGATTAAGCTCAAAACATGATGAATTCACGGACCATAACCAAAGATATGAACATGCATGTGAGGTTTTCATGAAAACAACTCAAAAACTCAATAATGTGTACATGCATGCATGAATTACTACTCAATTCAACATATTAAGTTAATTCTTGCCTTAAATCACTAATTTTTCCATGAACCATGCAAGGTATAACTTAAACTCACAATTAAGAGGTTGAATTCTCTACCTTAAGTTTTGAATTCTAGATGAGGGAGCTCAAATATGCAAATTCCCTTCAATTCTCCTAAGTTCCAAGCCAAACTTCTTGAAATCAAGTTTTTCTCCTATCTCACTCTCTCTCTCCCACTGTTTGGTCTTCAAAGATGAACAAATGATGTATCCAACATGAATGAGGTAGAAAAGGGATGGTCTAGTGTCAAGCCACTAAGTGGCAATTAGGTAATAAACTCAATTAATGCAATTTAACATTATTAATTTAATCATTCCAAATCGAATTTTAATTAAATCTATCATTAAATCACATAAATTCTAATTAGCATATAACACTAATCAATTTTAGATTCGACCGCCGATAAGGCCTTCAATTTGCAGTTCGAAACTTAAAACATGAACATATCAGTCAATTGATAAATAGATAGAAATGCAATTAAACAACATACTCATGCAATCAGTTTAGGATTTCATCCTAATAAGTTACTTATCATGTTCAGTCACAGTTTAGCAGTAATCAGAGGTGACGGTTGTCACAGTCTCCCCTCTTTACAAAGAGTTTGGTCCTCTAAACTCGAATTACCTTCATTTTGGAAGAATACTGGATCTAGAGGGAACAGTTCAGGATACCGTTTCTTCATATCGTCTTCCCTTTCCCAAGTGGCATAAATGCCACCATGGTTTTGCCAGTCCACTTTCACTAACGGAATTTCTTTATTCCTCAACTTTTTGATTCGTCGGTTTACAATCTGAATAGGCCGTTCTTCATAAGTGTAGTCATCACTTAGCACTACACGGGTAGGCTCAATCACATGGAAGGGATCCCGAAGATAATCTCTTAACATTGAAATGTGGAAGACATTATGCATATGCTCCATTTCAAGAGGAAGCGCTACTTGATACGCCATCGGATTAATCTTTTCAATGATTTCATACGGCCCAACATATCTCGGAGCTAGCTTACCCTTGACTCCAAAACGGGTCTGGCCTTTTTTCGATGTCACTTTAACAAAAACATGATCACCTACTTCGTATTCCCTGTCTCACCTTCAGATATCCGCATAACTTTTTTGTCGGCTCTGTGCGGTTTTCAATCTCTGTTGAATCAGTTTCACCTTTTCGGTGGTTTCTTGTACAATCTCGAGCCCAAGTAAAGGCCCATCTCTAACTTCTACCCAGCAAATAGAAGATCGGCATTTTCTACCATACAAAGCCTTGAAAGGCGCCACACCAATGCTCGAGTGAAAACTGTTGTTGTAGGCGAACTCGAGTAAAGGTAGATGACTTTCCCAATTTCCTTGGAAATCAAGAACACACATTCGCAGTAAATCCTCCAGAGTTTGGATGGTTCTTTCTAACTGGCTATCTGTTTGAGGATGGTATGCACTACTCAGTCTCAATTCAGTACCCAATGCTGTCTGTAGACTTTGTCAGAACCTTGATGTAAACTTCGAATCCCTATCAGAAACAATGGACACAGGCACTCCATGCAATCTAACAATCTCATCAATATAAATCGTAGCTAATTTGTCCGCATTATAAATTGTTTTGACGGGTAAGAAGTGAGCAGATTTAGTCAGTCTATCGACAATAACCTAAATTGAGTCCATACCTTTACTGGAGCGAGACAGTCCAACAATGAAATCCATAGTGATATGTTCCCATTTCCACTCCGGTAGCGGTAAGGGCTGAAGTAAGCCTACGGGTCGTTGATGTTCGGCTTTAATTTGTTGGCAATGAAGACATTTCGATACAAAGTCAGCAATTTCTTTCTTCATTCTCGGCCACCAGAAATTCAGTTTCAAGTCTTGGTACATTTTTATATTTCTTGGATGGATAGACAGTTTTGAATTGTGGCCTTCCTGTAAAATTCGTCTTTTTAGTTCAGAATCATTCGGTACACACAACATTCTCTGAAATTTCAACACATTGTTTTCAAATTTGAAATGCGGCCTCGGTTTGGATTCCCGTTCATCAATGACCTTTTTCAAAAAGTCATCCTGTTACTGTTTCTCTTTAATCTCCTCAATAAGTGTTGGTTGAGCAAAATAGCAGCCAATATACCACCTTGTTCACACAGAACAATCTCAACTTCAAATTTTTCAAGATCACATAGCAATTCTTTCTATCCGGTTAGTAAACATGCTAAATTTCCAATTGATTTTCGACTCAGTGCATCGGCAACAGTGTTAGCTTTCCCCGAATGATACAAAATTTGTAGGTCATAGTCTTTTATCATTTCTAACCATCTCCGCTGCCTCATGTTCAATTCTTTCTGTGTAAAGAAATATTTCAAGCTCTTGTGATCTGCATACACCTCACATGTTGCCCCATAAAAGTAGTGGCGCCAAATTTTCAATGCAAATACCACTGCAGCAAGTTCTAAGTCATGGGTCGGGTAGTTCCTTTCATGTGGCCTCAGTTGTTGGGAAGCATACGCAATGACTTTGCCATTCTGCATTAACACACATCCCAAACCCTTATGAGAAGCATCACTAAATATAGTATAACCATTCGTACCTGAGGGTAGGGTAAGAATCGGTGCAGTCACAAGTCGAATCTTTGACTCTTGAAAAGCTGATTCTCTTTGATCGGTCTAGTCAAATGATATCCCTTTTTGAGTTAACTGAGTCAATGGTAGGGCAATTTTGGAGAAGTCTTTCACAAACCTTCTGTAATACCCGGCTAAGCCCAAGAAACTTCGGACTTCAGTAACATTCGTCGGTCTAGGCCAATTCATTATTGCTTCAATTTTCTGCGGGTCAATTGAAATGCCATCCTTACTGATCACATGTCCCAAAAACATCACATTGTCTAGCCAAAATTCACACTTTGTTAATTTTGCATACAGTTTCTGTTCTCTTAAGGTCTGTAAGGCAATTCTCAAATGATGTTCATGTTCTTCCGTGCTTTTGGAATAAATCAAAATGTCATCTATAAATACAACCACAAATTCATCGAGGAATGGTTTGAAAATTCTGTTCATAAGGTCCATAAATGCAGTAGGTGCATTAGTAACTCCGAAAGGCATAACAAGAAATTCATAATGTCCATACCTCGTTCGAAAGGCAGTCTTTTCAATGTCCTCTGGTTTGACTTTCAACTGGTGGTATCTGGATCTAAGGTCAATTTTAGAGAACACCTAGGCACCCTGTAACTGAACAAATAAATCATCAATACGAGGCAGTAGGTATTTGTTTTTCACTGTTACCTTGTTCAGTTCATGGTAGTCAATGCAGAGTCTCAGTGAGCCGTCTTTCTTTTTCACAAATAAAATGTGTGCGCCCCATAGTGAAGTACTGGGTCTGATGAATTTCTTATCTAACAATTCTTGCAATTGAACTTTCAGTTCCTTCAATTCAGTTGGTGCCATTCTGTACGGAGCTTTGGAAACTGGCTGTGTACCAGGAATCACATCAATGGTGAACTCGATCTCCCTATCAATCAAATCCCCTGGCAAGTCATCTGGAAAAACATCTGGGAATTCTCTAACTATAGGAATACTATTCACATCAGTTTTAGCATCAATAGATACAGTCAATATACAACATAGATACCCTTTATACCCCTTTTTAATCAATTTGAAAGCTTTCATGGATGAAATCAGATATGGGGGAGGTACTACTCCAACTCCGTTAAACACAAATTCAGGTAGTCCAGGTAGACAGAAGACAACTTGTTTTATTATACAGTCAATGGTAGCATGATATTTTGTTAACCAGTCCATCCCCAAAATCACATCGAAGTGATCAATATTCAAAGGCAGTAAATCAATGTACAAATGAACATCCCCAACAATAATTTCACATGCAGGGTACATATAAGCACAAGTCATGGATTCCCCAACAGGTGAAGATATAGCTAACAAATAATTCATGGGTTCCAGTGGTCTATTTAAATTCCGTGAAAAAGCATGCGAGACATAAGAATGTGTAGACCCCGAATCAATCAGAACATAAGCATTTTAAGCACAAATTGAGAGTATACTTGACACAATGGTCTCGGTATTCTGCAAATCTCTCGGTTCAAGTGCGAACACTCGGCCTTGCCTCATAGGCTCTTTTTCAGTAGCTTTGGGGTTGGGTTTTGGTGTAACAGTTGAGGCTGCAGCGCTAGCTGTAGCTTTACTATTGCCTTGAGCAGTGGAAGGGCAAACTTTAACCATATGGCCCACCTTGCCACACCTGTAACAAGCACCATAAATTTTATAACAGACCCCTTTATGCCTCTTACCACATTCTGAACAAGGCGGTATGGAATTGTTTCCCTGACTAGAACTGGTTGTAGACCCTGTGTTTTTCTTTTTATTCAATGAACTGTTCTGGCCTTTCTTGAGTTTAAAGCCCCGTCTCTTACCACGCCACTCAATCACTGGTGTTTCAGTCTGTTTCAATGTTTCGATATTCGACTCAGCTATTATTGCTCGGTCAAGAACATCTACATATTTCAGCAGTTTTAAAACATTAATTCTATCAAGTATTTCCACATTGACACTTCCTTCAAACTTCCTGGCCTTTTTGTAATCAGTGTCCACCATGTGTGGTGCATATCGGGCAAGTTCGGTGAACTTAGATTCATACTCAACCACAGACATAGTACCTTGTTTCAACTGTTCAAACTCAGTCACTTTGCGATCCCTAACACACTGAGGGAAGTATTTCTCAAAGAAGGCTTCTTTAAATTGAGCCCAAGTCATGGCATTATTGGTATCACGGATAAGCATCCACCACCGTCTAGCTTCTTCTTGTAAAGTGAAGGTAGTCAGCAACACCTTGTGTGCTTCAGAACACGGAAATACTTCGAACAGTTTTTCAGTTTCTAGAACCCATGCTTCGGCCTTTAATGGTTCAAGGCCTCCTTGGAACGTTGGTGGTTTCATTTTGCTGAACTTCTGTGTCAAAGCAATTATGTCATCATTAACATTCGGTTCCGGTTGTACTGGAGGAGGTGGGGGCTGTTGGTTCTGTTGTTGTCTTAAGGCCTCAGTCAGCAATTCAACTGTTCTTTCTAACCTTGTCATTCTTGTCTCAGATGATTCAGATTAATCGGCATTTCTTGCGTTATCCATTTCACTATAGGCAATACGGCAATAATAAACATAGGAAATTGTTTATTTAATCACATTAGCACATATATTCATGTCATGGCCACACACTCTTTTTCATGTTCATGCAATGCCCTAATTACCTTTCTAGGACATCCTATAGCTCATTGGACATGTGTGCGGTATAACTCGTGGTTTAGTATAGCTCTGATACCACTCTGTCACGACCCAAACCCACCCCTATGGGTTTAGCAGCGTAAATTCATGATTACTGAAGGCCTGTTTAACAGTAAGGACAGTAATATAGAGTATAGGGGTTGGCGGAAGCCAAACAGTAATGAAAAGAGATGTCCAATGAGCTGTGACAATGCAAAAAGAATTTTCTGAAACATAATCACATTCAAAACCAAAACATATATACATAACAGGTGTACATAACACCCAGGTTAGGGATCAAGTCCCTTCATCATAATATGACAAAGTACAAGTCTTAAAACAAGATATGTAACGAAGATAACGGGTGAACTGAGACATGCCAAAAAGCCCTGGCTTGGACTGACATGGAACCTCGAAGCGAGGCACGATGGTTGGCTTGACAAAAAGGAGCTAACCTGACGCTCCTAACCCCGATCCGGTGCCTGGATACCTACATATAAATATAAACAGTGAGCTAAAGCCCAGTGAATAACATATGCGTAAAGAGGTTAAGAATGAATGTCCCTTCAATATTTAAAACAGTCATTTACATCAGTAAATCAGTTATTCAGTCAGTGGCTCATATTTCATGCCATATCAGTCATCTAGAAACCATGATAGTCATATGTGGTACATCAAATAGCAAAACAGTATAGTAAACAGTAGGTCTTAATAGACCGAACAGTCAGTTGATGGCCATCATAACAGTAACAGTAGTGGTTCCAAACAAGGAATCGACAGAGATCTCGTAATAAAGAATAAAGAATAATACAATACAAGATAAAGAATGAGGTTGCTATGGATGCCATAATACAGTTCAGAAAACAGGACAAACATTCATTCAGTAGGAAATATCATTTCAGAAATGGTACAGTCAATCGTTCAGAAATAATCATAATTGAACGTATAGTGATCCCGGTCTTTTCCCAGTTAGTTGTTGTATCCAGACTTATGTTCCGTAGATCTCGTTGTTATATAATTGGTGTTGTTGTCCTTTAATTCTTTATTCTTGAGTTATAGGATGTTTTGGGCAGGTTGGTTGGGTTGGAAACCTAGTGTTGCTGTCCAGATTTTTGGACCTTAGCTCAAGCGAGGAGTTGGTCGCTCGAGCGAGCTGTTGTTTTTGGTCCTTTGCTCGAGCGAGGGTTTGGTCGCTCGAGCGAGAGTAGAGTTTTGTGTCTTGTGGCTCGAGCCAGGGTTTCTTAGCTCGAGCGAGCGATTGCGTCTAGTATAGACCTGAGAGCTGTATTTCTTGGCTCGAGCGAGCTTTCCTTCGCTCGAGCGAGTTTCGAGTTCTTCGATCGAGCGAGCATTCTGTCGCTCGAGCGTGCTTCTGGGTTGTAGACCTGAAGCATCGTATTGTTGGCTCGAGCGAGCTTTCATTCGCTCGAGCGAGTATTTCTTGTGTCTGGTCGCTCGAGCGACCAAGTCTTCGCTCGAGCGAGCCTGTTTTATTTAAATAGGCAGCAGCGGGGAAAATTCAGTTTTTTTTATATATTCTTTTGGTTCAAAACCCTAGGTACGACTTTTCTCTCCCTCCACTCACCTTCTCCCTTAGGTTTCATCTTCTTTTAGGGTGCTTCTACCCTAGGTTCTTTATTAAAAAGATAGAGTGAGTCGAGAGCTTCGTTTTAATCTGAGAGTTTGTGGATTTGGAGCACTTTGGACTTTGGGTCGTCATCTCCGTCTTCTCCATTCGGGTTATTTACATCGAGGTAGGGATTTCCTACTCCATATTACAAGTTTTGTTCTAAGCTTTGGTAGTTTGATATGTTGGGGGTTATTTGGTAATTTTGGGAAAAAACCTAGTTGTTTAATAAATTAATTTGTGTAATTAATTGAAGGAAAATTGGGGGATTTAGTTGAATTCATGGAATTGGGGGAATTATAAGCTTAAATGATGTAGTTGGATAATTTAATCACTTGCCTATTGAAATGTTGAGATTATAATTGTTGATACATTTATTTCCTGTTTAGAAATAATTGTTTTGGACTATCGGTGGAGAATAGTCATGATTGTTGTAGACATTGCATGTGGATTAGGGAAAACTGAAACTAGTCACATTGGTTAAGTCATTGATTTAGACTGTTGAATTAATGCAGAAATTACATGTATTGATTGTGTGTTGTATATGACAAGTGTTTATTACATTGTATATACATTGTATTATGTGGGAGGAGATAGGGGATGCACTCCACGGTTTAGGGGAAGATAGGGGATGGACCTCTAAACCGGATTTTGTTTGGGATGACATAGGGGATGGACTCCATTAGCATCACTATTATGTGTGCTTATTGATATTGGAAGTGTTTTTACATGTTGTTGATACAGCACTAAAATGTGTATCAATCGGGAAGCATGGAAGTGTTTTGGTATGAGCTTAAGTCTCATTTGTTTTATTGAACTGAAAATATTGTTAATGTGAGATGTAGTCTCACTGTTATAGTTTGGCCAGGTTCTGAGCCATATTGATAATAATGGAAAGTGAAACGGGTCATAGACATTAGTGTTATGAGACTGTATAATGATGTAATTGATTATCTTGGTTAACCATCTATCGAATGCTATTGCTTTATTCAATGCTTATATTTGGTTTAGTATATTTCTACTGGGCTGTAGCTCACCCTATATGGGAACATCATTTTCAGGTTCAGGTGATGTGCTACCTCCAACGACTTAGCTTGGATGAATTTGGAGTTGAAGACTCTACTTAGATTAGTTATTTATTTTGTTTTATTTTGATGTTACATGTAAACTCAAGCCTAGGGCTTAATGTGTAAATGAGTTAGTACTCATACTTTTGTGTCCAAGTGGTGGCTTGGAAAGATGTAAGCCCGTAGGGCATTTACTTTCATTATTACATGTAATGTCTTTTAATAAGGTTACTCTGACGAATGAAATAATGTTTTGTTTTCTTATAACGTTGCATGTTATTAGTATATATTCTGGGTTTAATTTTGAGGGCGTTACAGAACGTATCTTTACAATATTGTTACTCATAGAGTACTGGGCTATAGATAGGCTGATGAGTGTCCTCGGGTGCCAACCCTACACAGTTACCGAATGAACACACACTAAGTTACCTACTTGGGAACAATAACTTATTCCCTGACTTGACTCAGTGTGGTTCTACATCATTATCCTCATTAAGATGTCTTAAACTAGGCTTAGGAATGCCTAGGATGAAATGAGGATGCAAAGATGCACTTAAAAAACACTTTTCAATTTTTTGTTAAAACAAGGGTCTTGCTCGAGCGTGGCTTTCTACGCTCGAGCAGACATGCAGACAAAAGGGCTCCAATTGAGCGTGACTTCCATCGCTCAAGTAGATTGCAACTCAAGAAAAAGTACTGGATGCATGAAATTCATGCTCGACGGATGCTCGACAGACGCTCGACCTTCGCTCGAGTGTGAGACTTCAGTCCTCGCCGAAAGGCACTTCTCGCCGAGCGATCAGAACGCATGAACTTCTGGGTATATGCATTTCACGCTCGAGCGTGACTCTATACGCTCGAGCGGAAGTGCATGTACTCAGAGTGTACGCTCGAGCGTAAATTCCTCCGCTCGAGCGTGGATCCAAAATTTGGAATTTCCAGATTCATCCCCAAGCACAAAACTCAACTTTAAAAGCTTCAAACTCGATCTTTTTGGGCTAATTTTCTGGAAAACACTTGTAAACTCATACTAGAACATGTTTAGAAGATCAATTTGTAAAATCAAAGCTCAAAGGTAAGTCAATTGAACACAATTTCAAATAAAACCTTAAGAACATAATGTACATAATACATGCAAGTGTTCCTATGAATTCTAAGGCTCCAAAACATGAGCAAATACAAGATTAAGCTCAAAACATGATGAATTCACGGACCATAACCAAAGATATGAACATGCATGTGAGGATTTCATGAAAATAACTCAAAAACTCAATAATGTGTACATTCATGCATGAATTACTACTCAATTCAACATATTAAGTTAATTCTTGCCTTAAATCACTAATTTTTCCATGAACCATGCAAGGTATAACTTAAACTCACAATTAAGAGGTTGAATTCTCTACCTTAAGTTTTGAATTCTAGATGTGGGAGCTCAAGTATGCAAATTCCCTTCAATTCTCCTAAGTTCCAAGCCAAACTTGTTGAAATCAAGTTTTTCTCCTATCTCAGTCTCTCTCCCACGGTTTGGTCTCCAAAGATGAACAAATGATGTATCCAACATGAATGAGGTAGAAAAGGGATGGTCTAGTGTCAAGCCACTAAGTGGCAATTAGGTAATAAACTCAATTAATGCAATTTAACATTATTAATTTAATTATTCCAAATCGAATTTTAATTAAATCTACCATAAAATCACATAAATTCTAATTAGCATATAACACTAATCAATTTTAAATTTGGCCGCCGATAAGGCCTTCAATTTGCAGTTCGAAACTTAAAACATGAACAAATCAATTAATTGATAAACAGATAGAAATGCAATTAAACAACATACTCATGCAATCAGTTTAAGATTTCATCCTAATAAGTTACTTATCATGTTCAGTCACAGTTTAGCAGTAATCAGAGGTGAGGGTTGTCACAGATATTCTTCCCACGGTTGGGGAGAAGTTGGACCCAAATATATTAATACGATTGTAACATTTTGCCTAGCTAAATATCTATTGAATTTTTTTTACATAATCAATTTTAATTTTAATTTTTAATTTTTTTTTTTGCCAAAATGATGTATAGAAACATAGAGCACATTTGGTATGATTGAATAGGTTGGAATAGAATGCACATTCTAACTTTGCATTCTTTTTTCTTTGGTTGGTACGCCTTATTTAAGTAGGAATAGTCATTCTATTGGAATGACTATTCTAACAAAATGTGATAATGCATATTCCTTCCTCCAACATAAGGAATGGCCATTCCATTCCATCATGTAATTACCATAAAAGTTTCTTATTATTTTTTTGTTGGCACTTAAAAAAAATATTATTATTTAATTACTACCACTATTCCATTCTCCTACCACTCTATCGCCACTGCCACCGCCACTACAACCATCACCACGGTCGCCGCCGCAACTACCACACCACCATATTACCACCACTGTACTACCAATGTTTCCACTACTACCACCAACACTACCTTCACCACGGTCGCTGCCACAACCACGACACCACCATACAACCACCACCGTACTATCGATGTCGCCACTACCACCGCCAACACTACATTTGGCCACCGCAATGCCGCCGCCACCAACACTAAGGCCACAACAATCTACTACCACTATCCTACAATCATTGCTATCACTACCACCGATGCTGCCACTGACACTACGACCCACACCATCACTTTCACAATTATTAATATTATCATGATCTATATAAATTTTTAATTTTTTACTAGTTTGTTAAAAAAAAAAAATAAATAATAAAAATTTATTTCATTTCATGAGTTTAATAGATATAACAAAAAATGAAAATGTGAATTATCATCCTATTCTTACGTCATTCCATGTTGATAACTAAACAATAAAATATAAATAGACATTTCATTCTATTCAACCTTATATTTCATTCTTACTCTCTTTCCATTCACATTTCAGTTTATTCCATTGTACTATATATCACGCGAGTCATCTACGGTGAAAACACAAAAAACCAAGGTTAAATATCGTTGTAATGCAACCTTTATTTCCATCATGAACCACGTTCACTTCTATACTTTCATTTGAATTTGAATTGGCCAAAATGACTTTCTCATTAGAGCATCTCCGTCAAACACATCAAATCCCTCTCTTAGCTATTCTACCAAGAAAATTCACTAAATAAATACTCCATCAAGCTAGCCTTTCCAGTTGCCAAATCTATTAAGACTCAAATCCTCTCCACAAGTAACTAGCCATCCATGAATATTAGACAAGCATTGCACAACTATTCTTTTGAAATTTAATTTTGTTCACATATTTGGTAAGTGTATTGTCACGCCCAACTTTTTATTACTCTGAATCCATTACCAAAGCCATTAATGTAATTTCCATTTCAAAGATAATATACGGAAACATCATTACATTTACATGGAATACATCAAAAAGAGTTCTCACGTTCGGGTAAAGATGAATGCAATATAAAGGTACAATTAGATAAATTGCCTGTAGGCTTACATCAGTTAAATCAAGAGGAAGGGTTTAACCCTTTTTCACCAATGGCATTCCGCCTACACATAAAAGGCCCCGTGGCCACAAATAAGCAAGATCCGTGACCTTGTAGCACACCTCGAGATACACCTGAAAAAGATTCAACAACGTGGGATGAACATAAAGTTCAATATGGATCTCAACATGATCCTCCACAATAACAACTTACAGATACCTATGATCATGAATGCTAATCTCATACCATATAAATAATGTGACGTTTTATAACCAAAGTATACTTACATAATACTTTTCTCAAAAGCATTCGGCTTATATAACAATACCAATTTTGTTTTCCTTACCCATTTCCCTTTTAGACAATTATTACTCAATAATCATATTTCCCATTTGCGACAAAACATCACATAATATCCATTTTATTTCCGAAAACACGTTCACCAAATCCGCTTCCTTTACGTTATTTATAACCCAAATGTAAACATGATCCGTCTCAACAGGTTCGACACATTTCACAACTTAGAGTCAAAATTCAAGAAATCCCTTCAAATAAAATAACTTAAGGTGAAAACTCCTTTAATCACTCTCAAGCACACCCAAATTTATATGAATACAATTACTCAACACATGAGACAATTAAACCTTACAAAATCATAATTATCAAAACACATGATACACACAATCAACTGAAACAACAATGAAAAATATCCCCTGCTCTACCTACCCACAGCATGGTAAGCCAATGATACACTTCTCCACAACAACATACCAATTTATCAGACACCAGCTGGAAGGGAATGGTACCTCTGCTCCATTTCTCCAGGCGCTAGCTGGAAGGGTATGGTACCTCTGATTCTCAGCGCAGCCAATTCTCCAGGCACTAGCTAGAAGGTAATGGTACCTTTGATTCTCAGCACATTACACATCTTCCAACCATCGTTTCAAACCACATTCACAGATAACACGAGTGTACTACAGACACATAACCAATTCGATATTTACAATGTCATCCTTCACCAATGACCAAGGACAAAACCTCAAACAAATAAACATTGAATACATAATACCATTAACCAATTCTCATGAGATTCAAGGCCAATAGCAATATTACACCAAGGTTCCATCCATTACTTGACGTTCTTTTCTCAATTAAAAGAAGGTTGTCATTACCTCTCCTTTGATATTTAATTCTAAAATTCTCCACTTTTATAGTGCACCGACTATATCCTCCACAACTCAATTCCCATCATGCATCACACAATCTTAACTTACTCTATTTCCACTTCATGAAGGTTTAACTCAATTAATTCTAATCTTATGATTAAATCCCTTTTTATCAATCAACGAATTATCAATTGTTGGACTTAGCTAAAATCAACTCAACACAAGTTAAATACACTAATTCATGAAAACCCATTTTAATTCCCGAAAATAACCACAATCACAATGATCAAATCTCATGGTTCATAACATAATAAATTCATCAACTCGTTGTGTTTTTAAACATAGTCAACCCAACACGATTAAATGCTCAAATTATACAACCCATTTTACTTATAAAATAATTATCAAATCATTTATCATTCTTCTTAAACTCATAACATAATTACTCAACAATTTCAACCCTTCATCATTATTGGCCATTCTCAACAAAAGAATTAGGGCTTTAACTTTCTAATCGTGAACATACTAAATCACACCCCAAATTAACCCAACATCAACCCATCACATGATATTTCAATCTCTACACCCATATCATATACCCTCTACCATGATTTTCGAAAATAATCCACACCACATGGTTTTGATGTAATACAAACTTACCACATGTCTATCTATAGGAGAAGCATTGAAGAAAATCAAGGAAATCCCTACCTCAAGTTAGATGAAGAGAAAGAGAGGATGAAACCCTAGCTTCAAAGATGAGAGAGCCTTGAATTTTCACCACCCAATTGAAGCCCTAACCTTAGATCTTCAAGATTTAGAGGAAGAGAGTGAAGATCTTTACCCAAAAATTTGCAAAATCAAGTGTTTTGAAGCTCGAGGGAGTTTTTTAGAGAGAATGGGGAGGAAAATAGGGTTTAGAGAGAGAGAGAGAAATGAGCAAAATGTGTAAAAGAATCGGACCAAAATGTTTTAAAAAAACAGGGCTTGGACTGCCCAGTTGGCCGCACGTGCGGTGCCTCTCCCCGTACGTGCAGCAGCCTCCACCGCTCGTGCAGCTGCCACCTCTGCTTGAGCGGCCCACCTCCACCGCTCCAGCGGCCCATTTCCTCCGCTCGTGCGGCAATTTCAGAATGCCTAGTCCACTACCTCAACCTTCACCGCACGTGCAGCCTAGCCCACCACACGTGCGGCCTAGCCCACCGCTCGTGCGACCTATCACCGCACGTGCGGCCTAGGGCTTCACACGAGCGGCCCTGGCCCAGCCACTCACAACCTCCGTTTCGACCCCGGGCCCTCGGACTCACTCACACACCCTCCGGAATAAGCGAAATTCAGCAATGACTAAGATACGAACTAGAAAATCATTCTTGGACATTTCAAATCCAACGAGGATAATGAAAAACGGATCGAAGAAAGAAATGAAAAGGAGAAAAAGGAACCGGTCGTCACAACCTCCTCACCATAGGAAATTTCGTCTCCAAAATTTAGCAACGCCAGAACAACGGCCAACAAGTCAAAAGGAAAGCACGATACCTAAGGAGACCTCCCCACGAACCAAGGGAATACAATGTCAATACTCAGCCACGACCAAACTAGAAATACCTTCTCGACTCTAAGAATGTCATGGACACCTGAATCAATCAAGGACACAAAGAAAGGGCCACAGACTTCCTCTCAATTTATACCACTCTTTGGACCTATGAGACAAGAATAGCAATAACCACAGCAACAACACGCCTACCCGAATCATCCACCATCACAAGCCCAACGCTCCAAAGTGCTTAACACTCCAACAAGGAAAAGAATAAAGCTCTCACCACAAGATCTCAAAAAGAAGGAATCACGACAAAATCCGGCCCAAGACAAGACCCTGGCCTAACAAGCCCTTATAACTCCAATCAATCAACAAAACCGGACATATGAAATTCAAAATTTAGTAATACAATTAAAGTGGTTACGCCATCACAACCATAAGAGTACAATAACTAACAACTCAAACTCATAAAACAAAAATTCATCATTTTCTCAATTCTTGGTAAAAATCATTTCTTTATATGTAAAACATTTTCTCAAAGGTGTTCAAAACTCACACCGATCACAAGCCAAAACTCATTTCTGCCTTTCGAGCCAGGCCCAAATCTCTTTTGTCTTCAAATTTCGTTCCAACATAACAACCGGTGAACCTCTACCGTCACCCCAAACACCCATCACCCACACGGTGATGTCACAACCAACACAACATAACATTTTCACAATGTTAATTAACTGGAATAACAATCGTGCCATAAACATAGACTACCACAATCATACCATTCCGTTCGGTTAATATCATTACATTTACTATGCTACTCATCATCCACACAAGATAACAAAAGGTCACATAAACTAGTTTCAACGAAAATTGCTTTACACCGTCTCAAATGAAAATTCCTTCCCTCGATTATACACTTTCTCAAAATTCACTTAAATTTTATATCGTTTTTCAACAAAAGTTTCATGTTATAAACTTTGAACAAAATCATTTTATTTGTAAACGTCTTCCCAAAGCACACTTTAAAATTTCCCTCCACGGGTTTTAGTTGAAATAGAAATGTCATGAAAGTTTTCAAAAACTAATAACCACTTATCAATTTATTTACTCAACAAACATCTGGTGAATCTCAACCATCACCCAATCATGTCCTTCACACCTACAGTGTTTTTCTACAATGTGACAATTACATTTCCATAACAACAATTAGAAATAACAACGGTGCTAAAAGGATCGATGCAACACGCATAACCTTCTAAACTTCGAAAGTTTCATACCAACACAAACACTAACCAAATAGGCCATCAATACATGAAGACTTACATGTGCTCCCAACCAAGAAGCTCACATTATCCCCTGACTCATGGGTTTCAAGAACTTGCACCGAGAAACACACATCGATAACTATACACATATACAAGGTTCAACACCTCAAACATAACCCACGGTACCACACCGCCTTCTAGCTAAATTTGTGCTAAATTTCCAAAGATTCAACCCTACACCCCATATCTAAACCATTCTAAAGTGACTATTTGTTACTCACCTTGATGCCAATCAACTTAACTAATCACCCAAGAATCTTCTGCTCCTGGCACTCAAACATCTACGTATCATTCCCATAGGAATCCTACCCACACGCTGAGATGGCAAACACATTCTTATTTTCAGCATAAGACCGAAAAGGTCAAAGGCAATCACACGACTCCGGTCACCCAAAACAATTCTCATCAATGGTACTCTCGTCACCTAAGAAGTCAAACCATTCATTAGACTAGTAATACGTTAAGTATCTACCCATGAAATTCTTTCCACTCAAAACTCCACTCAAGATCTAGTAATATCGCAAATTCATAACTGATTATGGCACGACACTACCCCAATTCACGGTCGATAGGACCACAACGGGTTCACAATCAAAACTTAGGGAACTAAGCAAAACACACAAGCATCATCCTCATTATTTCGAGACGTGAACCTCACATTCCCTAGGTATTCCCATCTCACTCCCATCAATCTTCACAAAACTCTAAAGTCGCACACTCCTTCAAACTTAATACAGTAAAAGCCTTAAAATGAATTTTTTCTATAGACTTCTCATTTTCCACAAACAATTTCCAAACTAATTAAAAATCAAGGGTCATCACATGACCATTACATAATTTGGCATTCAATACACAACAATGCTAGGTTCATTAATCTCATTAACAACTTTTCATTACATAAACATAACAGAGAGTTCAAGTCCCATTACAGGCCCCCAATACACGAGGGTAACATAAAACAACAATACACATATATATATGTAACACATAACCATGGTGTCTTAGCATCCTACAGCACATCGATCAATAACAAAAGCTTCAAAGTAAATAACATAGATCTTCTAAAACAAAAGTCCCTCTCAAGGGTGATATTACTGTGCTGACTGAAAAGTCGACCCTCGCGAAACTCTCAAAGCTTGGCTTCTTCGGGTTTGATACCGATAACGTCCCTGACTGGACTGATGGGACAAGGTCTAACTAGGTTCTGAAACACCCAAAGAACTCACACGCAAAGGGCAAAGACGTCTAACATGGCCCTGCTGACCACAACCAAAACAAATAGCAGTCTCCCAATTCTGAACTTAACTTGGGGCCCGAACCTCACCGGGTCCCCCAATGGACGAGTCTGAAACCCCTGATGAAGACAATGACTGAGTCTGGGAGTGAGCATGCGCTCACCTCCACCTCTTACTAAGCCTAGAGTGCTTATGAACCGTAGGAGTTACCGAAGTGGCCTCCTCCTTAACTCGACCAACACTGCTAACCATGGCTTCTACATGGGCCGCCGCCTCAACTAAGGAAAAATAATTCTTCCACATAGATCCAACCACTTTCTCCTTGATATCATCACGCAATCGCCCCTCAAACTCATAACAACGACGCCCCTTTGTTGCCACTAACTCTGGAGCAAACCTCAACAAACTAGTGAACCTCATCTCAAACTGAGCCACAGGAGTAGCATCCTGGCATAACTTAACAAACTGTTCCCTCAAACTTTCCCAAGCAGAAGGAGGGAAATACTTGGCCAAGAAGGCCTCGGTAAACGCAACCCACGTGGCATCTATAGTACCCTTCACATACTTCCACCAATAAATTGTATCTCCTTTCAATTGGAAAGTCGCCAAAGAAACCCTCAACCCCTCGTCCTCGACTCTGAGCATATCAAGAGTCTTGGTAATCTGTTCTAACCAACTCTCTGCTTCTAGTGGTTTTGCCTCTCCCAAAAACTCTAATGGATTGGAGCGAAGGAACTCCTTGGTAAGCTTGAGGGTACGCCCGTTGTCCCCTTCATTGCGAGCTAGAGTGTCTCGCACCGCTCTCGCAACCTCGCGTGCAACTTCCTCGCCGACAGCCGATGCTGCAATGACAGGTGGTATGGGAACCGATACCTCTACTACTCGTCCGTCCTCTATTCCCTCGTGTAGACATCCTATAAGATTCCCAAAACAAATCAACTTAGTGCACATCGCAACAGCCTCCTAGAGGAATACACACTCACCACTACTAAACTACAGTACACACTTAACTCTCAAAACTTACAATTCACAAGGCATGTAAACAATTTAAACATCTAAACACATAATCGAATCAAGTCCACAATGATAGCCACTCGTTCCGAAACTCCCAAAGAATTCCCATTACCACGTTGATCAGGCGTGTTTCCAAGAGAACCTCAAAGTAAGTTCACCGGCCACAAGTACTATCCAAGAAACTTAATCCCATGCTCACATAAATGCAACACATAAATCCTAACATTTATCCTAACTATATGCAACGCCCTCACCAAGCATAGCAAACCCCTTGTGGTAAAAACCACTTCCCATGAGCCCAAGTATTCAAACCCAGCTCACTCTGATACCAAGTTGTCACGCCCCACTTTTTATTACTCGGAATCCATTACCAAAGCCATTAATGTAATTTCCATTTTAGAGATAATATATGGAAACATCATTACATTTACATAGAATACATCAGTAAGAGTTCTCCTGTTCGGGTAAAGATAAATGCAATATAAAGGTACAATTAGATAAATTGCCCGTAGGCTTACATCAGTTAAATCAAGAGGAAGGGTTTAACCCTTTTTCACCAATGGCATTCCGCCTACACATAAAAGGCCCCGTGGCCACAAATCAGCAAGATCTGTGACCTTGTAGCACACCTCGAGATATACCTAAAAAAGATTCAACAACGTGGGATGAACATAAAGTCTAGTAAAGATCTCAACATGATCCTCCACAATAACAGCTTACAGATAGCTATGATCATGAATGCTAATCTCATACCATATAAATAATGTGACGTTTTATAATCAAAGTATACTTACATAATACTTTTCTCAAAAGCATTCGGCTTATACAACAATACCAGTTTTGTTTTCCTTACCCATTTCCCTTTTAGACAATTATTACTCAATAATCATATTTCCCATTTGCGACACATTTCTTGGCTTATACAACAATTCGCAGACGTCATTACTTGGCTGCGAATCAAGAAGTCCAACAATATGGGTGGCCCATCAGCGCCAACTCACGGCTCCTGGTTTTGACGGCCTCAGTCACCGGAAATGGATCATGTTTCATTAATATCCTGCATTAGTTTTCTTAATTGTTGCTACCTCCTATGTTTGTTTTATGTTTATTATTTTTCCTATGTTTGACAGTGGTTGTAGGAATTTTTTAAATTACGGAATCGGTGTGTGATGTGTTGGATGTTTAATTGGGACTTGGATGTTTAATTGGGACTTTGTATGCAGCAGGCACGTTATTTATAAATGTGTTGGATGTTTTCTTTTCGTTCCCTTATAAATGTGTTTTGATTCCTGGGTTTTAAGGGATGCTAACAAACCAGCTTACTGATAACACAGAGCATGAGAACACAGGACTTTACAGATTGAGAACAGGACTTTTGATCTTACAGGACTTTACAGATTGAGAACACACAGCATTGGGGAAATTTTCCGGTGGTGCTCTCAGATTAACCTGTGAATCCATATTCTGTCTGCATTTTGATCTGATTTTTGCATTGGAATTTGACAAGAACACTTGTTTTTTGAACACCACAAACTTTTAACTTGCAGCTGCCCAATATGTGATGCTGTGTTCTGGAGATGTCTTGAAGGAAAAACTGTTAAATTAATTGAAACTTTTGACTTTATTCAACTTTAAGGTCGATGTGTTAATAACTGTTAATGGATAGAGCTTTAATGGAATTCAATCCTTTGTAAAAACGTAAAAAATTAAAAATGACAATCAGAAATTAAAGAAATATTTGTAAAACGTGATTCTTAAAAAATTAAAATATTCACACAAAAATAAGAAAAATGTACTAGTAATTTCGGTTTTTTTTTTTTTTTTTGTATGTTTAGTATTAGTTAATTTTTTGTAGAAAAATTGACAAATATTATATTTTTAAAGTGTATTTATATTAGGTGTGTTCACAAATAATTAAAAAAAATGTAACAAAGATGATAATAATGGATGTAAAGTGTAAAAAATATACATACATTTTCGGACAATAATGGAACTGATAGAGGGAGCCGTAGGCAGATGGATTGGTGCTACAATTGTACCTAAAGATTTACCCAAAGATTGTTGTGAACTTCCTTCAATATTGTCCATTTGTGAGACTTGGACAGATGCTACAATTGTAGGCCATAGGTTTTTCATGGCAGGTTGTATTTTTTTGACTAAGGAAATGGATGTCATGTGAACACTGAGCTGTTAATGGAACTAAGAAGTCACGTGAACACTGTTGTGCTCATGGGAATCTGGATGTGTAAAAATTACATTTTCAGTCAATATGTGCATACCCTGTATGTGATGGATAGCTTTTGTTATTTTACATTATTAAAATGTCTAGTTTATTATCATGGCAAAAATTAATATTATTTGATAGGTTTTTTTTTTTTTTAATTAGGCAAGCTGTCCAGTTTATTAGCATGGCTGCACAAAATATTATTTTGTGGACATTATATTAAAATGTTTTTTGGTTCCCACAAAAAAGTAAATCAAACATGATGGCACCCTTGACAACAATGTCATGGACCTATGTAAAAAGCTACGCATTTGTGTAAACATGGCCCCCCCAACCTACCTCCTATGTTTCTTCCCCTCTTGTCTATTTTTTTCCTTCAAGAGTTCACAGTGCTTATTTGCTCTCTGTCCTTCTCTCGCCATCAACTTGAATTATTTTATTTGCTTGGAAGTTTTTGAAGTTGTTCACATTTTTCGCCAGACTCAAAAAACAAATGGCAAACGACACAGGTCCGAGTCACCGCGTTGCACTTTCCATTCCTAGCCGGGAAGCTATTGATGAAATTGCGAGGGATATGGTGGTCGAAACTGATCACAACTTAGTAGAAGCCTATAACAGTGTGGCAAGATATTATTACAACAATTATTACAAAGTCCCTCAAAATACGTTAATACTTTCTGGACGTTTATGGATGTTTGAGTTGTTTAACGGCCACCAGGGCCGGTTTGAAGATAATGTCAGTATGTCACAACCAGTGTTCTTGTTGTTATGCGATGCGCTTCACGCTTCGGATTAGCGTTCTTTGGAGCGGGAGCATGGCGTTTCGCTGGAAGAGAAGGTAGCCATTTTTATTTGTGCGTTGCAGGGTCTATCTTGGAAACATTTGCAAGAACGGTTCTAACACTTAAAGGAGACATTGTCACGCAATTTTCATGAGGTAATGCAAGTTATGATACCGTTTACATCGGTTCATAGTAGGAGTCTTACGCTCGAACAAGTACAACAAGAGAGGCATCCACATTTACGGTCACAGCAGCGGTACCGGCCATTCAAGGTGACAAAATGAATCTAATGTTGAATAATCTTTTTGTAGCTTACAAAAAAACCATGATGAGGCCAAAATAAAATTTATCTTAAAAAACAAGTACTAAAATTTGAACATGAATAAAGTATAAAGAGTAGCAAAATAATTTATTCAAAAAGAATTGAAGTCAGCTTGTATATTTGATTTTAAGATAAATTATATTAACATCTGTCAAATAATGAACAAATTACCATTAAACGTGTCAATTTTAAATAATTATTTTCTTTTCCGTGACAGTAGTTGTAATTTTGATGGTATTAATAGATGATGAAATTATTATATTATGGTTACATATTTTACATTTCAAACTCTGTTTAACAATAGTTACAAATTAGGTAAATTATAAATGTACCTGATGGAATTTGCTTAAAAAACAAATTGTTTGCTGTGATTTGAAAAACCAGAACTACTCCTTCATTTAAAAAATTTATTTTTAACAGAATTAACTTGTCATAATAAAAGTTATAATTGCTGTCCAACTTCCTCTATAAAATTACCTAAATTTAAATGAAACATATTTTGAACATTATTAAAAACTGTTAATTATAAACGATGATTTATTAGTAAACTGTTTGACTAACAGATGTGCAATGGCATTACCAACTAACTAACTTTTATATTTTAAAAACAGAACAATATAATTTTATAAAGTTGAAAGATTAATAATTGTAATTTTTTTTATTGGGAGAGATTTTTCTCAAGTCAAAAACCAAGTAGAGAATAATGTTGGGCTTCTATGGACTAATCATGGAGAGCTTACATTGATTGTGCAAACTGTTCGATATATAGCGCTTGTTGAGTACTTATGTTAATTTGTTCAAAATTAGTGCGTTGCGTAGGACTGCATCGGTGCATTGGATGGGACGCACGTGATGGCTCATGTCTCGCAGGAGTACGCCACATCATACTTTGGCCGGAAAGGCGTGCCGACACAGAATATAATTGCTGTATGCGACTTTAATTTGTGCTTCACATTTGTCTCTGCCGGTTGGGATGGGAGCATGCACGACAGTCAGGTTTTGCACTACGTGACAACCGAAGAGAAACATCGCTTCCCGCACCCCGCACCAGGTACAAAATATTAAACTGAAATATGAATACGTAAAAACTATAAATATAAAAAATTTCAACAAAGTATTTTGTTGGCAACAAAGTATTTTGTTGGCAACAAAATTGTGAAAATTATTGTCTTTTTTTAATATTGTCAACAAAAGCAGTTGTGTAATGTAGTTTATTTCCTAAAATTCAAAATTTTTGCAAACAACTTAAAAAAATGAAACAAATGAAAATGAAAAGTTTTCAAAAATAATGAAGTGGTACATAAGAATGTGAAAATGAAAATGAGATGCTATAATTTATTGTTTACAATTTTTTTGAAAAGTACTCCACAAAAAAAATGCTGTTAACGAATTAGAAAGTAATTAGAAATATGTTTGCGTAATTGGAATTATAATTGTTCACAACAAAAGAACTTGACAATGAAATTATAATTGAAAACAAAATTGGGATAAGAACAATTTTTATTAATGAAAATGTAATTGTCATAAAAAAAAAATTATTATAATTCACAAACAATGCTGTAATTGGGAATATAATTTTTGAGAACAAAAGGAATTGGGAGAAGGAGTAATTGAAAACAAAATTGGGAAAAAAATTAATTTAGCAATGGAGAAATTATTCAACAAAAGAATTAATTATTTTAAAAAAAACATTACGAACCAATGCAAGTTAATTGAAGAATAATTTAAGTGGTACAGAATACTGTTAAATTGAAAATGAAATGAAACAAATTTTGCAGGAAAATACTATTTGGTGGATAGTGGTTACAGCAACAAGACAGGGTACCTAGCCCCCTACAAGGGGTATAGGTATCACCAAAATGCCCATCGAAATCGAACACCGCAGAATGAGTTCGAAATGTTCAACAAGGCACATTCGTCACTGCGTAGTTGTATTGAGCAGACGTTTAATGCCTGGAAGGCTAGGTGGGAGGCATTGCGGAATATGCAGAAGTTAAGTTTTTCTAATGAAGTTACGTTTGTATGTGCATCGATGGCGTTACATAACTTCATACGCCGACATAGCGAACGTGATAAGGTCATGATGGGTATCCCAGACCGTGATGATTACGTGGCCCCCCAAATGCCCGACCACGATGAATACACACGGTTGCTGATGTGATGGAGGAAGAGGACTCAGACCCTGCAATGGCGGTTGTAAGGGTGAACATTACTAACGCACTGGTACGGCAAGCACACCAGTAGGGGCGAATTGGAAATACAAGAATATTGGTTGAAGGTTGTTAATATCAGTAACTAAGATTCATATTTGTAAACACGTTTGGTTTTAATAGTCTCATGTGTTTCGGAGTGTAGACATTTTCATAGTAGTGTATTTTTAAAGGAAGTATGTCCACTAATTAACTTCTACAAACATGGGGGAAGTTTTTGCAATATCTTTTATAATAATTTGTTCACAACCTGCCTATGCCAAAAAATAATTTCTAGCCATTGGTCAGAAAAAAACAAAACATAAAAAAAAAAAAAAGGAAATTTGCAAATTCCACTGGCCATGTACGTGGTTTATCTTTTTTTATTCACATGTTATGATATGCATTCCCGAAAATACAGAGCAGACTTGTTCCACTCGCTTCCAATTTTCGGACAATAATGGAACAATTGCAACCTCTGCTTGAATAAAAAAATTTAATAATGAATACAAAGAGGAAAACAATGAAAAAAGAAAAAAATTCACGACAAATGAAAAGAATGCCAAAAAATGACACAAAAAGGAAAACAATAAACCAAAATTAATAATGTTAAAAGAGTAAAAAGTAAAATGAAAATGTTAAAAGGAAAATAAAAAAAAGGAAGAGAATAAAAAAAATTATTGACTAAAAAAGGAAAAGAAAAAAACCAAAATTAAAACGAACAGAATGGAAAAAAAGATTTTAATAAAAAAATGAAAAGAAAAAAAATTTAATAATGTTAAAAGGACAAGAATAAAAAATTAATAATGTTAAAAGGAAAAGAATAAAAAAATAATAATGTTAAATTGAGAAGAATACTGACAGAAATCCAAAAAAATTTATGTTAAAAGAAAAAGAATGGAAATGAAAAAAAATGAATACAAAAAATAATAAAAATTTTTAAAAAAGGAAAAAAATTTTGTTTTCGTGCTTGTGAAAACAAATAATAATGGTATTAAAAAAATAAATTCTTTCAAAAAGGAAAATAAAAAAAAATGTTAAAAGGAAAAAAAAAATGAATATAAAAGAAAAAAAAAATTAATGGTAAAAGGAAAAGAATGAACATAAAAAATTAATGAAAAAAAAATTAGACCGTTGCACAGTGCTCCTTTGCTGAATTAAAAAGTTTGAATTATGCATTGTAGCACCGTTGCACAGTGTTCCCCAACAGCCACGAATTACAAGTACGCGACACGTGTTCCTGTGATTGTGTCAGTTGGGAAGGATAAAAGAGACATTTTACCATGTGTAATAATATTATATTGCACACATTTTTATAAAAAGTCAAAAAGTTAACCCAAACTTTCATATTTTTTTTCTCACGTTTTTAGTCCAAAAAAACAAAAATTACACTTTTTTAAGACACTCCAAACCAACCCTTAAAAAAATAATATATGCTTGTATTTTTTAATACAAATGTAATAAAATTGTACAGTTCCAATCCCCCCCCCTCACCCATATACAAATATAATAAAAATAGTATATCCATTTTTTTTTCCCATTCTAGCTTTACATTCTTTTTTCTTTGTTAGTAGGTCTTATTTAAGTGGGAACAAAATATGAGAATACATATTCCTTTCTCTAACATGAGGAAAGGCCATTCCATTCCATCATGGAATTATCATAAAATTTTATTATTATTTTTTTTGTTGGCACTTAAAAAAAAATATTATTATTAACTACTACCACAATTCCGTTCACCTACCACTCTATCATCACCGCCACTGCCACTACAACCACCACCATGATTGCCGCCGCAACCACCATACTACCACCACCGTACTATTAATCTCGCCACTACTACCACCAACACTACCTTTGGCTACAACAATTGCCGGCACCATCACAACTAAGGCCACAACAATCTACCACTACAATCCTACAATCATTGCTATCACCACCACCGCCACTGCCACTACCACTACAACTCGCACCATCACTTTCACAATTATTAATATTATCATGATCTATATAAAATTTTAATTTATTTGTTATTAGTTTGTTAAGAAAATAAATAAATAATAAAAATTTATTCAATTTTATGAGTTTAATAGGTATAACCAAACATGAGAATGTAAATTATCATCTTATTCTTATGTCATTCTATGTTAACAACCAAACAATAAAATAAGAATGAACATCCATTATATTTAACCTTATATTTCATTCTTACTCTCTTTCTATTCACATTTAATTTCGTTCCATCGTACTACATATCACGCAAGTCATCTACGGTAAAAACACAAGAAACTAAGTCAAGGTCAAATATGGTTGTATTGCAACCTTTGTTTCCACCATGAATCACGTTCAATTTCGTACTTTTCATTTGAATTTGAATTGGCCAAAAAGACTTTCCCATTAGGGCTAGGTAGGTTCCTTTTAGGCCTCGTTTGAGAACATGTTATTTTAGTAACTTTTTAGCTTTTTACGAAAAGATGTACAAAAAAGTAGAGAGGTGATGTGACTAGTTTTAGTTGACTTTTTGGCTTTTTGGCTAAAATAGCCAGTCCCCAAACGAGGCCTAAGTTCAAATTTGTTCATTTACAAATTTAGTTGTTTTAGTGTCTTTTTTTTTTTTTTTATAATTTTTTAACTATTTTATGTGATAAAAAAATTGTGTTATTGAGATGATTTGTAAATTTTTTTATTTTTTTATTTTTTTTATTTATTTATTTTTTGTAGTTGAACAGATGAGTATGAGAGAAAAAGTGATTAATTACTGTGTAGAATATAACATTTTATCTTAGTAACTATTTTAATTTTTTTTTGTTTTAATCTTTATTAATTATTTTAGCCAAAATCAAACATCCCAAATAATGCCTTAGAGTGGATGGTTAGGTTCCTTTTAAGGAAAATGGAGTTTCTAATAAAAAGGCCTATGGGAGCTCCAAGTTCACAACATAATTTTTTCAAAATTTTTGAATTATTGTAAAAGAAAAAAGACATGTCTTAAAATAATTAGTTGATTAAATTTATTTTAATGTTATTAATGCCAGCTAAATTGATATGTTCGTAAATTAACTACATGAAAATTTATACCATATATAGATACTCTCTAATTTTTAAAATTTATGTTCTAAAATTAACTTCTTTGGTTAAATTTATTTAATATTTAATATCACCTAAATTTTTATTTTCAAAATTAACTCCAAAAAAATTTATACCATATACAGATACTCTCTAATTTTTAAATTTATGTTCCTAAATTAACTCCTACATATTTTCAAACCCTACATAATTTATTTTACATCATAATCATATTAATATTTTAGTATTTTTATTTTTTTTACAAATAAAAATTAACAACCTTCATTTGTTGGTAAACAGTTGGTGAAACTGACAATTATTGGAAGCAAAGAATATTATATCAAGCGAGAGGAAAGGTTTAGCAAGTCAAGATTTAGAATGAGGAATGCCAATCTAGCTATCTCACCTATCAGACTTAGTGGCACAAAGTGATACGACCTTATCTTTATGAGGGGGCAAGAGATTGAGAGGAAAATGGAAGAAGGCGGCTGGAAGCCAGTGATACGCAAGCATGGAGGTGTAGGGAATAAACATCAAAGGCTGGATTCAGACACCCACACGGTTTTTGTTGATAATCTACCAGAGTTAATGGACCCAAAAGGCTAGTATATTTTGTTTACCCACTTCGGAGTGGTGCAGGATGTTTTCATACCACATAAAAGAAGGAAGATGACGCACTCCGGGTTTGGATTCGTGAGATATAATTGCTCAATCGCAGCAAGCATGGCAGTCCAGAAAGCAAATGAATTGTGGTGTGACAACAGAGCTTTGACAGTGAAAGTTGCAGAGTTTGTTCGACGTGTAGAAGCACAGAAAAGGCCTTTACAGAGTTCAACCCAAAGAAAGGAAATGGGAGGTACGGGAACGGTGTCTTGGAAGCTAAAAGGTAAGGAATCCTTTGCCCAGGTTGTAAGTGGGAAAGGGTCTGTCGCTAGTGCAACTTTAATTGTAAAAGTATATGAAGCAAGGAATGGATAGTTGTACAACAGTGCCATTATGCGATTAAAACCGTTGTGTTGCGGGGCAGATTTCAAAAAAAGAATTGAGGTATAGAGGCATGGAGGATATTAAGGTTCGAGAAGGACGGGGTAGAGACATAGTTCTATCATTTCCATCGGTGGAAATCATGCATGAAAAACTCAAGAAAATGGAGGTTTGGGCTAAGGAATGGTCTGAATCGGTTACAGAATGGAAACAAGGGATGGCTATTGCACAAGAAAGAGATATCTGGTTGAGTTGTTATGGGGTGCCCTTAAACGTATGGAACAACAACACCTTTTATTCAATAGGCAGACTATGTTGGCAAGTGATTGGTTTGGCTGATGGTACGTCCAATATGGAGAACTTGATCTGCGGCAAGGTAAGAATAGTCACGAAGTGCATGGAATCCATCAACAAAACAATCAATTTGGACTGCAAATGGGTACTTTATCCGATAAAAGTGTGTGAAGATCAGATCGTTACTGCGAAGGTGGTGAATAAACACTGTATTTGCCATCATCAACATAGTAATAGTGCCAAACATAGCCCTTATGGGGATGAAGTTACCCAGATGGTGGAAGCAGAGAGCAAGCAGGAAGACGATGATGATGACGTGGAGGCACAAGTTGGCAATGAGGTGGATGATGATGGAGACATAGCAGTAAGGCTTAGTAACCCAAGAAATGATGATTATAATGGCAGTGAAGGGGAGGCTAGCTGTAAAAGTACGTCTGTGGTGGCTCAAACTGTCAGCGGCGTAGGAAAACAATTTCTGGGGGTGCATGTGTGGGTAGGGAGGTAGCTCTGGTGATGAGCTATATCAACGTTCAAAATAGGGCGAATAGGCCTGTTGATAATGATATCAGTAACCCAGGCCTCTTGAAAAGTCTAAATGGATTTGATTTAGGCTTTGTTTGGGATTTTTCAAAAAAGTCAAAAAGTCAAAAAGTAATTCAAAAAGTTAAAAAATTAACACTATTCACCAAAAGTCAACAATTACGACTGCACAACTCCCAATTCAAATTTTCCTCTAAAAACTAATTTTCACAATTTTTTATTATATATTTTTTCATAAAAAGTCAAAAAGTTAACCCAAACATTCATATTTTCAACCTCAATTTTTTAGTCAAAAAAGACAAAAAGTACACTTATTTAATCTTCCCAAACTTGGTCTTAATAAGACATGGGCTTAACATTGAGGTTGTCTTGACTAAAGCCTATGAATTGAACTACGTGGAAACCCAAACCCACAGAGCACCTGAAATTAGAGCGCTGGAGGCCCAATCCAACTTAGAAGATTCTATTCAACTTTGTAGTGGTGAAGAAACACTAGCTCGAAATGGAAGAGAGGTAAGCAGTGAGATATTGGGTTCTTTTGCAGAATCAATTCAGAAGAGAATAGCTAGCAAAAGAAAGCAAATACAAGAACCCTCTAGCAATCATCATAAGAAAAAAAGGTAGTCTCCAAAGGGGTAAATCAATGGCTGGAACTTCTCTAAATTTGAAGAAAGGTACAGTGTTTAGGTTGGCGGTGGCAGCTCTCTCACTTTCAGCGGCATCTGAATCAAGCAATAGGAGACTGTCACTCACTGAGGCTGAAGCATCACTCCAAATTGGGCGCATCCTTGGTGTGAACAATGAAGGGAATGACGATGTAGTCCTTAGTAAATTAATGGATTTGGAAGCAAATGACAAGGAAAAAAAATAAGGAACAGGGGTGGGGGTGCTTGTTGTGCAACTGTTCTGGGTGTTTAGGTGTTGAAAAATGTTTATTTAACGAAGCTTTTATCTTGGAATGTAAGAGGGTTAGGAAGGCCTGAGAAAATGAGGAGGATTAAACAAGTGTTTTGTGAAAGAATGGTTGATATGGTGCTACTACAAGAAACCAAGAGATCCACAATTGATGAAAAGTTTGTTAGATCAATATGGGGCAGAAAACAAATGGATTTCATGGTAGTTGATTCAGCAGGAGCTACTGGTGGCCTATTATGCATCTGGAACCTAGAAATATTTCAACTGGTTGATTGCTGCAGTAATAGAAACTTCATAATTTTATTAGGTACTCTCTATAACAGTTTTGATTGTGTAATTTTAAATATTTACTGTCCAAATGATATGGAGAGGAGAGAGGTGGTGTGGGATAGCTTGGTTCGATTAAAGTTGGTATACAATAAACCTTGGTACTTGGGAGGGGACTTCAATGAGATCAAGAATATATCAAAAAGGAAGGGGTGTTCTAGGCGAGATCAAGGTATGAGGGAGTTTAATGAGTTAATTGATAAACTTGAAGTGGCCGATTTACCAATTATGGGAAGAAAATTTACCTGGTGCAATTCTCAGGAGGGGGAGATGTGGAGTAGAATTGACAAGTTTTTGCTTAATCCAGAATGGTTACAAATGTTTAATTTTAAGCTTTGGGGGCTGCCTTGGAAGGTCTCAGATCACTGTCCTATTCTGTTGATGGAGGATGAGAGAGATTGGGGTCCAACTCCATTTCGATTTCTAAATGATTGGACCCTGCATCCAAAGTTCAAACCTTTTGTGGAGAATACGTGGTTAGAAACTAATGTGGTGGAATGGGCTGGTTTCAAGTGTCTCCAGAAGCTCAAAATATTAAGACTAGCATTGAAGCAGTGGGCTAAAGAAGTCTTTGGTGATATGGAGCATTAACTTAATCAAGTTGAAGAGGAGATACATGCACTTGATATAAGTGCTGAAGAAAGACCATTATCTGAGGCAGAGCAAGCTAGAAGAAGAGAGGCTAAAGGCGTAGCTTTGAAACTAAGTAAAATGATGGAATGGGCATGGTTACAAAAATCTAGAATCAAGTGGTCAACACAAGGAGATAGGAAAACAAAATTTTTCCACATTATGGCCAGCTCTAGGAGAATCAGAAATTCTCTATGCTCCATAGTAGTTAATGGAACTGTTAAGGAGGATCCTGTGGAGGTGAGAGCTGCAGTTCAACAACATTTTATTAACCAATTTATTGAATCATGGCATAATAGACCAAGGCTATCTGGACCTTTCTTATCCATTGGGGGTAGTGAAACTGTTGAACTCTTGGAAGTTAAGTTTTTAGAAGCTGAGATTGAAGCTGTGGTTAAGAGTTGTGAAGAAAACAAAGAACCTGGACCTGATGGGTTTAATCTTATGATGTTTAAAAAGTGTTGGAAGGTGATCAAGGCAGATGTGCTACAATTCATGAAGGAATTTCATCAAAATGCAAAATTGGTCAAAGGTATTAATAGCTCTTTTGTTGCTTTGATTGCTAAGAATAAGAACCCCTCTGGTTTGAATGATTATCGACCTATTAGTCTCATTGGCTCTTTGTATAAAATTTTGGCAAAAGCATTAGCAAACAGAATCAAAACAGTGCTACCTAGAATTATTAGTGTTACACAATCAGCATTCATTGGGGGCAAAAACATCTTAGATGGAGTGTTGATAGCCAATGAGATTGTGGATGGTTGGAAGAAGAGTATAAAGAGTGGCATTGTCCTAAAGCTAGACTTTAAAAGAGCTTATGACTCAATCAATTGGAATTTCTTATTTACTATGCTTTCAAATTTTGGTTTTGGGGTTAAATGGGTTAGTTGGATGAGGAAGTGTGTCTCATCAGCCAGAGTTTTTATTTTGGTAAATGGTTCGCCAACCTCAGAATTTAGCCCGCAACGAGGTCTTAGACAAGGTGATTCTCTATCTCCCTTCCTTTTTAACATTGTGGCTGAGGGCCTGAATATCCTGCTAGAAAGAGCAAAAAACATGGGGTTGATCAAAGGGGTAGCAGTTGGATCAAGTGCATTTAGGATCACCCACTTGCAATTTGCAGATGACACAATTCTATTCTGTGAAGCTGATAGGGGGAAGGTTAATAACATAAAGAGGATCTTGAGATGTTGTGAAATGTTGTCAGGCCTAAAAATTAACTACCATAAGAGTGTGGTGTGTGGAGTTGGGTTAACAGATGAAGCATCCAAGGAATTTGCTAATAAGCTCAATTGTCTATATCAAAGTTTGCCCTAAATTACTTAGGACTCCCTCTGGGTGCAAGTCCAAGGAGAAAAAGGACATGGCAGCCAGTTTTAGCCAAATGCAAACAAAGACTTGCTTCTTGCAAGAGAAGATTCCTCTCTTTTGCTGGTAGGGTGACTTTGATTAAATCTGTGTTGTTTAGCTTACCAATTTATTATTTATCTTTGTTCAAAATGCCAGCTGGGGTTGCTAAGGAATTTGTGTCAATTCAATCCAATTTTCTATGGGGTAGGGATGGCTTTAGAAGGAAAATACATTTGGTCAAATGGAAGGACATTTCAAAAAGCAAATAGCATGGGGGTTTAGGGGTAAAAAAGATTAGACTTATGAATGATTGCCTCTTATTAAAATGGTGGTGGAGGTTTGGGGTCGAACCTAATGCTCTGTGGAAATAGGTGATATATAACAAATACAATCAGGTGGATGTTGGGTGGTGTCCAGAACCTATTGATAACACTAGGAACTTATGTATCTTGGCTGACATTTTGGGTGTTGCTAGAACTAGACCTGATTTGGTGGAATTCTTTAAAGAAAACTCTGCTCCAGTGATTAGTGATGGAAAAAATACTCTATTCTGGAGAGGTACTTGGTGTAATAATGTGTGTTTGATGGAAGTTTTCCCTAGGCTCTATTTCATGTCTTTGGATAAGTTTGAATCTGTGAATGTGATGCATATCAGAAGAAATAGTGAGGTGGAGTGGAACCTCAATTTCAGAAGATCACTCTTTCAGTGGGAGGTGGAGGATTTGAATAGATTAAAACTGCTGCTGATTAATGCTCCAATCCTTAAGGAAAATATGGTTGATTCTTTGCATTAGAAAGTAGACCCATCAGGAAACTTCACTGTTTCCTCTACTTATAAGTGGTGCGATAATTCCCTAGGTACAATGTGTAAGGTAATGGATCTTATTTGGAACAATGTATCTTCACCTAGAGCTCAATTCTTTGGTTGGTTGGCATGGAAAGTAAGGTTAAAGACTTCTAGCTTTTTGCATCGAATTAGAGTGCTCTCTGATGAGGCTAATGTGAATTGCATTTTCTGCAATATGGAAGTGGAAAGTGTCAATCATGTGCTTCTGTTTTGTCCTTTTGTTTGGAAGGTTTGGTCACATATGCTAAAATGGTGGGGTTTGCAGTGGGTTCAACCTGGTACTGTACACTATTTACTAGAATGGTGGGCTGGTACAAGGCTGAAAAAATAGGAGAGGGTGTTCTGGAAGGCCATGCCTCTAGCTGTGCTTTGGTCTATCTAGAAACTGAGAAATGATTGTGTTTTTAATGGCATTCATCCAAATTTTGAGGAGTTGTGTGAGGTCATTAAAGTGCGAATTGCGATGTGGAGCAAAGCTGCTGGCTCTCCTTTCTCAGGTTTTTCAGTAACTGATATTGTGAACAATCTATAACAAGTAAGGTTCTGCAGTAGGGGTGTTGGTTGAGCAAAGATTTCATGGTGCTACTTTTTTGTTTTTGTTTTGGTCATTACTTACATTGGGGGAGGTTGAGATGGCCCTTTTGGAGTGTGTCCTTGAGTTTTTGGTGCTATTTTCTGGAGCGTAGTCTACATCAGTGTGAGGCTTGTTGCACTAGTCCAGAATCCAATTCCATGCTTCTTGACAATAAGATTGAAGTTCTACAATTAAAGGCATCAGATTTGTTTGGGAGGAGTATGCATTGGTGGAGGTTGAGATGACCTTGAGTTTTTTGAGAGTGGCCTTCTACTGTATAATGTTGTGTATTGGCCTTGATTTCTCTGGAGTGTGGTTTGCATTGGTGTGAGGTCTGTTGGGATTTTTTGGAGGTTGCCCTGCTGCTGGGTGGGAAGATTGGGCTTAAGGTCTGGGATTTATCAAACTGTAGATGAGATATATATGTGAGAATTTCATTAAACCAGCAGGTTCAATTTGCATTAGGAATGCGATCTGTATGTACTGGAATTTCTCTGTAGCTTTGCTTGTTTGTTTTGCCTGAACCAAGTTTTTCTCTCTTTTGGTGTGCTGCTGGACAGATGCAGAGGGATGTTTTTCGGTGGACTGTTTTGGTGTTTTTTTAGTGTGTCTTGTGGTTGTTTTCTCTTCAACCTTGAGGTGTGCTGGCAAATGCCAACCTAGTTGGGATTGTGCGGTTATGCTTTGATACTTTTTGCACTTCCTCTTCCTTTATTTGATATAATTCTCCTGTATGTATGACAATTGTCATCAATAAAGGGCTGTTTTTTTTTCTGTTCAAAAAAAATAAAATAAAATAAAAATTAACAACCTTCAAAATGTTTTGGTATAATGGAATTTCATTTAAATAGGAGATTGCAAACCAACCCACCCACCTAATGGCCTTATATCAAAAAATTTGTAATTACCCCCATTTAATTACTTTGTATACTCACATTATCACACATACTATAGGCGAATTGTTTTTTTTTTTTGTTTTCTTTTTTTAGACTTTGTAATGATAACTTGATTGTTTTTTACTTGGAAATATGTATTTTTTATTTGAATTATGGAAATATGTATTAAAATTTGAGAAACTATGATATAAATTGATTGTTTTTAACTATATTTATTAAATTATTGATCAATTTTTTTATTTTTTTATTATTTTTTAAAAATCAAATCCAAGATAGGGTCAGTTGAAAACACAAATATTTTAGGTCAACCCAATATTAAATATCTATCTATCTATCTATCTATCTATCTATATTAAAGTGATATTTCAATGATGAATGGTAGGAAAATTCCCATGACTTCATCATAAAATTTTTATTTTTGTTATTTTAAAAATATTGAAATAAATCTTATTGGGTAACACATCATATTAATTATAATTTTTTTTTAAAATTTTACCATTCTTTCCTAAAACAAAGTTATTGCTATGATTATGCCATCATTCTTGCAAATAATAATTATTTCATAATAGGAAAATAAAGCTCCAACACTTCATCATAAAATTCTTAATTTTTTATTTTATTTTTAAAATATTAAAAGAATATTAAAGTGATATTTCAATGATGAATGGTAGGAAAGTTCCCAAGACTTCATCATAAAATTTGCATTTTTTTTTAATTTTAAAAATATTGAAATAAATCTAATTGGCTAACACATCATATTAATTATAATTTTTTAAAAAAATTTACCATTCTTTCATAAAACAAAAATATTGCTTTGATTATGCCATCATGTTTGCAAATAATAATAAGAAGGATAGGGTGAAATTATTTCATTGGTGGATAGGGTGGAATTATAAGAAGTTAGCTAGAAGATTGTGGAGAGCCTTGCCATGTATTATACTTTGGTCCATTTGGAAGTTTAGGAATAAGTGTTTGTTTAATGGAGTGCTACCTTGTGCTTTTGAGTTAGGTGAGCTGATAAAGATTAGATTTTCTTTATGGGTTAAAGCTTCTGTAAAAAGGCTCATGTACTCTGTCTTGGATATACTCATCAATTTGGCTCAGATTAAGGAATGCATTTGAGGAGTGCCATGGATTTGATCAATTTTTAGCTTGCTGAGGCAAATTCTGGGTCTGTTGGGTGAAAATCTGGTGGGTGGATTCTGGACCTGTTTCCTTTGCTGCTGTGAAGCTGGTTTGATGGGTGAATTCTGGACCAATTAGGGACCTGTTTTTTGCTGCACTGTCTCGGTTATAGTCATCAATTTGGCTTAGACTATGGAATGCATTTGGGGTGTATGGTATGTTATAATCTGAGGGTTGTTTGTGGGACTGATGGGTGAAAATTTGCTGGGTCTGTTGGGTGAAAATCTGTTGGGTGGATTCTGAACCTGTTTTTTGCTGTTGTGTGGCTGGTCTGATACTTTGTATCTGCTGCTGGTGGTGGCTGTATTAGTTTTGCTGTCTCTGTTGGTTCCTCACCAATAGGGTCATGGTATGGTGCTGCCTTGTGTTTGGCTTGCATCATTTCTCCCTTTTGCTGATGTTTTCTCCCTTCTTGTAAGGTTTTCCATCATCAATAAAGGGTCCTTTGTTGTTGATCAAAAAAAAAAAAAAATGTTTGCAAATAATAATTATTTCATAATAGGAAAATAAAGCTCCAACACTTCATCATAAAATTCTTAATTTTTATTTTTAAAATATCAAAAGAAAATATTATTGGCTAACGCATGATATTAATTATAATTTTGTTAAAATTTTACCCTTTTTTCCTGAAAACAAAAATATTGCTATGATTATACCATCATTCCTGTAAATAATAATTATTTCATAATAAAAAAATTTCAATTTTCCCTTTCTTTCTTTCTTTCTTTCTTTCTTTCTTTACAACCTATTATCTTTTTCACTTTAAAACCCTAGCCACTATACATCTTCTTCATGCCATTCCCAACCTCCTCACCTTATAAAGGTCAGGTTCATGTAACTCATTACTTCTAATCTCTTCTTCTAAAATTGTTAAAGGTTAATTTATATTTAATTATTTATGTTGCATATTTTTTTTTTTGATCAGCAAAATAAAAGCTGTAGAGACCCTAATTTTTTGTGATTACACTTGAAACCCTAAGCCTTAGGTTAATTGCATTTTAGTCCCAAATTTCATAAAATTTTACAAAATGGTCCAATAAAGAATAATTTTTTTTGTATTTTATTTTCTATTATAATTAAATCCTGGAACACCACTTTATAATTGGAAATACCCTAAAACTTGGTTTTTATTTATTACCTCATATTTTCGAAATTAATTCATACATTTTATTTTTTTTAGCCTATTTGAATATTAGTTATTTGAATCTTTAATTATTTATTGGAGCAAATAAATATCTTTAAACAAATATTTTTATTATTTATTTTATTCTTTATTTGAGCAAATTAGTGGAACACAAAATATCTAGATATTTATTATTTTCCTTAGTCATTAAGCAAGAGGGTAGAATGGCCTTTTTAACCCAATTCATGGCCTATAAATTGAGAGTCTTACCTCAATTCCACACCCATATTTCAGCAGCCAAGCAGAGGGTGAGAGAAGGAGAGTGTGATTAGAGGGAAGTAGAGAAGAAGAAAAAAAAAAGAAAAAAAAGAAAATGGTGCCTTCTAGGGTCAAGGTAAGAATAAATCTCTCTCTTGTCTTCTCCAATTCTTTCACCCATCTCATCCTATTGTCTAGATGCCCTCTTGTGTTGCATATTAATGTTAAATAGGGTTTTTGGTGTCTATGAAAGTGTGGATATGAGCTAGTGACATTGTCTTACAAATTTGTCAAATTAGGCACTGCTGTAACTTTTTTAATTTAAAACAAATATCAAATTTATTTATTTCTCAAATCTGTATTTAGTGTAGGCTATTTGGTGTGTTTATAGCTTGTGATAATTTTATTAGCCCCTCATTGTGTGTTTTTAGGGTTTGGATATTTTGTTTAAAAATTTGGTCCTGAGTCTCTAAAAAACAGTCCACTTCTTGCAATTTTATAAAATTTCAGAAAAATCATCTCATGTTGGTTCTTCTGTCAAAATTTAGAATTCTGAGTCCTCTTTCCAATGGAATTTATTTGGGTGAAAATCATTGGGTAGATTGAGAGGAAAGCTAGTTTTCCCAAAGGGTAACAAATCTGGACAGGTTTTTTAATATAGCTTGTAGATGAATTTCTGGAGGTGCTGTGCAAATTCTGAGAATTGGAATTGAAACTAGACAGGTTAATTATTATTTCATTGCAATTTCAGCCCTTAATTTGACCTAGAAGTAGTTTTACCAAAGCATTCTTGTTAGCCTTGCAGAACCGAACAGTGTTGGAAATGGTGTTTTATTGTGTTATTTGTCTCTAAGTATTTCAAGGCATGCCTAATGTTATTTGCTTGCCTTACCATACTTATGTATGACTATCATGGGCTATATTTCCTCTCTTATGTTTGTCTCATGCTCTTTTATATTACCGAATTACTGAATGTGACTAACTTGCTTGTCAAAAGATCTAATAAATGAGAAATGGAAAGGGGTTGGTAATGGGTGACGTTCACCCTTGTGCTTCAAAATGATTTATGTAATATACATGTGAATGGGATTAAAACCAAATGAGTTAAGTCTTGCGCAAGTAGTCTAAGCAAGCCCCTAGGTTGACACGGATGTATTCAGACTCTATGCGGTGGTTTCAGGGTGTAAGCGAGCCCTTTGGTATGGTATGTGCAAGGTGTAAGCGAGCCCTAGGCACGATTTGGGTGTAAGCGAGCCCACTTGTTTGGCCATCCCTTTTGAGGTCCATCAATGTCACTGATTGGTAAATAACCAGGAGGTGGGCATAGGTGGTAAGGTTTACAAAACAGCAAAAGGGGGAGTTCTGAATAGTCTGGTGTTCAATCCTTATGGTTGGGTAGAAAGATCTCTTTGGGGGATTCTAGATATCTAGTCTAACTATTAATTCATAGAACCTTATTGTAATGTTGTATGTTATGTTACTCGATTTGTTCTGTGTATAGTTGATTGGTTGATACAAGATATGGGGGTGTGTGTGTTTTTACTGGACATTCCAAGCTCATGGCGTGTCATGCCAGGTGATGAAGCAGTTTACAATGGTGAAGGTTAATTTGAAGGCAAATAAGATGAAGTGTTGGAGCAGTGGTTCATTTGAAGACTTAGACTAGTTGTTTTTTTTTTTCCTTTTGACTTTTGGTTTGGCAATGTTTTGCTAATCCTGCAATGGAACGTAAATGAATTATCTGTGATATTAACTGTAATGCCCCAAAATAATTCGACATGAACTATCCATATGTAATCAACATTCACTCAACAATAACAACCATCTGCCCATCTTTACATAATTAATAAAGAGTCTTTACAAAAGTTTTACATGCGGGTATACATTCATCGAGACAAAACATATGAATCTATAGCATGTAAAGCATTCATTCTCAAAACAATACAATGCCCTTAAGGGCTTACATCTTCCAAGGCATAAGCCTGGTTACATAGAATGGTTTCTGCAACCCATACACATTAGCCCTTGGCTCAAAAGAATATCACAAAATAAAAGAGTTATGTACTCTTCTCAAAATATCTATGCCCTCAGTTCGGCAGGATCACCACATCTTTACTTACACCAAATCCCACAGGGGTGAGCACAAAGCTCAGTAGAGAATTCTTACAAAGTATATACAGTTATGCTTTTTCCTCAACATAAAAAAAAAAAAAAAAACAACAAATGTGATTGCAATGCCATGCCAAAATTAAGGTACTGAGGAAAAACATTAATTTCAATGCACCATTTCAAAATCATCATATTCTCAAAATCACCATGTGATCTGATCAATTTCAACTTCCTATTTATTAATTCAATAGGGGCGGTAAATACGACACTGGTAATCCCTAGGCCGATGTTTGCAAGTAGACTCTATGAGTACTACCAAACTGTCATTTTTACCAGTACTAATCAGAAGGCTCGACACCTATCCGCGCAGTTTTTGGGTCTTTCACCCTGGACACTCAGGCCAACTTAACAAATTCATCTACATCTTCTATTCGGACTTATCAACATATTTACCCCTTACACATTTTCATAGTTCTCAACACAATAACTATTTCTTTTCCTCAAAATGGAAATCTCAATGATTTAGATTCACAATGCACTATGATAAAGGAAATAACATGCAACGCAAATGGTCCTTTCCATATCTTAAGACATTTCTCCACTCTTGAGTATCTTTACTACAATGTCAACATTTACATTCTCATCTTCTCTTTTCAATGTTCATCCACATGATTAATATATTTCATCAAGACGTAGTCACAATTTCCATATCACAAGACATAACAAATTAGTCTCGTCACAACCTTGCTCTTTTATGTATTGTCAACAATTTAACATTTACACCTCATTTTCATATAACAAATAATTTTCCATTTTGCCAAACATTGGTGCAACTCACTCTCTTCGTCTTTTTAACACAAGAAAATAAGAAATTTCAAAGACGTTGGCCATATTACCAAAATCCCCAATTTCTAGGGTTTTACTTAAAACAATCACTTCCCATTTCATGGTGAAAAACCTCACCCAAAACATTTCTTTTCTTAGGTCAACAAGATGAACCCTCAAGGATTGACCAAAAATTTAGAGTTAAAAGAGAAACCCTCTTTTGAGGAAAACCTCTACATTTTGAAATCACAAGGTTAATATCATCACAAACTAGAAAGAACTCTTAAATCATCAAAAAAAGGGCAAAACTAGTATATATAACTCAAGAATATCCCTACCTCAAAGTAGAAGCCCAAGGAGAAGGGTTAGACAAAGGTGAAGCTTCCAAAAATGGCAAAACCCACTTCTTCTTGGATGGAAATGAAGATCTTGAAGAGCTCAATCTTATTATCTAAGGAAGGGGGGTGAGAAGATCACTAGATCTAGGTCAAATATAGAGAGAGAGGGTATTTCTAGAGATAGAAGCCCTCAACTTAGGATTTGGATGAAAAAGAGATGAAAAAGTTATGTAAAAAGTCACTTTTATGATATGATATAAGCGAATCCCGCTCGAGCGGAGAGTTTCGTGCTCGAGCGTCAAACACAGCAACAATAACTCGCTCGAGCGCAAAGATCACTGTTCGAGCGTGGATTTCACCCGTCCAGTAATTCACAGATTGCAGACAGACGCTCGAGTGCCAGAGGTGCCGCTCGAGCTCAGACACGCTCGAGTGTAAGAAACGCCGCTTGAGCGTGAAAAATACTCTTGCAGCACTTTTGCAGAGACACTTGATACTGAAAGGTTGCAAACTTTGCTCGAGCGCAGGAAGTCCCACTCGAGCGGAAGACTGAAATTTTGGACAACAAGATTCTAGAGCGAAAGGCAACCAACCTGTTCTAAACACGCTCAAGTCATTCCAAAATTCAAATTCAAGAGGTGTAAGGAAGAAAGACATAACAAGCAGCATCAAACAACAAGATTTGGATCCAGAATACCATGACAGTCAGGTAAAGACCCGGGGTCGCTATAAGCTCCCCACCATAGGAAATTTCATCCCCGAAATTTTAAAAAAACTCCCCAGATGAAGTGTTCTAGCAACATTAATCATTCTTAACAATACTAACACATTGCCATATTCATGTTCAATTAGCATTTACCATGCTCCGTATTATCATTTTATCAAAACAACAATTGCTCAAGTTAGATACATGAGATAATACAATTTATAACAAAACCTCACTTTTCCATAAGCTCATGCTCAATTTTAACAACACATACAATAACGTGCAATCAACTATTTACTAGGGAACATTACGAATCCAAATAAACTATGCAGTACCAAATAAATCCGGATACTTGGAGCGGACTTCCGCCTCCCTCTCCTAAGTCGCTTCCTCAATTCCATGGTGTCTCCACAACACCTTTACTAACGGTATAGTCTTGCCTCGCAACACTTGCTCTCGGGTATCTAAAATTTGAATCAGTCTCTCCTTGTAGGAGGCATCCTCATTTACCTCCAAATCAACCCAATCTAATACGTGAGAAGGGTCGGGTTCGTACTTCCTAAGCATTGATACATGAAACACATTGTGAACCCCCGACAGTTGTGGTGGTAAGGCTAACCGATATGCCACTTCCCCAATTCTCTCCAATATCTCAAAAGGTTCAATAAGCCTCGGAGACAACTTCCCGCTCTTGCCAAATCTCATTAAACCCCGTCTAGGTGAAATCTTGAGAAACACGTGATCACCCACCTCAACGGACAAAGGTCGTCTTTTCTTATTGAAATAACTTTTCTATCTGCTTTAAGCCGTGGCTAATCTCTTTCGAATGAGAGTAACCTTCTCGGTAGTCTCCCTAACAATCTCCAGACCCAACAACGGTGCATCCCCCACCTCGGCCCAACAAACCGGTGATCTACAAGGGCGGCCATACAAGGCCTCAAACGGTGCCATCTCGATACTAGCCTAATAATTATTGTTGTAGGCAAACTCAATCAACGGTAAATGTCTCTCCCAAGACCCCTTGAAGTCTAGGACACAAGCTCTAAGCATATCCTCCAAAATTTGAATGGTGTGTTCCGACTGCCCATCGGTTTGGGGGTGATAAGCGGTGCTAAAAGTTAACTTAGTTCCCAGTGCCTCTTGAAGGCTTTGCCATAACCGGGCGGTAAAACGAGGATCCCTATCTGATACAATGGTTACCGGTACCCTATGAAGCCGAACTATCTCTCTAACATACAATTCCGCCAAATGTTCAATTGAGTCGCTAGTACGCATTGGAATGAAATGTGTGGACTTAGTCAATCTATCGACAATTACCCAAATGACATCATTGCCCCGTTGTGTTCTAGGAAGCCCAACTACGAAGTCCATGGTCACATGTTCCCACTTCCACTCGGCTATAGATAAGGGTTGTAACAAACTTGCTGGTCTCTGATGTTTGGCCTTCACTTGTTGACAAGTAAGGCACTTGGACACAAAGGATGCGACATCCCGCTTCATACCCCTCCACCAAAACTGACAGCTAAGGTCACGATACATTTTGGTGCCTTCCGAGTGTACCGCAAAACGTGAATGATGGAATTCTCGGAGCACCTCCTCTCTACAAGATTCAGGCACAAACAGGTGATCTAAGTAACGTACACTCTGATCTGAGCGAATGTTCAAATCCTTCTCTTCCTTCCCATTGGTGATTCTAACCCGAATTAACTCTGTTTCCTGATCCCCTTGTTGTGCTTCTATAGCTTTGCTAATCAAGACAGGTTGAGCACCCAAACAAAACAATGTTGCACCCACTTCGGACTTACTCAATTGCAAGTCAAACTTGCCGACTTCACCTAACATACCCCACTCCCGAATGGCCACACTCACCAAACTACTCACGATTTTTTGACTCAAGGCATCGACCACTACATTGGCCTTCCTCGGGTGATAGTGTAATTCAAAATCGTAGTCTTCTAAAAATTCCATCCACCTTCGTTGTCTTAGATTCTAATCCTTCTAGGAAAACAAATATTTCAAGCTCTTATGGTCGGAGAAAACCTCAAATTTCTCACCGTACAAGTAATGCCTCCAAATTTTCAAGGCAAAAACTACCACCGCTAGCTCTAAGTCATGGGTTGGGTAATTTTTCTCATGAATTTTCAATTCCCTCTTGCATCAAAACACAACCAAGCCCATCCCAAGACGCATCACAATAGACGGTGTAACCCAAACCCCTCTCCAGAATGATCAACACCGGTGCCCTGGTCAATCTTGTTTTTAGCTCCTGAAAAGACTCTTCACAAGTCTCATTCCATACAAACTTAATCCCATTTCTAGTCAACCTAGTTAAAGACGCGGCTAATCTAGAGAAGTCTCTTACAAAATGCCAATAGTACCCCGCCAATCCCAAGAAACTCCGGATCTCAAAAACGTTCTTAGGTTGTTCCCAATCCTGCACTGAATCTATCTTCGAGGAATCTACTATTACTCCCTCTCTTGACACGACGTGGCCCAAAAACTTCACCTTGGTGAGCCAAAACTCACACTTCTCAAATTTGACATACAATTGATGTTCCCTAAGCAAGTCAAGCGCAATCCTCAAGTGAGCCTCATGTTCCTCCCCGGAGGTCAAATAGATTAGGATGTCATCCACGAAGACGACCACAAAACGGTCCAAATATTTCCTAAAAATTTGGTTCATTAAATCCATGAAAGAAGCCGGTGCATTAGTCAACCCAAAGGGCATTACAAGGAACTCATAGTGGCCGTAATGAGTACAAAAGTCCATTTTCTGGATATCTTCCTCCCGGACTCTCAACTGATGGTATCCAGACCTCAAGTCTCTCTTCAAAAAACAACAAGACCCTCTAAGTTGATCGAACAAGTCATCTATTCTGGGTAACAGGTATTTGTTCTTAACAGTAACTCGATTCAATTTGCGGTAGTCAATACACAACCGCAACGACCCATCCTTCTTCTTCTCAAAGAGAATCGGCACTTCCCAAGGCGACGTACTAGGGCGAATGAAGCCCTTGTCTAAAAGCTCTTGGAGTTGAATCTTCAACTCATGCAACTCCACGGGTGCAAATCTATACGGCGTCATAGAAATTGGTGCCGTTCCAGGTACTAGGTCGATGGTGAACTCAATCTCCTGGTGGGGTGGCAAACTGGTAAGGTCCTCGGGAAACACATCCGGGTATTCACACACTACCCTCGGCAACTCAACTCGAGTCCCGTCACTGTTACTATCCAGGAGAGTAGCTAGAAGACCGCTAAGCTCGTTCCTGCTACGAGGATCAAATACTGGCGATAGGACCCGATCAACCTTGTCTCCCAGAAAATAAAAACAATTCCCACCCGAGGTGCATACTGTGACCCTCCGACGAAAACAATCTATCACTGCCTGATACGAAGACAACCAATCCATGCCCAGGATGACGTCAAAACTTGACATGTCTAACAGTACAAAAGCGAACGGGAGTCTACGCCCGACAACCTCTATCTCACAGTCACGACACCCCTTGTCTAAGTCCACTGTATCCCCGACTGGTGACTCAACTCTGAGTGAAGACACTAACTGTACCATCTCTAACCCCAATGTAGATGCGAATGCAGCAGATATGAATGAATGAGACGCACCTGTATCTATCAACACACTGGCCAAAGAATTACACACAATGAAAATACCTCTCACCACCGAGGATTCTGGTAACTGCTCTGACGCGGTAACTGCATACATGCGCTCCTATGGCCTCTGCTCAACCTGTTCATCCCTTGGAGCGTAGGCCTGCTGTACTGACTGAGCTGAAGTGACTCCCTGATGAACTCGTGAAGTCTGAGCTAAGTGAGCCTGCTGATGGCTCTATGTCTGCCTAGACCCTGAAGCGCCAGACGCGCCTCCCAACTGAGGGCAAGCTCTCTTCATATGCCCTGACTGACCGCACTGAAAGCAAGTAGGCCTCTGATCCCTACTCTGAGATTGACTATGAGCTCGGTTAGGTAGTGGTGATGGCAACGTCTGCTGTCCTCCGCCTTTCTGTGGACATGCAAAAGCCTTGTAACCCAGCTGGCCACACTTGAAACAAGAAAACCCACTAGGTGCACCCTTCCCCGAACCTGCACTGGGTAAGGGAAATGTAGATCTAGACTGCTGTGGCTGAGACTGAGATGAAAAAGTGCTCTTACTCTTCTTGTTGGGCCTATAGTCCTCCTGAGACCCTTGGCCCCTAGACCTCAAGTTCCGTTGCCTCTCTTCCTCGGCCTCTACAATAATATCTACATGTGTGGCCACCTCCACAAGGCGATCATACTCACGGACCATGTTCCCGGCTACCTTGTACAAGATCTTGGTTCTCAACCTTTGCTCAAACTCAAAGCAACGGTGCTCCTCCGTCGTTACCAACTCTGGTGCAAACCGGGACAAACTAGAAAAGGTCGCTTCAAACTCGGCCACTGACATGTTCAGTTGTTTAAGGTCCTTGAATTCCTATCTCAACCTCTCCTGAGCCGTGGGAGGTAGGTACTTGTCTTAGAAGGCCGTCACAAATGCCTCCCATGTCGGTGCTATCCGGCCCTTCGCATACTTCCACCATTGGCTGGCGTGACCTTTGAGGTAATAACTAGCAAGGGTCACCCTCAACTCGTCATCATCTATGTGAAGCATTTCGAAGGTCTTCACAGTTTGTTCCAACCATTCGTCTGCTTTCTTTGGATCGGGGCCGCCATGGAATTCATCTGGCTTGGCCCTTAAAAACTCCCTTGTGAGGAAGCTAGACATTCTCTCTCACTTGGGTCTCCGCCCTCAGTATGTTCATGGACTCCCTTAATGCCCCCGCCATCTCCCGGGCTAAAGCCACTATTGCGGCTTGGCCGGCTTGCCCCAGCGCCTCCGCTTGCCCTACTTGTTCGGCCATGTTAGCTTGGCCTACACCTTCTTCTTGCACTGGTGCCCCATGGACCGGCACTCCATGTACACCCCGGCATCCCCTACCACGCCTTCCACCCCTACCACCTCGTGTTCGGATCCTTTCAGACATCCTAATTGAGAAACAACATAAACAAACTTAGCACATGCTTCCAAATGTGCTCGCAACATGCCTCACACGTTAAATTATAACAATCATACCTATTTTATCACACAAATAATTTTAATTCAATCCACATAAGCACTTAGTCACATAAACACATACGAATTATCCTTTAGTGATGAGATTCGTCCTACGAGAAACCAAGAATTCTTAGTAGAATGAGTATTGATCAAGTACCCTTCTAATAAGACCTAAAGGAATCTAATAGACGCGAATAACATCCCAAAAGTCTAATCCCATACCCACGTAGTCACATAATCATGCTAGCACATAATCACAAATAAGCAAAACATTTCCTAATCATACGAAATGAACCCACTGTGGTATGACAACCACTTCCCACAAGCCCTAAGTATTCAAACCCTGTAGCTCTGATAGCAAGTTGTAACGCCTTGAAATAATTCGACATGAACTACCCATATGTAATCAACATTCACTCAACAATAACAACCATCTGCCCATCTTTACATAATTAATAAAGAGTCTTTACAAAAGTTTTACATGCGGGTATACATTCATCGAGACAAAACATATGAATCTATAGCATGTAAAGCATTCATTCTCAAAACAATACAACGCCCTTAAGGGCTTACATCTTCCAAGGCATAAGCCTGGTTACATAGAATGGTTTCTGCAACCCATACACATTAGCCCTTGGCTCAAAAGAATATCACAAAATAAAAGAGTTATGTACTCTTCTCAAAATATCCACGCCCTCAGTTCGGCGGGATCACCACATCTTTACCTGCACCAAATCCCAGAGGGGTGAGTACAAAGCGCAGTAGAGAATTCTTACAAAGTATACACAGTTATGCTTTTTCCTCAACATAAAAAAAAAAAAAAAACAAAAACAAATGTGATTGCAATGCCGTGCCAAGATTAAGGTACTGAGGAAAAACATTAATTTCAATGCACCATTTCAAAATCACCATATTCTCAAAATCACCATGTGATCTCATCAATTTCAACTTCCCATTTATTAATTCAATAGGCGCGGTAAATACGACACTGGTAATCCCTAGGCCGATGTCTGCAAGTAGACTCTACGAGTATTACCAAACTGTCATTTTTACCGGTACTAATCGGAAGGCACGACACCTATCCGCGCGGTTTTCGGGTCTTTCACCCTAGACACTCAGGCCAACTTAACAAATTCATCTACACCTCCTATTCGGACTTACCAACGTATTTACCCCTTACACATTTTCATAGTTCTCAACACAATAACTATATCTTTTCCTCATAATGGAAATCTCAATGATTTAGATTCACAATGCACTATGATAAAGGAAATAACATGCAATGCAAATGGTCCTTTCCATATGTTAAGACATTTCTCCACTCTTGAGTATCTCTACTACATTGTCAACATTTAAATTCTCATATTCTCTTTTCAATGTTCATCCACATGATTAATATATTTCATCAAGATGTAGTCACAATTTCCATATCACAAGACATAACAAATTAGTCTCGTCACAACCTTGCTCTTTTATGTATTGTCAACAATTTAACATTTACACCTTATTTTTATATAACAAATAATTTTCCATTTTGCCAAACATTGGTGCAACTCACTCTCTTCGTCCTTTTAACACAAGAAAATAAGAAATTTCAAAGACGTTGGCCATATTACCAAAATCCCCAATTTCTAGGGTTTTTCTCAAAACAATCACTTCCCATTTCATGGTGAAAAACCTCACCCAAAACATTTCTTTTCTTAGGTCAACAAGATGAACCCTCAAGGATTGACCAAAAATTTAGAGTTAAAAGAGAAACCCTCTTTTGAGGAAAACCTTTATATTTTGAAATCACAAGGTTAATATCATCACAAACTAGAAAGAACTCTTAAATCATCAAAAAAAGGGCAAAACTAGTATATATAACTCAAGAATATCCCTACCTCAAAGTAGAAGCCCAAGGAGAAGGGTTAGACAAAGGTGAAGCTTCCAAAAATGGCAAAACCCACTTCTTCTTGGATGGAATGAAGATCTTGAAGAGCTCAATCTTATTATCTAAGGAAGGGGGGGGTGAGAAGATCACTAGATCTAGGTCAAATATAGAGAGAGAGGGTATTTCTAGAGAGAGAAGCTCTCAACTTAGGATTTGGATGAAAAAGAGATGAAAAAGTTATGTAAAAAGTCGCTTTTATGATATAATATAAGCGAATCCCGCTCGAGCGGAGAGTTTCACGCTCGAGCGTCAGACACAGCAACAACTCGCTCGAGCGCAAAGATCACAGCTCGAGCGTGGATTTCACCCGTCTAGTAATTCACAGATTGCAGACAGACGCTCGAGCGCCAGAAGGGTCGTTCGAGCTCATACACGCTCGAGCGTAAGAAACGCTGCTCGAGCGTGAAAAACACTCTTGCAGCACTTTTGCAGAGACACTCGAATACTGAAAGGTTGCAAACTCCGCTCGAGCACAAGAAGTCCTACTCGAGCGAAAGGCTGAAATTTTGAACAACAAGATTCTAGACCGAAAGGCAACCAACCTGTTCTAAACACGCTCAAGTCATTCCAAAATTCAAATTCAAGAGGTTTAAGGAAGAAAGACATAACCAGCAGCATCAAACAACAAGATTTGAATCCAGAATACCATGACAGTCGGGTAGAGACCCGGGGTCGCTATATTAACTCTAGTTATATATGTATATTAAGATCTTTTGGTTATCTATCCGACTGGTGTTGTATTATTGTATGTATTTAATGGTCCGAAAGTTGGAGCGTTACAAAAGCTGATCATTTTTTTAAAAAAATTGTTTATGTTGCATATGTCTACATTCTTTAAACAATATTTTAATCATTTCCTAAACAATATTTTAATCATTTCTTTCTTTAGTCTTTGACTGATCTTTTATTTATTTATTTTTTAATTTTAACTTCCAACATATAATTTTTATTATTTATTTTTCATATTCTTACATCAAACAAGTTACAAACTAATTGGGTGGGATTAATTTGTTATATAACTTTTAAGGGTGTTTGTTTTTTAAGTTGTTACTCAAGTATGTGTGGGGCCCATACCTTCAATGATTGAGATCTAAAAGGAATTGTGGGGGTTTCCAAGAAAAGAGGGTCCCAATCATTATTGTTTGCTATTTGGAGTTGCCTAGATGTTTGCCTTGTGTTGGTTTGGTGTCATTTTTTATTTTTAAATTTTTGCTCCCACCCTTTTGTAATGTTTTATTTTTATTAATAAAATAGTACTTTCTATTTGTCAATCCAAAAAGTTTGAAAAAAAACCTTATTTCATAAAACAAACCAAAAAATTAAAATTAAAAAAAATTACATTTTAGCCCGAAAAAAGACTTTATTCCTTTTGCATCTTGACATAATTTTTCAGTTTGAAATTTTTTAAAAATCTGTCCTATTTTTTAATAAAAATTTACGGTCATCTAAGTTGCACAAAATAAAAAATATATATATTTACCTTTTTTTTTTTTTTTTTTTTTTTTAAAGTTTATCAAAGAAGGACATTAGCCACAAAAAAAAAAAAAAAAAAAAGGTCTTCCTAAATGTAAGTCATAAAAAAGTTTAAAAATAAAAAATAAAAACGTTGCCAAACAATATGACCTACTTTAAACATTATAAAACTCAAAAACTGAAATTTACTATAACTTAAAAATAAAATGACATCACCCAATATTGTATATAGTATTGTAAATAGACGGTTTTACTATGAGTGTTTTTAGAACTTTAAGGCTTCAAACTACAAATTTTTTAAAAAATCTATTGTCTAAGCCATTAAGCCTTAAATATTAAAAACTTAAAATTTTCATAATAGATATCCTCAAATCAATTACAAACTTATCAATAAAATTTAAAAAGAAATGTCGTATACTATTATTTGTTCTTTTTAAACTCTAGGAAAATTTACTCGTAAATCTCATATATATTTTTAATATAATAATTTTCAAATTTTATTTAATTGTGACCATTTAAATAATACTTTTAATTTCTAAATATAATGAACATATTTCATAAAATTGTTACTACTTTTTCATTTTATTTCAGCAAATTAAACATATCACTCATGTATTTAAAGGGAAAAATCCTATGTATTTAAAGGGAAAAAAACATTAATTTTTTAGATGAGGGAAGAGAACTATTGAACTAAAATTGTTGATTATTAGATTTTCAAAAAATAAAATTTTAAAATATATATTGATTAACGACTAAATTTGTTTGGGTGGAGACAAAACAAATTTATATACAATTTCCTAAATTTACATTCAACTATTTTATTTATGAGTGGAAAAATGAAAAAAAATAAGTGAGTGTAAATAGTATATACCTTATTTAAAAAATAATATATGCCTGTATTTTTTAATACAAATGTATTGAAATTGTACAGTTACAATTTTTTTTTTCTTTTTCCATAGATATACATAACATTAAAAAAGAACAAAGGAATCATCAAAATAAATCCTATGGTAAGCTCAAAAAAGTCTGACAACACAGCATAGTCTTCCCTTGATTGGAGAGAAGTTGGACCTAAATATATTAATACGATTGTAACATTTTGCCTAGCTAAATATCTATTGAAATTTTTTTACATAATCAATTTTAATTTTCAATTTTTTTGCCTAAAGATATCACACGGGTCATTTACGATGAAAACACAAGAAACCAAGTCAAGGTCAAATATGGTTGTAATGCAACCTTTGTTTCCTTCATGAATCACATTTACTTCTATACTTTTCATTTGAATTTTGAATTAGCCAAAATGACTTTCCCATTAGGGCTAGGTAGGTTACTTTTAATTTTATATTTGCTTGAATTTGAATTAGTGATTTTTTTTTTTTTTAAACTTTTAAACTATTATATGCAATGAAAAAAATTGTGTATTTGAGAGGATTTGTAAATTTTTTTGTAATTGAATAAATGGTTATGAGAGAACAATTGATTAATTACTCTATTGGATATGACATGTTGTCTTATTAATTATTTTAATATATATATATTTATTACTCCTAGGGTTTCATCTTCTCTCTCTTCATCAAGTTTTGTGGTAGGGATTTCTTGAGTTATATATACATGTTGTGCTATATATATATTGATCTAAAAGCTTTCTTGTAGTTTTTGGGTTGATATTGATTTTACTCCAAATGTAGAGAAAGTTTGAAGAAATGGTTTTGATCTCTATCTCTTTCCTATCCATGAGAATGTTCTTTTTACAAACTCAAGAAAAAGTGATTTTGATTGGGTTTCACCATGAACTGGGAGGAGGTTGGGTTTTTGATGAAAGCCCTAGAAATTTGGAGATTTTGGAAGATGAAAATAATGTTTATAAATTTCTTTATTATCTTGTGTTAAGAGGATGAATAAAAAAGTGTAAATTTTATTTTGTGTTTTTATTGAATAGCAAACCTTCTTGACGTATAAACAATGAGGAATTATTTATGAAATTATCATATAATACATGAGCATGTATGATTGAGGAATGGAAATTGGCATTTGCCATGGATTGTGGGAATTGTAAGGTCTTGGAGACCTAATGTGGGAACATAGCATGTAGTCTTGAAGAGACTAACTTATTAGAAATCGTTTATGATATGGAAAATGGGAATTGCTATGAGATGAAGGCATATAAGTTATTTTGTGAAATAACATTAAAGAAAGGAAATGAGAAATGTAGTTATTCAATATTGTTGTTATGTTACTTGAATGGAGAAATGCTATGAGTTATGGAAGAACATTGCATTGCATCCGCATGGATTTACATACTATGCATTGTGTGATTTAAACTGGGAAGATTTATTACAAGAAATAAATAGATGCATGTTTGATAATGGAGTTAATGGAAATGTGGCATGGGGTAAATACGTGGTAAGTCCAGATAGGGGGTGTAGTTGAACTTGATAAGTTGGCCTGAGTGTCCATGGTAAAAGACCAGAAAACCGCGCGGATAGGTGTCGAATCTTCCGGTTAATACCGATAAAAATGACAGTTTGGTAGTACTCGTAGAGTCTACTTGCAGACACCAGCCTAGGGATTACTAGTGTCGTATTTACCGTCCCTATTGATTAAAAGTGGAAGTTTGAAATATGTTGAGATGGCTAGCTTTTATTGGAAAAAGTGAGATTGCTCATATTTATTGAAATGGGAATTTTTTGAAGAGCATGAAATGAAATATCTTTAAAAGAGCATGGCATGGCATTGATATTTGCATCTTTATTGAGAATTGCATAATTGTATATACTTTGTTAGAATTCTCTACTGGACTTTATGCTCACCCCTATGGGACTTTGGTGCAGGTAAAGACGTGGTGATCCTGCTAAGTTGAAGGCGCGGATAATTGTAAAGAGTACATAGCTCTTATTTTTGTTGTGATCTTTTGTAAGCCAAGGGTGAATGTGTTTGGGTCCAAGAGACCATTTTGTGTAATCGGGCTACTGCCTTGGAAGATGTAAGCCTTTAAGGGCCTTTTATTTGTGTTGAGACTAGATGCTTCACATGCTTTAGATTCATGTATCTCTCTATCCTTGAATGTATAAATTGCATGTGGAACTTTTGTATAAACATCGCTGGTGTATGATATAAAGGTTGGTGTTATGACATTATTTATTCGGTGAACGTTGATTAATGTGGGTGGTTCATGTGGTATTATTTTCAAGGCGTTACAGAGTGTGTATGGTTAGGTTCCATTTAGCCCAATTTAGAGTGGCCGATACTGTTTCAGATTTGCGGGATCCCTCATAGATCCCTCTTCAATGATCTCAAACTATTTATTTTATATGTCTTTTTGTGTATATTATCCACATAAAAAGTTAATTACATCCAATAATCATAGAAGGTCCAATTTATCATATTTCTCAGATAGAAAAAATTATTTTTAAAAACACACTTGTTATCTATTTTATAGCACCCAAACTTTGGGAATAGACTATGTCTAGAATAATTTTTTAACTTTTCACGAAAAAATGTATAAAAAGTAAAAAGAAAATTAAATTTTTGACTTGTATATTTTTTTAACTTTTTAACTTTTTTTACCTTTTTAATTAGTTGCAAAGCCACCTTGTAGGATTTTGTTTTTGTTTTCATTACAAGAAATTACACTTTTGGCGGCTAAATTTTTAGTCGCCAAAAGTAAGGTTTTTAGTCGCCGAAATATTTTCCCAACTAAATATTTTGGTTGCTGGATTTGTCACAAGAAGTTTGTCGGGGAAGGTATTGGCAACTAAAAAATATTTAGTCGCCAAAAGTCTTATAAATGGTAACTAATGTTTTAGTAGGCAAAAGTAAATGGTATTGGCGACAAAATAACCTTTAGTCGCTGATGAGACTAAATTGGCGACTGATTTGTTAGTTGCCCAAAGCAACTAATTTAATTTAAATCACATTTTCAACTACTAAAATTTTTTGTCGCCAAAACTTCAAATATCTAGGGTGACCAAAGTTTTAGTCACCAATAGTTTTTCTTGTGCATCTACATTGTTTTAGCTACTACACAGGTTTGTCGGCTAAAGTCTAAATTTTTTTAGCTACCAAAGGTTTTGTCGCCTATAATATAATTGTTATGTTTTGGCGACTAAATATTTAGTCCCCAAAAGTGTTTTTGTTTTTGTGGCTACTAAATAATTAGGCGCCTAAACTATTTTTAATTATTTTTTGGCTACTAAATATTTAGTCGCCAAAAGATTTAATTATTTTTTCGATACTAACTATTTAGTCACTAAAAATATTTAACTCCATTTTTGGGTACCAATTGTTTTGTCGCCAAAAACATCATTTTGTGTGTTTATTTTTTGTTTCATTTTAATTAATTTGTCCACAACCTGTATGTATCCACCACAACCTATAATAGGTATACAAACAAAACAATATGTATATATTATCACCCATTCCATAACGCATATTTCACTTACAACCATCAAACAAAAAAGAATACATTTTAATGTAAACTTATATTGTCACGACCCCAATCCACCCCTAGAAGAATGGTGCCGTGATGGCCAGTAATCCGAGATTACCGAAGGCCAGCTTTCAAAATTCACACACAATCAGAGTATAATATATGGGGCTCACAAATGCGGAAGCAATAAATCGAAATACAAGTGGTCCATAAGAGCTGTGCATAGTTCAAATGGAATGACAAGTACAATGTGGTTCGTCATCCAGTCCTTAATAACAAATTACAAGTTACATCTTGATCAAAAGGCTTCTCGAGCCGACATGCACAAAATACAAAAGGGTGTAAGCCAAAAAGCATGATTTTCAAGATTTGCCGACGTCAATACAACATTGCCGACATGAATACAAAACAAAGCCGACGTAAATCAAGAATCCAAAACAAGCTTTGCAAAACACATCTAGGTGTCACCGCCGTCCTTCTCATCACCTACATATATATAGAGAGGGTGAGCTTGGATACTCAGTGAATGGTACAAATAATAAAGGTTTTGCATGAATATAGCCGAAGTCCTTACAAAACAAAACAAGCCAAAACCATACAAATATTAGCCGAGATCCTTTCCGAGCAAAACACATCAAAACCTTATCAAAACAAGAGACGAACCGTATTCGTCTATCAAGTCTTACAAGTCTCAAGGGATGCTTACTGGCATCGGCCAAAACACAAATCAAGCTTTCCGAACAAACCAATCCACGCGGTAAACCGTCAGTGGCAGAACAAAGACTACACGATCCGTAATCGATTAGTCAAAGGTACTGCGAAAGTTTATAGTCCTCCAACACAAGGGACTTGTGTTACTTAAGCCCGTAGCTCTTTTTAACACGATGGTCTTGGGTTACTTAGGCCCGTAGCCTGCTTTAACACGATAGTCTTTACAAGAAAGGACCGTATCCTTTTATACTTAGTGCTGCAAAAATTTAGAGTCCTCCAGCACGAGGGACTTTCAAAAGGTGACATCAAAACAAAGCTTATACTTGATACATCAAAATAGAGCTAATCATTCATGCTTAACAAATACTTTTCAAAACAAAGCAAAACAAAGCTCATCAAAACTTGATAACATAGCTTTATTAAAAATGCCACTTACCTAGATCTTCTCGAGTGTAGGCTCAAAGCAAAGGTCAAAGTCCTACAATCACATGGCAAATCACATTCTCAAAACAAGCTTTACATGCATGCAAGTGATCTCGGCACTCTCTCACCGAATCTAAGTAAATAACAAAGCAAAACATGCTGGGAGTCAAGACACTGTTTTCCACCTCATGGAAACACACAGGGTACCATCCAAGTCTATCCGAGGTCCCACACCTCCTTGCCGAGGTATGGTCCTGACGACCACACACAAAACGAAATCGGGGAAAATCCTGGGTTTCCCCTTGAAGAATGCAAGGGACAAGATCATCAAGAACATGCATGCTAGAATCATAACTTGCTTATATAAAATCTGAGATTTCATGCCAAGACTTCAAAAACATGGACCTGGGTACCCATACAAGAAGATCATGCAAGAACAAACACAAAAACATAATTCTTGTTCCAAACTTTCGGATCAAAACGAGACTTTTCTTCAAGAACACATGAACATTATCTTCTCTTCAAAAACCAACTTCAAATCAATGCATGGCGTGCAAAACGAATTCAATCATGCAATGCAGCTCGATAGTCAATAAGAATAACTAGGGCAGAGCAAGAATCTAACCTCAAAACTCAAATCTAACGGTTCGATCCTCGAAGATCAAGCTCGAAACTCTACTTTCTCACTCTAAACTCCTTCATTCTTCCTCTAGAGCTTCTCTCTCTAACAACAAGGATTTGAGACAAAATGATTTGTTTCTAAGTCTGCCAGCTGTCTTAACACTCAGCTCGGACACGTGGTACTACCGGGTTGGTTCAACTCAAAAGTGACTGATTGATAAGACAAGTCTCTGACAAAGCGTAACCAACAAGCTAGATGACAAGACACATCGGTAAGAAATGACATCGGCTAAAGACAAAGCTTCGGTGACAGGGTAACAAAGACATCGGCTAGGGAGGACGACACTTGACTAAGCTGTGCCACACCTTGGCCTGGGTGTGCCACATCTCGGTCTAGGCCATACCTGCCCAAGGACATAGATCACTAGTACAAAACATCTAGGCCTTGGCTCTAAACACTTCGGCCCAAAGAGTGACATCTCGGCAAACATGCCAGGGTGAAGATGGAGGTCAACCAGGGTTCCAAAATGGTTCTAAGTGCAAAGGTTCAAAGGCGAACTAGGCTAAGCTGACCTCGGCTACACACCAAGCAAGGTACAAGATCAAGCAAGTAACACGTAACAAAGCAAGGCAAAACAAGATAACAAGATTTATAAACATGACAAGACAAGATCATACAAAAATGTATGCAAGCATGGCTAAGTCAAGATGAGGGTTGTTACATATATACAAACCAACTATATATATTTCAATTAGAAATAATGTCCTACATAACAAATAAGCTTACCAAAACAATGTCCTCCGTACATAAAAATATTTTTACTACTATGCATTGTAATAACCATTTGGCATGGTACAAATTACCATGGTAATATGTACCATGACAAAAGGTAATTTATATACCACGACAATAAATACAAGTTTCATGTCAAAAGTACCCCGCCAAAAATTATATGTATGATTCATCCAAATTCCACACAAAAAGTAGAGGACGACAAAAAAGCGGGAATGTTCAAATGTGTAAATTATCCTCCATACACAAAAATGGAAGATCCACATGTCAGAGCATTTCCAACCCACCCTCCATAACTTCGCATTTGAAGGATTTGCTCCTCCAATCTATCCTCTAAATCCATCTCTATTTTGAAGGAGGACGAGTTGATCCCCCATATTTGGAGGGAGGATAAAAAATAGAGGATCCCCTCTAAAATACTATTCATTATATGTTTTTTATTATATTAGAAATAACTTTTAATATGTAAATTTAATTTTTATAAAATTGGCTTCATTAAAAAGGGTGAAATCATACCTTTAAAATGAGTATAATATTAAATATATTTTACAAAAATTTCAAAATTAAATATTTGTTAAAACTGGTAGATGAAATTAGTAGATGAAGTTAATGAACAAAAATAGTGTTCCATGAACAAAAACGGTGTCCCATGAAGTTAATGAACAAAAATTGGTAGATGAAGTTAATGAACAAAAATAGTGTTCCATGAAACCATACATTTTCAAGATAAAGCCTCAAAGTATCCTACCAACCATGCTACTTAACTTCTCCTACCAACCATGCGTAACTTCTGTCAAAGTATCCTTATTAACTTCTCCCACCAACTGGTAGATGAAAAGTGTCAGCATTTTGAATGTTGAATTCAAGTCATTAATGTAAGAAATAGTCTATATATATACACGTATCTTTCTTTTCTAAAAGCACAAGTCTTTTCCTATCAAAGCTACAATCATCTTTCCGTATATACTTTCTATAGAAATGTCTTCAAGCGTGGAATTGGGTGGAAAGTCAGTTCAACATGGTTGAGCATTCTTAATAGAAGAGGATAAAAATCTATGTAATGCATGGCTTGAAATTTCTCAAGATCCTGTAAGGGGTAGTAATCAAAAGAAAGAGAAATTATGGGAGCGTATTAGTGCCAAGTATCATGAGCTCTTGCCACGCTACAACACTGGCTCTCAAACAACAAAATCACTCTAATGTCGCATGGCTTTAATAATGAAGGCTATTAACAAGTTCCGGAGATGTGTTCGATCTGTTAAACGCCTTAATCCTAGTGGTGTTTTAAAGATAGATTTTGTAAGACTTCTTACACAATTTTATCATGTATTATGTGTATAAGTTAATGTTTAAAAAAAAAATACCCAACAAGAAGCTCTTATATCTTACAAAATGTTGTTACTACTATAAATATTTTTTTCTTTTTATTTTTTTTAATTCCCATTTTGCAGATGGATTAGGCCAAAATCCTATTTGCACAAGACCCTGAAGAGAGGAAAGGATTCCAATATGATCATGTATGGCCCATTCTTAAGGGGGCTAAGAAATGGCTTGACATTATCCCCAAAGAAAATCTCAAACAAGGGTATGATTACTTTGAAGGATTTCAAAATGGATCCCCTGTATCTGCATACCTAGTAGCACCATCATCCATTGATTTGGATGCAAATGAAGAGACTGTAGCAGTGGTGGACCATCACGTTGATTCATCAAGTCGTCCTATAGGGAGGAAGAAAGAGAAGTTAAGATGGATGCAAATAGCTGAAAAGAGTCATCTTCTTGAATCCATTGTTGAAGGAAACCAAGAAATCATGGTGAATTTGAAAAGAGGACAAAAGCAAAGAGAAGAACGATTTGCTAAAATGGAAAATGATTCTGAAGCGTGTGTCCAACTCATGATGTTACAAGCTAAAAATGAAAGTAAAAGATTAAAACTTCAGCGTGAACATCAAGAGAAAGAAATCATGGAGATGGACTTGAAATGCATTTCAGACCCAATTGATCGTGAGTATTTTCAATGGAAAAAATTAGAAATTTTAGGACAAAATGATCAAGTAGCCAACAACTCTATTTCTTTTAGCCATGGTGATTTTAGTAGCTTTAGCCAATATGAAGATGGTGATGTCTTACATGATTACTAGTGCTAGGAAATTCACTACTATGCTTTTGTACTTTGTTTAGTCAGAACATATTTTATAAATATAACTATCATTACTTCAAATTGGCACATGCTACTACTTCAATAACTACCAACCCAACCTCTCCTAGTATCTTCCAATCGACATCCCATTGCTAAAGACAAAACTAACAGCAATACAGAGAATTGTAGCTACTACTACATGTTGGGAAAATGAGAGAGTAGTGCCTTGAGTAAAAAACAAAGCTCCAGTACATGTCAACTCAAAAAGCTCCAAGTGCAAAAACAATAAATGGAGTATTACATCAATAACCATGTCTTCTAAATAGGGAAATTACCATGTCTTTCCCACAATGCTCAACCAATGCATTTCTCAAAACATAGTGAGCCTCTTTGTCTTTTATTTTTTATGTCGGGCAAAAAACTGTTGAAAATGTTCTGTTTCATCTACCACCATCTCAACATTGGGGATGGGAGCTGGAGTGGCAAAATTAATAACACTTGCATGTCCACCATACTTATCCTCAACAATCATGTTATGCATTATGATGCTCGCAGACATGATATCATGTAACACACTTATTCCAAAAACGAGCTGGTCCCTTGACTATAGCAAATCGTGATTAAAGTACTCCGAATGCTCGTTCAACGTCTTTTCAACATACTTCTTGCATCATTGCAAAGTGTTGTTTCTTCAGATCTTGAGGTTTAGAAATAGTTTGTACGAGAGTTGACCACTTCAGATATATACTATTTGCTAGATAATAGCCAACATTAAACTCTATGCCATGGATGGTATAATGAGCAAGAAAACCCATACCTTGGGTGAGATTTGCAAACAAATTAGATGTTTGCAAGACATTAATGTCGTTGTTGGAGCCCGGTAAGCCAAAATATGCATGCCAAATCCATAGGCCATGAGATGCCACTGGTTTGCAATATTTGGACTTGTCTTTTAACCAACTAGTTTTAAACTTTAGCTCTGATTGGGATCCTCCGTTTCAACTTCGTCAAATAAACTTGGCATTTTGCAAGTTGGGGCCTTATTTCCCAAAATGGCTTCAAAAGCAAAATAAAATTTCCAAGCTTGATATCTTTGGAGTTAGAATTTTAGATATTGTCCCTAGTTGGTTTTGGGATCTATCACCCAAGTTAAATGATTTAAATCTTTGTTGCAACCAAATAAATGGCTTGTTTCCAGATTTATCTTCAAAGTTCATTGATATTATCCACATAGATTTAAGTTCTAATCTCTTTACAGGTCAAATACCGCCACTTCCATCCAATTTAACATTTTTGAATCTCTCCAAAAGCATGTTTTCGAGGTCAATTTCTTTCTGATGTGCAATTTCTAGCACTGCAGTTTTGTTCTATCTTGACCTCTCGAGTAACCTATTATCAGGAGGACTTCCAAATTGTTGGGAACATTTGAAAGCACTTAGAGTTATCAATTTGGACAACAATAATTTTTCTAGAGCACTTCCTAGCTCAATAGGTTCCCTAAATGCCATTGAAGTATTGCAGTTGCACAACAATAGTTTCTCTGGGAGATTGCCAAAGTCTTTGAATAAATGCGTACAATTAAAAATTATTGACTTAGAGCAAAATAAAGTCACAGGAAAAATACAAGCATGGATAGGGATACATCTCACAAGGTTAATCGTTCTTAGTCTACGATCCAACAAATTCTATGGAAGCATACCTCAAGATATCTGCTACCATAAACATATTCAAGTTTTGGACCTCTCTCAAAATGATTTATCAGGACAACTACCACAATGTTTCAGCAATTTTTCTGCTTTGGTTCAAAGTAATAGTTCAGGAACCACTACTTTCACCTACACCACATTTGGCAGTGGTATACGTTTCTTTAATTCTTATGAGAGCAATGCATTGGTTCAATGGAAAGGATAGGAGAGGGAGTACCAAAAAAATCTGGGACTACTTAAAATGATTGATCTTTCTAGCAACAAATTGACTGGAAAAATTCCTTGGCAAGTTGTAAGTCTTGCAGGGTTGGTTTCCTTGAACCTGTCAAGAAACAATTTGGCTGGAAGAATCATCCAAGAGATTGGTCAGATGAAGATGTTGGAAACTCTTGACCTATTTGCAAATAGGCTTTCTGGTGAGATTCTTACAAGCCTTGCTCATCTAAATTTTCTTAGGGTATTGAACTTGTCAAGTAACAACTTGTCAGGAAAAATTCCATCAAGCACTCAATTGCAAACCTTTTATACCTCTTCATATTCTGAGAATCCTAAACTCTGTGGGCGTCCCTTACCTAATAAGTGTCCAGGAAAGGAAACGGTTGTGGAACCTCCAATTTCTACTCATGGAAAACGCAAAGGGATTCAAGAAGATGAGGACAGGTTTATTACCTCAGGATTTTATGTTAGCATGGGGATTGGTTTCATCGTTGGATTTTGGGGAGTTTTTGGCACTATGCTTTGTAACAGTCCATTGAGATATGCCTACTTCAAATTTTTGGACCGCATACAAAATTGGTTCTATGTGGCTGCAGTATCGAACATGGCTAGACTGCAAAGGAACCTTTAAGGTCAGGGACGAACACAGGATTCTAATATTGGGGGGGCGAGTGTATATGCAATCAAAAAATTTGTAATGAGCATGTGATATACAATATCAATTTATACCCAAATATCACAAAAATATATAATTAGATGTTTTCATTCATCATATCTAATTACAAAATATTATCAAAATACAATTGGATATGTTCTAATAAATCCATATTAATTTTCAAAAAAGCAACTATTTGCTTTACATATCTACTTAGGCATCTAAAGTTGTGCTCGACGTTTTTTCATAATATAAAAAGCATTATTATTTTTTGGGGCTTAATTTGGTCTCTCATTATTATTTTTTTTGGGGGGCTTAATTTTCCTATTTTTTCTCTTCTTTTTAATTTCATATTTTAGTACTTAAACATAAACACAACAACAAATCAAAATACAAATATTTACAAAAAAAAACCAAAAAAAAAAAAAAAAATCACTCTTCATTTTTTTTTACGGCCACACGCCGATCAAAATAAACATAAAAAAAAACCCTTCATTTTTTTTCGGCCATACGCCGATCTTACTTACTCGCCTCTTCCATCATTTTCTTCTTCTTTTTATCACCTTGGGTAACCCTTAACGCCCCTGCCCCCATGCTTTCGTCGAGAGCGATGACTCCCCGCTGACTATCAAAGGCCAAGAACGACGTTGCTCCAATTCGGGCCATGGAGGTGGTCTTCCGTTTAAGCTCTTTATTTTTGGCCTTTAGTGTGCCTATTTCTGCTCGCGCATCCTTGTACATGCGCTGGAGCAGAGAGAGTTGGGCGTTGACTTGATGGAGCTCACTCGTCCTATTCTGCAATCGGTGAGCTAATTTTGTGACTGTCGTCACCGTCTCCATACAGGACATCAGTGTGAAATAATTGGCTTCTATGTCAGATTGAGCTGCCATGATTTGCTCAATCGACATCATAGGAAGGTTAGGAAGAAGAATGACATGAAGAGTAGGAGTAGGGGCACTCGGTCCAGCAGAGCTTATGGGATCGTTCAGGTCCGGAAATAGAGTGAGGGGACTGGATGAGGAAGCCATGGTTTAGAGGTGAGAGGTGTAAAAGAAATGAGTTGTCGAGAAATAAAAGAGAACAGACTGAGGTTTGGCCTCTTCCGCTCAGTTTTTTTTGTCTTTTGATGAGGAAGAAGAAACAGATGAGAGTGGTGAAGAAGAGATAAAAGAGAATGGTGAAGAAGAAAATGGAAAAGTGTGTGATTAAGAAGAAGGCAAAAGAGAAGATGACAAGGAGGGAGAGGGAGCCGAGGCACATACAAATCGAGGCCTGCTTTTGTCGGCCAATGACGTAAAGTGAGGCCGCGTATCAAACGCGTTTATTGAAGGAAAAAGAGAGATGCGGGAGAGTTGTCTGTGTATGCATATATGTATATATATGTTTTGAATTGTATAGATGCCATTTATCCTTATCATTTTTCTCCTTCTCATCCTCCTCTAGATTCTGACCCATGAATTTAGAAATATGTGCTAACCTATGTATTTACTCCCAAATCAAATCAAAACATCATTCAAATGCATAATGATGGAAGTACAACTTCTATAAACGACTATAAATTCAAATGACTACAACGGCTATAAATTCAAATGAATACAACGGCTATAAGCGGCTATAAATAGCTATAAATTCAAATGCTTGTTAATAATTTATTGTACTAGCAGTTAATTTTTTTAGGGTATTATTAACTTTAATTTGTAGAAACCTAATTCACCCCCCTCTTAGGTTGCTTTTTGGGTAATACAAACAATTAAAAAATTTGGGCCCTAATCAGACAAAAAAGACTTTAACACATATTAACAAATAAATTCTCAATTATTTTAACATCACTAAATTTAAAATAAAAAGTAATTATACTTTAAAAAAATTATTATTATTATTATTAGTATTTATCAAAAAATAATTAAAATTTTAAATTTTAAAGTAGAAAATTTTGGGAGTGGCGGTTCTTAAATTTTTTACAAAAATTTTAGAGTGGCGAACCTATATAATTTAAAAATATTTGTAATTTTAATACTATATCTAGGGGGTTTTTTCAAAACTTTGGGGGCGGGAAGGGGACGGTCGCCCCTACCAGCCCCCCCTTGGTCCATCCCTTAAGGAAAATCGATATGTCTCACTTTGATTTTGTTACTTCTTGTATTCTTCTATGTGCGCATTGTTTGTGGGCCACCCTTGTTTACATGTTAAATCTTCTTTTTGAATGGTAACCAAGATTTTTTAACTGCAAAATGCAAACCTTGCATAAGTTCTTGGGTTTCTTTTAGTTATATTTTCTAATCAAAATATTCAAGTCCTATCTCTGTGGTAAGTTCTATTTCCACATCAATTCATGACCAAACATTGGTCTGATATTTAGTTCCGTTAACAAATTAGATGTTTAAAAAACTCAACTTGTATTCAAATTTAATTTTCTGGTCAAAGCCTTTTTTTTTTTTCTTTCTATTTTTGTTCATAAGTTGTCTACTTCTGTTGTAATTTTACAAAAAGGCCAATCACGCTAGAGGTTCTTATAGTTTGGGGTTTATATCATTTTGATCCTTAACCTCTTAATTGTAGTATATTTGACTCTAAATTTTAAATCTCTTTTCAAATAAGGACAATTGAAGACACTGATACTCCATTTCAATGGCAAAGTCGTCAATTTGATAAAATATAAATTAATTTGACAAAAAATAAATGTTAAAAAATTATTTTTGAATTTTTAAAAATTATTTCTACCTACCAAAGATAAAATTATATAAAAATAATAAATCTTTTTTTTTTTTTTTGGTATCGAATTAATTTTTAACATGTATTTGAATGATGATCATATAATGGATTGTTGTTTTTATTGATATTTTTGGATGGTTATAATGTAATAGATGGTTGTATTTGTTTTTAACATATACTTTCTTATGGTTATCATGTAATGGATAGTTATAGGCTTTTAATGTATGGATTGATTTAATAATGACATCAAAATTTTCGTTATATTTGATTTTTGAAAAAATTGAAACTAATTTAACGAAAAAAAAATTAATTATTTAAAAAAATTATTTCTACCCTCCCAAAAAATAAAATTATATAAAAATGATGTGTTTTTAATTTTTTTTTTCACTGATTTAATTTTTAATTTCTTAGAAAATTTTTTCTGAAAATTGATTCTAAAAATCAAATTAAACAGAATTTTATAAAAAAAAAAAATAAAAAATCCAGCATTATTCATTAAAAAACTATCATTACATTTCAAATAACAAACACGTTAACCAATACAAAATAAATTGTATGACGACTTTACTCTGGAAATGAACCATTTACAAAGAAAATATCTTTAATTGTTCTTATTTAGAATAAGATTCAAAATTCAGAGTCAAATATATCACAATTGAAAAGTCGGGATCAAAGTGACATAAGTCTCAAATTATAGGGACTATTAGTGTGATTCGCCCTTTACAAAATCAACTAATCGTGTAACAATGTGCTCAATGAAATGGTCGTTTATGCTTCTTTCTTTTTTTTCTTTTTCCTTTTTCAAGCCTAATAACTGAACTTAAGGTGCTCTTTTACGCAATGATTTTGCAGCTCTTCTATGAGCACAAAATTCAATCACAAAACTAGATACAATCCTTTTATATGGGATGATAAGATACTCATTTTTGATGGATTCCATCTCATGATTGTATCTAATTTTATGACCGGATTCTAAGCATTTAGATTTTTCCATGATTCTAAATAACTCCTATTTATAAACTATTAATGGCTGCCCAATATTTATTTTGCTTTAAGTGATAATTGATATTGTTTAACTTTTTTATTTTTTTGGTTGCTATATTTTCAAGGGAAGCTGCTACACCTAAGATATGAGCTTGTGATGGTGAGTTCGTGGGATACGAAGTGGAGTTGCTGGTACCATCTTTGCTTAGGCTCTCTATTTCTTTCTCGAAGGATATAGCTACTCAAATAAATAATTCAAGTGTGTAATTTAATTATTTTGGATTAAGTGTGTGTTTTGAAGGACTCCAATCTTTTGTTTTGGATTATCAGTGTTGTCAATAGTTATGGCATTGGCATGGATGGGATAATATACATCACAATATGACTATCTCATGCTCTCATGCTTGTTTTCTTTTCTTCTCTTTTCTTTTCTTTTCTTTTCTTTTCTTTTGTTTTTTTTTTTAGATACATCAAAATTAAAACAACCAAATTGGGAAGCCATTTCCCTAGCTAAGCCCATCTTGTCTGAAACCAAGAGAGCTCTGATTTCTCCAGGTGGGTCATTAACAACAAGCATATCGTCAAGTTGATCTATCCCGAACTTGGCCAATGCGTCTACACATAGATTACCTTCTCTATAGACGTGTTATGCAGTGCATTGCCGTCCATTGCAAATTATTCTTGCATCTTCCACTAAGCCTCTAAGAAGATGTTTTTCTCCAGTTCCCTCTACAAGCAGTTTCACCACTTCCTCCGCATCTGTTTTGATAATCACTTTGTTGAAGCCTTTTTGGAGGATAATGGTAAGGCCTTTGTACATTGCCCGTAGCTGTGTCTCAAGGTTGGTACAGTTTTCTAGTCTGCCATAGAAGCCACAAATCCATGCTCCCTTTTCATCTCTAATCAATCCTCCAAAGCCTCCAGGTTTGGCAATTCTGTAGCATCCATCAATGTTCATCTTGAAGGTACCTGAAGGAGGAAGCATCCACTTGATTAGCATAAGTGTTGATCTTGGGTTAGTAACAGACATTCTAAAAGCTTGGTTAATTTCTCTAGAAAAAAACTGATATAAATTTGACACTCTGAAACAATGCTAAGAGTTTTGTTTTCAAAGATTTTTGAGTTTCTACTTTTCCAAATTTGCCAAAGAACAACTGAAAACACAATGTACCAAGGAGTATTGTTACCAACACTGTTTTTCTTTTTCAAGTTACTTAAAATCCAGTTCCTCCAAGATGAATTTCTAATCTCTAGGTACCAATTTTTAGTAAAAACAGCCATCCACACAGCCTTAGCATTAGAGTAGTTTCTAAAAAGATGATCCAAATCTTCCAAATCATTGCAAAAAGGGCAGGATGGGTTTTCAGTTAACCCCCTCTTCACCCTCATACAATTAGTTAGAAGCTTTCCATGAAGCACAACCAAAAGGAAGCACTTAATCTTTTGGGGAAGTTTGCATTTCCAAAGCCACTGCCAGTTTTTGCTTTGTTCATCATGTTCCATAGACAAACTATAAGAACTGGATGTTGAAAAGCAACCATCCGGAGATCCCTTCCAGTGTGGTTGATCAGTATTTGAGTTGTAAAGAGGGGGGTTTTTTCTTTAATAATAGCTTCAGCTACACTGGTTAGGAAACTCTGGATAATAGTATTTACATCCCAATCACTTTCTTCATTAAGGATAGATTTCACCTTAATCAGCTCAAAACCAACATTAGGGGGGGATTAGGGAGTGGGGAATAGTATCTTCCAGTGGCTGGTCACCATACCACCACACCACCAATCACTCAACACATTGACACCAAAATTGGCACCAATGGATCATTTAACCCATTTTTGCAAGATGTTCTTGGATTTTTCTATACTTCTCCACACATGAGAAGCCTTCTTTCTTTTATTCCAGTTGCAAAGACTGGAATTTTTGAGATATTTGGCTTGAGAACTTTAATCCGCAAGCTATTCTCATTCTTAAGAATTTTCCATCCAAGTTTGGAGAGAAAGGCAAACTTTTGCTCACTAGCTTTCTTGATTCCTAGCCCCCCAAACTTTTTGCTCTTACACACATCATCCCATTTAACAAGATGAATTCTCCTCTTATCCACAGTATCTCCCCAGAGGAAATTTTGATTAATACGATCAATATCATTACGCACCCTCTTGGGGATTGCCATGGTTTGTATGGAATATGTTGGTATTACAGATGTAACAGATTGAATCAAAGTTGTTCTTCCTACCAACATGATTTTCATCTTCCACCCAGCCATCTTGCTTTGCATTTTTCCAAAATAAAGTTAAAATGGCTACGGTTAGCTTTTTGATGTAAAATATGTACTCCCAGATACTTTCCCTAATCAGAAGTAATAGGAATATTACATATACTACTCAACTCCCTAGCCTTTCTTCTGTCAATGTTAGGTGACACAAAAAGCTTTGATTTCTAGAAATTGATTTTAAGTCTAGAAATTGAGCTAAACTCTTCAATAACTTCAGCAATCAAGTCACAATGTCTAGAATTAGCCTTGGCAAATAAAATAAGATCATCTGCAAAGAAAAGGTGAGTAATGCAAGGTCCACCATTTCCAATTGTTACACCCTTCCAATTTTTCTTTTCAGCCAAATGGCTAATCATGTTACAAAGCCTTTTCATACAAAGCACAAGCAAATAAGGGATCCCCTTTTCTTAGACCTTTCATAGGTCTAAACTCCTCTAAAGCTTCCCCATTCCACAAAATAGAAGATTGCACAGTAGTGACATAACACATGATGAGTTCAATCCACTTCTCATTTAGATTAAACTCATGAAGAGTTTCTCTAAGAAAGTGCTAGGATATGTTATCATAGGCCTTCTCAAGATCAATTTTCATGACCATACTACCAGCTTTACCTTTCATATGTCCCATAAAATGAATATCTGCTTGCGTAATGATAATGTTATCACTGGTATTCCTACCAGAGATAAGTTACTCTGATTAGGTCCTACAATATTATCGAGGAGAGGTCTAATTTGATCCCCAAAATTTTTGTAATGACTTTGTAGGTCACATTACAAAGACTGATGGGTCTGAATTGTTTCACTCTCATAGCACTATTGACTTTAGAAATGAGTGCAATCAGAGTTCTATTGATCTCCTCAGAAATAGAGTTGTTAGCAAAGCAATTTTTAACAAAGTGTAGACACCCCATTTTTGACCGACCTTAAGACTCAGACGTCACCGGTTGAGCGCTCGGTGATGTTGCATATTGTGCTCGTTCAGAAGTCTCAGAGTCGCGGTCGTGCGCCCTGCCTCCGGACTTCCGAACTCTCTCATGTGCCTTGTCTCGGTTTGCGAACCGGTCTCGGTTTGCGAACCGGACTCAGTTTTCTTTGTTTTCTTTCCCGAGGGGAGGGAGAGGTCCCGTAGACCATCTCTCAGTGGCCGTGGGCTACATTTCGTGGCCGTAGGCCATTTTGCTCATTTCGGAGCCGTCAGGCCGTGTGCCTCGGTTCGGGACCACCCAACCATCTCCGATTCCTCCGGTTTTTGGCATGCATCTCATTTACTCCCTTTCGAGGGACACTGGGGTCTTAGATACCCACTTCGTGGCCAAACACCACTTTCGGTGCTTAACGGCCGGTTTTCGGGACCCCGAACTGCGTGTTTTGGCCCCCGAGCATTCGTTTTGCATCGGTTTTTGTTCATTTTTGGCAGGTACCTCTGTTTTATCACCAGGAAGATCACTGGAGGGTTGGAGGCCAACAATTGTCTCAGCAACCAGTTATGCTCTTCCGGCCCCCCCCGGCGCCTGTTTTTCTCACTTCCGGGCTAATGTTGAACACCCTAGGGCCATTTTCTTCGAGCCAGAACCACATATTTGTGTTGTACACACATGGGAGGATCCTAAAAACACATGGCTGGCCAGTAATTCTTCTTTTCATTTTTGAACCCTTCCTAAAAGTGGTCTATTCTCTCTCTTGTTTTAGAGTTGCCAATTTTGAACCACATGGTTGTGAAAAGGAGACCTGGGAGGACACCAATATGTGAAGCTCGGCCATTAATTCGATTGGACCATTTTGCCCCTTGGCCGGCCGGCCATAGGGGGTAGCCGTCCGGCCACCTGCAGCAAAAATGGCTGGCCGGCCATGCTTCTTGGAATCTGTGCTATACAGCCATACAGCTGTTTTTTCCAAAAAAATATCTGATCCGGGAAAAGCCTTTGGGAGGGAAACTTGGTGTCATTTCCCTACACCTTTGCTCCCCTTTCCTTGCCTTTATAACCATCCTCCAACTCATGTTATGGGGTTACACAAATTTCCCTAAGGCTTTTGCATCCATCTCCCTCCATTTCTCTCTCATTTTCTCTCAAAATCCCTAAGTTCCAACCACATTTCTTCATCACTACCAAGCACCACCACTACTACTCCATTCTGGCCGCAAGGAGAGGCTTTCCAGAAGCTAAGAGGCAACAAATTTGGTCCAAGAAGCAACCAAAGTCTTGATCTTCAAGGGTAAGTCCACTTCACCCTCTTTTGAGCTCATTTTTGCCTCATTTCCTTAGCCTATTTTCTCACTGTTTTAGGCTCCGACCCAAACTGAAAGGGTCACTCTTTTGAGCTATTATTCATGTTTGTTGAAGGACTCAACCCTGTTTGAACCCTCTATGGCACACTTGCTTGAATACCATCTTGTATGCCTTTATTTTGCATGAAATTTCTAGCCTATGTGTGATCTGTTTTCGAGCATAATGTAAACTGTAAGTGGGCCTATTTTGAGCCTCTCTTCAACATTTAAGAAGGGCTCAACCATTTTTGGGCCCCCTATCTTGTACCTTCTTCACAATCTTTCCTATTTACCGTAAGTTTGCATGATTTGTTTGGCCTACATGTATTCTGTTTTGGAGCATGTCATGAACTGTGAGTAGGCTTATATTGTGTCCCTCTACAACATTGTAGAAGGGATCAACCTTGTTGGGGGTCTCCATGTTATACTTGTCATTATACCCCTCTTTGACCCCCATTTTTGCATGCTTTTTTAAGCTTATCTAGCTTCTGTTTTCGGCGATCATCAGAGCTGGAAAGAGTCATATTTTAATCTTCTTGACATATTTCATTAAGGGTATTTTCTGGTTTGATGAATTTTTGGGGTACCTCATGTTATAGCCTTATGTATCCTAGTTCTTGCATGACATTTTTAGCATGTTTGCATATTGAGTTGGAGGATGTCATCTACTGTAAATGGGCATATTTTTAGTCCCTCTTCAGTGTTGTAGAAGGGTATTTTTCCATTTGGGCATCGCATGTATCACTTGCTTCAATACCCCTCTTGGGGAGCCATTTTTGCATTCTTGCTTATTCCTATGCGTGCTTGCTGTTTAGCCCTTTTTATGACTGAAAAATGCTTGTCTTGGGGCTGCCTTGCTACTGTATTTTCATTCCATGTCTATATTGTGCATGTTTAGTATAGCTATAGGCCATTTCGGGTGCCTAAATTCATGTTTCGGGGCCATTTCATGCATCGGGTGTACTTTCGCCTCATTTCGGGGCTGTTTTCCCCCACATTTCAGTGCCAAAACTCATTTGCATGTTTGCATATCATTTCCATGCCATTTCATGCCTTAGGGCCATCGCCTCGGTTTGCGCGCCCGTGTGCACGCATTTCGAGGCACTTCATTTTCATCCATCGGCCTCCTGTATGAGTGTGGTTGAGGCTCTCTCATGTTGGTGTAAGCCCATATTGCATCGCATATCTCATTTTAGTCCTGTTGCATCCTATATGCCATTTTCTCGGTTTGCGTGCCCGTGGGCACGCATTTCGAGACATCTCATTTTAGTCTCACTGTATATCATATTTCAGGCCGCTTCATGCCTTTATGCCATTGCCTCGGTTTGCGTGCCCGTGTGCACGCATTTCGAGGCACTTCACTTTTATCCGACGGCCTCTTATGTGAGTGCGGCTGAGGTCCACTCATGTTAGTATAAGTCCAATTTGCATTACGTATGCCATTTCATGCCTTAGGATCATCGCCTCAGTTTGCGTGCTCGCGTGCACGCATTTCGAGACATCTCATTTTCATAGCATTATGTATGTTAGGATTGCATATTAGCTACATTTCATGCATATCATGCATATTGCATTGTGTTCGGAATAGGAGTTAGCCCGGGCACTGGAAACGAGGCGCGTTTCGTACTCCGAGTAACGGAATGTGTCTCAATTCCCAAGTCACCGATACTCCGGATTACCCGTGATGGAGTTAGGTTTTGTTGTAGCATTCATATGTATTCATTCTATATTGAGTTGTGCAATTCGGCTCCTCGGCCATCATGCATCGATATGCGTGATTGGTGGCACGAGAATCGAGGCATGCATATATTTGTGAAATACATTGCTATGCCCTTTCACGCTCTCGCTTAAAGAAATGAAGAATCAGTAACTTTTCGGGACTTGGCACGCATTTCGAGAAACATTGCAAACAGAGGCTGATTGGGGCATCCCAATGGATCTCCGCACAAAGCAGCCCAAACATGCATCATATCATTATCCGGAGCGGAGTCAAGGCAGCCCCCTGGCTTGTATGCCAGTTTACAGTTTTCCTTAGTTAATTTATTAATTAATTAGGAATTTGTATTATTCGGACTGTATATTCGGACTGTATTATTCTTTCATTTCAGGACTGTATTATTTATTCGGACCCTCTGCGCGAGGGCATAATTGTAATAAGTGTGGCTGAGTGTGATGTATGTCTTCCAACTCCACGTCTTTCTTCCCTTTTATTTACCTGCTTATGATGGTTAGATTAGGGCATATTTCAATTAGCATACAGTATGACCGCATGCTTGCATCATTCATCTGTTTTGCACGCACCGAGCTCGGCGCATCATACAAACTGCATTTGTATTTCGATTCCAAATTGAATACTTGATAGCTGTAGCATTTCATATGCCATGTTTAGAATAGCCGAGCCTGCTATAGTTTGCATTTTTGCATGTGTTGCATTAGGCATTGCTGTATACTTAGGATTCATGCATGGATTTCTAATGAGTTTCGGTTTTGGCTTGGAGTACTCGGTGAGTTTTATGCTTTAGCATCCTTGCATACGTGTGAGTGACTGCCATGAATAGCATGCTTACCATGAGGCTAAATGCTTATGTGATATAACTGCCTTGAATGCCTGTGGGTGGAGGTTGAGTTACTTGAATTGGGACAATTCATCAAATGTTTGTTTTAAGCCCACTAGATAGTGGCAAAATCATATTTTCTTAAGCCCACCCGAGGGTGGCAAATCCACGTCTTAGCCTACCTGCAGGTAGCACCATCAAACCATTTTCAAACAAATGAACATGAAATGTCTTGTTCCAATCTAGGCGATCCAGTCTATACTTGTATGCTGTGCGCATCACATAGTAACCTAGGCTAATAACCGGAATAAGTACATACAATGTTTTCAAAAACAGATATCATGGTTAGTAGAGGCCGGTCTTTGACCGGGCGAGTGGGGGTGCTCACGAAGTGACCTTCCCCAATCTTACCCAAGTTCCCGAGCTGAGGCAACTTTGGTGATGACGGACACGTGGCCTTTGGCATCGAGTCAGTGTTTCTTAAATTTCCCATTTTAAAACATTTAGGTGGCGACTCTGTATCTGGCGAAGTAGTCCATGTTTGGCACTTCTTTCAAAAAATCTGTTTTCAAAACGATTTGCCGGATTTGGACTCTTCGGTTCAAGATTGAGAACCGTGACATTTGAGTCCTTCGAACTGTAGTAGACCCAATATCGAACCAGAACGGGGGGGGGGACTCGCACTCCCTTCCCCCGGGATGCGTTCGGGGACGTCTGCTTCTGGCATCACTGGTGATTTAGAGAACTTGACTCGAACTCATGATATCTGGTTTTGACTACACTTGTGTGTTTCTTTGCATTGCATTTGCATTGGTGCGCCTAGGACACCGTGTTTGCCATCTGCTATTCCTGAGCGGTTTGTCGGAGGCTTGTCTTGTCAAGGCATGTCCATAAGGCTGACCGGTTACGGGCTCTGCCAGTATGGGAACACAAACCCCGGTTTTTACCGGGGCACCCTTTTTGACCATTCGACCTAGTGCATATTCTGATCCATAGTGACCATTCCAAACCAGGACAGGTTGCTTACCCATTTATAGGTTGTTTGAAACCGCTCTGTGCGTAGTAAAACCCTAGTTCCTGACAAAATAGGACAGGGAAACCCTACCCCAACATAGGGTTGTTTTTGGCTCTCACTTATCTGCTATGTGCTTGTTAGAGTGCGTCTCTACAGGGAATGTATGTATCAGTTGAGTTTGGGCATCAGGCCTGCGGGCATCAGTCAATATCTGAGAATCAGTTGTCTGTGGATATCGGATTCAGTTTTGGGGAACAGTGATACAGAATGATGATCGCTTATTGATGACAGATGTATTTTCAAATTTTATCAAGCTGCGTGTTGTATGCCTTGTGTGTTGTGTGTATTTAATTTAAGTTTATCTCGCCTGCTTTTCCGGTCATTTATTTCCTTTTGCTTTATTATCTTTTGCTAGGGCGCTTTTTAGCACGATTGCTTCGAACCAAAGAGATACTCCCAAGCACTTTGGACACGAGGTCGCCGACTCAATCGATCCGAGGATCTGGTTGACGACATCCAAAGGTTCCACTCTCACCCCGATTATCAGAAGAAGGCCGAGGAGGCACAGTGTGTCAGAACAGGGATTACCGGGACAGAGGGCCACTTTGACAGTAAGCAGTCAGGTTGAGATTTCTGTGTCTGCCATAGAGGTACATTTACCGGTCATTCAGATGGAACAGCAGAATACATCAGGGATGGAGGCGATGATGCGCCAGATGCATGAGAGCATGAAACAGATGCAAGATGATGCCATCCGCCAAGCGGAATTTTCTAAACAACAAGCCGCAGCCATGGCCCAAAGAAAGCCGAGCCGACATTAGGTCGCAACAAACAGAACGGCAGATTCGCTTCACATCAGGTTCCTCCTCCACCAGCGGCTCCACTACCTGAGCAGGCATCTACTGGTCAGAATACCCTGCCAAATCCTCAGAATATCCTCCCGAACACCCAGAATACCTTACCCAATGTCCAGAACACTCAAGAGGACACAGGTCTTCCAACGGGGCTAGCTCCGCCCCTACTTCTGCCGCAACTGTCCAAGAATCTTACACCCAACCACCCGGACTCTCCATTTGAGTTCGAGGTAGATCATACGGCTCTGAAACTGAGTAAGCTGGAAAAGCTTTTCAAGAAATCGCAGGGGGTGAAGGCCATCCCAGACATCAAAGATGGGTACACTGATGTGGCCGTAACATTGCCAGACAGATTCAAGATGCCACAGATTGACCGTTTTGATGGATCCGGAGATCCCATGGTCCATCGTCGGCTATTTTCAGACATCCTGAGACCAATGGGCCTAACCCGACCACAAAAGCTTTCTTTGTTTGGCAGAACTTTGTCGGGGGTGGCGGCCATCTGGTACGCACAGTTAGAAGATGATGTGAAGAGAAACTGGGATGAGCTGGCTGAGGCCTTCGTTGCACAGTACTCATATAATACACAGATCGAGATTACAACACGTGATCTCGAAACAACGAGGCAGGAACAAAAAGAGACTTTCTCTGATTTTGTAACTCGGTGGAGAGCAAAGGCATCGATGATGACCTTGAGGCCAACAGATAAAGATCAAATTCGGATGATTGTACGCAATCTCCAACCGAAGTTAATGCAGAAAATGATCGTACTCCCTTTTCCCACCTTCTCAGATTTACACGAGATGGGGGTACAGATCGAGGATGCGATGAAGCAAGGTTTGATCGACCAGGACCAAGAGCAGCCCCGAAGGACATTCAACCGTAATAACACCGCAGGCCTGAGTGGCGCTGCCAACACAAGGACTTCGGAGGTCGGCCTGGTCACCACCACTCCCCCTTCCCAACCAAGGCCCGCAGCGGCCACACCCTTTTCCGGTACCTCCGGGAGTAGTAACCAAGCCCCGAGATACCAATCCAGAGGTCAAAGAACCTTCACTCCGCTATACATGCCCTTGTCCAAGGCTCTCGGCGTTCTACTCAAAAAGGGGCATCTGAAACCCCTAGAGCCGAGGCCACTACCAAATCTACTCCCCCCTTCCCACAACCCAGCCAAGTACTGTGCGTACCACCAGCAGCATGGCCATGATACAGATCAATGTTACCGGCTGCGTCACGAGATTCAAGACCTCGTTGACAAAAATATCATTCTACCTCTCGAAAGACCTAACGTCACAACTAACCCACTCCCCGCACATAACCAAGATCCACCACCCAAAAGAGTCAACCTCATCCAAATTGGGGTCGTTTTCTATGATCCTAGCATCTATATTACTCCCTCTCACCTACCCAAGCCGGAGGTGATCCTTCCTAATTGCACTGACTTGTGCATGTTGGACACCTTCACAACCCAATCTGAGCCAAAGGTAGTGACCATCGAAGATGGAATGGGGCAGGTTTCGGAGGAAGGAAGAATTATTGAGTCTGGGATGGGACAGCCTGGGAATTATGCTGGAAGAGCTTATGACCCAAGTGGATATATCTTGTCAGTGAGCCAGTCTGAGCTGAGTGTAAGGCTGCCAGAAAAAGCTGAATTGTGCATGATTCGGGGGGACGGACTTGAACAAGGGGTAGATGATCTGACAACGGTGGAAGAAGATTTTGCCAACCTCCAGTTCTTCAACGACCAAGAAGCAGGGGATGCAACAATCAATTGGTTTGAATATGGGGAGTCGGCAGAGATTGCCGGATGGTTAGATGATCAGCCAGATGTTGTGGAAATTCAGCCAGAGCAAGGCCCGGCAGGGGCAGGGGTATCAATGATGACCGGAAGGGCCGAGAGTCAGAATGAATTGCCGAAGAGCGCCGGTACAAAGAATTTCGCTCGGGATCAAGATATTGTGAAAACCGAACAACAAACCCTACTAACGCAGGAGGAACAAGAGAAAAGGTGGGATTCTAAGAGAATCCGGAAAGCCAAGAATCATGAGGAGGTTGAAAGTGCTGCGAGCACAAGAGCAGGACATGCTGTGAGCATGTGGGATGAAAGTACCGAGAGTACGAACTTGCCAGAACCAGATAGGTGTTTGTTGAATGTCAGTGGGATGTGGTGGGAAGACGATGACTTATGTCTTGCCCACACAGACGAAGATTGGGCAGGTACTCAACCAGATGATACTTGGTACCTCGATGAGGTAGACCATATGACCAGGAGTGGGCGGTACTTCAAGTCCCCGCACCTCGACCAACCCGAAGCATCTGGGAAAGATAAAGAGGCCGAGAAACAGAGAGAGAGGCAAATTGAAGAAGAAGTCAGACGAGAGGTTAAAGAAGATACAAGCAGACATCTCCATCTCTGGGACCGCTATGGCCGAGGATGCCTGCAGACAGTGTCCTATCTGCTATGGACAAGGCCAAACTCTCCATCGAAACTACGCCAGAAATTGGTTACTGGTTTTTCCGGGAGGAGGTTCCCCGGCATTAACCTTTTCAGACAAGGAATTGCCGCCTGAGGGCGTGAATCATAACAAACCCCTCTACATCTCTGTGGAGTGTAGAGATAAGTGGATACCGGTGGTACTTGTTGATACCGGGTCTGCTATCAATGTTTGCCCAGTCAGAACGGCATATGCAATCGGGTTAAAACCCGTAGACTTCATACCAACCACTCAGGTGATCAAAGCTTATGATAATACCAGCAGGGAAGTGATGGGGACTGTCAAGGTTCAGACCCAAGTTGGTCTAGGACAATACAACATTGAATTTCATGTCTTGGACGTTCCCACAACCTTCAACTTGCTCTTGGGGCGGCCGTGGTTGCACCAAGTGAAAGCAGTCTCTTCCACTCTTCACCAGATGTTGAAATACCCTCACAGGAAGGGGGTTGCAATTGTTTTCGGAAATTCGTCCATCCATCCGCCGCCAGAAGTGTCTACGCCAGTTTTGGAGATCGAGCACGACACGGAGGATGTGTTCTTATCGGGGTTCACTTTGGCGGAGGCCCGAGTAGTGCAAAATATTATGGCTGTAAATGAAGGTGTGTACGTTAGTGCTCAGTCCGTCTACCTCATGAACAAGTTACAACATATTCACGGGATGGGATTAGGAAGAAGCGGCAGGAAAGGAGTCGCAGCATTGGCCGAAGTGCCACACAACCCGCATACCTTTGGGCTGGGTTATCTGCCCACCAAAGAGGACTGGGTGAGGAAAGGAAAAGAAATGGCCGGCAGAGCGAGGCAAAGCCGGGAAGCCTTTTGACTTAATGCATGGCCCATCCAGTACCTGAGCGGACGCTTTGTCCGGAGGGGAGGACTTTCATTTTGCGGCTTCCCAGAGCCGTGGTTAAACGCGAGAAGAAGCGCGTCAGTGTTTGAAATCTTCTTCGACCTGCAACTATCCGGGGATGACGTTGCCACAGAGCAGACAGACCCAACAACTGAGGTTGAGCAGAATAAGGCAGTGGATCCTGAGGGCATAGAATTGGAAATGGGGGTAGCACTGGCATGTCTTCTCTCTGATCCTCCGATCGACCAAGAGTGCTTGGGGGATAACTTCGTGGTTTCCATGATTGGGGATGAAACGGCTGCGAGCCGACCAGCAGCTATCTTGGATGCATCAATCGCACCTTCTCTCACTTGGCAGTACGAGGAGGGATTTTTGTCCAGCAGCACCGGGTCAGGTAGTGAGCCGGAATCTGATTCCACCGAGTCCTGTGAGTCGGAATCAGGTTCCAGCTCGACTGAGTGTGAGTCTGGTACTCTTGGGGATGTTAACCCGGATGCCACAGTCCTGTCCAGGTCATCTTTTTCCTTTTCGTTTAAATCTGTTGTAACCAATGAATTGGACGATTTGGATGTGCCTAATGAGAATGAACTATCTGTGGTTTCCGAGTACTTTTCTGTGCCCCTAATTTATTGCATTAATTCAGACTTTCAAAATTTTGATCAAAACGACGAGGACGAAGTTCCTCCGGTTTTACAACGTTTAATTGAGCAAGAGCAGGAGAGATTTGTCAAACTATTGATGGATGAAATCATTACCGTGAACATTGGTACTAAGGAGGACCCGCGGCTGGTCCAGATCGGGTCCACGTTGTCTTCGGAGGAACGCGAACGCTTAGTCGCTTTATTAAAAGATTTCAAAGATGTTTTCGCGTGGTCCTACGAAGACATGCCTGGAATCGATCCTGAGATTGTACAGCATCGGATCCCCCTTGACCCCGAGGTCCAACCTGTCAAGCAGAAACTCAGAAGGATCCGCCCGGATTGGGCTCTTAAGATTAAGGAAGAGGTCACCAAGCAAATCGACGCAGGCTTCTTGTTGGTATCTGAATATCCGGCTTGGTTGGCCAACATTGTTCCGGTGCCGAAGAAAGATGGCAGGATCCGGGTGTGTGTAGACTTCAGGGATTTGAATAGAGCTAGTCCGAAGGACGACTTTCCCTTACCGCACATCGATGAGTTGGTAGATTTCACAGCAGGGCATGCATTGCTCTCATTCATGGATGGCTTCTCGGGATACAACCAGATAGTGTTGGCATCAGAAGACAGGGAAAAGACTGCATTCACCACCCCGTGGGGGACATACTGCTACCGGGTAATGCCGTTTGGGTTGAAGAATGCTGGAGCTACTTATCAACGGGCCGCGACCACAATACTACATGATATGATCCACAAAGAGGTTGAGGTGTATGTGGACGACATGATTGTCAAGTCCAAAGAAAGAGAGGGCCACTACACCGCCTTGCACAAGTTTTTTCAAAGGATCAGGGAATTCCGGTTGCGGCTAAACCCTCAGAAATGTACGTTTGGTGTTACAGCGGGAAAAATGTTGGGGCTTCTGATTACACAAAGAGGCATCGAGGTCGATCCTTTCAAAATCAAGGCCATCTTAGAAATGCCACCACCAAGGACTGAAAAGGAGGTGCGAGGCTTTCTGGGTAAAGTGCAATTCATAAGACGGTTTATTTCAAAACTAACCTTGACTTGTGAACCACTTTTTGGCCTCCTCAAGAAAGGAAAGAAGTTCTAATGGGACGGCCGATGTCAAGCTACATTTGAACAGATTAAAGAATATCTACAGAACCCGCCCGTTTTATCACTACCAGAACCAGGGAAACCGTTGATCTTGTATCTGTCAGTGACTGAAACTACAATGGGCTGCATGCTTGCACAAGAATCAGAATATAAGGTGGAAAAAGCCATCTATTATTTGAGCAAAAAGATGTTGGAGTATGAGACTCGATATACACCGCTGGAAAAGGCTTGCTTAGCTCTGGTATGGGCTACCAGGAAGCTGCGGCACTACCTGTTAGCTCACTCTGTAATGTAGGTTTCACGACTTGATCCCATCAAATATCTCTTCGAGAAACCAGTGCTTACGGGTAGGCTAGCTCGTTGGTTGCTGTTGCTCTCCGAATTTGATCTCACGTACGTGACACGCAAGTTAGTGAAAGGAAGAGCAGTGGCAGAGTTCCTTGCCGACCACCCGATTGAGGGGGATGAAGCGGTCGAGTACCTATTCCCGGATGAATCAATTCTACATATCGACGAAGAAACTTGGACGATGTACTTTGACGGAGCGTCAAATCAACATGGGTATGGGATAGGAGTGTTGCTGATAGCACCCGACAATTCCCGTATCCCTCTAGCCTTCAAACTCTGGTTCAAAGTCTCGAACAATGAAGCAGAATATGACGCGTGCATTGCTGGTTTAGAAGCATCCCTAGAACTAGGGGCAAGACGGCTGGACGTCATTGGGGATTCGAACCTTGTTGTGTCTCAAGCTAAAGGAGACTGGAAAGTAAAAGAGGAAAAGATGATGATGTATCACCAAACCTTGGATTTGCTGATTCCTCGGTTTGAGAAGCTAAGTTTTACTCATCTACTAAGAGAGAACAACAGGTTCGCAGATTCTTTAACAACTCTATCTTCTATGATAGACATCCCGTGTGGAGTCCGAATGCGTCCGGTCATCATTGACCAGAAATTTGCACCTGCCTATGAGTCGATTGCAGCCATAGATGAAGTTCAGGACGAACACCCCTGGTATTACGACATCTGGAACTTCTTGGAGAAAGAAGCATACCCGCCAGGGGTAAATGCCAAAGACAAGAGGGCAATCGGAAGAATGGCGATTCGATTCATCATCTGCGAGGTAAAGCGTATAAACGGGGTCATCTGGGAATGCATAAACTGTGCGTTGATACCGAAGAGTCAAAGCGTCTGATGGAAGCCATCCACGGGGGTGAATGTGGTGCACACATGAATGGGGTAATGTTGGCACGGAAGATCCTTAGACAAGGTTATTACTGGTCCACCATGGAGGAGGATTGTATTGGCTTCGTCCAGCGATGTCACAAGTGTCAAATTCACGCAAATCGCATGAACATCCCGCCGTCAAAGCTGTACAACATGACTTCGCCATGGCGTTTTACATGCAGGGAATTGATGTAATCGGTCATCACGCCAAAGGGGTCGAATGGGCATGAGTTCATCTTGGTAGCGATAGATTATTTCACAAAGTGGGTTGAGGCCCAATCTTATGCGGTGTTGAAGGCTTCGCATGTAGCAAAATTCATCCGAAACAACATCATCTGTCGCTACGGGGTCCCAAATGAAATCGTTTCAGACAATGGTTCCCACTTCAAAAAGGAGGTGATCGATTTGTTGGAGAAATACAATGTGGCTTTTCATAAGTCGTCTACTTACCGGCCGCAAACCAACGGAGCAGTTGAGGCCGCCAACAAGAACATCAAGCGCATACTACAGAAGATGGTGGAAACCTATCGGGACTGGCCAGATAAGCTGCCGTTTGCTCTGTGGGGCTACAGGACTTCAATCAGAACTTCTACCGGGGCGACTCCGTACTCATTGGTTTATGGGATGGAGGCCGTTCTGCCTATTGAGATTGAGGTCCCGTCATTACGAGTATTGGCTGAGTGCCAGATAGCCGAAGCAGATTGGCAGCAAAGCAGATTTGAGGAACTCATGCTTTTCGATGAAAGAAGGCTGAAAGCACTGTACCACATCCAAGGTTATCAACGCAGAATCGCCCGGGCTTTTAACAAGAAGGTTAAGTCCAGGAATTTGAAAGAAGGAGATTTGGTACTCAAAGACAACCGAGCTCCCATCCACGACCCAAGGGGCAAGTTCAGACCCAATTGGACTGGTCCCTACATCATCAAGTCAATCTGGTCAGGTGGAGCTGTGGTTCTGATGGATCTAGATGGCTTGGAGTTTTCTCAACCGATCAACATGGACAAGTTGAAGAAATACCACCCCTGAGAGGCTCGCTAGGCCAAAAACCCGAAAGGGCGACCTAGGCAAAATTCAGAGCATAGAAAATTTGAAATTATAAAAACTGAGCTCGCAAGTTTGAAAACCCGCAAAGGGCGGCCTTGGCAAAAGTTAGAGCGCAAAAGGAGAGTAAAAATACCCGAGCGAACCCAAGCCTGAACTACGTAAGGCTTGATTCCCATCTATGGGATACGTAGGCAGCTTCATCCTGAAGTTCAGCCCCAATCTTTTCCCCGATCAACTTTGTCCATTTGATCATCTCAGTCATCTCTATTCATCAGCATTTATCGTGATCTCCAGTACAGTGTTATTCATACTAGGGGCAACTTTCCAGTTGCTAGGATCCGGGGTTGTGCATCTCAGTGACAGATCTCAGGCGTGTCCAGTTCTGATCCATATCGAAAATAGTTTTGAAAAGTTTTAATAAAAGTTGACTTTGTTCAAATTAATCTTTTTACAACTAAGACCATTTTTGGACCAAAGCGGAAAATTTTCAGTACCCTAACCTTCAATTTCATTGATTTCAAAACAGAGTTCTCTTGCTCTTGCATACAATTGAAGTTGCTTTTTATTACACTCATAACGAAAACTTGAAAGTACTAATAAAGCAATAAATTCGGGGCACGGTCAAGTCAGGTGTCCCTGCGCCCCCTTCCAGAGCTGGTTGAAGCCTCTGATGCCATCCTAGGCCCAACCTGTGCTTCTTTGTTGAGCCAATCCCAGCACTCGTCAGACAAAGTGCAACTAAAAGTGGGAGCAGGGGCCAGGAGCTCTCTATTTCCCCATGCTGCAGCCTGCCGAGCTAGGTGTGCACCTCGGACCGGGAAAGTGACCGGGTATTCAACCCCCTCCGGAGGGCAAGTCTGATCATGACCAAATTGGCGCAGAATACGGAATGGGAAATAGAATACACAATGGGTCAGGCCAATCAATCGGATCCCAGTATCCTGGAACATGCTATAGCTCATCGCCGGAAGGTTAAGCCAAGGACAGCGCCAAGCAATGTGTACAGCTGACAAATTGCACATCCATTCAAACCACCATCCCTCATCAAGGGCGTCGACCAGGTGTTGTCGAATGAAGTAGCCGCGGGCTGAGTAAGCAGGGCAAGAATCTACAACTTGCAATTTATCCATCAACCATATCTGGGGAGGGATGAAAAATGAGAGAATAAAGAATAGAGAGATGTGCGATGAGAGAAAAGTAAGATGAGGGTTTTGTGAGAAAAACCGAGCCTGAGGGCCGAGTGATGTGAGCAAATACATATGTGAGCTTGGGTGGGAAACATTACCTGCAGCAGTAGTGGACTCCCCGCAAACCTGATTGTCTCTCGGCGGTAGAAGGCATCCAAACCTAGCAGTGTCTCAGCCAATGTCATGGCGATACAGCTCTTTCCTTCAATCAAGCCTTGAGCGACTTCAATAACGGATGTTAGCTCCTCCGGAGCCCGAGACAAACAGAAAATGAGATAGCATGCACAAGCAGAGGGCATGTTGTCGGAAACCTTGCCAATGATGGTTGCTACGGTCACCGGCATCAGAGAATCGGTAAATCAGGCTCGAGATATCCAACATGCCATTACCAATCAGAGATCGAGCATCATGCGTGTTGAGACCGCACATCCGCCCTAAAGCTTGGGCATGGCCAAAACGAGACTGAGGCAAGATCTCTTCTGAGCGTTCAGACTCCATCAAAGCTTGAAAATCTTCAAAAGTAGGACATACCTCTTGCCCTCCGAAGCTGAAGACATGCGTCGCCGGGTTCCAAAATCTCACTGCGGCGTGGAGGAAAGGAAGGTGCAATGGAGTTCGGCCCAGCGTGAATAGTGCATTCAAGCCGAAACCCTGGAAGTTCAACTTTTCCGAGCCATCTAAAGAAGAGATCCAAGATGTGAGATTTTCTGCGAGAAATGCCTCCATTTTTGTGCAAAACAGTGATGAAATGAAAGAATTCCAAAGTTTGAGCTTTATAGGGGAAGGAAAACACTATTTGGGGACACATGTCACAATTCTAGGAGGTGTAGGAGAGATGGCCGGCCGGCCACCTATTCTAGCAGGCCGGCCACCCTTGATTCAAAAACTTGGCCGGCCGGCCACCCTCCAATCCCCAAAAGCAAATGTGGCCCACCATGCTCGTTGGTCCTGTTTTGCCCTCCGGAAGGAAGTTTGAGGCACTTTCATGCACCGGGGATGTCGAAGGCCTCCATTTCTCTCAGCTTCGGATACGTTCCATCATCCAAATCATCCGAAGTACGCTTTGTTGTATTTTTGCTTATCGAGTTGTTGTTTTGTTTATCGAGTTGTAAGTTTTGTCGAGCTGTCGCGTTTTGTGTTTTGAGTTATTAGTTTTTGTTTACCTTTTGTTTACGCGATTTTGTTGAGTCTTGTTCATTGAGTTGTTAACATTGTTGTACTTTGCTTATCGAGTTGTAAACTTGCTAAGATTCTGTTATTTCTTAGTGAGTCGAGTTTTTGATTTGTTGCGTCGGTTCATTACCTGACCCGGTAAATACACAAGGCACATTTTCATTCAATTCCATTTTGTGCAAAATGATGCGTTGCAATGCTAAGAATTTCAAATACAAACATCTTTTCAAAGGCTGTTTCATTCCATCATGTTTTACAACAAAATAAAGGTACAAGTTTTACAGGAAATAAAACTGCCTAACAATATGCAAAGTGCTACAAACTACTAGCAAAAAGTAAAATAAAGCAGGAAATAGCATCAATATCCTCGGGAACGGGAATGAGGAGGCCCTCTCATCCTCTTCTGCGGGACAACCTCTGCACCATCATCACCATCCGGGTCAGAGCTATCATCCTCCGGATCCCCCTCAGCCTCGTCTCCACTCCCGGAACCAAGACCGGAGCCTCCCTCCCCAGCAGATGTCTCTGACTCACGGTCTGCGACCTCCTCCTCCTCCTCAATAATGGGTGCCCTGCGTCTGCGAGACGACCCTGCTCCTCGAGCTCCTCGAAAAGGCCTAGATGGCCCAGCTCCCTGAGAAGGCCTGGATGGCCCAGCTCCTCGAAAAGGCCCAGATGGCCCAGTACCTCGAACAGGTCCAGTACCTCGACTTCCCTGAGAAGGCCCGGGTGGCCCGGCCTGCGGCGGAGCATATACAGGAGGCATCTGAAAATGAAGAGTTCAATACATCAGTTCAAATATGAAAAGCAGATGCAAGTACAGTATGCGAGTGGGGTGTGTGTCAGATGTGCTCTACACAGCCTATCAATACAGCAGAATGTTCAAAACCAGTATGTCATCAGAAATATGCTAAATACAGGAAAGATGAACAGTACCTGCACGCCCATAATGGCCAGCTGTGCCTCCCTCCGTAGGATCATGCCCTCGAATGTGGCCAGCATCCCAAGTAGCTCATCCGTGTACTCAACTGGAGGCTGCAAATACAAATGCAAAACTATCAGTAAAGGAATGAACATCCAAATATCTAACTGATAAATCAAAGCTGAAAAACATACCGGGGGTGAATCAGGGTCTCTGACATATCTGTGGTCAGGAAGAGGAGGCTCTAGCGAGACCTGGTAAGGAGTCCTGAACCGCCAACTCGTCAACTCGGTCGGCATGTCCGCCACCGGGATGATGAAGAGGCGGAGGGATCGGAGGAATCGACCTACTTCTACCGTAGATGCACCAGCCCTGCTAGAGGAGGGGATATCCGTGGTATGAGCCCGACTCGACGATGGTACATCAGTAGGCCTCCGTGGCGGAGCACGCACTCCCATCAAGGGGGGCATCAGATATATACGACGATAGGTGGTGTAGTCCCCCTCCATGAGATGTAACAAAGCATCGGTGCCCTGCATAGCACTAACGACCTCCTGGGCAGAGAGTCTATCGGCAATCCGCATAGTGGCTGGAGGTACAGCAGGAGGGTCCTGAGAATCGTACCCCCACACCTGACGCAGAAAGCGTTCCCCAGGAACTATGCCCTACCAACTGGTCCGTCGAGCAGGAACCTATACTGGGAATTACCCGATCCTCTGGGATACTGATGTCGGAGACCATCACCTAAGACCGCCCAGGGCTGCCAAGTAATCTGCGGATAGCCAGTGCATAAATCAATCAGAAATCAGGAATATACAAGGCAGATCAAAGATGAAAATGAAAGGAACTGAGAGTTCTGAAATACCTCTGTCGTCCGCACAGTATCAAAATACTGTCGCAAGTAGAAGAGAGTCTCTCGAGGTCTCGGTCGGTGCTCGCCCTCGAATACCAGTGAAAACGGAGTCATAAGGAGTCCTGCCACCTCCATCTCCGAGGCTAATGTGGGAAAGTATACGTACACCCATAGCTGAGAAAAGCAGTGCGGAATGTGAATACAAAGTGCTAAAGACAGAATACAGAGTACAAAGTGCGCCGTGTGTGCAATGAACAAGTAATGAGGAGCAGAAATGTAAATCAAGAGGACAGAACGTACCTCCTAGGCTCTCCAATAGTCGCCGAGTAAGTCTCCCCGCCCGCGATAGGCTGCACTCATGTAACAATAGAGGGTAGCCAGGCCAGCGCCACCCCAGTCATACCGACTGACCTGTGATAGGTCCACTAGGGCACTCAAAAGATACAACCCGACAGTGTTCCCCCTATCAGCAAATAGAGTGGTGCCAAAAAGGAACATAAGGAAACCTCGGGTGTACTGCTCAATCTCCTCAGGAGACTCAGGCTCCATCTCCGGCCTCCAAAAATGGGAAGAGAACCAGGTGTACCGGATGTAGACGCGCCCGTGGGGCCTCTCTCTACAGTTCGGACTCGATTTGTGTCGCGGTTCTCAATCTCGAACCAAAGAGTCCAAATCCGGCAAATCGTTTGAGAAAACAGATTTTTGAAAAGTAGTGCCAAACATGGACTGCTTTGCCAGATTACAGAGTCGCCACCTAAATATTTTTTTTAATTGGGAAATTTAGGAAACCACGACTCGGTGTCAAGGCCACATGTCCGTCATCACCAAAGTGGTCTTGGCTCGGGGAGCTTAGTACGATCGGGAAGGTCGACTATGAGCACCCTTTCGCCGGTCCGAAGACCGGCCTCTACTAACCATGATATCCGTTTTGAAAACTTTACGCGTTCTTATTCGGTTTGTAACCTAGAATTACTATGTGATCGCACAACACAAAAGTATAGACTAGATCGCGAACTTGGAAATAAACATTGCATATCCGTTTTGTCTCGAAAAAGCGTCTTTGTTTTCTTTTGCTACCGCAAGTAGGCTAAAATGCGGATTTCAATGAGTCGTTCCAACTTAGGCAATCCAACCTCCACCCACGGGCATTCAAACGGTTTATCATGTAAGCACTTAGCGCATGGCAAGCATCTTTATTATGTTAACATTCACACGCATGCGACATGCTAAAGCATAAGACTTACATCGTACTCGCGCCAAAACAAGAAACTGGTTAGCAAACATGCATGACCTAATTCATGTTAAGTGGCTAATGCAACACAAGTAAATGCAATCTAGAGTAGGCTCGGCTAACCCTAAACATGGCATATGTAATGCGATCAAATAGCACGATTCAATTTGGAAATTGAAAGTTACGATGCAGTTTGTATGATGTACCGAGCCCGGTGCATGTAAACAAATGCATGAATGCACACATGTATTGCATAAGGTATGCTAATTTAGACATGCCCTAATCTACCATAAGCAGGTAAATAAAAGGGATAGAAAGAAGTGGGGGTTGGAAGACATGCACCCACTCACGCACACTTATTACAATTGCGCCCTCGCTCGGAGGGACCGAAAGAATATACAAAACCGAATAAATAATTAACTATTCTAGCTAATTAAATATTACAAATCAACTAAATTAATTAAATTAAATAATTAATCTATTTAAGCGATAAATGCCTCGGAAGGAGGGCTGACTGCCGCGCATGCCCGGGACTCGCTCGGAACTGCACTGCCGTGCAAATGTGCCTCTGTTTCCTCTGCTCTCCTTCTCTGAAAATTCCCAAAACTTCAGGAGTGCCTCTCAGAGCACTGGGGAGCATCACCGGCTGAGGCAGGGGGCCACCGGCTGAGGAAGGAAGCCACCGGCTCTGAATTTCATTATCGGCTGCCAAGAGGCAATGGCCAAGACTAAAGAGTGCCGATCGGCCCTTATCCTGCAGAACACCTGAATCGATAGCAAGAGAGGAAACCAAAGGCAAGGCAATGCAAATCAAAGCATGTATGCACCAAGCACATCCTCATCATGCTATGGACTCAAGAGGGCATGTGCCTCGATTCAGGACCACCAATCGCGCATTTTCATGCATGATGGCCCTAAGAACCAAGAGTGCAAATTTGATTTCAAATGCATGCAATGCAAACAATCAAACAAGGGTGCCAAACCTCTATCATACTTCACTTCAAGAGGCTTAACATACATGCAAATGTGATGCAACCCTAATCATGCTATCTATTATGCACACATGGGCAATGGCATGGCATTTATGCAAGCATACAAGCAAGCACATGAACCAAGCATGCAAACTGATTGTGGATTGGGCTTAAACATGAATTGGGCAGCTCTAATAAGGCTCAAAACAGTGGCCAAAATGCCTAGATAATGAGACTAAATGCACACACACATATGCAAGTATTAAGGTCCAAGACTTAGGCATACCAAAGCGATTCTCATGCATACTTAAAGAGGCCAAACATGGATTAATAGCATGCATTTAAAGCTCTGAAATTCATGTTAAACATGGTGCCAAATCATGCAATAGAAGCATGCCAAACCAAGCATGTAAATGGCCTAGGCTTAAGACAAGTCAATAGGGCATTAAACCACACTTAGCGCAATCATACATGGCAATATTCAAGCACTTAAAGACAAAGTTTTAACACATAAAACTAAGCCTAAATGACCACCTAGATGGCATCTAGGAAGCATGGAATCTAAGGCATGCAATAAGGCCTAAACATAGAGCATACAAGACATACTCTTAAAAGCATTAACAAAGCCACTAAGGCAATCAAACAAGCATGTATGAAGGACTGAAATGACATGCTAGATGATTCCAATCATCAAAAACAAAGCTAGAATAGCATACCACATATTCATGCTTTTGAGGCCAACAAGCCAAATACAAAGAGGCTACCAAATACATGCCAAGATTAGCCAAAATAGCTATGGACAGAGTTGAATCATGGCAAAATAATCTTACAAGCTTCACAAACCTAAGCTTAAAACATGCTAGAAAATAGGGCAAACAAACTAGACATGTTAAGGCATAAAAGAGGCATTACAAGGCAACTATACTAAGCATGTATAGGAGGCCAAAACCAACTTGAAAACATGTTATATCATAGTAATATAAGCATGGAAAACAACTCAAACATGCTCAACACACACTCGAGCATGAAGCTCCTTAAGGAAGCAAAATTTGTCCTTTTCAAGGACATCAAGGAGAGGGGGTGGCCCTCTCCTTTTTGAGACTTTAAGGCATGCTCTTCACCACTGAAATCCCTCAAGATTTCAGTGGTGAAGAGATCCTATCACCAAAATCTCGGATCTCTCCAAAATAGCACAAAATGGAACCTTTTTCAAGGTCTAAAGGGGGTCAAACCTCCCCAAACCACAAAACACTCTTAATATACAATAAAGAGGGTTAAAAATCAGAACTTTTATGTGTTATATGCTAAGCACAAAAACAGTCCTAAGCTAGGTAAAAAGAAGGTGCAAAAATGGGGAATAAAGGGTAGTTTTGCTTACCCTTGTAGCCTTCTTCACAAAGCTTGATGTTGTGCCTTCTTTGGACTTAAAACCAGTCAAGAACCTCCAAGAACAGCCTCTGGAACCTCAGTTTCAAGGAGAGGGTGAAACACTAGGTGTTTTAGTACAATAGTGTGAACTAAACACCTAGTGTACTAAGAAAAAAGAGATATGATATATGTATCTAACTTAACCCTAAAACGAGCTCGGCTCTCTAACAATGTCTAATGCTCTGAAAAATGCTCACCCTAAGTCAAGAGGGAGAGCTTTCCTCTTATAGAACTTGTAAACTTACAAGCTAAGCAAACAAGGGTTCATCCCTCCATACACGTGTATGGAGGGGAAGCAAATGCTCCAAAAGCTGTCTGAAAATATCTCAGAAAGCAAGTGCACAGTCAATTATTTGGGCAAATTGGTCATTTTGCCCAAAAAAGTGCCGACCGGCACAATATAGTGCCGGTGACAACTACATCCAGCCGGTGGCCTCTAGCCCCAGCCGGTGGTGTGTGGGGATGCCTCATAAAGCATTCCCTGCCCTTCCAAGGCAAAACACAAGTGTCTGGTGCAAAACCAAACACAAACGGTCGAGTTCGGAGGTCCTGAGGCACGGCGCGCGAGCCGAGAACTCTGGGAACTCCAAACGAACACAAACATGGATAATCACCGAGTGTTCCAACGGTGACGTCCAAGTCTTGAGGACGGTCAAAAATGGGGTGTCTCTGATTGCCCTCTTTGTGAGAACTTCGAAAGTCATAACGATGACGGAGTGAATGTCAAAGCCCGAGACGACCCATTTTGACAAGGCGAAGACTTGGACAAACATACAAAGCGCAAATGGTTGAACTACTTGGCGCCTCGTATCCCTTTGGGAATCAAACCCGTAGTTCAAGCGAGGCACACATGCCAAGGATAAGATATCGCCGTGGCGGGGGCAAAGTCTGGCCGAAAATGCAAGAAGCCGAGCATAACTTATGATCATGCAAAGAAAGCTGTAATGAAGCATACATGCGACAGTTATAAGCTAACATGCAATAGTCTACACTACAATGTAGAAAGGATGTAAGAGAATTATGAAATTCTCAAAACGTCTCACGCGGAGGATACAATACTGCGGCTTTCGCTTTAGTTCTTGGCGGTAAATGAACCGTACATACAATATCGTGCCTGAAAAGAAAGCAAACTTAACAAGTACGATATTGTTATCAACAATGCATGACAATGCAATGAGGTGCACGAAAAGTGCGATGATATGCAATTGAAATTAAATGTAATGCAAATGATATGCAAAACTAAAAAAAAACAAATATAAACAATGCAAATAATATGCAATGTAAATATGCAATGCAATTGAATCATGATCCAATCATGAGCGGTTCGAAACCACACAAATGTCAAATAGATTGATGGAGGTAACAAGTTCGTGTCCCATAGAACGATGTCTGATCTATGAGGAATACGCACGAACACCCGTGTCCCATAGAACGATGTCTGATCTATGAGTAATACGCACGGACGCAAGAACAAGTATTGAGTGGAATGACATAAGTGGGGAAACGACCCGCTGAGGAAAGAATAATGATCCGAATGCCGGATGCAACAATTACACTACAATGCAACATGCAATTATGGCGCGCAGGCCAGACCGTATCTCGCTTAGGAAAGGCATGGACACCTACAAGCCATGTCTAACACAGAAAAGGTGCCGCAACCTCAAACCAAGTTCATCAAGGAGTAGGCGCGATACACATGCAGAACTGTGCTTCAACGTGAAGAGTAAGGGCACATACCAGACCAAGCTCAACAAGGGCAGGCGCAAGCCATAGACGGGAGATGATGCAATGGAATAGATGCGATGGAATAGATACAATGGATATGGCACGCGGGCCAAACCCAGTCTTGCCTAGGAAGGGAATGTACGCATACAAGCCATGCCTAGCACAGAACTTCTGCATACAGAACTGTGCTTCGACGTGAAAAGTAAGGGCGCATACCAGACCAAGCTCAACAAGGAAAGGCGCGAGCCATAGATGGGAGATGATGCAGTGGAATGCATGCAAGCTATAATGCAATGGACATCTACGGAAAATGCATGACATATGCGCTACACTACGAGGATGATGCATGACATATGCATGTTTTTTTTTTTTTGTTTTGAAAATGCATGACAATGCATGACATATGCAATAGAAATGGATAATCTACAGAAAATGCATGACATATGCAATAGTATTTACAATGAAATGCATGATAAATGCAATGTGGTGCAATGGCTGCGATTGCAGTTTTCCCTATTCTACCAACGGGGTGATATACTAGGTTGGTTCAGTATCCAGAATCGAGGCGTAAACACGCCGCCTCAACCTATGGGGCTTCCATCTGATTTCAAGCGAGGTACACCCCCTGGGTATTTAAACCAGACTTTAGTCTCGGAAATTCCGAACCTTTGCATTCTAGGCATAAGCCATTCAAACTCTAGTTTTCACCGTCCCCATTGGTCTCCTAGGAACTCACATAAGCAGACGGTGGCTTTGCAGACCACGAAAGTCGTTCAGACACGACAAACACCAAAGGAATTGCACCTTGAGGATTTAAGGTCTCCTAGACGGGATGTATAATGTATGCATGACAATGCATGTTTTTTGAAATCTTGGCATGTAGCAGCCAGACGCATGATAATGCAAATGAGCGGGTTTAAGGTCTCGCCGGACCTAGGGGGGGCAACCGATGAGGTGCGCTAAACAATGCGATGGAATGCATGCCAAATGCAATGAGGTGCACACCTTAACGCACCGGAGGTCTTTCACCTCCCGAGGATTTAAGGTCTCCTAGACCGTGCGTGTTTAAGGTCTCGCCAGACCGGGGGGCAACTGTTACACAGTACTCAAGTGCATGCAATGCAAATGAGGCAGCGCATGAGACGTCGTGTCTCAAAAGATGGAAAATGGAGTGCAATGAGGGTGCGCTAAGCGGGCGATGAAATGCATGCCAAATGCAATGAGGGCAACTCTAGTGCACGAAGGTCTTGCACCTCCAGGATTTAAGGTCTCCTAGACCGTACGTGTTTAAGGTCTCGCTAGACCCGTATGGGGCAACCATGCGAATGTGACACGCGTGCCATAAAGGGGTGCAGAACAATGCAAATGAGAATGAAATGAACCATGATGAGGCGTGCATACCTCATAGGTGGAAAATAACATGCAAAAGCGAGGCCGCGCGCACCTCGAAGTGCGATGAAATGCGAAATGAGGCATACGCACCTCATTTGATGGAAAATGAAGTGCAAAACGAGGCGTACGTGCCTCGAGATGCAACGATATGCGAAATGAGGCATACGTACCTCATTTGATGGAAAATGAAGCACAAAACGAGGCGTACGTGCCTCGAGATGCAATGAAATGCGAAATGAGGCACACGTACCTCATTTGATGGAAAATGAAGTGCAAAACGAGGCGTGCGTGCCTCGAGATGCAATGAAATGCGAAATGAGGCATACGTACCTCATTTGATGGAAAATGAAGCGCAAAACGAGGCGTACGTGCCTCGAGATGCAATGAAATGCGAAATGAATGTAACGAGGTGCACCTTAATGCACCGAAGGTCTTGCACCTCCCGAGGATTTAAGGTCTCCTGGACCGCGCGTGTTTTTGGTCCCGCCGGACCGTGCGTGTTTTCGGTCCCGCCGGACCCGGATGGAAAAATGAAATGCACATGAGGCACGCGTACCTCATGGGATGGAGTATGAAATGCAAAACAAAGTACGTGAGGTAGTAGACCTTACGTGACTCAAAATGAGATGTAAGATGAAGGAGTACGACACGCATGCCGCATGACAATGCAAAATGGTGCAAGTCGCAAGAGACGTGCGAGATGACGCGATGCGCTAGACAATGCACATGGGGCAACTTTTTGAATCTCTGTAAATGACAAAAGGATACAAAAGGATACAATCTCTGCTTGAATTTGAGTGCTGCGCACAGTAGAGACGGTCCGAAGTCAAAACGGAGGCCGGTTGAGCATCGGGGATGCATTTTCTTGTACTTTCTTGAGCTATGAAGACCCAAAACTCCTCAAATTGCCTAAACATGGCCTTGGAAACAACACCGGCTGGGTGGGGTGGTCACCGGCTACCACCGGCTGCATGAACTCATCTATCGGCACAAAATAGTGCCGACCAAACTCACAGTTCGGCCAGGCCAAAATAGTGATCGAGGCGGTTTGCCATTTTGCCTCGGGTTTCATAAAATAGGGTTCCCAAACCCTATTTTCTTCACTTCAAGCCGCCGAAAATCTTTGCTCTCCCTCACTAGAGTATTTTCGACCCCCGATCCTCGCATTTTCTCGCGTTTTACGTCATTTTCGTCGTCCGATTCGCGAATACCTTCGCGTTTCGAACACTTTGAACCGAACATTTCTCCATTTCGGTATTCCTTTCGCTATTTTCGCCTTTTCGGGACTTGTTCCCCTCGATTTTCTCTTCATTCTTGTGTCTTTTCACATTCCGACCCTTCCGGCCATTTCTGACCCTCTCGGGGTTGACTTTGTCGGTTGACTTTTCGTATTCCGGCCCATTTTTTCATTTTCCGGTCATTTTCCACTATCATTATCCATGGCAGACGATGTTCCACATGTCGGGACTCCCCCGGACCATGAGATGGACCCCGGGGTCGAGCTCCTCCCATTGAGCGAGCGCCCATTCGATCCGGCGACCTATCGCCCGGCCATTCATGTGCTACCACCCGATGGACTCCGCCACTTCCGCGGCTTCGACAGAGTTTTGGACCCAGAGCTTCTGCTGCGCGAGCCGGCCTCCCACTTGTCTGCTGGCACCACCGAGGTAACATTCTCGTCCCTTATTTTCTACAATGTAGGATTTTCTGTCAACTGCCGTAGCTAACTGAACCCATTGCTTGTTCAATCCTGATGCACTATGCTGTAGTTAATTGTAGACAAACTCATAACTGACATCTGTTTAGGACCGACGCACATGCACACACACTGCACTAGTCTGAATCACCCAAACACACGGCACATATTGCACTACCAATTCGCCGACACCCGGCGCTTATTTGATTCTGAAAACTCGCACGCATGCTAGATTTGCATAAAACTACACCAACACGCGGACACATCACACGTTGTAGTTTACTGAAACATACCGAGACCTGGCTTCTATTTGAACGTTGAAAAGCACGCACACACGCTGTTTACACCGATCCTCATAGGAGCACTAACATGTCACAGACCGCAGCCCACACACTGGTAAGCTGAAACCCGATATCTGCTTGAATCTGAAAAATGTGCACACGTACACCGTATCTGCATGCTAACCTTCACAAACACACTGACACATCACAGGCAGTAGTCCACTGCAATACACTGAAGCCCGATATCTGCTTGAATTAGATTTGTACCGATTGCATATCTTCATATGGCTTTGCAATTTCTTGACTACAGGGAGACTCCCATACTCTCATGCGTATGGGAACATTACCTTCATGATCGATGCCGAGCTGCCCGACGCCGTTAGCCGCATTGTGGATCGGGCCGCCTTTGGTACCTTCTGCAGGGGACTTTCCAGACTCTCTACTTGCAGACCTCTTCTTGCCGCTCTGGCAGAGAGGTGGTGGGATACCACCGATTCTTTTCATCTATCGGCGACCGGGGACATGACGATGACCCCTTACGACTTCTCGATGCTCACTGGCATCGGGGTGGGGGGTGATCCGATCCCCTTTGACACAGACATGGACGAGTGGATCGCCGCTCAGGTTCATTTGCTCGGCGAGGCGCCGCCGCTTGTTCGTCCAGGGTTCGTCCGCTACTCCTGGTTCGAGGTGCGATTTAGTCACGGACCATCTTTGGTGGACACACTCGATGACCCGGGAGTCCGCCGAGAGGCATGCACGCGGCTTTCTCATGTTTTGTTAGGGACCACCCTATTCGCCGACCGGGCGAACACCGTGCCTCTCTGCCTCCTCGGCGCCGGTGGGCGTCCGGCCGGATTATCTTGATATGGTGGGGTGGCGCGGCTCGCCACCCTTACGGCTACATGAGCTCCGTCTCCGCGGCGTGGCAGGTTCTTCGAGACTCTTGGCGAGCACAGGAGGTATGTCTTCTTCTCTGCTTTTCATTTACATTACGTACTTTCTATACTCGCGTACACCTTGTTGTGCGTATCTTTGCACACACACATATACACTTTATATTGTTGTACACTTGTTCTGCTGTACACCCTGCCCAACACAATCCACAACACATGGCTCTGTTATTTCTGCTTTATTCTGTACTCTGCTTTATTCTGATAATCGTACTGACGTCTGTTTTGCAGCTGTGGGTGTATGCCTACTTCCCCAGACTGGAGCCAGTACCGGAGGCGGAGACCCCTCTGGTCGTCCCCTTCTCTCGCCGTTACGACGGGCGATGTGTCCGGAGACCCCGGGACACTTTTAGCTTCTACCGTCGTTTCTTCGTCACCATCACCCCTTCTGAGGTATGTTTTACTTCTGATCCGTTTGAAGCTTCGCTTTCATCGTACATTTACATGTCGATAGATAATCAAGCGTATTTCATTTGAGTCACTGGCGGTAGTGGGCTCCACTCCCGTGGTGATACGAGATAGGTATGCGGCGCCATCGAGACTTGGCGCTCTGGATTCTCTGGAGGTCGGTTTGTCGAACTGGTACTGGGTGGCGCTTCTTCGTCGAGACCACAGGATCGCCGGCAGAATAGTCGATCCGGCCTCCGAGCACATGAGGGACACGAGAGGTTTTCTGCGGCAGATGGAGGACTACACCCTTGGTGGGCCATAGATGTGGATGCCTCTGAGGCGAGGCGACTATTACAGTATGTCCGGACCTTCTGATCGACCTCTGGCCGGGGCTCCGGTGATCGTGAGACTGTGGCCGGCCCGGCGAGCAGGCGAGGCGAGGCGAGGCGGGGCCATCCTGAGGCTCGAGCTCATGGCGGGGAGGGTGCAGAGGGGACGAGGGACGGGCTGGCCCGCTCTACCTACTATGTTGACTTATAGGGGGCAGAGTGGGGAGACCTACCAGATCCCTTTTGCTCTTCCTCCGGCTGATCATGAGCTGGCTGGTATTCCTGACTTGCCTCCGGTATGTATCACTTTATTTTTGCATCTTGCATTGTCATTTCATTTCAGTTTATTCAGATACCCCACAGAATACTGATGTACTTAATACTTTTGCAGGCTTCTTCCGAGTATACCCGTCAGTCGGTGGAGCTGAATGCCTCCCTGATGGGGATGCTGCAGCGGACTCTTGACGCTCTGGCCGTCTACGGCTTGCCGGTATGCCCTACTGACCACAGTCTCAAATCATACTCTATTTCGCACAATCTGCTACACTGCACAAAAATCTGATAAACTGCTCACGGTTTTCATACATTGTACTCATACACTCGCACACTGTACTGATAAACTGCTCACGGCATTCACACACTGTACTCAGACACTGCATTCTATATTGATAAACTGCTCACGGCATTCACACACTGTACTCATACACTGCATTCTGCATTGATAAAGCGCTCGATTTTACGATGTGTTTGTTCTTTGTATTTTCAGCCTCCTTTCCCGATCCCTCCAGTGGGTGACACTGCTCCAGCTGGGCCTCCCGTCTCTACTCGGGATGGCAGGATCTTCCCTCGTACCAGAGGGGGACGTGGTCATGTGGGGAGCAGCTCACGAGCTCCAGTTCCAGGAGATGGGGAGTCGGAGGCAGGGCCAAAGTCATTCTTGGAGGAGGCCGGGGCGGCTCGGGCTCGGGCTCGGCGGTGGCAGCTCAGCGATGCCTTTGTGCTTACGCCGGGAAGAGGCGAGGGTGATCCTTAGGCATGAGGCCTACTGCTGATGATGATGATTTTGCTGCTTCTTTTCCTTATTTCTTTTCTTGTACTTTTCTCTTTGTGGTAGATAGAGTACCATGTCTTTGCTTGAGCAGTTTTCTTTTTAGGACTATGTATTCGAAAAGATTATATATAAAACAAACTTTTTGTCTAAAAGAGTGTTATATCTGTATGTCTGTGTATACCTGCACATTTCATACTTTGCATCGCATTACATCATACTACACCTCAAATGTAAATGATATTGATTCGTATCTGACTATTGAACACTTGCACTGTGATAATCAAATAACCAACCAACTAAGCAGCAAAACAGCTCATACAAACCATTGCTCAATCCGAACACACAGCCCATACTCTGCTGAGGGCTAATCTGCTGGGGATTGATCTGCATTTAGCCCATAACTCAGTATTTGGTTCATTCTGCACACAGCAAACCCTGAACAAATAGGTCCAATCTGACAAGACGGATCAAAAGACTGACACGGTTGCAGTTGAAATACACTCAAATGCCCCAAATTTTCCATTTCCTTTTCTTGCTTTGCACGGATGTAGAGAACGGCACAGCATTCTGAGCACGAGCAATTGCCTTTTGGAAGAGGATGGGTTTTCAACCGGGGTATCGAGCCTACCACAGGACACGACGAGACAGACTCAAACGAAGAAACAAAAGGCACACGACCTAGCACAACGAGACACACTCGGAAGAGACTCAAAGCCAACGTTAAGACTGACAAGTCAAAAGACACGCCACACAGACGTGGACCTCAAATTTCGAGGAGCCAGTTCCTCCGGGTAGGTTTCCCACCCCTTCTGATTTGCGTGATTCTCACATCACTCGACCCTCAGGCTCGGTTTTTCTCACAAAAACCCTTCTCTCATTTTTCTCTCAACTTACTCCTCTCTATTCTTTATTCTCTCATTTTGCATCCCTCCCCGAGGTGAATGACAGATAAATAGGAAGTTGCGGGTTCACGCCCAACACGACTAGCTCGCGGCTATTTCTTCTGGTGGATAGAGTGTCTCTCGGACAATCAGGTTAACGGGGGGAAGACAGAGGACCTGACTCAATCGTGCCCCTAGTTCATCATTTTGACCACTTTTTGTCGTGTTTTCTAAAACAGTTCTGATCAAAATGAGAGTTAGATTAACGCACTTATTCAATTTTTGATTTGAAAATTATGCGAGTCAAGCTGTAAGCACTGAAGAGTTTCCTTTTGTTGGGTCCAAACATGGTCCAATTTTGAAAGCGAAACAGTTTTCGAGAAAATAAGTCAACCTCAGTAAAACTTTTCAAAAATCGTTTTTGTAGACAATCAATGCTCAACGAGCGTAGAACTTACCCTCGAGATGCACAACCTCGGATCGGAGGTAATGGAAAATTGCCCCTGGCCTAAAAGGGGAAGGGAGGCAACGGAAAGTTGCCCCTGGTTTGAACGGTAGCTCGGGGCAATGTATGGCAATGGAGACAGCGGAGAACGGAAAGTTGCCCCTTGTTTGATGATGTCGCGGCATGTTGTAAGCCGATCTTTGTCGGACGATCGGACCCTCGGACGCGGAGGAGTCGAAGATGGCTTGAATCAATATGTGGACACGATCACTGGAAGGTGTTGGTGGTTTGGCTTCAAGAGGAAGTTAATCACGTAGTCGAGTTCTTTATGTCGGGACATTGGATTCGGAGAAGGCAAAAGTGATCAAAACCATGACATGGCACGAGGCGCTATGGAAGCGTTGAAATTTGGACTTCAAGATGAAGTTGCCTACGTATCCCAAACATGGGAATCAAGCCTTACGTAGTTCCGGTTAAGGTACACTCGGGTATTTTAACCTTCGCTATTTTTAGGCTCTAATTTTTGCCAAGGTGCCCAATGCGGGTTTTCGTCCTTGCGAGCTTTGTTCTTCTTCTTTTTTTTTCTTTTTCTTTTCTTTGTACATATTTTTTCTTTTTGCATTTTTTGTATCTTTGCGTTTTTTTTTTTTGTTTTTTTGTTGTTTTTTTTTGTATTGTTTCTTTGCTCTAACTTTTGCCTGGGTCGCCCTTCCGGGTTTTCGGCCCAGCGAGCCTCTCAAGGGGTAAAAGTGTAGCAAGCCCATGCCAAATGGTTTTGAGATTGAAGCCTCTCGGTATCTGGGAGAACGGCTATTGTGCTGATTTGCAGAAAGGCCCATCACGGTTACTTCTCGAGCTTTGCTTGGTGGGATTTTGATCTTCCTGATCGGACTCTGATGCCTCTTGCTCGAGGGCTGCTTTGAACTGGGCCACACAGGCGTCGCATTGGTGACTATCTTTTGAACATTCTGGATACTGGTCCAAGGTTTGAAAATAGGGGGAGTCGAGTCTCGAGGCTGAGAGCGATCCTAAGCTGCGTAATCTCGAGAACGGTCCCACACAGGTCTTCGCAAGACTACGCAAAATATCTTGTTTTTGAAAGTTTTTAAGAAGGCGACGATTTGCTCGTGCCGAAGACAGTGTGGAACCAATCTGGATCAAAGCTAGGGTCCTTCTCAGTACTCACGCCGACAAGCATGATTTCATTCATTAAGGGCTTAGCATGCCTCTCTTTCTCTCAATTGATCAAAGTTTTGCAAATCCCGAGGAATTCCCCCCTCTTTGTTTTTATCACCGCAGTGTTCAAAAAGGTTTTGAAAAGCTTAGGTCAAAACAATAATTTTTAAGGCACAAAAGAGCAGGTGGAATGCCTTTGTCACCCCATTCAATTCTCTGGCACAACTAGCCCAACATAAATAGTGCGGGATCACGATAGCATGGTACATTTCATTCGGGTTCCCTAGATGTAAGCGGCTCCACGGCGGTAGACCCAAAAAGCAAAAAGAAGTAATTACAAAACAAAACGGTGCTCGAGGCAACAACCCCGAAGTCACCTAGTATTCTTATACAAAAGAGGAACTGACTCATTACAATTAGACAGACCCTTAAGCAAAAAGGACTGACTCAAAACAATGAGACAGACTCAAGACAAATCAAAAGACTGACTCGATACCCAAGTCAGGTTTTTACAAAACTAGTATTGGCAGGTGCTCAAAAATGCGCGCCAAACGCCATATCCAAAAATGTACCAGATATTGCCCGCAGGCAGTTGAATCCCAATTACATACTCGCAGTATCGGTGTCCTCGGTATCTGTGTCCTCACAATCCAAGAACTCTGTAGTGACTGATTTAGCCGAGGTGGGTGGGAGGATGACCTTGTTATCAATCAAGTCCTGTACCTCATGACGGAGGCGGAAGCAATTATCGGTAGTGTGGCGGTGTTGATGATGGTACGCCAAGATCTTGAGTGGCATCATGGCCTGCTGGAAGGGGTTTGGGGAGTGGCTTAGGATCGAGGGGTGTAAGATGCCCCTTTTTGGTCAAGATCAGAAGTGCCCTAGACAACGGCATGTAGAGAGGATGGAAGGCCCTGCGCCCTCGGGGCAAGTACTTCGGAATCTGAGGACTCTTGCTAGATGCACTAGCGAACGGGTCAGCGGGTGCAGCCTTGGGTTTCTGATCCTTTCCGGATGCAGGGCTGGGAGTGGGAAGAACCTTCTTGGCATGACGGGGCCTATCCCCATTCTCGATTATTGGAAGCGCCCTCGGTAGTAGGAAAAGCGTCATCCATACTTTTGGTTACAATCACGGATACTGTTGTTTGCTCATTCCCGACTTTCAAAGCACAGGCGCCCAGCTAGTTGTTCCGCGGGTCGGCCTCGGCCTTTACTTTGTCTTTGCCTCGGCCTCGGCTGGTGAGAGGTTTAGGTTGGTCTTGGTACATCACTTGTTGTTGGTGGAGGTCATCTCCGTGATTGAGCTCGATCACAATCCGCCCGATGTCGGGGCTCTGGGGTTCGAAATTTCCGGCATACGGTGCAACGGTGGCGAGATTGACATTCGTGGCGAGATCGCCACGGACCTCTGGAGATCGCCTATCATTCCCATTAATTCGAATATAGTGGGCTCATGAGCTGATTGAATTGAGGGGTCAGTTAGGTGTCTGGCCAGGCGACCTAAGCGAGTGCGGCATGTCATGATAGCCTCATCTTGTGGGGTGGTTCCTTGACTTAAGCGGCCGTCATGACCACAATCTCTTCGAGTTACGCATTATGTTTGGTCTGCCTCGGCGAGAAAAGACACTAAACATTACGACTTAACTCTCTGAATCTCTGGCGAAGCGGAAAACAAGCGATGATTTCCCTAATCAGATCAAGCACGGGTGTGGTCAAACAACTGTACTCCACTCTTGAACCTTGTTCCCAAGTCAACATCCCCAAATCTGAATCGATACCCGCAGATATAAGCGATTCTCAAAAACAACGATCTTGGTGCCCTCGGGCGGATCTGTGAGACTTGCAAACTGGTATATGCATTCCCTGTAGAGATACACTCTAAAAGCACATAGCATGTAAATGAGAGCCAATACACCCCTATGTTGGGATAGGGTTTCCCTGTCCTATTTTGTCAGGAGCTAGGGTTTCACTACGCACGCAGCGGTTTCAAACAACCTAATATCGGGTAAGCAACCTGTCCTAGTTTGGAATGGTCACTATGGATTCCGACTATGCAACTAAGTCGAATGGTCCAAAAAGGGTGCCCTGGTAAAACCGGGGTTTGTGTTCCCATACTGGCAGAGCCCGCAACCGGTCAGCCTTATGGTCATGCCTTGACAAGACAAGCCTCCGGCAAACCGCTCAGGAATAGCAGATGGCCAACACGGTGTCCTAGGCGCACCAATGCACATGCAATGCAAAGAAACACATAAGTGAAATCAAAATAGGATATCACGAGTTCGAGTCAAGCCCTCTAAAATCCCCAGCAGAGTCGCCAGAAACTGTAGACGCGCCCGTGGGGCCTCTCTCTACAGTTCGGACTCGATTTGTGTCGCGGTTCTCAATCTCGAACCAAAGAGTCCAAATCCGGCAAATCGTTTGAGAAAACAGATTTTTGAAAAGTAGTGCCAAACATGGACTGCTTTGCCAGATTACAGAGTCGCCACCTAAATATTTTTTTTAATTGGGAAATTTAGGAAACCCTGACTCGGTGCCGAATACATGTAAAATCATCACCAAAGTGGTCTTGGCTCGGGAGCTTGGGTACGATCGGGGAAGGTCAGCTATGAGCACCCCCTTTCGCCCGGTCCGAAGACCGGCCTCTACTAACCATGATATCCGTTTTTGAAAACTTTACGCGTTCTTATTCCAGTTTGTAACCTAGAATTACTATGTGATGCGCACAACACAAAAGTATAGACTAGATCGCCTAACTTGGAAATAAACATTGCATATCCGTTTTGTCTCGAAAAACGTGCTGTTTTCTTTTGCTACTCGCAAGTAGGCTAAAATGCGGATTTCAATGAGTCGTTCCAACTTAGGCAATCCAACCTCCACCCACAGGCATTCAAACAGTTTTATCATGTAAGCACTTAGCCGCATGGCAAGCATCTTTATTATGTTAACATTCACACGCATGCGACATGCTAAAGCATAAGACTTACATCGTACTCCGCGCCAAAACAAGAAACTGGTTAGCAAACATGCATGACCTAATTCATGTTAAGTGGCTAATGCAACACAGGCAGAAATGCAATCTAGAGTAGGCTCGGCTAACCCTAAACATGGCATATGTAATGCGATCAAATAGCACGTATTCAATTTGGAAATTGAAAGTTACGATGCAGTTTGTATGATGTACCGAGCCCGGTGCATGTAAACAAATGCATGAATGCACACATGTATTGCATAAGGTATGCTAATTTAGACATGCCCTAATCTACCATAAGCAGGTAAATAAAAGGGATAGAAAGAAGTGGGGGTTGGAAGACATGCACCCACTCACGCACACTTATTACAATTGCGCCCTCGCTCGGAGGGACCGAAAGAATATACAAAACCGAATAAATAATTAACTATTCTAGCTAATTAAATATTACAAATCAACTAAATTAATTAAATTAAATAATTAATCTATTTAAGCGATAAATGCCTCGGAAGGAGGTGTTGCGCATGCAGGACTTCCTTCGGGCTACCTTCTTGAGTGCAAATGTGCCTCTGTTTCCTCTGCTCTCCTTCTCTGAAAATTCCCAAAACTTCAGGAGTGCCTCTCAGAGCACTGGGGAGCATCACCGGCTGAGGCAGGGGGCCACCGGCTGAGGAAGGAAGCCACCGGCTCTGAATTTCATTATCGGCTGCCAAGAGGCAGCCGGCCGGCACTAAAGAGTGCCGATCGGCCCTTTATCCCTGCAGAACCTGCAACTGATAGCAGCAGAGGAAACCAAAGGCAAGGCAATGCAAATCAAAGCATGTATGCACCAAGCACATCCCTCATCATGCTATGGACTCAAGAGGGCATGTGCCTCGATTCCCGGACCACCAATCGCGCATTTCCATGCATGATGGCCCTAAGAACCAAGAGTGCAAATTTGATTTCAAATGCATGCAATGCAAACAATCAAACAAGGGTGCCAAACCTCTATCATACTTCACTTCAAGAGGCTTAACATACATGCAAATGTGATGCAACCCTAATCATGCTATCTATTATGCACACATGGGCAATGGCATGGCATTTATGCAAGCATACAAGCAAGCACATGAACCAAGCATGCAAACTGATTGTGGATTGGGCTTAAACATGAATTGGGCAGCTCTAATAAGGCTCAAAACAGTGGCCAAAATGCCTAGATAATGAGACTAAATGCACACACACATATGCAAGTATTAAGGTCCAAGACTTAGGCATACCAAAGCGATTCTCATGCATACTTAAAGAGGCCAAACATGGATTAATAGCATGCATTTAAAGCTCTGAAATTCATGTTAAACATGGTGCCAAATCATGCAATAGAAGCATGCCAAACCAAGCATGTAAATGGCCTAGGCTTAAGACAAGTCAATAGGGCATTAAACCACACTTAGCAATCATACATGGCAATATTCAAGCACTTAAAGACAAAGTTTTAACACATAAAACTAAGCCTAAATGACCACCTAGATGGCATCTAGGAAGCATGGAATCTAAGGCATGCAATAAGGCCTAAACATAGAGCATACAAGACATACTCTTAAAGCATTAACAAAGCCACTAAGGCAATCAAACAAGCATGTATGAAGGACTGAAATGACATGCTAGATGATTCCAATCATCAAAAACAAAGCTAGAATAGCATACCACATATTCATGCTTTTGAGGCCAACAAGCCAAATACAAAGAGGCTACCAAATACATGCCAAGATTAGCCAAAATAGCTATGGACAGAGTTGAATCATGGCAAAATAATCTTACAAGCTTCACAAACCTAAGCTTAAAACATGCTAGAAAATAGGGCAAACAAACTAGACATGTTAAGGCATAAAAGAGGCATTACAAGGCAACTATACTAAGCATGTATAGGAGGCCAAAACCAACTTGAAAACATGTTATATCATAGTAATATAAGCATGGAAAACAACTCAAACATGCTCAACACACACTCGAGCATGAAGCTCCTTAAGGAAGCAAAATTTGTCCTTTTCAAGGACATCAAGGAGAGGGGGTGGCCCTCTCCTTTTTGAGACTTTAAGGCATGCTCTTCACCACTGAAATCCCTCAAGATTTCAGTGGTGAAGAGATCCTATCACCAAAATCTCGGATCTCTCCAAAATAGCACAAAATGGAACCTTTTTCAAGGTCTAAAGGGGGTCAAACCTCCCCAAACCACAAAACACTCTTAATATACAATAAAGAGGGTTAAAAATCAGAACTTTTATGTGTTATATGCTAAGCACAAAAACAGTCCTAAGCTAGGTAAAAAGAAGGTGCAAAAATGGGGAATAAAGGGTAGTTTTGCTTACCCTTGTAGCCTTCTTCACAAAGCTTGATGTTGTGCCTTCTTTGGACTTAAAACCAGTCAAGAACCTCCAAGAACAGCCTCTGGAACCTCAGTTTCAAGGAGAGGGTGAAACACTAGGTGTTTTAGTACAATAGTGTGAACTAAACACCTAGTGTACTAAGAGAAAAAGAGAGATATGATATATGTATCTAACTTAACCCTAAAAACCAGAGCTCCAGCTCTCTAACAATGTCTAATGCTCTGAAAAATGCTCACCCTAAGTCAAGAGGGAGAGCTTTCCTCTTATAGAACTTGTAAACTTACAAGCTAAGCAAACAAGGGTTCATCCCTCCATACACGTGTATGGAGGGGAAGCAAATGCTCAAAAGCTGTCTGAAAATATCTCAGAAAGCAAGTGCAGTGGTCAATTTGGGCAAATTGGTCATTTTGCCCAAAAAAGTGCCGACCGGCACAATATAGTGCCGGTGACAACTACATCCAGCCGGTGGCCTCTAGCCCCAGCCGGTGGTGTGTGGGGATGCCTCATAAAGCATTCCCTGCCCTTCCAAGGCAAAACACAAGTGTCTGGTGCAAAACCAAACACAAACGGTCGAGTTCGGAGGTCCTGAGGCACGGCGCGCGAGCCGAGAACTCCGGGAACTCCAAACGAACACAAACATGGATAATCACCGAGTGTTCCAACGGTGACGTCCAAGTCTTGAGGACGGTCAAAAATGGGGTGTCTACACCGGACTCTCCCGGAAGCTCTGTCTACGGGTGGGCGAGCCCCTAATAGATATACCCAAGCGTCCTCCCACTCTCCCATATCCTCGTCATAAGGTATGGGCCAACCGCTTATGTCTAGGCCGGTGAGTATGGTAAAGTCTAGTGGAGTCATGGTCATATCCCCGGTGGCAGAAAAATGGAAAGAATTGGTGGTGTCCCACCATCTCTCCACCAAAGCAACTAACAATGTCCTACTGGCAGGACAGTGTGATAACCCCGTATAGAATGCTCCGAACCCTGCTGAGTAGACCAAATCCCGGACAGCCTCCAGAAGCTCAGCGTACCACTCTCTCGCAGTAGTAGAGCCATATCCTCAAGACGGTCGAGAGCCAACTCATTCGAGAATGAATACATGTGTTGATACACAATAAAATGCAAGCCGTATGCAAGTAACAATTTGTGTGCAAATGAAATGAAGTAGTGTGCAAATGAAACGAATCGATTACCGTGTGTTCACTTCAAATCTGATGCGTGTTGAAGAATCTGTGTTTTGGGCGTGTGTTCAATCCTTAATCGATGGGCTGTGTGTTCACTTCAAATCTGGGCTCATCATGTTCAAAATGCTGTTTTGGTGCGTGTTCAAATCTTACTCGATTAAGTGCGTGTTCGAAAAATTTGGTATTTGAACGCGTGTTCAAATTTGAGAAAAATAAGTGGGTCGTGTGTTCGCTTTAACTGGGTGCGTGTTCGAAAATTTGGTATTTGAACTGCGTGTTCAAATTTCGTAAAAATTAATTAGGCCGTGTGTTCGCTTAACTGGGTGCGTGTTCGTAAAATTTGGTATTTAAATTGCGTGTTCAAATTTCAGAAAAATTAGTGGGCTGTGTGTTCGCTTTAATCTGGGCTGCGTGTTCAGAAAATTTGGTATTTGGGCTGCGTGTTCAAATTTCAGAAAAATTAGTGGGCTGCGTGTTCGCTTTAATCTGGGCTGCGTGTTCAAATTTCAGAAAAATTTGTGGGCTGTGTGTTCACCATCCATTTGGACTGTGTGTTCAGAAAATCAGAGTTTGGGACTGTGTGTTCTACTCTCAATCAATGTGGGCTGTGTGTTCACCATCCATTTGGACTGTGTGTTCAGAAAATCAGAGTTTGGGACTGTGTGTTCTACTCTCAATCAATGTGGGTTGTGTATTCACCATCGACTTGGACTGTGTGTTCAGAAAATCAGAGTTTGGGGCTGTGTGTTCTACTCTCAATCAGTGTGGGCTGTGTGTTCACCATCCATTTGGACTGTGTGTTCAGAAAATCGGAGTTTGGGACTGTGTGTTCTACTCTTAATCAGTGTGTGCGGTGTGCTCACCTTCAAATTCGGGCTGTGTGTTCGACAAATCAGTGTTTGAGCCGTGTGTTCAATTCTTAACTAATGTGTACCATGTGTTCACAATCAATTAGTCAATGAGCCATGTGTTCAGCAATTCAAGTGTTTAAGTCACATGTTCAGAATGCAAACAAAGTACTATGTCATAAGCTAAAACTGTGTGTTCAAGCATGGCAAAGCTACAAAATGCACGAAAAATGCAGAAAATAAAGTGAAATACCTCTCGTGCATCGTGAGAGAGGTGCTGCTCCGGCTCTCGCAGAAGTAAATCCCCGGGTGCCCGGTCATTGAACCCAGTGAAATCACGAAAAACGGCCCGCGGAAGCATATGTACCGGTGGGGCGTATCTTCCGGGAACAAAAGGGCGGACTCTCGGGGGTAGTGTCATGATATCAAAATCATCCCCGGCACCTGGAGGACCTCCACCATGAGGGTAATCACCCGCCATTTCAAGAAATCTGCAAAAGAAGCAAAAATGAGCGAAAATGAGCCAAAATTGGAAAAAGTCAACAAAAGTCAACTCCCGGGAAATGGAAAAGTCAACAAAAGTCAACTCCCGAGAAAATCTTCCAAATATTGAGACAAACTTACCTTAAGTGGTGAAAATGAGAAAAGAAGCCCCGAAATCAAAATTTAATCGGTTCAAAGTGCTTAAAACTGAAAGATCTCACGAAAACAACTTCCGTGGAAGGCCGAAAAGCACGTATAAAGTGCAGATCTGAAGGAAAAAATGGTTTGGGGAGCAAGGGAAGGAGTTTTTGCAGCTGTGGGAGTGATTTCGGAATGAATGGATGAGGATATATATAGAAAATGAGGCAAAAGACAAAATTGCCCCTGCTTTTGGACAGGTGGCCGGCTGGCCACCTTTTCTGGCTGGCCGGCCATTTGCTTTTTGTTCCCTAGCCGGTGACCTCCCCTAGGGCAACCACCTGGCCGGTGGTGTTCCCCACTTGCCCACCTAGCTCCCTGCAAATTTTGAGGAAGATCGGAGTTCCCGGGACCTGAAAAAGTTCAAGAAAAGTGCACTTTCTGGCGCGAAATTGCTCCGTCGGAACTTCAGCTGCAATTTCTGACATGTGTCTCATCATTACTCATCGAAATCAAGGTGTATCCTTTTTGAACATGTTGTAACCTCTCCGGGAGGTGAACTAGAGGCTGCGATCGAGTCGCCTTCGCCGAAATGCGCATTTTCGTACTCGTTGTTTCGCAACAAACGGGCGCCCTGATTCGTGCTCATTTTGCATTGTTTTGCATATAACTTGCATTCTCATGAACATTTTGCATTGTTATGCATGATTTCTTAGTGTACCATGCCTCTATGCTCGAGCATGCGTTGTCACGCACATTCCTTTCTCGCATTGCGATGCATTCACTTTCGACACCGCTGCGTGTGTCAAACTTCGAAACCACAGAATCACATTGAATATATGTTGTTAGCATATTGTTCTTGTTGAATTTCTCTCTTTGCGAGCACGATATTGTATGTACGGTTCATTTGAGGTCAAAAGCGACTGCATTTAATTGCGCAGGTATCGTATCTTCTCCGTGTGAGACGCGACGAAAATTGAATGATTCTCCGCATTCCTAATTGCATGAAATGTAGTTGTTGCTTTGCATTCTTGCTTAAAACTGTTGCATCTATTTGCGAATACTTGCCTCATTACAGCTTGCTGTACTTGCATGATCGTTAAGTTACATCTGGCTCCGTGCATGTCGCTTTGCATTTTGCCCCTGCCCGAGGGCACGCCTGCGGGCACATATCTCTGTGCATCTTTTATGATTGTCTGAGTCTTCGGCCTTGTCAAAAATGGGTCGTTTCTAGGCTTTGACATTCACTCCCGTCACTTCTTGACTTCCGAGTTACATCAAGAGGGGCAATCAGAGACACCCCATTTTTGACCGACCTTAAGACTCAGACGTCACCGGTTGAGCGCTCGGTGATGTTGCATATTGTGCTCGTTCAGAAGTCTCAGAGTCGCGGTCGTGCGCCCTGCCTCCGGACTTCTGAACACTCTTCTGTGCCTTGTCTCGGTTTGTGAACCGGACTTGGTTTTCTCTGTTTTCTTTCCCGAGGGGAGGGAGAGGTCCCGTAGACCATCTCTCAGTGGCCGTGGGCTACATTTCGTGGCCGTAGGCCATTTTGCCCATTTCGGAGCCGTCAGGCCGTGTGCCTCGGTTCGGGACCACCCAACCATCTCCGATTCCTCCGGTTTTTGGCATGCATCTCATTTACTCCCTTTCGAGGGACACTGGGGTCTTAGATACCCACTTCGTGGCCAAACACCACTTTCGGTGCTTAACGGCCGGTTTTCGGGACCCCGAACTGCGTGTTTTGGCCCCCGAGCATTCGTTTTGCATCGGTTTTTGTTCATTTTTGGCAGGTACCCTTGCTTTATCACCAGGGAGATCACTGGAGGGTGGGGGGCCAACAATTGTCTCAAAGAACTGTTATGCTCTTCCGGCGCCCGGCGCCGTTTTCTCACTAGGGCTAATATTGAACACCCTAGGGCCATTTTCTTCGAGCCAAAACCACATATTTGTGTTGTACACACATGGGAGGATCCTAAAAACACATGGCCGGCCAGTAATTCTTCTTTTCATTTTTGAACCCCTCCTAAAAGTGGCCTATTCTCTCTCTTGTTTTAGAGTTGGCAATTTTGAACCACATAGTTGTGAAGAGGAGACCTGGGAGGACACCAATATGTGAAACTCGGCCATTAATTTGATTGGACCATTTTGTCCCTTGGCCGGCCGGCCATAGGGGGTAGCCGGCCGGCCACCTACAGCAAAAATGGCTGGCCGGCCATGCTCCTTGGAATCTGTGCTATCTGACCCATACAAATTGTTTTCCAAAAAAATATCTGATCCGGAGAAAGCCTTTGGGAGGGAAACTTGGTGTCATTTCCCTCCACCTTTGCTCCCCTTTCCTTGCCTTTATAACCATCCTCCAACTCATGTTATGGGGTTACACAAATTTCCCTAAGGCTTTTGCATCCATCTCCCTCCATTTCTCCCTCATTTTCTCTCAAAATCCCTAAGTTCCAACCACATTTCTTCATCACTACCAAGCACCACCACTACTACTCCATTCCGGCCGCAAGGAGAGGCTTTCCAGAAGCTAAGAGGCAACAGATTTGGTCCAAGAAGCAACCAAAGTCTTGATCTTCAAGGGTAAGTCCACTTCACCCTCTTTTGAGCTCATTTTTGCCTCATTTCCTTAGCCTATTTTCTCACTGTTTTAGGCTCTGACCCAAACTGAAAGGGTCACTCTTTTGAGCAATTATTCATGTTTGTTGAAGGACTCAACCCTGTTTGAGCCCTCTATGGCACACTTGCTTCAATACCATCTTGTATGCCTTTATTTTGCATGAAATTTATAGCCTATGTGTGATCTGTTTTCGAGCATAATGTAAACTGTAATTAGGCCTATTTTGAGCCCCTCTTAAACATTGAAGAAGGGATCAACCCTGTTTGGGCCCCCTATCTTGTACTTGCTTCACAATCTCTCCTATTTACCGTAAGTTTGCATGATTTGTTTGGCCTACATGTAGTCTGTTTTGGAGCATGTCATGAACTGTGAGTAGGATTATATTTTGTCCCTCTACAACATTGTAGAAGGGATAAACCTTGTTGGGGGTCTCCATGTTATACTTGTCATTATACCCCTCTTTGACCCCCATTTTTGCATGCTTTTTTAAGCTTATCTAGATTCTATTTTCGGCCATCATCAGAGATGTAAAGAGTCACATTTTGATCTTCTTGACATATTTCATTAAGGTTCTTTGCTGGTTTGATGAATTTTTGGGGTACCTCATGTTATAGCCTTATGTATCCTAGTTCTTGCATGACATTTTTAGCATGTTTTCATATTGAGTTGGAGGATGTCATCTACTGTAAATGGGCATATTTTTAGTCCCTCTTCAGTGTTGTAGAAAGGTATTTTTCCATTTGGGCATCGCATGTATCACTTGCTTCAATACCCCTCTTGGGGAGCCATTTTTGCATTCTTGCTTATTCCTATGCGTGCTTGCTGTTTAGCCCTTTTTATGACTGAAAAATGCTTTTCTTGGGGCTGCCTTGCTACTGTATTTTCATTCCATGTCTATATTGTGCATGTTTAGTATAGCTATAGGCCATTTCGGGTGCCTAAATTCATGTTTCGGGGCCATTTCATGCATCGGGTGTACTTTCGCCTCATTTCGGGGCTGTTTTCCCCCACATTTCAGTGCCAAAATTCATTTGCATGTTTACATATCATTTCCATGCCATTTCATGCCTTAGGGCCATCGCCTCGGTTTGCGCGCCCGTGTGCACGCATTTCGAGGCACTTCATTTTCATCCATCAGCCTCCTGTATGAGTGTGGTTGAGGCTCTCTCATGTTGGTGTAAGCCCATATTGCATCGCATATCTCATTTTAGTCCTGTTGCATCCCGTATGCCATTTTCTCGGTTTGCGTGCCCGTGGGCACGCATTTCGAGACATCTCATTTTAGTCTCACTATATATCTTATTTCAGGCTGCTTCATGCCTTTATGCCATTGCCTCAGTTTGCGTGCCCGTGTGCACGCATTTCGAGGCACTTCACTTTTATCCGATGGCCTCTTATGTGAGTGCGGCTGAGGTCCACTCATGTTAGTATAAGTCCAATTTGCATTACGTATGCCATTTCATGCCTTAGGATCATCGCCTCAGTTTGCGTGCCCGCGTGCACACATTTCGAGGCATCTCATTTTCATAGCATTATGTATGTTAGGATTGCATATTAGCTACATTTCATGCATATCATGCATATTGCATTGTGTTCGGGATAGGAGTTAGCCCGGGCACGGGAAAGGAGGCGCGTTTCGTACTCCGAGTAACGGAATGTGTCTCAATTCCCAAGTCACCGATACTCCGGATTACCCGTGATGGAGTTAGGTTTTGTTGTAGCATTCATATGTATTCATTCTATATTGAGTTGTGCAATTCGGCTCCTCGGCCATCATGCATCGATATGCGTGATTGGTGGCACGAGAATCGAGGCATGCATATATTTGTGAAATACATTGCTATGCCCCTTTCCTGCTCTCTGTTGCAGCAAAATGAAGAATCAGTAACTTTTCGGGACTTGGCACGCATTTCGAGAAACATTGCAAACAGAGGCTGATTGGGGCATCCCAATGGATCTCCGCACAAAGCAGCCCAAACATGCATCATATCATTATCCGGAGCGGAGTCATGGCAGCCCCCTGGCTTGTATGCCAGTTTACAGTTTTCCTTAGTTAATTTGTTAATTAATTAGGAATTTGTATTATTCGGACTGTATATTCGGACTGTATTATTCTTTCATTTCGGGACTGTATTATTTATTCGGACCCTCTGTGCGAGGGCATAATTGTAATAAGTGTGGGTGAGTGTGATGTATGTCTTCCAACTCCACGTCTTTCTTCCCTTTTATTTACCTGCTTATGATGGTTAGATTAGGGCATATTTCAATTAGCATACAGTATGACCGCATGTTTGCATCATTCATCTGTTTTGCACGCACCAAGCTCGGCGCATCATACAAACTGCATTTGTATTTCGATTCCAAATTGAATACTTGATAGCTGTAGCATTTCATATGCCATGTTTAGAATAGCCGAGCATGCTATAGTTTGCATTTTTGCATGTGTTGCATTAGGCATTGCTTTATACTTAGGATTCATGCATGGATTTCTAATGAGTTTCGGTTTTGGCTTGGAGTACTCGGTGAGTTTTATGCTTTAGCATCCTTGCATACGTGTGAGTGACTGCCATGAATAGCATGCTTACCATGAGGCTAAATGCTTATGTGATATAACTGCCTTGAATGCCTGTGGGTGGAGGTTGAGTTACTTGAATTGGGACAATTCATCAAATGTTTGTTTTAAGCCCACTAGATAGTGGCAAAATCATATTTTCTTAAGCCCACCCGAGGGTGGCAAATCCACGTCTTAGCCTACCTGCGGGTAGCACCATCAAACCATTTTCAAACAAACAAACATGAAATGTCTTGTTCCAATCCAGGCGATCCAGTCTATACTTGTATGCTGTGCGCATCACATAGTAACCTAGGCTAATAACCGGAATAAGAACATACAATGTTTTCAAAAACAGATATCATGGTTAGTAGAGGCCGGTCTTTGACCGGGCGAGCGGGGGTGCTCACGAAGTGACCTTCCCCAATCGTACCCAAGTTCCCGAGCCGAGGCAACTTTGGTGATGACGGACACGTGGCCTTTGGCACCGAGTCAGGGTTTCCTAAATTTCCCATTTTAAAACATTTAGGTGGCGACTCTGTATCTGGCAAAGTAGTCCATGTTTGGCACTTCTTTCAAAAAATCTGTTTTCAAAATGATTTGCTGGATTTGGACTCTTCGGTTCAAGATTGAGAACCGTGACATTTGAGTCCTTCGAACTATAGTAGACCCAATATCGAACCAGAACCCGGGGGGGGGGGGGACTCGCACTCCCTTCCCCCGGGATGCGTTCGGGGACGTCTACACAAAGGAACACACATCAGTACCAACAATATCCCAATACTTGTGGTAGAAGATATACTGAAAACCATCCTTCCTAGGAGCTTTAAAGGCTTTAATATTGCTCATAGCCTTCTTGATCTGAGTATGAGTGATAGCCCTATTTAAGTCTCTATTATCCATCTCAGATAACTTAACAATAGCTTCATTACACTAGTGGTCCAAAGAGTTGGCAATAGGATTATCAAACAAAATTTTGAAAAAGTTTAGGACCGTGTTTTTGAGCTTAGAGGGGTCATCAATCCAAACATCACTATCATTTTTAAGAATCTCAATTTTAAGTCTTCTTCTCTTAATCAAGGTAGTAAGATGAAAAAATTTGGTGTTATGATCCCCTTGAGTGATCCATTTGGATCTAGAGTTTTGAAACCAGAGGAGCTCCTCCTGATAGAGTATTGGATTATATTGGTCAATCAAGTCTTCCTCCAGAACTTGCAGGTTGTGTGTGTGCACTCTAGCTTAGGATTTTTGGATTCCTTCAATTCTGCCAAGAAGCCATCTTTTATTTCTAAAAATATTTCCAGAAACATTTTTATTCCTGTCCGAAGCAATAACAGCCATATTATGTAATTTATCAAGGAGGTCATTATCAAAGTGACCCCAATTATAATTAACTACATCTCTGATGCCCTCATGAGCAATCCAAGCAACTTCAAATTTAAACAGCCTATTAAGAGGGTTATAAGGAAGTTTGCCTTGGGTGCAGACTAACATAGGTGAATGGTTGGAGTATGTTTCGTGTAGGTTGCGAGCAAAGCCTTCTGGAAAATGGGTTCTTCATTCTGCATTACAAAGAGCCCGATCAAGGCGAATGAGAGTTTTTGCCCAACCTTGTCTGTTGTTCGAACAAGTGAGGCTAGGGCCAATGTAGCCTAGATCCATTTGGTTGCAGTTGTTGATGTGGGTCACGAACTTCTAGCTGTAGCTTTGACTTTGGTTAAGGTTTTGGTTTGTAGAGAAGCTTCGCTTTTCCTCTAGACGAGTATGGTCATTAAAGTCTCCAGCTAGTAGCCATGGCATATGATTATTATGTGCTACGTCCTTCAAACTGTCCCAAAGTTCATCTCTGGTTCTAGGATTGGGGCTAGCATACACAGCAGCGAGCAACCATTCAAGGTAGTTTTGTTTGGAAATGCTGGAAAGGATCATTTCAGAGTTAGCTTTAGAGATCCTAACATTGACTTGGGTTGAGTTCCATAGCATCCAAATCCCTCAATTTCTTCCGATTGGGTCCACGTGTGCAGATGCTGTGAATCCAAGGCTGTTGAAGAACATGCCCATTGAGTTTAACTCCACCTTTGTTTCCATTAGGAGCAAGATATCTGGTTTGTGTATAAAGACCAGTTCCTTCATAGTTCTTATGAACTTGTTAGTTCATGTCCCATGACAGTTCCAAAAAAGCATATCCATAACAAACATTTGGGTTATATTTGGCATTGGAAAATATTCAGGTACACCCAGAATATTCCTAACTCCATGATGGTTTTCTTCCATGGTAAGCTTGGATTTCACTATTACTAGGTGCCAACTCTGGCTTGCTTCGAAATGCCACCACAATTGAATCTTTAATTTCACCTTTCACCTCCTCTATCCAGCAATCTAAAGTGACGAGGTGAGAGGCTTCTTTCCTTGTTCTAGGCATAACATCACTCTATTCTCCGAAGCTTTGTGGTTGATTGTGTTCTTCAGAAGCTTTTCTATCTCCATTTTCTAGGCTAGAGTCTTTTCAGCCCCATTTTTAGGTTTAGCTTTGTCTGGGGGTTCTTTGCTAGCTTTAGGGTTTATTACATCAAGAGATGTGTTTGAGATGACAGTCTGCTTGGAATTGATGGTGCTCAGGCCTTGAGTAGTTGTGTTAATGATAGTGTGATTTGAAACCCCTGTGTTTGTTGCATTCTCATTGGCCACTTTTTTGCTTTCTCTGATGATCTCGTACATCTTATCTCTTACAATCCATCTTAGGGATTCGACCTGCTATTTTGTCTCTTGGGTTAATGGCCTCTTGTTCGTATTTGAGCCCTATTTATGTGCTTTTCATCTCTAATTTACGGCTTCTCTGGTCTACTTGGGCTTCGGGACTACCACCATGTTGTGGTTCATCATGTGAGTATTGTAGGGCTTCAAATATGTTTCTTGGGTTGTTGTTTGGTGGTCTCTAGGCCTTAGGCTTTCTTTCTTGCCTTTTTCTATTTTGGACTATCATCCATGGGCCAAAGCTGGGCCCAGTAGCTTCCTTATTATTTCCATTTGTTCTTGGTAGATTCTATTTACCCCCAAAAAATTATTAAGTACTCTCTATTTCTAAATACACCCTTTTCAATTATTTAAAATTTTATATTATTCTAAGTACACCCTATTATTTTTCCTAAGTTACCCTTAATAAACTCAAATAATAAATAATAAAGAAATTTTATATTATTGTTGATTACTACGTGTTTGACAAAATGTTTGAATGGGAAAACACTCTTACACATTGGTTTTTCAGTATGTTGGAGCTCTCAAATATTTTAGTTTATTTCTTTTCTTCAGTGGAATTTTTTTCATCTATATTTTAATGTAAAGTTATATCTTTATGTATAATGTTAATGTAGATGGTTGGATATGATTTGGAAGACAATTTCACGTAAGTTATCATCAACTCAATTTAATATTCATAGGAACAACATGTATCATAGATCTAGCCTCTTGTTAACACAAATTGAATAAATTATATACATATTTGGAATTTCTTATATTTTATTTTTATGAAGATCATTGGAATTAATCTGGTTGTTTTGTGGGTTCTTCAAAAGAAATAAGCTTAGTTTTGATAAAGATATGTATGTTTTTTATTTGTGTCAGACTTTTCTTGTGTCACTTGTAGTTTCACTTGTGTGTGTGTGTGTGTGTGTGTGTGTGTGTGTGTCCAGTCCATAAAGGATTATGGTTTAATTAGAAGCTCACTATAATATATAATGCTTTACACACCATTGGGTTTCTGCCTCATACATAACTACTGTAGCCACATCAGTAAGGATCTCTTAATCTACTAGTCTAAAGGCATTTGTGCAAATTTTGAAAGGTGAGTTTGCATTGGCATGTTGGAAAGGCTTAATAGAATCCTTGTCTTCTTGGTGGTTATTGTTTCTTTTCGATATGCAACTTTCTTTTCTGATGTACCTGCTTGAAAATTTATTCCAAATAGGACAATCAATTAGAAGAGATATACTTGTCCTTTTCCTTTTACTTTCTAGTTTCTTGTTTCTTGAATTTTTTATTTTTATTTTTTGATTTTGTCTGCTATTTTCATGCATCAAAATATGGAAACCTTGTGCTTATAGGCACCTAAGTTCCTCTTTGAAGTTCATACGATTTAAGTTACATGATAGTTACTATAATGTGGCCAATTTGTTTGAGGAAAGTATATATAGTTTGCCATGGGATGGTGCAACCAGATGTGTAAAATTGTTGTCTTTCAACACATATTTGTAATTCCAAACTATTCAATTGTGGCTTATATCTATTTCTTGCATTGTACTACACTTTATCTGCTGTACAATGAGTTTTAACCTTATAGATTTTAAATTAAAATTATGTTTACTACTTGGTTTTGTTTCTGTTGCCTGATTATGTGCAACCTTTTTTTGGTTCTAGTTCCCAAGCCACTCGTTTCATTTGAAGCACAGCTGGTTGTTGGAAAAGCTCATGATTTGGAGCCAATCAATTGCCATGAGCAACCAAATCTGCTTGCAGTACTCTCTACTATCACATGTGGTAAACAAAAGCATGAAGCTGAGTTGAAATATCCTCAAAGGATACGCAAGCTCAACTTATTCTTGCAAATAAAACTGAGGTAGTGTATTAGTTTAAGATATAATCTTGGGCATTGGTGCTTCTATTACTTGTAATGGAAAACCAAGCAATGGAAAAAATAACCCCACAACAGAATATATCCAGCAAGTGTTTGAAAATACAGAGTCGAACACTTATTAGATATAACACAAACAAGAATTGGCTGCCACAACAACGCAATAAATCAAATAAGTAATAAAATAAATTATTTCCATCCAAATAGCTCAAAGAAACACTATCACTCAAGTACTATGACAAAAAAGAAAAAGAAAAAGCCAATCAATGAAGTTGAAACTAACATCAATTTAACATGGACAAACATCTCAATCAATGTCAATGGTCTCAAATGTTTCTTTTGTAGCACCATTTTTATTCACAATTTCCTTGCAATGAGTAATTCGTTTATCATATGGACTCTCCCATCTCGAAGCACAACTGTAGCAATACCTTCGCCAATTACTCGCTATTGGAGGAATAGGATGGTCCCGCTCCATAAACAACAACAAAACAAAGTTATACATTATTGTTGGTTAATAACAACATAGTAATTGAATTATGGGTATACCTCAACAAAGTGGTTTCCGTTCATGAAACCAATGGATATCTCTGTGCAATCAAGTGGTGGCAATGGGTCTGATCTTAGTGGTAGAAATGTAAGGCACTGTTGTGCTAAGAAATGGTAAAGGACAATATTATAGAATGATGCAATCAGATGCCTCATACCTAGCATTGACATCCAATATTTTGTTCGTGCTGGCTTTGCATCAAAGGATGTCAAACTATGGGCAAATGACCCATAAAGCTTTGTATATAAATCATTGTAAGTGTGAAACTCCTATAACTTGTCATGTTTTACTTTAACCCAAATGATCTTCACCGCGGCTAATCAAACCAGCAATCGATCTAAATCCACAATGTCTATCAGGACTTACATCCTTCACATGCTTAGCATATGGCCTTATACACTGTGGAAATGCATCAATGCATGAAGAATGTTGTACTTATCTTGTTTGGTACACCTACAAAAAAATGTCATTAATTACATTTGACCAAGTAAATAATATTGAACTTATATTGTATTACAATACCACAAATTCATATACCTTTTCTTTGGTAGCTCGTTTTTTTTCTCCATTGATAGATTCTTGTGTACCTTCTGTGAATGTGATTGTGTGGAGGCACTACTATGTCTAGATTCAGCCAATTCAAAACCACATGGGTTACATCGAGTGGATCCATTAACCTTCCGATGACCACAAGGTCTTGGATTGGGCTTTAACTTTGGTTTAGTGAGAAATGTGCTATCCGAACTCACAATCTCTCTCAATTTCTTCAAATTCTCAAGTCTCACACTAGTTTCACTAGAAAAAAAACTTCTTAATAACCAACTCTACTTCTAGAATACAGGTTAACTCCAATTTATCTTTGTTAGGCAATTAGACAATATCAAGTGTCCTCCAATGTGCATGTACTGTCTCAAGTGGAATAGGAAGTAATTGTCTGATGTAATAAGCAATCTCATATGCACAAGGCAAACCATGGATATGTCAAATGACACAACCACATGCTGAAGAATCAATTCCAATGGATTATGCTCTCTTTGTCTCTGCTAATATGTGTTCCAAAGCACATCTGGATACATTACCCCGAAGTTGGACAAATTCAAGAGGAGTAGAATTGTGTTGGACAACTATCAAACTCTTCTGGAATGAAGCCTTGATGGAAATGTGTTGCAACTCAAACAAATTATGAATCTTACTCCAACAAGTTTCAAAACCCCCTTGACTGGATTCAAGTTGTTTCTTCAGTGATGAATGTGCACTCTCAGCCCTAATCAAATAAAAGTTTTAAAAATTATCAAGTTCATATACAAATAAGTACAAATTGAGTTTATGTAATTGCTAAATTATTTACCTATTCGTTGTAGCATTCCCATAGTGCATGCATGAATTTGTCCATGATGCAACCAATTTCTCCTTGTATTGCTTCAACCATGTTTGAGTAACATAATCAAGTGCCTCTAGATATGCACTAAACTCTTTGTGCAGTGTGCTAAGGTGTTCATGGTATTCATCTTCAGACAAAGAGAAGGTTGACAAATTCCATGAAGAGTTAAACTTTTCCCACGTGTCTTTACTATCAAACATCTTTTTGCATTTAGCCAACACATTCTTATTTATGTGCCATCGACACAATAGCTGTTTGGAACTAGAAAATACCACATTAATGGCATTCATCAATGCAAGCTCTCTATCTGTGACAATAACCTCAGGAAAAATATTCTCATCCATAAGACCACGTAATATATTCAAAGCTCATACATAGTTATCGGTACGCTCGAATTGTAAATATGCTGAAGCTATTAAAAGTGTCATATATGTGGAAGTCACACCTACAATCTCAAGCAAGGGAAGACCATACCTATTGGTCTTATATGTACAGTCCACAATCAAGACACGTGGAAATGCACGAAACAAATCCAAACTGAACAGATGAGCCCAAAGGAGGTCAGTGACAACCATGGTATTTTGTTCACATCTATGCCATTCAATGTATTCATGCTCTGCTAACTTCCCCAACAGTGGTTGCATTTGTGATCTTCCGGCCTTCCCTTTCACTTTAAATTTGTGACGCACATTATAAATTGTCTTCATTGTCGTTACATTCAATAGATTTCACTATTTCAACGTAACTAAAATATCTTGTGGTCTCACCAAACTCTTAGACATATGCCCCAACAATTCATTTTCTTGGTGTGATAATCTACCCAAATATGAATGCCCCTCAAGATAATCTGCAGCTAGATAATTATACACTCCACATACTACATGCAACATCCAATCGTTGTTAGTGCTTAATTTCTCACCCTTTAGCAAGAATGGACAATCACACCTTTTGGTCCCGGTCATCCTATCATTGTCATCATGAGAATAAACTTTCACCTTCTTTTTTTGTCTATGCTTTCCACTCCTCTCACACGCTAGTTTAATCCTTGGTGTCCAACGACCACCACTAGAATCTGAATATTTCACAATGTTCGGACATACAAAGCGGCAGTGTACAACCGAACAAATTGATTTTTTTTTTGACTTTCAGAACCGAATAATAATGACCAAAAATAAGTTGAATATTCACTTTTATGTAAAAAAATTTTTGATAAAATGAAACCAAATATTAAAATAATTAATTACAAACTAATATATAAATTTGAATGCAACGAAAATTGATAGATAAACTTAATCTCAATGGAAATTGCGAGAAAGTAGACTTACATTTTTTTTAACCTCAACCATTGAAATCCAAAAGGTTGGCAGCATATAGAAAGGTGTCATAGCATATAAGTGCTGCAAAAAAATTTATTAAAAGGTGCCGCAGCATATCCCCTATTATATATTTGGCACAAATAGCAACCTAGGCTGTTTGGTTTTCATATTGAAATTAATGCTTCTGTTATGACTTAGAGAAGCTATAATGCTATTTATATGACTGTGAAAATTGAAAGATTTAATATCATAATGGGACATGTGAAAAAATATGGAAATTAATAATTATATTTTGATTTTTATATGAATTCTTACCTCCTCTTTGATGGGTTGCTTCAAAATAATAGCTTGATTCACTTTCCTCCGTTGCTTGATTGTTCAAACTTTCTTCTAAGGTTTAGGGTTTCAAAATAATAAAAAACAATGATGTTATCAATAATGGTGAGTTTTGATAAAGTGGATTGGAGTTTTGGAGTGAGAAAGAAGAAAAAGTAAAAGACAAACTAACTTTGATCTCTTGGGGAAGAAAACGTAGAGATTTAAATAGGAATAATGGATTAGGGTGTACCATGAAAATAAAATATATATATATATATTAGGGTTTAATATGGATTGTCCTTATTAGTAAATTCACATTAGGATATAATAGGAATTAAAATTTATAAATTTAAATTGGGCATACTAAGATATTTTTTTGCTTCAAATAGAATGCCCCAATTGATGTGCTTTTGTTGAGCTTGGCCCAGTTAGGTTCTTCATCTCATTTGGCCCGTTCTGGCTTCCCTCTCCTTTAATGGCTCTCTGTTGTGTCTTCTTCGGTGAGATGTCAGAGCAATTTTCTTTCTGATGACCAATCCTGCCACAATAAAAGCAAAATGAATGCAAATGTTCATATTCAATGAGATATTTATGTTTACCTCTTAAGAAATGTGATATCAATGGTTTGCACAGATCAATTTTGGCACACACAAGAGCATATTTACCCCTTACTGCCATTGCTGTGTTGATGTCCCCCTTCAATGGTCTTCCTAGAACCTTAGTGATATGGAATAACACATTTTCGCTATAATTCTCAATTGGTAGATTTGGGAATCTAACCCAAATAGCAGTAGTGCCTTCCTCAGTGGCATCTGACTTGAAATCGTGCCATTTTCTAGTGGTCACATAGTGATCCATAGTCACCCATGGTCCACCAGTGTATACTTTTATGTATTCATCCGTCATTTCGAATTTGACAATAAAAAATCCATTACCAATATCCAGGGTTTCGAAATCTACTTGGAGTCCCCAAATCTTTTTCATTTTGTTAACAAAAAGTTTATAGCCTATCTTTTTCCCTAAGAGTCGGACAATTAGACATTTCTTCCATGGTTCTCTGATTTTTCTAAGAAGCCCAGCTGGTATCTTTACTTTGGGGATGCCTTCAATTTCAGATTCCTCTGTTACTTCCTCATTATTCTCATCGTTCTCATCTTGCATTTCCTCTTCATCATCTGATGATAGAACTTCTACATCACAGTCGAAATTCTTTTCGTTGCTGTGTTCATTGAATCTAGAATGGAGAAGGGCTTGTTTGAAGGGTTTTTGTCCTTCTCCTTCATTCAGGTTGACTTGGGACAGATTGATATCTTCATCTTACAGTTTGGTTGTAGCTAAATCTTCCATCCTTTCATCCTCTGGATCGTGGGTTTGATCTGCCTTTTGCTTATCACCCATTACTTCATCCTCCCTCTCAGTCATATCCCCGTTGATTTTCTTTGTGCTCCTTGCCAAGTGATCATCCTCTTCAGCTGATCTGCCATGGGAGCTGGTTGTGTCTACAATAGTCATGTGGCTCATAAATAGATAGATAGATAGATAGAGAGAGAGAGAGAGTTCAATCTAAGTTCCTCTTCATGCTTGTTTTCTTATGAAATCTAATTATTGTTATGGATTAATAGTAAACATGATTACACATTTGTCTAAAATGTATAATTAAATTAAAATAAATAAATTCATATTTAATTAAATTCAGATCATAAAATAATAAATAATATAACTACTTTATACTGGAGATTACAATTTGATAAACAAAATATATAACAAATATATATTGAAATAAGAAAGAGGAAGCAAACCGAAGCCTATGTGATACCACAGTCTCCTTAAAACAGATTCGGTGTCTCACCGTGAATGTTGGAGGTATGCCGACGTCTGTCTCCCAGGATACGACGGTTGGAACCAGCTAAGTCAAAAGCACCTTCTGTATAGCATAGGTGAACTGACAATGATATCACTCTCTCACACGGGAAGAATTATATATGTAGACTGACTATATAGGATGAGAGCAAAATTTATGTACTCCAACCCAAGAAGATGGTTTTCATACACAAAACGGGAGAGATGAGGAGCCTTCTAGTAACAAATACATAATTTATTTATGCAAAACTGAATAAACAAATGCAGCAAAATTGATGATGTAAATCATCATCTTAAGTGTAGAGGTTACACACAATATACATATGTGCATATATCTATAGCCACTACTCTAACCTAGTCCAAAAAGATTAAGTTGATGGGTGTAACAACGCCCGCGGGGGGCCTCGCTACAGCTCGGACTCGATTTTTGTTGCGGTTCCAAATCTTGAACCAAAGAGTCCAAATCCGGCAAATCGTTTTGAAGAAAAACAGATTTTTTGAAAGAAGTGCCAAACATGGACTGCTTTGCCAGATAACAGAGTCGCCACCTAAATATTTTAAATGGGAAATTTAGGAAACCCTGACTCGGTGCCAAAAGGCCACGTGTCCGTCATCACCAAAGTTGGCTCGGGAACTTGGGTACGATTGGGGAAGGTCACATCGTGAGCACCCCCTCTCGCCCGGTCAAAGACCGGCCTCTACTAACCATGATATCTGTTTTTGAAAACATTGTGAGTTCTTATTCCGGTTATTAGCCTAGGTTACTATGTGATGCTCGCAGCAAACAAGTATAGACTGAATCGCCCGAATTGGAAATAAACATCTCATGTTTGTTTGTGAAAGATGGTTTGCTACCCGCAGGTAGGCTTAAAATGCAGATTTTGCCACAATCTAGTGGGCTTAAAACAAACAGTCGATGAATTGTCCCAATTCAGATAACTCAACCTCCACCCACAGGCATTCAAGGCAGTTATATCATATAAGCACATAGCCTCATAGTAAGCATGCTATCATGGCAACACTCACACGCATGCAAGAATGCTAAAGCATAAAACTTACCGAGTACTCCAAGCCAAAACAGAAGCTGATTAGAAATCATGCATGATCCTAAATGTACTGAAATGCCTAATGCAACACATGCAAAATGCAACTATAGCAGGCTCGGCTATTCTAAAGATGGCATATGAAATGCAACGGCTAACATGTATTCAATTTGGAATTGAAATACAAATGCAGTTTGTATGATGCGCCGAGCCCGATGCATGCAATACAGATGAATGATGCAAACATGCTGTCATACTGTATGCTAATTGAAATATGCCCTATATCTAACCATCCAAAGCGGGTAAATAAAAGGGAGAAAGAAATGGGGGTTGGAAGACATACATCACACTCACACACCCTTATTACATTTATGCCCTCGCGCAGAGGGTCCGAATAAATAATAATCTAGACGAATAAAAGAATATACATCAAATAATACAAATTCTAATTAATTAACAAATTAATTACAAAAGAATTAAAAGCTGGCGTGCAAGCCGTGGATCGCCGCTTCGATAGATGATGTATCTGGTCGCTTGGCGGAAATCCAATCGGAATGCCCCGATTAGCCTCGCTTGCAATATTTCTCGAAATGCGCTACTGACTCAAAAGTTGATGATCCTCGATTTTGCAGAACAGAGCAGAAAAGGGCATAGCAATGTATTTTCACAAATATGCGTGCCTCGATCCTCGTACCACCAATCACGCATACCGATGCATGATGGCAGAGGAACCGATTGCACAACTCAATATGGGGATGAATGCTACAACAAAGCTTAACTCCATCATGGGTAATCCGAGTGTCGATGATCGGGAATTGAGACACACTCGCCGCCGAGTACAGAATGTACCTCGTTTCCCGTGCAATATGCATGATATGCATGAAGTGCAACTAACATACAACCTAGCATGCACGATGCTATGAAAATGAGATGCCTCGAAATGCGTGTCCACGGGCACGCAAACCGAGGCGATGCGGAATGACACGCGAAATGTAATGATGGACTTATACCAACATGAAGGGGGCCTCAGCCACACTCACATAGGATGCCGGAATGAAAAGAATGAGGTGCCTCGAAATGCGTGCCCACTGGCACGCAAACCGAGGCGATGATGAGATATAAATCGGATAAAACAGAGTGCCTCGAAATGCGTGCATGCGGGCACGCAAACCGAGGCGGAGGCATACGCAATGCCAAGCGGATAAAATAGAGTGCCTCGAAATGCGTGCACACGGGCACGCAAACCGAGGTGAAGCTAAAATGGAGAACAGATACAATCGAAGTACCTCGAAACGCGCACCCACAGGCGCGCAAACCGAGGCGATGATGAAATGATGAAAATCGGATAAAATCGAAGTGCCTCGAAACGCGTGCGGTAGCAAACCGAGGCGATGATGAAAGAATGAAAATCGGATAAAACCGAATTGCCTCGAAACGCGTGCCCACAGGCGCGCAAATCGAGGCGATGATGAAATGAAATGAAATGGCATACGGAATGCAACGATGGGCTTACACCGACATGGGAGAGCCTCAGCTCACTCACATAGGAGGCCGTCGGGTAAATAAAGCTGCCTCGAAACGCGTGCCCGCGGACACGCAAATCGAGGCAATGATGTAGAAGCATGAAAATGCACATTGGGCTTACGCCGACATGAGAGGGCCTCAACCACACTCACATAGGCTGCCGTAATGATAAGAATGAGGTGCCTCGAAGTGCGTGCCCATTGGCACGCAAACCGAGGCAATGCAAAAATGATGCAAATGGCATGAGAAATGATATGCAAGCATGGCAATGGAATTTCAGCACCTAAATAAAGGGGAAAACAGCCCCGAAACAATTCGAAATAACACTCGAAGCATGCATTCATCCCGAAAATGTGAAATTAAGCCCCGAAATGGCCTATAGCCATGCTATACATGCAAAATATGATCATGGCAGCAAGAACAGTAGCAAGGCAGTCCCAAATATGGCATTTTTTCAGTAACAAACTTGGCCAAAATGCAAGCATAGATAGATCAACAATAGCATGCAAAATTAGTGGCCAAAAGAGGGGTATTGAGACAAGTGATATATGCAAACCCCAAATGGACAAACTTTCTTCTACAATATTGAAGATGAGATAAAAATAAGCACAATTTCAGAAGATGACATCCTCAAAATCAGAATAAAATCATGCTAACAATTCCATGCAAAAATGGAGCTCAAAAGAGGCTATAACAAGAGTCATGCAAAGCAAGCACCAAATGACAAAATTTTCTTCATGAAATGTGTAAAGGGGGTCAAAATAAGACCAAAGTCAGTAGGGGTCGAAGTCCCAAAAACAAATAGAAATAGGTCAAAAGTTGCATACAAAAATGGGCACACTTGATGGAATTTGAAGGAAGTGGTGGATACAATGGCCAAATGAAGTTGAGCCCTTCTACAATGTTGTAGAGGGGCTCAAAATGAGCACAAAACAAGTAGGGGTCGGACCCCTAAAAACAAAAGGAAATAGGCCTAAACTAGCATGCAAGATAATGGCATAAAAGCTAGATATTGAAACAAGTATATCATAGAAGCCTCAAATGAAGTTGAGCCCTTCTACAAAGTTGTAGAGGGGCTCAAAACAAGCACAAAAGAAGTAGGGGTCGTAGCCCCAATTCTCAACCAAATAGAGTATAGAAATGAATCAAGAAAAAGCCCTAAAAGTTGGTTTTGAGGACTTACCCTTGAAGACTTGTCTTTCTTTGATTCTTGGCTCTGATTTGTAGCTTCTCAACCTCTGAAATTCACTTCCTAGCTGCTGGAATGGTAGTAAGGAAGGTGAGGCTAGGTGTTGATGAAGAGAAGACCTAGGAACTTAGAAGCTTTTTTGAGGTTTTAAGCTAAGGAAATGGAGGCTTTTGGAGATGATCTCTTGAGACAAGTTTTTCCAACCTTGAAGAAGGAGAGGGAGGGCCCTTCAAATAGGCACAACAAGGGTGTAAAAGGGGAGGGAAAAGCACCCAAGCTTTCCCTTCCAAAATATCCCCCGGATGGGGAGATATTTTGACAAAAACATCCTGACAAATTGGAACAGCCGAAAGCAAGAATCTGGCGGGCCAGGTAGTTTTTTGCAAGGTGGCCGGCCACCCCCATGGCCAGCCACCCTACATGGCCGGCCAGCCAGGTGAAAAAAATGAAGTTTTGAATTAGTGGCCGACCACCAACTTTTAGGGTCCTCCAAGGTGTGTAGAACAAGGTTCTAGGGTTGGAAATTGGCAACACTGAAGCAGGAGCCACAACATAGAGCTTGAAGGAGAGGCTCAAAAATGAAACTCAAATTTTCTGGCCGACCACCAACTTTTAGGGTCCTCCAAGATGTGTAGAACAAGGTTCTAGGGTTGGAAATTGGCAACATTGAAGCAGGATTCACAACATTGCATTTGAAGAAGAGGCTCAAAAATGAAAATAGGAATTGCTGGCCGACCATACATTTTTAGGGTCCTCCCATGTCCCCTGATCACAGATATGTAGCTTTGGTTGGAAGAAAATACTAGTAGGGTGTTCAACATTGGCCCTAAGTGAGAAAACGGCTCGGAGGAGCGAAACCGTTATCTGGGATAATTGGCTTCTCCCCAGTCATCTTCCTGATGTTGAAAGAGAGGGACCTGCGAAGTTTGTACAAAGACTAACGAGAAATGCACGCTCGGAGACAAAACCGAGCAATTCGGGATCCCAAAATGAGCCGCTGGTGCCAAGTGGTATTCAGAATAAGTGGGTATTCGCGACCCCAAAGGTCCCTAATGACAAAACAGAGGTCCTACCAAAAATCGAGAAAAACGATGCAAAATGAATGCTCGACCAAACCGGCTTTGGGGTCCCGAAACCGCAAGATAGGCACCGAAAGTGGCATACGGCCACGAAGTGGGCATCGGGGGCCCCAGGGTTCCTCGAAATGATAAAACAGAGGTTCTTGCCAGAAACCGGAGAAAGCGGATGCGAAATGAATGCTCGGGGCCCAAATCACGCAGTTCGGGGTCCCGAAAATGGGTCGCCGGGCACCGGAAGTGGTGTTCGGCTGCGAAGTGGGCATCAGGGGCCCCAGTGTTCCTCGGAACATTAAAACAGAGGTCTCCGCCAAAAACCGGAGAAGTCGGAGATGGTTGGGCGGTCCCGAGCCGAGGCACACAGCCTGACGGCTCCGAAAACCGGGAACCGGGCTCCGAAATGGGCAAAATGGCCTACGGCCACGAAAAGTAGCTCACGGCCACCGGGAGATAATCTACGGGATCACTCCCTTCCCTCAGGAAAGAAAACAGAGAAAACCGAACCTGGTTCGCAAACCGAGACAAGGTAGAGAAGAGGGTTCGGAAGTCCGGAGGCAGGGCGCACGGCCGCAACTCTGAGACTTCTGAACGAGCACAGTATGCAACATCACCGAGCGCTCAATCGGTGACGTCTGAGTCTTGAGGACGGTCAAAAATGGGGTGTCTACAATGGGCCATCAACCTGGCCCAACCTAAACCTAACCCATTCCAGCAAGCCTTAAGCCCAAGTCCCAAGTCTCAAGTCCCAATTCCCAATTCCCAAGATCCAAGATCTACGATCCATGATCACGGACCCAAACCCAGACCCAGCCCTGGCCCAATCCGGTCTGGGATATTGTGGCTCGACTTTTTTCACACCCCCTTTCGAAGAGCTTGAATTGGCCCTACAGTTCAGACTCCTGTCACGGTTTTGAATCTAGTCTCACAAAGTGCAATGTGAAACCGATAAACACCAACGAGTCCAATCCGGAAAATCATTTTGGAAAACTAGATTTTGAATCAAATAATGCAAAAACTGGACTGCTTTGCCAGATTACAGAGTCGCTATCTAAATATTTTGTTTTTGAAAAATTTAGGAAACCCTGACTCGTGCTAAAGGCCATGTGTCCGTCATCACCAAAGTTGCCTCGGCTCAGGAACTTGGGTACGAGAGGGGAAGGTCCTGAAATGAGCACCTCCGCTCGCCCGATCAAAAGATCATCCTCTACTAAACATGATATATTCTTTTATAAGCCTCATGTGTTCTTATTCGGTCATTAATCTAACTTTACTATGTGACGCACACAAGCAAGTATAGACTGAATTGCAAGAATTGGAACAACTCAAACTCATGTTTGTTTTCGAAAATGGTTTGACCTTGCCATCCTCAAGTGGGTTAAAAAGCGGATTTACCACCTCAAGTGGACTTAAAACATAATTTGCCGCTTCGCAAAGTGGGCTTAAAACACTCATTCGATGAATTGTTCCAATTCAAGCAGCCAAGCCTTCATCCACAGGCATTCATGCAGTTTAGCATATAAGCACATAGCCTCATGGCAAGCATGCGAAACATGGCAATATGCAATCACACTCATGCAATATGCTAAAGCGTAAAAGCTTACCGAGTACTCTAAGCCAAAACAAAACTAGTTAGAAAACATGCATGATCCGAACTATACAAGATGCCTAATGCAACATATGCCATAATGCAATTAATAGGCTCGGCTACTAATATGGCATATGATTTGCAACACTTTGATAATATGTTTTGAAACGCGTATTCAAATAAGTATTGAAATACGATGCAATTTAAATTATGCACCGAGCCTCGGTGCATGCAAGACAAATGAATGATGCAAACATGCAAGCATAAGGTATGCTAATTGAAACATGATCCCTAATCTAACCATCAAAAGCGATTAAATATAAGGGAGAAAGACGTGGGGTTGGAAGACATGCACACACACGCACACTTATTACAACATTATGCCCTCACGAAGGAGGGTCCGAATGAATAAAAGCTAGCTAGCTACACTAATTAAGCTAAGCTATTACAACAAAATTAATTAACTATTCTAGCTAGTTAATTACAAACCGAATTAATTAATTAAACACTTAACTAATTAATTACAAAAATGACTACGCTAATGAACTAATTAGCTAGACAAGTTAAATGAATGGCCTCGGGAAATGAGGGATGCCTCTGCTCGTTGATCTCTAAAAATTGCACCAAATCCACCGCCTTGGCTTTGGACGCCTCTATTTGCACTCGTTGATCTCTGAAAATTGCACCAACTCCTAGAATGCCTCTACTCTAACTCAGGAACACACTGATGCAAAATTCATTTCTGGCCAGTCGGCTACCAATGGTGGCTGTCAGCTACAATTGGTGGCCGGTCAGCTGCCTCTGGTGGCCGGTCGACTGGTACTTGTGACCGGTCGACCACTGTTTTCCTGAACTTCCCTTTTTTGCTACAACAGAGAGCAAACATAGGCAAAGCAGTGTATTCTCAAGGAGTGTATGTACTGCTACCCTCCTTATCGTCACACAAGCTCAAATGAGTGTAGCTCTTGGCTCTCAAGCCATCAACCAAGCAATTTTCATGCATGATGGCCAAATAACCAAGCTTGTACAAGATTAATGAGTGCAAAACAAGACACAACAAAACCATAACCCTATCATGCATGATCAAGGGTAATGGTGACCAAGAAAAGCGGCACATTTCATTGCTTTGAGTATGAAACGTCCTATTTTTCTCGTGTTCAAATTAACGTCCAATCCGAACACGTGCAATGCAACATGAAAGATGCTTATCTTGCCTCTTTTACTTGTCATGTTTTATTTACTCATTTTAGTTACCGATCCATTCTTTAATCGATTAAGTGCAAAAGTGAGTGTCTTCTAAAGCGAAAGAAGTGTCAACCGAGGGGAAGTTCAAGGCATGAGGAAAGCTTCATGCCGTTGGTAATGAACCCTCGAAAGAGGATTAAACCATTAAGCATGAGCCTCAACCTCAAGCTTAAACAACCTTAAGGTTGAAACAACCCTCAAAGCAAATGAAAAAGTGAAGAAATGAGAGAGGTTGCAGATATTTAGGTGCTGGAATTAGGCATGAAAAAGCATTAAAACATGCAACCAAGACACACAAATGATGCTCAAAGCCCAAAAACACTAAACTAGTGAAGGGAATTACACCACAACCATGCAATACAAACCTTAACAGCAACAACCAGTCCAAAATAGAGGCAAAACAGCTCAAAATATAGCTTAAAACATTCTGAAATTAAGCTAACACAAGCTCGAATAATAGGCTAAAACTTGAAGCATGCTAGACTAGTAAGCAAGACACAAGGAGGAAAGGCTACCTTCTCCATTTTTGCACTTCAAAACATGTTTTTATCCACTGAAATAGCTCTGAAAAACAGTGTTTAAAAGCTTTGAAAAAGATGATGTAAGGGTGGGAAACATAAGGGCAAAGGCCTCCAAAACAAGGTACAAAGAAGGGCTATCAACCCCTTGACCATTAATGGCCTTTGGACCCAAGCTTCAGCCCAAAAAAATAGAGTTTTTATAACCCAAAATCAGTTAAAAGACATGTTGGAATGAAGACAAAACTAGCTAAGACAATAACCGAAAACATGGAGCTTTTGAATTAGTAAACAAGCATGAAGAGGGGTGACCAACCCCTCTATTTTTGGGGCCTCAAAACAACATTTTAAGCCTCTGAAAACCTTTGAAAATCAATGATAAAAAGGCCCCAAAAAAATTCGTTTAAAGGTGATGAAAGATGGCACAAAAAGCTTCACAAGCCAAAGAGCCAAAAGGGGGGACAACCCCCTAACTCACAAAGGCTCAAACCACCATTTTTAGGACTAAAAAATATAGATTTTTATAGTTGAAAACTAGGCCAAAAACAGTACAAAAAGATGGTGAAACAAGTTATGAAAAACAAGTTTAAAGGTAAGTCTTATACCTCTTGAAGTACAACACACTTTAGGCACAAATGAGGCACCAAATCAAGCTAAAATCACCTTCCAAAGCTCAAAGAAGGTCCCAAGGAATCTCAGCCCAAAGATAAGCAACTTTGGTTAAGGGTTCCTAGGCAAACTAGAAGTGTATCTCTATTTGTATGCATAAAAGGGCAAGAGAGAGAGAAATCTAGAGAGAGAATTGTAGAGAGAGAGAGAGGATTGTAGAGGGAGAGGCTCCTAAATCTTTCTAACCTTGAAAACAATAGAGAAGGGCCTCTATATATACAAAAACATGGCTTCAGGTCGAAAATATCAATACATAAATATCTGGAGCATTTGGAAGATAGCTAGAGAAAAATATCTACAAAATCTGAGCTTTTTTCATTTGTGGCTGATCAGCTAGAAGTGTGTATTGTCTGCCACAAATGGTGGCCAATCGGCCACTAAAAATCTACTTCTAGGCCCGACTTCAAATGGGCATAACTCCCTCATCTGGACTCCTTTTCAGGTCATTTTAGTCTCTAAATTGAAGTCTCGGAAGTAAGCTTTCCAATGGTGGAAACCAAACATCAAAATTTCAAGTTTGTAAAAAGATATGCCTCTTTTAGTGAAAACTGCTCATTTCTAGCTCAATTGGATTGATGCCTAACTTCCAACAACCATATCTCCCTCATCCGTACTCGGATTTTGGAGATTCTTTAGTGAAAAATGAAGCCCCATAAGTCCACTTTCCAACGGTGGTGGCTTCATAGCTGAAATCCAACTGTACAAATGGATAGGCCTGATTTAGCAAGGGTTGCTCAACTCTCTCTTAACGATTCATGCCCATCTTCTTCGCCAACTTAGTTTCTTCCCTCTCCTCCAATTTTCCTCAACTCCAAACCTCTAAACAAGATGTTTTAAAGATTTTTTTCAAAGAGTTCACCTCTCTCTCATTTATTCCCACTATGTCCTTGCTCGGTTTACCGAAAAGTATAACATTTAACGAAATGCGAGCCTCGGAACATCGTAGAAACCTTTTTCAAAAATATTTTGAAAGAGAGGGATTTAAGGTCTAAAATATTTTTTTTCAAAAGGATTTGCTCCAGAAAAAGGGGTGTGAGGTTGGGATTTGACGCTCTCCTTGCCAAAGAAATCGAACATTTGCACTGCACAACTTTCATCACCAAATAAGCAATTAGTGGCACCCAAGTCTTAAGGGCGGTCAAAAATGGGGTGTCCATAGATATTTCCAAAGTCAATGAATAATTGCATAGAGTTGAGAATTATTGAATTGGGACAAAATAGTTTGACAGGTGAAATATAAGCATGGATAGAGAGACACCTCACAAGGTTAATTGTTCTTACTACAATCCAATAAATTCTATGGAAGTATTTATCAACATATTTTCCACCTTAACTATATTCAAGTTTTGGACCTCTCTCAAAATGATTTATCGAAAACGCTACCATAATGCTTTAACAATTTTTCTGCTTTGGTTCAAAGTAATGGGTCAGAAATAACCATTGTCTTCAAATACTATTATAAGAGCAATGCATTTGTGCAATGAAAAGGAAAAGAGAGGGAGTACCAAAAAACTCTGTTCCTACTAAAAATCATTGATCTTTCTAGCAATAAATTAAACGAAACAATTCCTCAGCAAGTTAGGAGTCTTGTAGAGTTGGTTTTCTTGAACCTGTTAAGAAACAATTTGACTGGAAGAATCATCCAAGATATTGGTCATGAAAAATCTAGAAATCCCCTAGATATTGATTTGTGATTATGTATTAATTTTAACCAGCAAATAGCAATCACAATCAAACAATCAAAGACAAATCAACACAACAATTTGACATAGAAAAACCACAATTGGAGTGTCTCCAATTGTGATAAAAAAAAATCACAGGCAAAAGTCACAAAATAATCCACTAAAAAGACATAAAGGAATTACACAAGTGTATTCTCAATTACCTAGCGAATCCACGCCCAAATCGAACCGACCCCAATGTGTCTCTTGCACCACCGTCTTCACCTCGGAATTGTCTTGCCCAACATTGAATCCACAACGTTGATGTCGAATCGTGACGATGAGCCACTCCGGAATCCACCAAAGCTTCAAGCCCGAATTCTCCGGAATCTACTGAAGAACAACTCTCGCTTTTGTATTGAATGAAACAACAATCCTTTGATGTATACTTCTCAAACCATGAGTTAAACTCAAACAGACATCAAAGAAACTAGCAAAAAAGCTCCAGATTAAAAACACTAATATCCAAGAAGAAAATCTGGAAGCCGTACCCTAAAACATAATTGACCCACAGCTTTTATAGAAAATAGATCCACGATCTCTGCTCGAGCTTAAGAATGGCCGCTTGAGTGGACTGACTAAAACGCGTGTTTCAGAACAAGGATCAATGCTTGAGCGCAAGAAGTGCCGCTCGAGCGCAAAAATGCAACTCCCAGCTTGATTCCTGACATACTCAACGAAGTTGCAAACATGATAGGATTAAGATCACAAACTTCTTTACATAGGCACAATTCGAATTGGATTCGTATCTAAAAACTCATAGCCTCACTGAAATAAAAGATTGAATAAAATTACCACTGAAAGAAGTTTTGTCAAACGAGATTGCCAATAACAAAAACCTAGCAGGTCAAATGAAAATGTTGGAAGTGCTAGACCTATCTGCAAATAGACTTTTTGGTGAAATTCCTGCAAGCCTTGCTAATCTAAATTATCTAGGCATGTTGGACCTGTCAAATAACAACTTATCAGGAAAAATCCCATCAAGCACTCAATTGCAAAGATTTAATACCTCTGGATATTCCGGAAATCTTGAGCTTTGTGGGCTTCCACTGCCAAATAAGTGCCCAGTAGAGGAACTAGTTGTGGAATCTCCAATTTCTACTAAAGGGATTTAAGAAGATGAGGACAGGTTTATTACCTCAGGAGTTTATGTTAGCATGGGGATTGGTTTCACCCTTGGATTTTGGGTAGTTTTTGGAACTATGCTTTGTAACATTGAGATATGCCTATTTCAAATTCTTGGACCATATTAAAAATTGGTTCTATATAACATCAGCATAGATTACAATTTATAGCTAGACTACAAAAGGAAGCTTTACGACGAATCAGTATGTATCATTTCGATTTTGTTACTTCTTGTACTCTTCTATGTGGGCATTGTTTATAGGCCACCCTTATTTACTTGTTACAATCTTTGCTTTTTTTTTTTTTTTTTTGAAAGCTTCATTTGTTTTGATGTAAAATATTTTACACAGAAAGAAAATATTTTTGTTTTTGTTTTTCGGCATTAGTTGACACTTGAACAAAAACATTTTATTGCCTAAAAGAAAATTTTTGATTCAATAAAGTGTCATTTATGACTTTTTAGTGAACTAAGATATTTATTTGAGAAAACTAAATCTGTTAAAAAAGTAGTGAGTGAGAAACAACTTCATAAAAATTGACTTACAAAATTTTTAAAAGTCAGTCATTTTTAGAAAAATGATACAAAAATATTTTTCTTAAAAAATGTTTTATTTACTTTTTTTTTCAACCAAACAACGACAAATAAGTAAAATATTTTTGAGAAAAATATTTTACGTCAAAAAAAAAAATGGAATTGTAACCACCATTGTTTAACTGCAAAGTCCAAACCTTGCTTAAGTTCTTGGGTTTCTTTTAGTTCTATTTTCTAATCACAATATTCAAGTCTTTTTTTAGTACAAGTACCTTTGGCTCTGTGGTAAGTTCTATTTCTACATCAATTCATGACCAAACAATGGTCTGATATTTAGTTACATTAACGAATTAGATGTTTAAAAAATCTTAATTTTTTGTTTCAAATTTAATTTTCTGGCCGAAGCCCTTTTTTTCTCTTTCTATTGTGTAAGTTCTCCACTTCTACTGCAATTTTAGAAAATCAACTAATCTTGTAACAATGTGGTCAATGAGATGGTGGTTTATGCTATTTTTTTTCTCCATTTTTTTTATTACCTTAAACATGACTAGATCATGTTATATGTCACTTCAAGCCTAAAACTGAACTTAAGGCACTCTTTTAAACAATGATTTTTGCAGCTCTTCCATAAGTACAAAATTCAATAACATAACCGAATATAACATTTTCATATAGAATGATGAGATATGCATTTTTAATGAATCTCATCTCATGATTGTATCTAAATTCATGATTAGATTCTAAGCATTTGGATTTTTTTTCATAATTCTAAATAACTCCTATTTATAAACTATTAATGACCGGCCAATATTTATTTTGCTTTAAGTGATAATTGACATTTTTTAACTCTTTTGTTTTTTTGGTTGCTATATTTTTAGGAGAAGCTGCTACACCTAAGATATGAGCTTGTGATGGTGATTTCATGGTGGAGTTGCTGGTACCATCTTTGCTTAGGCCCTCTATCTATTTCTTGAAGTATATAACTACATAAATAAATTATTCAAGTGTGTAATTTAGGTATTTTGGATTATGTGTGTGCTTTGAAGTAGTCCCGTATCTTTTGTTTTGGACTACCAGTGTTGTCAATAGTATGAATATCTCTCATGTTTATTTTCTTTTGAAGTCTAATAATTATCATTATGGATTTAATAGTGAACATGATTACTCTAGGGACATGTTGTTATGTAGCTTCTTTTGATATGTGTTAGGCCCCTTAGTCTTGTCAATCCCACGAGCAGACTTGTGTGATTGAGTTGTAAATTTCCTTGCTATTTTGTCTTGCTCGCTCGAGCGAAGGAGTCCTCGCTTGAACAAAGACTGCATCTGGCAAAAACCTGAGAGAGGTGAATGTGCACTCGAGTGCAGGTTGCGTGGCTCGAGCGAAGCCACTTATGGAAATCACGCGAGATGAGTTCCTCGCTCGAGCGAGAGAAGCTTCGCTCGAGCGAGCTGCGCTGTTCCAGATTTCTATAAGTATCTGTTTTAATCCCAAACTAGGATTAGGTTTTTGAGATCTACTTTGAGGTTGTTTAAGGTTCTCTTCTGGAATATTTTTGTGAGTTTTCCTTAATAATTTGAGTGAGTATTAAACTCATGAATTGATAAGCACATATCAAGGAGGTTGATTAATTATATACAAGAGTGTTCTTCTTCGGTGGAATCCAGAGATTCAAATGTGGAGTTTCAAAGGAGTTTGATTCTATACGTAGTCATTAATTCGGCAAGTGAAGTTGTGGATTCAACTTCAGAATAATCAATTCCGAGACGAAGGCTTGTTGAAAGAGTTATAGAAGGTTCGAAGACAAATTGTATGAGTTTGGTAATTTGTTTGTTATCTTTGTAATCTTTCTTTCTTCAGTAGTGGATTGATTAGTGGCGTTTCGCCCATGGTTTTTTATTACAATTGAAGGTACTTCAATTGTCGTTTTTTTCACGTAAAAATCGTTTGTGTCGATTTATTGTTTATTTCGAAAACAACAATCTAAATCACTTTCGTAAGTACTTGATGATTTAGATTGTATATTTTGATTGATTGGGAATTGGAATATTTAAATCTTGATCTAATCACGAATCACTTAGGATTTTCAATTGGTATCAGAGCAGGTAACTCTTTGTTTTTTATCAAAACTATAGGAGTGTGATTTTGTGTGATTGGTGATATGGATTCAATTCGTGAAGGTAACTCGACCCATAGACCTCCGTTACTTGATGGTACAAACTATTCTTATTGGAAAGCTCGTATGAGAGCATTTTTAAAATCCATCGATGAGAAAGTTTGGCACTGTGTGCTCTATGGGTGGAGTGAACCTACTGTCACCATTGATGGTATTGAGATTCCCAAACCCCTTGATAAATGGGACACAACCGATTATCAAAACTCGAGTTGGAATAGCAAGGCTCTCAATTTCCTTTTTTGCTCCGTCACACCTGAAGAGTTTCATCGTATTTACACGTGTGAGGTAGCAAAAGAGGCTTGGCACATTCTTGAAACAATTCATGAAGGTACTACTTCTGTCAAAAGGTCAAAACTTCAACGACTCAACTCTACCTTTGAAACCCTTTTTATGCGTGATGATGAGACGTTTGATGATTTCTATGCTAAACCTAGTGACATCGTGAATTCCGGTTTCACACTCAGTGAAAAAAATCCCTGAAGCTAAAGTTGTTGCAAAAATTTTGAGGTCATTACCCGAAAGGTTCCAATGAAAAGTGACAGCCATTGAGGAGGCTCAAAATGTTGATACCCTCAAGCTTGATCAGTTGGTTGGAAGCCTACAGATTTATGAAGCCCACTAGATTTCTAAGAAAAAACAAAAAGATAGTGTGGCTTTCACTAGTGCTCATGAGACATTAAAAACTCTTGAGACTGAGTTTGATTTATAGTCTGAGATGACGGCTATGTTTACTAAGCAGTTCAAAAAAAAATTAAAGAAAAAGAATCCTAATTTCAGAGACCCTATTTCAAAAGACAGGAGTAATGATAAACCCAAAACTTTTCCACCAAAACTTGCTCCAAAAACTGAAAAGAAGATTGTAAAGGGGCAAGGGGTCAAGTGTTATGAATGTCAAGGGTTTGGCCATATTGCCCTTGAATGTCCTTCGAAAAAGAATCGGAAGAAAGTTTACACCGTGACTTGGGATGATGAAAGCGGGTCGGAGCAAGAACCCGAAGAAGCTGAATCTGGTGAAGACGGCGATAGTGCTTTTATGGCATTTTGGTCCACTTTCACACAACCTCTTTCGAAGCCGGTGGAATTTGCTCGTGGTCAGAATCTGCATCATGTTCCCACCTTTTATGGGAGTAATTACTTGTATTGGAAGAGCAGAATGAGGACGTTTTTGAGAGCTTTTGACCCAGAAGGCTAGCTAGCCATTGAAGAAGATACAGAAAGTGCTGATAATCTGAGCAATCAGAGAGTCCTGATTACAATTCGTGGAGCAATTTCTGATGAAGAACAGCAACGGGTTGCTCACTGCACAAAGGCTAAAGATGCATAGGAAATTCTGAGCCAATTTCATGAAAGAGGAGATTCACCTTCACCACCATCTAGCAACTTTCCTGCCTTAGTTGCTAGATTGGATGAGGTCAAAGAAAATGAGGAGCAAAAAGAGGATGATGAAACATCAGAAGACAATGATGAGATTAATGGTGATGAACTACAACAAGCTTATGAAAAGATTTACAAGGAATCTCTGAATTTGTCCAAAATCAATGACAAACTATCTCTCAAGCTCAAAGCATGTGAAAGCGAGAATGTCAAGCTAAAATGAGAACTTGTAACAGCAAAGCAGAATGTCATCAAGATCTCTAGAGACAGGCAAGGCCTGTGTGGGAAACTCCTATCTTGTGAAGCTGAAAGGAATGAACTCCTGAAAGTGTATTCCACATATGAAGAGAAGCTTGAAGGTCTTGAGATGTCACAAGTGACATTGGAAGAGATGGTTTGTCAGAAAGATGAAGAACTCCGAATTGCTAGAGCCACAATTGCTATGTGGAACAAAAGTTCCAAATCATTAGAAGACATCATTGGGTCTCAACAAATGGGTTGTGACAAAAGTGGGCTAGGCTAGGGTAATGCGACAACTCACAAGGGACAAGCCTCTACATCACATGACCTGAAGACTCAAGCAAAAGGAAAGTTGAAAGTAGACCAAGATGATCCCTCTCTTCATCCACCTAAAGGGGGTAAGATCACCAAAAGGGAGGTAAAACCGGTTTTTATTTGTCATCATTGTGGTAGGTATGGCCACATTCGTCCTTATTGCTTTGAATTGTTTGGTAAGGTGTCTCAAAAAGGTAGAAATTCGAATACTTTTTGGGTTAGGAGACAACCTTACATGTCTAGGCGGAATACCAAGATTCATGAGGGTGTTCATAACGCCAAGACATTTACCAAGACTGCCAAACCTGATTTTTTTAAGACCAAAAAGATTTGGGTTAGAAAAGATGATTTGACTTGTCTAGTTGTTCACACTGCTCTAAAAGCATGTGACTCACACATGTGGTATCTTGATAGTGGGTGCTCTCATCACGTGTCAGGTGACAAATCCTACTTCACCTCTCTTGAAAAATATGAAGGTGGAATTGTTACCTTTGGAGATGGTGGCACTTCTAGGGTCATTGGTAAGGGCTCTATAAGTGTAGCTGGTCTTCCCAAGCTTGAAAATGCTTTACTTGTTGATGGTCTTAAAGCAAATCTTTTAAGCATTAGTCAAATGTGTGATTCCCATCATGAAGTATTGTTTTCAAAAAATAAATGTGAAATTTTGGATAAAAAGGGAAATATTGTCTTGCATGGGGTTCGCATTTCTGATAACTGCTATGGGATTGTTATTACTAATGATCTCACTTGTCACTCAGCCATCATAAGAAACATTGATTTGTGGCATCAAAGAATAGGTCACATGAATTTCAAAGACCTAACTAAGATAGCCAACAAAGAGCTTGTAAGAGGAGTACCTAAATTGGATAAGAATCTGAATCATGTGTGTGGACCATGTCAACTTGGGAAACAAGTCCGTGCCCCTCATAAAAAGGTGAACAGCTTTACAACAAAACGTCCTCTTGAATTGGTTCACATGGACTTAATGGAACCTACTCGCACTGAAAGCATCGGAGGTAAAAGATACATTTTTTTTTAACTATTGATGATTTTACTCGATTTTCGTGGGTAAATTTTTTAAGGAAAAAATCTGATAAGTTTGATGCTTTCCAGGCCTTAGTCCTTAAAATCCAAAATGAATAGGGTGTTTCCATTGGGCATATCATAAGAATCCGAACTGATCATGGTCGTGAGTTTGAAAATAGTTCGTTTTCGGATTTTTGTGATATGCATGGAATTAAGCATGAATTTTCTGCACCTATTACTCCACAAAAAAATGGAGTAGTTGAGAGGAAGAACAGGGTTGTTCAAGAGATGGCTAGGGTCATGCTCCTTAGTAAGAAACTTCCTCCAAAATTTTGGGCTGAAGCCCTAAATAATGTTGTTTATGTCATAAATTGCGTGTATTTAAAGCCCGGCACTTTACAAACTCCATATGAATTGTGGAAGAGATTGAAACCTAATGTAAAATACTTCAAAACTTTTAGGAGTAAGTGTTACATTTTCAAAGATAGAGAGCCTTTGGGCAAATTTGACTCCCAAAGTGATGAAGGTATTTTTCTAGGGTATTCAACCACTAGTAAGGCTTTTTGAGTCTATAACCTGCGAACTTCTTCTTTGATGGAATCAATCAATGTGGTTATAGATGACACAGGTTCCCCTACTCCAGCAACAAATGAGGATGAAAATGGTGAGTCTCCAATCTTGGATACTGAACCACAAAGTCAAAGAGAAGCTGAGGTCTAATCACAAGAAATTGAGACAGCACCATCCTCATAGGTAAGTTAGAGTCCAAAGAGTGCTCAGAAAGACACCACTACTGATGCTTCTGTCACCACAAGTCCTGAGTTCAAACCATCAGCAAGGGCAAAACTAAATCATCTAGCTCAACAGGTGATTGGAAGTATATCGGATCGAATGAAAACCCAAAGACAGATTCGGGATGAGGTATCTCATTTGTGTTATGTTTCATTAATTGAACCTAAGAATATTAAAGATTCCTTACTAGATGATAGTTGGGTTAATGCTATGCATGAAGAATTAGGTCAATTTGAACGTAACAATGTTTGGACTCTAGTTCCTAGACCTAGAGACATGAATGTGACAGGTACCAAGTGGATCTTTAAAAATAAATCTGATGAGAATGGTACTGTGGTTAGAAATAAAGCCAGGTTGGTTGCTCAAGGCTACACACAAGTAGAGGGTGTTGACTATGATGAGACGTTTGCCCCAGTTGCACGTCTCGAATCTATTCGAATTTTACTTGGTATTGCTTGCTTTCTTGGTTTTAAATTGTTTCAAATGAATGTGAAAAGTGTCTTTCTGAATGGGTACTTGAAATAAGAGGTTTATGTTGAGCAACCAAAAGGGTTTGAGGACCCTAAATGTTCAAACCATGTCTACAAGTTAGACAAGGCTTTGTATGGGTTAAAACAAGCCCCTTGGGCTTGGTATGATAGACTTACTTCCTTTCTTCTTGATAATGACTTTCAAAGGGATAGTGTGGATAAGACTCTATTTGTGAAATATACTAAGTCTCATATTCTTGTTGCTCAGATTTATGTTGATGATATTGTGTTTGGATCCACTGTTGATCATCTTGTGAAATATTTTTCGGATTACATGACACATGAGTTTGAGATGAGCATGATGTGAGAGTTGTCTTATGTCTTGGGTCTTCAAATTAAACGGTCTCCTTCGGGTATGTTTGTTTCTTAGACTAAGTATGCTAAAAATCTTGTGTCAAAGTTTGGTCTTAAGTCTGGTAAACATGCACGCACTCCCATGAGCACCAGTCTTTACCTTTCCAAAGATTCCTCTGGTATTGATGTTGATCCTACCCTTTATAGGAGTATGATAGGGAGTCTTCTTTACCTCACAGCCAGTCATCCTGATATTGTGTTCAGTGTAGGTGTTTGTGCCCGTTACCAAGCCAGTCCTAAAGAGTCTCATCTTCTTGCAGTCAAATGCATCATTAAATATGTTAATGGGACATTGGGGTATGGGGTTTGGTTTTCTACTGATACTACAGCTAAAATTACTGGTTTTTCTAATGCCGACTGGGCAGGGTGTGCTAATGATAGGAAAAGTACATCCGGAGGGTGTTTTTACCTTGGGAATAATTTGGTGTCCTGGCATAGTAAAAAGCAAAATGCCATCTCTCTTTCGACTGCAGAGGCTGAGTACATTGTTGCAGGGAGTTGTTGTGCGCAAATGCTGTGAATGAAGAAAATGCTTCATGATTATAAGATAGATCAGCACACTCTCACTCTTTTCTGTTATAACACAAGTGCCATTAACATTTCAAAAAATTCTGTCCAACACTCTCGCACCAAACACATTGACATTCGTCATCATTTTATTCGAGAGTTAGTGGAAGAAGGCCTTGTTGTTCTTAAACATGTACCCACTGAGCGTCAAAAAGCTGATATTTTTACAAAACCCCTTGATCTTCTTCGGTTTGAGTTCCTTAGAGAGACCTTGGGTGTCATGCTCAGTCACTAGGGTGTTACCTGTTACTTCAAGGGAAGTGAATGTTTGCTATTTGTGTGCTTGGATGTTATAATCTCATAGTCATTAATTCCTGTTATCTTTGCATTAAAAGTTTATATGAACACCACTCATACTGCTTCAAGATCTCATTCTTCTTTGTTCATAGCTCATTCTGAATGCCCATACTCATTGACTTCATGATCTCATTCTGTACACATCCTTGAGATAAACTGTTGCAGGGGTTTCCGCACAAGTGATCAAAGTTCTCTATGGACCACTAACAGTGTTTCTTGTATTTTTTTTCAGAGGAATTGACCTATACTAGTATATCATGGGTGATGTTGAGTCTCTTAACCATCTACCATCATTTGTTCACTTCCACGGTGTCTCCCTCAGTTCATTGAAGTCCGGGCATTAGGAAAAGGCTACCTCAGAGGCACCAACCAGGCCATCCTTCTCTAGTTTGGTCTCTATACTCTTGAGCGTGCATGCCACCAGTGAGTGCCTACAAGAAAGAAAAGTCAAAAAAAAAAAAAGAAAAAAAAGGTAATCATTGATTGAGGGGGAGCCTTCGCGTTTACTCAAATAATACCCAGTGATTCCTAGTGGTTTGACTTTTCTTTGTGATGTTCAGTTACTCTTGCCGGAGGTCTAGCCATCCAATCACTACGAGGATTAACTCTAGTTTTGTGGCCTCTTACGGATTGCACACACACACATTATGTTTGTGAGCTCTCATGCTGGTTTCTGAGTTGTACAGTCTCATGTAGCTTATGTTCATTATTTTGAGTTTATCCAACTTCCTCGTGATTATTTGCTTCATCTTGTCAATTGCAAGTTAGCGGGCTTCATGGTTTGTATATTATTCCATCTTAGTATCACCTTCATGCTCTTGTGCTCACTCACTTGTGTTTTAGGTTTCACGACATAGTGTGAGTATTGCTTTTTTGTTTTTTGTTTTTTTTTAAACTTTAAAAAAGGTGTTTTTCAATGTGTTTTTTTTTTTTTTTTTTCTTCTTTGCTTGAGCGAAGGATTTCTCACTCGAGCATGCTTTTGCTGCTGAGTTAGACCTGAGAGCGTTCGTTTTTGGGTCGGGTGACAAGTTTTTGGCTCGAGCGACCCCTTGCGCATAATTGTCCTCGCTCGAGTGAGAGAGTCTTCGCTCGAGAGACCTATCGTGGTTTAAATACTGCTACTGCGTCTCTTCACTTCAGTTTGTTTTGTCCTCTTTGCTTCGAGTGTTGTCTCTTTCACTTCCATTTTTGTTCATTCCTTGGATTTCACTTGTGTTTGGGGGTTTTTCTCTTCCTCTATCTAGCATTGTCATTTTTGGTAAGAATTTTTTTTTCTCTTTCTTTGTTTTTCTTCGGTTTGAGTGTTTGGTTCAGTTGTGTCTATCTAGGGCTCTTCTTGGTTGATTTTGGTTATTTCATACTGGTTTAGTGTCTCTCTCTTGCATCTAGGGTTTGTAATTTGGAGCATTTTGCTAGGTTATCTCTGCTAGGGTTTAACTTGGGGTTTATTTATTTGTCTATTTTTTATATTATGTCCTGTGTTCCTATGTTCATGTATGTGGCTTATTTGATTTGTATGAATGTTGCTTCTACAGTTCATTTCTTTCATGCTTTATCTGTTCCTGTTGATGTCTCACGCAGCTCTGTTTTTTTATCACATTCATATTATGCTCAGGTTATGAGTCTTAATTGCTGTCTAACCTTTGCACTAATAGTGTTTTGTTGGCTTCTTCTGTTTTTTTTTTTTTTTTTTTTTTTTGGTTTTGGGATTTCTAATATTTTCTTTGGGTGTCTTGTGTTGTGGGTTGTGGGTTGTTTAGTCATGGCTGAGTCTTCAAAATGTTGCAAGACTACTGTTTCCCATCCCCCATTCAACACTAACAAGTTCGAATCCAAAGAAAAGTCTAAGTTGTTTAGAGAGTTTTATGCTACTCGTAAAGTCCATCTAGAGAGAAATGTCCTCCCCAGTGCTTTTGAGTTACTAACCATTCGTTCCTTGTTCGATGCCTTAGGAGGTGATCAAGTGTTGCATTTCTCAGGGCCGCAGAATTTGAGTCTTATCCATGAGTTCTATTGTAACATGCACTCTATTCACAAAGAAATTCCAGCATCATTTAGCACTTGGGTTAGGAAGCAGTCTTTAGTCATTACGAGGGATGTTTTCGGTAGTTTCTTAGTCTTCCCGAAGTCCCGGATTTTCGTTTTCCTCTCCTTACTCGTACTGGTATTGATTTTGATCAAGTTGCTTTTGAGCTTTGTGGATGTTCCCGGACTTGGATTGCCGGGGCACTCATTCAGCAAAATGAGTTGCTTCTTAGGTTCCGTCTTTTGAATATCATTGTGTGTGCTAATCTTCATGTCACCACCCATTCTTCTCACATTACCCAAGATTAGGGTTATGTGTTGTATTGCATCGATCACAGGCTTCCCATTGACTTACCCGAGATGATAGTCACGAAGATGATTTCTGTTTTTGAGGGACGTAAGTCCTTAAGTCTTTCGTATGGATGCTTGCTCACTCGATTTCTCACTTCTCTTAATGTTCCTGATTATGATGATGATGAGTTTGCTTCTCCTATTAAACCCGTTACTAAGTTGACAGTCTCTCAGAGTTAAGCTCATGTTCGGGGGGGTGTGTCGGGAGTTAGGATGTCTGACACAGGTGATGATCCCCGTGCTGAGGAGGAGGAGTTTGATGTAGCTACTGCTGGTGCACCGGATCTGCCTAAGATGTGTCCTATATCATTTCGTGGCCAGCTACAGCAGTTTGAGAAGTCTGTCACGCATCAACTTGACCAATTGGATAATCGGATAGATACCCTTGATAGTCGCCTTGATGAGCAGAGCACTATGCTTGCATAGATTCTCTCTTTACTCCAAATGCAACAACCACCTCCTCATGATTCTTAGTTTTTGACAGTCTTTGGATCTATGGCATTTGTGTCCTTTAAAACTTTTGAGAAGTGTATTTGAATCCTTTATTTTGTTTTGGGAAATCTTTGGCGTTAATGAATGTTAGTTTTGGAGGAGTATAATATGATTTAATCTTGTTGGGTTTGGTTGTTCGTGTTTGTTCTGGTCTAAAGTTCCTTGGAAACTTAGAAATTTTGCCTTGGGGTCGACCCTAGCCTTCCTAAGGGTCAACCCTTGCATGTTGTAATGTTTCTGGAAGTGTCGCTGGAAAATAGGGTCGACACCAACCTTGGTGGTGTCGACACCTGCCTCTTGTTGCTGTCCACTAGGGTAGACACCAGTCTGGGAAAGGGTCGACCCTCTTGTGTTGCAGAATCTGTGTATGTTGGTGGCTGGAAAATAGGGTCGACATCAGCGTTGGTGGTGTCGACACCTGTGTGTTTTTTTTCAGATTTTTGGGCTGGTTTGGGCCTTACCTTTGGGAGAGGGGGGGGGTTTGGGCTTATTATTTTATTGACCTTAGGGCTACTTTTCTACAACTATAAATAGGTCCCAAACATAATTTCATTTCACTTTTCTCCTCTTTCCTCTCTCTCAAACCGTGAGCTCACCTCTCTCTCTCTCTCTAAAATCAAGTTTTTGGCACTATGATCTCTAGATCTACTCACCTAGAGTGATTGTTTCACCATGGTCCTTTGAGAAAAAGTGCAGATCTCGACGAGGGCTTCCTCTTGGTCCGATTTGTTCGTGGTTTCATCGCCATTGACTTTTGGGTTGTCATCTCTTAGCTTCAAGAGGTAGGGATTTCTTTGATTCTTTTCAATGCCTCTACTATAGATAGATATGTGGTATGTTTTTATTGCATAAAAACCTTGTGGTATGGATTCATTTTCGAAAATCATGTTAGAGGGCATAAGATATGGGTGTAGAGATTGAAATTTCATGAGGTGGGGAAATGTTGGGTTAAATTTGGGGTGTGATTTATTATATTCATGAGTAAAGAGTCAAAGCCCTAAATTTTTATAGTCATGTCTAATGGATAAAAAAGGATGGAATTTGTGAAATAATTATGTTATGAACTTATGAAATGAGGTTAATGTGTTGGAATTTGATTTAAGGTTTAATTGGATCTTATGATTTGGGCATTATTTTGGTGTTGGATTGACTACGTTTTAATATAATAAATTAATAAATTTGTTAATTGTAAAAAGGGATATAACCGTGAAATTAGATTAGTAATGAATTACATTACCATTAAATAGAAATGATGTGAATTATAACTTGCCACCATGATAGAAATCTCCTATTTAAAATGATGGAAAGTGAACTGGTCATATTTTGTGAAATGAAGTAAAATTGGATTTAAGGCATAAGGTGGAGAATGTTATTGTAGAAGAAAAAGGTAATTGGTTTTGTAATGGAAGGAATGTGATGTTAACATAATGAGTCCCGGATATTTGAGTTTAGATCACTAATGCTTTTACTTCCTTGTTGTGATTGTGGGATTTAGAACCTCTTGAGAATTAAAAATTGTTAAAACTCATGCGTTGAAAATACAAACACTTAAGGGTTTTGTTCTTGGTCGTCGGTGGTGGATGACATTATTGTGTTGAATGGTTGCATGTATGTTTTACGCTTGAGTTGGTTGCACTCTGTTGTGGTTGCGTGTATGCATTGCATTTGTTGGTTGTACCTTGTCATGTTGTGATGATCGAAAGGGGTGTAATGCACTGAGAATCAGAGGTACCATTACCTTCCAGCTAGCATTTGGAGAATTGGCTGCGCTGAGAATCAGAGGTACCACACACTTCCAGCTAGCGCCTGGTAAAATGGAGCAGGGGTAGCATTCCCTTCCAGCTGGTGTCTGGAAAATTGGCATGTTGTTGTTGAGAGGTGAAACCATTGGCTTGCTGTGCTTGAGGCAAGTAGAGCGGAGAACTGTTGTTATTGTTGTCTTACTTGGTTATGTGTATTATGTTTGTGATGATCATGATTCAGTGAGAAGGAATTGTCTTATATGTAGTGTAGATGTGTTTGAGCATGTTTGGACGTGTTGAGAGTGGTTGAGGGAGTTGCCTACCAGAAATGAATTATTGATAATATCTCTTTTACTTGAACGTAAGGTTGAGAAGCAATGAATCTGTGGAGTCACACTTGGGTTTTTATTTTGAATTGATAAATATATGAAGGCATTGGTTTTGGTGAACGTGTTTCAAAAATATAAAGTGAGTATTATGGGTATTTGTCACAAATGGAAACATGGAAATGGGTAAGAGTTGTTCATTGGGGAAAAAGGGTAGTAAAAGTGGAAATTGATATTGTTAAATAACTGAATGATTTTGAGAATAGTACATATATATACTTTGGTTATAAAATGTCACATTATTTATATGGTATGAGATTAGCATTCATGATCATAGCTATCTGTAAATTGTTATTGTTGAGGATCATGTTAGATCCCTACTGGACTATATGTTCATCCCACGTTGTTGAATCTTTTCAAGTGATAATCAGGATGTGCTACAAGATTTCAGATCTTCTTTATTTGTTGGTCACGGGGCCTCTTTATGTGTAGGCGGAATGCCATTGATGTAAAAGGGCTACACCCTTCTTCTTGATTTTTAAATGATGTAAGCCTACGGGCAACTTCTTTAATTGTAGATTCTTGTTGCATTCATTTTATCCGACTGAGAGAATTCAGTATATATATATTCCTTGAGAATATTATGAGCTTCTGTATGCTAACTCTGAAATGGAAATGTATAATAAAGGCTTGGTAATAGTAATCCGAGTAATAAAAAGTGGGGCGTGATAGGATCATACTTTTTGGATAGTTTTTTTGTTCTTGTCTTGGACATTTTTCTTGTTTCTTGTTTCGTTTGTCACTCCCGGAAAAAAATGGGGAGTATGGGGGGTTTTGGGGGTATATATATGGATGTATATTGATATTTGTTGAACACTCATGATGGTTTTTACAGGAAGCATTGGAATAGCATTGGACTAATGTTTTGTATGGGACATATTCATTTCTTTCTTATATCTCTATTTTTATGTCTTGATGGTCTTGATGGTTTCTTATATCTCTGTTTTTAGTTTTATAGGTTTCTACTTAAGATTGGTTTGTTAATTCAAGATTGTTTTGGGATAGTTGTTTTCCATTGAGTTGGTTTGTTTTATTAGTACTTTTGTTTTCTAGGAAATTGTGTTAGAAAGTTTTGTCCGAGTATTGACAAAAGGGGAGATTGTTAGGTCCCTTAGTCTTTGTTAATCCCGCGAATAGACTTGTGTGATTGAGAAATTTCCTTGCTGTTTTGTCTTGCTCGCTCGAGCAAAGGAGTCCTCGCTCGAGCGACGACTGCGTCTGGCAAAAACCTAAGAGAGGTGAATATGCGCTCGAGCACAGGTTGCGTGGCTCGAGCGAAGCCACTTATGGAAATCACGCAAGATGAGTTCCTTGCTCGAGCGAGAGAAGCTTCGCTCGAGCGAGCTGCGCTGTTCCAGATTTCTATAAGTATTTGTTTTAATCCCAAACTAGGATTAGGTTTTTGAGATCTACTTTGAGGTTGTTTAAGGTTTTCTTCTGGAATATTTTTGTGAGTTTTCCTTGATAATTTGAGTGAGTATTAAACTCATGAATTGATAAGCATATATCATGGAGGTTGATTAATTATATACAAAAGTGTTCTTCTTCGATGGAATCCGGAGATTCAAACGTGGAGTTTCAAAGGAGTTTGATTCTGTACGTAGTCATTCATTCGGCAAGTGAAGTTGTGGATTCAACTTCAGAATAATCAATTCCAAGACGAAGGCTTGTTGAAAGAGTTACAGAAGATTCGAAGACAAATTGTATGAGTTTGGTAATTTGTTTGTTATCTCTGTAATCTTTCTTTCTTCAGTAGTGGATTGATTAGTGGCGTTTCACCTGTGGTTTTTGATTACAATTGAAGGTGCTTCAATTGTGGTTTTTTCCTTGTAAAAATCATTTGTGTCGATTTATTGTTTATTTCAAAAACAACAATCTAAATCACTTTTGTAAGTGTTTGATGATTTAAATTGTGTATTTTGATTGATTGGGAATTGGAATATTTAAATCTTGATCTAATCATGAATCACTTAGGATTTTCAATGCAATTATGTTTGTTTAGCCTACATATTTCATGCGTGATGATCACTATAAATTTGAGATGGAATTATATGTTTAGATATATAAATTCTAAATAAAGTAGATTTTTTTCCTAGATTAAAACAGACCCCCCAAATTTTGTTTTTGAAAAAACCAAAATATAAAAGATAGATATACAAATTAAATCACCAATTATTCTACCTATTATTCACATTACATGAGTAGTTTGTAAAATAGTTAGTAGTTTCGTTTGTAACTGTAGCAAAGCCTAAAAATAATTTTTGAATTTGAAAACAACATAACTTTAAAATTGAAGATAATTTTTAATTTAGTCATTCTTTTTGAAATAATAATCAAATTCATTATTTTTCAAGACATATCACTCATAACAAAATTAACAGTAATTTAGATAGAAGACACAAATTGAGACTGAATTTGAAATCTAAAGTTATTATTGAAACAATAAAACCAAAGTGAAAATTAGATCAAATTTTAAGAGTAAAAACTGTAACTTATCATAAAATATAGGATTAATTACACTAATACCATTCAACTATTAGTAAATATTAAGTTATTTGCGAATCTATACATTATAATTGACAAGATTTGCACTCTGTTTGGATGGAAGGATTTAGTAAAAAAAAGAAAAGAAATAGTGAAAATAGGAAACATTTTCACTTGTTTTGATGGTTAAGTAGGTGAGAATATGAAACCCTCTCAAAAGGTGTGTATCATATACATTTTATAATTAAAAAAAATGGCATAATCTTGTACTTTCTTTGTCATAAGTAAAAAAAAAAAATTACAAGCAAACATCATATGAGGCATAACTAAAGATATTATGACTTATATCTAAAATATTATCATAATTAAAGTATAAAATTGATCATAACTAGATAAGAAAATGACATAACTAAATATCTATATGGTATACCCATTTAAAGAGGATATATAATAGAATTTTCCCAAGATTTTAAAGTAATATTTGTTAGTAATTGACCCTAAAATATAATGACCCTGAAATATATACATACATAGTGGCTGTTTAGGAACTTGGATTTGTAAGTTTTTGGTTAAAATAATTAATAAAAACAAAATAAGTTAAAATAGTTAATAAGACTGTGATGACCAGTGCGTATTTTGTTTTGCTCTTTTGAGGTTATGTTGGATTTCTCGCGGTTAAATGTCAGGCTTTAAAAGCATGCTTCTATCAACGGTTGGATTCATTACTTCCAAGAACTTCTCCTCATTGCTTTCGCTCTTGTTTGTTTCAATTACGAGTTTTTACTCGTTGCGGAAGGTGCGAGGTTGGTTCCGAAGTGTCGTGGGTGTAGCCAGGGATTCTTTTGGGCTGGGGGCCAGGGCTGCACGTGCGGGCCTTGGGCCGCACATGTGGGAGAGAGGCCGCACGTGCGGGAGACCAGGTCGCATGTGCGAAAAACTGGGTTTTGAGCTGGAAGCACACTGCTAAAAAGGTAGGTGCGTGAGCTGTGGTGCGGGGCAAGCCGCACGTGCGGGGGTAGGAGCCGCACGTGTGGGAGGCCACTCCGCACGTGCAGCCAAGCGTGTTTTCTACTCCGTTTTTCGAGCTCTTCAGCTATATTTTTGTACTTTTGGCCCCTTTCTCCTCATTTGCTGATATATCACTCTCTCTTTATCATATTTCTTTCTTTTTCTCGCATCTCTCTCTACCCAAACCCTCAAAGTTTTACATCTTCTTTGATCTCAAGAAATCTGTAGAGATTTTGATGCTAGTCCCTTATACCAAAATGATGAGCGTGTTGAGGGCTTCGTCTTGACCAGTGGAGATCGTATTTCGGCGAGGTCGATTTTTGGGCACTTTCTCCTCTTCTCCCTTGAGGTAGGGATTCCATTGATTCTTTTCAATGCTTCCCCTATAGATAGACATGTGGTAAGTTTGTATTGCATAAAACCATGTTGTTATGGATTATTTTCGAAAATCATGATAGAGGGTATAAGATATGGGTGTAGAGATTGAAATTTCATGAGATGGGTGATGTTGGGTTAAACTTAGGATGTGATTTAGTATATTCATTGATTAGGGAGGCAAAGCCCTAATTTTTAGAGTAATGCCTAATAGGTAAATAGGGGTTGAATTGTGAATGAAATGTGCTATGAATTTAACAAATATGATCCATGATTTGGAAAATTGAATTAAGAATAAATTGGGTTTTATAAATTGAACATTAACATGTGTTGGAATGATTATAATTAACATTATAAGTTGTTGGGTTATTAGAGATTAATTGAGCCTCATAATTCTTAATGTTGACTTAGTATTGGGTTGTTCAAAGCTGATAGTGATGAATTAATAATGTGTATATTGAAGAGAATGAAATTAACCATGAGATTAGAATATCATTGAGTACACTACCATTGACTGGAAATTGTGTAAATTATAACTTTGCTTGCCGTGATTGGAAATCCCTTGTTTAAAGTGGGGAAAATTGGGTTGGTCATACTTTTCTTGTGAAATGAATAAATGGGTTGAGGCAAAGGGGAGAGAATATTAATGTGGAATGATAAGATAATTAATTTTGAAATGGAAAAGTGACACACCAACACTGTGCGAATTTCAAAATTTTACTTGAGATTGAATTACAAATGTACTTTATTTTACTATTGTGGAATTGGACCCAAAGTTTCATATGAGGTGGCTAATGGTATTATGTGTTTCATATATACATACGGTTAGAGGTTTTGTCCTTGGTCATCGGTGGGGGATGACATTGTGAATGTTGTTATGATTATGTGCCTGTAGTACACTTGTGTTATCTGTGAATGTGGTTTGAAATGGTGGTTGGAAGATGTGTAATGTGCTGAGAATCAGAGGTACCATTACCTTTCAGCTAGTGCCTGGAGAATTGGCTACGCTGAGAATCACAGGTACCATTCCCTTCCAGCTAGCACCTAGAGAAATGGAGCAGAGGTACCATTCCCTTCCAGTTGGTGTCTGGTAAATTGGCATGTTGTTGTAAGAGGTGTATTATTGGCTTACCGTGCTACGGGCAGGTAGAGCAGGGGTTATTTATCGTTGTTGTTCAGTTTGATTGTGTGTATCATGTGTTTTGATAATTGTGATTTTGTAAGGTAAATTGTCTCATATGTTGAGTAGAGGTGTTTATGTAAACTTGGATGTGCTAGAGAGTGGTTGAGGGAGTTTCCATCATAAATTATTTAATTGAAGGTATTCCTTGAATCTTGAGTCAGATCATGTTTATATTTGGGTTACGAATTACGTGAGGAAAATGGATTTAATAAACGTGTTTTCAAAATTAAGGGATGTTACGTGGTCTTTTGTTACAAATGGAAAATATGGTTATCGAGTAATAATTGTCTTGAAATAGGAGATGGGTAAGGAAAGCGAAACTTGGTTTTGTTGCTCAAACTAAATGTTTTTGAGAAAAGTATTATGTAAGTATACTTTGGTTATAAAACGTCACATTATTTATATGATATGAGATTAGCATTCATGATCATAGCTATCTGTAAGTTATTATTGTTGAGGATCATGTTAAGATCCCTACTGGACTTTATGTTCATCCCACGTAGTTGAATCTTTTTCAGGTGATTATCAAGATGTGCTACAAGGTCACAGATCTTGCTTATTTGTGGCCACGAGGCCTTTTATGTGTAGGCGGGATACCATTGATATAAAAGGGTTAAACCCTTCCTCTTGATTTAAATGATGTAAGCTTGCAGGCACTTTATTTAGTTATGCTCATGTTGCATTCATTGTGCTCATGTTGCATTCATTTTTATACCCGAATGAGAGCATCCTTACTTACATATTTCTTGTAAATATAATGAGCTTCTGTATGCTAACTCTGAAATTGGATGTATAACAATGGCTTGGTAATAGTAATCCGAGTAATAAAAAATGGGGCATGACAAAGACAAAATATCACATTCAAATCATAACATTTTATTTTTTTTCTCACAACTATCAAATCAATTAAAAAAAAAGAAAAAAAGAAAAAAAAAAAAAAGACAAGTATCATTCCTAACACAATTTTTTTAGCCAACTAAAATAGCCAAAAAAAGGATTTATTTTTATTATTATTATTTTGAACTAGCAGCCAAAGTGGGATTGAAAAAAAGAGAAAAAGTAAAATTCTATTTTTTTTATTTTTTATTATAGAATCATTTAGTTGAGACAAACCTAAAAGGTAAAAAATAAGTTATCAAAATTGAAAAAAAAAATTTAAAAAAAAAAAAGAAAGAGTCAAAAGCAAGCCAAAGGGAAAATGTTCATCATCTAATGGGCACAAAATTTCCTTCAAACCAGAACATTTAAATGAGAGATGTTGGCAGGTTATGTCATATACCCTTTTTTTTTTTTTTTTTTGAATATTGAATGCTATTGTAATACTTTATAACATGTTGAGACTGGAGAGGGTGGGCAATACAAAATGTGTTGCTTTTATTGCTTTCTCTATATTCATATATTTACTTTCATTCTCTTATGAATACATGTAATCCAATCAAGATAATATATAATTAGGGTTTGGCTTCCCTTCAATCCGTGATCGAACTAAAGGGTGTTGTTGGGTCCGTAGGGGCCTACCGCTGGTCCCATTTTGATAATCTGAACCGTTGAATATGTAAAACTCGTCGAGTACTATATACCTGTAAAACATCACGTTGATCAGATATCGATAGTTATGTGATCAAATCAGTTTGTATAAAAAAAATGTACAGTGAAAAAGTAAATGGTTGACATAAATCTAATTCGATGAAATAGTTATCGATAATTGATCAACGTGATTTTTTACAAGCATATAGTACTCAACAAGTTTTGCGCATTGAATGGTTCAAATTATTGAAACGGAACTCGTGGTGAGCTTCTATAGGACCAACAATACCCTCCAGTCCGATCACAGACCGAAGGGAAGCCAATCCCTCTAAGTTAATAGATGTACTATCATTCTTCAAATTCATATCTTGGTTCGGCATTTCATTGTTCATGTAAATATTTTAATTAAAACCCCTTGACAGGGTGGATTTTTGTTTTCAATAATGCAGATATCCAGGGGTGTTCCTATTACAACAGTTGCAATAAATAATGCCACCAATGCAGCCTTGCCAGCAGTAAAAATGTAGGCAAGGTCAGGCTCTTTCTCTCTCCTCATCATGCATTCTCAATTTTTTTGGATAAATTATGCGAATGATCCTTATATTTTATATGATGTGTCAATTTGATTTATATTATTTTAATTTGTGTGATTTTACCCTTTAATTTAATGGATTATGTCATATTAGTCTAACAAATAACAGTTGTTATGTTTAGTGGACAACAAGTCAAACGTGCTCAAACGATGTGTCAATTTTGTCCCTATAGTTTACACAATGTGTCAATTTGATCCCTATTATTTCAATTTTCTCAATTTTGATAGGTACCAAATTGACACATCATGTAAACTACAAGGACCAAATTAACACATCATTTGGCTTTTCGTCAACCAAACCAAACAGCCATTATTTATTGGACTAATATGACACAATCTATTAAATTAAGAGGTAAAATCGAGCAAATTGAAACAATAAAGACCAAATTGACACATCGACAGAGACTATTTACATAATTTATCCCAATTGTTTTAATAGAAAATCCCTATTTCAGTTTTGATCGCCTATTTCTAAGAACAGGTGGGGAAAAGAAGCATCCACATCAGAGAAAAAGAACAGAAACAAAGAACGTAAGAGAGAGAGAGAGATAGAGAGAGAGAGAGAGAGAGAGAGAGAGCTTGACAATGAATATTAAAATTTTATAATCACACTTCTTAATAAGAGTTGGGGGCTAAATAATCATCTTGAACTATTGTTGGCTATATATTTTGTACAGGCCAGTCGTAGCTTAACACGTGGCTCGTGAATGGTGTTTTGGAAAATTGATGCAAGTGTCCAATTAGCAATTGACATGGCAGTTTATATTGGTAATGGTAGGTCTGTGTTACATGGAAGCAGCTAGAAGGCGTAAGATGACGTGGCCCAGTGGTTACTCACAAATTTAAATTCAAATTCAAGAGGGAAGCCTAACTGTAAGAATAGCATAGTGGGATTAAATATGAGAGAGCATGATCAGTAATCATGGGAGGACATTTCGACAGTTGGTAACCCACTTCGACAGTTACTATTGGAGAGTATAAATAGAGAAAATGCCCTAGAATGAAGCCCTAGACTCAGATCCAAAAACCAGCTTATTTACTTAGTTTTTCCTTTCCAGTTTTCTTATTTCCAGTTCTTTTCATTTTCAGCACTTCAATTCCTGTATTGTACTTCATTTCCTAGGAGTAGTTCTCAAGTGGTCGTTGTTGTAAACTTTTTCAAGATTGGGTCATTTCATTGTAAGTTATAATTTACTCAATGAAATTCAGTTTCTAAATTGTTATGTACTTGATATTTCTTATAAATTTCTCTTAAAACAAACTACCAGTAAAAGTCCTCTTCATTAAGGCTGAAAGAATTTCAACACAATTATCTGATAATTGGTTGGCAATTAAAATTTTGTAAGAACTGATTGATCCTTGCTGGCACACTTAAATTTACACTAATAACCTTCGAAAGCCAAAAAAGCCAACATATATTTTTGGCACACCCAGTGGGACATAAAATGGCTAGATGTAGAGTAAGAGGAGAAAATGAACGTCTGGAAGAGGGTGTGGAAGGAGAGGTAGAAATACCTAACCTAGAGGAGAATGTAATGGATGCACCTATCCCATCAAATCCTCCACAAATGGTCGAACAGACCAGCACTTCGAAATATACAACGCATGTCCAACATACTAGACAAGGCCATGAAACTTCTTTCAACTATCCCTTCTACCTAACCAATTAATCCATTGGGAGGTTTAGTAGATGCTATGGGATAACAACTAATGTATACAATGGAAAGATGGGCAACATCCTTTTTAGATCGAGTGAACTCTCGTCAACCAACTATTGTAAGACAAGCTGATGAAAACGAGAATTCCCTTCAGCATAGATTGGCTCGAGACAAACAGCCTATGCAAAATAATGGACAAACTAATGGTCAGAATAGTAATCAAAACCATAAGAGAATGTCACATGTGCCTCAGTCATGGTATGAAGCCCCTTCGAGACCACTAGCAAACCAAAATGTACCATTGCCCACTAGCGAAACCATACAAATTGGTGGATCTGGGCCAGCACAAGGGAATGGTATGACGATGTTTCCAAATCCTATGTTCAAAACCATACCTAGCACATGGGGTTTCACTAATCCTATATTTGAATTTGCACCCGGGGGGTTGGAAGGATTTCCTGTGGTTGGAAGAGAAACAACACCTATTCTTCCACCTGTAGCACCTTTCGTAGGGCCTTTCCTAGGACAGGTTCCAAGAGGTCAACCATACCTCCAATAGCAACTAGTACAACAAGGACAGCCAGCCATGAATGTACCTATTTATGGACCAAGAGGCCCTCAAGCACATGGAGTTCCTCTAAATCTTGTGTTTGTTCCTCCAGTAGTGGTTCATCCAGCACAAAATATGATCCAAGGCACCCAATTGCTGATATAGTTAAAGAAATGTGTGGACCTATGGCTCGGGGGTCCAGACACCAGTGTACAGAAAACCTTACCCAGAGTGGTTGGATAGGGTACATGAGTATCCAAGGGGGTTTAGAATACCAGATTTTTCCCTCTTTTATGGAAATGGAAACTAGTCACCGGTGGAACACATTGCTAGGTTTACAGGCCAGTGTGGTGAGTTCACCAATAATGACTACATGAAACTGAGACTTTTTCCAAACTCTTTAACTAGATGTCACGACCCAAACCCGCCCCTATAGGTTTAGCATCGTAACCAGCCAGTAATCCTGGGATTACCGAAGGCCTCTGAAATAGATTAACATAATATTTGGGGCTAGCGGAAGCAAATAACAATATACAACGTCCATTGAGCTGTGCAAACTTATATGAGACAAAAAAAATTTTAACTTTTATATACACATATACACATTAACTTTAAGTTGTCATATAAACACAGATTAGACAAAAAGGGACTTAACCCTATTTACAAAATACACAAGACTTGATCAACCAAACACGAAAATAAAACTTAAACTTTAGATCACATAGCAATAATCACTTGACATATCCGGAACCTCCACGGGAGGCACATAGGTTGGCTGACAAAACTGATTCTAGGCAGAAACCTTTAAGCCTGGTCACGCGCTTGATCACCTACATACATAAATAATACAGTGAGCTAAAGCCCAGTGAATAATAACAGAGTAAAGGGTTTTAATGAATGAGTTCGTACAGATTCAGAAATCATAATTCAGTTTCGTATCAAAATCATACCTTGCCCAGATTATATACAGAAATCATAAGTCATGCTTAAGTTTACATGATACATCCATTAGCATTAACAGAACAGAACAGAACGCATACGCGTAAAGTTACGAATAACCAGTTCCATAAAGGAACCTCCGGATCCGGGTAACAGAACAGAAGCTGAGCCCCCATGATGAGGCCTCCGATACGGGTAACAAAGTGCAGACAGATATAAGTTCCATAAAGGAACCTCCGATACCGGGTAACAGCCAACAGATATCATATGATGCTAAGGATGTCACGAATACATAACAGAAATTGGACAATCATTCATTGTGCAGAACATATCACTTCAGAAAACAGATTCTATTTTATCAGACAGAAGGTAGATACAGTTGAACATAACTTTACTAAGTTATTACTCACAGATGGCTGCAGAAGCAAATCAGATAGACTGGGCATATCAGATAAATCAGGCAAACAATGGCGCGTGACCTACACAAGCACATAACATATACACATTGGAATACAATATTACACCCTTGATCAAACTTGACTTTCCTAGTCTTTTCCCGTCTAAACAATCTAAAGTTCTACTATGCTTATTCTTTCTTATTCATTGAATAAACCGGGTTCTTATTTCACATATTCTTTATTACTAAGCCCTTCTTTTCCAAATAGATTGATTCCTTACTAGGCTTCTTAAATAATTACCACTAGATCAATGATTCGTTCTTTAACTAACTAATCTATGTTGATTGGTAGCTCATTAATCTTTAATAAGTCATAAATCATGTCTAGAATTTTTTTGGGAAGAGATGAGAATAAAAATATGAACTAAATATAACTTTCCAAAATATGCTGAAAATGGGTCTCCGCTCGAGCGCCACTTTGGTCGCTCGAGCGGACTGTAAAATTTGAAAAACTTATGGGAGCTCGATTTTCATGCTCGAGCGAGACTTTTCTTGCTCGAGCAGACAACGTAAATTCTGAAATCCCAAAATTGCAATTGAAGTTCAAATTCGGTATTCAAAGCCTCAAAACATGTACTTTTGGTACACAAAAAGGGAGAACCATTAGATAATTTAGTAAACACTTTCAATTAGAAATCATTCATTCAAAATCATGCTTTGATTGTCCAAATTTAGTTTTAATTCATTTTCTCCATATCAAGCCAAATTCCAAACCCAAAGTGATTAACCTCTAAATTAATCTCCACAAATTGACCATGGCTCCAGTCTCTCATTTTCTTCTTAGTTACATAAAATTGACTTCAAGCTCTTTCTGTTTTCCTTCAAAGCATGAAATTAAAGTCATAAATTCCTTTGAAAATTATTCACATGTATGAAATTGACATCAAAATTACTAATTTTATATTCTTTTAAATTTTCCAACTAATTCCCATAATCTTAAATGTAACTTAATTTATAACCTCAACTTAATTCATAATCATAGATGTCCCAAAATATGTTTAATTTAAATAAAATCTCAAATTACGTGCATAGATTAAAATCTAATTACAAATCAAAACTTTGTCTAACATTAAGATTAATTCTAAATTTCCATAAACTTGATGTTTATAAAACATTTCCCTTTTCTCTTCAAAATATGAACTTAAATGGCTCAATTTCTTCAAAATTCATGATGCATGTTGTAATTAGAATATTAGTTTGCCCATGCATGTAGCAATGAGGCTTAATCTTATGCAAGGCTACAAAATCATACCCAAAATAATTAATTTCTAATTTATTTACCATAATCACCCACATGCATGCAACCCATTTCATGTTTAAAACTCAATTTCCCTCCATAATTTTGAATCCAATTCAATTCCTTCATCATTTTACTAATTCCTCTTAAATCATGGAATTGAAATTATAAACTCTTTTAAAGAAATATCTGCATATGTGAAATTAGGATCAAAATTACTGATTTTATATTTTTCCCAAGCAAATCATAATTTAATCCTTGAATTACTCTAATTTAGGTTTTTACTAATTTTCTTCATATCTAACCCAAATTTAAACTTATCAATTTTTTACACATGAATTAAATCTAAAACCTTGAAATCCAACATGCATGCAAGGATGAGTTTCAATTTGTGAAGAATAATAGAAATCAAACTCTAACTAATTAATTTCTAAATATATTTCAATGATCTCAAAACATAATTCAAAATTTCTTCATCTTTTTGCTAATTCCTATTAATTACATGATTTTGAGTCCAATTGCATCTTTAATTTCAAGTGTGATACAAGGATTCTACAACAATCAAGATTAAAAACCTTACCTTTAACCTTCCATGGCTGAATTTCTTTTTAATTCCTTGAGTTCTCTCTTTTATCTTCATTTAGATCTCATACACCCATTTCTCCAAAGCTTTTTCCAGCATAAAAGTTGGACTTCTCTTTCTCACTCTCTCTCTCGGTTCTTCTCTTTTCTTAAGCCCAGCACACATGCATCTCCTTTTCTTTTTGATTTCATTTCTTAGTCAACAACACAGCACACATGCACTCTTTTTTTTGATTTCCAGCACAACACTCTCACATGCACACACAAACAAATCCCTTTGAACACACACTTGGATTTCTCAGCACACCCTCACTTAATATACACCCATTATTTTTTATCCTTCCATAATTTAATTTAAGGTTAAGATTGATTTAATTAAATAATACATATTCTTAATAAGTCTTGATTAACATATAATTAAATTAACCATAACTAATCATAATTCTCTCATAACTTAAACAATCTAATTTGACTTCCATTAGGGCCCAATTAATTATATTTAAATTTATCAGTCTGAATCAGATTTTTAATCAAACTCCCAAAAGACTCCAAATAATAAATCAAACTTGTTGCCATTATTAATTTCGATTTCCTAAATCATTTAGGCCTTCAATTTCTGATCTGACTCCCAATTTCCGTCAATTAATTTATGTGTTCCAATTGGACACCCCATAAATAAATTTAATTCATAATGATCTTAATTTTGAATTCGTATAACTTAATTAACTCCAATTCGGACCCAATTAATCAAATCTAAATTTTACTAAACTGAAACGACTATTTAATTAAACTCCCAAATGGGCCCATAATTAGGATTAAATTAATTCAACTTCTTAACTTCACTTCCTTAAGCCATTTGGACCCTTAATTTTTAATTTCAAAATAAATCTTCAATAGAATCATATACGAGTCGGATTTCACAATTCTCATAAATTTCAAATTAAATTATAATACCCGACAATTAAATTTCAAATCCTCTTAATTAGTCAAGTGCTAATCAGCATACATGATGGGGTCATTACACTAGAGCAACCTTCGTATGGTATATAAACCTTACACCTAGCTCTATCCAAACTTGGCAACAAATGAAGGAGGTTTTTCATGCCCAATTTTTCCAAACAGAACCTGAGGTTTCCATGGCAAACTTGGCAAGATTGAGCCAAAAGACTGATGAGAAGGCTGCTCAGTTTATTGCTAGATTTAAAAAGGCACAAAACAAATATAGGGTCATGCTACTTGAGCCTGAATTTTTTAGATTGGCTCAAAATGGGTTGGAGTTTAGGCTTTGAAAGAAGTTTGATTCAACTGAGTTTCGAGACTTAGTAGAATTAACCTATAAGGTATCCAGGTATGAAACTTTACTTGAGGAGGAACAAGATCAAAGTAATGCATCATATAAGACCTATTATAGGGATCCTAACTATGAAATTGATGCAACAGAGATCATAGGAAAAGAACCTATGACTTGTGAAGCATTAATTCAGAAAGACAGTACAATAGACCAGCAGTTTAAAAAGAAAGACTTTCATAGGAAGTATTCTTTTGACTTAACAAAAGCATATGACATTTTTTATCATTTGCTTGCAGCAAATTTCCTGAAGTTACCAAAGGGAGTTAAGATCCTACCCCTGAAGAACTTAAAGGAAAACTGTATTGTAAATGACACAATTCTTGGTCTCATTTAACTAAAAATTGTATTGTTTTCCGATACAGGATCCAAGAACAGATTCAGAAAGGGAGGCTGAAGTTTCTAGCCAAGACTGAGAAAGCTATAAGAATTGACACCAACCCATTTTCAAAGATTAGGGAGGCTGTAGCCAATGTTGGCATGCCAGATTTTCAAAAATTATCCTTGAAGGAATTGGAGGAAATCACTATGCATATGCATGTAGCTAGCCAAGCTGCCTTCAAGAAAGACTCCAGAAGTTCACCAATAAGTGGACAAAACTCTGTAGGCCAAAGGGATGGCTTTAGTGAAGAAATACTAGATGATGACTCCCTCGAGGCAGCTGTAGTGCAAAGAATATGTCCTAGATGTAGGATCAGTTACAAATGGCTGAAGGGGCTCCCAGTTGATGGGAAGCAGTATTATAAAGATGTATAGAAGGATCGAAAGTCAACAAGCACTTATAATTGAAGGCCATATCCAACTGGCCCTAGACAGCACTCATCTTTGGCTGGTCTAGCAGATGCCAGGATGCAATCAAAGGGTAAGAGACCTCTATATGAGACTAGGCCACCCAATTATTACAGGGTAGACAACCAGCCTGAAAGGAAGCATGGATTCAATGCAAGGCATGGGACCAGGACTAATGATTGGCCCCTAAGGATTGCTTCGAAGACTACTTCAAAGAGGAGGACAACAAATCTAGCAGCCAGACCAGTAGGCGCATGTGTTCTAGGAGTTCCAGATCAATTTGTCATGCAGAACAAACCTAAGGAAATACCTATCCAAAGAAAGGCTTTTGTAGACCAGGAAAGAATGATCAAACCTCCCCTGGTGGCTCCAAATAGTTGGGGTGTTATCAAAGAACCCAAAAACAAAGGAGCCAGATGTGGTTCCTATGATTTCCAAGTCTCAAAGGAGGAAAATCCAAGGAAGATACACCCAATATCAGAAAGATCTGAAAGAAAGTGAAGAGAGCACTTCCATGGCACAAGCAAAAGGCCAGATAGATGGGGAGATAGGTTCGACGCCTACTTCCAAGATCAAGAGGAGTGCCAGCATGGAGAAGTTGGCTAAAGTTCATGTTGAACTAAGAGCCAAAGAAAATCCAGTTTAGCAGGCCTTGAGAAAGCTTTAATGGAAAGTGATGATGAAACGGATGAAGGGACTGAGCTAGGCCAAGAGAGAACATTGGCTGAAAATGAAATGTTTGAGGCCTTCATGGCTGAACAGACCTTTCTAGTTGACAAGCCAACAGACGTAGATCACCAACAGGCTGCTTCGAAGAAACCTGCTGGCATAGAGGTACCAGAATACAACATGGAAGATGTTTCTGAAATAACAAAACAAGCTAGTTTGGAAGGGAAACAAGTACATCCAGTAGTTCAATTTGGCTCCTTTCCTCCAGTACCAGCAAATATGGTATATGTATTGCCACAGGAATTCCAGGCTGAAGAAAGAAACCAAGAAGGTCATGAGGATGACCCCATTGCAGTTTCTAGTGAAGATTCATAGGTCAGCATGATTCAAGATGAGTCAGAAGTGGCTAAGCCGATGGAAATTGATGAGGAAAGTGCAGAGGTGAGCATTAACCTCTTATATCCTTTTGAGTACCCCACAATATCTATGACCCAGCACGTCAAGCCCATGTATATCAAGGCTTACTTCGATAGCATACAAATAAATAGGGTGTTAGTGGACAATGGTGTAGCAGTAAACCTGCTTCCAAGGTCCTCGTTGAAGAAGTTAGGGAAGAGCAACCCTAGGATGATCCCAACCAGCATGACCATTGTTGGTTTTGCTGGGGATAAGCAAATGGCTTAGGGCATTTTGCCTATCAACCTAAGTGTGGAAATCGAAGATTACATGACAGCATTCTTTGTTATAGATAGTAATACCAAGTATAATGTCTTGCTTGGCAGGAATTGGATTCACACCAACAAGTGTGTGCCTTCCTCTCTACATCAGAAGATGATGATAGCTTTGTGCAATGGGGAAACAGAGGAAATCAATACGGATCTGTAGCCTTTTATTGCTTGTGCTGATTTTGCTGAGGCCAAGCTATACACTAAAGGATTTGTACCGCTCAGTGTACTGAGGAAGCTTGATCGAACAGTTGAAGTGATGGCTGATGAGGAAGTAGCACACCGAAGCACTTAGTGCAGGAGAGTGCTAATGAAGAGTTCGTCACCAGAGATGACAATGATGTCTGGTTGTAGGCAAGAAGATAAGAACCAAGAAGCCAGACCTTTGGCCTTAATTAAGTTTTTAGCATTGGACGTAAAGTCAATAGTCCAGAAGGTACAGGGACAAGAGAGGAAAGCCATAATGATTGGTTGTAATCAAGAGCAACAAAAGGCCAGCCCTCTGGCCCTTGATAAGTACTGTGCATTGGACATTGATACAAAAGTCCAAAAAATACAATAAGAATAAGCCTTATGGACAAATTTTGTCTATGAGGAAGAAAGCAAAGATGTTGAACTAGAGAAGGTGGAAGTAGGGGTGTCCATGGTTCGGTTTGGGACGATTTGCAGTTCGGTTTGAACCCACCCGCATCTATGTGGCTTGGGGAAAAGTCAACCCGCAATCGCCCTCAATGCGGTTTGCGGTTTGTGCAGATAGGATTCGCGGATGTGTGGGCGGTTGTAAGCGGTTTGCGGATTGAACTTTTTTTTCAAAAATTTATTTTTAAACCTTTTTTTTTCTCCCATTTTGTCAATCTTTATTTTGGACCTTTTTCCTCTTATTTTCTAAAATGCTCCAACATTAATGATTAATGAATTAAAACTTATAAAAAAACTTATAAAATAAAAAACACAACAAATTCAATTCATAACCTAAACAAATCATTCAAAATCTACATTCATCCTTCATAACCCAAATAAAAAAAAAATCATGTATTGAAAATTCTACATTCATCATTCCTAACCCAAAAAAGTAAATAAATAAATAAATAATTCTTCATTAACTTAAAAATTTGTTAACTTACATTCATCCAAAACCAAAACGCAATTAAAAAAAAATTCTTGTCAAACTTCATTCAATACAAACCCATGAAATAAAATTAAAACATTTCTAAGATATCAAACTTCATCTGCCTGAATCACATCCAATCCAACTTTCACAAATTCCAATTCCAATTCCAATTCTAATTCCATGCATTTGGTTGATGAACCCTGCACAAAAACAAATTGAAAAAAATATAAACATTAATCTTCAATTATCGTAAGAAATGAAAAGATAAACAAATGTCTATCTATTGCATCTCAATATAGTAAGAAAATGTGTTAAGTATATGAAAAAAATTACCAATGAGCAAATGGATATTAGACATCAATTATGGCATCAACATTATAGGTTGAAGTTGAAGATGAGCTTGACTTCAAAGTACCTAATTAGGAGTCAACAAGAGAAGATTAATAAAACTTATATTAGAAAATGAACAATACAAATAAAAATGAAGATAAATAAATTCTCATTTACCTGAGTCATATTGCTCAAATTCTTCCACATCATCCATTGCCTTTCGAACAGAAATTGCAAGGTTGCTTCGAAGCCAATTTTGAGTACATACAAGAGCTTCAACCATAAAAGCCGAGAGTGAACTACGAAATGGGTCAAGAATATGCCCTCCCGTACTAAAAGCTGACTCCGATGCAACGGTAGAAATAGGCATGGCCAACACATCCCTTGCAAGTTGCGATAGCACCCTACATTTGGTTGCATTCACCTTCCAATAATCCAAAATCTCAAATGCTTGATTCTTTTCAAAATGTTCAACCTTGGATAAATATTGTTCCAATTCCGACTTAGATCCACTAGTGCATCGCCCCTCCAAATAGGAATTAAATTGGGAGTCAACTAAAGAATAGGGATCATCATCATCATCAACTTCCACCATATTCACAACTTCACTCACACTTGAAAGTTTCTCATTTGAAGGATAAAGTGTGACATAATGGCTATACAAACAACTCAAATAACTCTTAACCTTGTCTACCATCTCTTCCACCTTCCTATTATCTCCAAGAAATAAATTGGAAAAACAAAACTCCAAGTATATCATTTTTTTGGTAGGATCAAGAACCACCGCAACATTCAACAACAAATTGATTTTAAGCCTCATAGTCTTTGCCATTGTGCTCAAAGTATCATCATCCTTCAAAATTAATTGGTTAATTTTGCTTTCAATAACAAACCTCTCTTTGTAAAAAGCATTGGAAGTAACAAAGAGAGACCCCGGAAATTTCTTAGTTGAACATAAAATAATTTTAGAAACCTCAAAAAACTTCTACACTTTTTCCAATCCAACTCATTCGGACTTCTTCTTATGCCACCATCAACATACTTGAAATAAGGTTCAAAGTTGGAATCCACAAACTTCAATCGGTTAAAAGCCTTCTCATACCTTTCGACAGCCTCTAACATCAAATAGGTAGAGTTCCACCTAGTTGGTACATCTAGGCATACAAGAGCTTTTGAATAAAGTTTGAGTGTGGCCACACACTTCTTAAAAACATCATGCCTATGAGGAGAAGACCTCACATATCTCACCGTAAGTCTAATGTTGGCAATAGAATCATCTATTTTTTTCAACCCATCACTCACAACGAGATTAAGAACATCTGCACAACAAAGCATATGAATAAAATCATATTGCAAAGTAGTCCCCTTCCAATCTTTGGTTATCATTTTCAAATATTGAATGGTAAGATTATTAGAATAGCATTATCAACTGTTAAGGTGAATATGCTATCAATGTTCCACTCAATCAAACACAACTCAATTTTTCGACCCAATGTTTCTCTTTTGTGATCCTCAACTTGTTGAAAATTTATGATTCTTTTTTGAAGTTTCCAGTTATCATCAATGAAATGAGCAGTCCAACACATGTAACACAAATTCTGAATAGATGTCTAAGTGTCCGTAGTAAAGCAAATTCTACGACCCTTCATGGCCTTCTTTAACTTGTCCCTTTCATTCTTGAATATATTGAGCACTTCTCTAGACATGGTTTGACAAGAGGTAATTGGTGTGAATTTCAGTTGCATGACATTACAAAATCTTCTAAACCCAACACCCTCCATAAATCTAAATGGCAACTCATCAATGACCACCATTTCTGCAAGAGCCCTTTTACAAGTATCAAAATTAAAAATTGTTGCTACAACCTCAACACCCTCTTCATTTTGTTTCGGTTTAAGATTTAATGTTTATTGACCATCTGTATCCCTATTTGGATATTCTTTACAATTGGCTGTATGACCCCTCAAATTGCTAGTCCTATGAAGTCTAGAGTTAGCCATATACTCTTTCTTACAATATTTACATACGGCTCTACACTTCCCATCGGTCCCTACAACCTTGTCAAAATGATCCCAAACTGTGGATGGTGCTCTCCCCCCTCCACCTTCACTCTTTCTCTTTGGGGGCCTAGAAGGCTTAGGTTCAGATTCAGGTTCGGGTTCGACTAAGAGGGGATTCATTTGAGAATTAGAGGATTCCAGAGGTACAAGATTGATTGCAGGAGATTGAATACTATCCTCCATTCAAACTGGATTACAACAATACAGTCACAGATTCAATTTTACGGACACAGATTCAATTTTAATTTTAATAACAGATTGAATTCCAAAATTATACAAACACAGACAGATTTAATTCAAAAATTAAATAAAATATTTAAATAACAGATTTAAATAATAGATTAAATAATAGATTTAAATAACAGACAGATTTAATAACAGATTTAATTCAACAGATTTAATTCCAAAAGTTAACAGATTGAATCAAATTAAATCAAAAATTAATTCCAAAAAAACATATTTAATTTTAATAACAGATTAAATTCCAAAAAAAAAAAAAAACATCTAATTCAATACAGATTCAACACATTTTAATTTTAATTTAAATAATAGATTCATCACAGATTTAATTCAATCCAATACCACAGATTTAATTCCAAAAACACAGATCTGTTGCAACAAACAAAAAAAATAAATAAATAAACATAAACAGATCTATGAACTGATACTCCATTTAATTCAACAGATTTAATTCCAAAAATTAACACATACATTAAATCAAAAATTAAATCAAAAAAACACATACATTCCAAACAAACGCAGACAGATCTGTTGCTAAAAACAAAAAAAAAATTAACAAATTTGATATGTTGCAAAATAAATCAAAGATCGGGGAGAGTGAAAAAGAGACAGAGATAGAGAGAGAGGCTTACTTGTGAGGTCGATTGGTGCGATGAGAGAGAGTCGATCAGTGTAGATACAAAACCAGAGAGAGAGAGAGACTGTGAGATGAGAGAGTGAGAGAGACAGATCAGAGACAGAAAGATTTGATATATTGGAAAAAAAACCAAAGATCGAGAAGATAGAGACAGACAGAGACTGAGATTCAGAGAGGAGCTTACCTGTGAGGTGTGCGATGAGGTTGATCAGTCGATTAGTCCATCTTGAAACGAGAGAGAGAGAGAGAGAGAGAGAGAGAGAGAGAGTCAATCAGTGGGTGCATGCAGTGGAGATGAAAATGGCGAGAGTGAGAGTCAGAGTGAGAATGAGAGACAGACTGAGATAGATAGAGTGAGAGATATATAACGATTTGTGGAGAAGTAGTTTGAAAATACTCTTTAGATCCTGGGGGACGCTCGTGATCCTTGGCTAGTCACCTGAAAAGGGATGAACACTCCGGTCGGGGGTGCCAGAATTAGCACTCCAACGGATAAGTCAGTGTATACTCTCTTGATTGCTTGTATCTTAAGTTAAGTATACTAATTCTCACATACCTTTCTTCGACTGTGGTTCCTCTATTTATACTCGCTTCCTGGGCCTCGGGGCCTGGCCCACATTTCGCCCATTATCGTCTTATTTATTCGGCTCCATAATTCAATAGCTATTCAGCCTATTTATCGTATTTGGCCTCCTGACCATGCAGGATAGGGCCGAATAATGTCTGTCTCCTAGGCCTCCAAGTGTACTTCGCTTATCTGATTCCGCTAATTATTTGGCTCCCACAATTGCCCCCCAAACTCCCCATTAACGACAATTAATTGGCGTGTTTGGTTTCGAATTTGAAAAGTCAAAAGAAAACATAAGTTAGGCGGCTTCACCTATCCCAATGTGAATGTCAGAACGCACACGCCTTTCGGTCATCATTATACGTTCCCGCCTCATTCGTGCATTTCTTGCATTTATTACAATTTGAAACTCCGGTCTCTTTGAATGCATACTTTTTGAATATTTGAGCCTCCTGGACTGCCAGACAGTACTCCTCCTCTGTCTTGCATCCTCTGCAACTTCTTCCCGTATCTTCTTGTCTCATTTGCCTCTCGTAAGTTTTTTTCTCTTCTTTTTGTAATCTTATTTTCCATGTTTATTTTCGATTTAGCATTCCCTTGAATCCTTGCTAGAATGGCTAAGCATTTGAAAGACCTCTTTTCTCAGGGTCGTATTGCTGGGTTCCGACGGCATTTTTCTATCCTTGACGATGTCCATTTGTCTCTCGTGACGGACAATACTCTTGATATAGAGAGGGATGATAAAAATACAATCGTCTTTCTTCTCTTATCCATTGCAGAGGGCGGAGTCCATTTTCCTCTACACCCATTTCTTAGGGTCGTCCTCTGCCATTGGCATTTGATTCCTTCCCAACCCAATGTGAATTTTTTTCGAATCATAATGGGAGTCGTAAAGTGGAACCGGCGCCTTAGGATCAACCTTGGCATTCCTGCCATTCGGCACTGCTATGCTTTAGCCAAATCCTCCGGTCGGCATAGGTGCTACTTTCCCAGGGCCAAGGACACTGACCATCACTTGGTAACCATGCTTGCCAGCTCTGGCAAATGAGTTGATAGGCGAAGGCAAAGATCGCCTAGACCCTATACCCAAACGGAGGGGCGAACCAGGTTGCCGTGTCCCTCCTTGTGTTTTTTTATCCTTCTTTTACTCGGCTTTTTCTCCAAGTCTAATCCTTTGTTTATGTAGGCAACAGTTTGAAGAAACTTCTGATCTCGACCGACGACACAGTCCTTGTAGAAATTAAGACTGCACTCAAGTTTTTTGGCCGTCCAAACGTATAGAAGCAAGGGAGAGCCGCACATATACTCCTGTGGTACGAGCCGACTTACACTACATTCTCGGCCGTGGACAACATTCTGATCCTATCCAGCGAACAACATCTTACGGCTCTTGTCTTCCCCAACTTCAAAAACCTTAGGCAAATTGGTTTTGAAGCTTCTAATTTGGAGCGAGACGTAGAGCCGGCGGTCGAGGTAATTGTCAAACCAACAAGAGAGTTTGCTGCGAAAGCCGAAGAGGTCGACGAGGCTCTAAACTCAGCGTTTGAGGCAGCCGGTCTTAACCAATCAAACTCTCCGTCCATTTTGGGTCGGGGGGAATTTTCCTTTAGAGATATTTTTACTGGTTTGGAAGATCTTCCCGGCTCCTATTTCGAGAATATGGCGAAGGAATCTCTTTCCCAACTGGCACGAAAAAAGAACGTCGAGCGTCTGGCCGCTCGTCAAAGGGCCGAGGCCATTAATTCCAAACCTGCCCTCCCTGAATCCTTCGAGCCGATTGTTGTGGTTGAAACTACTCAAACTTTTTCTATCGAGACGGAACAGTCAGTCAAACAGTTGACTCTAGAGGCCAATAAGGGGAGGGAGAAGCGACCTACCGATTTTGAGGCCGTCTCTGAAGAAAACCCAGTCGAAAAACGGCCACGCTTGGAGGAGTCAGATGTGGTTGTTCCTTTTGTGGTTCAACCGAAGATAAAGAACATGCCGATCTCCTCTGACGCATCAGCTATGAAAGACCTAGCCGTGGCATTGAGCCTGGCTTCATCGGTCTCGTTGCCGGCTGATAAGGCGGCTTTCCGCTCGAAGCTAGACGTGTTGGCAATTTCATTAGCCGCTTAGACAGCTCTTCTGGTATATACCTTGATCCTGTCTTTTGCATTTCTGCGTATTTTGTTTTGATTTTAATTTTTTGTTTTACAGACAGTCGGAAGGGTAGTCGAGATAGGGCAGCGCCAGCACAACGTCATCGAAGAAATTGGCCGTTTAAGATCGAAGGTTGAGGGTGAAAGGAGTAGGACCGACTTCGAAGCGGCGAGGGCGACGATGGAGAGTGCAAGGGCGGAGGTCAAGATGGAAAGAGTGAAAAATGATAAACAACAGAGATTGGTCACCGAGCAGAGGGCAAACGTGAGCGATGAAGCGCTCAAGTAGGCCCAAGAGGTGATTGCCAGGTTGGAGACCGAATTAGAAGAATCGAAGAAGGCAAAAGAAAAGACCGACTCTGAGACTTCCAAGGTGTACGAGGCCGGGCAAGGCGCTGCCCTTGTAAACTACGTGGAGGAAGTTCCTAAATTTGAGAACCGAGGATTCAAGCATGGCTGGCTCAAAGCCCTTGCTGCTGTAAATGTGACGTTGGCTATGCCGATTCCGTACGAGCAAGTGGACATCGAGCAGCTGGAGTCTGACCCCGAGGACCTCGAGGATTGATTAGGACGACATACTGGTTATTTTTGCCAAGGATTTTCAATGTATTTTATTTTATTTTATTTTATTTTTTCTCAGGGTGATCTTCATGTATAAAGTGATACTTTATCTGTATTCAGTTTATCAATGAAATTTTCCCTTGCTTTGCATTATGTCTGTACTTAATTGCCGTTATCAATGAATAGACAATCATTCTATTAAAAAGATGGATAATTCAAAAATTGGGAAATATTCATGATTCAGACTTTGGATTAATCGAATAGGTTTAAGAACATGCCCTTGCATTATGTGTGAATGGTGAAGGCATGAGATCCTTTCGGCTTCGTAAAATGGCTAAAGCATGATCCTTTCAGCTCAAGGCCAAGGGATTTAGCCGATTCGAGTAAAGAGCCATTGGCTGTTAGGATTAAGGAATCTGCCCTTGCCTCAGTTATGAACTGGAACGCCGAATGAGTCCGGTTCGTGAAATGGCTGAGGCACGATCCTTTCGGCTCAAGGCTAAGGGATTTAGCCGATTCGAATAGAGAGCCATGCCCTTGCATTACGTGTGAATGGTGAAGGCATGAGACCCTTTCGACTTCGTGAAATGGCTGAAGCACGATCCTTTCGGCTCAAGGCCAAAGGATTTAGCCGATTCGAGTAGAGAGCCATTGGCTTTTAGGATTAAGGAATCTGTCCTTGCCTTAGATATGAACTGGAACACCGAATGAGTTCGGTTTGTGAAATGGCTAAGGCACGATCCTTTTGGCTCACGGCTAAGGGATTTAGCCGATTCGAGTAGAGAGCCATTGGCTGTTAGGATTAAGGAATCTGCCCTTGCCTTAGATATGAACTGGAACACCGAATGAGTCCGGTTCGTGAAATGACTGAGGCACGATCCTTTCGGCTCAAGGCTAAAGGATTTAGCCGATTCGAGTAGAGAGCTATTGGCCGCCAGGATTAAGGAGTCTACCCTTGCCTCAGCTATGTATTGGACCGCCGAATGATACCGCTGAATGAGTCCAGTCAGGATTAAGGAATTGCCCTAGTTTGGGGTGAATCTAGAAAGCCGAAAATTGACGGCTTATGGAGTGCGTGCATTAATGAGGTCGCCTCGGGAACGCGGTGCACCCATGAATTACTTAGAGAGGGGGTTGTGCCCAAACAAAACTCAACCCTGTATGTAGAACGTGGACAGCGAAGAGTGAATGTCTAGTAGACTATTCTTCAACAGTAAAAAGGAATGCAGGACACTAGCAGAGCTGGACTCAATGAATCGAAGTGGAAAACCTCCTCGAACGGGAGTTAGAGCATCTGTTGAGCATGAGAGGCATCATTTTCCTCATCGCAGGTCACCCAGAAGGAAGAAACGCCAACGGGGAAGGTCCCCTCGTCCGTGCAGCGAAGCCAGTGGGCCACCATGCCCATTGAGTTTTGGTAGTTTTTGTCGACAACAAACCGATGATGGAGGCGGATTCAATCATTTGAGATCCAAATATGGCAATCGAATTTGCACAACAGATTTTTTCGCCAAAAGTTCAGCAGTCGATGGTTGGTCGACGAGACTTCGAAGTGTTCTGAGAAGGCATCCATAGGGCGGTGAAGGGGCTATACACCGCCTAAAAAATCAGTATGTGCTTTCGTGCTACTCAGCGGGAGATAGGGCAGAAGGATGAACGTATTCGAAGCCTGGAAACTCGTGCGGAGAAAGCCGAGCGCGAGCTGAGAAAGGTCAAGACTGGTGGGGAACAGTCAACCAGAAAGTCTAACCCAATCGTGGAAGAAAGGGTGACCCAACGGCTAATAAGTCATGCGATCGCCGATCGAGATACGACTAGCATGTTTGCGATTGAGTCCACCAAGACAAGGGCTTACGAAAAAGGCTTCCACGAAGGCCAGAAGGTTAGAATTGAGAAGACCAGGGAAAGACTCGCCGAGGTCTGCCGATGCGAGAATTGGGGATTTCGGCACGGGTGGATCGAGGTGCTTAAGGCCGCGGATACCCTCCGTGCAGTAGGTGTTCAGTCGGCTTCACCGTTATATCATCACCACAATCTTCCCTTCGAGGCGTACGAGATAGAGAAGAACGATGATGAAGGTGGCGCTAAATAAAACCTTATGTAAAAATAAATGCATTTTGTATTTTATGAAATTATTGTTTAATTAATAATGTATTCGAAGCCAATGTAATGTATTCGCAATTAGTCTAATGAGAACATATATTTTTCGGAATGTTTCACTGTTGTGCCAACTAATTCAAGAGTGGATTTAACTATGATTGTATGATCTTTTTATTTTAGATCGATTTGTTCATAAAATGTCCATGACCATGACTTCAATAGTCTGCACAATCGATTTGTTCATAAAAGGGCGCTCCAAATCCGGAGTCTTAATCGGCCCAAAAGTGTCATGCACTGATGGGGCTCCGAATTCGGAGGCTTAAGTCTTGGCCAATCGTGACATCCACGAAGAATGCTCCGAATCTGGAGTCTTAATTGGCCCAAAAGTGTCATTTACTGATGGGGCTCCGAATTCGAAGACTTGGCCAATCGTGACATCCATGAGGCACGCTCCGAATCTGGAGTCTTAATCGGCCTAAAAGTGTTATGCACTGATAGGGCTCCGAATTCGGAGACTTGGCCAATTGTGACATCCACGAGGCGCACTCCAAATCCGGAGTCTTAATCAGCCCAAAAGTGTTATGCATTGATGGGGCTCCGAATTCGGAGACTTGGCCAATCGTTACATCCACGAGGTGCGCTCCGAATCCGGAGTCTTAATCGGCCCAAAAGTGTCATGCACTGATGGGGCTCCAAATTCGAAGGCTTAAGTCTTGGCCAATCATGACATCCACGAGGCGCGCTCCAAATCCAGAGTCTTAATCGGCCCAAAAAGTGTCATGCACCGATGGGGCTCCGAATCCGGAGACTGGCCAATCGTGATATCCAAGAAAGGCGCTCCGAATCTGGAGGCTTTAATCGGCCCAAAGGTGTTATGCGCCGATGGGGCTCCAAATCCGGAGACTTAATTTGGCCAATCGTGATATCCACGAAGGGCGCTCCGAATCCGGAGGCTTTAATCGGCCCAAAGGTGTCATTTACCGACGGGGCTCTGAATTCGGAGACTTAATTTGGCCAATCGTGATATCCACGAATCCGAATCTGAATCCAGAGGCTTTAATCGGCCCAAAGGTGTCATGCGCCGATGGGGCTCCAAATCCGGAGACTTAATTCGGCCAATCGTGATATCCACGAAGGGCGCTCCGAAACCGAAGGCTTTAATCGGCCCAAAGGTTTCATTCATTGATGGGGCTCCGAATCCGAAGGCTTTAATCGGCCCAAAGGTGTCATGCACCGATTGGGCTACAAATCTGGAGACTTGAACTGAATCGTGCAGTGAAGAAATGAGACACTTTGCATTGCAAAAGTGAAAGATGTACAAGTATCAAGCCCCACAAGTTGGGTCAATGATTGAATTTATGTAAATGCGTTGAATTCCAAGGCCGTGGCAGTCTCCTTCCCGACATGTCTTTGAGCCAATATGCCCCTACTCCCACAATCAAATCGACCTGATAAGGGCCATCCTAGTTAGGACCCAGTTTTCCATCAACCGGTTTCCTAGCAGCTGGGAGTACTTTCTTCAGGACCAACTCTTCTGGGGTGTAGTGGCGCAACTGAACACGTTGATTATACGACTTAGCAAGCTGCTGTTGATACCGCGCCATGGATGCAAGGGCACGGTCTCTTCGTTCTTCAATCAAAATCAAATCCAAGGCCAACATTATGTCGTTTTGGCCCATATCAAAAAATTTTGATTTCAAGGTTGGGAGGCCGATCTCCAGGGGTATGATTGCCTGGGTTCCAAAGCATAGAGCAAACGGCGTTTTCCCAGTAGATTACCTCGGCGTAGTTTGATGAGCCCACAACACACTCAGCAATTCTTCGACCCATTTACCTTTAGCTTTCTCCAGCCTCTTCTTGATGCCATCCAAGATGGATTTGTTAGAGACTTCAGCTTGACCATTGCTTTGTTGATAAGCTGGCGTGGAAAAGTAAGGCCGGATACCATACTTGCTGTACAACTCTCGGTAGACGCCACAATCAAACTGGGTGCCGTTGTCTGAGATAAGTGCTCTTGTAATGCCGAATCGTGTTATGATATTTCTCCAAACAAAGTGTTCACGTCGGTATCTCGGATGTGCGTTAGTGCTTCCGCTTCTACCCATTTTGAGTTAATGGCGGAGGCTAGGCAAGCCAGGGCATCTGCATGTGTGTTCTAATAATGTATTATCTGATTCAATTCATGATGGCCAAATTTTGCTAGCAAGGAGTTAGCCGTTTTCATGTAAGCCGCCATACGGTCATTTCTTGCCACGTACTCCCCCTTTAGCTGATTGATCACCAGTTTTGAATCACAAAATACAAGCAAACGCTGAGCCCCCAGAAGATGTGCATTCCACAAACTGGTTAAAAGGGCTTCGTATTCGGCTTCGTTATTTGATGCTTCGAAGCCAAGCTTGACGGCTTGGTCAATTATTGCACCATCGGGAGCCATGATTACTACTCTGGCTCCACTGCCCCGTTGATTGGATGATCCATCACAGTACAACTACCAAATGTCCCCGACATAAATTCTCCAGCTCGGCTTAGGTCAAATTTCATCAGTCTTGAAGTCGGCAAGAACCCCAGTGAATTCGACAATAAAGTCGGCAAGCACCTGTCCCTTGATTGAGGTTCTAGGTAGAAACTAAATATCATACTGGCCGAGTTCAAGAGCCCACTTTGAAACGTGTCCTGATGCTTCTGCACTACGTAGTACTGATCGGAGGGGGTAATTTGTTAGCACCCCGATGCTATGCCCCTGGAAGTAATGCATCAGTTTCCTTGCCACCATGACTAGGGCTAGGATGAGTTTTTCCAGCGAAAGGTAGCGTGTTTCGGCGTCAACCATTGCCTTGCTCACATAATACACTAGTCGCTGCTCCCCCAGCTCTTTCTTTATTAGTACGGCGCTAACGGCCCAGTCGGAAACTGCCAGATACAAAATGAACGGGTCACCTGCCGAAGGTGTTGTCAAGAGTGGCACTGATCGGAGGTAGGTCTTAAGGCCGTTGAAAGTGGCTTCATACTCGGTGGACCATTCGAAAGCCCTGCCCTGCCGCAGTGTATGAAAGAATTGTCGGCAGCGATCTATGGACCGACTGATGAACCTGTTGAGTGCGGCGGGCATCCCCATCAACTTTTAAACCTCTTTCACTGAACGAGGGGAGCCAAGCTCCAAGATTGTTGTGATTTGCCTCAGGTTGGCTTCTATTCCTCGGTGGTTGACAATGTAACCCAATAATTTGCCAGAGCCGATCTCAAACGCACATTTGGAAGCGTTCAGCTTCATTTTGTATTTGCGTAGAATGCTGAATGTCTCTTCCAGATCGACTAGATGAGTTCGCTCTTCTTTGGAGTTGACCACCATGTCATCAATGTACACTTCCATAGTATGGCCGAGTTGCTCCTTGAACATGGCAGTGACCAGTCTTTGGTAAGTTGCCCCTGCATTCTTCAGTCCAAAAGGCATAACCATATAACAGTAGGTTCCTCTTGAGGTGAGGAATGCAGTCTTGTCTTGGTCCTCCGGATGCATGGCGATTTGATGATAGCCTCTGTAAGCATCGAGGAAGCTCATACGCTAATGGCGTGCCGTCGCATCTACAAGTTAGTCAATTCTGGGTAGAAAAAAAAAATCCTTTGCAGGCCTTGTTTAGGTCCGTGAAATCAATGCACACTCTCCAAGTCCCATTTTTCTTCTTCACCACCACAATATTAGAGAGCCATGTAGGGTAGGTCACTTCCCTGATTGCCCCAGTGTCAAGCAACCGATCAACCTCTTCAACAACGACGACAGTGTGCTCTGCGGCCAACCGCTGGCTCTTTTGGATAATCGGCTTGCATTTAGGGTCAACATTTAGACAGTTCTGTGAAACAGTCGGATCTACACCCGGCATCTCATATGGAGTCCATGCAAATGCATCAAGGTTGCCGAGAAGGAAGGAAATTAGCTGGTGTCTATCGGCTTGATTTAGAGAGGTGCTGACCATGAAGAACCTGTCTGGGTTTCCGTCGATTTCAACTCGATCCAGGGCTTCCGTGGCCTTTTCACTTGGGAGCCGCCCAACATCATCGAGGCTCTCTCAATCCGGCACCTCAATAGAATTTACTTGTAACTCTTTTGGCTTCTTTCTAGCAAGGAGACAACATTCTTGTGCCGATTTCTAGGAGCCACAGATTTGCTCAATGCCGCGTTCTGTCGGGAAGCATAGCAACTGATGATAGGTACTTGGCACGGCCTGCATGGTGTGTAACCAAGTTCGCTCCATGATGAGATTATGCGGCGATGGCAGCTTGATGACCAAGAATTCCACATCCACTGTTCGGGAGCCCGCTCAAACGGGTAGTGTGATTTTCCCCAGCAGGTATTCCAGATTAGCGCTGAAGACAAAAAATGGATAAGGAGCCGGAGAAAGATCCGATTCGGAGAAGCCGAGTTTGGCGAATGTCTTGTTATACATAACTTCTGATGTCCTCCCCGGATCAATGAGTACGCGCTCAATGGTGAATCGGTTTACGCGTAGCTCGACTACCAAGGGATCAATGTGGGGGAGTGTCACTCCGGCCAAATCTGAATCATCGAAAGTGATGCTCATGGCTTCATAGGGCCGTTTAGCCAAGGTGAGTTGATTTTGAGGTTCGGGATTCGACCGGATCGTATGTACCGAGGATGACATTGGCAGACTGTATATCATATGGATCACACCGAGTGGAGGTGAATCCTGTCTTACGGCTACTGCTTTGGTTGAGTTGCCCTTTCGGACGTACTGTTGTAGCCGACCATCTTATACCAATTCCTCCAGATGATCCTTCAATGCATAACAACTCTCAGTATCATGGCCATGATCCTTGTGATATTCGCACCGCCTATCCCATCTTCTCGTGTAGGGAGGTCCCACCGTTTTGGATGGCCATTTGAAGAATGTAAGGTGTTTGACTTTGGATATAACCGCGCTGGTTGGCTCTGATAACTCCATATATTTCTTGTCAGCGCGCCTTGTGCGCCTGCTATCGACTTGCAGTTATTCATTTGTTTGGTGGGAGCATTGGTCACTTGATCGGCGAGAATCCCGCCTCTTGTCTCGTTTAACCCGATGTCGTGGTTCAGGGCTCTGAGGTGTTACTGAATTTAATGGCTGAGCAATTTCAGAAGGAGCCGTCTTGTTGGCCACATTTCCGGCTTTAACCCACAGGGCGTCATCTTCCAGTTTACAGTATTCCTCAATTTTCTTCATCAACGACCAGATTGTTTTGGGGGGCCGTCTGGTCAAAGAGCTGTGGAGGGCACTGTCGGGATGTAATCCCATCTTGAAGGCAGTGATGGCCATGGAGTTATTGCAAGCATCATCTACTAGATTAAAACACTCCCAACACCGTGCCGAATATGCACGAACGGTTTCCCCCGGTTGAATCTACATTGCCTAGAGGGAATCGGCTTGCTTTGGCTAGACCTCATTGGTGATAAACCTTGCCCTGAAGGATTTTTGGAGTTGGTGGAAGCTCTTGATCAAAGTCGGCTCCAGTTTATAATACCACCTAATAGCTAGTGGTCCCAAACTGCTCGGAACTATTTTGCACATGAGAGCCTCGTCGTCTGCATGCAGCGTCATGGCTTGCTTGTAATGGCGGATGTGATCGGTGGGGTCTAATTTACTGTCATAAAAGGTGAAGGACGGTGCTTTGAATTTCTTGGGTAGCACTGCCCTCGCAATCCATCATACAAAGGGATCGTACTGGTCTTCTTCGCCTGAACTGTTTCTTCTTCGCTTGGGCTTTATATGTGGACTCTCTTTAGAGGAACTGGTAGTTTTGGGTCGTCCCTTCTTCTTGGGCTCCGAGGATAATGAGTCGAAGTCGCTATCAGTGTTTTGTTGTCGGGCTCGAGGTCGTCGACCACCTGCCCCCAAAGTTCGTTCCGGATCTTGTAGTACAGCTTGTTTGGACTTCGCCACTTCCAAGGCCAAATCCTGATGGAGACGTTCGTTCTCAGTGATCATGTTCTCCAACCTCTGTTCATCTCGCTTTGATTGTTCCATGAGTCCTTGCATTGTCTCATGCACTGAAGTCAAGGGTGAGGCGAAGTTCAAGGCGCGTCTCACGACGATACTCTCCGGTCCAAGCATGTTTGTTGGAGTGAGGTCGTCTCTCTGTGTGGTTTCATCAGTGACTATCGGAGGGTCTTCCGTTACGCCCGCCATGGATGTATTTGAGTATTCCCACAGATGGTGCCAATTGCGAAGAAGTGGTTTGAAAATACTCTTCAGATCCTGGGGGATGCTCGTGATCCTTGGCTAGTCACCTGAAAATAAATGAACACTCCGGTCGGGGGTGCCGGAATTAGCACTCCAACGGATAAGTCAGTGTATACTCTCTTGATTGCTTGTATCTTAAGTTAAGCATACTAATTCTCACATACCTTTCTTCGACTGTGGTTCCTCTATTTATACTCACTTCCTCGGCCTCGGGGCCTAGCCTACCTTTTGCCCATTATCCACTTATTTATTCGGCTCCATAATTCAATAGCTATTCAGCCTATTTATCGTATTTGGCCTCCTGACCATGCAGGATAAGGCCGAATAATGTCTGTCTCTTAGGCCTCCAAGTGTACTTCGCTGATCTGATTCTGCTAATTATTCGGCTCCCATACAATTGATTAGGGTTTTTTTTTTTTTTTTTTGAATTGTCAGATTTGAAGGAAAAAAAAAAGGAGGGGTTTATTGAACAGTTAGATTTGACCACAAAAAAAAAAAAAAAAGAGTTTTATGCAAGCGGGTTGGGCGGGTGCGAGTTAAACCCGCAACCCGAAAATTAGATAAAATCCAAATCGCACCTTACCCTAATGTGTTTGTGAAACCGCCCATACGTGCGCAGTTCGGATCGGGTAGGGCGGTTTGGGTGGGTCGGATAACCCTATGCCCAGCCCTAGGTGGAAGCAGAACAAAATGAAGAAGTTGCTTTGAAGGTAAAGGAAGTCAAAAGAGAAGCATCAGTAAATGCTCAAGTACAAGACCCTCTGAAAGAAGTCAACTTAGGGGAAGGTTCTACACAGCAACCCACCTACATCAGTGCTTGGTTAAGTCCCATTGACAAGAACCAGTTGTTGGTAGTCCTAAAGCAATATAAGGATTGTTTTACGTGCTCTTATAATGAATTGCCTAGATTGGATAGGTCATTAGTGGAACATAGGCTCCCTATGAAGCCTAATTTCAAACCACAGAAGCAAAAACCAAGACGGATGAGTCCTGAAGTGGTTCAAAAAGTGAAAGAGGAGATTCTTAGGATCCTTAAGGCAAGCTTCAGTAGAACAGCCAGGTATGTTGAATGGTTGTCTAATATTGTGTCTGTAGTTAAAAAGAATGGCAAGATGAGGGTATACATCTGTCATGACCTAACCCGTCCCTATGGATTAAGGTCATAACCAGCCAATAATCAAGAGATTACCTACGACCTTAAACCTAATTAAACATATATCAATAGTGATAAGGGGCCAGAGTGGAAGCAGACTTAAAATAAGAAAGAAAAAAAATCCAAGCTGTGCTTACATGATAAGGAAAAACATTTCATAAACAGTCTGTAATAACTCACACATAAAGACAAAGTTAATATCTTATACGTCCAGGAACTTCAAGACATGCAGTCAGCCAAACAAAACAAACTTATGTACATGGGTGATCCAACGTATTCACCAAGGTAACAAAAGGGCAAACAAAAGAAACAAAACAAAGTCTCGTACGTGAAACGTTCGGACTGACTCCACAAGACTTGACTTTGTCTCACATACTTCACCGAGGCTGGGTTTGGACATCTCTTTGCTCACATACACACATATGAATGAGAGCGAGCGGAAGCCCAGTGAATAATATAAAATAAAGAGTTACATGAATGAAGTTCATATCGGACATATCGAATGACCTTAGGCCCATTCCCATTACTATCTAGTACATCGAACGGCCTCGGGCCTAAACATATCAAACGGCCTCAGGCCCATTTCATTCATATCAAACGGCCTTTGGCTCAATTCATTCATTAGCATAACGAATGTTCGTTCACATTGCAAATAGCAAATCCATGAAACTTATATAAGAGTAAGCTTTTGGAAAGTGTAGCATACTTTAAAATATCCTTATTAAGACATTACTCACAGTGTTCTACCGATAGATTTGTTCTTGCGCTTGAGTCTACAGATTTAATAACACATTGGGTCACAAGCAATTCGATTCGTTCTTACTTTATTTATTTCTCTTAGGCCTCTTTTTATCTCTTTAGTTCATTTACAATGCTCAATGCATGCCTAAGAGCACTTAGAAATGAAAGAGAATGGAAAATGAAATACAAAACAACTTTTCAAAATTTCTGAAACAGAGTTCTCCGCTTAAGCACAGCTTTGGTCGCTTGCGCGGACCCCTTTGCCCTGCAAAAGTACTGGTTACGTGTAATTCACGCTCAAGCGAGATTCTTAATGCTCGAATGAGGAGTCTTCACAAAACAGGGTTCGCTCGAGCATAAAGTTTGTCGCTCGAGCAACCGTGCAATTTCTACAAAACTTCTGGGGGCCAAATTTTCACGCTTGAGTGAGACTTTCCTCGCTCGAGCGGACTGGTCAAATTCTGAGTTTTCCAGAATTCTGTTTAAAGCTCAAAATACACTTCCAAAGGTCCAAAGCTTGCATATTTTGCACCAAATTATGGAAGAACAATGTCTAGCATGAAAACATGGGTAATTCAAAATCAGTTGACCAAAAATCATGATCCATATTTCAAATCCTTACAAACTCTTCTTGTAATTTCAAAACTCATGCAATTAAGCCTCCAATTTTCATGAATCATGTATGCATGTAAAATATTTACTCCAATTCCACTTCAAATGCTACAAATGATGCTCAAGGTTATAAAGCTCAACAAAACTACACATGCATGCGTGATTTGACACTCAATTCTGTATATGCAACATGCCTCATGCCAAATTATACAAGTTTATGGAAATTCTTACATGCATGGATATATATGGCCTTCAATTTCATCATACACCATTCAAATCTTGTTTTTGATTACAAATTCTCTTGAGTCCACATAATTTTAAGCTTAAACTCATGAAGTAAAGGTTGGTTACTCACCTAGAGGCTCCAATCCTCCCAAATATAGTTAAATCTTGTGTTAATCCACTTAGTTCTCCAATTCCCTTGCAAAATCTTCAATGTTGACCTCTTTCTCTCTCTAAATTCAGCTCATTCTCTCTCTAGAGTGCCTATTTCAGATTTTTGAGCTCCAAGAAATGAGTATAAGTGTAATTAGGCCTTTATATATGCTTGCCTTAATCAAATTTAATTAAGGCTAAGTAATAGTACTTAATTAATCAATTCGATCTAATTATTTTGATCTAAATCAATTTCTAATTAAATTTCACCATAGGCTCTAAAAATCACGCTTATTACAATGGTGTAGACAATTTCAGTTTCTGTAACCTATACAGTCTACAATTTCAATTTATAGCATTAAGTTGAATAGATTTTCCTATGGTGAATAGATAGAAATTCAAAAACATGTATAATCATATAAATGACATTCAAAATCATATTAAGGACATAATCACAATCATAATTAAGATTAATTAATATAACACAGGGCAGGGATATCACAATCTTTCCCCCTTTAGGGAGTTTGGTTCTCCAAACTTATTTTACCTTCGTCCGGAAACAAATGTGGATAGCGTTGTTGCATCTCATCCTCTTTTTTCCATGTAGCGCCCTTCCCATAGTGTTCTTTCCACTTAACCTTCACCATTGGGATGGAATTATTTCTCAGTTGTTTCACTTGCCGGTCAATGATTCGTTTTGTCTATTCTTCGTATTCCATATTTTCATCGACAGCTATCCGGTGGTAATCAATCACATGAAACGGATCTCAAACATAACCCCTCAACATTGACATGTGGAACACATTGTGCATTTTTTCGAATCCCAATGGCAAAGCAACCCAATAAGCAACTGGACTAAACCTTTCTAGAATTTGAAACGGCCCAATGTAATGGGGCGACAATTTAGTTTTCTTACCGAACCTCAACTGGCCCTTCATCGAAATCACACGAATAAATACATGGTCACTAACCTCATACTCAAGAGGTCTTCTTTGAACATCTACATAATTCTTTTGTCGGCTCTGTGCTGTCTTGAGTCGTTGTTGGATAATTTTGATCTTCTCCGAAGTGTCTTGCACAATTTTGGGCCCAAATAAGGCCCGATCTCCGATTTCAATCCAACAAATTGGTGATCTACACTTTCTGCCATACAATACTTCGTATGGTGCCATACCGATGATAGAGTGGAAACTGTTATTGTATGCAAAGTCTGCCAGTGGTAAATAATCTTCCCAACTCCCTTGAAAATCCAAGGCACACATTCTGAGTATGTCCTCCAAGGTCTGTATTGTCCATTTTGATTGCCCGTCTGTTTGTGGATGGAACGCGGTACTGAATCTCAGTTCTGTTCCCATTGCTCTTTGCAAACTTTTCCACAATCTAGATACAAATTTTGGATCTCTATCCAAGACAATGGATACCAGAACCCCATGTAGGCGAACAATCTCATCAATATATATAGTGGCCAGTCTATAAGCATCGAAAGTAGTCTTCACAGGTAGAAAATGTGCAAATTTGGTTAGTCTATCAACTATAACCCAAATAGAATCCATACCTCGAGGAGTTCACGGTAGACCAACAACAAAGTCCATGGTTACATGCTCCCACTTCCATTCTTAAATAGGAATAGGTTGAAGTAGACCGCTTGATTTCGGAAGTTCAGCTTTAACTTGCTGACATTGAAGGCACTTGGACACATATTCTGCAATTTCCTTCTTCATTTTGGGCCACCAATAGCTTCGTTTCAAGTCCCGATACATTTTGTTATTACCCAGATGCATAGCAAACATTAACTTATGAGCTTCATCTAGGATTCTCCTCTTTAGTTCAGGAATGTTTGGGACACACATTCGGTTTTGAAATCTCTACACCTTACCATCAATGCTGAATTATGACTTCGGATTTGCTTCAAGCTCATCGATTATCTTCTTGAGGAACTCATCTTCTTTTTGCCTTTGCTTAACTTCATTAACTATTGCTGGCTCGGCCGAAATGGAAGCTATTAATCCAGCTTGTTCATGTAACACAACTTCATTCTCGGTCTTCTCAAACTCTAGCAAGATTTCCTTCTGTTCAGTAAGTAGGCAAGCAAAATTCCTCGTTGATTTTCTGCTCAAGGTATCAGCAACTGTATTGGCTTTTCCAGGGTGATACTGAATCTGAAGATCATAATCTTTTATTAATTCAAGCCATCTTCTTTGCTACATATTCAACTCTTTTTGAGTAAAGAAGTACTTCAAACTTTTATGGTCGGTGTAGACTTCGCATTTTGCCCCATACAAATAATGCTGCCAAATTTTCAAAACAAATACAACTGCAGCCAATTCCAGGTCATGTGTTGGGTAGTTCTTCTCATGTGGCCTCAACTGTCGAGAGGCGTAAGCAATCACCCTTCCATTCTGCATTAATACACAACCCAAATCCTTATAAGATGCATAACTATAAATCACAAAGTTCTCCGTACCTGTGGGCAATGTTAACACTGGCACAGTAGTTAATCTCGTCTTCAATTCATGAAAGGCCAACTCCCTTTCTTCCATTCAAATGATTGTCCTTTGCGTGCGAGTTGAGTAAGTGGTGCGGCTATTTTTGAAAAATCTTTCACAAACCGTCTGTAATACCCGGCCAAACGCATGAAACTACGGACTTCTATTACATTCGTCGGAGTAGGCCAGTTCATAATTGCCTCTATCTTCTGTGGGTTTAGTGAAATGCCCTCCTTGTTGATAACATGCCCTAAGAAAATAACTTCATCCAGCCAAAATTCACATTTCCTCAGTCTAGCAAATAATTTCTTCTCTCTAAGTGTTTGCAAGATAGTTCTCAGATGTTGTTCATGTTCAAGTCTACTCTTCGAATATATCAAAATATCATCAATAAAAACTATAACAAATTCATTGAGGTAAGGCTTAAAAATTCGGTTTATAAGATCCATAAATGCTGCAGGGGCATTAGTTACTCCAAACGGCATAACGAGGAATTCATAATGACCATATCTCATTCTGAATGCAATTTTCTCAACATCTTCTGTCTTTACCTTCAACTGGTGGTACCCGAATCTCAAATCAATTTTTGAAAATACTTATGAGCTCTGTAACTGATCAAAAAAGTCATCAATACGGGGTAAAGGATATTTATTCTTTATTGTTACCTTGTTCAATTCACGGCAGTCAATACACAGGTGCAAGGTTCCATCTTTCTTTTTCACAAATAATACTAATGCACCCCATGGTGAAGTACTTGGTCGAATAAACCCTTTGTCAAGTAAGTCTTGTAATTGTTCTTTCAATCTTTCATTTCAGTAGTAGCCATTCTATAAGGGATTTTTGAAATAGGTTGAGTGCCTAACACAACATCAATAGTAAACTATATCTCCCTGTCAACCAATTCCTCTGGCAATTCATTTGGGAATACATCTAGAAACTCTCTAACAATAGGGATACTATTCAATTCAACATTCACAGATTGTTCAGATAACACATAATACAAGTAACCCTGGCACCCTTTCTTGATCAATTTACATGTTTTCATTGCGGATATCAAATAAGGTGGAGGCACTACCCCGTTACCCACAAATACAATTTCTTCCTACCCCGGTGGTCTAAATACAACCCATTTCATCACACAATCGCTAGTGGCGCAATATTTAGATTACCAGTCCATGCCCAGGATTACATCAAAATCCAAGGGTAACAGATCTACATGCAAAGTAGCATTCCTAATACGTATATCACAAAATTGACATATAGATGTACATAACACAGATTCCTCAGATGGAGCAAATACACATAACAAATATGGCAATGATTCTGCATAAGTTACAAAGGAGTGTGTTGATCCAGAGTCAATTAACACAAAAGCGGCATGATTGCATATAGAGATAGTACCTGAGACAACAGCTCTGGTGTTCTACGTATCGCCCGGAATGAGCGCAAAGGCTCTCCCTTACCTCACGGTGTCTCCAATAGTAGTAGGCCTCATAGTGTTTCCTGGTTTTGGGATCGATGCAGTTGAGCTAGCAGCTAATCTCTCCTTGTTTTGATTACAATCCTAAGCCATGTGTCCTGTTTTACCACACTTAAAGTAGATCCCTGATACACGGTAGCAAACCCCACGATGTCTTTTACCACATTGGTTGCACATTGGGGATGTGTCTCTAGAAGAATTTGAAGTACTTGAGAAGCCTGTATTTTGTTTCTTTGAAAAGAAGCCTTGCCTTTTACTTTTCCAGTCAAACGATGATTTAGTCTGCCGAGCTATGTTAGCTTCTGATATTATGGCCCAGTCTAACACCTCAATATAGGTTTCCAGCTTGAGTGCATTTACCTTCTCTAAGATGTCATCTCGAAGCCCTCCTTTAATGTGCCTTGCTTTCTTATAGTCGGTATCGACCATATGTGGTGCAAATCTAGCCAACTCAGTAAACTTGGCCTCATACTCAGCCATGATCATGCTGTTTTGCTTAAGTTCCACGAACTCTGATACTTTCTTGCCATAAACACACTGTGGAAAGTATTTCTCATAAACAATTTCCAAGAACCATGCCCAGCCAATATCTTTATTGTTTTCTCGCATCAACATCCACCACCTTGTTGCCTCATCTTCAAGTGTAAAGGTGGCTAGCAATACTTTCAGTGTTTCTAGGCAAGGAAACACCTCAAACAATTTCTCTATGCCAAGGAGCCATGCCTCAGCCTTCAATGGATCAAATCCCCTATGAAACCATGGCGGTTTCATCTTCTTAAACTCTTTGGTGAGAGCTATTGTCTGGTCATCATTCGGTAGGTCTTGTATAGGAGGTGCTGGAGGTGGAGGCGGAGGGTGTGGCTGTTGCTACTATTGTTGCCACTGTTGTTATTGCCTCAATGTTTCTGCCATATTCTATATCAATCTTTCCATTCTATCCATTTTGGTAGTAGAGGACTCTTCTAATTAATCACCTCTTGTTCTCACCATTATCTGATTAGACTTGCATTATTCCTTATACAAAAATGTTCACAAGTACGCATGTACAAAAAAGCATACGTATTCAAATAGTTCACAATGCAAATAAATCACAAAACATATAGCACCTAGTCATTCATTTTAAAGCATTTAAGCTTATTCTCGATGACCTCAAGTTCATACTTATCACATAATTGCATTCTAAATCTTTTCTAGATGCTTATTGCTCATTTGGACAAGTGTGTGAGTTATTAACCTGAGCTCTGATACCACTCTGTCATGATCCGAACCCATTCCTATGGATTAAGGTCATAACCGGCCAGTAATCAAGAGATTACCTACGACCTCAAACCTAATTAAACATATATCAATAGTGATAAGGGGCCAGAGCGGAAGCAGACTTAAAAAAAATTTGTCCAATGAGCTGTGCTTACTTGATATGGAAAAACATTTCATAAACAGTCCATAATAACTCACACATAAAGACAGAGTTAATATCTTATACATCCAGGAACTTCAAGACATGCAGTCAAACAAAACAAACTTATATACATGGGTGATCCAACGTATTCACCAGGGTAACAAAAGGGTAAACAAAATAAACAAAACAAATTCTCGTGTGTGAGACATTCGGGCTGACTCCACAAGACTTGACTTTATTTCACATACTTCACCAAGGCTGGGTTTGGACATCTCTTTGCTCACCTAAACACATATGAATAAGAGTGAGCAGAAGCCCAGTGAATAATATCAAAATAAAGAGTTACATGAATGAAGTTCACATCAGACATATCGAACGGCCTTAGGCCCATTCACATTACTATCTAGTACATCGAACAGCCTCAGACCCAAACATATCAAATGGCCTCGGGCCCATTTCATTCATGTCAAATGGCCTTTGGCCCAATTCATTCATGTCAAACGGCCTTTGGCCCAATTCATTCATATCAGATGGCCTTTAACCCAATTCATTCATGTAAAATGACCTTTGGCCCAATTTATTCATGTCAAACGGCCTTTGGCCAGATTCATTCATTAGCATAATGAATGTTCGTTCACATTGCAACTAGAAAATCCATGAAACTTATATAAGAGTAAGCATTTGCAAAGTGTAGCATACTTCAAAATATCCTTATTAAGACATTACTTGTAGTGTTCTGTCGATGGATTTGCCCTTGCGCTTGACCCTACACATTTCATAACACATTGGGTCATAAGCGATTCAATCCGTTCTTTATTTATTTATTCTTCTTAGGCCTCTTTTTATCCCTTTAGTTCATTTACAATGCTCAATGCATGCCTAAGAGTTCTTAGAAATGAAAGAGAACGAAAAATGAAACACAAAACAACTTTTCAAAATTTCTGAAACAGGGCTCTCCACTTAAGCGCAGCTTTGGTCGCTTGAGCGGGCCCCTTTGGTTTGCAAAAGTACTAGTTGTGTGTAATTCACGCTCGAGCAAGATTCTCGACGCTCAAGCAGGGAGTCTTCACAAAGCAGGGTTCGCTCAAGTGTAAAGTCTACCACTCGAGCCACCGTGCAATTTCTGCAAAACTTCTAGGAGCCAAATTTTCATGCTCGAGCGAGACTTTCCTCGCTCGAGCAAACTGGTCAAATTCTGTGTTTTCCAAAATTCTGTTTGAAGCTCAAAATACACTCCCAAAGGTCCAAAGCTTGCATCTTTTGCACCAAATAACGGAAAAACAATGTGTAGCATGAAAACATGGGTAATTCGAAATCAATTGACCAAAAATCATGATCCATATTTCAAATCCTTACAAACTCTTCTTGTAATTTCAAAACTCATGCAATTAAGCCTCCAATTTTCATGAATCATGATGCATGTAAAATATTGACTCCAATTCCATTTCAAATGCTACAAATGATGCGCAAGGTTATAAAGCTCAACAAAACTACACATGCATGAGTAATTTGTCACTCAATTCTACATATTCAACATGCCTCATGCCAAATTATACAAGTTTATGGAAATTCTTACATGCATGGATATATATTGTCTTCAATTTCATCATACACCATTCAAATCTTGTTTTTGATTACCAATTTTCTTGAGTTCACATAATTTTAAGCTTAAACTCATGAATTAAAGGTTGGTTACTCACCTAGAGGCTCCAATTCTCCCAAATGTAGTTAAATCTTGTGTTAATCCACTTAGTTCTCCAATTCCCTTGCAAAATCTTCAATGTTGACCTCTTTCTCTCTCTAAATTTGGCTCACTCTCTCTCTCTCTCTCTCTCTCTAGAGTGCCTATTTCAGATTTTTGAGCTCCAAGGAATGCGTATAAGTGTAATTAGGCCTTTATATATGCTTGCCTTAATCAAATTTGATTAAGGCTAAGTAATTGTGCTTAATTAATCAGTTCGATCTAATTATTTTGATCCAAATCAATTTCTAATTAAATTTCACCATATGCTCTAAAAATCACGCTTATTATAATGGTGTAGACAATTTTAGTTTCTGTAACATGTACAGTCTACAATTTCAATTTATAACAGTAAGTCGAACATATTTTCCTACGGTGAATAGATAGAAATTCAAAAACACGTATAATTATATAAATGGCACTCAAAATCATATTAAGCACATAATCATAATCGTAATTAAGATTAATTAACATAACACATGGCAAGGTTGTCACAGCATTGATTTTAGAAATCTGAATTTGGCAACTCCAAAGGATGAACATACCTATAGTTGATCAATTGGTGGACAATTCAGCAGGGCACAGGATTTTGTCTCTGATGAATGGGCATTCTGGTTACAACCAAATCTGCATTGTAGAGGAGGATGTCCATAAGACAACATTGAGGTGTCCTGGGAATATTGGCACCTTCAAACGGGTTAAGTGCCATTTGGTTCAAAGAATGCTGGGGTAACATATCAGAGGGCAATGAATACTATCTTTCATGATCTTGTTGGAGGATACCTTGAGTGTTACATTGATGATATTATTGTAAAGTCCCAGCCTATGGATGAACACCTGGTTCACTTGACAGCAGCTTTCGAAAGAATGAGAAAGTTTAAGTTGAAGCTTAATCCTCTCAAATGTGCTTTTGGTGTATCAACTGGAAAGTTCTTGGAGTATGTATTGCACAAGAAAGGAATACAGATTGATTAGAATAAAGCCAAAGCCATCATTGAGGCTAAACCTCCTTCAAGTAAGAAAGAATTACAAAAATTCCTTAGTCAAGTTAATTTCCTTTGAAGATTTATTTCTAATACTACAGGGAAAACTAAAGTTTTTTTCTCCTTTGTTAAAGCTAAAAAATGAAGAAGAGTTTGTGTGGACAGCTGAGCATCAAGCTGCTTTCGAAGGAATCAAAGCCTATTTGGCCAAGCCTCCAGTGTTGATGCCACCAAGGAGGGATAAACCCTTGAAATTATACATTGCTACAGCAGAAGATTCATTGGAATTTTTTCTGGCTCAGGACAATGAAGAAGGGAAGGAACAAGCAGTTTATTACCTTACTAAGTTCCTAAATTCTTGTGAATGTAAATACTCAGTTGTAGAAAAGTTGTGTCTAGCATTGTACTTTGCAGCAGTGAAATTAAGATATTATCTTTTGCCTATTGTTGTCTTGGTAATTGCAACCACAGATTTTGTTAAATACATGTTATCTAGACCTATTTTAAGAGGAAGAATTGACAAATAGATATTAGCTCTATCAAAAATTCATCTAGAATTTGTTCTCCAAAAGGTAGTAAAGGACAAGTTTTGCCTAACTTCTTGGCAGATCATCTATGTCAAATAGAAAGCCAAGATATAATGGACCTTGGCATGGTCAATGTTGAGCCATAGCAAATGTGGTTCGATGGATCAAAAGCCAATGGTTTGGTTGGAATTTGTGTTATAATTAAATCACCATAGAGGGTAGAAACCACACATTGTTTCAGAGTTGATGAAACTACTTGTTCCAATAACCAAGCTAAGTATGAAGCTTTAATAATGGGATTTGAGATACTTATTGGATTACAAGCTCATGTAGTTGATATATTTGGAAATTCTCAATTGGTAATCAACCAAGTAAAGGGAATTTTCAAATGTCAAAGTGCAAGCATGTTGCCATATTATGTTGTTGCATTGCATTTGCTTTCTCAGTTTCAGATAGCCAATGTTACTTATATTCCAAGATTCATGAATCACAAGGCCAATGATGTAGCCCAAAAGGCCTCGAATTTCAAAAGAAATGGTGACCCCCAAGTGAGTATAAGTCAAGCAACATATCAGAAGTTAATACCACCTTTGGCTAAAAGGGGTATCATGGTAGAAGTTGACTAGAATAACTTAGAAGAGCATGATTGCAGACATCCAATCATTCAATATTTAACTGGCTCTTCTTCGAAGGCCTGCAGAAAAATTAAATTACAGTCCATGCAATATATAGTGTATGGCAATGCTCTTTACAAAATGGGAGAAGATGGATTGCTGTTGGAATGTTTAGGGCCAAAAAAAGCATTGACTGCTATGGCTGGGGTGCATGAAGATATTTGTGGTGCCCATCAACCTGGTGTAAAGATGAGATGGTTGTTTCAAAGGCATTCTTATTATTGGACAGCCATCCTAAAGGATTACATAGAGTATGCAAAAGGATGTCAAGTATGCCAAAAGCATGGCATGATAAGACATGTGCCAATAGCTGATTTGCATGCAATAATGAAGCCATGGCTATTTGATAGGAAAAATATATCCACCATCTTCAAAGCATCATTGTTTCATTCTAGGGGCCACAGATTACTTCACTAAATGGGTCGAAGCTAAGCCTTATAAAGCTATGGATCAGACTGAGATTATTGGATTTATCAGAGAATTAATCCATAGGTTTGGCATCCCTTAGACCATAACTGTAGATAATAGGACTGTGTTTGATAGAAAGATGATGAAGTCTTTTATTGCAAAATTTGGAATTAGTCTTATCAATTCCACTCCCTATTATGCACAAGTAAATAGTCAAGTAGAATCATCTAACAAGTACTTGAAAAAAGGAATACAAAGAGTTGTGGAAAATGATCCTAGAGATTGGCACAACTTGTTGTTAAATGTATAGTGGGCTTATAGGACTTCTCCAAGGTCAAGTACAGGGATCACTCCTTATGGCTTAGTATGTAGGCATGATGCAGTGCTGCTTGTAGAAATAAACATTAAGTCATTTCTGGTAAAATGCCAAGACTAGTTAAGTATTGAGCAATACCATCAAAGCATCTTCTTGGAATTAGAGAATACAGATGAAGCTAGAATTTTGGCATTAAATAATATCCTCTTCCAAAAAAAGAAGACAACCAAGAGTTATAATAAAAAAGTCAAGCACATTAGCTTTGATGAAGGTGACTTGGTATGGTAGACAATACTTCCAGTAGGCATTAAGAGCCATAAACTTGGCAAATGGTCACCTAACTGGGAAGGGCCATATCAAGTTCATAGAGTCCTTCCTGGGGGAGCCTACCATCTGAGAAATTTAAATGGTTATGTGCATCCCAAGAAGATTAATGGCAGATACTTGAAGCCTTATTATCCAACTGTGTGGAAAACACAGGAAGTGTGAGAAATGCTAAGTAAGAATAAATAAAAGAGCATGAAACACTTAAATAATAAATAAGCATTTCATTTCATAACGAACTAAGTACATACAGCCACACATTGGCCCAAAAATCAATACAATGCTTCAGTTGTTCCCTTACAATTGATTCTCTGCTCCTAAAGGATGGAAACAACTGAATGGCTGTAGTCATGTCTTGCTTTCTCTCAACCAGTCCTTGGTTAGTAATTTACAGTTTTTTAGCATTTCGATCCAAGGCTAGATTGACTGCTGCTAGCTCCTCTTCCAGTTGGGCTGTCTTCTCCAAAAGTTGAGTTTGAAACTAGGAGGCATAGGAATGTTGTCCCTTTAATTCAAACACCTCAGCATACATATAAAAGACAAACTCCTTGTCTTTCAGTAGTTTCTCTTTTGCAGCTTTGGCCATCTGACAGATATTGACATAAAAATCTAATGTGGCTCTGCTTGGGATAAATGACTTGAGAAGGTCATACTGGACTACTCAAACACTCTGCAGCACTTAAGGAAACCATTTTTAATGATAGGCTTTTGTAAGGCTTCAAATAGAATCCTTGAGAATGATTGCAGCAGGTCCAAGCAAGTGTCCAAGTCCACTCGAGGCAAAGAAACTTCAGTAGTAGTTGAGAAGCTCTCAATAATTTCCAAGAGAGAGTCTACAAGGACCAATGGTTCAGTCTCAATGCTTGGTGCTCGAACTGGTGAAGATATGCCAAATAAGCTGGCCAATTAAGCCTCGAAGATATCCAGCTCTTCCTCTAACATTGGCAATATAGAAGAATAACTGGTTGAAGAAAGAGATGGAAACCTAGGGATAGAAGAAGGAGTGGAAGAATCCCTAGCAGTGTCTATTGTCCTAGCCACCAGCAAGTCAAGAGAAGAGGGACTAGAGTTGGGTGGTGGGAAAGAAATTTGTGAGCCACCAGTGTCTTCCTTGCGAGTACCAGTTGTCACTAACGATGAAGTGACCATTGGAATTCTCTCAGGTGATAAAAGGGCAGCCATGACTATAGAAGGAGTAAAATGGGATGAGATGAAAGATAGATGGGGGCAGATATGCAGTTAAGCTTGGGCATAAGGAAGGTTGGATGCTTTGCTTTAAAGAGGAAGGCATGGGGAATATAGAGCTGGGAAGTAGAAGCATCATCTGAAAGAGCGTTATACTTATTGGCACTTCAGTATGAGCCTTCATTGTTCCTTTTGAGGCTAAAAGGCCAACGTTAAAGGGGGAATGACTGTTGCTGCATAGCAGAAAATAGAAAGAAAATGTTAACTTTTTGTTAAGTCTTGGAGAGGGAATCAAAAGGAATTAAGGGAAAAATTACTTGCTTCAGAGGTTGTAATGGTAATGATTGAAGAATTGTGAAGAGCATAGAGCTTAGTAATCTATTTCTTCCTTGCAGCCTCCCTTTGTAGTGCACCGATAGTAGCAGCTTTATCCCTTAGTATTTGTTATTGCCTCCTCTTTTCAGACCTTTGAAATACAATAATTTCTTTGGAGTGTTCTTCCACTGCCTTAGCAGATGCCTCGTGAGTAGGATCACCAACAAGGTTAGAAGGAGAAACTGTCATTTTCTTTCTTCTTTTCAATGGTGTCTCTTTTTCCTGTTCTGCTTCCTTTTCTTCCAAGTGAGCCTCAGGTTCTTCAGGCTCAAGCAAATGTTTTCTTTTCTTCTTTTGCTGTTGTTTTCCCTTAAGAATGTTCAAAGCTTGAGCTCTCTAAGAAGAGTCTTCCTACAAAACTCCTGCACCAAGAATAGAAGCTATAAGTAAATAAACAAGGTATCATAAAAGAAAGAGAAAGAGAAAATGAAAATGCATACCTTTCTTTGAGGTAGCCCTGGTGATTCTTGGAGGAGGAGGTGAGGTAGTAAAAGTAGACATAGAGATAGCAGGATAAGAGTTGGCATAATAAGGGCAGTGGAGGCAATAGTAGAGGTCCCAGTCTCTTTGGACTTAGCTTGAGAGGGCTCGTCTAGCCCTACCAACAGATCCTGAGGGGAGATAGCTAGTAGCACCTCCATATTGGCTGTCCACCAATTCTAGTACCTATTCAATGCAGTGTTGTATGGGATAAAGGGAGTGAACTTGAATTCGACCAAGTCTTGTATCACCTTGGAAGTTGCCTCATCCAGCTTGGTTCTTGGCACTTTCAGTTCTCTGGTTGTAAGATTGGGGTTAGTTTGACTGCAGAGATGGACAAGAATTCCTTGAGTAAGCCCAAATTGCCTGGCAAATTGGGCAGGGCAATAGGGTTCAGCATACACTTATAAGCTTGAAAGTTCAAGGTACCAATGTAGAGCTCCCTTGGAATCAAAATTGAGGCCTACATATCCCTTGAATGGGGTTGAATCAAGTGATGTCAGCGAGGAAAGTCCTTAGCCACGTTGGCCCTGTGTTAGCCGCAAAGGGGCAGAAGAAGATGGAAAGGGGGGAAGTTGGAAGTTGATGGAAGAAAGTAAGGTAATAAGCAAAGCTAGAAGGGTAGAGTGAACCTGTGGCATACTTCATTCCAGAAGTGGTAGAGTCTTGCACCAATAATCTCAAGCACCTGGAATGTAAGTCAGTGAAATAAGCAAAAAGCTAGAGTTGCAACACCCAGAGTGGTCCACCTTGGTTGGCATCAAGGGTTTCTCACAAAACTGAGAGCAAGCTTTATATATATGACCCAATACATAAGGAGCTACTAAAGATATTTTCTTAGCCGAAGCAAGAGCCTTGGCAAGAGGGGTGGATTCAGGCATAATCCTCTGGGAGGAGGTACATAATAGAAATTTGCAGAGCCAATATAAGAGAAAAGAAAAGAACTCTCGATCGGTCAAAGGACCTTCCTTTTTATTCTCAGACTTCACAAAATCACTAAAGGAAGAGGTCAGAGGGGGAATAGAGAAGGAAACATTAATATAAGGATAATCAGGTCCGAAGACAGTACCAGTGGGTCATAACCCTAGAAGATGGCATATGTCAAGAACAGTAGGGGCCATCATACCACACCGAAATTGGAAAAAATTGAAGGCTGGGTTCCAAAAACAAAGAACAGCAAGTATGAGAAAAGGGTCTTCAGGAATGGAAAACTTAGCTTGTTGAAGGGCGTCGAGGATACAAAGTTCTTGGAGGTCCAGTATCCTGGCAGAAACAACATGGTTGTAGCATTCCTCCCATTTTGACCTCAATGTGGGCCAACAACGATGGGGATGGTTCACCTTCCAGTTTCCTCAATCAAGGCCACCCTCATAAAGGAGGCATTGATCCTCTAAGCGTGGATACAGAGCAGGGAGTTTGGTGGGAGCTTCTTTGAAAATGGGTCCAAGAACAAACTCCCCTTGAGCGTGGTGTCAAGGAATAAAGATGCGGCCATCAATGGCACACTGTTCACCGGCCTTGTATTTATCACATTCTTCGTTGATGATTCTCCTCGAAGCCACAGATGGGCTCACACGATCGACGACTAGTATTTTGGAAGAAGAAGCCATTAGCAATGAATTGAAAGAAAGAAGTGAGCGGGAGGGTAAAGAGCTATAGATAGAGGTAACATGAGTGAAAGAGAAACTTGGACAAGCGTGTAGATAAAGCGAGAGAAAAGGGGGTTTTATACCTTTCTACCCAAAGTTACCATATAATAGGTTAAATGAACCCTGGTTCTAACCCATGTGTGATCAAGGCTTTTATTTTAAAATCTCTAAGAGCACAAGGAAGATAACTATCTCCGAGCCAGTATGTAGATACCTAATGAATGAGGGAAACACATTTCAAACATCTAGCTTGGCTTCGAAAGTTGTTAGTTGGCTTTGAAGCCAATTTTCAAATACTTAACTTAGCTTTGAAAATAAGCAATTGGCTTTGAAGCCAGTTTTATACCTTAAATTCAAGCGTAGTTAAGATTTGTTCACTTCAAGGATCCTGAGGTATGCTTTTAAACTTTCCAACAAAGGAAATTTCCTTCGAAAGGATCTTGGTAGTGACCTATGATTAGAATATGGTTCTTGCCTATTCTTTCAGCGTAAATAAGCACTATGAATACAGTTCTTGGTTAAGTAGTATAGAAAGACCAAGCGGCAAAGTACTTATCTTACATTTTTGTTTAGATAAGACTATTCGGAAGTGAAGGTGGTCATTCCAAAGAGAAGTTTCATGTTTCGAAACACCTAAGCTAGGCCTCAAAGCAAGATTGGTTAGTTCAAAGCTATTATTTCACAGATTATACATAGATTATTAACTATACAATTGGAGTGTGAAAAACCCAAGGCAAATATGAACACTCCTTTAAGAAATTCCATGCTTCGAAGTACTTAAAACCAGACATCAAAGCAAGTTGGTTGCTTCGAAGCTGTTATTCACAGATTACATAGACAGAAGGAGGAATAAATCCATATTCACCATGCAATCGATCATATAATTGGAATATAAAACTATATCATGACAGATGAGATTTGAAGAACTTAGTTTTATTGATATACAATATGTACATTGGGAAAACCTACTTGGTTACATTCTCAATTTCATAAAAATAAGGAATAGACAAAGTCACAAGATCATGAAACTTTGTCCAACAAAATTCAATAAATACATGCTCTTTTCCTAACCTATCTTCTATCCTATCTAAATTTGGTTTATCTAACTGATGAGCCCTTAGCTAGAAAAAGAGATGCTGGGCCTTCATTTCAAATTCTGTTTGTTTAAGAGCCTTATATGTTTCATCCATTCCTCTTTCCTCGGATGCATCGCCCATAATGGCATCTTCTCCATACTCTAAATCTTGGTTCTCAAAGTCTTCATATTCTTCAAGAAGATTTTCTGCTTCGTACTAAAGTTGAGTACGAGCGGCAGAAGTGTTCTCCAACAACTCACTGGTAATAGAAACGTTTGTGTGCCAGTTAAGTAGAAGAGGAAGTTGATCCAAGAAAGTATGAAGCTCTGCCTGAGCTATAAGGTTAAGGATGTGGCTTCGAGAGATGATATCACAAGACCACAATAAGTTCTTGTGAGGAATGTCATCTCGAAGGACCTCAAAGGGTAAATAAAAGAAAACAACAAGCAGAGTCTGCGCTCTATACTGTTGGTAAGCAGTAAGAAGAACTGGGGCTTGGAAGGGAGAAAAATGTTGGCTCTCGAAGAGGATGAGTTTCAGTTCTTCAATCTAGTTTGGATTAGAAGGCAAGGAAGGAGCAGTTGGGCCCTCTCCAAATGAAGGTGAGAACTCAGGCTTGTTCACACATTCTAGTTAGTCAGATGAACAAAGTTTTTCTTTTTGGCTAAGAGAGAGGGACTGATTCCCAAGGATTCAACAGGGTGCAGAGTCTTTCGCATTATTCTAGATGGCAAGGTGGAAGCATACCATGCCGAAAGCAAGTTGCCTTCAAGGTTGCAAAGACGGTCGAAGGTAACATATGGATAGACCACAAAACTGCGCATGGAGGGATGAATTACAATAGAGTCATCAAATTTGGGAAATCGATGGTGGATTCGTTCCTTTGTTTGAGGTTGAGTGGGTGTAGGCCAAGCATCCCAGCCAGTATTCCTAGAAGATGATGAAGAAGCTTCATTCCATATAGAGAATTTTGGAGTAGATGAAAAGTTTCCAAGATCCATTTGGGCAAATGCTTGGTCCAGAGGTTCATATGGTGCAAAAGCTTCTATAACTTGTATAAATAGAGGCAGATAAATGTGGCCAAAAATGCATAAAGGTTCTTTCGAGAGCAATCATCATTGTCAAATACCTCCTCATATGCTCGATCAATTTAAGAGAAAGCCTGATTGGCCATTGGAAGCGTATCAGACTCTTCGTATTCACAGATAATGGGGGGGATGTTCAAAACATAAGGAAGGATTTAATAAAGTTTAGCGCTTCACTTCTAAGAAAACGATTATACTTCAGCCTAAGTTCATGCACGTCCTAGGAAGTGGACAAAGTGCACTAATCCACTAATATCACCAAGTATTGGGTATATTAGTGCGAGAGGGTAATGTTGGCTATATATTTTGTAAAGGCCAATCGTAGCATAACACGTGGCTCGTGAAGGGTGTTTTGGGGAATTGATACAAGTCTCCAATCAGCAACAGACACGTGATAGTTCATATTGGTACTAGTGGGTCTGCGTTACATGGAAATAGCTAGAAGGCGCAAGATGACGTGGCCCAACGGTTACTCACAAATTCAAATTCATGAGGAAGCCTAACTGTAAGAATGGCGTAGTGGGGTGAAATGTGAGAGAGCATGATCAGTAATCATGGGAGGACATTTTGACAGTTGGTAACCCACTTCGACGGTTATTATTAGAGAGTATAAATAGAAGAAAAGGCCCCAGAATGAAGCCCCAGACTCAGATCCAAAAACCAGTTTATTTACTTCATTTTTCCTTTCCAAATTTTATATTTCCAGTTCTTTACATTTTCAACACTTCAATTCCTGTACTGCACTTCATTTCCTAGGAGTAGTTCTCAAGTAGTCGTTGCTGTAAACCTTTTCCAAACTGGGTCATTTTATTATAAGTTCTTATTTACTCAATGAAATTCAATTTCTGAATTGTTCTGTACTTGCTATTTCTTATAAATTTCTTCTAAAACAAGCTACCAGTAAAAGTCTTCTTCATTGAGGCTGAAAGAATTTCAACACAATCGTCTGATAATTGGTTGGCAATTAAAATTCTATAAGAACTGATTGATCCTTACTAGCACGCTTAAATTTACACTATTAACCTTCGAAAGCCAAAAAAGCCAACAACTATATAAAAAATCTTGAGCGGCGGGGGTATTAAATTTCTTAAAAATGAAAAAATAATGGGCGAACCTATATAATTTTAAGACATTCATTAGTGATAAAATTACTATACTTATACTGGTTTGATTTCATAATTTTTTGATGATGCTTCATGTTTGTGCAGAATGTCACAATACCTAGAAGATACCAAAAATGATGTCCTTGTGAAGGCAAAGAAAGTAGAGAAAGATGGTTGGGAATCATATTTAAATCAATAGGTTCTGGAACAACTTATGGTTCAACTTTGCCCTTTTTACACGGGTTTTTGGACTTCCACCATAAAAAATTGAGCTCGGAGGAATTCACCGAGTACTCGAAAAATCGTTACCAACAAGAGACATTGAAAAGAGTACATTGAATTTAGAAATCATTATCGATCAAGCATTCCTAAGCTCAGTAAATAGGGGTAGCATTAGGGGCAAAAGGCATACAACAAAATTGTAAAAACCCCGATTAGATGTTCGACGGAAAGAACACTGAATCAAAATTGCTTCGTTGATGATTGTATGATTTTCAGATCCTCTTTTTTGACTAGTACACTAGCATCAATGAAAATGGTCAACGTGCTTTTTTTTTTTTTTTTTTTTTACTTTAACATTTATGGGTTTTTTTTTTTTAAAAAAAAAAAGAAATATATATGTTTTGACTATATTCATGAAAAGTTGAATTTTAATTTTAAAATAGCAATTTATATTACATTGGCACCCTTACAGCATCCACAGTGGTTGCATTTGTGTACTAAAGATCTAAGGGGTGAGGGATGAAAATTATGCTCAAATGGAGCTGTTAGTATCAGAATATATGTTTAAATGTTTGTTTACTATTGTATAAGATACTGTAAATGTGCCCGAACGTCCCCGCTCAGCATGCGAAGGTGCAAAATCTATTTTGTTCATTAGCTACTACAGTTCGGACTCAATGCGACGGTTCTGAATCTAATCCTGCAAAGTGCAATGCAAGACCGATGAATCGCCAAAGATTCCAAATCTGACAAATCATTTTGGAAAACTGATTTTTATAAAGAAGTGTCAAACATGGACTGCTTTGCCAGATACAGAGTCGCCACCTAAATGTTTTGTTTTGGAAAATTTAGGAAACCCTGACTCATGCTTAAGGCCACGTGTCCATCATCACCAAGGTTGCCTCGACTCGGGAACTTGGGTACGAGAGAGGAAAGTCATGCAATGAGCACCCCCGTTTGCCCGATCAAAGATGGGCCTTTACTAACATGATATTTTGTTTTTGAAAACACATGTGTTCTTATTCCGATTTATTTAGCTAGAATTACTATGTGATGCGCACAGCATACAAGTATAGACTAGATCGCCCAAGTTGGAACAAAACATTTAATGTTCGTTTGTTTGAAAATGGTTTGAAGGTGCTACTCGCAAGTAGGCTAAGACGTGGATTTGTCACCCTCGAGTGGGCTTAGAAAACATGATTTTGCCACCTCAAGTGGGCTTAAAACTCGCATTTTGATAAATTGTTCAAATTCAAGTAATCCAACCTTCACCACAAGCATTCAAGCAGTTAAACACTTAAGCAAATAGCCTCATGGCAAGCATGCTATTATGGCAACACTAACACACATGCAGTATACTAAAGCGTAAAAGCTTACCTAGTACTCTTAGCCAAAACAACAACTAGTTAGAAATCATGCATGATCCTAGTTTATGTTAAGATGGCTAATGCAACACATGCAAAATGCAACTAGAAATAGGCTCAGCTATTCTAAGATATCATATGAAATGCAATTTGATAATCATGTATTCAAATCGGTATTGAAACACAATGCAGTTAGTATGATGCGCCGAGCCCGGTGCATGCAAGACAGATGGATGTATGCAAACATGCAAACATAAGGAATGCTGATTGAAATATGACCTAGAACTAACCATCGTAAGCGGTTAAATAAAAGGGAGAAAGACGTGGGATTGGAAGACATTCACACACTCACGCACACTTATTACAACAGTTGGCCCTATCGACGAGTGGTCCGAATGAATAATACAAGCTAGCTACGCTAAGCTATTCTAACTAATCTAATAAGACTAATTATTACATAACCAAATTGGAAATTAGCTAACACTAAGCTAATTAAGAATTTACAACAACGAATTAAATTAGCTAACACATTAACTAATTAATTACAAATTAACTAACCATACAAAGCAATTAAAACGGCCTCGAGAAAAGGGACATATGCATGCTCGGTCGACTTTGCTCGGAAATCCGTTGCCATGCCTCATGTTGCCTCTGTTTGCACTGTTCTGCACCTCTGAAAATTATGCCAACTTCTGTGATGCATCTAGCCTACCTCATGGACATTCTGAGAGGTCATCGGCTAAGAGGGGTGGCCATCGGCCAATGGATAATGGTCATCGACCAAATATGAGACTATCGGCCAAACATTTCTAGCCGATCAGCACACTAGATAGCCGATCGGCCATCTCTTCCTGCAAACTTCCCCTTTTGCTGCAACAGAGCACAAACATAGGCATGGCAATATATTTGCAAGAAAATGTGTGTGCAACCACACCCTGTATCATGCTTGAAACTCAAAGGAGTGTAGTGCTCGACTCTCGAGCCATCAATCACGCATTTCAATGCATGATGGCCAAAGGGGCCGAGTTGCACAAATCAATATGGATGAAATGCACAAAAACACATACATGCCTTCAACTCTATCATGTTGGATCAAGAGTGTTGGCGATTGAGAATTGAGGCATGTTTCATCACTTCAAGTATGAAACGTCCCTCGTTCCTCGTGTTTGGTTTAACACCCCAAACCAAACACAATGCAATGCATGCAACATGGAGATGCTATGCAATGCAACATAAGCATGCCAAATGCAATGTAACTCAAACATGCACACATGATGCAATGCAACAAGTATGCAACAACATGCAAGATGGACTTAAACTAAAATGGGCAGACCTCAATCATGTCCAAATCAGTAGCCAAAACACTAAAACCAAGGCACCAAAAGGCAAAACATGCATGCGCACATATCGGTCCATAAGCTAGGCAACAATGCACAACCCTTAGAGGCACTCAAAGGGTGACAAAAGTGGAAGTGTGACAACACTATAAGCTCTGAAATTAAGCATGGAATGATGCCAAATCAACCAAGCAAGACAAGTATGCCATGCAAGAATGCTTAAAGCTTGAAACTAGCACAGGAACTTGCACCAAAGCCACATGAATCAAATCCCAAAGGGCCAAAATAGTCCTAGATCATGCAAAAATGAGTCTAAAACATGCATGGGCCAAAGCTAAAACAAGCCAACATGAAGAGCATAAGGCATGATGCATGCAAGGCCAATAAAGAGGGTTACACTACACCTACCAAGACCAAGCATGGCATGACTTAACCAATAAAAATCAGAGTTATGGCATGTCAAAATAAGCCCAAAAAACCCACTGAGATGGCATCCCAAAAGCTTAAGCAATAAGACATGCATAACGGCTCATGTTCAAGGCTTAAAACACAAACCTCCCAATGCATGGAAAAGGTGACAAATGTGAGTGCACGACCACACTATATGGACTGAAATCACATATGAAATGATGCCAAATCATGAAAATGGTTTAAGCAATGCATGTTAGTGACTTGGACACTCAAAGCTAACAAGCTAGAATGCACTATGGCTATACAAAGCAATGCATGAATGATTAAAACAACATCAAACAGAGCTCAAGTATGGTGAAACATGAGGGAAAGTTTCTTGGAGTTGAACTGAAACATGCAAGAATGATGATCCAAATACAAGATGCATGTTAAGGCAATAGAGAGGATTACACTACAAGTGCATGGTGCATGTAAGAGGCTATCAAACTAACCTTAGATAGAGGTATATCATGCTGAAAGAAGGTCTAATACATGCTAAAATGGAGCCAAAACAAGCTTAACAAACATGTTACTTTTATGAGCCATCAATACAAGCATATGAGACATAAGGAGAGGGGATGACCCTCTCCTATTTGGGACCTCAAAACTACCTTTCCACCACTAAAATTCCTCTAAGTTTCAGTGGTGAGAAGGCCAAAACAAGGTGGCCCCAATAGCTTAAAAAGGAAGGCACAAAACAAGGCCAAACAAGGCCTAAGAGGGGGTAGACTACCCCCAACACAAAAGTGACCTTAAACAAACATTACAAGCTTAAAAAATCAGAACTTTTTATAGTAGAAAGTTGAGCTTAAATCAACATGCAAATAGGTCCAAAAGCTTAAGCCAAAATAAGGGTCTAAAAGCTAGTTGACTCACCCTTGAAGAACACCTTCAAGAACACAACTCCAGCACTCCTTTCTGACCAAAACCAGTTCAAAAACACTAACACCAACTTCTAAGTACCTCAGCAACAATAGGATGGTGTTCTAGTGTGTGTTTGTGTGCAATAGTATGAAGAAAATACACTTTTGAGCACAAACAAGGGTAAATATGGAGAGAGAGGTAAAATATATAGAGAGAGTGATATATGTTTTGTATATCAACTTTTTCAGAAACTCTGGAAAGGGAGAGGGGCCTCCCTTCTTATAGAAAATCAATTCTCAACCTTGTTGAACAAGCTTGAGTCTTGATTCAATCCCTCCATACATGTGTATGGAGGATGAGAATTGTGCCCACCAGCTGACACAGCTAGCACAAAAATATCTGCAAAAGCAGGTGGAAAGGTCTCAGCCAAGAAATATGGTCGATCGACCAAAAAGAGTGCCGATCGGCCAACACTTATGGCCGATGGCAAGAAAACAAGGCCGACAAGCTCAAGGCTTTGGCCGATGGGTTGTAGGGATGGCCAACAAGCCACCTTCTTCCCTCAGAAGCAAAACCACAAGTCCTTGGTCCACAACCAAGCACAAAACAGACAAGTTAGGAGATCTTAAGGCAAAGCGTGCAGCCAAGACCTTCAGGAATTCAAAACGAACACGAGCATGGATGATCATCGAGTGTTCAAACGATGATGTCCAAGTCTTGAGGACGGTCAAAAATGGGGTGTCTACAGATACCGACAAAACGATTGAGGTGGAGTGTGATAATTGTTTTTTTTCTTTTATAGTTTTTTTTTTCATTTTTTTAGAATTAAGAAATGTTATTGAATTTGTTGCTTGTTAAAAAAGTCATATTTTTTTGTCATAGAGAAAGCTTTGTGAGGGTTTTTTTTTTAACTTTTGTTTTTGTGTGTATTATACTTATACTGTTATAAAGTCCTTATTAAAATAATTAATTATCATGTGAGTAAATTTGTCTTTGCAAAATTATGTTCAAATTTTTTTAAAAAAACAATATGTTGATTTTTAAACTTATTTTATTGAAACATAGACAGTTTGATTATTTTTTGTTGAGAAAATTTTATTTTTACACTTATACTTTGCCTCGATGATCAATTATACTTTCAGACTTTGAATAATTTTAATTTTACTCTCAAATTTTTTGAAATCGTATCAATTTGGCCTCTACCATCAGATTAAAACAGAAAAGGTTGAAAAAAAAATTATATTTTGATCCTAAATTTTAAAAGAACGATGTAAACTCACCATCTCTCCCTCTCTGTCGTCATTCCCTAAATTACCTAAATCTCTCTGCCACCCTCATTATCTCTCCTCTAATGCCATCGTCTCTACTGCTACCAATAAGCCCTTTGCTCTCACTACACGCGTCAAACCGCCATTGAAAACCCATTATGTTCTTCCTCAAGAAATCTCTAAAAATGGATTTCCATAACCAAACCCTAGACAACCCAAAATCCTAATTAGAAGGCTAAAACTAGCTTGTTCCCACTATACCCTTTGCTTCAATTTACGTTCTCTCTCTACAATCCTCCACAATATATTGGTGGGTTGGGGGTGTCAAAACAATAAAATACAACTCATAGGTAATGTCGATGGCAGAGAAGATAGTGCATTTGTGTTGAAGGATGGTGGTGGTGGTGATGCACAGGATAATATGGTTGCTCACGATGGTGCGCATGTTAGCTATCGTCCTTATGGTGATGGTGAATTGATGGGTCAGTCCCCACCTCCCATCCCTGGTATTGCTCGCTTACTATTGATGTTCACTCCTCAAGTTAAGAGAAGAAAAAAAGAAGAAAGAAGATGAAGAAGATGTGGCCGACAGTAGTGGTGGGCGATGATGGTGGTGGATTTAGATCTAGGGTTAGGGTTTCATAAGAAGAAGGGGAAGAAGAAGAAGAATAAGAAAAAGAGAATGAAAGTGAGCAGGAGGACGGTGACAGCAATAATGGAGGTGGTTGGAGGTGACGGCGATGCTACAATGATGGCAGTGCTAGGGTACTGGAGAAGTGGATGGCCGGAGTGGAAAACGGGAAGGAAACAAGGGTTGCTAGAGGAAAAAGTGAAAGAGGTGAGGAAAGAGTATGATTTTGGGTAGGAGAGGGTGAACTTGCATCTTTCCTTGGAAATTTGGTGTCAAAATGCAATTTTTTTAACTTTACGATTTCAAAAACTTTGGGGGTAAAATTGTAATTATTTAATGTCTGGGGATGTAATTGATTATTGAGGCAAAGTATAGGGATAAAAATAAAATTTTCACTTTTTTTTTTTGTTTAAACTTAGGGTAAGTTTGGGAAAATATTAAAATAGTCAAAAAGTCACTACCAAAAAATTTAAAAAAGTTATTTTTCTTTTTGCACATGTATTTTCATAAAAAAAAAAAATCTAAAAATCAACAGTAAATTACACTTTACCTCTTTTTATGTTTGATCACTTTCTCACTTTGGCCCTTGAAGTTTTTTTTTTTTTTACTTTGGTCTTTCATGTTTTAAGTTTTTTCTAATTTACTCCTAAAGCTAATTTCTGTTCAAAATTAGACAAAAAATGTCATAATAACTGTCACATAGCATAAAAAAATATATATTATTATATTGGAGTTTAAGTTTATGTTAGAGATGTAAGTTATATATAACAAAATATTTTCATGTCACGTAACTATTAATGTATCAGACATATGTTCAGAAAATAGATGTTGAGACCCATTTGTGTATGCATTTATGTCACATAAAATATTTTGAGAATTAACTATCTTAGTATCTGACATAAATGGGTCTGAACGTCTATTATCTCAAAATAATCCTTAATTAGAAAACAGATGTTGAAACCCATTTCATAAATCAAATAACATTCAAATGGAAACATCAGCTCAGAATGTGAATAATAACTTGACATCCAAAGCAAAGCACATGGTGATAGCACTAATGAATGGGTTGAATACTTGGACTCATACGCTTACATTGACGTTGACTTTATAACCCCACAAACCACTAAAACTCCATCCATCGATCGTTGTGTAAGCCTATAGCCCCCTTTATATAAAGTAAAATTCAGTACAATTATAACAACCCCGACCTCTAATTAATGTTAATCCATGATTAATTATGCCTAATTAGCAATTAAGGTGAAATTCTGAATTAAACTGCATGTGTGTGTTACATTGGTTGCATCTATTTCTGTTGGGCGTAGGAAGATCTATTCTTGCTTGAACTTCGGTTTGCGAATTGAAGGCCTTATCGGCATCCGATTACGAAATTGACTTGATTAATATGCTAATTTGGATTTATAGGATTTTATGGTAAGTTTAATTAAAAGTTGATTGGGAATGATTAAATTAGATTTTTATTTTGGCCCTAGTTAATTTCAATTTTGTTTAAGCCTAATTAAGGCCTTAGTGGCCTCATTGACCACTTGCATTCCCACTCACTCTTTTCTTCCACTTCAACACATGTTGAGTTCATACAACTTTGAGCCCCAAGACCGAAAAACGTGAGAGAGTGAGAGTAGAGGAATTGATTCAAGACTTGGAGACTGAGCTCAAACTCAAGGAGGTGCTAAGAATTATTGATAATTGAAGAAGATTTGTAGAGCTTCAACCTTAATTTTTGTAGATTGAAGCCTCTAGGTAAGAGACTAAGCTCTTCATTGAGTAATTGAGTTGGATTCAACAAGATTATTAGTGAACTAAGTGAATTCATATAGGAATTGTATTAGAATTGGGCCATACCATGCATGCATGTACATTTTCTCACAAATTGAGCATAATTTCAAAGATTTCCTTCATGCATGTGTTCATCTCACTTACATTTTGGGAATTCATCTTGTTTTCCATTAAATTGCCAAGTCTGGTCATGGTTTAAAGAAGTTTGATTCAAGAAAAATTCATGTGTGTTGTGTTTATAAAATATTCTTGTGCTTCATGTTGAGTTTTGCATAATTGGCAAGCCATTGGGCCATGATTTCTTGAAATGATCTTTAATTCATGATGTTTTATGAGTTTTCATGTATTTTCCCAAGTTCTGGCCCAAAAAAATGAAGTTTGAAGCTTTAATGGTCGAACTTGAACTTGTGGATCAAATCTGAAAATTCTAGAAACTTGATCCACGCTCGAGCGTGGGAATTCACGCTCGAGCGAGCAGCCTGAGTACATGCACTTCCACTCGAGTGACGAGAGTTCGCTCGAGCATGAAATGCATGTGCCCAGAAGTTCATGAGTCTTACAGTCCGCTCGAGTGGTGGAATTTATGCTCGAGCGAAGGTCGAGCGTCTGTCGAGCGTGAAATTCATGCATCCAGCACTTTTGCCGAGTTTTGCAGTCCGCTCGAGCGAGGAAATCCACACTCGAGTGTGGACCTTATTTTCAGCAAATCTAAGAAATGTTTCCTAGTGCAATTTTTGTATCCTCTTTCTATCCTAGGCATTCCTAGACCATGTTTAAGACTCTACGATGGGGATAAGGACTAAAGGCACACCAAGAAAAAATAAAGCAAGTTATGTATAATTTGATAGTACATTACAAGTGTGCGTTTGTATATATGTTCGTGTAGGTCGCATGCCTTGAACCACTTGATTAATCTGCTTTGTTTATCTGCACCCAAAGGCAACTGTGATTAATAACTCTGTAAAGCTATGTTTAATTACAAGAATTTTCTGATTGATATGATACAATCCGCTTTCTGAAATGCTCTTTTATGAATTATGAATGAATGTCCATTTTTCTGAAATGTAATTGTGGCACCCTTAGTTCACGTGGCCCCCGCCCGGGGGTAACAATACCGTGGCTAATACGTACGTGGCCCTGGCCTAGGGGTAACAATATTGTGGCTTATATTCACGTGGCCCTTGCCCGAGGGTAATAATACCGAGGCCTATATTCATGTGGCCCTTACTTGGAGGTAACAACACCATGGCTACTTGTGCGCAAGATATGGACCTTTATGGTCATTGGTACCAACTATGCATGTGGGTCTCTGGACTAAGTTGATATGATAGCTAATGGGTGTATCATGTATGATCTTATGCAAAATTTGAATATGAACATGAGTGTGTATCTGAATCTATTTCTGATTTGAAGCCTGAATATGCTCTGATATAAATTCTGAATCCTAACTTGTGTTGGATATCATTCATTAAAACCCTTTACCTAGTTATTATTCACTGGGCTTCCGCTCACTATTTATTTATATGTATGTAGGTGAGCAAGCGCGTGACCAGGCCTGAGATGCCGCCTGGCGAATTTTGGTGTCAGCCAGCCATCATGCCTCCCGTGGAGGTTCCCTTTTTGTGATCTATTTGAGTTTTGTGTCCTTGGGACTTTTGTACTTCCAAAATGTTTATGTCTAGTCTGAACACGTTTGAAGTCTTGTATATATGGCTTAGGTGATGTAAGGGTACTGTACTTTTCGACGCCATATCTGCATGTATGCATGTATGTATATGAAAAGTTTTAATTTCATGTCCCATATATGTCTGCACAGCTCTATAGACTATGCAAATTTGTATTTTTGCTTCTGCAGCCCCTGTTATACATACTATTCCGTTCAGAGGCCTTTGGTAATCCAAGGATTACTGGTCGGTTATGATTTTAAACCTATAGGGGCGGGTTTGGGTCATGACAGAATGGTATCAGAGCACGTGTTCTACCGCACACACAGGTCCATATGAGCTTAGGATGTCCTAGTAAGAATTAAGGGCATTCCATATGCATGTGTGAGTGTGCGGTAATTCAAATGGATATAAAACTAAACGTAAACCTGAGCAAATGAAATTGAAAGAAATGAATGAGATTATTCCTTGGTTTACTATCATTTGGTGTCTCTATAGCAACTCAACGTGGAGAATGCAAGGGGAAATGATGTAAATGAATCCTCAGAGGCTCGCATGCGCCGGATGGAACAAATGCTTGCAGCATTGACTGAAGCTATGACACAACAACAAGGACAACAACCTTTACCTCCTCCGCCTCCACCAGTACTAGCCGAACCGAACAATATTGACATCATCAATTTGACTCAGAAATTTATGAAAATGAACCCGCCGACCTTCTTGGGTGGTATTGAACCATTGAAAGCGGAAACCTGGTTATTAGAAATGAAAAAGCTATTTGAAGTATTTCCTTGTTCTACAACTCAGAAAGTCCTTTGGCTACTTATACTCTAAAAGATAAAGCCCGGAGATGGTCCCTGCTGGTTCGAAATAACAATGGGGACATGAGGTGGGCACAATTCAATGAGATATTCTACAACAAATAGTTTCCCTAATGCTTTAGGGACTGAAAAGTTTCAGAATTCCAAGAACTCAAACAAGGAAGAATGTCTATGGCTGAATACGAAGCTAGGTTTATTGAACTAGCTCGTTTTGCTCTGCACATGGTAGACACTGATTACAAAAAAGCGCAGAAGTTTGAGGGAGGACCGGACCTGGAAATATTTGATCGAGTGGGTGTCCTAAAATTACCTACTTATGTGGAGGTGCTCGACAGGGCATTGATGGCAGAAGCCACAATAGCAGCTAAGAAACAAACTACAACTCCAACAACCGAATGGAGAGGAAAGAGGACCGGATTTAATTTCAAGAAAGGCCGGTCAATTTCGAAGAAGCAAAATACAGGATTTTCCAGTAGCTCTAGCCAAAGTAACGGATCTACTCCAAACTACCCCGACTGCGAAAGAAGGCACAGAGGTGCTTGTTACCGAACATCAGGTGCGCGTTTTCGATGTGGCAAGACTGGCCACATGGTGAGGGATTGCCCGATGAGATCCAATGAGGTTAGCCGTCCTGTGACAAGTTCAACCGGGTCTGTTTCTATAGCAAGATCAAATGCAAGGACCGATGTTAGGGGTAATGCAAACAATGAAACATTGAAGCAAGGGAGAGTGTTCTCACTAGTGCCCGGAGAGGTACAGAATACGGAGTCTGTGGTGTTAGGTATAATTTCCATTTGTGCCCAGAATGCATATGTCTTGATAGATTCTGGTTTTACGCACACATTTGTGTCGCATGCTTTCTCTCAGAAATTAACTAGACCGCTAGAACTTATGCCATGTATGTTATCTGTATATACACCGCCTGGAGAATCTATGAAATGTGATTTTGTTTATCCGGTATGTGATGTTTTGATTGGTGATATGACATTATACGTTGACTTGCTGCCTTCGAATATAAATCATTTTGATTGCATGCTGGGTATGGATTGGCTGACTAAATATTGTGCTACTATTGATTGTGTAAATAAAACTGTCATATTTAAACCACCTGGTATACCTGAGTTTACTTTTGCTGGGAATGGGGTAGTTCCTTCGCCAGACTTGATTTCATTTATGAAATCTAGGAGACTGTTAAGAAAGGGGTGTCGGGGCTATTTGTGTAGTGTGTTGGCTGTGTCTTCGGATAGTGCCAGTGTAGAAACTATTCATGTGGTTTGTGATTTTCCTGATGTGTTTCTTGATGAACTACCTGGGGACTTAATTGACAGAGAAATTGAGTTTACAATTGACATAGTAGCTGGAACACAACCTATCTCTAAAACCCGATATACGTTGTCAACATCTGAACTGAAAGAGCTAAAAGTCCAACTTCAAGAATGTAGACACCCCATTTTTGACCGTCCTTAAGACCTGGACGTCACCATTTGAACACTTGGTGATTATCCATGTTTGTGTTTGTTTGGAGTTCCCGGAGTTCTCGGCTACGCGCCTTGCCTCAGGATCTCCGAACTTGACCGTGTTGTGTCTGGTTTTGCACCAAACACTTGTGCTTTGCCTTGGAGGGGCAGGGAATGCCTTGTGAGGCATTCCCACATACCACCGGCAGTGGCTAGAGGCCACCGGCTGGTTGGTGTTGCCATCGGCACTATATTGTACCGGTCGGCACTCTTTTGTGCCGGTCGGCAGTCAATTTTGTCAAAATGACAATTTTGCCCTGCCGACTACTGTGCAGTTGCTTTTTCAGATATTTTGAAGCAGCTGTATAGCATTCGTTTCCCCTCCATACACGTGTATGGAGGGATGAGCTTTTGTTTGGCTTAGCTTGTAAGCTTTGTTGCCTATAAGAGAAGGCTCTCTTCTCTTGGCTCAAAGGTTAGAGAGTTAGACATTTTTGGAGAGAAAAGACAGAGAAGAAGCTCTGGTTTTAGGGTTTGAGTTCTATATCTATCCTATCTCTCTTTTTCTCTCTTGTTTGTAGACTAGGTGCTTTAGTCCATATTATTGCACACAAGCACCTAGTGTTTCACCTTCCTTTGGTTACTGAGGTTCTAAGGGCTGGTTCTTGAAGTTTTTGGTTGGATTTAAGCTCAAGGAAGCAACAACATCAACCTTTGTGAAGGTGGTCTTCAAGGGTAAAAAACTACCCCTTTTTACCCCATTTTTGCACTCCATTTTTGCATAGTTTAGAACTGTTTTTGTGCTTAGAATTTAATACAAAAAAGTTCTGTTTTTTGGTCCTCTTTATTGTTGGTTAAGAGTGTTTTGTGCTTTGGGGAGGTTTGACCCCTCTTAGGCCTTGAAAAGGCCTCATTTTGTGCTATTTTGTGAGAGCTCCGGGATTTTGGTGTTGGGGTCTCTTCACCACTGAAATCTTGAGGGATTTCAGTGGAGAAGATGATGCCTTGAAGTCCCAAGAAGGAGAGGGTCACCCCCTCTCCTTGTTGTCCTTGAAAAGGACAAGTTTTGGCCTCTTGAGGAAGCCTATGTTCAAGTGTGTGTTGAGCATGCCATGACTGTTTTTCATGCTCATATTACCATGATATAACATGATTTTAAGTTGGTTTTGGCCCCTTATGCATGCTTAGCATAGTTGCCATGTAATGCCTTGTAATGCCTTTAACATGTCTTAGGTTGTTAGCCTTTATTTGAGCATGATTTAGGCTTAGACTTATGAATGTTTTGTGCTTATTTTGCCATGCTTTAGGTCTGTCCATGGTTGTTTGGATTGATTTTGGCATGTTTAGTATAGCTCCTTTGCATTTGTGGCTTGCCGGGCTTGTACGCCTCAAGTATGTGAATGTGTAGCTTGTGTTTCTTGCATCGTTTCGGTGGTTTGGAACCACCCAACATGTAATTTCAGTCCCTTTGGCATGATCATATGCTTGCCTAAGTCGCCTCTTTATTGCTTTAAAAGCGCATGTTGTATGCCTCATGTTTTGGCCTTTGTATGTGCCTTTATGCTTGGACCATTTAGATGCCATCTAGGTGTTCCTTGGGTGTTTGTTTAGGTCTGTTTTCGACCTATTTTGGGTCCCCTTGGCCTTGTGAGGCTTGGTGGGTTTGACCTTGGTTTAAGCCCCTTGGCTTGCCTTAAGTGCTTGGACCTTAATTGCATGATTAGCTTGCTTTGTTGCTTGGTTTGGGCACCATGTTCAGCATGATTTCAGAGCTTATATTGCATGTTAGTGATCCATGATATCCCCTTTCAAGTGTGCTTGGAAGTTGCTTGTTTAGTGCCTAAGTGTTAAGTCTTAACATATGCATGTGTGTGTGTGTGTGTTGGCTTCCATCTTTGGGGCATTTTGGCCACTGATTTTAGGCCTATTTGGGGTTGCCTAGATCACGTTTAAGACCATCATTTGCTTGCTTGCATACTTACCTCATGTTGGCTTGTATGCTTTGCATAAGTACATGGCATTGTTCATATTGCATGATAGCTAACATGACTAGGTTGCATTGCATCAACATGCATTCCTTGTCCCTTGATTTGGTGATAGGGATTGGGATTTTGGTTTGTTTGGTTTGCATGCATTTGAGATTGAAAGTGCACAACTTGGTTCTTTGGGCCATCATGCATGGAAATACGTGATTGGTGGCCCGAGAATCGAGGCACATGCCCCTTTGAGTCACAAATATGATAAGGGGCATGATTGGTGCACACATTGTTGGAATTACATTGCCATGCAAGTTTTTGCCCTCTCTTCTTTGTGAGTTCTCAGAGTTCTGAAAGTTCTTTAGTGCGGTATTTAGTGCCGACCGGCAGTCTATTGATAGCCGATGAGTTCATTTTGTGCCGGTGGCCACATATAGCAGCCGGTGGATATTCTGTTTAGCCGGTGGTGATCCCCAGCATCCAAGGAAGTAGTTCTGAGACTTTGGCAGTCTTCTGAGGTGAAAAGCAGGGAAAACAGAGGCAATCTAGGCATGGCAGTGCAATTCCGAGCAAGGCCCGAGCACGTGCTGCATTTGGCTCTCCTCCCGAGGCAGTTTATTGTTTTTCTTAGTTTAGTTAGTTTGTCAACTAATTAGGCCATTTGTAATATTTAATTAGCTTGCGTAGTTAATTATTTGTATTATTCTTTCGGTCCCTCCGAGCGAGGGCGTACCTGTAATAAGTGTGGGTGAGTGGTGTGTATGTCTTCCAACCCCCATTTCTTTCTCCCTTTTATTTACCTGCTTATGATGGTAGATTAGGGCACGTTTATTTTAGCATACCTTATGCAATGCATGCGTGCGTCCATGCATTTGTTGATATGCATCGGGCTCGGTACATCATACAAACTGCATTATATTTCCAATTCCAAATTGAATACGTGCATCGAATAAAGTGCATTTCACATGCCATCTTTGGGGTTAGCCGAGCCTACTCTAAATTGCATCTTCGCCTGTGTTGCATTAGCCGTTTAACATGAACTAGGACATGCATGTTTGCTAACTAGTTTGCTGTTTTGGCACGGAGTACAATGTAAGTATTTAGGCTTTAGCATATCACATGCGTGTGAATGTTAACATGACAGTAGGCTTGCCATGCGGCTAAATGCTTATATGAGATAAACTGTTTGAATGCCTGTGAGTGGAGGTTGGATTGCTTGAGTTAGAATAACTCGTTGAAATCCGTATTTTAGCCTACTTGCGAGTAGCAATTTCAAACTGTTTTCAAAACGAACGGATATGCAATATTGATTTCCAAATTAGGCAATCTAGTCTATACTTGTTTGCTGCGCGCATAACATAGTAATTCTAGGCTAATAATGGGAATAAGAGCATGTAATGTTTTCAAAAACAGATATCACGATTAGTAGAGGCCGGTCTTGAATGGCGAAAGGGTGCTCATAGTGACCTTCCCGATCGTACCCAAGCTCCCGAGCCAAGACCACTTTGGTGATGGCGGACATGTGGCCTTCAAAGACCGAGTCGAGTTTCCTAAATTTCCCCTTTTTAAATATTTAGGTGGCGACTCTATATCTGGCAAAGCAGTCCATGTTTGGCACTACTTTTCAAAAATCTGTTTTCTCAAACGATTTGCCAGAGTTGGACTCTTTGGTTCAGATTACGAACCGCAACAAACAAAACAGGGGAGTCCGAACTGTAGCGAGGTCCCCCGCGGACGTGTTACAAAGAACTATTAGACAAGAAATTCATTCGTCCAAGTACTTCACCTTGGGGTGCTCCAGTGTTATTTGTCAAAAAGAAGGATGAATCCTTGAGACTATGTATTGACTATCGGGAGCTGAACAAGGTGACCATTAAGAACAAATATCCACTACCCCAAATAGATGATTTGTTTAATCAACTCCAAGAAGCCAAAGTGTTCTCAAAAAATGATCTTAGGTCCGGATATCATCAGTTAAAGGTTAAAGCAGAGGATGTAGAGAAAACTGCATTCAGGACTAGATATGGACATTATGAATTTTTGGAAATGCCTTTTGGGGTACCAAATGCGCCTACAGCTTTCATGGACCTGATGAATAGGGTTTTCAAACACTATCTCGATGAATTCATTGTTGTGTTTATTGATGACATTTTGGTTTATTCTAAAGACAGGGAAGAACATGGAAACCATCTGAGAACTACTTTGCGGATTTTGAGAGAAAAGAAATTGTATGCTAAATTGTCCAAATGTGAATTCTGGCTTGACAGTGTGGCATTTTTGGGACATGTAATCAATAAGGAGGGCATTTATGTTTACCCTCAGAAGATTGAAGCTATTGTGGATTGGCCTAGACCGACAAATGTAATAGAAGTTAGAAGTTTTCTAGGACTAGCTGGTTATTACAGAAGATTTGTGAGAAACTTCTCAAAGCTTGCAATGCCATTAACACAATCGACACAGAAGAATGTACAATTTGATTGGAATGATCAGCGTGAAGCAGCTTTTCAAGAATTAAAAACCAGACTGGTGATTGCACCGATCCTAACCTTACCTAATGGTACTGATGGGTTTCAGATTTATAGTGATGCTTTGTATAAAGGGTTGGGCTATATACTGATGCAAAATGGGAAGGTAATTGCCTATGCCTCTCGACAGCTTCGTCCTCATGAAAAGAACTACCCAACCCATGATCTGGAACTGGCAGCTGTGGTATTTGCCTTGAAAATCTGGCGTCACTACTTGTATAGTGTAACTTGTGAGGTGTATACCGATCATAAAAGCTTGAAATATTTCTTTACCCAAGAGGAATTGAACATGAGACAGAGGCGATGGTCAGAGCTAATCAAAGATTATGATTTGCAGATCTTGTACCACCCAGGGAAAGCTAATACCGTAACAGATGCCTTGAGCCTAAGGTCAATGGGAAATTTGTCATGTTTATTTACCAGCCAGGAAGAACTGTTATATGACTTGGAGAAAAATGAGATTGAGATCGTGATACATGAACAGGGTCGAATACTAGCCGCTATGTCCGCTCAGCCTGCAATCATCGAAGAAATTAAAGAGAAGTAACTTGAAGATGAGTACTTGAAAAAGGTTGTAGAAGAACTTGATTCAAAGCTGAGACCTGAATTTGTGTTTGAGAATAATTTGTTGAAATTTCAAAATTTTCTTTGTGTACCTAATTGTTGTGACTTGAGAAAGTGTGTAATGTCTGAAGCCCACAACACAAAGTTTGCCATGCACCCGGGAAATACAAAAATGTATCAGGATTTGAGACAAAATTTTTGGTGGCCTAGGATGAAAAGGAGTATTACAGATTTTGTGGCTAGATGTCTACATTGCCAACAGGTTAAAGCTGAACATCAACGACCCCCTGGGTTGCTGCAACCACTCCCAATACCGAAATGGAAATGGGAGCACATAACCATGGATTTCATTGTGGGACTGCCTCGCTCTTCTCGAGGTATGGATTCTATCTGGGTTATAGTTGATCGTTTAACTAAGTCTGCCCATTTTCTGCCTGTCAAGACTATTTATAATACGGATAAATTGGCTAACTTATATGTGAACGAAATTGTGAGATTGCATAGTGTGCCGGTATCTATTGTATCTGACAGGGATTCAAAGTTTGTGTCAAGATTTTGGCAGAGTTTGAAACAGGCGTTGGGGACTGAACTGAGGTTGAGTAGTGCCTATCACCCGCAAACAGATAGACAAACTGAACAGACTAACCAAACCTTGGAAAATATGCTCAGAATGTGTGTGTTAGATTTCCAAGGGAACTGGGAGACCTACTTGCCATTGGCCGAGTTCGTGTATAACAACAGTTACCATTCAAGCATCAGAATGGCTCCTTACGAAGCTTTGTATGAAAGAAAATGCCATTCTCCGATATGCTGGGTTAAGGTAGGTAATAGACCTTTGTTGGGATCGGAACTTGTGCAAGAAACAACCAAGAAGATGAAACTGATCCAACAACATCTGAAAACTGCACAAAGTCGGCAGAAGAGCTATGCTGATGTCCGAAGAAGAGATAGGGAATATGAACTTGGGGACCATGTGTTCATAAAGGTAACCCCGATGAAGGGTCAAACTCGGTTTGGTGTTAAGGGCAAATTGGCGCCAAGATATGTTGGACCATATGAAATCCTTGAAAAGATCAATTCAATAACCTATTGGGTAGCCTTACCTTCGGTAATGGAGCATTTGCACAATGTATTTCATGTATCGATGCTTCAAGACTATTTGAGAGATCCACTCCATGTCATTGAACCCACACATGTGCTTTTGGAAGATGATTATACTTACGAAGAAAGACCAATTCAGGTTGTGAACTGCCGGATCAAACGACTGAGGAACAAGGAAATACCACTGGTAAAAGTTGATTGGCAGAATCATGGAGGAACTTATGCAACTTGGGAGACAGAAGAGGACATGATGAAAAGATATCCTGAACTATTTCTGTTAGAACCGATGTTTTTCCAAAATGAAGGTAATTCGAGTTTAGAGGACCAAACTGTTTTAAAGGGGGAAGACTATAACAACCCCGACCTCTAATTAATGTTAATCCATGATTAATTATGCCTAATTAGCAATTAAGGTGAAATTCTGAATTAAACTGCATGTGTGTGTTACATTGGTTGCATCTATATCTGTTGGGCGTAGGAAGATCTATTCTTGCTTGAACTTCGATTTGTGAATTAAAGGCCTTATCAGCATCCGATTACGAAATTGACTTGATTAATATGCTAATTTGGATTTATAGGATTTTATGGTAAGTTTAATTAAAAGTTGATTGGGAATGATTAAATTAGATTTTTATTTTGGCCCTAGTTAATTTCAATTTTGTTTAAGCCTAATTAAGGCCTTAGTGGCCTCATTGACCACTTGCATTCCCACTCACTATTTTCTTCCATTTCAACACATGTTGAGTTCATACAACTTTGAGCCCCAAGACCCAAAAATGTGAGAGAGAGTGAGAGTAGAGGAATTGATTCAAGACTTGGAGACTGAGCTCAAACTCAAGGAGGTGCTAAGAATTATTGATAATTGAAGAAGATTTGTAGAGCCTCAACCTTAATTTTTGTAGATTGAAGCTTCTAGGTAAGAGACTAAGCTCTTCATTGAGTAATTGAGTTGGATTCAACAAGATTATTAGTGAACTAAGTGAATTGATATAGGAATTGTACTAGAATTGGGTCATACCATGCATGCATGTACATTTTCTCACAAATTGAGCATAATTTCAAAGATTTCCTTCATACATGTGTTCATCTCAGTTACATTTTGGGAATTCATCTTGTTTTCCATTAAATTGCCAAGTTTGGTCATGGTTTAAAGAAGTTTGATTCAAGAAAAATTCATGTGTGTTGTGTTCATAAAATATTCTTGAGCTTCATGTTGAGTTTTGCATAATTGGCAAGCCATTGGGCCATGATTTCTTGAAATAATCTTTAATTCATGATGTTTTATGAGTTTTCATGTATTTTCCCAAGTTTTGGCCTAGAAAAATGAAGTTTGAAGCTTTAATGGTCGAATTTGAACTTGTCGATCAAATCTGGAAATTCCAGAAACTTGATCCACGCTCGAGCGTGGGAATTCACGCTCGAGCGAGCAGCCTCAGTACATGCACTTCTGCTCAAGCGACGAGAGTCACGCTCGAGCGTGAAATGCATGTACCCGAAAGTTCATGTGTTTTGTAGCCCGCTCGAGCGATGGAATTTACGCTCGGGTGATGGAATGAGTCTTACGCTCGAGCGGAGGTCGAGCGTCCGTCGAGCGTGAAATTCATGCATCCAGCACCTTCGTCGAGTTTTGCAGTCCACTCGAGTGGGGAAATCCACGCTCGAGCGAACTCTCACTTTCTGCATGTCCGCTCGAGCGGGCAAATCCATGCTCGAGCGTGGACCTTATTTTCAACAAATTTGAGAAATGTTTCCTAGTGCAATTTTTGCATCCTCTTTCCATCCTAAGCATTCCTAGACCATGTTTAAGACTCTATGATGGGGATAAGGACTAAAGGCACGCCAAGAATAAATAAAGCAAGTTATGTATAATTTGATAGTACATTACAAGTGTGCGTTTGTATATATGTTCGTGTAGGTCGCGTGCCTCGAACCACATGATTAATCTGCTCTATTTATCTGCACCCGAAGGCAACTGTGAGTAATAACTCTGTAAAGCTATGTTTAATTACAAGAATTTTTTGATTGATATGATACGATCCGTTTTCTGAAATGCTCTTTTATGAATTATGAATGAATGTCCATTTTTCTGAAATGTAATTGTGGCACCCTTAGTTCACGTGGCCTCGCTTGATTTACAATACCGTGGCTAATACGTGACGTGTACCGCCGGTGGGGTAACAATATTGTGGCTTATATTCACGTGGCCCTTGCCTGAGGGTAATAATACCGAGGCCTATATTCATGTGGCCCTTGCTTGGAGGTAACAACACCATGGCTACTTGCGCGCAAGATATGGACCTTTATGGTCATTGGTACCAACTATGCATGTGGGTCTCTGGACTAAGTTGATATAATAGCTAATGGGTGTACCATGTATGATCTTATGCAAAATTTGAATATGAACATGAGTGTGTATCTGAATCTATTTCTGATTTGAAGCCTGAATACGCTCTGATATAAATTCTGAATCCTAACTTGTGTTGGATATCATTCATTAAAACCCTTTACCTAGTTATTATTCACTAGGCTTCCACTCACTATTTATTTATATGTATGTAGGTCAGCAAGCACGTGACCAAGCCTGATATGCCACTTAGCGAGTTTTTGTGTCAGCCAGCCGTCATGCCTCCTGTGGAGGTTCCCTTTTTATGATCAATTTGAGTTTTGTGTCCTTAGGACTTTTGTACTTCCAAAATATTTATGTCTGGTCTGAACACGTTTGAAGTCTTGTATATATGGCTTGGGTGATGTAAGGCTACTATACTTTTCGACGCCATATCTGCATATATGCATGTATGTATATGAAAGTTTTAATTTCCTATCCCATATATGTCTGCACAGCTCTACGGACTATGTAAATTTGTATTTTTGCTTTCGCAGCCCCTGTTATACATACTATTCCGTTCAGAGGCCTTCGGTAATCCAAAGATTACTGGCCGGTTACGATGCTAAACCTATAGGGGCGGGTTTGGGTCATGACAACAATCCTAATAGTATGTCATTGACTAGTGATATTACTATTTAATATTAAATGGATAAATTATATTTTAACACTCTGTGGTTTGTCTAAAAAATATGGAGTCCCCCTATAGTTTCATTTGTAACACTTAACCCCCTATACTTCATATTAGAGTGCAATTTTAGACGAAACTGCTTGTTTAAATAGAGCGTATATGACCATGAATGGTGAGTGAAGAAGTTTTTTCAACCAAAAAACACATGACACATGACTAAAACACCCTTATTTCTATATATATATACAGAAGAAGACTCAAACAGCATAGAACCCTAAACCCAAATTTGCCCAATTGCCTAGATTTTTTGAAAGTTGAAGATTTTGAAGATTTTCCAAATTTTGTTGGATGGCTCCTTTATTTGCTTCTAAAAGTGGACACTTAAGGACCATTGCTCCAAGACTATGTTATTGTGGAGAGAGATCTCCTGTGAGGACTTCAATGGCATCTTGAAATATGGGTAGAAGATTTTAAGGTTGTGCAAGATATGGGGTAAGCTAAAATTAAACTTTGTTTTTCTGGAAATAAAAATTGAATTTTGTTTGAAAAGGAATTTGTGGGTTCATATTTTTTATTGTAAGTAGATGCAACTAGTGGTTACTTTGAATGGGTTGATCCACCCATATGCCAACATGGGAGAGAGGTGTTGCCAAAGATGGTTGCAAAGATGAACCAATTGGAGAAGGAAAACAAGTTGTAGAAAGGAGAAAATGTATTACATAGCTCTGTTTAGGACATGGGTTTTTTTTCTTTATCATAGCAATCTTATGCTTGAAGTTGATTGGAGGCAAGAAAAATGGGTTGTTGTTGGGCCATGGAGTTTGAGAGAATGAAAACATTGTGAAGGTGTAAAATGAAGAATGAAGAAGGTGTTTCTAATTGTTGTTTTGAACAATGAAGGTGTAAAATGCTCTATGAAGCAATTATTGTAATAAAAGGATATTTTGGTAATGAAATAATGTTTTGGGTTGTGAAATATAAGTATTTGATGAACCAAAAAAATGCAATAAAATTGTTGATGACATCTTTCAGATAAACCATCTTAAAGAGCAAACTTAATACAAGCACCTCACTATAGTTTGCATTAGTTCTAAATTAACACACAAATAACAAAGTTAAACCAAAAAATGTTTCAAAATTCAAGCAAACCAAAATTGAGCACCCATGCCAAATAAAATCTTAAGACAAAAAATCTGGCAATACCAACTCTTAGAACATTAAAGAATATAAGCTCCAAGAACCCAATATATAAATAAAATAAAATAAAAAAGTAGCATATTGCTTTCCATTATGCAATGCCCATGTACAAAGATACACAAACCCATACACATTTCCTATTTGAAACAAGATTGATTTGCTTCATACAAAACCATAAAAGCACATAAACAATTTCAACTCACTTCCCTAAGCACATAAACAATTTCACCAAACCATTCAAGCAAATAATACACAAAACCCAAATAAACCTGTGGACAATAGACAACACAAATAATTGTATAAATCAACTCACAATTGTTTAATACAAGCCACAATTCAACATAGACCTAATTTAATACAAACCACAATCGTTTAATACAAACCATAAAGCAAACATAGTGCTTCCTACCAAAATAATAAGTAAACAAACTAATCAACCATTGTGTACTACCCACTAAGCTTTTCAAAACACACTAAACTAATATACTATTGTTTATTGGCCAATTTCAACTTCAAAACCAATATGGAACTACCCGCTTAATGTTTTAACAACATAAAAAGCACTCAAAATAGAATTTAATATAAAAAAAAACTGTCTGTTGCACAAAAAAGTTGCCTATTCCATCATGTTTTCCCTTTGCCTTTGTCAATTTGCCTTTAAGTTATAGCTTTTGCAAGCCCACCTCCTCCTCTACCTCTTGTTATAAAGCTACATCCCAATGCCGATATGGACATAACTTTGTCACTTCTAACTGGCCCACACATTCATCTGCCATAACTAGTGGGCTGCAACACACACAAGTATGCAACTACATATTGTAGAATAGTGGAAAAGCAAATGAAGATACATAAGAGAGAGAGAGAGAGAGAGAGAGAGAGAGAGAGAGAGAGAGCGCTTACCTAAGATGAATGAATGTTTCCCATCCCAATTACAAAATGTGGAGAATTGTGGGCACCTCTAGTAAGCTGAAATGGTTTAACAAGTATGCAATTACATATTGTGGAATAGTAGAAAAGAAAATTAAGTTGCATAGGAGAGAGAGAGAGAGAGAGAGAGAGAGAGCGCTTACCTAAGATAAAGAGGTGTTGCCCATCAAAGTGGGAAATGTGGAGAATTGTGGGCAACTCCAGTAGGCTACAATGATTTAACAAGTATGCAATAAAATGTTATGAGTTATGTAGAAAAGCAAATGAAGTTGCATATGAGAGAAAGCTTACCTGAAATGATGATGTGTTGCCTCTCATAGTTGGAAATTCTGGAGAAGTGTGTTTAACTCTTGTGGGCTGCAATGATGTAACAAGTAAGCAATTAAATGTTGTGAGTTATGTAAAAAAGTAAACAAACTTGCAAATGAGAGAGAGCTTACCTGAAATGATGATGTGTTGCCTCTCATAGTTGAAAATTCTTGAGATGTGTGGCCAACTCTAGTGGGCTGCAATGATTTAACAACTATGCAATTATATATTGTGAGTTATGTAGAAAAAAAACAAATGAAATTGCAAAATGGAGAGATCTTACTTGAGATAAGGATGTATTGGCCCTCCTAATTGGGAGCTTCCTTTTGGGCTACAATGATTTACATCTCTATTAAGTAATTGCTACAAAATTCCTTGCAAAATTAAATAAAATTGAAGACAAAACTTACTTGAAATGCTGAAGTTGGTACTATTGTTGTTGTAGTCACTGCTGTTACTTGTGTTGTTAGGGTTGCAAACGAGTTCATTTGCTTATTGAACTTGTTTATTAAGCTCGAGCTTGGCTTGATAAGTAACTAGACTCGAGCTCGCCTTGGCTCGGCTCAGCTTGATAAGATTTTTTTTAATATTATTTAATATATTTATTATATAATTTAAATAAAGATAAATAAGCCGAGCTTGACAAACTGGGCTTATTCGAGCTCGAGCTAGACTCATTTACTAAACGAGCCGAGCCCTTAACAAGTCGAGCCGAATCTGTTCATAAACATCTTGGTTTATTTGCAGCCCTATTTGTTGTTGTTGCTAAAGGTGGCTGCTTCTGCTTGCCTCTTTTTTGCTTAAAAAGCTTGGACTTGGGATAGACAAGACCCTTACAAGATCTCTGGTTGTGGCCTTTTGAAGGCATCTAGCACAAACAATGAACCTATTCTGCCTTGGCACTGTGATAGGGTTTTTTGGCTCATCTATCCCTTTCTTTCTCATTTTTGGTGGTCTTCCAAGCTGTTTTCTATAGCATGGAGAAGCCACTGTTAGTAATCTTGTTTCAACCCAATCATGTTGGCCTAGAACAGGGTAAATCATTAAGGCTACAAGATAATGGTCCTTATTGTAATAAGGGTGTACATAGTCCTCAAGCTTTTCTCTTTGAACACATATGGAGCTTATTGCATTTTGTAAGGTATTCCACTCAAATCTCACATTCGACAACTAGATTTCTTTTTCTCCAAATCAACAATATGTGTGGTATCACCACAATCTACTTCAAATTTTCTTCACCATAACAGGTTGCAAAACAATTCCTAGCTTCTACCTTTAGTGTTTTCAGATCTTTCAAAATGTTAGAAAATATTTGGCCAATGTATTTTTGCATCCCTTCCTTCTTGATTGGGATCCTGTGCATGACTCTCCTCCTAATCCATTCAAGTGTACTAATTATGGGCTTGTCCCTAGCTTTCAATATGTTGAATGACTCACACATGTTGTTGACCAATTTATCACACCTACTTCTTGGACTAAAATGGGACCTAGTCTATAGAGCAGGATCTATCTTCCTTAGCCACTTGTATGCTTTCTCTTTTGGATCCATTCCCTTGAACTTGTTCATGTGAAATTCAAATTCCCTCACAGTCCCAACTGGAACTGCCTTCCACAATAGGTCCCTCAATTCAATCCATTTGAACTTTGCTCTGAAATTTGTGTAAATATACCTCATACAGAACCTATATTCCACATTTGGCATTACCTCCTCAAATGCAAGTACCAACCCCTTTTGTCTATCAGAAATGAAGACCCATCCCATGTCATTAACACCACCAATATCATCCATGAGTTACCTTAAAAACTAGACCCAAGAATCTTTAGTCTCTGCCTCAACAACTGCCCATGAAATTGGAAAGTAGTTATTGTTCCATCCATTCCATGTACACATAACAATTAGCTACCGAAGATTTCTTTCTAATAATACCCATCCAATCCTATAATGGGCATGTATCCTCCAATAAAGCATGTTCTAAGGGCTACAAACCCAACATGTAACCTCTGGAAAACTAAGGACTATTCTAAGTTAGGCCTAAGCATATCTTCACTGGGCTTATCCACCACTACTTGCATTACACTATTAGAATTATGCAGCCTCACAATTTCACAATAATCATACACCTTTGCATATTGAACCCTTTGATCCCCGTCAATAACTTCTCTTGATCTTTTTAACCTGTACAATTAAGACCTACTGACATTAACCATTAACTCCCTCCAAACTATCTTCTGCATAAGCCCAACTTTAATGTCAGGGTCATCTCTTAACTTGTCCATATACTTGTGTGCCAAGTAAGTTGAGTTGACCAAGTGATTGTCATATGACCTTCCACATGCATGCTTTAGCTAGAATGATTTGATCTGAAAAGTCCTCTCACCTTCCATGGGAGAAACATGTAATCTCCATCCACATCCATGCTTGCACACCATAGTAATCCTTGAATTGTCATTCTTTATGTACTTTATGTCATAACTATGTTGGATATTCCACTCTTTCATTACCTGTCTAAAAATTTGAGGGGTGGAAAACTTTATTCCAAGTTTGAGTTATAACTTTTTCATAATTACTTCCTCAATGAACTCACGATATTTATTTTCACATTTCTTATCTAATGAGTTATGTTCAGTGTGTAAATTGTTATTCTCGGAATTAGAATACCACCCTTCATCATCAGTTCTTGTATCACATGAAAGAGGTTGCCTTTTTCTTTTCTTTGCAATCTCCCTTGGTGCAAAAATATCATCATCTTCTGGCTCCTCTAAACTTTTTATTCAACCAACCAGGCTCATCACTTTCATAGTCTTCATCTTCTGAACCATTGTCATCATTCCCATCAACTATGTAATCAGGATCATCACTATTTTCTTCATCGCAATCTCCATTATCGCTTTACTCATCTCTGACATCTTCACCGTCATCTGCATTATTCATTTCTTCATCTCCTACTCCTTCACCCATATCTCCATGATTCATTTTCTCATCACCTACATCTTGCACTCCATCTCCATAAGCTCCTAAACCTTGTCCTCCTTCTCCACAATCCACCTCTTATTTACTTATATTTTCCATTCCATCATGCACCCTTTCATCTACTGCAACAATATCTATTTCATGCCAAGTCAATGCCTGCTTAAAAACTAATTGGTACTCTCGGGGTACCAAATGTTTCCCTTTCGGACTTATCACTCCTAATGGTTCTTGACCCTTCTCCACAAACAATTGAATCGCATCTTAACCTTCATAATCATATATCACAGTAAGTACTTCAACATCTTCTTCAATTATTCCCATAATCCAAATTTTTTCTTGGTTTCCTATACCACAATACACAAGTACTGTAGACATATATTTTCATCTCCCTCAACATGGTATGAATCTCCAAAAAGGACAACCTGTCAACATCATAAGTATATTCCAATTTCTCTTATTTATAAGCAATATTAGGAGGCTTACTAAAGCACCCATTGTAATTGATCTCAAAAATCATTTTTGTTTTACCTCACTACACAAAACAACAAAAGTGAACAATAATACATTATAAAAATCAAAGTCATTGGGACCATATTACAAAAATCAAAGTCATTGGGACCACACTATGTAATTAATATTTGATTATTAATTAAATTTCCTAATATTTAATTAAAATCCCCTTGGGACCACAACAAAATATCCATTGCCTTAACCAAAATTTTCAAAAATTAAACCAACACAGGCATGGCATACATAAAAAATTACAAAATCTCTAAACACAAACAGAAGATATGAATAAAAATATCCAAAATCAACATCATGATACCAATACACAGTTTCATTATTTGTAAAAAAAAATTTCAAATCTCTAAACTGAAATAAAAATATGAATAAAAAATCAACATCATAAAAGAAATGAATAAAGCTCTAAACTCCACTCCACTTTAACCAAAATTCCAAAAAAATAAAGCAATAAAAGGCATGAATATAGAAACTGACGTATACGAAAAACAAATATATGAATAAAAAATACTCAAAGTTAACATCATGAAAAAAAAAAATACCCATTATTTATGAAGCACCCCACCCCACTTCAACCAAAGTCTCCAAAAATTAAAGCAATACAAGCATTCCATGTGTAAAAAATTACAAATTTTGTAAATTGAAGTAAACACAAACGAAGATATGAATAAAAATTACACAAAATCAACATCTAACGATCAAAATAAATTAAGGTAAACAAAAAATACATAAACTGGCGATGGCGTTGACAATACAATGGATCGATGATAAAACCCCAGTTTAATCCAATCAACCACAGTGAGAGGGAATATATATATATAGAGAGAGGATATAGATAGAAAAACTGTATTAGTCAAATGAAACAACTGAGGGTGTAAAATACCTAGGAGTATTAATAACCTTTTACAACTTCTGTTACGTCCGTCCGAAATTACATTCTAGTATGAAGTCCAAGGAATTAAAATGTTACAAATAAAATTATAAGAAGATTCCATATTTTTTAGGCAAACTAAGAAGTTAAAATGTAATTTACCCTAATAAAATATTACATATAAAAGTGAATTTTACTATCTAGAAGTAATCATTTCATTCAATTCATCTCATATATGGATAGTAAGATTAAAAATGTTCTTATAACAGGCTATAATCGGCTGATATGATATGATAGTTTCACTCATTTTTTTCTCCTTTTTATGGAGAGGATATTTTTCTTTTTCTTTTTATATTTTTATGTTTTGAAATAATATTTCACACCATTTAGTTTATGACTATTATCCAGTTGTTACTGAAAAAAGACATTAACGCATGTTTATTGATCCATAAAACTTGTATCCATTGGTTAGTTGCATTATCCATATTAGATTATGATGGACAATATACCCAAAAAAATTGATAATTTTTTTAACCCTACAAGTAATAATACAAAATAAATATATAATTAAATTATTTATTTCTATATACATTGCAAAACAAATGTGGAGAAGAGGGAATTATTTATCTCACTAATCTAATTAGATAATCAATACTACACTAATTTATAAATTATTCACTATGTTTATTTCTAGTTTTTTTAAAACACTTTTCAAAAAATTATACTTTCTTATTTTTCGTATTTTTTTTACTGAATTTTTTTAATATTTTAAGTAATTTATTTAAATTTTAGACACACCTAACATAAACACACTTAAAAAGTATAATTTCCCCAAAATACAAAATATATATATATGAAAATTCAGTATATTTTTCATATTTTTTGTGTATTTATTAATTTTTTAAAATATATTTTCACAAATATTTTACTTTTTAGATACATCTAAGTAAGGTGTATCTAAAAAGTTTAAAAAAAAAAAAATACTTAAAATTTTAAAAATATTCAATAAAACAAAATAATACAATAAATAAAAAATTTTATTTTCAGAAAACTGAAACCAAACACATTGATTAATTTTCTTACTGATAATTATGCTATTTAATCAAATTGGGCCTAAAGTGATTAGTGTTGCTGAGACACCACACCGCACCACAGTAGTCCCAAGAATACAAAATATTATTATTATTTTTTTAAGTATATATATGAATTAGGGGTTGGTACATGTGATGTGTGTGCGATTAAAATAAGTAAAAATAAAACAAAACTTTTATGTATGTTATGCAAGTGGTAGAAGGTTTATTTATTAAACTTAAAATCCAAAGTCTAAGTCTTACTTTTGTCAACTATGTAAATTTTTTTTTTTTATTTCGAATAAGAAAATGAGAATCTGTAATATAAGGAGAAGTCACCAAAATTTAGACACCAAATGAATTGTTCACGTTTAGTAGAAAAAGGAAAAAGATTGAGAGCTCTAACGGATGTGCTCTAGAGGAGCTCTAATGAGTGAGGCCTATCTTGTGATGTAATATTTAGTGCTAATTCTTTATTTTTATTTTTTACTTTACTATGTCACTAAAATTCAAATTAAAATTCTAAATTTAAAACTCTATATCATTTCCCCTATGATATGGAAGATATCATGATGATTGGTTGATAGATTGAAGAGTCTACAAACAAGTATTTTATGATTCATTTATGTATAATTATCAAAATGTATGTATATATAATAATATTATTCCAAAAAAAAAAAACTTGTAAAGATTACAATGTAATAACCCACTATGATCTAGACATATTTAGATTCTCTACATTTTATGGATGGAATGAAAAAAAAAAAAAAAAAAATAGCTTGTAGCTCAAAACTCCCCAGGCTCGAATGGCTCGATTTCGATTTTATTTTATTTTTATTTTTTTCCTCTTTTATCTGTGAAACGCAATAGAGGGGAGGAGGGAGAAAGAGAGAGAAGAGAGAAGAAAGAGAGAGAAAGGGAGGACGAGGCTCGTGCTGGTTTTGCCGACGACGGAGGATGACGGCGGACGACGAACAACGACCCATATTGCCAATTTCTGTGTGTGCCAATGAGGCTAGTGCTGGTTTGCTACTCTGTGTGTAGGGGGGGGAGGGGGGGTTTGATTTGTGTTTGTATGTGTGTGGGTGGTTTGATTTTGTTGCTGCTGCTGCTGCTGCTGTGTGTGTGTGTGTGTGGGGGGGGTGGTTTGATTTTCCAGATGTGTGTGTGTGGGGGGGGTTTGATTTGTGAAAAAATGGCTAGTAGACAGAGGGAAAGGATGCAAATCTTGAAGAAGATGATGCAAATGAGGAGATGAATAGAGGGTGGGTGTACAAAGAAATTCGGGCCTTTCGACCCACGCCATTTCGAGCTACGAAATGGAGTTGGAATAAAAAATCTCTAATTCATTATTAAGGAATATGAAAAATCCTCATCTAACAAATATTTATTTAAATTAAAAGTGATTTTGAAACAGATTTTAAATTTTTTAATGTGTTCTATTTTTATTTTTTTTATAAATCAATAATATGTATATATAAGAATTTATTAAAATATATTTTTAAAACACGTGTTAAGAAATTTAAAATATTTTTATATTATGTTTTAAATTAGATGAAATAAAATTGTGGGTGTTAATTTTTGATCTCACAACCAAACAGGGAATTTAGCAGAAGAGCATGCCGCAGAATAGATTAAACCAAGCATCTACCAACAAGAAGACAAGAATATCATGGTGGCTCGTCCACCCGGGGTACTCTAACGATCAAGTCAGTCAACTTAACTCTCAAAGATATCAAATAAGTAACAACTCTCAATTGAAGAGTACTTTAAACCCACAGAGTGCCTTACTTTTATAGCCGCTAGCATCCTTATCCCCCTAGGAGTCTTACTTCATAAGACTCAAGCACAATACTTATCTCGGACTCTTAATTAGATATGGATGAACTACTCAACAGTCTCATCTTTATCCAAACTAAGCGCAGCATTTATTTAGGACTCTTATCCTCTATTTAAATATCTTGAATTCCGACATTACCGTATCATATCTCAACAACACCATAATTATTTCGGAATTCTGACTCGTCCACGTAGCACCTTGGCCAACACCTCAACCATATCCCGGCTAATCTTAAAAATACATCACAAAAATTTGTATGAATATTTTAAAATTTTTAACATATGACCGATAAAGGGGTAATGAGAAAAGAACATTAACATCGGGATTGGCAACATAAATGATTTAAAAAAAAAAAAAATTGTTTGGACACCCACATGCAAGTATGATACTCAGGCCTCGTTTGGGAATAGGTTAATTTAGTAACTTTTTGGCTATTTGGTTAAAATATGAGCTAAAAAAAACTAGTATATTTGGGACGACTTTTTGGCTTTTTACAAAAAGATATGCAAAAAGTAGAGAGAAAAGAGAATCTTTGACTTTTTTGTATGAGTTGTTGGTTTTCTGACTTTTTTAGTAACTTTTTGACTTTTTGGCTAAACGGAAGGGTTCCCAAGCGAGGCCTCAATGCAACAAGACCTAGTAGTTATAAATCATTTTAATTTTAAATTTTGATGACGTGACGTGATAATTATAAATTATTAACTTTAAATCATTGTAATTTTATAAAATAAAATAAAAATTTATAATCTAGTTATGAAATGGATATAATCAAAAGAGAATTGCCCTATATATCACAATTTCTTATTATTTTATATCACATTGTCTTTTCTATTTTATTAATAATTATGTCCAAACAAAACACTATTTATAAATATTAATTTTCTTCCCCTACTCTTCATTATTCGTTTAATAATTATGTATAAATAAAAAAAGAACCAATCATAAATATCATATAAACAATAATATATATAAAATGATGACAAAAAATTAATCTAATCAAAATTCATTAAGAAAAATGTTATCTGCCTAAAATTTTTACCTCTAAAAGTAAGGTGCTTAGTAGTGTAATAATGTGGGTCACACTCAAAATAGGGAAATTATACAATACTTCCGGAACTTCACGTGGTCATACTCCAAACCAATCACCAAGTACTTAGTCCTATCTTGTGTCCCCATCCCTAACATAAATTGTGAACCCCTACCCCTCTCCACCAATCAAAACTTTATGGAGTAACACGTGTCCATACTCTGGGAGTACTGAATAATCACCCCTCAAAATAAATATAATTAATTGATGTATTTTTGTAAATATTTTTTTAAAATATGTACTATTATAGTATGCAGGGGCAATTGACAAGTTCAAATTGAACTAAAATCTTAACACGAGACTCAATCACCATATGATGTATGCAATATGCATATTCTATTTGGTATTCAAACTCCTTCATTTTTGTCAAAGTTTCAAACCGCGGCTCCCCTGTAGTCAACTCACACCATTCACTACAAACCAAAGCAAAGTTAAAAAAACATACTTCCTCTTCTTCTATTTATACCATCTCAAACCTCACACCCATCAATTCAATCTTCTCTTCAAATCATACACACACACACACACTCAAACAAACAAACAAACAAAAAAAGTAAACACAATTCATACAAAATAGCCGCTTATCTCATACTCGAAATGAGTACCATGTCTTCTTTCATCACAATATTTGTTGTCGTATTAGGTGTTGGAGAAGTTATGGCAATGAGGCCACTAGATGGAGAGCAATGGCTGCAGTCCTCGCAAAGAGGGCATGTACCGCCCTCGGGCACCAATCCATGCACCTATTATAGCGATCCCGGTATTCCCTTTACTGTCCAGTTGTAGTCCGGACTCGGTTCTGTGGAGTTGGTAGTTGTGTCTATCTTGTTGTCGTCCTTTAATTCCATTTGTGTGAGTTTTGGGATGTTTTGGGCAGGTGTGTTACAGGTTGGTTGAGCCTGAGTCTCAAATCTAGTTGCCCAGGTTTTTGGTGTTACGCTCGAGCGGGTTGTTCTGGCCGGCAGGTTTGTTTTATTGCTCGCTCGGCGGGACTTCTTCGGCGGGATTTTCACACTCACAGTATTTTGTTCTCTGCAAAAACTTCTGTAGATGTGATTTCTACGCTCGAGTGGATTTCCTGCGCTCGAGCGGGTTGCGCTCGAGCGGGCTTTTTGGCGCTCGAGCGGGTAGTACATTGTTGGTGTAAGTTCTGGGAGGGGGAAATCTGCGCTCGAGCGGACTGGTTTTCGCGCTCGAGCGGATGTACTTTATTCTTGTGTCTTGGCGCTCGAGCGGGTCTTCTTACGCTCGAGTGGACCCAGATTTTTGTTCTTGACGCTCGAACGTTGTGTTTTCCGCTCGAGCGGACATGTCGTATATCAATACAGAGTCGGGCATTTTAAATCACTTTTTCACATTCTCTTCTCTCTCCTACTTTTCCAAAAACACCATTGTTGAGCTTCTCACTCTAGAACTCTACCTGCTCTCTAGGTATTGATCTAGTAGGAGTGATTTACTCATCTTTGGCCTTTACAAAAAAGTTGTTGATCGTTGGGGGCTACCTTTTGATCCGTAAAACTTGTGATTTGGAGCAACTTTGTTTTCGTCATCTTCTCCATTGGGTGTCATCTTTTGAGGTAGGGATTCCTACTCACTATTATGGTCTTTGACATAGATTTTTGGTTGTCTTGGTAAAGTGTTGAAGTTGGTTGATTTTGGGACTTAGGGTTTCAAAATGGTAGAATAGAGGGTTTATTATTTTGATTCTTAAACTTGTATTTTGGGTCTCAAAATGATGATTTGGGTGTTGGTTGTTGATATTTGAACCTATGGGTTAATATTGAGGGTTGGGGAAGAAAACCCTAATTTGTATATAAATTAATTGGTATAATTAATTTGGAAAGTTATGGATTTTATGAAATCGAATTGGAATTAATGAAATTGATTCATTACATTGTGGAATGGTGGAGTTGGATTTATTAATCGCTCACTTTTGGAAAACATTGTTATTTTATCTGTTGGAGCTTTTATTTCCTGTTTAGAAATATTTGTTTGGGCTACCGGTGGAGGGTAGTTTTGATTGTTGTAGATAATGCATGACGATTAGGGAAATTGAAACTAATTAAGTGGTTAAGTCATAGAGTATGACGGATGAAAGAATGCATTAACGTTATGTGTTGATTGAATATGTATATGACCTTTCTGTATATATATATGTTGTGTTGTGTGGGAGGAGATAGGGGATGTACTCCACGGTTTAGGGGAAGATGGGGGATGGACCTCTAAACCGGATGTTGTTTGGGAGAAGATAGGGGATGGACTCCACTGATACAGCTCTTATGCTTGTCAGTTTATGTGTTGATATAACTCATATGCTTATCTTTAGAAGTGTTGATATAGCTTATATGCTTATCTGTTGATTTGTTGATATAGCTCGTATGCTTATCTATCGAAGTGTTGATACAGCTAGTAGGCTTATCTATTGTGAAATGAGAACCGTTTAAAATGAGTTTTGTCTCATATAAGTTGTTGGCCAGGTCCTGAGCCATAGTTGTGAATTATGAGCTTGTTAAGAGATGGAAAATGAAATGAAACATAGACACTGTGGTCATGTAATGAAAATGGTGTATGAATTGATTTATGGGAATTAAACATTTATCAACTGCTAATGTCTTAGTTAATGCTCATATTGTGTTTTGCATATCTCTACTGGGTGTTGGCTCACCCTATATAGGACATCATTTTCAGGTACAGGTAGCATGCCGCCTCCAAGGACATAGTTTGGATGATGATGAGAGTTGAAGACTCGTTTTTTTTTTTTTGTTTATTTTGTTTGGATTACATGTACATCAAGCCAAGGGCTTATTTTGTATAGAGTTAGTACTCTTCTTTTGTGTAACCAAGTGTTGACTTGGAAAGCTGAAAGCCCATAGGGCATTTGCTTTTGTTGTTAACATGTAATATGGTTGTAAGAACTACTCTGATGAATAGAAATGGTTGATTTCTTTTATATCAATGCATGTCTTAAGTGATGGGTTTTATGTATTATTTTGAGGGCGTTACAACTTGGTATCAGAGCGTACCGGGTTCGAATACTTTAGGTACGTGGAAAGTGATTAGTATCACAATGGGTTTGTCTCGCTTGTTAGAGACTTAAGTGTAATGTAATGTGTTTATGTGATAGCATGTTTATGTGACTATTTGGGTATGGGATTTGATTTCTGGGATATCGATTGGATCCTTGGGTTTCTGTGAGTCTTGTTGGAAAAGCACTTGATCAATGCTGTTTCTAACCGGAACTCTAGTAACGCCTCGGGACTATCATTATCTGGAAATGAAATTCGTAACTTCTTATGTGCTTATATGCTTACATGGAGTGAATTACAGTTGTTCATGCATTAGGACGCAAGTGTTTAGCTTCGGCACATTTATGGATGTGCTAACGTTCTTCGTTTCCTTTGTTAGGATGTCAGGATGAGGAAGAGGAGGTAGGCGTGGTAGGCCTAGGAGGCAGGAAGTGCCTATACCGGATGAGATTTCGACAGTGCAGGAGGGAGTTGGTCAGGCCAACGTGGCCGAGCCAGTGGGTCAGCAGGCTATGAATGCCTTGGCCCGAGAGATAGCAGGAGCTTTGGGTATCCTCAGAGCTGAGCATCAGGTTACAGAGGCAGGGCCTTCTTTCTTGAAGAGGGAATTTTTCCGGTCTAACCCGGACGAATTTATTGGAGATCCGAAAGAGCCACTTAAGGCTGACGAGTGGTTGGAACAAATGGAGAAGACATTCGAGATGCTTGGCATCGAGGATGGGACTCTAAAGGTGACCTTGGCATCCTTCCAGCTGAAGGGAGATGCGGGTTAATGGTGGAAGTATGAGAAGGCCCGTGTGGGTGGTGCATGGGGGGCTTTTGTAGAGGCTTTCCAGGGGAGGTTTTTATCTGCAGCTGCTAGGGAGAAGCTGAGGGATCAGTTTAGCCGGCTTAAGCAGCAGGGTTTGTCAGTGGCCGAATTTGAGGCTACTTTTACTAGCTTGTCCAGGTTTGCACCTGAACTAGTGGCGTCCGAGGAACGCCGTTGCTATGCGTTTGAGCGGAAGTTGAGGCAAGGCCTCAAGTTGAGAGTTGGTGGGTCTTACATCCGAGAGTATAGACATCTGGTGTATGCGGCTGCTCATATGGAGATTATGATGCAGGAGGAGGATGATGAGAACCAGCAAGGTTCCAAGAGGAGCCAAGAGGGCCAGGGCGATGGCAGGAGACAGAGGGGTTTTAACCCTCAGCAGTCTCAGGGTGGTTTGGTTAGATCGACTTTTCCGATACCAAGTGCAAGCTCCGGGAGAGGTAGTCAGGGAGGCTTGACTTGTTTTGCATGTGGCCAGCTGGGTCACAAGTCTTCGGTTTGCCCGCAGAAGGAAGGGGGTCAGCGAGCTGCTTCTTCTTCAGCCAGACCTCAGGGCCAGAGTCAGGGCAGGGGCCAGCCTTTGTCTTGTTATCAGTGTGGACAACCTGGGCACCTGAAGAGGTTTTGCCCACAGTTGAGTGCCACTTCAAGCGCGTCTGGTACTAGGCAGACGCAGAGTTATCAGCCAGCTCAGTCTGTGCAGGCCTCGAGGGCCAATCTGGGAGCTTCGTCATTCCAGTCTGTGCAGCAGTCGTATGCTCCTAGAGGTGAGCAGGTGGATCAGGGGCCTACAGGGCGCGTGTATGCTGTTACCGCGCAGGACCTAGTACCGGCTCCATCAGTAGTGAGAGGTACCTTCTGTTTTGCAACTCAGTTGCTAGTGTATTGATTGATACGGGTGCATCTCATTCTTTTATATCTGCTGCATTTGCATCTGTGTTGGAGTTGGAGTTAGCACTATTAGCGTTTCCTATTTGTGTCGTGTCGCCTATTGGGGGTGAGTTGATTTTGAAACACAGATGTAGAGGTTGTGATATAGAGGTTGACGATCATAGGCTTCCGTTTCCTTTTGTAATTATGCCCATGAAGGGCTTTGATGTTATTTTGGGTATGAACTGGTTATCGTCATACCGGGCAGTTATTGATTGCTACCGCCAGAGGGTCACTTGTTATACCGTGAGCGGGGAGTGTTTCCATTTCTTGGGGGACCAGGTTGGTAGTGTTTTGCCACCGGGGTATGAGCCGCGAGGACGGAGTGAGCTTAGTGGTCTACTTGCTAGCTTTGAGAGTAGTGAGTGTGATGAGACCCAGAGTGTATTGCCGAGGGTGGTTTGTAAGCATTCGGATGTTTTTCCCAAGGACCTCGTAGATTTACCACCTCATCGAGAGATTGAGTTCTCTATTGATCTAGTGCCCAGCACGGCACCGATTTCTATGGCACCTTACCGTTTTGCTCCAGCAGAGTTGGTTGAGTTGAAAGTTCAACTCCAGGAATTGCTAGATAAGGGCTTCATTCGCCCTAGTGTTTCGTCGTGGGGAGCACCGGCCCTCTTTGCTAAAAAGAAAGATGGTGCCCTGAGATTGTGTATCGACTACCAAAAGTTGAATCAGGCTACAGTTAAGAATAAGTACCCTATGCCCCATATAGATGATCTATTTGACCAGTTGAAGGGTTCCCGTTGTTTCTCAAAGATAGACTTGAGATCGGGTTACCACCAGTTGAGGGTTAGGGAGGAGGATATTCCAAAGACAGCATTCTGTACGCGGTATGGCCATTATGAGTTTCTAGTGATGCCATTTGGGCTTACCAATGCACCGGCAGTCTTTATGGACTTGATGAACCGGATCTTCCGGGAATTCTTGGATCATTTTGTGGTCGTCTTCGTGGACGACATCCTGATTTATACACCTTCAGAGGAGGAGCACGAGGCACACTTGAGAGTAGTGCTTGAGCTGCTTAGAGCCCATAGGCTATACGCCAAGTTTGGGAAGTGTGAGTTCTAGCTAGGAGAAGTCCAGTTCTTAGGCCATGTGGTATCCGGGGAAGGGGTATCTGTTGATACATCCAAGACTGAGGCAGTGCAAGATTGGGCACAGCCTAAGAGTGTGTTTGAGATCCGCAGTTTTCTGGGATTAGCTGGGTATTACCGTCGATTTGTGAAGGATTTCTCCAGGTTAGCTTCACCGTTGACTAGACTGACTCGGAAGGGAGTCAAATTTGTATGGAGTGAGACTTGTGAAAAGTCGTTCCAGGAATTGAAAGTTAGATTGACCACCGCTCCAATCTTGATTATTCCGGAGAGAGGGTTGGGTTATACGGTTTATTATGATAACTCACGGGAGGGTTTGGGTTGTGTGTTGATGCAAAAAGGGAAAGTGGTAGCTTATGGCTCACGTCAGTTGAAGATTCATGAGAAGAATTACCCTACCCATGACCTAGAGTTAGCAGCGGTGATCTTTGCCTTGAAAATCTGGAGGCACTACCTTTATGGTGAGAGATTCGAGGTGTTCTCAGATCATAAGAGTCTGAAATATCTGTTTACACAAAAAGACTTGAACTTGAGGCAAAGGAGGTGGATGGAGTTCATTGAGGATTACGACTTCGAGTTGCATTATCATCCGGGGAAGGCCAATGTTGTGGCCGATGCCCTTAGCAGAAAGTTCATAGGTGATGTAGCTTGTATAGCTATCCGGGAGTGGGGGATGTTGGGGGCACTTGGTGAGTTCGATTTGTATCTGAGCGAATTTGTTGAGGCTGCGGCCTTGTTTTCTGTTGTTGCGCAGCCTACACTTGTGACTCGAGTGTTAGAGGCACAGAGGGGTGACCTTGAGGTAGAGTCCTTCCGAGAGAAGATCTCCAGTAGGAAAGTTGAGAAGGGTTTCACGGTGTATCCCGACCTGAGTGTGAGATACCGAGACCGTTTGTTTGTGCCGGAGTCTTGCTGAGAGGAAGTACTCCGAGAGTTCCATCATTCGCGCCTTGCGGTGCATCCGGGGGGTACTAAGATGTATCGGGATTTGGGCCGCCAGTTTTGGTGGCAGGGTATGAAGAGAGATGTGGCAGTTTTTGTGTCTAAGTGCCTTACTTGTCAGCAAGTGAAGGCCGAGCATCAGAGGCCAGCGGGTTTGTTGCAACCCTTGCCCATTGCCGAGTGGAAGTGGGAGCATGTCACTATGGACTTCGTTGTTGGACTTCTGAGGACTCAGCGGGGTAGTGATGCTATTTGGGTGGTTGTAGACCGGTTGACTAAGTCGGCGCACTTCATTCCTATGCATGTGAAAGATTTGGTAGATTATCTTGCCGACTTGTATATTCAGGACATAGTGAGATTGCACGGGGTCCCAGTGACGATCGTCTCAGATAGAGACCCTTGTTTTACTGCTAGGTTGTGGCAGAGTTTGTAGAGTGCTTTGGGCACTAAGTTGACCTTCAGTACGACTTATCATCCTCAGACTGACAGGCAATCCGAGCGTACTATTCAGATCCTTGAGGATATGCTTCGAGGTTGCGTCCTGGACTTTAGTGGGACGTGGGAGAGGCACTTGCCCTTGGTGGAGTTTGACTACAACAACAGTTTTCAGTCTAGCATCGGTATGGCACCGTTTGAGGCCTTGTATGGCCGACCGTGTAGGTCTCCAGTTTGTTAGGCCGAGATGGGTGATGCACCTTTGTTGGGTCCGGAATTGGTGAGGGAAACGACGGAGAAAGTTGAGCTTATCCGTAAGAGGCTTGTTACAGCCCAGAGTCGTCAGAAATCTTATGCTGACCGTAGAAGGAGGCCTTTGGCGTTCGAGGTAGGTGATCATGCTTTTCTGAAGATATCACCTAGGCGAGGTTTGATGAGGTTTGGGAAGAGTGAGAAGTTATCCCCTCGGTTCATCAGTCCCTTTGAGATCCTTGAGAGGATTGGGGAGGTTGCTTATCGCTTGGCTTTACCGCCGCAGTTGTCCGGAGTGCATGATGTGTTTCATGTGAGTATGCTTCGGAAGTATGAGCCGGATCCGTCCCACGTGTTAGAGATTTTGTAATTTTAATGAACTTTAAGAACATTATGTATGTGTCTCAAATACTGAAACATTGTGAATGTTTTTGTTTATGGATATAGTGTGGAAACTTGCCTTGGAATGGAAGTTGATTATAATATTGCATATGTTGGCTATATTATAGAACTGGAGATGTATCATGAGTATTGATTATGATATGAAATTGTGAACCATGTATGTTGGAAATGGAAGAGAAATGCATGTTAATGATGCACTTGTAATATATGTTGTTTTTACATATTGTGAGATGCCTCTTGATAAGAGATGGAATGACCGGTAATGGGTTGAGTTGTTGAATGTTGTAATATAACATTGTTTAAAATGAAGAAAAACTTGTTTTCCAGAAACTTGCACTTAATTTCGGGGACGAAATTCTTTAAGGGGGGGAGGTTACACCGATCCCGGCATTCCCTTTACTGTCCAGTTGTAGTCCGGACTCGGTTCTGTGGAGTTGGTAGTTGTGTCTATCTTGTTGTCGTCCTTTAATTCCATTTGTGTGAGTTTTGGGATGTTTTGGGCAGGTGTGTTACAGGTTGGTTGAGCCTGAGTCTCAAATCTAGTTGCCCAGGTTTTTGGTGTTACGCTCGAGCGGGTTGTTCTGCGCTCGAGCAGGGTTTGGTTTTGGCTGTTCGCTCGAGCGGGACTTCTTGCGCTCGAGCGGGATTTTCACACTCACAGTATTTTGTTCTCTGCAAAAACTTCTGTAGATGTGATTTCTATGCTCGAGCGGATTTCCTGCGCTCCAGCGGGTTGCGCTCCAGCGGGCTTTTTGGAGTTCGAGCGGGTAGTACATTGTTGGTGTAAGTTCTGGGAGGGGGAAATCTGGGCTCGAGCGGATGTACTTTATTAATGTGTCTTGGCGCTCGAGCGGGTCTTCTTACGCTCGAGCGGACCCAGATTTTTGTTCTTGACGCCCGAGCATTGTGTTTTCCGCTCGAGCGGACATGTCGTATATCAGTACACAGTCGGGCATTTTAAATCACTTTTTTCACATTCTTTTCTCTCTCCTACTTTTCCAAAAACACCATCGTTGAGCTTCTCACTCTAGAACTCTACATTCTCTCTAGGTATTGATCTAGTATGAGTGATTTACTCATCTTTGGCCTTTACAAAAAAGTTGTTGATCGTTGAGGGCTACCCTTTGATCCGTAAAACTTGTGATTTGGAGCAACTTTGTTTTCGTCATCTTCTCCATTGGGTGTCATCTTTTGAGGTAGGGATTCCTACTCACTATTATGGTCTTTGACAAAGATTTTTGGTTGTCTTGGTAAAGTGTTGAAGTTGGTTGATTTTGGGACTTAGGGTTTCAAAATGGTAGAATAGAGGGTTTATTATTTTGATTCTTAAACTTGTATTTTGGGTCTCAAAATGATGATTTGGGTGTTGGTTGTTGATATTTGAACCAATGGGTTAATATTGAGGGTTGGGGAAGAAAACCCTAATTTGTATATAAATTAATTGGTATAATTAATTTGGAAAATTATGGATTTTATGAAATCAAATTGGAATTAATGAAATTGATTCATTATATTGTAGAATGGTGGAGTTGGATTTATTAATCGCTCACTTTTGGAAAACATTGTTATTTTATCTGTTGGAGCTTTTATTTCCTGTTTAGAAATATTTGCTTGGGCTACCGGTGGAGGGTAGTTTTGATTGTTGTAGATAATGCATGATGATTAGGCAAATTGAAACTAATCAAGTGGTTAAGTCATAGAGTATGACGGATGAAAGAATGCATTAACGTTATGTGTTGATTGAATATGTATATGACCTTTGTGTATATATATGTTGTGTTGTGTGGGAGGAGATAGGGGATGTACTCCACGGTTTAGGGGAAGATGGGGGATGGACCTCTAAACCGGATGTTGTTTGGTAGAAGATAGGGGATGGACTCCACTAATACAGCTCTTATGCTTGTCAGTTTATGTGTTGATATAGCTCATATGCTTATCTTTGGAAGTGTTGATATAGCTTATATGCTTATCTGTTGATTTGTTGATATAGCTCGATGCTTATCTATCGAAGTGTTGATACAGCTAGTAGGCTTATCTATTGTGAAATGAGAACCGTTTAAAATGAGTTTTGTCTCATATAAGTTGTTGGCCAGGTCTTGAGCCATAGTTGTGAATTGTGAGCTTGTTAAGAGATGGAAAATGAAATGAAACATAAACGATGTGGTCATGTAATGAAAATGGTGTATGAATTGATTTATGGGAATTAAACATTTATCAACTGCTAATGTCTTAGTTAATGCTCATATTGTGTTTAGCATATCTCTACTGGGCGTTGGCTCACCCTGTATGGGACATCATTTTCAAGTACAGGTAGTATGCCGCCTCCAAGGACATAGTTTGGATGATGATGAGAGTTGAAGACTTTTTTTTTGTTTATTTTGTTTGGATTACATGTACATCAAGCCAAGGGCTTATTTTGAATAGAGTTAGTACTTTTCTTTTGTGTAACCAAGTGTTGACTTGGAAAGCTGAAAGCCCATAGGGCATTTGCTTTTATTGTTAACATGTAATATGGCTGTAAGAACTACTCTGATGAATAGAAATGGTTGATTTCTTTTATATCAATGCATGTCTTAAGTGATGGGTTTTATGTATTATTTTGAGGGTGTTACACCTATATCCCTGGAGAGGGAAGTGGCCAGTGCACTCTTGCCGAGAATGAAATAAACTTTTCCGGACAAATCGGTCATTCTCCACTAGCTTTCCCTAATGTCATGGTTGAGTTTGGGACAGCTCAGAATGCGAACGATAGTCGGAAGCAAGAAGGGATAAGCTCTTGAGGTTTGTTTGGGAGGTTAAAGGGTGGTTAATATGGTTTGGCAGGAACTTCTCTGAATGGAGATAATATTAACTGCAGTTTTAACTCAGATAGGAAAAACCAATTATAGATTTTGTTTAGTTTTTTTTTTTTTTTTCTTCATGGGTATATAACACCGTTTAGAATAATTCAATATGGTTGTGAAACCCATGCAAGTGTTCTTTGTTTGTGTGCTATTAAATTTGAAATTGAACTGATTTTTTCAAACTCTCTCTTCTCTCTTGTAAACTTTCCAAGGATCGCTTCTTTGTGGATGCAAACCATTATTTATGTTATTATCACATTTTTTCACCATACAAAATAATAGAACCATATTAATAAATATACATGTGATTACGCACTTATATTTAAGAGCAAACAATAAAAAATAAAATTATATATATTATTTTTTAAAGATATTTTATTTATTTTCAAAACAAATTGTAACTTAGTTCTTCAATCCCAATTACAGTCATCCCCTACCTTTGTTGGTTGACCTTTAGTGATCCTGTAGCCACCCTTCTGTGACCTCCGATTGGGGCGAACTCGTAATTTTAGTTTAGGAGACCAAACACATATACTAAAAAATTTTATTTATGTATTAAAAAAATACGCAATGATGTAATCTTTAATTGGCATAAAAAGTTAAACCAAATACTAGAATGGAGAGGAGAAGTGAGAGAGAGTTAGGAGGTTAGCGGCCAGTGGTTCGTAGACATGGAGGGCAAGGCTCAGAGGGCAAGAAGGTTCAGTCTGTTGTCCATACCACCTTTGTGGATGACATCCCTGACTCGATGGATCCGAGGAGGTTGCATTCTCTATATTCAAATTTTGGTGTTGCAAGTGATGTCTTCATCCCCTTTAAGAGAAGAAAAATGTCCCGTACCAGGTTCGGTTTTGTTTGGTATGATTGTTCAGTGGCAGTAACTATGGCGATTCAAAAAATAGATGGGATGTGGTGTGACGATAAAGCTCTAAAGGTCAAGATGGCCCAGTTTGGAAAGGAGGAGGTTGTAAAGCATAAGTCAGCACAACCAAATGTTGGTAGAGATGATAGAGGTAACTCCATTGCCATCCCAGGATCACATAGAGGGAGTATGTCTTATGCGCAGGTTCTCCGAGAATGAGGGTCCACGTCAAAACCAACCATAACTGTCAAGGCATTTGAAGAAGGAAATGGCTGGTTATATGAGAGTGTAATAGTCAGATTGAAGTCCTCTTGCTCTGTAGATGATTTTAAGAAGGAGTTGTTGATCAAGGATTTGGGGGATATTAAATTTACAATAGGTGGAGGTAAAGATGTGATACTTTCTTTCAACTTAGTAAAGATGATGCAACAAGAACTCAATAAAATGGAAGGTTGGATTAAGGATTGGAGTGACTTAGTAAAAGTTTGGAAACAAGGTATGTCCTTTGATCAAGAACGAATTGTGTGGCTAAGCTATTATGGGGTGCCTCCTAACTTATGGAGCTTCAACACTTTCAACAATATAGGGAGGCAGTGGGGAAAGGTTATTGGGTTAGATGATGACACTCTGAAGTTAAAAAACTTGCAATGTGGTAAGGTAAGGATAGCTACATCCTGTATGGAATCTATTAACGCGTCCATTATCTTAGATTGCAAAGGTATTTTGTACCCAGTCAAGATCTATGAGGAACAGATTGTCATCTCTAAGGTAGTCATGCAACAGTGCAGTTATCGTTCTCACCAAAGGAAAAGAGCCAACCAGAGTTCAAACAATGAAGCCGCTGATGAGGCTTTCGATTCAGATATGGACAATTTGTTGGTGGTGCAGGGGCGCGATGAGGCTACCAAGGTAGGAGTTGGTGATCAAAGAGTTGTTGTGGCAGTAGGGGAGCCTACTGTGTCAGAGGATGATGGGAAGATAAATAGTGAGCGGAGTGTTTCTGTGGTAGAAGAGACAATTAGTATTTTGGAGGTGGCATGTGGAGCACATAATGTCAACCCTAAAGTCAATTTGGTGGGCTCTATGCAAGGTGTGAGTGGAGGTCATACAAATGTGAATGATGTATTATGCACGCCAGGTTTCATTAGAAGTATGAGTGGTTCTGTTTGTAATGGGGCTGGTTTAAATCTTGAGGTGGTGTTGGGCAAAGCCCAAGCCCAAGATAGGGGGAACACTTTTAATCAGGCCCAAGGCCTAGGTGACATTAGAGGTTCAAAAAGTCCAACTAATGTTGAGAATAATTTTCAACCTATTTGTGGGGTTTCGGCCCAGCACCAATTACAAATTGAGACAGTCAGTGGAGTGGGTTTGGGCAAGTCTGGGAAGTGTTTTGGACCTTCAACTCAGGTTACAAAAGCTTACATGAAATAGAAGAGTAAAGGTATAAGAAGGAGAATCTGGAATAAGAAAGGGGGTCTCGAGCTTCATAACCGAATTGGTTTATCAGCACAATTCAAGAAATAAGCAATCCTTAGGTCTGCATGGCTACTATTTTGCTGTCTATGGCAAGTGATTCCAGTCGTGGCAGATTGTTACTCAATGAGGCTGAAGCAACCTTATAGATGAGGCAAGTACTTAGGCTCAACTGTGAAGGCAAAGAGGAGGAGGTCATGAGCAAGCTTATGGAATTGGAGTCCATGGATTTGGAAAAGGTGCACAAAAAAGGGAAGGGAGTTGTCAGTTAATTGACTTGTTCTAGGAGGCTCAGGAGTGCTATTTTGTTAAATGAAACTTTTATCATGGAATGTTAGGGGGTTAGGTAGGCCTGGTAAATGTAGGAAGGTCAAACAAGTGCTTAAGGAGACGAACATAGATATGGTTCTCTTGCAAAAGACCAAGAAAGAGGTAGTTAATTCAGAACTGGTACAAACTATTTGGGCTGGGGAAAAAATGGAGTTTACGTCAGTTGGATCAATAGGGTCTGCTGGCAGGCTTCTCTGTATCTGGAATCTTGAGGTTTTTAAGTTCAAGGACTGTTGTTGCAATGGCAATTTTATTCTCCTGGCAGGTTCGATCTTTTTTTCTTTTAATTGTGTAATTGTTAATGTTTATGGGCCAAATGATCCTGTAGGAAGAAAAAGGGTGTGGGATATTCTTGTGAATCTTAAATCACAATTCTTGGACCTATGGTGCTTGGGGGGTGATTTTAATGAAATTAAAAGCATTTCTGAAAGAAAAGGTTGTTCTAGGAGGGATAAGGGGATAAGGGAGTTCAATGAAATAATAGAGCAATTAGAGGTCTTTGATCTACCTATGTGTGGAAGGAAGTTTACTTGGTGTCATTCACAAGAGGGTGATAGATGGAGCAGGCTTGACAGATTTTTATTCAATCCAGAATGGTTGTAGACTTTCAATTTTAAGCTTTGGGGTTTACCTAGACTGGTCTCTGACCATTGCCCTATTGTTCTGATGAAGGATGAGAGGGATTGGGGTCCTAGACCATTCAGGTTCATAAGTGCCTAGTCCTTGCATCCAAAATTCTTGTCATTTGTGGAACAAACTTGGGCTGCTCTAAATGTGATATGTTGGGTTGGATTCAGATGTTTAGTCAAACTCAAAGCTTTAAAATCAACTCTCAAGAGGTGAAATATGGAGGTGTTTGGAAATGTGGAGAGCAAGCTCAAAGCTACAGAGGAGGAAGTTCATGCCCTTGATCTAGTTGTTGAAGAAAGGGTGCTATCCGCAGATGAATTAGCTAGGAAGAGAGAACTGAAATGTGATGCTTGGCAGCTAAGTAAAATGCTGGAGAGGATGTGGTTTCAAAAATCTAGATTTAAATGGGCATTGTTGGGTGATCGAAATACCTCTTTTTTCCATGTTATGGCCAAGTGTAGAAGTAATAGGAATGGTTTATGTTCCATTTTGGTGAGTGGAATCACTATAGAAGAGCCTCCAGCTATTAAAGCTGAGGTGTTGAAACACTTCAACAATATGTTTGAGGAGTCTTGAATGGTTAGGCCCACCTTAAATGGCCCCTTTAAGTCAATTGGGGAAAGCCATGATTCAGGATTTTTGGAAGCGAAATTTTCAGAAGAGGAAATCTTAAGTGCTATTAAATCTTGTGGAGGGAACAAGGCCCCTGGGCCTGATGGTTTTAATATGAGTTTTTTCCAAAAATGCTGGTGTATAGTGAAGGAGGATGTCTTGCAATTTATGAGAAACTTTCATCAAAATGCCAAGTTGGTTAGAGGGTTAAACAATTCCTTCATAGCTTTAATCCCAAAAAATGAGAACCTAGCTAGCCTAAATGACTATAGGCCCATCAGCTTAACAGGCTCCATGTACAAGATATTGGCCAAGATACTATCAAATAGGTTGAAACAGGTGCTGTCTAGGATCATAAGTGAAACTCAATCAGCATTTATGAGGGGTAAAAACATTTTAGATGGTATACTTATTGCTAACGAGATAGTAGATGGGTGGAAGAAGGCCAGAGGATGTGGAATTGTGCTTAAACTGGATTTTCATAAAGCTTATGATTCTGTCAATTGGGAATTTTTGTTTTCTATGTTATTTAATTTTGGTTTTGGTCCTAAGTGGGTGAGTTGGATGAAGGAATGTGTTTCTTCTATAAGAACTTCAGTGTTGGTTAAGAGGTCACCAACTCCTGAATTTTGTCCGTAGAGGGGTCTTCGACAGGGAGACCCGCTGTCACCTTTTCTGTTCATCATTGTGGCTGAAACACTTAACATCTTACTAGGTAGAGCTAAAAACTTAGGTCTAATTAAAGGGGCGTCTGTTGGGCCCAGTGGTCTTCAAATCACTCATTTACAATTTGCAAATGATACCATTTTGTTCTGTGAAGCTAACTAGGCGGAAATAGTTAATATAAAACGAATCCTCAGGTACTTTGAAGTCTTGTCAAGACTTAGAATTAACTTTAATAAAAGTGTGGTCTGTGGGGTAGGGATTCTGGATGAGCTGGGTCAAGATTTGGCAATAAGGTTGAATTGTAAAAATCAAAAATTGCCTATCAAATACTTGGGGCTGCCATTAGGGGCCAGCCCAAGAAGTAGTAGAACTTAGCTGCCAGTGATTGATAAGTGTAAGCAAAGACTTGCTTCTTGGAAGAGAAGATATTTATCCTTTGCAAGTCGGTTGACCTTGATTAAGTCTGTTCTTGCTAGCTTACCTATTTTTTATCTCTCAATCTTCAAAATGTTTGAGATGGTAGCAAAAAACATGGAAAGTATTCAATATGCTTTTCTTTGGGATGGCTCAAATTTGAGGAGAAAGTGCACTTGGTGAAATGGGAGGACGTTTCTAAAAGTAAAAACATAGGAGGGCTAGGTGTTAAGAGATTTAGAATTATGCACATATGCCTTTTACTGAAGTGGTGGTAGAGGTTTGGTGCTGAAGAAAATTCCCTTTGGAAGGATGTTATATGTGGAAAGTACAGGGAGCCAGGTTGGGCATGGTTTCCTTCTACTGAGAGGGCTAACAGGTTGTCCAAGATTTGGGCTGACATAATTTACACTGTGGCTTCTAGGGCAAATCTTATGCAATTTTTTAGAAGTAATGTTGTGGTCAAGATTGGGGATGGTAGAAGAATTAGATTTTGATTTGACTGTTGGTCAGAGGGTGTATGTCTTAAAGATGAGTTTTCTAGACTCTACTCTCTATCAGTTGATAAAGTAGGGTCTATATTCATGTTTCACAGCAATAGAGATGCATATGGGAATTGAGTGTTTAATTTTAGGAGGCCTCTCTTTGCTTAGGAGGAAGAGGAGTTGAGTAGATTACTAGTGCATCTCAGCAGTGCCCCTTTGCCTAGAGCTAATGTTGCTGATTGTTTAACTTGGAATGCAGATACATCTGGTTGCTTCAGTGTCTCATCTTCCTACCAGTGGTTTGAACTGGGTTTTGGTTCTACTAGTTTGATTTCTAGATCTTTGTAGAAGGCTCCTGCACCACCAAGAGCATAATTCTTTGGTTGGTTGGGTGGTTTGGAGGGGTAGAATCAAGTCTGCTAGTTACTTGCGGAGGATTGGTATCCTAAATGCCAATGTTGATGTCTATTGTGTGTTCTGCAAAGAAGTGGAGAAAACTATTAACCATGTGTTACTTCACTACCTTTTTGTGTGGCTGATCTGGTCTTACTTTTTCAGAGGATAGGGGCTACAATGGGCTTCACCAAGTTCAGTTCAGAGTATTCTTCAGTGGTGGTCTGGTTGTAGAATGAGGCAACTTGAAAAGAAGTTGTGGAGTGTAATACCATATGTTATTTTCTAGTCCATATGGAAACAGAGGAATGACTATGTGTTTAATGAGGTGGAGCCTAATTTTATAGCTCTATGTGAAACCATTGAGGTACGAATTGCCTTCTGGTTTAAGTCCTCTGTCCCAGGCTTGAACTACTCTGTCCATGATCTGGTGCATAATCTGCAACAAGTTAGAAGGTGCTTGGCTTAGGAGTTTTCTGCAGCAGCTTGCACTGGTGGCTTATAGAAATGGAAGGCAATATAGAAATGGAATTTTGGTGGCTTTTTGTAGTTCAACAGGTTATCAGCACATTAGGTTCTGGTGTTTGGTTCTATTAGTTTTATCAGTACATCAAGTGCAACCATTGATCGTTGTTTTGAATGTTTGGTTTTATTTGAATGGAGATCATGGCAACAATTGATGGGTGTTTTTTGGTGGACTGCAACTGATGTTGCCGCTATGTAGCTTTGTTGTACTAGTCTGGATGCTACTGTTTTGGTGTGCTCTGGTTGTATGATGGTCTGCTGGTCTATTGCTTGTAGGGGAACTCTGTTGCTTGAATGGGAACTCTGCTGGTTTGTTGGTGTGTTCTGGTTGTTTGGGTTTTCTTTCTCCTTTCTGTGATGTTTGGACTAGGTCAACTTTGGGTGATGTGCTGCATCTTTGTGTTGATCTACTGATGTGTGAATGCTGCTGTGTGAGCTTTGTGGTGTAATGTTGTTCTACAGTTTGCTCTAGGTGTTGTGTTGCTGTTTTGGGTTGAAGTTTGGAGCTGATGTTGAGGGTAATGCATATACCATGACTGATCCTCCAGGAGCTGATGTGTCTCAAGTCTAGATTCTCATGAATATCAAATTTGGCCTAGTTTGTAGGCAACAAAGTAATTGGAGTCTGGTGCCTCCTGTGGGTGCATTTGGTTGAATACTGTTAGTATGCTTCAGCACTATTTTTGGTGATTTTATACTGGTTTTCCTCTGGTTTGTGCTTGTTTTCTCTGCCTTCTTTTTGCCTCTGCTCTGTTTGGCTTTGTTGTTGGTAGTTCATGGTTATGTAGAATGACTGATGGGCTACAGTGTGGTTCATGGGACCTGCGTAGTTTCAAGGCAATTATGGCTATTATCTGCTGGTAGTCTGCTGGTTGTTCTGTTGAAAGAGGCTGATGCTCTGCTAATTTTGCTCTGCTGGAGGATCATGGAACCTTGTGCTTTTCTGGCTTTTCTTTCTTTGCTTGTTATTGGCCCCTCACCAACCGGAGCTTGGATCTTGTGCTAGCTCCAAGCTCCTCTTTATTGATGTACTCTTTCATACTTCGTATGTTCCCCTCAATAAAGATTTTGTTTTGCCGATCAAAAAAAAAAAAGAAAGTTAAACCAAAAAAAATTAAAACATGTAAAAATATTTTTTTTATTATTATTTTTTTTAATTGGTGAAAGGTTCACACCTTAGAGCATCTCTAATGGTGTTTGCTAAAATAGCATTGCCATTGCTATTTTGCCAAATTATAGCAATGATGCTCCAATGTTCATATGCTATTTTGGCAAATCTCAACCAACATTTCCTTCAAGTTTGTACGTGTCGTTCAAATATAGGTTTTTTTTTTTTTTTTTTTTTTTGGTGACCTTTTTTTAATTTTTTTTTTAAAAAATTAGATATTTACATTATTCCCGACTAGACAAATATTAAAAATGAAAAAAAATTTAAACAATTGAAAAAAAAAATTAATATAATTTACCTCACCAAAAAACATACCAATACAAAATTATACTACAAAATAGTCAACATTATACATTGCAAAAATAAAATTACATTGGAACATAAAATACTCAAAAATAAATGGACCACTACATTACATTACAAAATAAAAAAGACATTGCAAAACAAACATATTACACAATGAATTGTTACATTAAAAAATAATGACATTGCACAATTAAAAAATACATTTGTCCGTAATTATTCATCAGGAGGCAGAAAAAATAGTAATTTGGGTTGCTAACATGTGCGGACCACTTTGCGAAAATCTCATTTTTTCGCATTGTGTAATACGCTTTCATCTGAGGGTCCAAATGAGAAATGTCTATAGTCATTATCAAATGTTCTTCCTTTTTGATCTCATGTTCATGTCTTTTGATCCCAAGTTCTTTCATCTCCTGCAGTGCTTGAATCCTTTTTTCTTCTCTTTCAGCTTTTTTCTTTTACTTCTCAGTAAGGTGTTGGTTAAATGTCTCCAATTGTATGCTCATTTTTTGTACTTCAACTTCAACGACTTGATTTCTCCAAAATAATTCTTTTGTCGTTTTCCTACCCATAGGCCTTTTACCCCTTTCAGAGACATTACCCTCATCGATTGGATTATTACCAACAATTGGATTGTTACCAACACTTGAACTGTTGTTGTTTTCAAGAGAAATGCAGTTATCCATAAGAGAATCGGGGACTGAATTAGGAGAAAATGGTGTACGTATCCTTGACTTCATCATGTTCATAGGAGTTACATCTTGCCACCTGATATTGTTTTGCAAGATTGGCCAACAATGTTCAAAAACAAAATGTTTGTTTTCATCTTGATGGTATAACAGTTTTGCTTGAAGCATATGTATCAATAAAATATTAAATTAATTAATTAGTTAATTTTTATATAAGACAAAAAAACAAAACAAAAAAACAAACTAACATAATAAATGAAGATGAAATCTTACTATATCAACTTGTAACATCCCACTTGGATGTAGATTTTCGACTTGCGCTAGACACTTACGAAATTTGTTGCAACATTTCATAATTACACCCCATCGAGATGAGATAGACACTTGTGTTCCCGAGTGATCATTCTACAGTGAACAATAATTTTCAAAAATTCTTCTCCAGTTAGCTTTGGGTGAGTTGGCAGATTTGCCATTTGCCAAAGTTGTTGTCAAACTTGGCAACTGCTTTGGCATTTGCCATTTTTAACAACTGCTATATCTCACCATTGGAGAACCCTTTTTTTCACAAAGCTGCTATATTATAGCTTTGGCAGCTCCAATGGCAAACCATTGGAGATGCTCTTAGTCTAAAGTTTAATCTTTTTTGGCAATAAAACATGTTTCATGAAATTATTTGGTGAGAAGGACAATTTTTATTTTTTATTTTTTATTTTTTTTCTAATTTTACCCCATTACTGCAGGACTACTACTAGACCATTGCCAAAAAAGTCGGTATCGGCGATAGTGGTGGTGATAGTGATATGGACAGATAGGTGGCACATGAACAAATAGGAGGATGACCCGTGGACAGATAAGTGGACAAATAAGTGAGGTTTTTGGATAGATAAATGTAATATAATTGTTCAAATTATTATCATCCTTTTGACTCCAAAAGAATAGAGTTTAGGACTATTACTCAAAAAATTTAAAATTAGACCTATGACCTGATTATTCTATTTTTTTTAATTTTATATTCATATTGAATTATAAAAATAGCAAGTATTATAAGTCAATCTATCTAAAGTGAGACATATTAAGTTCTACACAATATTAGCGGAAATTTAATTTTCACACACTTAATTATTTCAATGCACATCTTTTCTCAGTATACACACCTATTAATTTGATTATTAATTAATTTTCTCAATCCACACACTAAAAGTTATAATTATACCCTTCTGTAGACACCCCATTTTTGACCGACCTTAAGACTCAGACGTCATCAATTGAGCGCTTGGTGATGTTGCATATTGCGCTCGTTCTGAGGTTGTGGACTCCCGGCTACGAGCCTTGCCTCCGGACTTCCGGACTCTTTTGTGCTTTGCCTCGGTTTGCGAATCACGCTCCGTTTTCTCTGTTTTCTCTTTGAGAAGGAAGGGAGAGGTCTCGTAGACCATCTCTCAGTGGCCGTAGGCTACGTTTTGTGGTCGTAGGCCATTTTGCCCATTTCGGAGCCCAGTTCCCGGTTTTCGGAGCCGTTAGGCCATGTGCCTCGGTTCGGGACCGCCTAACCACCTCTGTTTGCCCCGGTTTTTGGCATGCATCCTATTTACTCCCTTTTTAGGGACACTGTGGTCCGAGAGACCAACTTCGTGGTCGTGCACCACTCCCGGCGCCTAACAGCCCACTTTCGGGGCCTCGAACTGCGTGTTTTGGCTCCCGAACCTTCATTATACATTTTTGGGCTTCGACCCGAACTTGAGATAGTCATATTTTGAGGTCCTTTTCATGTTTTATTAAGGACCTTTTACTGTTTGACATCTCCATTTGTCACTTGCCTTTTTTACCTCTTTTTGGGCCTTTTTGCACGGTATTTTAGGCATACTTGTGGGCTGCGTTGGACTTGGTCGTAAACTACAAAGTGTCTTATTTTGAGCCCCTCTTCGACTTTGTTGAAGGGCTCTCGGCCATTTGAAATCTGTAGCTACCACTTTCCCTTTTGGCCATTTTTGGAGGGAAACTTGAAATGTTTCCCCCCCTTTTTTCCCCCCTCTTTTTCCCCCTCTTTTCTAAACGTTTTTGCCTATTAATACAGCCCTCCAGATCTGTTTTAAGGGTTGGAAAAAAACCTTTGAGAGCTCCTATATTGTATCTCTCTCTCTCTATAATTCCAAGCTCCAAAACTCTCAAAAATCTTCCAAGTTTGGCACCATTCCTTCATCACCACCAAGCACCACCACCCCTATTCCATTTCCAGCATCTTGAGGGGTTTTCCAGCAGCTAAGAGGCGTCATTTTCAGTCCTAGAAGCAGCCAAGGTTTTGGTCTACAAGGGTAAGCACTTATTTCCCCTTTTGAGCTCCATTTTTGTATCATTTTTCTACCCTCTTTTCTTGTTGTTTTAAGCTCCGACCAAAACTGAAAGTGACCATTTTTTGAGCTTATTTTCATCTTCCCTTAAGGGTTCTTACCCATTTGGGACCTGCTACTACCACTTGTTTCAATACCTCTTTGAATGCCATTATTTTGCATGCTATTATTAGCTCATTTTTAATCTGTTTCTGAGCATGTAATAAACTGTAAGTAGGCTCATTTTGATCCCTTATTCAACATTGAAGAAGGGCTCAACCATGTTTGGTAACTCTATCTTGCACTTGCTTTGAAATCTCTCATATTTACCGTAAAATTGCATGATTTGTTTGATCTGTCTAGCTTCTGTTTTCGGCCATCATCAGGTCTGGAAAGAGTCTTATTTTGATCTTATGGACATATTTCATGAAGGGTCTTTGTTGGTTGGATGAATGTTTGGGGTACCTCATGTTATGGCCTATAGTATCCTAGTTCTTGCATGGCATTCTTAGCATATTTGCACACTGAGTTGAGGCATGTCATCTACTGTAAATATACATATTTTTGGTCCCTCATCAATGTTGTAGAAGGAAATTTTTCCATTTGAGCATCGTATATATCACTTGTTTCAATACCCCTCTCTTGCCCCCCGTTTTTGCATGCCATTGTTGTCCTATTTATGCTTACTATTTGGCCATGTTTTGTACTGTAAAAATGATATTTTGGGGGCTGCCTTGATACTGTTTTGCATTTCGTGTATCAATTGTGCATATTTAGTATAGCCATAGGCCATTTCGGGTGCCCAAATTCGCATTTCGGGACTATTCCGTGCATCGGGTGTACTTTGGCCATGATTCGGGACTGTTTTCCCCCACATTTCAGTGCTGAAATTCCATTAGTATGTTTGCATATCATTTGCCATGTCATTTCATGCTTTATGCCATCGCCTCGGTTTGCGTGCCCGTATGCACGCATTTCGAGGCACCTCATTTTCATCCATCGGCCTCTTATGTGAGTGTGGCTGAGGCTCTCTCATGTTAGTGTAAGTCCAATTTGCATTTTAGTGTCATTTGCATCCCGTATGCCATTGCCTCGGTTTGCGTGCACACGTGCACACATTTCGAGCGTCCCATTTTCATCTTATGGCCACTGATTTTGGCATGCTTGCGAGCCATCCATGTTAGTTTAAGTCCATCATTGCATTGCATGTTCATATGTCATGTTTCATGCCTTGCCATGCTTTGATAAAATGGCATTCGTGCCTTGGGATCGGTCCTCGGTTTGCGTGCATATGTATACGCATTTCGAGAATCCCATTTTCCTCTAATGGCCTCCTTGTATTGGTGTAAGCCCATCTTGCATTGTGTATGCCATGTTCAATGCGTTGTGCATGTTATGTTGTTAGCATCATGTATGCCACGTAGTTGCATCGCATGTTTGCATACTTAGCCGCCATGCCTAGGTTGCATTTCATTGAACATGCATCCCTTGCCTCTTGACTAATCATGATAGGGGTTGGGGCCCTTTGATTTGTTTTGTGCATTGCATTCCATTTGATATCAAAGTTGCTAACTTGGCTTTTGGGCCATCATGCATTGAAATGTGTGATTGATGGCCCGGGGGTCGAGGGCCATACTCCCTTGAGTCCATTACATGATAGGGAGTGTGTCCATGCATACATTTGCCTAGAAATTCTATACCTTGCACCGCCTCATTCTTTGTCAAAACTGTCTTCTGCAGGAATTTTGTGCCGACCGGCAGTATAGAGTGCCGACCGGCAATGTATTTAGTGCCGATAGCTTCATTTCCAGCCGGTGGACTTTATACACGGCCGGTGGACATTCCATCCAGCCGATGATGATTCTTAGGATGCAGGGAGCCTATTCTGGGACTTTTACAGTCTTCCAGAGAAGCAGAACAGTAAAAGCAGAGCCAACAGTGCTATGGCAGCGAGTTTCCAGGCGAAGCCAATCCGAGCATGCGTGCATCCCTCTTCCCGAGGCCTTTTACTGCTTTCAGTAGTTTAATTAATTTGTTAATTAATTAAGGGTCTGTAATAATTAATTAGCTAGGATAGTTGATTTATTATTTGGGACTGTATATTATTCTTTTGGTCCCTCCGTGTGAGGGCATATTTGTAATAAGGGTGTGTGAGTGTGTGTATGTCTTCCAACCCCCATTTCTTTCTCCCTTTTATTTACCTGCTTATGATGGTAGATTAGGGTATATTTAATTTAGCATACCTTATGCAATGCATGCGTGCATCCATGCATTTGTTGACATGCATCGGGCTCGACACATCATACAAACTGCATCGTACTTTCAATTCCAAATTGAATACGTGTTATTTGTAGCATTCCATATGCCATGTTTAGGATAGCCGAGCCTGCCTAGATTACATCTTTGCATGTGTTGCATTAGACATTTCAGTATGCTTAGGTCCATGCATGGATTTCTAATAAGCTTCTGTTTTGGCTTGGAGTACTAGGTGAGCTTTTATGCTTTAGCATATCGCATGTGTGTGAATGTTGCCATAATAGCATGCTTACCATGAGGCTAAGTGCTTATGTGATATAACTGCATGAATGCCTGTGGATGGAGGTTGAATTACCTAAATTGGGACAACACATTAAAACTGTGAGTTTTAAAGCCCACTAGATAGTGGCAAAACCGTCTTTTCTAAAAGCCCGCTTGAGAGTGGCAAAACCTGCATTTTAGCCTACTTGCGAGTAGCAAATCATTTTCAAAACAAACATGTGGTGTTTTGTTCCAACTTAGGCGATTTGGTCTATACTTGTTTGCTGTGCGCATAATATAGTAATTCTAGGCTAATAATCGGAATAAGAACACGTAATGTTTTCAAAATCGGATATCACGGTTAGTAGAGGGCGGTCTTCGGACCGGCGAAAGAAGTGCTCATAGTGACCCTCCCGATCGTACCCAAGCTCCCGAGCCAAGACACTTTGGTAATGACGGACACGTGGCCTTTGGCACCGAGTCAGGGTTTCCTAAATTTCCCATTTTAAAAATATTTAGGTGGCGACTCTGTAATCTGGCAAAGCAGTCCATGTTTGGCACTACTTTTCAAAAAATCTGTTTTTCTTCAAAACGATTTGCCAGATTTGGACTCTTTGGTTCAAGATTAAGAATCGTGACATTTTGAGTCCTTTGAACTGTAGTAGACCCAATATCGAACCAGAACCGGGGGGGGGGGGACTCGCACTCCTTTCCCCGGGATGCGTTCGGGGACGTCTACACCTTCACTCATAATCATTGTACACACACCACTTAACCCTCATTTCCACACACTTCTTGAGTGACCCTACTTTCAGATTTGTAGACCTACCCACGTCAGACCATTCAAGACCAAAGTCTAAAGTGAAGTGAAGTGAAGACCTCCATTGATATAGCGATCCAGGTTTTTTCCCGACTTTCATTGTGTCTGGAGTCGGGTTTCGTGGTTGTATGTTGTTGTCTATATCTTGTTTCCATCCTTTAATTCCTTGTATTTGAGTTTTGGGATATGTTGGGCGAGTTTGGAATAGGTTGCTTGTGAGTCGGTTCAAGTGGTTGTTGCCCAGATTTTTCCTTCTTCGCTCGAGCGAGGCTTTTCGCGCTCGAGCGAGCACTGGGTATTTGCTTCTTCTCTCAAGCGAGGATTCTTGCGCTCGAGGGAGGATTGAGGGTTCTCAAGTTTCTTTTCAGACGCAGCTTCCACTAGAGCGAGCTTTCTTCTACTCGAGCGAGCTTTCTTGCGCTCGAGCGAGACTTGTGAGATGTGTCTCTTCGCTCGAGTGAGGCTTCTTGCACTCGAGAGTGCATCTGCGTCTCTGTAAGACCTGAAGGTTGGTATTCTTCGCTCGAGCGAGCATTCTTGCGCTCGAGCGTGCGTTTGCGTTGGTTGCAGACCTGAAGCTTCTCATTGTTAGCTCGAGCGACGCTTCTTGTGCTCAAGCGAGGTATTTGTTGTGTCTGGTCGCTTGAGCGACCACTCCTTCGCTCGCGCGAACCTCATATATATCAGTTCGCAGCAGCATGATTTTTATCACTTTTTCATCTCCTCTTTCACTCCAAACCCTAAATCCGGCTGTCTCTCTCTACAGTTTCTCTCTCTACAAATACACCTTGATCTTGGGTCTCTCTACCCAAGTCCCTTTATTAAAAAGGTAGAGCATTGTGTGGGCTTCATTTTGACTCGAAGAAATTCAAGTTTGGAGCATCTTCAAGTTTCACTCTTCTTTTCCTTTGAGTTTCTCCATTTGAGATAGGGATAATCTACTCCTTAATATGAGTTTTGATATAAATTTTGGTCATTTTGTATAAATGGTGGGATTTGGGAATTTTGAGTAAAGTTAGGGTTTGAGTTTGAAATATGAGAGAGGGGTTTTCTAATTTTGGGCTCATTGTGTATGTGAGGTCTTGAGTTAGGGCTCACTTGCATATAATTGATGAAATTTGGCCTTGGGAGCAATTTTTGAGAAAATGAAAAAATGCCCTAATTGGGATTAAATGAATTATTTGTTTAAATAATGAGATTAACTGTGGAAACATGAAATTGGTTTGAGACTCATGAAATTGGAGGAAATTGTGATTAAATGGTGTAGTTGGATTGATAAATCACTCACCTATGGAAATTATGATAAATTATCTGTTGATAAAAGTTATTTATCTATTTGATAGATTTACTTAACTATTTAGAAATAGTTGATTTGGGCTATCGCTGAAGGATAATCATGATTGTTGTAGAAACTGCATGATGATTAGGTAAATTGAAACTAATCAATTGGAATATGTCATTGAATATGACGATTGGATGTAAACATTGTATATGTGATTGAATTGGTCATTGTATATGATAGAGTATTTAAATCCATTGCATATGTATCTTTGTTTGGGAGGAGATAGGGGATAGATTCCATTGATAATTAAGTTGGCCGGAGTGTCTAGGGTGAAAGTCCCGAAATCTTATATATATTTGGGTGCCGGTTCCCTCGGACGTGGTTCCGTAAAATGGCAAGTGAATGGAAGTGTACAAATGATATTTATGATTAAAGCGTTGATATATGAGTGCAGTCTCATTTGGTTTTGTTTGAATAATAATGGACTATATCAATATTGATTGGTTATAAAAAGGGTATACGTTGGTTTTCAAGTGTTAAACATTTATCGGATGCTAATGTTTTAGTTAATTCTCATATACTGTTTAGCATATCTCTACTGGGCTTTGGCTCACCCTACTTGGGACACCATTTTCAGGTACAGGTGACATGCAGCCTCCAAGGACGTAGCTTGGGAAGTTTTGGGGCTAAAATCTCTGTTTTGTTATTTCATTATATGTTTATATGTTTTTCTTTCCAAGCCGAGGGCTTAAATTGTAAAGGGCTTCTGACCCTCTTTTGTTGTAACCAAGTCATTACTTGGAAAGATGTAAGCCCGCGGGACACTTATTTTGCTAATAGAAGTTTAGCGTTACATGTAAGATATTTTATAAAGAAGACTCTGATGAATGAAATGTAAGTTTGCTATCATGTTTATTAATCTTATGAATGAATGATTTATCTCTTTTTTGAGGGCGTTACAATTAAAAACCCTATTGAACCTCCATTGAAAACATCATTGAAAACTCTCCAAAATATTGTTGAAGGTAAGACATCTTTCCATTTTGTTATTGCATTTACCATTTCTAGATCTCTGTGTACTCTGTTGTCATAAAACCCTGGGTTTTTTTTTTTTTCTATATTTTTCAATTGAGGGTTTCAACACTAGTTTTCTAAAATTATACATTTAATTCAAAACTTAACTTCCGAATAAAGTGATTAGTTCGGCTAATTAGTTCCCAAAAAAAATTAAAAAAATAGATGGTTAGTTTCCGAATTTAATAAATTTATTTGGTTCTATAGTTCTGAATATTTTCAATTGTTTCGACATTTGGGTTCTGAATATTGTGTTTTGGTTCAGCACTAAAGTTCCGAATGAATTTTTATTTTATTTTATTTATTTAGACCAAGTTACATAGGCCTCCAAGATTGGTTGGACCTTAGGTTCTTTTCCAACAACATTATTTTATTGGTGTGTTTATTTATTTATTTATTTGTGAACTTCAATACGTAACAATAGAAAACAAAATCTATGCCGTACTAGTATTCCCACATTATATTATTAGCACAACTAATTGTTATTGCTGTATTGATTGATGACTACAATTGCACTATTTGATTGTATATTTGTTAGAGTGTTTTCACCATAAATGCTATATTGGGTTGATGAGAACAATTTTCTTTGTGCAGATGGACGTCGGTCCCAATCGACGTCGATTAGTAATAGTTTTGAACAGAAGACTCCGTGAATTAGAGAATGATGAATGTCGGTCACTCCCACAATTTCAAGAAGAGGAAGTCGATATCTATTCGTTTTATATGTGCAGTCCACAATCAATACACGAGAGAATGTATGAAGCAAATCCAAGCTCACTGGATGTGCCCAAAACAAGTCCGTGACAGTCATAGAGCCTTTCTCATATCAATGACGCTCAATGTACTTATGTTTCACTAATTCACCCAACAGTTGTTGTATCTGGGATCTACCAGCTTTCTACAGAACCCTACATCGATGTCGTACATTGTAAACTATCTTCATTGTGCTTATATTAAGGGTATCTCCCTGTTTGAGTGTAATGAGTATCTCTTTTGGTCTTACCAGGCTCTTTGACATATCTACTAACAGTGGCTTCTTATTAGCTGACAATCTCCCTGCATATGAATGTCCTTGGAGATGCTCTGCAGCTGGATGATTATACAGTCTACAAACTACATTCAATGTCCATTCATTGCTTGTTTTCAACTTCTATGCCCTCAAATCAAATGGACATTCACACTTCTTTGTACCAGTTTGCCTCACAAGTCTTTCGAGCCATCTTCTAACTTGTTACGTTATTTATACTTGCCACTCCGCTCACAAGCAAGATAAATTCTTAGCCTCTTGCAACTACCACCATAGTCCAACATCTTTATAATAATAACAAAGCCATTGGTCCTTCCAATATCACGTACCCAAGTACGCAATTCATCTTTATTGTCGAAAACATGTATATAATGTCACACAACTTTCATAAGAACAAACTAAACAAACTAAGTAATAATAATTATTAACTTACGAAATTCATGTTAAAGATTATCTGTTTTGCTTTAAAATGACTAGTACAATCCATCATAATATCATATCAAACCTCAGTTTGTTCAATGCATGCAATCTAAGAAGGGGGAAAAAACTAACCTTTTCATCACTGATTTTGTTGTCACTAGACATATTTTTGCTTGAGTTTGAACTTTCATTAGTTTGCAACTCTTTCATAACAAAATCAAGTAAAAATTGTGGAACTAATAAGAAAACGATATAAATAATAGAGTATAAATGTAGAGATTAAAGCAATATGAGAGTTGTTATGAGAGTATTGCTTTTACAAATAATAAAGGAGTATAGAGTGTGTAGCAAGCAAATTAACAACAGTGGAAAAATTAAGGTTTAATTTTTTTTTATTCAAAATGTATACATTGGGATTTTTTTATTTTTTTTTAAAAGATGTGTACAGATAATATTTTAATATAATATTATGGGTATTGGTAAATGTCCATTATAGTAATTTTATTTTAAGGTATAATTGTCATTAAAATAATATTTCATTAAGCGTGTAAACTGAGATAATTAGATTTATGAAAATATAATTTCTCCAATATTAATTGTAATTTTTTTAAAAAAATAAATTTAATTGAGAGTCAGAGGGGTATAGTAGCCAGCAGCACGAACTAGTGAACAAAGAGTTATAGAGGGGAGAATTAAAAAAAAATCTATAAAAAAAAATGAAGCATTTTGGTAAATTTAATGATTGATTTTCACCTATTTATAATGGGTAAATTACATGTACCACCCCTGAGGTTTCCAACAAATACAGGGATCTTCCTTGTGATTTGAATATTTTCAATAACCTTCCCTACTTTACCTGACAATGTCAAGATTTTCCCTTCTGTCAAATCGTTCCAAACGTTGTTAAATTTTTCGATTGTAAATTACCTTATTGCCCTTCCTTTTAAAATATTAAAAAATATTTTTGGATTGGAAGACAGATTTGGAAGAAACAAACAGTGTTTAGAACAGTATTTTTGGCTTTATTTTTTTTTTAATTTTAAAAAATGTTTAAAAAAATTATTTTTTATTTTAAATATATAATTTTTTTTAAATATTTTATTTTATTTTCTAAATATTTTAATTTTTTTAATTTTAATATTTTTTCACACTCAAATCGTAACCAAACACATAACTAAAAACTCAAATCAAAAATTATTTTCAAACCTCATAACCAAACACATAACTCGACACTCTACACTCAAATGGTAACCAAATGCATAACAAAAAAATTAAAATATTTAAAAATATATTTATAAAATAAAATAAAATTTTTAAAATAAAAACTATATATTTAAAATAAAATTATATATTTAAAATAAAAAAATAAAATTTTTAATATTTAAAAAATATATTTAACATAAGTTTGTATTTTTTAAAGTTTGTGTTTGGTTATGAGTTTTGAAAATAATTTTTCAATTGAGTTTTGAGTTGTATATTTGGTTAAGACTACGAGTTTCGAAAAGATTTTTGAAAATTTCTAATTGGAATTGTGATTCTAAAAGAGAACAAAACATGTTCCTAAAAAAAAATCTTTTTTCAGAACATGTGTTTACTCAAAACTCAAATCAAAATTTATTTTCAAAACTCATAACCAAACACAAACTTAAAACTCAATTCAAAACTCTTTTCAAAACTCAAAACTAAACTTTTTCAAAAACTATATTTTAAAAGAAAAAAATTTCAAAAAAAATTAATTTTTCTTTTTAAAATTTTTTTTAGAATCATGATTTAAATTTGGAGTCGTATTTTGAGTTATGAGTTTTGAAAAGAAAAAATTTGTTTGGTTATAAATTTTGAAATTTTTTGAATTTATTTTTTTAGGGTAAATATTTTATATTTTAAATATCTATTTATTTATTTTAATGTACATTATATTTCATACATCTGTGTGTTGTATTTTTTTTAATATTTTAAATATATAGATTTTATTTTAAATATTTTATTTTATTTTATAAATATATTTTTAAATATTTTAATTTTTTTGTTATGCGTTTGGTTACGATTTTAGTGTAAAGTTTTCAAAGTAGTGTAGAGTGTTGAATTATATGTTTGGTTATAAGATTTGAAAATAATTTTTTAATTGAGTTTTGAGTTATGTATTTGGTTACGATTTGAGTATGAAGTTGTGTTTTGAGTTTAAAATATTACAATTAAAAAAATTAAAATATTTAGAAAATAAAATAAAATATTAGAAAATATTTAAATAAAAATTATATATTTAAAATAAAAAAAATAAATTTTTTAAACATTTTTTAATATTTTTAAAAAATAAATCCAAAAATACTGTTCCAAACACTGTTTGTTTCTTCCAAACCTGTCCTCCAATACAAAAACATTTTTTAATATTTTAAAAGGAAGGTCAATAAAGTAATTTATTATAAAAAAAAAGTTAACACCATTTGGAACAATTTGACAGAAGGGGGAATTTTGATATTGTCAAGTAAAGCTGGGGATGTTACTATAATTATTCAAACCATAGGGGATGTCCCTATATTTGTCAGAAATCTCAAGGAAGGTAAATGTAATTTACCCATTTATAATTAATTTTGCTTTTCTCATTTTAGTTGTAATTTCATTTTTTTTCAAACTGAATTGTTAGTTTTTGACCCATTTACTAATGCATTATTTTATCAAAAAATAAATAAAAATCAACATATCATTGATCACGCGAGATAGAAATTATGGAGAGCGAGAGACCTATAAAAGGCAAACCCAAATTAGCTTCCAATCAACAAATCAAACCCTAAAACCTTCTTCATTTTTAGAGGTGTACACGGTTCAGATTGGTTCGCATCTGAAAAAATTCAAAAACCAAACCGATCCTAACGATTTTGTAATTTTGAGAACCAGACCAAACCATTATACTTGTAAAACCGGACCAAAACCAAACCAAAATAACGGTTCAGTTGCGGATGGTTCACAGTTTCAAAATTTTCTATTTACAAGAATAAATTGTTAATATTAGCAAAATAATTACTCAAACTGATTACATTTAACTCATGATAAAAACTAATAATATTAAGATATTACTCAACATTATATATTTATATCATCCTAATATCAATAAAATTATAAAAAACCAATTAACAAAAATAAAACTTGATATGATAATAACTATTACATACCATTGAAATTTGAAATCATCCAAAAGCATTTAAAAACATTCTAAACATTATAAAGAGTCAATAGAAACTTTTCCAAATAAAAAACAACAAAAACATAAGACAAGTTAAACAATATTGATGCAAATACAGTAGCCAAAGAGAGCATGCCTAAGTTTCCAAAAGACAGCATTCCAAGTTTCCAGTAGCAACAAAATGTAAACATTAACAGCAACCAGCAACAAAATGGAAGCATTAACAACAACCAACAACATTAACAGCAACCAACAACATTAGTAGCCTAGAAACAAAACCAACTACAGCAACAAAACCAGCAACAGTGGTCTTTTCCAATTTTCCGAGAGCTAAATCATCCTCCATTAGTCAGTAATCACATTCAAAGACATAACATTTAGAGCTGAAATTGCAAAAAATGATAACATTAATTTAAAATGAAGTACACAATACATGAAAATAAATTTCATAACAAAATACCAAATCAATATTACCTTGTTCGAGTTCTTCAAACCAAACCAAACCAAGCCTTAAGTCCCATCAAATGAGGTCAGCTACATGAATCCTTCTTCTCTACGAGGCCTTATCAAAGGCCATTTCGTTAGTCAAATTAAATAGATCCATATCTCTATTTACAATGCTAACCAACATTAATTTAGGCCTAACCCATCCCCTAACACTTCTATCTGTTGTTACAGCATCGTATCTCTTCACTACTGCCTCTGTTGGTCTCCGTTGAATATGACCAAACCATCCCAATCAATTCTCTCTCAACTTATCTTTTATCGATGTTACTCCTACCCATTCTCGAATACACTCATTCCTAATTCTGTCTTGTCTAGTCTTGCCACATATCCACCTTAACATCCTTATCTCAGCCACACTCATCTTATTTACATGTTATTTCTTGGTTGCCCAACACTCCGTCTCATACAACTTCTTTAATCTAATAGCCATTCTATAGAACTTACCTTTTAGTCTAGTGGGTATTCGTTTATCGCATAGTACTCCAAATGCACTTCTCCACGTTGTGATAATTGACCCTAAATAACAAAAATATTCACTCTTAGGCAATTTTTGGTTCTTAATCTTCACTTCTCCTCTACTTTCATTGTTACTATTACTATTACTATTACTGTTACTGTTACTGTAACTAAATTTACATTCTATGTACTCTGTCTTAGTTCTGCTTATCCGAAATCCTTTAAATTCAAGAGTTTTTCTCCAAATCTCCAACTTTGTGTTAACTCCTTCTCTAGTCTCATCCACTAGCACGATATTGTTGGCAAAAAGCATACACCATGGCACGTCATCCTGAATATTGCTCGTCAACTCATCCATAACTAAAGCAAAAAGATAAGGACTTAAGGTAGACCCTTGGTAGGAAATTCATTTGTTTCTCTAACAGGCGATCTAATAGTGATCACTACCCCTTTATACATGTCCCTAATCACATCAATGTAACATTTTGTCACCCTTTTCTTTTCTAACACCCACCATATTATATCCCAAGGCACTCTATTATATGTTTTCTCAAGGTCGATAAACACCATATGAATGTCTTTTTTCTTTTCTCTATACTTTTCTATTACTCTCCTCAAAAGATAGATCGCTTCCATTGTTGACCTGCCAGGCATAAACCCAAATTGATTCTCTGACACATTTATTATATCTCGCAATCAGCGTTCCATCACCCTCTCCCACACTTTCATTATATGGCACATTAGCTTGATTCCTCTATAGTTGTTGCAATTTTGGGCATCTCCTTTATTCTTATAGATTGGCACTAAAATACTCTTCCTCAACTCATCTGGCATGTTTCTAGTCAATGAAATTTTGCTAAACAACCTAGTAAACCAAGTAACCCCCTTTTTACCCAAACACTTCCAAGCTTTAATAGGAATATCATCGGGTCCTAAAGCCTTATTTGATTTGATCTTCTTTAGTGCATTCTCCACTTCAAAGTTCTTAATTCTACAATAGAACCTATAGTCTTGGTTTATCATATTACTGGCTATTTCTTCCCCTATTGTCATACCTTCATGTTTCTCATTTAATAGTTTCTCAAAATAATTCTTCCATCTTTCCTTAATCTCTTCATCCTTCAGCAATACCGTAGAATCCTCACTCTTGATGCACTTAACTTGATTAAAATCTCTTGTTTTCCTCTCTTGTATCTTAGCAAGTTTGTATACCCTCTTCTCTCCATCCTTACTATCTAGTCTACTGTATAAGTCATCATAAGCTTTCAACTTAGCCTCACTCACTACTTTCTTGACCTCCTTATTAGCCAATCTATAACTCTTAAAGTTTTCCTCAGTTCTATCCTTCTACCACTTTTTAAAGCACTTTTTTTTTTCCCTTAACCACCGCTTGAACCTCTTCCCTCCACCACCAAGTTTCCCTAGAGCTGGGTCTCGTTCCTTTCGACTCTCCAAACACTTCCCTTGAGACTCTCCTCATACAATTGGCTATCGAGTTTCACATAGTGTTAGTATCATCTTCTAAGTCCCAAGTACCTTCTTTATCCATTATATTCTTAAATATTTCTTGTTTATCCCCTTTTAGGTCCTACCATCTCGTCCTACAATGCCCACCATCCTTCCTAGCTTGGTATTGCCCTCTAAAACATAAATCTAATACCAAAATCCTATGTTGAGAGGCCAAGCTCTCTCCAGGAATTACCTTACAATCATTACATTTTAGGCGGTTCACTTTTCTCACTACGAAGTAATCTATTTGGCTCTTAATTGACCCACTCTTAAAGGTTATCAAATGCTCCTCCCTCTTCTTATATATAGTATTGGCCACCACCAAGTCAAAAGCCAATGCAAAATCTATGATACTCTCTCCAGCCTCATTTCTGTCACCAAAACCGTATCCACCATGCACCCTTTCATAGCCTAGTTTGTCTATGCCTACATGGCCATTAAAATCTCCACCTATAACCAGGTTCTTTCCTACGGGTATCTCCTGTAATATCTCATCCATTTGCTCCCAAAAATCCCTCTTAGACTGATCATCTAATCCTACTTGAGGGACGTTGTAGACACACCATTTTTTACCGACCTTAAGACTTAGACGTCACCGATTGAGCGCTCAGTGATGATGCATATTGTGCTCGTTCTAAGGTTTCAGAGTCTCAGCTGCGAGCCTTGCTTCCGCACTTCAGGGCTCTTTTGTGCTTTGCCTTGGTTTGCGAACCCGATCTTGTTTTCTCTATTTTCTCTTCCTGAAGGGAGGGAGAGGTCTCGTAGACCATCTCTCAGTGGTCGTAGGCCATTTTTCCCGTTTGGAGACCAGTTTCCGGTTTTCGGGGCCGTCGGCCGTGTGCCTCGGTTCGGGACCACTTAACTACCTCCGTTTGCTCCGGTTTTTGGCACACACCTTGTTTCCTCTGTTTTGAGGGACACTGTGGACCGAGAGACCACCTTTGTGGTCGCACACCACTTCCGGTGCCTAACAGCCTGTTTTCAGGGCCCCAAACTGCGCGTTTTGGCCTCCCGAACCTTCGTTTTGCATCGGCTTGGGTTAATTTTTGGTATGGACCCTATATTCATTGTTAGGAAGATGGTACTACAGTGGGAGACCAGTAATTCTTTTGGAAATCATTTTCTCTCTCCTCTAACCGGTTTTCTTGACAGAAAGCAGGTTTTTCTCACTTTTGGACCATAATTTCTGGTCTCCCATACCACCATTGTGTTGTACTCACCTGGGAGGCCGCCAATATGGGTAGTGTAACATGCCTGGGGGGTACTCACACGCGTTAAACAGTTTGGACTCCCGAAATCTCTTTGATCTTCTCACGAGTGCCATGTGAAACGTAGATGAGAGTCCAGATTTGGAAACTTTAATTGAAAATCCATTTTATTACAATTTTGTCAAAAATGGACTGCGTCATCAGATCTCAGAGTCGCCACCTAATATTTTGGGAAATTAGGAAATCCATGACTCAGTGCCAAGGCCACTGTTCGTCGTAACCAAGGATGCTTGGCTCGGAACCTTAGGTATGAGAGGGGAAGGTCAATAATGAGCACCCCCCTCACCCGATCAAAAGATCGGCCTCTACTAAACCATGATATGAATTTTATTTTCTTTATATGTTTATGTTCTGATTATTGAATAAATCCTAAAATTTATTATGTGAAGCATACAAGTATAGACTAGTTTGCTCAAATTGGAACAATTCATCTTCATGTTTGTTTTTCGAAAAGGGCTTGAATTTGCCACTTGACAAAGTGGACTTAACGTTTGTGAATTTGCCACTACAAAGTGGGCTTAAAACATACAATCTTTGAATCATTCCAATTTAAGTAACAAGCCTTCATCCACAGGCATTCAAACAGTTTATCACTTAAGCAAATAGCCACATGGTAGGATGCTAAACATAATAAAAAAATGACACACAAATGGGATGCTAAAGCATAAAAACTCACAGATTTATTGATGTCCCTCGAACAGCTACAAAACAAAGTTAGTAAAATATGCATGATCTTATATACATAATCCTAATGCAATTCACTCATAAGATGTATTAAAGATTCGGCTTCTAAAATATGGCAGGTGAATCATCTCAATAACATGAGGTAGCGCATAGAATCACAGAAGAATTGATTAAATCCACACATATAACTTTAGCCGAATCTTAATGCATGAAACATGGATGCAAAGCATGGATATGCATGGCATGTCAGATATATACATATGTATAGTTAGGGAAAGCGATTAAAGAATGGGATAGACAGAAGCGGGGTGGGGAATTATTACAACACATGAATTATTACATATCCGAAGGAGGGAGAGAGGAGAGAATAATAATAAAATAAAATGAAACCTCACAAACACTCAAAAGAAAAAGAAGATAAAGAACTTCATCACTGGCACAGTCCACTCCTTTTCTCCACTGGAAATTGGGCCCAACAAGTAAGCCCAAATTATGAAGCTCAATGTTTTAAACCCTCGGCCACTCATAAAGCCATCAACTGACAAAGAACCAGTTGTCTTCAATGCCTTAGCCCATGTACTCATTTTCAATGGAGGCCCCACCTGCAAGAAGTCATATAGATCATTGCTAATACTCTCTTCATCGCGGCGGGTGTCATTTGCACTAGAACTGTAACTAAAACCAGTTCCAATAGGCTAGTCTACGAAGATTAGATTTGATTCCTAGTCCCAACCAAAATCATTCCAAATGAGAGACAAGTTATTAGAAATATGAAAAGGACCATTTTCATAGAACAAAGCCAGTTCACTGCTACACCCTGGACCTCCAGTCAGCCATATAACCACTGGAGCACTCTTGTTGCTTTTCCTTGATTCAAAGAAAAAGTATAACATCCTTGCATCTACGGTGTGTGGAAGGCGATAATAACCGGCATGGTACCCAAGAATTGAATAGAATTATTTGCAAGGTCACCAAGGACATTAGGAAAGATCAAAGTCTTTTCCACCATTAGTGGAGCATCTATCAATGAGTCTTCCTCCAGTACCGGGCTGCCCGTGTTGAAGGCATGTTTGGGGGACAAGTTAAAGGCCTGGATGAGTTTTTGTGCCGGTGTTTTTGGGGAACTGATTACTTTTGAAGATTGTGAAGGTTTGCTGCAATGAGTTCTTACAGATGAGGAGAGTGGAGTGAGAAGAAGAAAGAGAAGAGAAAGACAGAGGTAAGAGACAGTTCGTGCCATTGCTGAGTGTGTTGTCTTGAGAGATAAGATCAAAGGGAAGTTGTGTGTGTGTGTCCCGTGTATCAGTGTGTGTGTATGGTGAAGCTCCGTGTGTGCATGTGGTGCAGCTTCATGTATGTATAGCTCCCCCCCGCTCCCCATGTATGTGTGTGTCGTGCCTCCTGTGTATAGGTGTGCCGTGTGTATATGACTTCCCAGAGGGAGAGAAAGGTGGGTATCCCTCTAGAGAGAGAAATGTTGGTGGGTCTCCCCCTTGGCTTGCATGTGTGTTGCCTCTGTATCATGTGCTGCTGCCGTGAGTGTGTAATGTGTGCATCTGTGTACCTCTGCTGGGTGTGTGTCAATGGTGTCCTCTCTCCCTTGTGTTGTGTGCTTCGTGTCTCTGCCTGTGTTGAGTCGTGAATGGTGTGTGTATCAGTGCATGGGTGTTGTGCCGTGTGTATGCATGGTGTATGGGATATGTGTGGGTCTCTAGAGAGAGAGATGGGTAGGTTTCTTTTTAGAGAGAGAGAGAGAGAGAGACCATGTGTGTGGTCTGTGTGGTGTGTGTGGTCTACAGTTGCCCCTCTTTGACAGAGCTCAAAGTCATTTCATGACGTGAGTGAATGTCAAAGCCCAAAGACGACCCTTTTGACAAGGCCGTAAGACTTGGGCAAACAAACAAGATGTAATGCAAGTGGTTGAACCCAAAGGTTGCCTACGTATCCCTTTGCAAGGAATCAAACCAGCGTAGTTCACGGGCAAGATGCTAATGATATGCAGGAAGATTATGAGAACTGGACTCATACGCTACGCGAAGCCGATTATTTTTGAAAACCTTATGATCATGCAAGAGAGGGAAGACCTCAGCCAAGAGAAATCAATATCCTAACATGTGTCACGCGAAAGGAGGAAAGATGGTGTAAACAACAGGTGCACCTGATGTTTTTAACCGAGTGAATCAAAGACCTAACGCGTCTCACACGAAAAGAGGAAAGATGGTGTAAACAACAGGCGCACCTGATGTTTTTAACCGAGTGAAATCAACATCCTAACACGTCTCATGCGAGAGGAGAAGGGATGGTGTAAACAAACGCGCGCACCTGCTGTTTTTAACCGAGTACATCAATAACCTAACGCGTTTCACGCGAAAGGAGGAAGGATTGTATAAACATCAGGCGCACCTGATGTTTTTAACTGAGTGAATCAACAACCTACTGCGTCTCACGCGAAAGGAGGAGGGGTGGTGTAAATAGACAGGTGCACCTACTGTTTTTAACCGATTTGCAATCCTAACGCGTCTCACGCGAAAGGAGAAGGGGTGGTGTAAACAACAGGCGCACCTGCTGTTTTTACCGAGTGAAATCAACAACCTAACGCGTTTCACACGAGAGGAGAATGGGTGGTGCAAACAACAGGCGCACCTACTGTTTTTAACCGATTTGGGTGGTGTGAACAGACAGGCGCACCTGCTGTTTTTAACCGATTTGCAATCCAAACGCGTTTCACGCAAGAGGAGGAAGGGTGGTGTAAACAGACAGGCGCACCAGCTGTTTTTAACCGATTTGCAATCCAAACGCGTTTCACGCAAGAAGAGGAAGGGTGGTGTAAACAGATAGGCGCACCTGACTGTTTTTAACCGATTTGCAATCCAAACACGTTTCACGCGAGAGGAGGAAGGATGGTATAAACAGACAGGTGCACCTGACTGTTTTTAATCGATTTGCAATCCAAACGCATTTCACGTGAGAGGAGGAAGGATGGTGTAAACAGACAGGCGCACCTGACTGTTTTTAACCGATTTGCACTCGAAACGCATTTCACGCGAGAGGAGGAAGGATAGTGTAAACATCAGGTGCACCTGATGTTTTTAACCGATTTTGGTGGTGTAAACAGGCAGGCACACTTGTTGTTTTTAACCGATTTGCAATCCAAGGAAGGGTGTTGTAAACAGATAGGCGCACCTGACTGTATTTTAATCGGGGTGGTGTAAACAGACAGGCGCACCTGACTGTATTTTAACCGATTTGCAATCCTAACGCGTCTCACGTGAAAGGAAAAGGGGTGGTGTAAACAGACAGGCACACCTAACTGTATTTTAACCGAGGTGGTGTAAACAAACAGGCGCACCTGACTGTATTTTAACCGGGGTGGTGTAAATAGACAGGCGCACCTGATTGTATTTTAACCGGTGTGGTGTAAACAGACAGGCGCACCTGACTGTATTTTAACCGGGGTGGTGTGAACAGACAGGCGCACCTACTGTTGTTAACCGATTTGGATAGTGTGAACAGACAGGCGCACCTGCTGTTGTTAACCGATTTGGGTGGTGTGAACAGATAGGCGCACCTGCTGTTGTTAATTGATTTGGGTAGTGTGAACAGACAGGGGCACCTGCTGTTGTTAACCGATTTGGGTGGTGTGAACAGACAGGCGCACCTGCTGTTGTTAACCGATTAGGGTTGTGTGAACAGACAGGCACACCTGCTGTTGTTAACCGATTTGGATGGTGTGAACAGACAGGCGCACATGCTGTTGTTAACCAATTTGGATGGTGTGAACAACAAGCGCACCTGCTGTTGTTAACCGATTTGGGTGGTGTGAACAGACAGGCGCACCTGCTGTTGTTAACTAATTTAGGTGGTGATAATTGGACTTATACGCTACGCGAAGCCGATTTGATGATTCATGATTTGTGCAATGCAATGCAATGTCATGGAGTGATGATAAAGTTATGAAGATGGCAGCATGGGTGGGAAGCTTTGTGTAAAACACACGAAGCAAGCCACATTTCTACCTGGCTATGTTTGCAACTTTCCATATTCTCCAACAGGGTGACAGACTAGATTGGTTCAGTTTCCAGAGTTGAGGCGCATACAAGCTATCTCAACCTATGGGGCTGCCATGCAGATTTCAAGCCGGGGATACACCCCTGGGTATTTAAACCAGACTTTAGTCTCGAAAATCCCGAACCTTTTGCGTTCTAGGCATCGCCATTCGAACTCTAGTTTCCACTGTCTCAATTGATCTCCTAGGAACTCATTACAAACATAGTCAGGTGACTATACTAGACTCATTGAAGTCATTCGGGCACGACAAACACCAAAGGAATTGCACCTTTAGAGGATTTAAGGTCTCGTAGACCCTAAAGTCGTTTGGGTATGACAAACACCAAAGAACTTGCACCTTCAGAGGATTTAAGGTCTCCTAGACCCGAAAAAGAACAACAAGCACAGTTGCTGTTTTTTAACCGATTGAATGGCCACGGATGCTGCTTACTTCTTGATCATATTCACAACTTTTCCTATTCTCCAATGGGGTGACAGACTAGGTTGCTTCAGTATCCAGAATTGAGGCACATACACGCTACCTCAACCTATGGGGCTACCATACATATTTCAATCCGGGGATACACCCCTGGGTATTTAAACCAGACTTTAGTCTCGGAAATTCCAAACCTTTTGCGTTCTAGGCCTTGGCCATTCGAACTCTAGTTTTCACCGTCGCAGTTGGTCTCCTAGGAACTCATTGCAAACACAACCAAGATAATACACAGATATTTACATATCAATACACACATATATGTACATATGGTATACACACATGCATATACAGATAACATACAGACAGATATATACAGATATATACATAGACATATACAGTATATATACAGGTATATACGACACAGACATATACGGACCTATACACAAACATATACGGATATATACATAGATGGGAATATTCTGTTTGCAACCATCAGCGGGAAGATGCTGTTACTGAGAAGGCATATTCCGTTTGCTGACGTCAGCACACGTACGCAAAACACACAAAAAGAAAGGAAAAACACAAAATGCATGGATGTGGGGATACGGGGTTTTGAACCCCTGACCTTCAGCCTAGTCTTCGAGTCCTCGGCCACTGAACCACGCCACTCTTGTGACAAGATATGCAAACAAATATATATACATATACGAGACATATATACACAAAATCAAAACAAACCAAAAGAAACACTCGATGTGGGGTTCGAACCCCTTACCTCAGGCTTAGCCTCTCACTCTTCAACCACTGGGTCAAACCACTGAACCCAAGCCACACTTGTGACCCAAATGTTCAAACAAATATATACATTACATAGCTATACAATACATATACATATATATATACAACTTTCCCGCCTCTCTTGTTTTTGTCTCACTCTCTCTTCCTATTTTGTCTGACTCTCTCTTCCTTCATCTTCTTCGAGCATCGTGTCTGTTGCGCGATTTCAACAATCGCGGCACCTGACCGACAGGCTATCCAATCCTGCCCCGATTATCAATGATCGTCTCAAGCCTTCCTCCCTCTTTGTCTTCTTCTTTGGCTTCATCCTCTTTTGAAGAGAGAGGCAGAGCAAAAGCCTGCAAACTTTCTCTGCCACCACTCTGCAACCTCTTTCTTTTGCATTACTCTTCTTTGCCATGGCCTCTTCACAAGGTTCTCTCACTTTTTTTCCAGACCTGAACGAGTTTACGATAGAGATGACCAATTCCGACTCCCCTGAACCTCAACCACGGGCTCCTCCTCCTTCTCCTGTTTTCAACTTTCCAGCGATGTCAGTTGAACAAATCATGGTGGCATAGTCTGACATCGAAGCAAACTCGTATACGCTGAGGTCATGTGTGGAGACTGTGACAGCGGTTTCCAACTTGTCCCGTCGACTGCAGAACAGGACATGTGAAGTACATCAATTACATGCACAACTTTCCCTCCTTCAACGTATGTACAAAGACGCTCGAGTAGAAATTGGTGGGCTAAAAAAGTAGAACAAAGAGCTGAAACGACTGATGACCTCCGTGACTCGATTCGGAGTTTCTTCGCACAACCAATTTGATGGTCGGCGAGGAATAATCTCTTTTGGAAGCTTTGCGAAGGCCGAGGCAGAGTCTTCAAAAGCTTCGAATGAGTAGAGATGAAGCGAGGCAGCTGATGGTAAAGTTAGGCAATGAAGCTGTGTGCAAACGAAGCCCGTTGTAATCTTCGTCGCCGAGCTGCTGCCGAAAAACTGAGAAAATGCTACTCTCTCTTTTTGTTGTTTTTTTTTGTTTGTTTGTTTTTGTTTTTGTTTTTTTGTTTTTTTGTTTTTTTTTTTTTGTTTTTCTGTTTTTCTGTTTTTTTTTTTTTTTTTGAGTCTCTGTAATTGGGGATGTCCTCCCCTGACTTCAATAAAATCAGTTTCTTTTTTTGCTCATCACTGGCATGACTGGCATATCACTTTGAACTTGAAAACAATTTGTTTGATTGAATTTGAGAATGATTGAATTTTTGAAGTCTGAATTAGACATTGACTCTTTACTGATCTGAATCAACAAATGACCTAACGAACTAAAAAATGAAGCAAATTAATCCAAACACACTTATATACACTGATTGATATAAATACACTGACTGGTATAAATATACTGACTGGTATGAAAGGAACACACTTATATACACTGACTGGCATGAATACCCTGATTGGTATGAATACACTGACTGGTATGAATACACACTTATATATACTGAATAGTTGACTCGAGCGATGGAGAAGACAGAATCTCTAACTCGACTATGCCCCTAGTTCATTGCCTTGACCCTTTTTTGTCTCTTGATTTTTTTTTGTAAAAATGTTTTGACCAACATAAGAGTTAGATTAGCATACTTATTCCATTTTTTGTTTTAAAATCACGTAAGCTAAGCTGTGAGCACTAAAAATTTTCCCTTTTCAAATCCAAAGAATGGTCCAAGTTTTGCAAAAATGGAACAATTTTCAAGAAAAATTAGTCAACTTCATTCAAATTAATCAAAACCTATTTTTGCAAATGGCCACTACCCAACTAACATGGAATCAACCATTGGGGTGCATAGTCCCAAGCCAGATAATCAATGGTGATAATTGAACCAAGCCAATATGAACCGAATGAAGCCGAGAACTAAACCGAATCGAACTGAGCTGAACCGAACCGAACCAGAGCCAAAATTAATCGAACCAACTGAATCGACCAGACTGAAGACAAACCAAGAAAATGTAGATAGGACAACCAAGTCGACTAAAGATACACCAATCAAACATGGACGAAATGAATGAGTTGAAAAATTATTAGGGCTGAACTTCAAGATGAAGCTACCTACGTATCCCAAAGATTTTCGGCTAAAGTTCACTCAGGTATTGACACTCTCCTTTTGTGCTCGAACTTTTGCCAAAGCCGCCCTTTCGGGTTTTCAACCTTTCAAGCTTTTGATTTTTTTTTTCTGATTTTTTTCTATATATATATATATATTTTTTCATTTTGTTTATTTCATTTTTTTTTTCTTTTGAGTTTCTTTTTTTTTTTGTTTTTCTGCTCTAACTTTTGCCTAGGTTGCCATTCCGGGTTTTCAACCTAGCGAGCCTCTCAAGGGTTACTTTCAGTTTAACTTGTCCATGTTGATTGGGTATGAAATCTCTAGGCCATCTATAAGAACAACTGCTACACTTGACCAGTAGATATGATGATGTAGGGACTAGACTGAATTGGGTCCGAATTTGCCCCTAGTGTTGCCCCTAGTGTAGTGGATAGGAACTCGACTGTCCTTCAATAATAAAATTCATTCTCTCAAATTCTGGGTTTTGCCTTTCTGGGCGGTCCTCATTGGGAAACGATTCAGTTTTAACTCTTTGATCACATCCAACCTTTTGCCCCTAGTTCAAGGACTGCTTCAAATCTTAAATCACATCCGACCTTCTTGCCCCCTAGTTCAAGGGTTGTTTCCAATCTGAATCACAGGCCCTACATAGTTTTGGCTAAGGTTCACTCGGGTATTGACACTCTCCTTTTACGCTCTAACTTTTGCCAAAGCCGCCCTTTCGGGTTTTCAACCTTGCGAGCTTTTCATTTTTCTTTTTATTTTTCCTTCTTTTTTTATTTTTTTATTTTTTTATTTTTTTTGTGCTCTAACTTTTGCCTGGGTCGCCCTTCCGGGTTTTCGGCCCAGCGAACCTCTCAAGGGTGGTACCTTATTGCCCCTAGTTCAAGGGCTGCCTCTATTTCAGCTATGCAAGACTTACACTTTTGCCCCTAGTTTAAGGGCTGTTTCAAATCTGAATCACATTCGACCTTATTGCCCCTAGTTGAAGGGCTGCCTTCATTTGAATCACATCATGGCCCCTAGTTCAAGGGCTATTTCCAATCTGGATCACATTCGACCTTATTGCCCTTAGCTTAAGGGTTGCTTCCATTTAAATCACATCATTGCCCTTAGTTCAAGGGTTGTTTCCATTTGAATCATATTCGACCTTATTGCCCCTTGTTTAAGGGTTGTCTTCATTTGAATCACATCATGGCCCTCCAGTTCAAGAGCTATTTCCAATTTGGCTACGCAAACTTTACACTTTGATTGATTGTGAAATACTTCTAATCAAGGTTTGAAAGCTAAGGAGCTAAGGAGGTCAGATCTCAAGTCAAGAGGGATCCTATGCTGTATAATCAATTCCAGGCATGTCTTCACAGGACCACGCAAAAACAGTTTTTGAATCTTTTCACAAAGTGACTAATCACTCGTACTCTTACGAAGATAAGATAGAACCAATTTGGACCAAGCCAAGATCCTTCTCAGTACCCACATTAAAAATGATTTTCTTCATCAAAGGCTTAGCACACCTCTCTTCCTCTCAGTTGATCAAAATTTACAAATCCCGAGGAAATTCTTCCTCTTTGTTTTTATCAGAGTTTTGGAAAAAGTTTTGAAAAACTTTGGTCAATGCTATGAATTAAGGCACAGAGAAGTAGGCAGACTCTATGGCATTTTGTTTTTTTTGTTTTTCTGTTTATTGAACAGAGACTATGACTCAGCAATGGCAACAGACATTGGACAACATATTCAAAAGAAAATGACAAAGAGGACCTAGACAGGATAGAAATGTCTAGGTTAGCACTATCAAAATCAACAGACTCTGACTCATTAGGCCGACTCGAGCCTGACTCTAACTCTATAAACTTGGTGGAGTCAAACTTAGACTCAATACTCAATTCAGAACTCAGAATAAAACCATTCTCAATTTTCCTAGTCAAAGTGTGGACCAGCCACAACATTCAAAATAAAGCTCGTGCAATCAACAGGTGGTCACTCCCCAATTACAGAAACAAAATGGAACTTCCAATTATGCTCTTACTAAAAACACACTGAACCCCACAAACTGAAATGCCTGAACCACTCACTTGAATTTAAGAACCCCTGTATAGATCCAATACATTGCACATAACACATAGCATGAAAGAGAACAAACACCCCTATGGAGGGTAGGGTTATCTTGTCCTAACTTGAAATGATCTAGGGTTTCACTATTCAGACAAGTGGTATCACACATCCTAGAAATAGGAGAGCATCCTGTCCTAAGTTTGAAAGGTACTATAGCTCACTATATGTACAAGGTTAGCTCTACTTCAGGGATTGAAGTCAGGGTGACATTACCAAAGAGTCCTTTGGGTCATAACCAATGAAGATCTTAGGAACTCAGAACAGTCAATATTAGCCTCTCTTCAAAGTCTGAGAACTTTCAGATCTCAAAAGATTATAACACAAGGCCTCCAAAGTAACATAGAGATAGGTGTAGTATCACACAAAGTATGCCTGCGCTCCCACCAGTATCTGGACAACACAGGAACTTTAAATCCACCAATGCATACAATGCAATAAACATATAATTGAAAATAAAAGTCATATCATGGAGTTCGAGTCAAGGTTTCATAAAATCCCCAGCGGAGTCGCCAGAAACTGTAACATGCTTTGGGGGTACCCGCGCGCGTTAAACAATTCGAACTCCTGAAATCTCTTTGATCTTCTCATGAGTGCAATGTGAAACATAGATGAGAGTCCAGATTTGGAAACTTTAATTGAAAATCCATTTTATTGCAATTTTGTCAAAAATAGACTGCGTAATCAGATCTCAGAGTCGCCACCTAATATTTTGGAAAATTAGGAAACCCATGACTCAGTGCCAAGGCCACTGTTCGTCGTAACCAAGGATGCTTGGCTCGGAACCTTAGGTATGAGAGGGGAAGGTCAATAATGAGCACCCCCGCTCACCCGATCAAAAGATCGGCCTCTACTAAACCATGATATGAATTTTATTTTCTTTATATGTTTATGTTTTGATTATTGAATAAATCCTAAAATTTATTATGTGAAGCATACAAGTATAGACTAGTTTGCTCAAATTGGAACAATTCATTTTCATGTTTGTTTTTCGAAAAGGGCTTGAATTTGCCACTTGACAAAGTGGACTTAACGTTTGTGAATTTGCCACTACAAAGTGGGCTTAAAACATACAATCTTTGAATCATTCCAATTTAAGTAACAAGCCTTCATCCACAGGCATTCAAACAGTTTATCACTTAAGTAAATAGCCACATGGTACGATGCTAAACATAATAAGAAAATGACACACAAATGGGATGCTAAAGCATAAAAACTCACAGATTTACTGACGTCCCTCGAACAGCTACAAAACAAAGTTAGTAAAATATGCATGATCTTATATACATAATCCTAATGCAATTCACTCATGAGATGTATTAAAGATTTGGCTTCTAAAATATGGCATCTGAATCATCTCAATAACATGAGGTAGCGCATAGAAACACAGAAGAATTGATTAAATCCACACATATAAATTTAGCCGAATCTTAATGCATGAAACATGGATGCAAAGCATGGATATGCATGGCATGTCAGATATATACATATGTATAGTTAGGGAAAGCGATTAAAGAATGGGATAGACAGAAGCGAGGTGGGGAATTATTACAACACATGAATTATTACATATCCGAAGGAGGGAGAGAGGAGAGAATAATAATAAAATAAAATGAAACCTCACAAACACTCAAAAGAAAAAGAAGATAAAGAACTTCATCACTGGCACAGTCCACTCCTTTTCTCCACTGGAAATTGGGCCCAACAAGTAAGCCCAAATTATGAAGCTCAATGTTTTAAACCCCCGGCTACTCATAAAGCCATCAACTGACAAAGAACCAGTTGTCTTCAACGCCTTAGCCCATGTACTCATTTTCAATGGAAGCCCCACCTGCAAGAAGTCATATAGATCATTGCTAATACTCTCTTCATCGCGGCGGGTGTCATTTGCACTAGAACTGTAACTAAAACCAGTTCCAGTAGGCTGGTCTACGAAGATTAGATTTGATTCCTGGTCCCAACCAAAATCATTCCAAATGAGAGACAAGTTATTAGAAATATGAAAAGGACCATTTTCATAGAACAAAGCCAGTTCACTGCTACACCCTGGACCTCCAGTCAGCCATATAACCACTGGAGCACTCTTGTTGCTTTTCCTTGATTCAAAGAAAAAGTAGAACATCCTTGCATCTACGGTGTGTGGAAGGCGATAATAACCGGCATGGTGACCCAAGAATTGAATAGAATTATTTGCAAGGTCACCAAGGACATTAGGAAAGATCAAAGTCTTTTCCACCATTAGTGGAGCATCTATCAATGAGTCTTCCTCCAGTACCGAGCTGCCCGTGTTGAAGGCATGTTTGGGGGACAAGTTAAAGGCCTAGATGAGTTTTTGTGCCGGTGTTTTTGGGGAACTGATTACTTTTGAAGATTGTGAAGGTTTGCTGCAATGAGTTCTTACAGATGAGGAGAGTGGAGTGAGAAGAAGGAAGAGAAGAGAAAGACAGAGGTAAGAGACAGTTCGTGCCATTGCTGAGTGTGTTGTCTTGAGAGATAAGATCAAAGGGAAGTCGTGTGTGTGTGTCCCGTGTATCAGTGTGTGTGTATGGTGAAGCTCCGTGTGTGCATGTGGTGCAGCTTCATGTGTGTATAGCTCTCCCCCCCTCCCCATGTATGTGTGCGTCGTGCCTCCTGTGTATAGGTGTGCCATGTGTATGGGACTGCCTAGAGGGAGAGAGAGGTGGGTATCTCTCTAGAGAGAGAAAAGTTGGTGGATCTCCCCCTTGGTTTGCATGTGTGTTGCCTCTGTATCATGTGCTGCTGGCGTGAGTGTGCGATGTGTGCATCTGTGTACCTCTGCTGGGTGCGTGTCAATGGTGTCCTCTCTCCCCTGTGTTGTGTGCTTCGTGTCTCTGCCTGTGTTGAGTCGTGAATGGTGTGTGTATCAGTGCATGGGTGTTGTGCCGTGTGTATGCATGGTGTATGGGATATGTGTGGGTCTCTAGAGAGAGAGATGGGTGGGTTTCTTTGTAGAGAGAGAGAGAGACCGTGTGTGTGGTCTGTGTGGTCTCCTCCCTCTCTCTAAACCGTGTATGGTGTTGGGTGTGTTTTCTATCAAAACCGTGTATGTGTGTGTGCCCTCTGTGAATGGGTTGTGTGGGTGTGTGGTCTGCCGAGAGGGAGAGAGAGGTGGGTTGTGTGGCTGTGTAATTCTCTCCCTCCCTCTCTAAACCCGTGTGTCTTTGTTTTGTGCGAGAGGAGAGTGAGTTGTAATCAGTCTGTCTTCTTGTCTCGGTCACCCTCCTCCTCTTTTAATTCTCATCTGCCAACATAGACAAGAGGAACCAGGCCAAAATCAATCTGCCAGATGCCCTTTTTTCTTTTTCTTTTCTTCATTCTCCACCACTAGCCCCACCATGCCCCTTATGTTGATTCTCTTTTCTTTTTTATATCACCCACTCCACTGAATTATATCACCCACTCCACTGAAAGAGAAGAAGATTGTAGCCATATATGTTTGATTTTTAATTCTCTCCACCAAACCATCACATGATCCTATTAAAATATTGTGCACCACCGCCCATCACTTTGTTTATATTATCATCATTTTACCCACAACATTCTGACCATATCTTCTTCTTCTTCTTCTTCTTTTTTTTTATATATATATATTTTTTTGTTTTTATTATTATTTTTTTTTATCAAATATCACATGCCAATTTATATAAACGCACCTAAAAAGTTTGTACAAACACACAAAATTATATAAAATTATAAAAGATTACAAATTCATATAAAAATATTTTAATTTGACCAAAAATGGGTGAGGTTTGGGATTAAAATTTCAATTTGATTTTTCTGGCGAGGAGGGTCAAACTAAAGTGCCCAAGTCTTAGGACAGGTCAAAATGGGGTGTCTACAGGTAGGCCGACCAGCTTTTCTTCCTGACCCTTTTGAACCTTGCTAGAAAGCTGATTTTTCTCACTCTTGGGCCACATTTTCTGGTCTCCCACCATACAGCTGTATTCTACTCATCTGGGAGGCCACCTTTCTGGTATGGCTGACCAACTTTGCACCTTGACCCTTTTGAACCCTGATCGGCCGACCAGGGCAAGTGGTCGGGCGACCACTTGAACTGGTCGGCCAACCATCTCCTTTTTGGCCCTCCTGAGTGCAACACAGCTGTGCCAGCTGTGAACCACTTGACCCTTCCTCCGAGATTTTGAGCCTTTTGTTTGTCTTCTTAAGGAAGATTTGATCCTTTTGCTTAGCTTCAAGGAGAAGCTTGACCCTTTTGTCAAGCTTCTTGAGAAAGCTTGACCCCTTTGGTCTAGCTTCCTCAAGAAGCTTGACCCTTTTGGTTAAGCTTCTTTGAGAAGCTTTGACCCTCTCTTGAGGCTTCTCCAAGAAGCCTTGGCTCTCTTCCTCTATAAAACAAACCCTCCCTCTCCATTTGCAATGGTTAGAAACATTTGGCTGAGATAGATACACCCCACCCTTCATAGCTCTCTTTTTCAAGCTCCAAACCCTAATATTCTTGGCCATTTACACTACACCTCATAGCCTACCACCTCCACCATCCATTCAATCACCTCGGAGCTATTTTTCAGAGGTTTAAGGCTCACCTTCTTGGTCCAGAACTTGCTACATTGCTGTGCTACAAGGGTAAGTCATCATTTCCCCCATTTTTGCATTATTTTGCTTCATAACTTAGCCCTATTTGAAAGCATTTTTGGGTTTCGTCTTAAACTGAAAAGTATCTTATTTTGATCTCCTCTTGAAGTTTGATTAAGAACACTTTTCTGTTTGAGGTCATCTACCTCCTTGTATGCCGTATCCCTCTTTGTAGGCTTATTTTGCTTCCTATCTTAGCCTTGCTTGCAAGCATTTTAGAGATTTTTCATAAAATGAAAAGAGTCTTGTTTTGAGCCCCTCTTGAAGTTTTGTTAAGGGCATTTTTCTGTTGGGGGTCATCTACCCCCTTGTATGCTTGTTTGCCTCTTGTTTTGAGCCTTGCATCTAGGCCTTTGTCTCATGCTTTGTTTGGCCTCCTAGACACTGAAATCCAGTGGATTTTCAGTGGCTAGAACACTGTTTTGAGAGCCAAAATCAGAGGGAGGTGACCCCCTCTCTCCTTGTCTTCTTTGTTGGCCCTTTTGGCCTTCCAAAGGGGCCCCTGCTTGCATGTTGTGAAATCACATTTCAGGCCCTATTTGGTGAGTTTTAAGGTCTTCCTTAGCTCTACCCAGAGCCCTTTTGGCCATATTTTGTGTCCCTCATGCATGTGTGGAACAATCCTCTTCAAGGCCTTTCAAAGGGACCTTTCATTGCATGCTTCATTGACCCATTTCAAGGCCTTTTTGGTGAGTTTTAGGACTCTCATAACTGATTTCCAAAGGTGGTTTTTCCATGTTGCATGTCTATCTTGTATGTGTTGAACAACCCTCTTATTGGCCTCTCAAAGGAGCACCTCATTCTAGCATGTGTTGACTGAGTTTACATGGATTTTTGGGGTTTATTTGACATGCCATGTTTTTATTTTTGGCTGGTTTGGTGACCTCTCTCTTGTGCTTCATATACATGTAGTGAAAACCATGCTTACTAGCCTATGTTGCATGTTGTTTTGGCCCTTCATGTTAGCACTTTTTGGCCATGCCTTAAACTGATTTTAGGCATATTTTGGACTGCTTTAGCTCTGTTTTTTGGTCTCATGGTCGAATGGTGTTTGTTTTGCATGCTTGTGGTTCAATACACTTGCTTAGCTTTGAGTTTCGAGGTCCATTACATGCATATACTGAGGTATTTCCTTATTTTGGGGCCATTATACATCATATTTCAGAGCTTGTATCAATGCCATATTTTCATGTTTTATACTCTTTAAATGCATTTGAGAGTCGGGCTTGTATGCCTCATTTACCAACCATTGAATGAGCTCCATTTCGTTGCATTCCGAGCCATCATTTTAGGCCATTTCCCCACTGTTTCAGACCTACCTAGGGTCTGTTTGGGGTTGATTTTGCCATTAGTGCATTGTTTTGGGTACCTCTAGAGTAATGCACTTCATTAGTTTCGGTACCCGGGCCCCCTAGCTTGCATTATGCACCATGTTTGCATGTTTCGGGACCATTTTGTATCATGTTTCAGAGCTGGAATTTGTGTGTTTGTATGCCATATTGCATCCTTTTCCATGCTTTGGTAGAATGGCATTTGATGCCTTAGGATCGATCCTTTGCATCGTGCATGTTTGCATGTGTTTCGGTTGTCTCATTTCCATCATATGGCCACTGATGTGAGTGTGGCTGAGGTCCACTCATGTTGATATAAGTCCATCGTGCATTGTGTATGCCACTTCAGTCCATAGCATTGCGTATGTTAGGATTGTATGTTAGAGCATTGTGTATGCCATGTTATATCATGTGCATTGTGTATTCCCTTTTAGTCCATAGCATCGCATATGCTAGGTTGCATGTTAGTCGCATTGTGTATGCCATCTCACTGCATTGTGTTTGGAGTAGCGTTAGTCCAAACACGGGAAACGAGGGACGTTTCGTACTCAAAGTGATGAAACGTGTCTCAATTCCCGGTCACTGGCACTCCGGATTATCCATGATGGAGTCTAGGCCTTGTTATGTTTTCATGTGCATTCATATCACATTGAATCGTGCATTTCGACTCCTCGGCCATCATGCATCGAGATACGTGATTGGTTGCACGACGATCGAGGTCATGCATACATATGTGAAAATGCTTTGCCATGCCCCTTTCTTGCTCTATGTTGTAGCAATTCAGAAATCAGCAGCCTTCTAGAGCTTTGCACAACATTCCGGGATTAATTGCAAACAGAGGCAAACCGAGGCATCGCAAGGAATTTTCCAACGAAGGCAACTCCAACATGCATCATTCATCATTCGGAGCAGAACTGAGGCGGTCCATGAATTTGCATACTAGTTTACTGCTTTCCTAGTTTAATTTGTTAATTAATTAGGATTTTGTATTTATTCAAACTGTATTATTCACTCAGATTGTATATTATTTATTCGGACCCTCCGAGCGAGGGCACAATTCTAATAAGTGTGCGTGAGTGTGATGTATGTCTTCCAGCCCCACGTCTTTCTACCTTTTATTTACCAGCTTATGATGGTTAGATTAGGGCATGTTTCAATTAGCATACTTATGCTTTCATGTTTTCATCATTCATCTGTATTGCATGCACCAGGCTCGGCGCATCATACTAACTATATTGTATTTCAATTCCAAGTTGAATACATGTTATCTATAGCATCTCATATGCCATCTTAGAATAGCCGAGCCTATCTTAGTTGCATTTTGCATGTGTTGCATTAGGCATTCTTAGCATAGTTAGGACTCATGCATGATTTCTAATTAGCTTCTTTCTTTGGCTTGGAGTACTCGGTAAGTGTTTATGCTTTAGCATCCTTGCATACGTGTGAGTGACTGCCATGATAGCATGTTTACCGTGAGGCTAACTGCTTATGTGATATACCTGCCTGAATGCCTGTGGGTGAAGGTTGGATTATCTGAATTGGAATAATGCATTGACTGTGAGTTCTAAGCCCACTTGAGAGTGGCAAATCACCATGTTTTCTAAGCCCACCTGAGGGTGGCAAAATCTGCATTTTAAGCCTACTTGTGAGTAGCAAACCATCTTTCAAAAACAAACATGAAATGTTTTGTTCCAATTCAGGCGACCCAGTCTATACTTGTATGCTATGCGCATCACATAATAATTCTAGGCTAATAACCGAAATAAGAGCACATAATGTTTTTAAAACTCGATATCATGGCTAATAGAGGCTGATCTTTGATCGGACGAGCAGGGGTGCTCACGAAGTGACCTTCCCCAATCGTACCCAAGTTCCCGAGCCGAGGTAACTTTGGTGATGATGGACACGTGGCCTTAGGCAACGAGTCACGGTTTCCTAAATTCCCCCCAAAATAAAATATTTAGGTGGCGACTCTGTATCTGGCAAAGCAGTCCATGTTTGGCACTTCTTTCAAAAATATCTATTTTCAAAACCGATTTGCCGGATTTGGACTCTTTGATGATTCATCAGTCTTGCATTGCACTCTGCGAGATTAGATACAGGACCGTGACATTGAGTCATGAACTGTAGTGAGCCCAATGAACAAAACCAGGGGGGGACTCCCTCCCGGGACGTTCGAGGACGTCTACAGTTTCTGGCGACTTTGCTGGGGAATTAGAGAACTTGACTCGAACTCATGATATCTTGTTTTGACTGCACTTATGTGTTTCTTTGCATTGCATTTGCATTGGTGCGCCTAGGACACCGTGTTTGCCATCTACTATTCCTGAGCGGTTTGCCAGAGGCTGCGTGCCATAAGGCTTACCGGTTACGGGCTCTGCCAGTATGGGAATACAAACCCCGGTTTTACTGGGGCTCCCTTTTGACCATTCGACCTAGTGCATATTCAAGATCCATAGTGACCATTCCAAGCTAGGACAGGTTGCTTACCTGGTATAGGTTGTTTGAAACCGCTGCGTGCGTAGTGAAACCTTAGCTCCTGACAAAATAGGACAGGGAAACCCTTCTGAACATATGGGTGTTTTGGCTCTCACTTATCTGTTTTATGCTTTTAGAGTGCGTCTCTACAGGGAATGCATGTATCAGTTCACAATTTCGGACATCAGGCCTGCGGGCACCAGTTCAGTATTTGAGAATCAGTTATCTGTGGGTATCCGATTCAGTTTTTGGGGATAGTGATCCGGGGATAATGACCAGTGTTTGAGGGCAGTGTGTATTCAGCTTATCAACTGTGTGTTTTTATGCCCAACTGTGTGTTGTGTGTTTATTTTAAGCTATTATGATGTCTATTTGTCTGGTTGTTTGTTTCCTTATTGCTTTATTTATCTTTTTGCTAGGTAGTTTTAGCATAATTGCTTTAGACCAAGTAGATATTCCCTAAGCACTCTGGACAAGAGGTCGCCGACTCAATCGATCTGAGGATCTGGTCGACGGACAACCAGTGTTTCACTCCCTACCCCCGGTTGTCAGATGGAGGCCAAGAAAACGCAGTGTATCTGAACAGAGGTTGCCAGAGTAGTGGTTTACCCCAATAGTGGACAGTCGGACCGAGGTCTCAGTTTCTGCCATAGAGATAAATATACCAGTCAGTCAGCAGGATCAACAGAACATGGCCGGGATGGAAGAAATGATGCGTCAGCTTCAAGAGAGTATGAAGCTCATGCAAAAGGACGCTGCCCGCCAAGCAGAATTCTCTAAATAGCAGGCTACAATCATGACCTACCAGGCAGAGCTAATTACCCGGCTACAACAGCAAGCCGGAGCATCAGCCTCACATCAAGCTCCTCCTCCACCAAGGGTCCCGCTACTCGAGGAGACACCGAATGTCCAGAACATCCTACCAAATGTCCAGAATATCCAGGAAGATACAGACATCCCAACGGGGCCGACTTCCCCCCCGATTCTACCTCAATTGTCCAAGGCACCTATGCCAGTCAATCACCCGGACTCTCCCTTCGAGTTTCATGTAGACCCCACAGCACTGAAATTAAGCAAACTTGAGAAGTTGTTCAAGAAATCCCAAGGGGTAAAGGCTATCCCGGATATCGAGGACAGATATACCGACGTGGCTGTAACGTTGCCAGATAGGTTCAAAATGCCGCAAATCGACTGCTTCGACAGATCTGGGGATCCCATGGTGCATCTCTGGTTATTCTCAGATATATTACGGTCGATGGGCCTCACCAGACCACAGAAGCTTTCATTATTCGGCCGGACCCTGTCGGGTGTGGCTGCTATCTGGTACGCAAAATTAGAAGATGATGTCAAACGAAGTTGGGACGAGATGGCCGAGGCCTTTGTTGCGCAATACTCTTACAACACTCAAATCGAGATTACAACCCGTGATCTTGAAACATCAAGGCAAGAGCCCAATGAGAGCTTCTCGGATTTCGTAACCCGGTAGAGGGCGAAGGCCTCAATGATGACCTTAAGGCCTACTAATAAGGGTCAGATTCAGATGATTGTGCGCAATCTCCAACCTAAACTGATGCAGAAAATGATCGTACTCCCTTTCCCTACCTTTTCAGATTTGCATGAGATGGGGGTACAAATTGAGGATGCAATGAAACAGGGTCTGATTGACCATGACAAGGAGCAACCCAAAAGAACTTTCAACCGCAACAACAACACAGGCACAAGCAGTGCTACGAACACAAGAGCTTCAGAAGTAAGCATGGTTACCATCATTCCCCCTCCAAGACCCATGGCAGCTACACCTTTCTCAGGTGCGTCCAGAAGCAACACACAGACCACCAAATACCAACCCCGAGGCCAAAGAACCTTCACCCCATTGTATATGCCCCTGTCCAAGGCTCTAGGGGTATTAATCAGGAAAGGGCAGCTAAAGCCCCTGGAGCCGAGGCCATTGCCAAATCCACTTCCCCCCTCCCACAATCCAGCCAAATATTGTGCATATCACCAACAACACGGTCATGACACCGACCAATGTTTCAGATTGCGTCATGAGATTTAAGACCTCATTGACAAACAGGTGATTGTGCCTCCGGAAAAACCCAATGTCACAACCAACCCTCTCCCACCACACAACTAAGCTCCACCTCCCAAACGCATCAACTTTATCCAGACTGAGGTCGTGTCTTACGATCCTAGTGTATATATCACCCCATCCCACCTACCCGAGCCGGAGGTGCTCCTTCCTGACCGCACTGACTTGTGCATGTTGGACATCTCCAGAACCCAACCCGAACCAATGGTGGTGGTTGTCGAAAACAGAACAGGGGAGATTTCAGAGGAGAATGGGATTGTTGAGTCAGAATCAAAAGAATCTGGGAGTTTTGCTGAGGAGGCATACAGTCCGAGTGACTATATTCTGTCGGTAGGCCAGGTTGGGTCAAATGTGGATTTGCCGGCAGGGGCAGAGCTTTGTGTGATACAGGGGGATGAATTTGGCCAGAGAAGAGATGACTTAGCGGCTGTGGAAGAGGACCTTACTAACCTCCAGTTTTTCACCGAACGAGATCCAGGGGACATGGCAGTCAACTAGTCAGATTTTGATGAATCAGCAGAGGTTATCGGGTGGCTGGATGACCTACCAGACGTTGTTGAAGAATCTCAGTTAGAACAAGGCCCGACAGGGGCGAGAATATCAGTTGTGGCCGGAAGGGCCGGAAATCAGAGTGCATCGCCGGAGAGCGCCGAGGCTAAGAATTTCGCTCAAGACTTGGGCATTGTGAATGCAGGGAATATTGAACAGCCAGTTGTACTGACACAGTCAGAACAGGAAAGATTTGGGGATTCTGAGAGAATCAGGAAAGCTAAAGCCCCTGAGGGGACTGAAAGTGTTGTATGCACAAGAGCAGAGAATGTTGCGAGCCTGTGGACAGAAAGTGCCGCAACTACAATCATACCGGAGCCGGATAGGTGTCTGTTGACTGCCGACGGAATGTAGTGAGAGGACGATGATTTATGTCTTGCCCACACGAATGAAGATTAGGGGAGCAATCAACCAGACGACGTCTGGTACATCGGCGAAGTCGATCATATGACCAGGAGCGGGCGGTATTTCAAGCCCCCGCACCTAGACCAGCCAAAGGCATCTGGGAAGGATAAGGAGGCTGAGAAACAGAAAGAGAAGCAACTCAGAGAAGAAGCTGTACTGAAACAGTTGAAAAAAATACAAGCAGATATCTCCATCTGGGGACTGCTTATGGCATCGCGAGTGCATAGACAAGTCGTCCTCTCGGCCATGGACAAGGCTAAGTTATCAATAGACACCATGCCCAAACAGCTGGTGGGCTTAGTTTTTCCGGGAGGAGCTACCCCGATGTTGACTTTCTCCGATAAAGAACTGCCACCTGAGGGTGCGAACCATAACAAGCCACTCTACATCTCTGTGGAGTGTAGAAATAAATGGATACCCGTGGTGCTTGTCGACACAGGGTCCGCCATCAATGTGTGTCCGGCAAGAACTGCATATGCAATCGGTTTAAAGACCGCAGACTTTGCGCCAACAGCCCAGGTGATTCGGGCATATGATAACACGAGCAGGGAAGTAATGGGGACAGTGAAAATTCAGACCAAGGTCGGGCCGGGACAGCATGAGGTAGACTTTCACGTCTTAGAAGTTCCTGCAACCTTCAATCTGCTCTTGGGGCGGCCGTGGCTGCACCAAGTCAAGGCAGTTTCGTCCACCTTCCATCAGATGGTGAAATATCCCTATGGAAAGGGAGTAGCCATTGTCTTCGGGAATTCATCAATCCATCCACCCCCGGAGGTATCTACACCTGTTTTGGAAATTGAGCATGGTATGGAGGACGTGTTCATGTCAAGTTTCACTCTAGCTGAGGCTCGGGTAGTGCAGAACATCATGCCTGTTAATGAGAGGGTGTACGTCAGTGCTCAATTAGTATACCTCATGAACAAGCTTCAACACATCCCCAGGATGGGATTGGGAAAGAGCGGCTGGAAGGGCGTCGCAGCATTGGCCGAAGTGCCACACAACCCGCACACCTTTGGCTTGGGTTATCTACCCACCAAAGAGGATTGGATAAGGAAAGGTAAGGAGATGGCCAGGAGAGCCAAGGCAAAAAAGGTGGGGAAGCCTTTTGAGTTAATGCATAGACCCATCCAGGGCACCCTAAACGGACGCTTCGTCCGGGAGGGGGGAGGACTTTCCGTTTTGTGGCTTCCCAGAGCCATGGCTGAATGCCGAGGGGCGCCGTGTGCCGGGGTTTGAAATTTTCTTCGACCTACAACTATCCGGGGATGATGTTGCCGAGGAGCAAACAGACCCATCAGCTGAGGTTGAGCAGTACAAGGCAGTGGATTTTGAGGACGCCGAAAGTGAAATGGGGGCAGCACTGGCGTGTCTACTTTCAGATCCTCTGATCGAACATAAGTGCTTGGGGGATAACTTCTCGGTATGCGTGATCGGGAATGAAACGGCTGTGGGCCTACCATCAACTATTTTGGATGCATCTATCGCACCTTCTCTCATTTGGCAGTATGAAGAGGGATTCTTGTCAAGCAGCACCGGGTCAGATAGTGAGTCGGAGTCTAATTCCACCGAGTCTGTGTAGTCGGAATCAGATTCCAACTCGTCTGAGTCTGAGCCCGGTATTCCAGAGGGTGATAACCCGGATACCACAATCCTGTCCAGGTCGTCTTTCTCTTTCTCTTTCGAGTCTGTTGTAACCGAAGAATCAGACGATTTGGATGTGCTTAATGAGAATAATGTGGCTGTGATTTCTGAGTACTTTTTTCTGCCCTTGATTTATTGCATTAACTCGGACTTTCAAATTTTTGATGAAAACGACGAGGAACAAATTCCTTCGGTTTTACAACGCTTAATCGAACAAGAGCAGGAAAGATTTGTTAAACCCTTAATTGATGAAATCACTACTGTGAATATTGGTACTGAGGAGAACCCGCGGCTAGTCCAGATCGGGTCCACGTTATCTTCGGAGAAACGCGAGCGCTTAGTCGCTTTATTAAAAGATTTCAAAGATGTTTTCACGTGGTCCTACGAAGACATGCCTGGGATCAATCCTGAGATTGTACAGCACCAGATCCCTCTTGACCCCAAGGCCTGACCCGTTAAATAGAAACTCAGGAGGATCCGCCCGGACTGGGCTCTCAAGATTAAGGAGGAGGTCACCAAGCAAATAGATGCAGGGTTCCTGCTTGTATCCGAGTATCCAACTTGGTTGGCCAACATCGTTCCGGTGCCGAAGAAGGACGGCCGGATCCGAGTATGCGTGGATTTTAGGAATTTGAACAGAGCCAGTCCGATGACGACTTTCCCTTGCCGCATATTGATGAGTTAGTGGACTTCACAGTGGGGCATGCTTTGCTTTCATTCATGGATGGCTTCTCAGGCTACAACCAGATAGTGATGGCGCTTGAAGACCGGGAAAAGACTGCCTTTACGACCCCGTGGGGGACATACTGCTACAGAGTGATGCCATTTGGGTTGAAGAACGCTGGAGCTACTTATCAACGGGCCGCGACCACAATATTGCACGACATGATCCACAAAGAGGTTGAGGTGTACGTGGACGACATGATTGTCATGTCCAAAGAAAGAGAGGGCCACTACACCGCCTTGCAAAAGTTTTTCCAAAGGATCAGAGAATTTCGGTTGCGGCTGAATCCTCAGAAGTGTACGTTTGGTGTTACAACGAGAAAAATGCTGGGGTTTCTGATTACACAGAGAGGTATCGAAGTCGACCCTTCCAAAATCAAGGCCATCTTAGAAATGCTCCCACCAAGGACTGAAAAGAAGGTGCGAGGCTTTATGGGTAAAGTGCAATTCATAAGACGATTTATCTCAAAATTAACCTTGACTTGTGAACCACTTTTTGGCCTTTTGAAGAAAGGAAAGAAGTTCCAATGGGACGGCCGATGCCAAGCTACTTTTGAACAGATCAAGAAGTACTTACAGAACCCACTCGTGTTGTCACCGCCAAAGCCGGGGAGACCATTGATATTGTACTCGCTGATCGAGACCACAATGGGTCAGATGCTCAAGCTTGAGAATCAGAGGACAAAGTGGAGAGAGCCATCTACTATCTGAGCAAGAAGATGCTAGAGTATGAGACTCGCTACATACTGTTGGAGAAGGCTTGCTTAGCCTTGGTATGGGCTACCAGGAAGCTGTGGCACTACCTGTTATCTCACTCTGTAATGTTGGTTTCACGACTAGATCCCATCAAATATCTCTTCGAGAAACCGGCACTTACGGGTAGGCTAGCTCGTTGGTTGCTGTTGCTTTCCGAATTCGATCTGAAATATGTAACGCGCAAGTTAGTCAAGGGAAGAGCAGTAGCGAAATTCTTAGCCGATCATCCAGTAGAAGAAGGTGAAGCAGTTGAGTATTTATTCCCAGATGAGGCCATTTTGCATATCGAAGACGAAACTTGAACGATGTACTTTGACGGAGCGTCAAACCAATATGGGTATGGGATAGGAGTGTTGCTGATAGCACCCGACAATTCCCGTATCCCTCTAGCCTTCAAACTCCGGTTCAAAGTCTTGAACAACGAAGCAGAATATGAGGCATGTATTGCTGGTCTAGAAGCAGCCCTGGAATTAGGGACAAAACGGTTGGACGTCATCGGGGACTCGAACCTTGTTGTATCTCAAGCTAAAGGAGATTGAAAAGTCAAAGAAGAGAAAATGATAATGTATCACCAGACCTTAGACTTGTTAATTCCTCAGTTTGAAAAGCTAAACTTTGCTCATCTGTTAAGAGAGAACAACAGGTTTGCAGATTCACTAACAACTCTATCTTCCATGATAGACATCCCGTTTGGAGTCCGGATGCATCCGATCATCATTGACCAGAAGTTTGCGCCAGCATATGAGTCAATTGCTGCCATAGATGAGGTTTAGGACGAGAACCCCTGGTATTACAACATTTGGAACTTCTTGGAGAAAGAGACGTATCCACCAGGGGCAAATGCCAAGGATAAAAGGGCAATCAGGAGAATGGCTGTTCAGTTCATCATCTGCGGAGGTAAATAATATAAGAGAGGTCATTTGGGAATACATAAGCTATGCGTTGAAGTTGAAGAATCGAAGCGCCTAATGGAGGCCATCCATGGAGGAGAATGCGGTGGGCATATAAACGAGGTAATGCTAGCGTGGAAGATCCTCAGACAAGGTTATTACTGGTCCACCATGGAGGAGGATTATATCGGCTTTGTTCGGCGATGCCACAAATGTCAGATCCATGCAAACCACATGAACATCCCGCCGTCGAAGCTATATAATATGACTTTGCCATGGCCATTTTCAGTTTGGGGAATTGATGTGATCGGGGCTGTCACCCCGAAAGGGTCGAATGGGCATGAGTTCATCCTAGTCGCGATAGATTATATCACGAAGTGGGTCGAGGCCCAAACTTATGCGATGTTGAAGGCTTTGCACGTCGCAAAGTTCATCAGAAACAACATCATCTGTCGCTATGGGGTCCCAAACGAGATTATTTCAGATAACGGTTTCCACTTTAAGAAGGAAGTGATTGACTTGTTGGAGAAATACAACGTGACTTCTCATAAGTCATCCACATACCGGCCGCAAGCCAATGGAGCGGTTGAGGTTGCCAACAAGAATATCAAACACATACTGTAGAAAATGGTGGAAACCTACCAGGACTGGCCAGATAAGCTGCCATTTGCTCTGTGGTGCTACAGGACTTCAATTAGAACTTCTACTGAGGTGACTCCGTATTCATTAGTTTATGGGATGGAGATCGTTCTACCTATTGAAATTGAGGTTCCGTCATTACGAGTACTGGCTGAGTGCCAGATAGCCGAAGCAGATTGGCAGCAGAGCAGATTCGAGGAACTCATGCTCTTCGATGAAACAAGACTGAAAGTACTGTACCATGTTCAAGGTTATCAACGCAGAATTGCCCGAGCTTTCAACAAGAAAGTTAAGTCCAAGAATTTGAAAGAAGGAGATTTGGTGCTCAAGGACAATCGAGCTCCCATCCATGACCCTAGAGGCAAGTTCAGACCCAATTGGACTAGCCCTTACATCATCAAGTCAATCTGGTCAAGTGGAGCTGTGGTTCTGATGGATCTAGATGGCCTAGAATTTTCACAACCGATCAACATGGACAAGTTGAAGAAATATTACTCCTGAGAGGCTCGCTAGGCCGAAAACCCGAAAGGGCGACCTAGGCAAAACTTAGAGCGTGAAAAATTTGAAATTATAAAAACTGAGCTCGCAAGGTTGAAAACCCGCAAAGGGCGGCCTTGGCAAAAGTTAGAGCGTAAAAGGAGAGTGAAAATACTCAAGTGAACCCGAGCCTGAACTATGTAAGGCTTGATTCCCATGTTTGGGATACGTAGGCAACTCCATCTTGGAGTTCAGCCATAAACTTTTCCACGATCAACTGTGTCCATTTGATCATCTCGGTCATCTTTGTCTATTCAGTATTCAAGAGCTTCGATTGTAATCTCCGGTGCAGTGTTGTTCAAACAAAGGGCAACTTTCCATTGCCGTGTAGTGCCGCGGTACTATTCAGACTAGGGGCAACCTTCCAGTTGCTAGGATCCGAGGTTGTGCATCTCAGTGACAGATCTCAAGCGTGTCCAGTTCTGATCCATATCGAAAATGGTTTTGAAAAGTTTTGATAAAAGTTGACTTTGTTCAAATTAATCTTTTTACAACTTAGACCATTTTTGGACCAAAGCAGAAAATTTTCAGTACCCACAACCTTCAATTTCATTGATTTCAATACAGAGTTCTCCTGCTCTTGCATACAAATTGAAGTCGCTTTTTATTACATTCATAAGGAAAACTTGAAAGTACTAATAAAGTAATAAATCCGGGACATGGATAAGTCAGGTGTTCCTGCACCCCCTCCCAGAGCTGGTTGAAGTCTCTGATGCCAAACTGGGCCCAATTTGTGCCTCTTCATTGAGCCAATCTATGCACTCATCAGACAACGTGCAACTGAAAGTGGGAGCGGGGGCCAGGAGTTCTCTCGTGCTCCATGCTGTGGCATACCGGGCAAGCTGTGCGCCTCGGGCTGGGAATGCAGCAGGATACTCTATCCCCTCTGGCGGGCAAGTCTGATCATGGCCAAACTGGCGTTGGAACCGGAAAGGAAAGTAGAACACACAGTGAGTCAGACCAATCAACTGGATCCCGGCCTGCCGAGACATGCTGTAGCTCATTGCCGGGAGGTTAAGCCAAGGGCAGCGCCAAGCAATGCGATCTGCAGACAAATCGCACATCCAGTCGAACCACCATCCCTCATCAAGGGCATCGACTAGACGTTGTCGGAAAAAGTGGCCGCGAGCTGAGTAGGCTGGGCAAGAGTCCACATCCTATAACTTATCCATCAATCACACCTGGGAAGGGATGAAAAATGAGAGAATAAAGAATAGAGAGATGTACGATGAGAGAAAAGTGAGAAAAGGGTTTTGTGAGAAAAATCGAGCCTGAGGGCCGAGTGATGTGAGCAATATATATGTGAGAAAGGGTGGGAAACATTACCTGCCGCAGTAGTGGACTCCCCGCAAATCTGGTCGTCTCCCAGCGATGGAAAGCATCCAAGCCCATCAGTGTCTCGGCCAATGTCATGGCAATGCAGCTCTTTCCTTCCTTCAAGCCTTGAGCAACTTCGATCAGGCGAATGCTAGATCCACTAAAGCTTGGGGCAAGCAAAAAGTGAGATAGCATGCACAAGCAAAGGGCGTGTTGTCGAAAGCCTTGCCAATGATGGTCACCGCGGTCACTGGCATCAGAAAAGCAATGAATCAAGCCAAGGATATCCAGTTCCCCATTGCAGATCAGAGATCGAGCATCATGAATAGTAAGCCCACACATCCGCCCTAAAGCTTGGGCATGGTCAAAGTGAAACTGGGGCAAAATCTCTTCATGGCATTCAGATTCCATCAAAGCTCCAAAATCTTCGAAGGTTAGACACATCTCTTGCCCGCCGAAGCTAAAAACATGCGTTACCGGGTTTCAAAACCTCGCTGCGGCATGAAGGAAGGGAAGATGCAGCGGAGTACGGCTCAACATGAATAGTGCATTCAAACCGAAGCCCCGGAAGTTCAACTTTTCCGAGCCGTCTAAAGTAGCAATCCAAACTGCGAGATTTTCAACGAGGAACGCCTCCATTTTGATGCGAAACTGAGATGAAATGAATGAACCACGAAGCTGGGACTTTTATAGAGGATAGGGCACTGTTCGGGGGACATGTGTCAAGAATCTGGTGGTTGTTAAGCCAGGTGGTTGGCTAACCACCTTTTCTGGTAGACCGACCACCCCCCTTGGTCTCTAATGGAAAAAGCTGGTCGGCCAGCTTCCTTAGGTGGTCGGCCATGGAGGAAAGTGGGGCTTTGGTCTTGTTCTAGCTTCTAGAAGAGAGTTCCTAGCATTTTCATGCGTCGGGAGTTTTGAAGGTTCGAGTTTACCTTAGTTTCGGATGTGTTCCGTCACCCAGATCGTCCGAAATGCATTTTGTTTATCGAGTTGTTGTTAAGTCTTGCTTATCAAGTTGTTGTTTTGCTTATCGAGTTGTTGTTTCGTCTGTCGAGTTGATAAGTTTATCGAGTTGTTAAGTTTTATCGAGTTGTCGATTTTTGTATATTGAGTTGTTACTCTTTGATTAATCAACGTTGTTGTGTCTTGTTTATCGAGTTGTAAACTTGCTAAGGTTCTGTTGTTTCTTAGTAAGGTCAGTTATTTAGTTTGCTATGTCGGTTCACTGCCTGACTTGGCAAATTTTCGATGCTCAATTTTCATTCAATCTCATTCTTGTGCAAAATGATGCGATGCAATGCTAAGAACATTAAATACAACACTTTTGCAACAAAAGCTGTTTCATTCCATCATGCTTCCTTTGTTACAACATTTTACAACAAGGGTACAAGTTTTATAGAAAATAAAACTGCCTAAAATTGTATAATGTGCTACAACTACTAGTAAAAAAGGCAAATAAAGCAAGGAACAGCTGCATCAGTGCTATCAATTGGAGGAATAAGAGGCCCTCTTCGTCCTCTTCTGCGGAACAGCCTCTACACCACCAGCACCATCTGAGTCGGAGCTGTCATCTTCAGGATCCTCCCCGGCATCACCTCCACTCTCGGAACCAGAACCGGAGCCACCCTCTCTGTCAGCGGATGTCTCTGACTGGGGATGCGCAGGCTCCTCCTCCTCGCTGGACTCCTCCTCTATAACATGCGCTCTGTGTCTGCCTCGGCCACGGGTCGAACCCCCTCTCCTAGCTCCCCGAGAAGGCCTGGATGGCCCAGCCTGTGGTCCAGTATGTAGCGGAGGCATCTGAAAAGAAAGAGTGCAATACATCAGCCAAAGTATGTATATCAGATGCAGATGCAAGAAAACTACATAAAGTGGGTGCATACAGATACATTACATGAATGTGGTGTGTGTCAGATGTGCTTTACACTTACAGTTAATCAATGCAGTGGGATGTTTAAGTTCATCATGTCATCAGAAGTATGATAAATACGAGAAAACTAAAGAGTACTGGGAAACCGATGATGGACAGCTGCACCTCTCTCCGCAAGACCATGCCCTCAAGTGAGGCCACCAATCCGAGCATCCCCTCCATGTACTCTCTGGGTGGCTACAGATACAAGCTCAAATCATCAATGAATAAATAACTGCCTAAGTATCTGAGTGATAAATGAAAAACAGCGGAGCATACCGGTGGTGAGTCAGGGTCACTGACGTATCGGTGATCAGGCATAGGAGGCTCTATCAGGATCGGGTAAGATGTCCCGTATCGCCATCCAGTCAACTCGGTCGGGATATCTGGCCATCCGGCATGATGATAAGTTGGGGAAATAGGGGGAACCAGTCCAGCCCCACCTCTCGATATACCGGCTCTGCTGGTCGAAGGGACATCTGCAGCCCGGGGTCAACTCGATGATGGCATACCAGCAGACCTCCTCATGGGAGTATGAACACCTATCAACGGGGGCATCAAGTATGTATGACGGTAGGTCACATAATCCCCCTCCTCTAAGTGTAGCAATACGTCGGTACCCAACATGGCACTAGCGACCTCCTGAGGGGTGAGCCTCCCAGTGAACCGCATATCGTCCAGAGGTGCTGAGGGGATATCCTAACAAGGGTAGCCCATCGTCTGGCACATGAAGCGGTACCCCAGGAACCAAGCCCTACCAGCTGGCCACTCAAACAGGATCCTGTACCGAGAAGCGGCCCATCCCCTAGCATACTGAAATCGGGTATTTCCACCCAAGGGCGCCCAGGGCTGCCATGTGATCTGCGGATAACCAATGCATAAGCTGATTAGAAATCGTAAATGTGCAAGATAAATCAAAGATGAAAACACGGAGGACTGAGAGTTCTAAATTACCTCTGTTGCCTCGTGTCGAAAAGCGCCCTTGGTAGGCGAGTCTCCCGAGCTCTCGACATCGGCCCTCAAACACGAGCGAATAAGGGATCATAAGAGGCACCTCCACCTCAAGCTCCGGGACTAGTGTGGAAAAGTATGCAAAAACCCATAGCTGTGGAAAACAGGGCAATACCCATCAGAATATAGAATGCTGAGTGCAGAATGTACAGAGAATGCAGAATGCCGAGAGCAGAGTGCAAAGTACAGAATGTAAAGTGTGCCGTGTGTGCAATGTACATATAATGAAAAGCAGAAATGTAAATCAAGAGGGCAGAAAATACCTCCCAGGCTCTCCAGTAGCCACCGACTATGTTCCCCCGTCCGCGGGAGGTCGCGCTCATGTAGCAATAAAGGGTAGCTAAGCTGGCGCCACCCCAGTCATACTGGCTGACCCGTGAGAGGTCTACCAAAGCACTTAACAGATAAAGCCCGACAGTGTTCCCCCTATCAGAGAACAGAGTGGTCCCGAAGAGGAACATCAAAAACCCTCGAGTGTACTGTGCTACCTCCTCGGGAGTCTCGGGCACTATCCTCTTAAAATATGTGGAAAACCAAGTATATCAGACTCTGCCCGAGGATTTGTCAACAGGTGGGCGAGCTCCCAATAGATAGATCCAAGCAGCCTCCCACTCGCCCATATCCTCATCATAAGGGATCGCCCAGCCTCCCACGCCGAGGCCTGTCAGCACAGCAAAGTCAAACGGGGTCATAGTCAAGTCCCCGGTGGCGGAGAAATGGAAGGAGTTGGTGGTGTCCCACCATCTCAAATACTATAGCGAGATATCCCTGTGCAGAAGGGTCCGAACCTTGCCTGGTCAACCCAATCCCGAACAGCCTCCATGAGCTCTGTGTACCACTCCCTCGCAACGATGGAGCCATATCCTCGTGTAACACGGGAAGACAGCTGCATTCATAATGAACACACGTATTCAGTTTCAGAATGAAATGAATAAGCTACTTGCAAATGAAATGTATGAGCTGTGTGCAAACCAAATCAGATACAAAGTTCGACCTGTGTGTTCAACGTCAAGTCTTTGAGCTGTGTGTTCAAATTTCAAAATCAGTGGGCTGTGTGTTCATCTCAAAGTTCGAGCTGTGTGTTCAACGTCAAGTGTTTCAGCTGTGTGTTCAGATTTCAAAATCAGTGGGCTGTGTGTTCAACGTCAAGTGTTTGAGCTATGTGTTCAGATTTCAAAATCAGTGGGCTGTGTGTTCATCTCAAAGTTTGAGCTGTGTGTTCAACGTCAAGTATTTGACCTGTGTGTTCAGATTTCAAAATCAGTGGGTTGTGTGTTCATCTCAAAGTTCGAGCTGTGTGTTCAACGTCAAGTGTTTGAGCTGTGTGTTCAGATTTCAAAATCAGTGGACTGTGTGTTCATCTCAAAGTTCGAGCTGTGTGTTCAACATCAAGTGTTTGAGCTGTGTGTTCAGATTTCAAAATCAGTGGGCTGTGTGTTCATCTCATGTTCGAGCCGTGTGTTCAACGTCAAGTATTTGAGCTGTGTATTCAGATTTCAAAATCAATGGGCTATGTGTTCATCTCAAAGTTTGAGCTGTGTGTTCAACGTCAAGTATTTGAGCTGTGTGTTCAGATTTCAAAATTAGTGGGCTGTGTGTTCATCTGAAAGTTCGAGCCGTGTATTCAACATCAAGAGTTTGGGCTGTGTGTTCAGATTTCAGAAATAGTGTGTGCCGCATGTTCACAATCAATATATGAGCTACGTGTTCAGAAATTCAAGGTTTGGGCTGCGTGTTCAACTCTCAACAAGTGTGTGCTACGTGTTCACAATCAAATATGGGCTGCGGGTTCAGAAATTCAAGTGATTGAACTGTGTGTTCAAGATGCAAAACAAAATACTGTGTTATAGACTAAGTATTCAGAACAAGCTGTGTGCTAGAATGAGCAGAGGTATGGTGTGTGAGTGTGTTCAGAACGAGCAGATAAGCATTCATAGCGAAAACATGAAATGCACGGAGAATGCAGAATATATTGCAGAAAATGTAAAAAGTGAAGTGCATACCTCCCATGCCTGATAGGAGAGGTGGGACTCTAGCTCCCGCAACAACAAATCTGCAGGCGCTCGCGCGTCAAAATCAGTAAAGTGGTAGAAAACTGCCCGCGGAAGGATGTGCGCCGAAGGGTTATACCTCTCGGGAATAAAGGGCCGAATCCTTGGGGGTAAGGACATAATGTCTGGATCACCTCCGGCACCTGGAGGACCTCCACCCTGAGGAAAGTGACCTGCCATTTCGACAAATCTGCAAAAATGAGCAAAATGAGCCAAAATTGGAAAACGTCAACAAAAGTCAACTCTCGGGAAATGAAAAAGTCAACAAAAGTTAACTCTCGACAAAATCTTCCAAATATTGAGACAAACTCACCTCAAGTGGCGACAATGAGAAAAGAAGCTCCGAAACCAAAATTTAATCGGTTCAAAGTGAAGAGAACTGAAAGTTTTCGCAAAATAACTTTGCGTGTGGCGTTGGAAAACGCGTATAGAGTGCAGATCTGAGGGAGAAAATGGTCTAGGAAGGAGGAGAAGGTGATTTTGGATCTGAAGATGTGAGCAGAAAGTGTTTAGGCCGAGCACATTTAAAGAAACAAGTGTGAAAGTACCAAACTGCCCCGGATTTTGGCTAGGTGGTCGGCCAACCACCTTTTCTAGTAGGCCGACCACCCCATTTACCAAACCTGGTCGGTGGCCTCCAACGGCCTCCAAACCTAGTCGGTGGTGTTCCCAAGGTGGTCTTCAAGGTCTCTTTGAACTCCCTGCAAATTGTGGTAGTGATCGGAGTCCCCGGCACCCGAGAAAGTACAAGGAAAGTGCACTTTTCGTCGCGAAATCCCTCCGCGGGAACTTTAACTCCAACTTTCGATGTGTGTTTCATTGTCACTCGTCAAGAGCGAGGTGTATCCTTTGTGAATATGTTGTGACCCTTCCGGGAGGTAAACCGGAGGCCGCGATCGAGTCGCCCTCGTTGAAACTTGCATTTCTTTGCTCGTTGTTTTGTGTCAAAAATGCATTCGAGCTTGCACTTATCCTGCATTGTTATGCACGTCACTTGTATTCTCATGCACACCACTTGCATTGTTGTGCACGTTTCATTGGTATTGTCATGCCTCCATGCTTAACTTGCGTTGTCACGTACGTTTCTTCTTGTATTGCGATGCACTTTCTCATCGGCACCATGTTCGTTTGCGTTCGATATAGCGTTGAACATATGTTGCTAACTATGTTGTGCTTGTTAAGTTTCTCTCTTTTACAGGCACGATATTGTATGTATGGTTCATTTGAAGCTGGTGCGACCAGACGAGCCGCACAGGTATTGTATCTTCTCCGTATGAGACATGGCGAGAATTGAATAATTCTTTGCATTCTTAAACTGCATGTAATGTAGTTGTTGCTTGGCATTCTTGCTTAAAACTGTTACATCTATTGTGAATACTTGCTTCATTACAGCTTGCTGCTTTGCATGATCATGAGTTACGTCCGGTTTGGTGCATATCATTCTACATTTTGCCCCTGCCTGTGGGCATGCCTGCGGGCACATCTTTGTTTATCTCGCCTGTTTGTCTAAAGTCTTTGGTTTTGTCAAAAATGGGTCGTCTCTGGGCTTTGACATTCACTCCCATCAATTACGACTTCTGAGTTCTGTCAAAGAGGGAAAACTATAGACACCCCATTTTTGACCGACCTTAAGACTCAGACATCACCGATTGAGCGCTCGGTGATGATGCATATTGTGCTCCTTCTGAGGTTTCAGAGTCTCGGCTGCAAGCCTTGCCTCCAGACTTTAAGGTTCTTTTGTGCTTTGCCTCGGTTTGCGAACCAAGTCTTGTTTTCTCTGTTTTCTCTTCCCGAAGGGAGGGAGAGGTCTCATAGACCATCTCTCAGTGGCCGTAGGCTACGTTTTGTGGTCGTAGGCCAATTTTCCCGTTTGGAGACCAGTTTCCGGTTTTCGGGGCCATCGGTTGTGTGCCTCAGTTCGGGACCGCTTAACTACCTCCGTTTGCTCCGGTTTTTGGCACACACCTTGTTTCCTCTCTTTTGAGGGACACTGTGGCCCGAGAGACCACCTTCGTGGTCGCACACCACTTCCGGTGCCTAACAGCCTGTTTTCAGGGCCCCGGACTACGCGTTTTGGCCCCCCGAACCTTCGTTTTGCATCGGTTTGGGTTCATTTTTGGTATGGACCCTATATTCATTGTTAGGAAGATGGTACTATAGTGGGAGACTAGAAATTCTTTAGGAAATCATTTTCTCTCTCCTCCAGCCGATTTTCTTGACAGGAAACTGGTTTTCCTCACTTTTGGGCCATAATTTCTAGTCTCCCATACCACCATTGTGTTGTACTCACCTGGGAGGCCACCAATATGGGTAGGCCGACCAGCTTTTCTTCTTGACCCTTTTGAACCTTGCTAGAAAGCTAGTTTTTCTCACTCCTGGGCCACATTTTCTGGTCTCCCACCATACAGCTGTATTCTACTCATTTGGGAGGCCACCTTTCTGGTATGGCCGACCAGCTTTGCACCTTGACCCTTTTGAACCCTGGTCAGCCGACCAGGGCAAGTGGTCGACCGACCACTTGAACTGGTTGGCCAACCATCTCCTTTTTGGCCCTCCTAAGTGCAACACAACTGTGCCAGCTGTGAACCACTTGACCCTTCCTCCGAGATTTTGAGCCTTTTGTTTGTCTTCTTAAGGAAGATTTGATCCTTTTGCTTAGCTTCAAGGAGAAGCTTGACCCTTTTGTCAAGCTTCTTGAGGAAGCTTGACCCCTTTGGTCTAGCTTCCTTGAGAAGCTTGACCCTTTTGTCAAGCTTCTTGAGGAGGCTTGACCCCTTTGGTCTAGCTTCCTTAAGAAGCTTGACCCTTTTGGTTAAGCTTCTTTGAGAAGCTTTGACCCTCTCTTGAGGTTTCTCCAAGAAGCCTTGGCTCTCTTCCACTATAAAACAAACCTTCCCTCTCCATTTGCAAGGGTTAGAAACATTTGGCTGAGATAGATACACCCCACCCTCCATAGCTCTCTTCTTCAAGCTCCAAACCATAATATTCTTGGTCATTTACACTACACCTCATAGCCTACCACCTCCACCATCCATTCAATCACCTCAAAGCTATTTTTTAGAGGCTGAAGGCTCACCTTCTTGGTCCAGAACTTGCTGCATTGCTGTGCTACAAGGGTAAGTCATCATTTCCCCCATTTTTGCATTATTTTTCTTCATAACTTAGCCCTATTTGCAAGCATTTCTGGATTTCATCTTAAACTAAAAAAGTGTCTTATTTTGAGCTCCTCTTGAAGTTTGATTAAGGACACTTTTCTGTTTGAGGTCATCTACCTCCTTGTATGCTCCATCCCTCTTTGTAGGCTTATTTTGCTTCCTATTTGAGCCTTGCTTGCAAGCATTTTAGAGATTTGTCATAAAATGAAAAGAGTCTTGTTTTGAGCCCCTCTTGAAGTTTTGTTAAGGGCATTTTTCTGTTGGGGGTCATCTACCCCCTTGTATGCTTGTTTGCCTCTTGTTTTGAGCCTTACATCTAGGCCTTTGTTTCATGCTTTGTTTGGACTCCTAGACACTGAAATCCAATGGATTTTCAGTGGCTAGAACACTGTTTTGAGAGCCAAAATCAGAGGGAGGTGACCCCCTCTCTCCTTGTCTTCTTTGTTGGCCCTTTTGGCCTTCCAAAGGGGCCCCTGCTTGCATGTTGTGAAATCATATTTCAGGCCCTATTTGGTGAGTTTTAAGGTCTTCCTTAGCTCTGTCCGGAGCCCTTTTGGCCATATTTTGTGTCCCTCATGCATGTGTGGAACAATCCTCTTCAAGGCCTTTCAAAGGGACCTTTCATTGCATGCTTCATTGACCCATTTCAGGGCCTTTTTGGTGAGTTTTAGGACCCTCATAACTGATTTCCAGAGGTGGTTTTGCCATGTTACATGTCTTTCTTGTATGTGTTGAACAACCCTCTTATTGGCCTCTCAAAGGAGCACCTCATTCTAGCATGTGTTGACTGAGTTTACATGGGTTTTTGGAATTTATTTGACATGCCATGTTTCTATTTTTGGCTGGTTTGGTGACCTTTCTTGTGCTTCATATACATGTAGTGAAAACCATGCTTACTAGCCTATGTTGCATGTTGTTTTGGCCGTTCATGTTAGCACTTTTTGGCCATGCCTTAAACTGATCTTAGGCATATTTTGGACTGCTTTAGCTCTGTTCTTTGGTCTCATGGTCGAATGGTGTTTGTTTTGCATGCTTGTGGTTCAATACACTTGCTTAGCTTTGAGTTTTGGGGTCCATTACATGCATATACTGAGGTATTTCCTTGTTTTGGGGCCATTATACATCATATTTCAGAGCTTGTATCAATGCTATATTGTCATGTTTTATACTCTTTAAATGCATTTGAGAGTCGGGCTTGTATGCCTCATTTACCGACCATTGAATGGGCTCCATTTCGTTACATTCTGAGCCATCATTTTAGGCCATTTCCCCACTGTTTCAGACCTGCCTAGGGTCTGTTTGGGGTTGATTTTGCCATTAGTGCATTGTTTTGGGTACCTCTAGAGTAACGCACTTCACTAGTTTTGGTACCCGGGCCCCCTAGCTTGCATTGTATGCCATGTTTGCATATTTCGGGACCATTTTGTATCATGTTTCAGAGCTGGAATTTGTGTGTTTGTATGCCATATTGCATACTTTTCCATGCTTTGGTAGAATGGCATTTGATGCCTTAGGATCGATCCCTTGCATCGTGCATGTTTGCATGTGTTTCGGTTGTCTCATTTCCATCATATGGCCACTGATGTGAGTGTGGCTGAGGTCTACTCATGTTGATATAAGTCCATTGTGCATTGTGTATGCCACTTCAATCCATAGCATTGCGTATGTTAGGATTGTATGTTAGAGCATTGTGTATGCCATGTTATATCACGTGCATTGTGTATGCCCTTTTAGTCCATAGCATCGCGTATGCTAGGTTGCATGTTAGTCACATTGTGTATGCCATCTCACTGCATTGTGTTTGGAGTAGGGTTAGTGCAAACACGGGAAACGAGGGACGTTTCGTACTCAAAGTAACGAAACGTGTCATAATTCCCGGTCGCCGGCACTCCGGATTATCCATGATGGAGTCTAGGCCTTGTTATGTTTTCATGTGCATTCATATCACATCGAATCGTGCATTTCGACTCCTCGGCCATCATGCATCGAGATGAGTGATTGGTGGCCCGAGGATCAAGGTCATGCATACATATGTGAAAATACTTTGCCATGCCCCTTTCTTGCTCTCTGTAAATCAAGAAATCGTGACCTTCTAGAACTTTGCACAAAGATTAGGATTAATTGCAAACAGAGGCAAACCGGGGCATCGCAAGGAATTTTCCGACGAAGGCAACTCCAGCATGCATCATTCATCATTCGGAGCAGAGCTGAAGCGGTCCATGAATTTGCATACTAGTTTACTGCTTTCCTAGTTTAATTTGTTAATTAATTAGGATTTTGTATTTATTCGGACTGCATTATTCATTCAGATTGTATATTATTTATTCAGACCCTCCGAGCGAGGGCACAATTCTAATAAGTGTGCATGAGTGTGATGTATGTCTTCCAACCCCACGTCTTTCTCCCTTTTATTTACCAGCTTATGATGGTTAGATTAGGGCATGTTTCAATTAGCATACTTATGCTTTTATGTTTTCATCATTCATCTGTATTGCATGCACCAGGCTCGGCGCATCATACTAACTATATTGTATTTCAATTCCAAGTTGAATACATGTTATCTGTAGCATCTCATATGCCATCTCAGAATAGTCGAGCCTATCTTAGTTGCATTTTGCATGTGTTGCATTAGGCATTCTTAGCATAGTTAGGACTCATGCATGATTTCTAATTAGCTTCTTTCTTTGGCTCGGAGTACTCGGTAAGTGTTTATGCTTTAGCATCCTTGCATGCGTGTGAGTGACTGCCATGATAGCATGTTTACCATGAGGCTAACTGCTTATGTGATATACCTGCCTGAATGCCTGTGGGTGAAGGTTGGATTATCTGAATTGGAATAATGCATTAACTGTGAGTTTTAAGCCCACTTAAGAGTGGCAAATCACTATGTTTTCTAAGCCCACCTGAGGGTGGCAAAATCTGCATTTTAAGCCTACTTGTGAGTAGCAAACCATCTTTCAAAAATAAACATGAAATGTTTTGTTCCAATTCAGGCGACCCAGTCTATACTTGTATGATGTGCGCATCACATAATAATTCTAGGCTAATAACCGGAATAAGAGCACATAATGTTTTCAAAACTTGATATCATGGTTAATAAAGGCCGATCTTTGATCGGACGAGCAAGGGTGCTCACGAAGTGACCTTCCCCAATCGTACCCAAGTTCCCGAGCCGAGGCAACTTTGGTGATGACGGACACGTGGCCTTAGGCAACGAGTCAGGGTTTCCTAAATTCCCCCCAAAATAAAATATTTAGGTGACGACTCTGTATCTGGCAAAGCAGTCCATGTTTGGCACTTCTTTAAAAAAAATCTATTTTCAAAAACGATTTGCCGGATTTGAACTCTTTGATGATTCATCGGTCTTGCATTGCACTTTGCGAGATTAGATACAGGACAGTGACATTGAGTCCTGAACTGTAGTGAGCCCAATGAACAAAACGGGAGGGGGGGGGACTCCCTCCCGGGACGTTCGGGGACGTCTACAGACGTATGCATTAATAACATTCACTATATTCCCTCCAATAACTAGTTTAACTAACATAATCCTATCCCATTTTCTAATGACTGCCACTACATTCTTCACAAGACCCTTGGCAATTATGATTCCTACCCCATTCCTGTGTCTATCCTTACCACTATAATACAGTTTAAAATCGGTATCCTTAATTTCCCTAGCTTTCTCACCTGTCCACTTAGTTTCTTATACACAAGATATACTAACTCTTCTCTTAATTATAACATCTACCAATTCCATCATCTTACCAGTTAAAGTTCCTATATTCCAAGTGGCTACCTTAAACCTATAGTCTTAGACTAGCTTCTTTACCCGCGCTCGTCCAGAAAAATGCGAGAATCTTTGCCCATTTTTCACCGCACCCAGGCGTCTATGCGGCACCCCTTGCTCACTTTTCGGAACACCAGGAGGCAAGCGCAACGCGTTACTTGAGAAGAACGACCTAGCATTTAAATGATTCAAAGTAGGATTCATCATCATAAGAGATCCGAGCAGCTTTTTTACGTTTTGGTTATCAGCTACCTAACACACAACCCTCCTCCTTAACCCGGGCTTGGGACCGGAGGAGTTGTTCGAGTTCTTCAATGTCGCAAATATTTTCTTCCACTTCAAGTGGGAGTGGTGAAGCACGCAACCAATCCTGCAAACAAATCAAGCATTCTACAAGCTTTGGAGTAAGAGAACTACGAAATTGGTCAATGACACGTCCTTCTATACTAAAGGCAGCCTCTGAGGCAACAGGGATACGAGAATGGCCAAAATATCTTGAGCAACTTGAGAAAGAAATTTATATCTAGAGGAATTCACCTTCCACCAATTCAAAATTTCAAAATGTGAGTTTGGGCCTTCCTTTTCACAAGCATCTTCCAAATATTTATCCACTTCTGACTTTCCACCATCACATTCTTCTTGTGCCAAATGTTTTTGAAACTTTGATTTGAGAGACACTAACTGTTTACTTGCTTCACTAATTTGTTGATCAACTTCATCACAAGTTTGGCTAGAAGAAGAACACATTTGTAGACGTCCTCGAACGCATCCCGGGGAGAAGGGAGCGCGAGTCCCCCCCCCCCGGTTCTGGTTCGATATTGGGTCACTACAGTTCGAAGGACTCAAATGTCACGGTTCTTAATCTTGAACCAAAGAGTCCAAATCCGGCAAATCGTTTTGAAAACAGATTTTTTGAAAGAAGTGCCAAACATGGATCCGCCAGACATCTGAGTCGCCACCTAAATATTTTTTAATGGGGAAATCTAGGAAACCCTGACTCGGTGCCAAAGGCCACGTGTCCGTCATCACCAAAGTTGCCTCGGCTCGGGAACTTGGGTACGATTGGGGAAGGTCACTTCATGAGCACCCCCGCTCGCCCGGTCAAAGACCGGCCTCTACTAACCATGATATCTGATTTTGAAAACATCGTGAGTTCTTATTCCGGTTATTAGCCTAGGTTACTATGTGATGCGCACATCATACAAGTATAGACTGGATCACCTGAATTGGAACAAAACATTTTATGTCTGTTTGTTTGAAAATGGTTTGATGGTGCTACTCGCAGGTAGGCTAAGACGTGGATTTGCCACCCTCGGGTGGGCTTAAGAAAATATGATTTTGCCACTATCTAGTGGGCTTAAAACAAACATTCGATGAATTGTTCCACTTCAAGTAACTCAACCTCCACCCACAGGCATTCAAGGCAGTTATATCACATAAGCAGTTAGCTTCATGGTAAGCATGCTATTCATGGCAGTCACTCACACGCATGCAAGGATGCTAAAGCATAAAACTCACCGAGTACTCCAAGCCAAAACAGAAGCTCATTAGAAATCCATGCATGATCCTAGATGCACAGAATTGCCTAATGCAACACATGCAAAAATGCAAACTATAGCAGGCTCGGCTATTCTAAACATGGCATGTGGAATGCTACAACTAACACGTATTCAATTTGGGATCGAAATACAAATGCAGTTTGTATGATGCGCCGAGCCCGGTGCGTGCAAAACAGATGAATGATGCAAACATGCTGTCATACTTTTATGCTAATGAAAACATGCCCTATATCTAACCATCATAAGCAGGTAAATAAAAGGGAAGAAAGACGTGGGGTTGGAAGACATACATCACACTCACGCACACTTATTACAATTATGCCCTCGCGCAGAGGGTCCGAATAAATAATACAGTCCGAATAAAAGAATAGTACAGTCCAAAATATACAGTCCGAATAATACAGATTTCTAATTAATTAACAAATTAACTAAGAAAAACTGTAAAACTGGCATGCAAGCCAGGGGGCCGCCTTGACTCCGCTCCGGATAATGATATGATGCATGTTTGGGTCATGGCGGAGATCCACCGATGTCCCAATTAGCCTATGTTTCCAATGTTTCTAAATGCGTGCAAGTCTCTAAGATGGCGATTCTTCATTTTGTCGCAACAGAGAGGTGAAAGGGGCATAGCAATGTATTTCACAAATATATGCATGCCTCGATCCTCGTGCCACCAATCACGCATATCGATGCATGATGGCCGAGGAGCCGAATTGCACAACTCAATATAGGATGAATGCATGTGAATGCTACAACAAAACCTAACTCCATCACGGGTAATCCGGAGTGTCGGTGACTTGGGAATTGAGACCCGTTCCGTCGCTCGGAGTACGAAACATGCCTCGTTTCCCGTGCCCGGGCTAACTCCCATCCCGAACACAATGCAATATGCATGATATGTATGAAATGCAACTAAGATACAATCCTAACATACACAATGCTATGAAAATGAGATGTCTCGGAATGCGTGCACATGGGCACGCAAATCGAGGAAATGATCCTAAGGCATAAAAGGGCATACGCAATGCAATTGGACTTACACTAACATGAGTGGACCTCAGCCACACTCACATAAGAGGCCGTCGGATAAAAGTGAAGTGCCTCAAAATGCGTGCACACGGGCACGCAAACCGAGGCAATGGCATACGGAATGTGATGAGACTAAAATGGCATACAGAATGCAAAATGGACTTACACTAACATGAGAGAGCCTCAGCCACACTCACCTAAGAGGCTGATGGATGAAAATGAAGTGCCTCGAAATGCGTGCACACGGGCACGCAAACCGAGGTAATGGCATACACGATGCAATGGCATGGAAATATGATATGCAAACATGCAAACGGAATTTCAGCACTGAAATGTGGGGGAAAACAGTCCCGAAAGATGGCGAAATGACACTCAATGCAAGAAATGTTCCCGAAATGCGCTATTAGGTGCCCGAAATGGCCTATAGCTATGCAAACATTCACAATATGGACATGGAATATGAAAACAGAAGCTAGGAAGCCCCAAGACAAGCATTTTTACAGTTCAAATGAAGGCCAAACAGCAACCACAAATAGGGCTAACATGGCACACAAAAATGGCTCCGCAAGGGAGGCAATGAGGCAAGTGGTATATGCAATGCCCAAACTGAAAAATACCCTTCTTCAACACTGAAGAGAGACCAAAAATATGAACATTTACAGTAGATGGTAGCCCCCAAAACAGTATACAAATATCGCAAAAATGCTATGCAAGATTAAGGCCAACAAAGGGCTATAACATGAGGTATACCAAGAATTCACCAAATATCCAAAGTCCCTTAATGAAATATGTTCAAGGGGTCAAAAAATGACTCCTTCCAGTTCTGATCATGGCCGAAAACAGAAGCTAGATAAGCTTAAAAAAGCATGCAAAAATAGGGGCCAAAGAGGGGTATAATGGTAGGTACAACATGGAGGCCCCAAACAAGGTTTATCCCTTCTACAATGTTGTATAGGGACACAAAATAAGCTTACTCACAGTTCATTACATTCTCCAAAACAATTTACATATAGGCCAAACAAATCATGCAAATTTACGGTAAATAGGAGAGATTATGAAGTAAGTGCAAGATAGAGGACCTAAACAGGATTGAGCCCTTCTTCAATGTTGAAGAAGGGCTCAAAATAGTTCCACTTGCAGTTTACATTATGCTCGAAAACAGATCACTCATAGACTAGAAATTTCATGCAAAATATTGTCATACAAGATGATATTGAAGCAAGTGCCAAATGGAGGGCTCAAACAGGGTTGAGCCCTTGAACAAACATGAATAATAGCTCAAAATAGACCTAGTTTCAGTTAAGGTCAGAGCCCAAAACAATAAGCAAATAGGCTAAGGAAATGAGGCAAAAATGAGCTCAAAAGAGGGTGAAGTGGACTTACCCTTGAAGATCAAGACTTTGGTTGCTTCTTGGACCAAATTTGTTGCCTCTTAGCTGCTGGAAAGCCTCTCCTTGCTGCTGGAATGGAGTAGTAGTGGTGGTGCTTGGTAGTGATGAAGAAATGTGGTTGGAACTTAGGGATTTTGAGAGAAAATGAGAGAGAAATGGAGAGAGATGGATGCAAAAGCCTTAGGGAAATTTGTGTAACCCCATAACATGAGTTGGAGGATGGTTATAAAGGAAAGGAAAGGGGAGCAAAGGTGGAGGGAAATCACACCAAGTTTCCCTTCCAAAGGCTTTCCCCGGATCAGATATTTTTTTGGGAAAAACAGCTGTATGGCTGTATAGCACAGATCCCAAGGAGCATGGCCGGCCTGCCACTTTTACTGCAGGTGGCCGGCCGGCTACCCCTTATGGCCGGCCAGCCAAGGGGCAAAATGGTCCAATTGAATTAATGGCCGAGCTTCACATATTGGTGTCCTCCCAGGTCTTCTCTTCACAACCATGTGGTTCAAAATTGGCAACTCTAAAACAGGAGAGAGAATAGGTAACTTTTAGGAGGGGTTCAAAAATGAAAAGTTGAATTACTGGACGGCCTCTATTTTTTAGGGTCCTCCCGTGTGTGCACAACACAAATATGTGGTTTTGGCTCGAAGAAAATAGCCTTAGGGTGTTCAACATGAGCCCTAAGTGAAAACAGCGCGGGGCGCCGAGGAGCATAATCGTTGCCGAGACACTTGTGGCCTCCTACCCTCCAAAGGATCTTCCCGGTGATAAAACAGAGGTACCGCCAAAAATGAACAAAACCGATGCAAAACGAATGCTCGGGGCCAAAACACGCAGCCGGTCCCAAAACCCGTTAAGCAATCGAAGTGGTGTTTAGCCACGCAAAGGTATCTAAGACCCGTGTCCTCGAAGGGAGTAAATGAGACGATACCAAAAAACGGAGGAATCGGAGATGGTTGGGTCCCAACCGAGGCACACGGCCGACGGCTCAAAATCGGGAATCGGCCCGAATGGGCAAAATGGCCTACGGCCATTTAAATGTAGCCCACGACCACCGAGAGATGGTCTACGGACCTCTCCTCCCTCAGAAAGAAAACAGAGAAAATCGAGTCCGTTCGCAAACCGAGGCAAGGCATGAAGAGAGTTCGGAAGTCTGGAGGCAGGGTGCACGGCCGCGACTCTGAGACTTCTGAACGAGCACAATATGCAACATCACCGAGCGCTCAATCGGTGACGTCTGAGTCTTAAGGTCGGTCAAAAATGGGGTGTCTACCGTTGCCCCTCTTTGACAGAACTCGGAAGTCAAGAAGTGACGGGAGTGAATGTCAAAGCCTAGAGACGACACATTTTTGACCAGGCCGAAGACTTAGACAATCACACAAGATGAATAGAGATATGTGCCCGCAGGCAGGGGGGGCAAAATGCAAAGCGACATGCACAAAGCCAAATGATCATGCAAATGCAGCAAGCTGTAATGAGGCAAGTATTCGCAAATAGATGCAACAGTTTTAAGCAGGAATGCAAAGCAACAACTACATTTCATGCAGTTAGGAATGCGGAGAATCATTCAATTCTCGTCGCGTTTCACACGGAGAAGATATGATACCTGCGCGATTCGTCTGATCGCACCAGCCTCAAATGAACCGTACATACAATATCGTGCCTGCAAAAGAGAGAAATTCAACAAGAACAATATGCTAACAACATATATTCAATGTGATTCCTGTGGTTCCGAAAGTTTGACACACGCAGTGTCGGCGAGTGAATACATCGCAATGCGAGAAAGGAACACGCGTGACAACGCACGCTCAAGCACAGAGGTATAGTACAACAAGAAATCATGCATGACAATGCAAAATGTTCATGAGAATGCAAGTTATATGCAAAACAATGCAAAATGAGCACGAATCAGGGTGCCCGTTTGTTGCGAAACAACGAGTAAGAAAACGCGCATTTCGGTGAAGGCAACTTGATCGCGGCCTCTGATTCACCTCCCGGAGAGGTTACAACATGTTCAAAAAGGATACACCTTGATTTTGACGAGTAATGATGAGACACATGTCAGAAATTGCAGCTGAAGTTCCGGCGGAGCAATTTCGCGCCAGAAAGTGCACTTTTCTTGAACTTTTTCAAGTCCCGGGAACTCCAATCTTCCTCAAAATTTGCAGAGAGCTAGGGGGGGATGTGGGGAACACCACTGGCTAGGTGGTTGCCCTAGGGGAGGTCACCGGCCAGGAACCAAAAAGCAAATGGCCGGCCAGCTAGGAAAGGTGGCCGGCCGGCCACCTGCACAAAATAAGGGGCAATTTCGTCTTTTGCCTCATTTTCTATATATATCCTCATCCATTCATTCCGAAATCACTCCCATAGCCACGAAAACTCCTTCCCTTGCTCCCCAACCCATTTTTTCCTTCAGATCTGCACTTTATACGCGCTTTTCAGCCTTCCACGCAAGTTGTTTCCGCGAAATCTTTCAATTTTACGCACTTTGAACCGATTAAATTTTGATTTCGGGGCTTCTTTTCTCATTTTCACCACTTGAGGTAAGTTTGTCTCAATATTTGGAAGATTTTCTCGGGAGTTGACTTTTGTTGACTTTTTCATTTCCCGGGAGTTGACTTTTGTTGACTTTTTTCAATTTTGGCTCATTTTTGCTCATTTTTGCTTCTTTTGCAGATTTCTTGAAATGGCGGGTGATTACCCTCATGGTGGAGGTCCTCCAAGTGCCGGGGATGATTTTGATATCATGACACTGCCCCCGAGAGTCCGCCCTTTTATTCCCGGAAGATACGCCCCATGCATATATGCTTCATGCCGCGTTTTTCGTCGTTTCACTGGGTTCAATGACCGCACCCGGGATTTATCATGAGAGTTTGAGCAAAGACCTCTCTCACGATGCACGAGAGGTATTTTACTTTATTTTCTGCATTTTTCGTGCATTTTGTAACTTTGCCATGCTTGAACACACAGTTTTAGCTTATGACATAGTACTTTGTTTGCATTATGAACATGTGACTTGAACACTTGAATTGCTAAACACACAGCTCATTGACTGATTGATTGTGAACGCACGGTACACATTAGTTAAGAATTGAACACACGGCTCAAACACTGATTTGTCGAACACACAGCCCGAATTTGAAGGTGAACACACGGCACACACTGACTAAGAGTAGAACACGCAGTCCCGAACTCTGATTTACTGAACACGCAGCCCAGATTTGATGGTGAACACACAGCCCACACTGACTAAGAGTAGAACATACAGTCCTAAACTCTGATTTTCTAAACACGCAGTCCAAGTTGATGGTGAACACACAGCCCACACTGATTGAGAGTAGAACACACAGCTCTAAACTTTGATTTTCTGAACATGCAGTCCAAGTTGACGGTGAACACACAGCCCACACTGATTGAGAGTAGAACACACAGCTCTAAACTCTGATTTTCTGAACACGCAGTCCAAGTTGACGGTGAACACACAGCCCACACTGATTAAGAGTAGAACACACAGCCCTAAACTCTGATTTTCTAAACACGCAGTTCAAGTTGATGGTGAACACACAGCCCACACTGATTGAGAGTAGAACACACAGCCCTAAACTCTGATTTTCTGAACACGCAATTCAAGTTGATGGTGAACACACAGCCCACACTGATTGAGAGTAGAACACACAGCCCTAAACTCTGATTTTCTGAACACGCAGTCCAAGTTGATGGTGAACACACAGCCCATTACTTCGTTTCATTTGTACACAGCTACTTCATTTCATTTGCACACAGCTTGCATTTTATTGTGTACTGAACACATGTATTCATTCTGAATGCAGGTTGGCTCTCGCACCGTGCGAGGATATGGCTCCACTGCTGCGAGAGAGTGGTACGCTGAGCTTCCAGAGGCTGTCCGGGATTTGGTTGACTCAGCAAGGTTCGAAGCATTCTCAGACGGGTTATCACAATCGCCCCGCCAAGAGGACATTGTTAGTGCTTTAGGAGAGATGGTGGGACACCACCAATTCTTTCCATTTTTCTCGCCAACGGAGATATGACCATGACTCCGCTTAGACTTTGCAGACTCACCGCCTAGACATAGGCGGTTGGCCCATACCTTATAACGAGGATATGGGGGAGTGGGAGGCCGCTTGGGTACATCTATTGGGGGCTCGCCCACCTGTAGACAGAGCTTCCGGGAGAGTCCCAGACACCGGGTTCTCTTCCTGCTGGAGGCCGGAGATGGAGCCTGAGTCTCCTGAGGAGGTTGAGCAGTACACCCGAGGTTTCCTTATGTTCCTCTTTGGCACCATTCTATTTGCTGATAGGGGGAACACTATCGGGTTGTATCTTTTGAGTGCCCTAGTGGACCTATCACAAGTCGGGCCGCAGATGGACTGGGTGGCGCTTAGCCCTGCTACCCTCTATTGTTACATGAGTGCAACCTCGCAAGGCGGGAGACTTACTCGGCTATTGGAGGGCCTCGGAGGTACATTCTATCCTCTTGATTTACATTTCTGCCCCTCATTACTTGTTCATTGCAGACACGGCGACTTTGCACTCAGATTCTCGCTTTAGCACTTTGTATTCACATTCCGACCGCTTTTCTCACTATGGGTGTACGATATTTTCCTACATTAGCCCCGAGATGGAGGTGCCAGACTCCTTATGACTCCGCTTTTCATTGGTGTTCGAGGGCAGCACCATCGAGACCTCGAGAGACTCTTTTTCTACCGCACAAAGATTTTGATACTGCGGCATTTACGAGGTATTTCAGAACTCTCAGCTCCTTTCATTTTTATCTGTGATCTGCCTTATATATTCCTGATTTCTGATTGATTTATGCACTGGCTATCCGCAGATTACTTGGCAGCCCTGGGCGGTCTTAGGTGACTGTCTTTGACATCAGTATCCCAGAGGATCGGGTAATTCCCAGTATAGGTTCCTGCTCGAAGGACCAGTTGGTAGGGCATGGTTCCTAGGGGAACGTCACAAAGTGTGGGGTACGATTCTCAGACCTCCTCGCTGCATACCTCCAGCCACTATGCGGACTGCCGTTAGACTATCTTCCCAGGAGGTCATTAATGATATGCAGGGCACCGATGCTTTGTTACATCTCATGGAGGGGGACTACGCCACCTATCGTCAGATATATCCGATGCCCCCTTGACGGAGTGCGGTTCGCCATCGAGGCCTACTGATGTACCGTCTTTGAGTCGTGCCCGTGCTACGGATATCCCCTCCTCTAGCAGGGCTGGTGCATCTAGAGGTAGAGGTAGTTCGATTCCTCCGATCCCTCCGACTCTTCATCATCCTGGGTGGCCAGACATGCCGACCGATTTGACGAGTTGGCGGTTCGGGACTCCTTACCAGGTCTCGCTAGAGCCTCCTCTTCTTGACCACAGATATGTCAGGGATCCTGATTCACCCTCGATATGTTTTACAGCTTTGATTTATCAGTCAGATTACTTGGACATTCATTCCCTCACTGATAGTTTTGCATTTGTATCTGTAGCCTCCAGTTGAGTACACGGATGAGATACTTGGGATGCTGGCCACATTCGAGGGCATGATCCTACGGAGGGAGGCACAGCTAGCCATTATGGGTGTGCAGGTACTGTTCATCTTTCCTGTATTTAGCATATTTCTGATGACATACTGGTTTTGAACATTCTGCTGTATTGATAGGCTGTGTAGAGCACATCTGACACACACCCCACTCGCATATTGTACGTGCATCTACTTTTCATATTTGAACTGATGTATTTGAACTTTTCACTTTCAGATGCCTCTCGTGTATGCACCGCCGCGGGCCGGGCCACCCGGGCCTTCTCAGAGAGGTCGAGGTACTGGACCTGTTCAAGGTACTGGGCCATCTGGGCCTTTTCGAGGAGCTGGGCCATCCAGGCCTTCTCAGGGAGCTGGGCCATCTAGGCCTTTTCGAGGAGCTCGAGGAGCGGGGTCGTCTCACAGACGCAGGGCACCCATTATCGAGGAAGAGGAGGAGGAGGTCGCAGACCGTGAGTCAGAGACATCTGCTGGGGAGGGAGGCTCCGGTTTTGGTTCCGGGAGTGGAGACGAGGCTGAGGGGGATCCGGAGGATGATAACTCCGACCCGGATGGTGATGATGGTGCAGAGGTTGTCCCGCAGAAGAGGATGAAAGGGCCTCCTCATTCCCGTTCCCGAGGATATTGATGCTATTTCCTGCTTTATTTTACTTTTTGCTAGTAGTTTGTAGCACTTTGCATATTGTTAGGCAGTTTTATTTCTCATAAAACTTGTACCTTTATTTTGTTGTAAAACATGATGGAATGAAACAGATTTTGAAAAGATGTTGTATTTGAAATTTTCAACATCGCAACGCATCATTTTGCACAAAAAGGAATTAAATGGGAATGTGCCTTGTGTATTTACCGGGTCAGGTAATGAACCGACACAACAAATCAAACAACTCGACTCACTAAGAAATAACAGAATCTTAGCAAGTTTACAACTCGATAAGCAAAATACAACAATGTTAATGACTCGATAAACAAGACTTAACAAAATTGCGTAACCAAAGAGTAACAACTCAAAAGACAAAATGCAACAGCTCGACACAATTTACAACTTGATAAACAAAGCAACAACTCGATAAGCAAAATACAACAAAGCGTACTTCGGACGGACGATCTGGATGATGGAGTGTACCCGAAACTGAGAGAAATGGAGGCCTTCGACATCCCCAGTGCATAGAAATGCCTCAAACTTCCTTCCGGAGGGCAAAACAGGACCAATGCATGGCCGGCCACATTTTGCATTTGGGGACTGAAGGGTGGCCGGCCGGCCAGTTTTTGAAACAAGGGTGGCCGGCCTGCTAGAATAGATGGCCGGCCGGCCCCCTTTCCCTACACCTCCTAGAATTGTGACACGTGTCCCCGAATAGTGTTTTTCCCCCCTATAAAGCTCTGACTTTGGAACTCTTTCATTTCATTATTGTTTTTGTCACATCTTGGATCTCTTCTTTAGATGGCTCGGAAAAGTTTAACTTCCGGGGTTTCGGCCTGAATGCACTATTCACGCTGGGCCGGACTCCACTGCACCTTTCTTTCCTCCATGCCGCAGTGAGATTTTGGAACCCAGCGACGCATGTCTTCAGCTTCGGAGGGCAAGAGGTATGTCCCACTTTCGAAGATTTTCAAGCTTTGATGGAGTCTGAACGCTCAGAAGAGATCTTGCCTCAGTCTCGTTTTGGCCATGCCCAAGCTTTAGGGTGGATGTGCGGTCTCAACGCGTATGATGCTCGATCTCTGATTGGTAATGGCATGTTGGATATCCCGATTCGATGACGGTTCTCGATGCGGTGACCGCAAAGAACCATCATTGGCAAGGTTTCCGACAACATGCCCTCGCTTGTGCATGCTATCTCATTTTCGCTTGTCTCGGCCCGGAGGGGCTAGCATCCGCTTAATTGAAGTCGCCAAGGCTTGAGGGAAGGAAAGAGTCAGATCGCCATGACATTGGCCGAGACACTGCTAGGCTTGGATGCCTTCTACCGCCAAGAGACAACCAGGTTTGCGGGAAGTCCACTACTGCTGCAGGTAATGTTTCCCACCCAAGCTCACATATGTATTTGCTCACATCACTCGGCCCTCAGGTTCGGTTTTTCTCACAAAACCCTCATCTTACTTTTCTCTCATCGCACGTCTCTCTATTCTTTATTCTCTCATTTTAAATCCCTCCCCAGGTTTGGTTGATGGATAAACTACAAGTTGTGGACTCTTGCCCTGCTTACTCAGCCCGCGGCTACTTCTTTCGACAACGCCTGGTCGATGCCCTTGATGAGGGATGGTGGTTTGAATGGATGTGCAATTTTTCAGCTGAACGCATTGCCTGGCGCTGTCCTTGGCTTAACCTTCCGGCGATGAGCTACAGCATGTTCCAGGATACGGGGGTCCGGTTGATCGGCCTGACTCACTGCGTGTTCTACTTCCCATTCCGTATTCTGCGCCAGTTTGGTCATGATCAGACTTGGCCTCCGGAGGGGATTGAGTATCCGGTCACTTTCCCGGTCCGAGGTGCACACCTAGCTCGGCAGGCCGCAGCATGGGGAAATAGAGAGCTCCTGGCCCCTGCTCCCACTTTTAGTTGCACTTTATCTGACGAGTGTTGGGATTGGCTCAATGAGGAGGCACAGATTGGGCCTAGGTTGGCATCAGAGGCTTCAACCAGCTCTAGCAGGGGGCACAGGGACACCTGACTTGACTATGCCCCGGATTTATTGCTTTATTAGTACTTTCAAGTTTTCGTTATGAGTGTAATAAAAAGCAACTTCAATTGTATGCAAGAGCAAGAGAACTCTGTTTTGAAATCAATGAAATTGAAGGTTGTGGTACTGAAGATTCCCCACTTTGGTCCAAAAAAGATTAATTTTGAGTAAAGTCAACTTTTATTAAAACTTTTCAAAACTATTTTCGATATGGATCAGAACTGGACACGCCTGAGATCTGTCACTGAGATGCACAACCCCGGATCATAGCAACTGGAAAGTTGCCCCTAGTCTGAAAAAGTGCCTCGGCAATGTGTGGCAACGGAAAGTTGCCCCTAGTCTGGATGGTGCCGCAACACTTTATTGCAACGGAAAGTTGCCCCTAGTCTGAATAGCACTGTACCGGAGATCACGATAAATGCTGATGAATAGAGATGACTGAGATGATCAAATGGACAAAGTTGATCGGGGAAAAGATTGTGGCTGAACTTCAAGATGAAGCTGCATACGTATCCCATAGATGGGAATCAAGCCTTACGTAGTTCAGGCTTAGGTTCGCTCGGGTATTTTTACTCTCCTTTTGTGCTCTAACTTTTGCCAAGGCCGCCCTTTGCGGGTTTTCAACCTTGCGAGCTCAGTTTTTATAATTTCAAATTTTCTATGCTCTGAATTTTGCCTAGGTCGCCCTTTCGGGTTTTCGGCCTAGCGAGCCTCTCAGGGGTAATATTTCTTCAACTTGTCCATGTTGATCGGTTGAGAAAACTCTAAGCCATCTAGGTCCATCAGAACCACAGCTCCACCTGACCAGATTGACTTGATAATATAGGGACCAGTCCAATTGGGTCTGAACTTGCCCCTTGGGTCGTGGATGGGAGCTCGGTTGTCTTTGAGTACCAAATCTCCTTCTTTCAAATTCCTGGACTTAACCTTCTTGTTAAAAGCCCGGGCGATTTTGCGTTGGTAACCTTGGATGTGGCATGCTGCTTTCAAATTTCTTTCATCGAAAAGCATGAGTTCCTCAACTGCTTTTGTCGCCAACTGGCCACGGCACTCGGCCAATACTCGTAATGACGGGACCTCAATCTCAATAGGCAGAACGGCTTCCATCCCATAAACCAATGAGTACGGAGTCGCCCCAGTAGAAGTTCTAATTGAAGTCCTGTAGCCCCACAGAGCAAATGGCAGCTTATCTGGCCAGTCCCGATAGGTTTCCACCATCTTCTGTAGTATGCGCTTGATATTCTTGTTGGCGGCCTCGACTGCTCCATTAGTTTGCGGCCGGTAGGTAGATGACTTATGAAAAGCCACATTGTATTTCTCCAACAAATCAATCACCTCTTTCTTGAAGTGGGAACCATTGTCTGAAACGATTTCATTTGGGACCCCGTAGCGACAGATGATGTTGTTCCTGATGAATTTTGCAACATGCGAAGCCTTCAACACCGCATAAGATTGGGCCTCGACCCACTTTGTGAAATAATATATCGCTACTAAGATGAACTCATGCCCATTCGACCCCTTTGGCGTGACAGCTCCGATTACATCAATTCTCCAGACAGAAAACGGCCATAGCGAAGTCATGTTGTACAGTTTTGACGGCGGGATGTTCATGCGATTTGCATGAATTTGACACTTGTGACATCGCCGGACGAAACCGATACAATCCTCCTCCATGGTGGACCAATAATAACCTTGTCTAAGGATCTTCCGTGCCAACATTACCCCATTCATGTGTGCACCACATTCTCCCCCGTGGATGGCTTCCATCAGACGCTTTGACTTTTCGGCATCAACGCACAGTTTATGCATTCCCAGATGACCCCGTTTATACAGTTTACCCCCGCAGATGATGAACTGGACTGCCATTCTCCTGATTGCCCTTTTGTCTTTAGCATTTACCCTCGGCGGGTATGCTTCTTTCTCCAAGAAGTTCCAGATGTCGTAATACCAGGGGTGTTCGTCCTGAACTTCATCTATGGCTGCGATCGACTCATAGGCAGGTGCAAATTTCTGGTCGATGATGACCGGACGCATTTGGACTCCACACGGGATGTCTATCATAGAAGATAGAGTTGCTAAAGAATCTGTGAACCTGTTGTTCTTCCTTAGTAGATGAGTAAAACTTAGCTTCTCAAACCGAGGAATCAGCAAATCCAAGGTTTGGTGATACATCATCATCTTTTCCTCTTTCACTTTCCAGTCTCCTTTAGCTTGAGACACAACAAGGTTCGAATCCCCAATGACGTCCAGTCGTCTTGCCCCTAGTTCGAGGGCTGCTTCTAGACCAGCGATACACGCCTCGTATTCTGCTTCATTGTTCGAGACTTTGAACTGGAGTTTGAAGGCGAGAGGGATACGGGAATCGTCGGGTGCTATCAGCAACACTCCTATCCCATACCCATGTTGATTTGACGCTCCGTCAAAGTACATCGTCCAAGTTTCATCGTCGATATGCAGAATTGATTCATCCGGGAATAGGTACTCAACTGCTTCATCCCCCTCAACCGGGTGGTCGGCAAGGAACTCTGCCACTGCTCTTCCTTTCACTGACTTGCGTGTCACATACGTGAGATCAAATTCGGAGAGCAACAGTAACCAACGAGCTAGCCTACCCGTAAGTGCTGGTTTCTCGAAGAGATATTTGATGGGATCAAGTCGTGAAACCAACATTACAGAGTGAGCTAAAAGGTAGTGCCGCAGCTTCCTGGTAGCCCATACCAAAGCCAAGCAAGTCTTTTTCCAATGTGTATACCGGTCTCATACTCCAAAGATCTTTTGCTCAAATAATAGATGGCTTTTTCCACCTTATCTTCGATTCTTGTGCAAGCATGCAACCCATCGTGGTTTCAAATAACGACAGATACAAAATCAACGGTTTCTACTCTGGTGGCGATAAAACGGGTGGGTTCTCAGAGATATTCTTTAATCTGTTCAAATGCAGTTTGACATCGGCCGTCCCATTGGAACTTCTTTCCTTTCTTGAGGAGGCCAAAAAGTGGTTCACAAGTCAAGGTTAGTTTTGAAATAAACCGTCTTATGAATTGCACTTTACCCAGAAAGCCTCGCACCTTCTTTTCAGTCCTTGGTGGTGGCATTTCTAGGATGGCCTTGATTTTGGAAGGGTCGACCTCGATGCCCCTTTGTGTAATCAGAAACCCCAAAGATTTTTCAACAGAACACCAAATGTACATTTCTGAGGGTTTAGCCGCAACCGGAATTCCCTGATCCTTTGGAAAAACTTGTGCAAGGCGGTGTAGTGGCCCTCTCTTTCCTTGGACTTGACAATCATGTCATCCACATACACCTCAACCTCTTTGTAGATCATATCATGTAGTATTGTGGTCGCGTCTGTTGATAAGTAGCCCCGCCGTTCTTCAACCCAAACCAGATTACCCAGAGCAGATGTCCCCCATGGGGTGGTGAATGCAGTCTTTTCCCTATCTTCGGGTGCCATCACTATCTGGTTGTATCCTGAGAAGCCATCCATAAACGAGAGCAATGCATGCCCTGCTGTGAAATCTACCAATTCATCGATGTGCGGTAGGGGAAGTCGTCCTTCGGACTAGCTCTGTTCAAATCCCTGAAGTCTACACACACCCGGATCCTGCCATCTTTCTTTGGCACCGGAACAATGTTGGCCAACCAAGTCGGATATTTAGATACCAGCAGGAAGCCTGCGTCGATTTGCTTGGTGACCTCTTCCTTAATCTTAAGAGCCCAGTCCGGGCGGATCCTTCTGAGTTTCTGCTGATGTGCCTCGGGGTCAAGGGGATCCGATCTCATACAATCTCGGGATCGATTCGTGCATGTCTTCGTAGGACCACGCGAAAACATCTTTGAAATCTTTTAATAAAGCGACTAAGCGCCGCGTTCCTCCGAAGACAACGTGGACCCGATCCGACCAAAGCGGGTCCTCCTCAGTACCAATGTTCACGGTAATGATTTCATCCATCAATGGTTTGACAAATCTCTCTTGCTCTTGTTCAATTAAACGTTGTAAAACTGGAGGAACTTCGTCCTCATCGTTTTCATCAAAGTTTTGAAAGTCTGAATTAATGCAATAAATCAAGGGCACAGAAAAATACTCGGAAACCACAGATAGTTCATTCTCATTAGGCACATCCAAATCGTCCGATTCATTGGTTACAATAGACTCAAATGAAAAGGAAAAAGACGACCTGGACAGGATTGTAGCATCCGGGTTAACATCCCCAGGAGTACCAGACTCAGACTCAGTCGAGCTGGAACCTGATTCCGACTCATAGGACTCGGTGGAATCAGATTCCGGCTCACTACCTGACCCAGTGCTGCTGGACAAAAATCCCTCCTCGTACTACCAAGTGAGAGAGGGTGCGATTGATGCATCCAAGATAGCTGCTGGTCGGCTCGCAGCCGTTCCATCCCCAATCATGGAAACCACGAAGTTATCCCCTAAGCACTCTTGGTCGATCGGAGGATCAGAGAGAATACATGCCAGTGCTACCCCCATTTCCAATTCTATGCCCTCAGGATCCACTGCCTTATTCTGCTCAACCTCAGTTGTTGGGTCTGTCTATTCTGTAGCAACGTTATCCCCGGATAGTTGCAGGTCGAAGAAGATTTCGAAACCTGGTACGCGCTTCTTCTCCGCGTTTAACCATGGCTCTAGGAAGTCGCAAAATGGAAAGTCCTCCCCCTCCCGGACGGCGTCTGCTCAGGTACTGGATGGGCCTGCATTAAGTCAAAAGGCTTCCCTGCCTGCCGCTCTCGCTCGGCCATTTCCTTTCCTTTCCTCACCCAGTCTTCTTTGGTGGGCAGATAACCCAGCCCAAAGGTATGCGGGTTGTGTGGCACTTCGGCCAATGCTGCAACTTCTTTCCTGCCGCTTCTTCCTAATCCCATCCCGGGAATATGTTGTAACTTGTTCATGAAGTAGACGGATTGAGCACTAACGTACACACCTTCATTTACAGCCATAATATTCTGCACTACCCGGGCCTCTGCCAAAGTGAACCCCGACAAGAACATGTCCTCCGTGCCGTGCTCGATTTCCAAAATTGGTGTAGACACTTCCGGCGGCGGATGGATGGATGAGTTTCCGAAAACAATTGCAACCCCCTTCCCGTGAGGGTATTTCAACATCTGGTGCAGAGTGGAAGAGACTGCTTTCACTTGGTGCAACCACGGCTGCCCCAAGAGCAAGTTGAAGGTTGCGGGAACGTCCAAGACATGAAATTCAATGTTGTGTTGTCCTGGACCAACTTGGGTCTGAACCTTGACAGTCCCCATCACTTCCCTACTGGTATTATCATAAGCTTTGATCACCTGAGTGGTCGGTATGAAATCTGCGGGTTTTAACCCGATTGCATATGTCGTTCTGACTGGGCAAACATTGATAACAGACCCGGTATCAACAAGTACCACCGGTATCCACTTATCTCTACACTCCACGGAGATGTAGAGGGGTTTGTTATGATTCACGCCCTCAGGTGGCAATTCCTTGTCTGAAAAGGTTAATGCTGGGGAACCTCCTCCCGGAAAAACCAGCCCAACCAACTGCTCTGGCGTAGTTTCGATGGAGAGTTTGGCCTTGTCCATAGCAGATAGGACAGCCTGTCTGTGCACCCTTGAAGCCATAAGCAGTCCCCAGATGGAGATGTCTGCCTGTATTTTCTTTAACTGTTTCAGTACAGCTTCTTCTTCAATTTGCTTCTCTTTCTGTTTCTCTGCCTCTTTATCTTTCCCAGATGCTTCAGGTTGGTCGAGGTGTGGGGGCTTGAAGTACCGCCCGCTCCTGGTCATGTGGTCCACCTCATCGAGGTACCAAGTATCATCTGGTTGAGCCTTTGCCCAATCTTAAATGCCTCAGGGCAAGACATAAGTCATCGTCTTCCCACCACATCCCACTAACATTCAACAAACACCTATCTGGTTCCGGCAAGTTCGTACTCTTGGTACTTTTATCCCACATGCTCACAGCATGTCCTGCTCTTGTGCTCGCAGCACTTTCAACCTCTTCATGGTTCTTGGCTTTCTGGATTCTCTCAGAATCCCACCTCTTCTCTTGCTCCTCCTGTGTTAGTAGGGTTTGTTGTTCGGTTTTCACAATATCTTGATCCCGAGCGAAATTCTTTGTACCGGCGCTCTCTGGCAATTCATTCTGACTCTCGGCCCTTCCGGCCATCATTGATACCCTAGCCCCTGCCAGGCCTTGCTCTGGCTGAATTTCCACAACATCTGGCTGATCATCTAACCATCCGGTAATCTGTGCCGACTCCCCATATTCAAACCAATTGATTGTTGCATCCCCTACTTCTTGGTCGTTGAAGAACTGGAGGTTGGCAAAATCTTCTTCCACCGTTGTCAGATCATCTGCCCCTTGTTCAAGTCCGTCCCCCCGAATCATGCACAATTCAGATTTTTCTGGCAGCCTCACACTCAGCTCAGACTGGCTCACTGATAAGATATATCTTCTTGGATCATAAGCTCTTCCAGCTAGATTCCCAGACTGTCCCATCCCAGACTCACCAATTCTGCTCTCCTCTGAAACCTACCCCGTTCCATCTTCGGAGGTCACCACCTCTGGCTCAGATTGGGTTATGAAAGTGTCCAACATGCACAAGTCAGTGCAATCAGGAAGGATCACCTCCGGCTTGGGTAGGTGAGAAGGAGTAATATAGATACTAGGATCGTAGGAAACGACCCCAGTTTGGATGAGGTTGACTCTTTTGGGTGGTGGATCTTGGTTATGTGCGGGGAGTGGGTTAGTTGTGACGTTGGGTCTTTCAGGAGGTAGAATGATATTTTTGTCAACGAGGTCTTGAATCTCGTGACGCAGCCGGAAACATTGATCTGTATCATGACCATGCTGCTGGTGGTACGCACAGTACTTGGCTGGGTTGTGGGAAGGGGGGAGTGGATTTGGTAGTGGCCTCGGCTCTAGGGGTTTCAGATTCCCCTTTTTGATTAGAACGCCGAGAGCCTTGGACAAGGGCATGTATAGTGGAGTGAAGGTTCTTTGGCCTTTGGATTGGTATCTCGGGCTTGATTCTCGCTCCGGAGGTCTTGGAAAGGGTGTGGCCGCCGCGGGCCTTGGTTGGGAAGGGGGAGTGGTGGTGACCATGCCGACCTCCGTAGTCCTTGTGTTAGCGGCGCCACTCAGACTCATGTGTTATTACGGTTGAATGTCCTTCGGGGCTGCTCTCGGTCCTGGTCGATCAAACCTTGCTTCATCGCATCCCCGATCTGTGCCCCCATCTCGTGTAAATCTGAGAAGGTGGGAAAAGGGAGTACGTTCATTTTCTGCATTAACTCCGGTTGGAGATTGCGTACAATCATCCGAATTTGATCTTTATCTGTTGGCCTCAAGGTCATCATCGATGCCTTTGTTTCCACCGAAGTTACAAAATCGAGAAAGTCTCTTTTTGTTCTGCCTCGTTGTTTCGAGATCACGTGTTGTAATCTCGACCGGTATTATATGAGTATCAGGCAACGAAGGCCTCAAATTTCATCCCGCTTTCTTCACATCATCTTCTAACTGCGTGCGGATGGCCGCCACCCCCGACAAAGTTCTGCCAAACAAAGAAAGCTTTTGTGGTCGGGTTAGGCCCATCGGTCTCAGGATGTCTGAAAATAGCCGAAGATGGACCATGGGATCTCCGGACCCATCAAAACGGTCAATCTGTGGCATCTTGAATCTATCTGGCAATGTTACGGCCACATCAGTGTACCCATCTTCGATGTCTGGGATGGCCTTCACCCCCTGCGATTTCTTGAAAAGCTTTTCCAGCTTACTCAGTTTCAGAGCTGTATGATCTACCTCGAACTCAAATGGAAAGTCCGGGTGGTTGGGTGTAAGATTCTTGGACAGTTGCGGCAGAAGTAGGGGCGGAGCCAACCCCGTTGGAAGACCTGTGTCCTCTTGAGTGTTCTGGACATTGGGTAAGGTATTCTAGGTGTTCGGGAGGATATCCTGAGGATTTGGCAGGGTATTCGACCATGAAGTGCTGCTTTCCAGTAGTGGAGCCGTGGTGGAGGAGGAGCGACCTAGTAATCATTTCGGCTTTGGGCCATGGTCATGCTTGTTGTTTAGAAAATTCCGCTTGGCGGGCATCATCTTGCATCTGTTTATGCTCTCATGCATCCGGGCGCATCATCGCCTCCATCCTCGATGTATTCTCATTGCTCCATCTGAATGACCGGTAAATGTACCTCTATGGCGCATACGTAAATCTCAACTCGATCGCCATCGTCAAAGTAGCCCTCTCGTCTCCAGAATCCTGCTCGACATTAATCGCGCCTCCCTTCTTCTTCGTTAATCGGGGTAGAGTGGAACACTGGATGTCCATCAACTAGATCCTCGGATCGATTGAGTCGGCGACCTCGTGTCCAAAGTGCTTGGGGAGTATCTACTGGTTCGGAAGCAATCGTGCTAAAAACTGCCCTAGCAAAAAGATAATAAAGCAAAAAGGAAATAAACAACCAGAAAAACGGGCAGCATAACAGCTTAAATTAAATACACACAACGCACAGTCGGGCATACAACACGCAGTTGATAAGATAAAAATACACTGTCCTCAATAACTGATCATCGTTCTCAGATCATCGTTTCCCCAAAACTGAATCCGATATCCGCAGACAACTGATTCTCAGATATTGACTGATGCCCGCAGGCCTGATGCCCAAACTCAACTGATACATACATTCCCTGTAGAGACGCACTCTAACAAGCACATAGCAGATAAGTGAGAGCCAAAAACACCCCTATGTTGGGGTAGGGTTTCCCTGTCCTATTTTGTCAGGAACTAGTGTTTACTACGCACGCAGCGGTTTCAAACAACCTATAAACGGGTAAGCAACCTGTCCTAGTTTGGAATGGTCACTATGGATCCGAATATGCACTAGGTCGAATGGTCGAAAAGGGTGCCCCGGTAAAACCGGGGTTTGTGTTCCCATACTGGCAGAGCCCGTAACCGGTCAGCCTTATGGACATGCCTTGACAAGACAAGCCTCCGGCAAACCGCTCAGGAATAGCAGATGGCAAACACGGTGTCCTAGGCGCACCAATGCAAATGCAATGCAAAGAAACACACAAGTGTAGTCAAAACCAGATATCATGAGTTCGAGTCAAGTTCTCTAAATCCCCAGCAGAGTCGCCAGAAACTGTAGACGTCCCCGAACGCATCCCGGGGAGAAGGGAGTGCGAACCCCCCCCGTTCTGGTTCGATATTGGGTCACTACAGTTCGAAGGACTCAAATGTCACGGTTCTTAATCTTGAACCAAAGAGTCCAAATCCGGCAAATCGTTTTGAAAACAGATTTTTTGAAAGAAGTGCCAAACATGGACTGCTTCGCCAAATACAGAGTCGCCACCTAAATATTTTTTAATGGGGAAATCTAGGAAACCCTGACTCGGTGCCAAAGGCCACGTGTCCGTCATCACCAAAGTTGCCTCGGCTCGGGAACTTGGATACGATTGGGGAAGGTCACTTCGTGAGCACCCCCGCTCGCCCGGTCAAAGACCGGCCTCTACTAACCATGATATCTGATTTTGAAAACATCGTGAGTTCTTATTCCGGTTATTAGCCTAGGTTACTATGTGATGCGCACAGCATACAAGTATAGACTGGATCACCTGAATTGGAACAAAACATTTCATGTCTGTTTGTTTGAAAATGGTTTGATGGTGCTACCCGCAGGTAGGCTAAGACGTGGATTTGCCACCCTCGGGTGGGCTTAAGAAAATATGATTTTGCCACTATCTAGTGGGCTTAAAACAAACATTCGATGAATTGTTCCACTTCAAGTAACTCAACCTCCACCCACAGGCATTCAAGGCAGTTATATCACATAAGCAGTTAGCCTCATGGTAAGCATGCTATTCATGGCAGTCACTCACACGCATGCAAGGATGCTAAAGCATAAAACTCACCGAGTACTCCAAGCCAAAACAGAAGCTCATTAGAAATCCATGCATGATCCTAGATGCACAGAATTGCCTAATGCAACACATGCAAAAATGAAAACTATAGCAGGCTCGGCTATTCTAAACATGGCATGTGGAATGCTACAACTAACACGTATTCAATTTGGGATCGAAATACAAATGCAGTTTGTATGATGCGCCGAGCCCGGTGCGTGCAAAACAGATGAATGATGCAAACATGCTGTCATACTGTTATGCTAATCAAAACATGCCCTATATCTAACCATCATAAGCAGGTAAATAAAAGGGAAGAAAGACGTGGGGTTGGAAGACATACATCACACTCACGCACACTTATTACAATTATGCCCTCGCGCAGAGGGTCCGAATAAATAATACAGTCCGAATAAAAGAATAGTACAGTCCGAAATATACAGTCCGAATAATACAGATTTCTAATTAATTAACAAATTAACTAAGAAAAACTGTAAAACTGGCATGCAAGCCAGGGGGCCGCCTTGACTCCGCTCCGGATAATGATATGATGCATGTTTGGGCTGCTTTGCGCGGAGATCCACTGGGATGCCCCAATTAGCCTCTGTTTCCAATGTTTCTCGAAATGCGTGCCAAGTCTCGGAGGACTGCTGATTCTTCATTTTGCTGCAACAGAGAGCAGGAAAGGGGCATAGCAATGTATTTCACAAATATATGCATGCCTCGATCCTCGTGCCACCAATCACGCATATCGATGCATGATGGCCGAGGAGCCGAATTGCACAACTCAATATGGGATGAATGCATGTGAATGCTACAACAAAACCTAACTCCATCACGGGTAATCCGGAGTGTCGGTGACTTGGGAATTGAGACCCGCTCGTCGCTTCTGAGTCTGAAACATGCCTCGCTTCCGTGTCTGCTAACTCCCATCCCGAACACAATGCAATATGCATGATATGTATGAAATGCAACTAAGATACAATCCTAACATACACAATGCTATGAAAATGAGATGTCTCGAAATGCGTGCACACGGGCACGCAAATCGAGAAAATGATCCTAAGGCATAAAAGGGCATACGCAATGCAATTGGACTTACACTAACATGAGTGGACCTCAGCCACACTCACATAAGAGGCCGTCGGATAAAAGTGAAGTGCCTCAAAATGCGTGCACACGGGTACGCAAACCGAGGCAATGGCATACGGAATGCGATGAGACTAAAATGGCATACAGAATGCAAAATGGACTTACACTAACATGAGAGAGCCTCAGCCACACTCACCTAAGAGGCTGATGGATGAAAATGAAGTGCCTCGAAATGCGTGCACACGGGCACGCAAACCGAGGTAATGGCATACACGATGCAATGGCATGGAAATATGATATGCAAACATACAAACGGAATTTCAGCACTGAAATGTGGGGGAAAACAGTCCCGAAAGATGGCGAAATGACATTCGATGCATGAAATGTTCCCGAAATGCGATATTAGGTGCCCGAAATGGCCTATAGCTATGCAAACATGCACAATACGGACATGGAATATGAAAACAGAAGCTAGGCAGCCCCAATAAAAGCATTTTTACAGTTCAAATGAAGGCCAAACAGCAACCACAAATAGGGCTAACATGGCACACAAAAATGGCTCCGCAAGGGAGGCAATGAGGCAAGTGGTATATGCAATGCCCAAACTGAAAAATACCCTTCTTAAACACTGAAGAGGGACCAAAAATATGAACATTTACAGTAGATGGTAGCCCCCAAAACAGTATAAAAATATGGCAAAAATGCTATGCAAGATTAAGGCCAACAAAGGGCTATAACATGAGGTATACCAAGAATTCACCAAATATCCAAATTCCCTTAATGAAATATGTCCAGGGGGTCAAAACATGACTCCTTCCAGTTCTGATCATGGCCGAAAACAGAAGCTAGATAAGCTTAAAAAAGCATGCAAAAATAGGGGCCAAAGAGGGGTATAATGGTAGGTACAACATGGAGGCCCCAAACAAGGTTGATCCCTTCTACAATGTTGTAGAGAGACACAAAATTATCTTACTCACAGTTCATGACATGCTCCAAAACAATTTACATATATGCCAAACAAATCATGCAAATTTACGGTAAATATGAGAGATTATGAAGTAAGTGCAAGATAGAGGACCCAAAAAAGGATTGAGCCCTTCTTAAATGTTGAAGAGGGGCTCAAAATAGGCCCACTTACAGTTTACATTATGCTCTAAAACAGATCACTCATAGACTAGAAATTTCATGCAAAATATTGTCATACAAGATGATATTGAAGCAAGTGCCAAATGGAGGGCTCAAACAGGATTGAGCCCTTGAACAAACATGAATAATAGCTCAAAATAGACCTAGTTTCAGTTAAGGTCGGAGCCCAAAACAATAAGAAAATAGGCTAAGAAAATGAGGCAAAAATGAGCTCAAAAGAGGGTGAAGTGGACTTACCCTTGAAGATCAAGACTTTGGTTGCTTCTTGGACCAAATTTGTTGCCTCTTAGCTGCTGGAAAGCCTCTCCTTGCTGCTGGAATGGAGTAGTAGTGGTGGTGCTTGGTAGTGATGAAGAAATGTGGTTGGAACTTAGGGATTTTGAGAGAAAATGAGAGAGAAATGGAGAGAGATGGATGCAAAAGCCTTAGGGAAATTTGTGTAACCCCATAACATGAGTTGGAGGATGGTTATAAAGGTAAGGAAAGGGGAGCAAAGGTGGAGGGAAATCACACCAAGTTTCCCTTCCAAAGGCTTTCCCCGGATCAGATATTTTTTTGGGAAAAACAAATTTGTATGGTCAGATAGCACCAGATCCCAGGAGCATGGCCTACCGCCACTTTTATCTGCAGTGGTGGCGGCTACCCCTATGGCCTACGGCCAAGGGGCAAAATGGTCCAATTGAATTAATGGTCGAGCTTCACATATTGGTGTCCTCCCAGGTCTTCTCTTCACAACCATGTGGTTCAAAATTGGCAACTCTAAAACAGGAGAGAGAATAGGCAACTTTTAGGAGGGGTTCAAAAATGAAAAGTTGAATTACTGGCCGGCCTCTAATTTTTAGGGTCCTCCCGTGTGTGCACAACACAAATATGTGGTTTTGGCTCGAAGAAAATGGCCCTAGGGTGTTCAACATTAGCCCGGAAGTGAGAAAAACGGGCGCCGGAGGAGCATAACTGGTTGCTGAGACAATTGCTGGCCTCCCACCCTCCAGTGATCTTCCTGGTGATAAAACAGAGGTACCTGCCAAAAATGAACAAAAACCGATGCAAAACGAATGCTCGGGGGCCAAAACACGCAGTTCGGGGTCTCGAAAACCGGCCGTTAAGCACCGAAAGTGGTGTTTGGCCACGCAGTGGGTATCTAGGACCCCAGTGTCCCTCGAAAGGGAGTAAATGAGACGCATACCAAAAAACGGAGGAATCGGAGATGGTTGGGTGGTCCCGAACCGAGGCACACGGCCTGACGACTCCGAAAACTAGGAATCAGGCTCCGAAATGGGCAAAATGGCCTACGGCCACGAAATGTAGCCCACGGCCACTGAGAGATGGTCTACGGGACCTCTCCTTCCCCTCAGGAAAGAAATCAGAGAAAATCGAGTCTGGTTCGCAAACCGAGGCAAGGCACAGAAGAGAGTTCGGAAGTCCGGAGGCAGGGCGCACGGCCGCGACTCTGAGACTTCTGAACGAGCACAATATGCAACATCACCGAGCGCTCAATCAGTGACGTCTGAGTCTTAAGGTCGGTCAAAAATGGGGTGTCTATAACATTCCAAATTCAAGCTTTTGATACTCATCATAAATTTGATTGAAATGCCTCTCTTACCTTTTTTGTAAGCTCAGTCATAGTGGTAGCTTCATAAAGTTTAGAGTAACAAAAACTAACATATCTCAACTTACAACGGGGATCCAACACAACATAAATCAACAACAGCATGTTCATTTTTTCAATTTTTCCTCAATACTTATCAAACTTGCTCTTCGTTTTTATAGCCATTACACTTAAAGGAGGATCCAAACTCTTTGCACATTCAGATAAGAAACCCACAATTGCACAAACTTCAGTAAAATACATAGTAAAAGTAACGTACAAAGAACCAGACAAATGAACAGTGGCATCATAGAATTTTTCGCATCATCCCAATCTTTGGTGGTAGGAGGTATATCATTAAGTTTTAAGCAAAAATATGGATCCTCATCTTCTAATCTTTCAAAAGCTTTTTGAAACTTGAGTGCAATATTTAACATGAGAAAAGTAGAGTTCCATCGTGTTTGAACATCTAAACACAAAAAACTCTTATGATTAATCCTCTCCTTTTCTACACATGACTTGAAACGTTGCTCTCTTTGAAGAGAACTTCTAACACACTTCGCAGCATCACGAATTCGAGTTATCAACCATTTGATTTCATTCAAGCCATCTTTCACAATTAAATTAATGATATGGGCACAACACCTCATGTGAAAAAAACTCACCTTTTAAAATAAAGGCATCACTCTTTTTAGAGAACTTTCTCTTCAAATATGCAAGTGCAACATCATTAGCACTTGCAGTATCAATAGTTAGTGTCCACAATTTCTCTATACCCCAATCAATCAAGCATGCCTCTACTGTCCTCCTAATTGCCTCACCTTTGTGGCTAGATATTACACAAAAGTTTAAAATTCTTTTGTGTAATTTCCAGTCCTTATCAATGAAATGTTCTATCAGGCACATATAAATTTTGTAGGGAAGTCCATGAATCAGTAGCAAGACAAATTCCTTGATTTGATTTCATGAACAAATTCCTCAATTTCTTTTTCTCATTACTAAACAATGCCACACAATCCCTTGCCACTGTAATATGTGAAAGTTTTCTGAAATCATCACGCTACAAACGTGATGAAAACCTTCACGCTCAACAAACCTAAAAGGTAACTCATCTTTGACTATCATTTGAGCAAGTGCATCTCTGTATGCATCTTGTTCAAATTTCCACAGTCCAAGACTATTTTCATAACCTTCTTCTTTAATTGACTGAAATGACAAATTTTTTTGTCTCTTCATCTCATGATTATGAGGACACTTCGAGCAATTAGCAACATGTTTTCTCAAAGTACCAACCCCATTCTCACTCAACCATGCATAAGTGTTATGACAGTAATTGCATTTAGCCCCTTCAGGTTTCTTGCACCCTTCTTTATAAATTTTAGTGAAATGAAGCCAAACCTCTGAACCTTTCAGACTCTTTTCTTTAGGATGACGTACCTTTGTCTTAGAGGAAGACATAGAAGCATCAAGTTTATGCTCCACAAGGTTGCCACTGTTACCAGGATTTTCAATCTCTTCAACACTTGACATCTAATAAGAAACACAAAAACACAAATACACAAATATATCAAATGACATAATGTATAATAATCACCAAAAAATTCCTAAACTTCAGAAATCCCTAAAAAATCAAAAACACCTTAGCTTGAAAAATCTCTAAAATAAAAAATCCCTTGATAAAATCATAAACATAAAATGCATAAAAAATACCTAAATCAAATTGTTAACAAAAACCCTAAACAAAAATAAATCTTTCAAAACAATTAAATTCTAAATCAAAAAGGGAAAACAAAATATATATATTTTAAAAAATAAAATAAAAAAACTAACAGAAAAAAGAAAAAATTACTTACTAATCTCGTAGAATAAGACGAGGTAGGGTTGCGATTGTGCGAGAGTGAATAGCCGATGGTATTGGAAAGCTGTTAGTGGCAAGATCATATACTAAAAGAGATAGTTGGTTAGATCTGGAGGTCCTAACAGTAACAATGGTGGAAGGTAGTGTTGCGATGAGACTGAAAGAGAGAGATGGTTGATGGCATGATTGGCATGTTGTAGACTGTAGTATTCAAATAAGAGGAGAATGTGAAAGAAACGAAGAGACGAAGATGGAACCGAGGAGACGAATTTGGAGGCCAACAAATGAGACCCTTCGAGTTCTCTCTCAAGAATAGAGATGTGCGTGAGGTGAATTTATGAAGGACTGCTGCTATTTATTAAATATTATATATATATATATCTTTTAAAACTTGATTTGGTTTGGTTCGGTTCGGTTCGGTTCGGTTCGAACCGTAATTTTTTCATAAAATTCATTAATCGAACCGTTTTTAGGGTTCTTAATATTTCTTGAACCGAAACCGAACCGGTTCCTAATAAAATCAAACCAAACCGTACGGTTCAATCTAGTTCGGTCTAGATTACCGATTTGAATGGATTTTTGAACAGTCCTATTCATTTTTAGGTTTGGTTTATATTTGTGAAACAATATTAAAAAATAATTTTTTCTAAAAAGAGTTTATAAAATTTAAAAATTTATTTGATTGTATATTTTAAAAATAGTTTAGGGATTTTGAAATTTTAAATGATTTTTTTTTTTTTTTTTTTTTGTGATTGAGTAGATGGATGTAAGAAGAAAAATGATTGATTGATTTGTAAGATGTGAGAGAAGGTGAGAGGAGAGACCAAAAATAATTAATTAATGTTTAGTAAAGAGAAAAGTGATTTTGAATTTTTTTTTTTTTAAAATTTCAACCAGATAAATTTTTAAAATTTTTTTCTCAAAAATTGACTTCTAAAAGACGAGAAGTTGTTGATGGGTCCCAAAACACCGCCACATGATGCTTTGCATGTGTTTTGATTGATGAAAATGATAAGATCTACAGTTTTGTATTAAATAATTAGAAAACATGAGGACGTGGGGATTTATAATTAAGGGTTATTTTGGGAAGTAGGTTAAAAGTCATTTTTCAGCTTTTAATTCAATTTAAATCACATCATCTCTCATGATTTTTACACATTTTTTTTAAAAATCAAAAAATTAACTTTTATCCATCTTTTCAAAATAACTCAAGACATGACTATCTAGTGGTGGGCCAATAATTTTTCCTAGGGTAAATTACACTGACACTCCTTAACGTTTATGTTTATTACAGTTCCTCCTCTCACATTTGGGAAATTACATCCCCTTCCTTGAGGTTTAAAATTTTATTATAGATTGCTCCCTCAGTTAGTTAACTGTTAATTCAACTAACAAATTTTGTTGATGTCAACAATTTAATTTTTTTAAGTACCAATTTTGCCTTCATTGGGTAAATTAAATTGACACCCCTCATATTTTAGAAATTACAATCTCCTCCTCAAAGTTTAAAGTAGCATTACCAATTGCCCCCCTCAGTTAGTATTAGTTGAAAAAAAAAATCATTGAAAAAAAAAATTAATTGGGAAAAAAATTATTTGAAAAAAAATTTGTTAGTCAAATTTTTAAATTTCTATTTAAAAGCTAACGTAAACTCATTTTTTGAATTTACGTTTTTTCCTCAAATTTACAAACTAAGACAACCATTTATAAACTAAAAAAATTATCAAAGAAATTTTTATGACAGTTTTTAAAATTTTTGTAAATATAAATTGAAGATTGAAAACGAAATGGTTATCAAACAGGCCTCAAATTGTAAAAATATAGTAAAATTAACAAATAATTAAATAAGTTACCAACGTAAGAAATAACTTATCAAAAGATTCTTAGACTATGTATGGTTTGATTTTTAAAAAAAAATTTTAAAAATTAAAAATTAATTTGGTTAAGAAATAAAAAATAAAAAAATAATTATCATTTTTATATAATTTTTATCTTTCGAGTGGTTAGAAATGATTTTTGTAAATATAAATTGAAAACTGAAAACGAAATAGTTATCAAATAGACCTCAAATGGTAAAAATATCGTAAAATTAACAAATAATTAAATAAGATACCAATGTAAGAAATGACTTATCAAAAGATTCTTAGGCTATGTATGGTTTGATTTTTAGAAACTTTTTTAAAAAATTAAAAATTAATTTGGCTAAGAAATAAAAAATAAAAAATAATTATCATTTTTATATAATTTTTATCTTTCAAGTGGTTAGAAATAATTTTTTATAAATTAAATATATTTTTTCATATTTATTTTTATTAAATTAATTCTTTTTTAAATGTCAGGGAGTCCGTATTAAATTGAAATATCAGGGTGTCAGTGTAACTCACTCTTTAAAATATATGTAAAAGTTAAAAATAAATATATTATTTTAATTTAAAAATTAATACCGTAAAATAATTATATTGATAAGAAAGGTCATTATAATTTCTCAAATATTTAGAGAAACTATAATAAACATATACATCAAAGTGGCAGTGTAATTTACCCTTTTTTCCTAATAAGGTCCTTTTCTTTTCTATTTCATTTCTTTTCTCTCACACACCGTACTGTGAACATTTGGGTTGGCCTGTCTTCTACTGGTCCTTGTCTTCTACTGTATTTAAGAGAGAGTGGTGAGCGAGTGTCACAACAGAAGGTTAGAGAGAGGAGAAATTATTCATTGCACAGGGGCATTGCTCCACCACTGTGTTTGAGAGAGAGTAGTAAGTGAGTGAGTGTGATAACAGAAGGTTAGAGAGAGGAGAAATTATTCATTGCACAGGAGCATTGCTCCACCGTATTCATGTTTAGACTAGTGTCCAATTGTCTCTCTCAAAGGAGACAAACAAACAGTGAGACACACTGTTTCAACCGATAATAATTAAGTTAGAACACCGTCTAGATTTGCTTCCGGGCAATGAATAATTTCGAGAGAGAGAGAGAGAGAGAGAGAGGGGGGGGGGGGGGGGGTAGGGATTTTTATAAAAAGAAAGGAATGCAGCAGCACCTCGTGCAGATGCAGCCCATGATGGCTACAGTCACTACTGATCACATTCAACAGGTACCTCTTCCACTCCCTCCTCTCTCTCTCTCTCCTACCCTTTTATTGCTGTCTTCATTATTGATTGTTTTGTTATTACAATTATCTATCAATGAGTTTTGTTAATTGGGTTCTCTTGTAATTGATGTATGGTCTAGTTTTAGTTAATTTATCTTACTGCTATCCAACGTTTCAAGGCTTTCATTTCCTAAAATCTTAATCTTAATGTTGCCTCCGGAGGGAGAGCTGAATCTGGCCTTTGGGGACTTTGTTATTCTCTTTCTTGTTCCTTTTTAATCTGATTGATTTTGTAAAATGGGTTATATGTCAATTTAATGATCCCCTTATCATCTTTGAAGGGTTTTATTATTGAGGTATCTGTCTCTTATATATATTGCAGTTAAATGGTATTTACAAGAAAAAAAAATAATTCCCAATCAGAAGTATGTTTCCCAATATTGCAAAATCAGTGAAATCTTGGAAACTAATTGCAAAGATTAATGTTGTGTTTGGTTAGGGATTTGAGAAGGAATTTAGAGAGGAAAAGAGAAAAGGTGTGTGAAATTAGCTGAAAGATATATATTTTATTCACATTTCACCTACATTTTTTCTTGTCATTTTCAAATCTCTTCCCAAATCCCCCAACCAAACACAGCGTAAAGAAAGAGATGGAAAGAAGAATTATTTAGGACTCTAAGCCAAATGTTGTCATTTGATGAACCCCTCCTCTCCAAGCAATTTTGTTGCTCTCTCCTCACAACAACGCTTGAGGAATGCGTTGAATGTGTGAAGAGGTCAAGCTCCACAATGAGCCCTTTGCTTGAATGCATTGCCAATGGCAAGTGAGGTCGTTTCCCCTTCTCCCCTTCATGCAAGTGCTATGGTTACATTATATAGCCATGTATCACAGATACGTATATAATACGGATTTGATGATACAATGAAACCTAAAAACATAAAATACCAGTTCAGTCAGGATACATTCATTAAAAATATATATTTATAATTTGTAGTGTTGTATTACACATAAGCTCAAAGAATGGTGAGAAATTATTCTTTTGGAATTAAGTATCAGTTTAAAAGCCAATAGTTAGTTTACTATTTTTGTTTTTTTTTTAAGTCTTATAAAATGTTTATTTAAATATCAAGTCTAAACTGTTTACATTGCCCCCTCGTGCTTTCCATTTCACGCTAAGTATTATATGCAAAACTTGCACAAAATTTTACTTACTTATTTTATTGTGAAAATATGGTTTTTGTATATCATTATATTTTTTATTTACCTTTACTTTTAATAAAGTATGGATATGGATATGGACATGGAACACATTACACATTGAAGATACATCATTTTGATAAATTCTAAAAAATAACTTCAATTTCACTATTTTCTTCTTCTCTAAGAAGTAAGCAAAGTATTGAAAAATTATTCTTGTATTTATCCTAATAATTGTACTCTAATGTTATGCAAGATTATCCATGCTTCATAGGTTAACGATTGTAGAGAATGTGAAGAAAGAAGAGAAAGACACAAATTTTGCTGAGGTGTGTGTGTAGTGAGAGTGAGAGACAGGGGGAAAGGGAAGACCAAAGGAGAAAGGAAAAGAGAGAAAGGATCTGGGAGTGGTATTTGGGATAACCTTGCCCCATAAAAATCTGACTCCATGAGATCGAAAGTATTTTTTGGTTTTCCATTTTTGCTGATATTTGGGATAACCTTCCCACTAAACTAATATATCTTTCCCCAAATGCCATTTAACTGCATTTTCCCATATACATATATTTGATTTAGTCTTTTTTTTTTTAAAAAAAAAAAAAATCATGTTCATCCTCAAAGCTTAGTGATTTGGTACTTTCGGTTCTGGATACCAAATTGTTAGGCTTTTGTGGGGTTATGTTTCTATCACATAATTTATGGAAACGGTATTTACACCTTATTTTTAATCATCCTTTGAAAGGAGTGCGATTACCATTTTTCTTATGTATTTAGTTTTTGGGTATTCTTTTTGTTGATTATTGTCTATTGTTTATTGTATGTGCAATTTGGTATTTGAGACATATGTTTAAAGGGTGAATTGACACAATATGTGGGTGTAAGACAAATATAAGAAGCCACAGAGAACATGGGTTGTGGCGTTAAAAAAGAAACACCACTTTTCAGAAGCATATGGTTTAATAGTCAAATATGTTAGTGTTAGAATGCAATTTTAGTTAGGTTTGACAATTTTTTAGGCAAAATTTATTTGAGTTGTATTTGCCTTTGAGATTTAATTAATTTTAGAAGTCCAATTTCATTATCAAAGAAAATTCATATCAACAAAATCAAATTCTTTCATAGTTGTATGGGATCTAATGGTCCAGTCCAATAGCTAATCTAGCATGAAGTCCAAAACTAAAATAACTATGGTCAAATCTCAATAAAAACAAGCCCACAAGACTAATTATGTGATAGAAACTCTCTAAATGATGCAAATGCAAATTGAATAAACTAAACTCTTGAAATCTCTAAACTATTTATCTTTATTATTTTCCAAAAATTGGCATATTATCCCTGCCATCATTTCATCACATAGTTGCTGCTTGCATCGTGCAGTATCTAGACGAGAACAAGTCATTGATTCTTAAGATTGTTGAGAGCCAGAATTCAGGGAGACTAAACGAGTGTGCAGAGTAAGAATGATCTGTTCCTCTCTTTCTCTCTCTACACCATTGATTCTTATGTTTTGCAATTCAATATACTGTATCTTTGCAGGATGAAGGATTTTTTTTTTTTTTTTTTTTTATTTTTTATTTTTATGATTTCTCAGAAATGTGATGTTACTAATATTCTATTAACTATGGTTGTTAGATTACTGTTTCTCTTGCATAGTTGACTATGTTTTGGATTTAGTTTGCTTTCGGGCTAGGATCATGGAATGGGTAGAGATAATGTCTTATAGATCAAAAGTTTCTTGGTTGGTTTGAATGTTTCTTGAAAATCTTGATGCGCTGATTATGTTATGTGGGTGACTTCATAATTGCTGAAATAAATGTGGGGATTTTGGTTCATGCCATTCTCAAGTTCATAAGTGAAGAAGAATAAAATAGTTTGTGGAGTAAATGCCTTGACCGTTATGATTTATTGTTCAATCAAGGTGTTGCTTTCCATTCAGTTATTATTTTGAAGAAGTTGAACCACATTCTCTATAGAAATATTTTGTGGAATGGGGATGGCACATTGAACCATGAATACACACTTACCTAAAAAAAGGCATATTGAATCACTTTATTTTTAGTTTAAGTGATGCTTCACAATATAGATATAGTTACTCTCATTTTAGACTTGTAACTTTTTAGGCATTGGTCTCTCTAGTGATCTTTCTGGTGGGAAGGGCTGGCAGAGGGTACACCCTTGTTTATTAGTGAATTATGAGGCCTATAGTTGGATCTGCAGATAGATACATTGTCTTTTTGCACTTGTTGAATACCAACAGTCTTTCAATATTTCCGAAGTTGAGGTGGAAATCGTCGAATCAATAGTGAATGCTATATTTTATATATAAAGGGCCAGGTTGGGCACATGGTGTGACATGTGGAGAGTGGTGATGTTTTGAAAACAGTTATCATCAGGTTCTGTTTTGCAGTAGTACTCATCCTTGCTTGATTGCCAAGAAATGGAGAGGGTGTAGAAGTTTGAAATTTATATTAGAATTAACCCAACTCAGCATATTTGTAAATGTTCTTTCCTTCTATGTTACATTCTTGTCAGTCAAAAGGGTCATGTGCGTAATTTCCCTTCACTCGAATGAAATCTTTTCATTCAGTTGTGGAAAAGTTTACATGACGTTCTTTTCAGGGCTTATAGAGTTATATTTTTCACCATCAAACAGTATAGAAATAGAAGACATTCCAATTTTCCTAGAAAACTAAAGTTCAAGTTCAATTCAGAACATAACTCTTTCAGGCCTATATTTATGATTCATCGAATATTTTAAATTCCTCAAACCTTGTGGAAAGGTACTTTTTTATTTTCTTATCATTGAATTTAGAAACATATATCTTCATTCTTGCATGAGCATCATACAAGCTTTCCAAATTGTCTGGCAGAAAAGATATGTGCTTCACTTCCTAAATGTCACTAATTTAGGTTCATGTTGGTCATCCGTAGCTTGAAATTTTGCATTGTGGTTGTGGAACTGCTATATTCACAAGTAATCCTTTCTCTATTATGGCAGGAACCAGGCAAGGCTTCAGAAAAACCTAATGTACCTAGCTGCCATTGCTGATTCGCAGCCTCAACCTCATACCATGCATTCTCAAGTAAGCAGCACCATCGGAATATATAAGTTTTTTTATTTATTGCTGGCTGTTTGGCTCATAATTAACATGATAGCCAAAGGATTATCAACAAGTGGATGGAACCCGACCTTGACGGTTCTTGCAAATTAGTAACCTAAAATCTTATTGGATAACTTGCACTTCTTTAATTTGTTTTTCCTTGCATTTCCTTTCCACTGTTCTGTTACATTCTTGGATTTCATCCCTAAGTTTTTCCCATTGCTTATATTGAATTTTGGGTTAATTTCTCTTTAACCCCCTCGTGTTGGCTCGTGCAATTTATTGCCCTATCATTTGGAAACAATCACATAACCACCATGTGGCTTGTGGACTAAAGTGCACTATCAAATATTCCGTCCAAATTAATAACAAGTGTGAAACACGTGCTACGACATAAGGGAGTTATGTGCTCATTTCCTAATGTCGAGGGGTAAATCACATATGGAGTAAAGTAGAAGGGGTTAGCAAATTTTGTCTTCAATGAAATGACGAAAATATCTGTGGTTTGCACAATGAGGTTACTTGTGTACAATGGTATTTTAGACTTTTCTCTTAAGCTGTTAGCAGGCTTGACAGTGCACGTTAGTTTTACAGACCACACGGGGGTAATGTGATTATTTCTAAATGATAAGGGGTAAGTCACACATGGGCCAAACCACAAGGGGATAAAGTGAAATTTGCCCTTCAATTTTTTTGTTACCACTGGTTTAAAGCGTCCAACTTCTGGTTAGTTTCAAAGAAGGCTACTTGCTAGAAATTTGAATACCAGCATGCTAGAAACTTGCTTGTGAAAATTTCTGATCCATGTTTGTTCAATGCCTGCTAGTTCCCTTCCGGTGGCGTTATGCATCCAGGATCTCACTACCTTCAGCACCAGCAAGCTCAACAGATGCCTCCACAATCGCTCATGGCTGCAAGTTCCTCTATGCTCTACAGCCAACAGCAGTTTTTGGCACTGCAACAACAAGAAGCCTTGCACAGCCAGCTCGGCATGAAGTCTGGTGGAAGCAGTGGACTTCACATGCTGCAAAGTGAAGCTAATAGTGCCGGAAGTAAGCAAGATATTGGGTCTGCTGAAGGGCGAGGGGGGAGCTCAGGAGGCCATGGCAGTGAGGGAGGTGTGGCTCTCTACTTGAAGGCTGGTGAAGATGCTAAGGTGAGAATGATCAACCTAGCAATTTGTTTAACATTTGAAATTCTAGAAAAGATTAGTTTGGGAAAAAGTATTTAAAAGAATTGTGGAAAGACTAGCTTGCTTAGTTGACTTGTTATGTGATGCAAACTGTGAAGATTACCTTTCCGGGCACAGGTTGTGTGAAGGTTTTAGACAATGCATCTCATGGTAGTGTCTTCTGTAGTAAATCTGTATGTCCCAATAGGATTGCGTTCTGCATTATCTTTTATAGTTACTTTTTTCCTTGTGTTTTGTTTTAAAATTTTGGGTATGGGTTTATCAGTACTTGAATGAGTGGGCCTCATTTGACAACATCACTTTTTAGCCTAAAAGTCAAGAAGTCACTAAAAAAATCAAAAAACTAACAACTTGTACCAAAAAGTCAAAGATTTCATTTTTTCTCTACTTTTTACACATCTTTTCGTAAAAAATCAAAAAATCATCTCAAACATGTTAGTTTTTTTTTTTTTTTTACCTCATATTTTAGTTAAAAAGTCAAAAAAATTACTAAAATAGTCTATTCTCAAACCAGGCCAAGTGTGGTGCACCTAACTACTGTGGTTTTTGGAGTTTCCCTGTATTTTTTGTTGATTTATAGCTAATGAACACCTTTTTGTGCTATGATGGAAATTGCATTATATGAAGCAGTTAATTGGATTCTCACTGTGGTCAGATATTCAGTGTGAATTGGACAAATGTGATTCTGTGTTCATCTTTTATTGAAGCGAGATGGTTGACGATACCATTCTTTTTCCAATGCATTTTTTGACAAGTTTTTTGCTACATGTTTCTGATTTAAAGGTCAAAATTTATTTTCAAAATGATACATTTGCTCGGTTTATGTGTGAATCGGTGTTTATGAAAAGCATAGAGGGATTGGGTATGAAGGCCAATGCCACCCACACCCTGTTAGTCAAAAACTGGCTGGGGTTTTGATTTCGACCCATTTCTTCCAATGTAGGAGGAAGAAGTTAGGGTTGACAGTTTTTTTAATGAGATGGAAGCAATTTTCTTATACCTGTTATCTATGCCTTGCTTTCGTGCACATTGCCTTCATTTGAGATGAGGATTGACTTTTTGACTTTTTGATTTTTTTGATTATTTTAGGCCGAGTTTTTTTGATTTTTTGTGAGAGAAAAAATGAAATGATTATGATTTATATGTGATGTTTTATCTTATTAGATTAAAAAGCTTATTTTATTTTTTTGTGGCTATTTTAATCCAAATTCTATATGCCAAACAAATGCACATTGTACAAGAATGGTACATCAGCCACCAAGAATTCCATACCTAGAAAACCTTGGACTCTATTTTCACCACGCATGTTATTATCATATTTGAATTTTGTCATGAATGATTTACACATCAACGCCCATGAAATGAATGGTTCGGATCATTAAGGTAGGACCACCTGTGATAAATCTTGAAATCACATCAGTTCAATCCCTTATGAGTGTCATTATAAGATCTGTTTATTTCAGTATCTGTTTCAAAATTTGGAAAATTACAACCTCCCAAAAATAATTACAGATTCATAAAAAAATTAGACACTTCAATTATTAAAGCTCATAAATTTTATCACTGATTTGAAAAAAAAATTTCAAATCCACGCTGAATTGATATTTCCCTATTATAATACTAATATAACAAATATACAAATCTAAACAACTGACTGCATTAATTAAGAGTGTTGCTATTAGAACTCCATAAATTATTTTGGACTCTTAATTTTTAACTTTTTTTTATTACAATAATAAGCTCAAATAAAATTACTACAAAAGATATTATTAATTTTGGGACACCCTATCTCACAATTAAACCTAAACACCCATTATATCATGAATAGGGTTTATAAGAGCACCTACTTCCATCACTCCCCATCTATCTTTCTCAAATCTCACCTTCAAAACCTACCCATCTTCAAAACCTTGAAAACGTTTTGGCGGCAATATTCCGACAGTAATAGTGGTAACCATTTGATTACCTATACTTCTCCTACAATGACAATAAGTAAAAGTTTAAGAATAATTTTGACGGCATATTTAGATTAAAGTCATATTGAAAATGCTGAAATGATTTTTATCAATTAAATATGAAATAAGGAGCAATGACAGAAGCAAACCTCATATTTTGTTGCCTCAGAAATAAACCCTAGTTCATACAGCGATATTATCAATCTGCATCACATTTATTTATTTAATCTTATTATTCACTGATCCATGAGTTTTCTAGGCTCATTTCCAGGCAAGGAATTGTTAAAAAAAACATTTCAATTCGCTTCTAAATTGCATGTACTAAAAATTCACAAGAGGTCAACAAATTCTCTTTTAAAAAAGATTAAAATAAATAAATAAATAAGTTTTGATTTTGAATGACAATAACAACATGAAGAAACTGTCAAATGCTAGACCAAGTCTTGGAAAAGAAAAGAAGAAAAAAAAATCCACAAAATAGCAGATGAGAAAAACCACCACAAAATCCAAATTTACTAGAACTTATTTTTTTTTGGGAGTGTGTATTCAATGAGTGAAATGTTTAAAGATAATTTTGGTATTATTTGGAGGGAAAATGAAATTTCAAAAGTTTCAAAATTTATAAGTGGGGGTCCAAAGAAATTGGGGGTCCAAAATAATTCAAGAGTGCTAGTAGCACCACTCTTAATTAATAGTAACACAACTAAATGAAAGATATATATTACTAATACTGAATGATGAATGTGATAAAACAATCTTGGTTTTTTTCCTGTACTCATTTTATAAGATGAAATTACATGAGTAAGTGGCTTCTTTTTTTTCTTTTTTTCTTTTTTGATTGGATATGAGTGAGTATGATGAAGTTGTGAGTTCATAATTAAGTTAATTTAATAAAGAACTATAAGGTTGTGTTTGTTTTATGAATTTGATGAGAGATTTGAAAAGGAAAAGGGAGAGAAAAAAGATGTGTGAAATGTAGGTATTATATTTTATTCGCATTCCACCTATCTTTTTCCTTTTCCTCTTTAATTCATGAACCAAAAACAGTCTAAGAGAATGTGGATCTGGTAATATCATTTTGAAACCAATTACTTTCTTGATTTGTCATGCATACGATGAGATCGTGGCGAGAATGGTAGTATGAAAATTACAAGAGTAATTTTTGTTATTTTAAATAAGTTACACTCCACTATCAATTTGACGTGTATTTAATTGTATGGTTAGATTATTTAAATTTTAAAATGACGTTTTATCTATTAAATTAGCAATTATTTGTTAATATTGTCAGTTTTCTATTTTCAACAGTTTTCTATTTTCAAAAAATAAGAAACCAGTTCTTGTTTCTTTTTATAAAGAACAAAAACAAAAAATTTGTTTGTTATACAAAAATATTTTGAAAACAAATAAAAATATGATAAATTACAAATACACCTCTTAGTGTTTTATTTAAAATATAGATTGTCCCTTATTGTTATGGAAGTTTAAATACTCTATTGTAATAATTTTTTATTTAGCATAATTGACAAAAAAATAAAATTCCTAACTACTTTCGTATATAATAATAAAATTACTAGAAATATTAATTAAAATATTTCTGACATCTTTAAAAATTATTAATTAATTTAATGATTTATTAATAAAAGTGATCATTTGTTATGCCATTAGAAATTTGAAGGGGTAAAATATAATTTTTAAAACTATAGGAATAATCTATATTTCAAGTAAACCTCAAATGGTATATTTGTAATTTATCCAAAATAAAAATAGAACAACACATTCGATGAGTTGTCAAAGATGGTGGCCGATAGTAGTAGGTGAACAGATATGGTGACAAACGATGGGGTGGCTGTTGGAGTTGGTGGATGGATGCCACTAAAAGTCACGGGATTGCCGAAAGGAAGTCAAAAGGTGGCCAAAGGTCACAACGGTGACCAATTGGCTAGAGCTTGTCGACATTGGCTAACTGACCACCGGTGGCGGGTAGTGGTAGCTAGTGGTGGTAATGAGTGGTGGACGAAAGAAGAGAAAATGAAAACTTACTTGTTAACATTTTCAATTTTCAATTTTTAGTTTACAAAAAATAAGAAACAAGTTTTCGTTTATTTTTGTAAAAAAACAAAGCGTAAATTACACTAACACCTCTTGAGGTTTATATTTATTATAGTTTCCTCCATCACATTTTTGAAATTACATCTCCCCTCTTGAGATTTAAAGTTTCATTACAGATTCCCCCCTTCAGCAATTTAATTTTTTTTTAAATACCAATTTTACCGTCATTGGGTAAATCATATTGACACCCCTCACATTTTAGAAATTACAATCTTCTCCCTAAAGTTTAAAGCAGTATTACCAATTGTCCCCTTAGTTAGTATTAGTTTGAAAAAAAATCATTGAAAAAAAAAATTAATTGAAAAAAAAATTTGTTAGTAAAGTTTTTAAATTTCTGTTTAAAAACCAACGTGTGGGGATATATTTTTTGAGTACCAACACGTGGCCAAGGTGACGCCGACGTGTCAACCGAGGTGCCATGTAACGCCCCCAAAATAATAACAGAAAACCCATCCAATTACACATACATTGATACAAAGGATAAACATCTTTATAGGTTAATCAACAGAATTAAATGCCCCATGGGCTTACATCTTTCCAAGCTAGCACTTGGTTACTAACAGAAGAGTACTAACTCAAATACATGAAAAGCCCTTGGCTTGAAATTACATGTAATTAAAACAAAATACAGTCAAAATCCCAGTCATCTGCCTGCCTCTAGCCTCTCAAGCAATATCCTTGGAGGTGGCATGCTCCTCAAGACCAAAATGATGTTCCCATATAGGTGAGCCACACCAAAGAGAAATATACTAAACCAACTATGAACAATGCCTAAAACATTAGCAATCAACAGATGGCCTACACTTATACATTCTGAGACAACACTTACATTCTTTTACCATTTCAAGACAACCCAGCTTAAGTACCAATTCACTTTCCATTTCTTTTCAACAAGAGTTTGAAAACGGCTCAAGATCCTCGCCAAAACCTTTTCGTTATATCACTAACACATAAACCACTTTCATTCTTTACTTATGACACACATGTTGGTGTTGTATCAACTTAACATAGAAACATTTTCTATACTTCACAATTGATAACGATATACATTTTAGTGCTATATCAAATCAATCCATACACTTCCGTACTTCCCAAAACAATAATGATATACATTTTAGTGCTATATCATATCGACAAACAACACTTCAACACATCTCCATGGAAAAGCATATGAGCTATTTCCAATATTTCTCCATGGACAAGCATATAAGCTACAAACAATATTTTCCATGGACAAGCATATGAGCTACATCCAATATTTTCCATGGACAAGCATATGAGCTACATCCAATATTTTTCCATGGACAAGTATATGAGCTACATCCAATATTTTTCAATGGCCTAGAGGTACATCCCCCATCTTCCCCTAGCCATCAGATTAACCGGTTTAGAGGTACATCCCCCATCTTCCCCTAAACCGTGGAGTACATCCCCTATCTCCTCCCATACACGAACACAAACAATGCATATAAACACATAACCACATACGCATTCAATCAATACATAAAATCAATGTATTCGATCCCTCGTCACACTCTATGACATTTCCACTCGATTAGGTTTAATTTGCCTAATCAGCATGCATTGTCTACAACAATCAACACTACCCTCCACCGGTAGCCAAAGCGCTTATTTCTAAACAGAAATAAATGCACAAATGGATAATATAACCATATTTCAATCAGTGAGTAATACACGATTCAACTACACCCTTTAACCCCGTGACATTCTCAATTTCCACATATTCAATCCAATTCCTCGTTCTCTTTAATTAATTATATACATTAATTAATTAAACCAATTAGGGCAAATTACCATAATTCACAAAACAACCCTAAGGCTCCATTTTCATTTACAATCCGTCATTTACTCCCTTTCCTATGCCAAACATGCATACAGGCTCATTTCTAAACAAAACCCCAACTTTTGTAAAATTGCACAAAAGGCCCCAAAGTTTCTCAAAAATTACGCAACAACCCCCAACATATCCAAATGCTAAAATTTAAAGACAAAGACCATAAGGAAGAGTAGGATATCCCTACCTCGAAATTCGAGCCCAAACGGAGATGAAGACCAAAACCCAAAGTGCTCCAAATCCCAACTTTTTCAGATTAAAACGAAGATCTCACCACCCTCTATCTTATTAACAAAGGACTTAGGTTAGATCCACACTAGAGAGAGATGAAATCCTAGAGAGAATATATGTTTAGAGAGAGAGGAGTCGGCTGCTAAGGTTCCAAAATGAAAGAAGAAGAAAAAGTGAAGTTCTCCCCGCTGCTTCATCGATATACACCAAAGCTCGCTCGGCGAAGACCGCCGCCGAGCGACTGCATATAGAAAACACTCATCACCGCCTCAAAAGCTCCCCTCGCGCGAGCCAATAAGTCTTCGCTCGAGCCAACCACCGACCCAGAAGCTCGCTCGAGCGAAGAAAAGCTCGCTCGAGCCAGCAATGCAAGCCTTCAGTTGCAATCGCATCTGACGACGCCGAAGCGACGGACATTTCGCCGGCGAAGAAACAAAGCTCAGTGTCGATGACGCGATCGCCGCTCGAGCGACGCCACCCTGGCTCGACCCACCAGACACAAGAAACCAGGCTCGCTCGAGCGAAGGAGCAAAATTCTGGGTACCAACACTTAGCTCCAAACACAACCAAGCCAAAACGAACCCGCCCAACATGTCCTATAACCCAAATACAAAGTCTAAAAGGACGCAACCAATGTTCAAACAACCTCTAACACCCACGGACATAAGTCCGAATCATCAGACACCAAGGGTAAACCCGGATCGCTATAACCTCCCACTTAAAGAATTTCGTCCTCAAATTAAGGTCACGCCAACACGAAGGCCAACTGTCTACCAACCCTCAATACAAAGAAATCAATCCTCAATCAAGTTCTATTCGCCCCTCACACTAGGAAAGGACTAAACGAGGACACATGCCCCAATGTAAGACAACACCTAAGATACTAAACTTCAACAAAACCCAATCTCTTCCGAGATAAACCACCAAAACAACCGACTAGCTCTCGGCTAAGTCACTACTCAACAACTCAACAACCACAATCTTGAATGGAACAATTAACATATCGGTTTGTCCGAGCACATAAAATTTCTCGGTTCAAAAAGCATTTTCAGAAAAATCACCAAACTTTGAAATTTATTAAAAAGTTTGAAATCTAGTTTTTGCACTTCCCATGCGAATTTCCAGAGTTTTGTAAACATTTTTCAAAAACATGATGCTGCTCACAACACAATCATTTTCATCTGATTTAGCCCATCAGACCCACTACTGGTTACCCCGTCCCTATTCAAGAGACAAATCACATATATATATATGCCACCACACGCATCTATAACATGCATTTCTACCACACATTTAACATATACGATGCTAAATACAACTACATTCTCATGGTATAACCCACAGTATGACCATAAACCACAATACCTATAATATGCACACCACATTAAAGATATAATATATACGCAAATGCCCATAATGGCTCCAGAGATTCCTCTCCCACCCCAGTGGCTTCGCTAACCCCACTGTGTTTTCACAACACCTCAACAAATGGAAAGGTCTAATCACATAGACCCAAAATCAACAACAATAGTAATGCACATACTATCACTACAGCGTCTTGAGACATCCTCTACGCCACGACTGCTAACCATATGCTAACCGGTGTTCAACACTTGACACTCCAAGCGAGTCACAATAAGGCCAATTCACAACACCCGTCATACTCACGGAATGACGCGATATTCCCAACAACACATTCACAGAGAGAGACTCCCCTAACACTAGAAGTCCCAACCACGTAACATCCCAACGGATAATAGCACACACCCTCGTGTCTCGCCACGCACAAGTAGGAACTAAACAAACCGAACTGATTCTGACTGAGTGCCTCAGTCACTCTTCACAACCTTACCACCTCACTTGTGTTACCACTATCAGACCTGGACGACGGACACCTACGTCCAACTCCTTTCTAAATACCACCCAGATACAACATACCGACCACTCATCATCATGCATCACACCGTGCAACACTCCCTCATTTAGAGGTCTCACCCTCCACCTCGAGAGTACAACCCTGACACCCAATCTCCGTGCCAAACCACACTAGCCAATGCTATCGCCCGACAACCACCATGGACCAACCAGCCTTAACATACGCCAACTCGGCTTTCACAACTTACCATTCTAACCTCTCGGAGGAGTACAAGTCCTCACCCCCCCCCCTCGTCATTAAGACACAACTGGGTCTGCCAATCCCACACCCCTGGGACTCTATTCACGGGTCACACCTCAACTACGGGTTATACACCCAATCGACCCTTCTAACAATACCTCCTGACTTGGTCAAAACTAAGGTACAAATCTATCACCCTCGATTCACATAAAGAACTTAGGAAACTCTTATTTCCCACTGCCCAACACATAGCACCAGCTACTCACCACATACCACTCCTAGCATAACAGCTACCATTGAATACAGGGACTAACATCCCCTCACTCAAAACAACCACAATAGTGCACCTACAACCTCGGTAATGCTAACCGCTACGAAAGTACTGATCTAACCCTGACAAAATCATAAATGGGTTACACACTTGGCAAGTGAAACAGCACTCGCCCCACCAGTACCTTGACTAACACACACTCCTCGGTGGTCCACAACTTTAGAAAACATGGCTCCTTAGCCCTTACTTTGCCCAAATCAGGTCTCTCGCATGAAAATGTATTAACTACTCACCTTTTCGGTCTCACCTCAACTTGTTACATCAAGAACACTCGTGAGCTATAACACGCTCACATGCATCCAGTCTAGGGAAATCAACAAACAGAGCATACATACATATAGTTAAACAAACGGTTCAAGTGTTTCAACATTCCCAAACACTTGGGTTATACAACAAACCTCCAACACACGGTTACACAACCGAACCCAAAGATTACAAAACGATAAACCACAGTTACATAAAACGGATCACCAAAAAGTAACCAATCCTCAGATATTACCACTATCGTCCCTCATCGACCGACAAAATTGGTCATCTCCAAACACAAGATAACCTATGAGTTTATAGGCCACGGACAGTACTACCAACGTGCCCCTCCGCCACACCGAGAACAACTATCAACCTCCCCTGGAACTTGAAACTCGACTCTCCCGAGGCCCTCGAATCGCTCGCTAGTCCTCAAAACGACATCGCTTCGCTTAGTCGAAGAAACCGAGCCCGACTAGGCCGCAAGGTCCCTAAAGAAGCCCGCCGGTACAAAAACGTTGAAGATGGCCCATTGCTACACACCCAACAAGTAAACGGCTCCAGTACGAGCTCGTTCAAAATCTGAGACGAAGGCTCCAACAATTGCCTCCCATCGACTCTCGCCGGCGTAAACCCTACCGATTAGACAATCTGATGGTACAACCATCGGTTGATCGCTAACCTTGCCCCCCTCCTCTGTGGGCAAACCGAAACCTTGTGGCCCCGCAGACCACATCTGAAACAAATAACACCCCTCTGCCTCTTCAAAGGCCTACCAATACCCCGAGTCACCGGAGTCGCCGAAATGGCTTCCTCCCCACTCTGCCCCATTGCTAACACCGCAGCCTCTACATGAGCAGCCGCCCCAACAAGCACGCTATAACTCCTATGCCAGGATCCCGCAATCCTCACCCGGATATCATCACACAACTTACTCTCAAACTCCGCACAACGCAACTCTTCCGTTTCGACCAACTCTGGAGCAAACCTCGACAGGTTAGCAAACCATCTCTCAAACTGCGCCAAAGGTGTAGTACCTTGGCGTAACGCCACAAATTGTTTCCGCAACTCTTCCCGAGCGGAAGGAGGGAAATCATAACTGTCTCGCCTAGGCATCCTAGTAAAAGATAACAAGGGTATTAGCACATTCATAAATGCGCCGAAACTAAACATTCGCGTCCTAATGCATGGACAAATGTAATTCACTCCACGTAAGCACATAAACATATAAGCACTTACGAATTTCATTCCCGGATAATGATAGTCCCGAGGCGTTACTAGAGTTCCAGTTAGAAACGTCATTGATCAGGTGCCTTTCCAACAGGACTCCCAGAAACCCAAGGATCCAATCAACATCCTAGAAACCAAATCCCATACCCAAATAGCCACATAAACATGTTATCATACAGACACATAACATTACATCTAAGTCTCTAACAAGCGAGACAAACCCATTGTGATCCTAATCACTTCCCACGTACCCAAAGTATTCAAACCCGGTACGCTCTGATACCAAGTTGTAACGCCCCCAAAATAATAACAGAAAACCCATCCAATTACACATACATTGATACAAAGGATAAACATCTTTATAGGTTAATCATCAATTAAACGCCCATGGGCTTACATCTTTCCAAGCTAGCACTTGGTTACTAATGTAAGAGTACTAACTCAAATACATGAAAAGCCCTTGGCTTGAAATTACATGTAATTAAAACAAAATACAGTCAAAATCCCACCATCCGCCTCTCTAGCCTCTCAAGCAATATCCTTGGAGGTGGCATGCTCCTCACTGAAAATGATGTTCTATATAGGGTGAGCCACACCCAGAGAAATACACTAAACCAACTATGAACAATGCCTAAAACATTAGCAATCAACAGATGGCCTACACTTATACATTCCGAGACAACACTTACATTCTTTTACCATTTCAAGACAACCCAAATTTTAAGTACCAATTCACTTTCCATTTCTTTTTCAACAAGAGTTTGAAAACCCGCTCAAGATATCTGGCCAAAACCTTTTCGCTATATCACTAACACATAAACCACTTTCATTCTTTACTTATGACACACATGTTGGTGTTGTATCAACTTAACATAGAAACATTTTCTATACTTCACAATTGATAACGATATACATTTTAGTGCTATATCAAATCAATCCATACACTTCCGTACTTCCCAAAACAATAATGATATACATTTTAGTGCTATATCATATCGACAAACAACACTTCAACACATCTCCATGGAAAAGCATATGAGCTATTTCCAATATTTCTCCATGGACAAGCATATAAGCTACAAACAATATTTTCCATGGACAAGCATATGAGCTACATCCAATATTTTCCATGGACAAGCATATGAGCTACATCCAATATTTTTCCATGGACAAGTATATGAGCTACATCCAATATTTTTCAATGGCCTAGAGGTACATCCCCCATCTTCCCCTAGCCATCAGATTAACCGGTTTAGAGGTACATCCCCCATCTTCCCCTAAACCGTGGAGTACATCCCCTATCTCTTCCCATACACGAACACAAACAATGCATATAAACACATAACCACATACGCATTCAATCAATACATAAAATCAATGTATTCGATCCCTCGTCACAATCTATTACATTTCCACTGATTAGGTTTAATTTGCCTAATCAAGATGCATTGTCTACAACAATCAACACTACCCTCCACTGTAGCCAAAGCGCTTATTTCTAAACAGAAATAAATGCACAAATGGATAATATAACCATATTTCAATCACGTGTGTAATACACGATTCAACTACACCCTTTAACCCCGTACATTCTCAATTTCCACATATTCAATCCAATTCCTCGTTCTCTTTAATTAATTATATACATTAATTAATTAAACCAATTAGGGCAAATTACCATAATTCACAAAACAACCCTAAGGCTCCATTTTCATTTACAATCCGTCATTTACTCCCTTTCCTATGCCAAACATGCATACAGGCTCATTTCTAAACAAAACCCCAACTTTTGTAAAATTGCACAAAAGGCCCCAAAGTTTCTCAAAAATTACGCAACAACCCCCAACATATCCAAATGCTAAAATTTAAAGACAAAGACCATAAGGAAGAGTAGGATATCCATACCTCAAAATTCGAGCCCAAACGGAGATGAAGACCAAAACCCAAAGTGCTCCAAATCCCAACTTTTTCAAATTAAAACGAAGATCTCACCACCCTCTATCTTATTAACAAAGGACTTAGGTTAGATCCACACTAGAGAGAGATGAAATCCTAGAGAGAATATATGTTTAGAGAGAGAGGGAGTCGGCTGCTAAGGTTCCAAAATGAAAGAAGAAGAAAAAGTGAAGTTCTCCCCGCCGCCATCGATATACACCAGCTCTCGCTGAAGGAAGACCCGTCGCCGAGCGACTGCATACGTAAAACACTCATCACCGCCTCAAAAGCTCCCCTCGCTCGAGCCAATAAGTCTTCGCTCGAGCCAACCACCGACCAGGCTCGCCGAGCGAAGAAAGCTTCGCCGAGCCAAAGAATGTAAGCCTTCGTTGCAATCGCAACTAGACGACGCCGAAGCGACGGATACTCGCCGAGCGAAGAAACAAAGCTCAGTTCGATGACGCAGCTGCCGCTCGAGCGACGCCACCCTGGCTCGACCCACCAGACACAAGAAACCACGCCGCCGGCGACCAACTCCTCGCTCGAGCGAAGGAGCAAAATTCTGGGTACCAACACTTAGCTCCAAACACAACCAAGCCAAAACGAACCCGCCCAACACGTCCTATAACCCAAATACAAAGTCTAAAAGGACGCAACCAATGTTCAAACAACCTCTAACACCCACGGACATAAGTCTGAATCACTGTACACCAAGGGGTAAACCCGGGATCGCTATATGCCACATGTCCTGGTCATGATGCCGAGGTTATCTCGGCTAGGCCGAGGTTATCTGCGAGGATACCGGAATCCGAGATAAGCGGATATGAGACAAGAGTCCTAGATTGGGAGAAGACTTCAGTTTGGGTAAAGATAAGACTCTTAGAGAGTTTATCCGAATCCCACTAGGAATTCCAGATTAGCAGTAATCTTAAGTCCATTAGGGCTAGGCTTCTATTGGGACTAGAATTGTATTGGCTATAAAAGAGAAGCACCCCCATGGGTCTAATGTATGCTTTTATGCTCAACCTTATGAGTTTAGCTATTGATTATCTATGAGAGATATACTGACTTGATTGTCGGAGTGCCCCCGGGTGGATGAACCACCACCGGAGTCTTCTCTTTCACAGGTGTCACCAAATGCCATCTATTCTCGCCAAAGGTTTCGACAATTTAAATACTAAGTTGGCAGTGTGGTCAGAAAATCACTCACACAATTTGGCGCCGTCTGTGGGAATGAAAGGAGAATAGATGGCCATCACCGTACAAGATCAACGTGTTGAAAACGACGAGTTTAGCGAAGATGGAGAGTCTGTCGACATAAACGGAATGAAGACCCTTCCAGAAGGGACGCGAAGATAGAAGGCATGAGCGCTCCCAAGGAGATGACATTCAAGTATAGAAGAACTCAGCTTAAGTGAGCAGATCCTGGATTTCAGGCCCCGGACCCCAGATCCCAAAAGACAAGATCTCGGCCTAAATAAGTAGGTCCAAGAAGAGAAGAGCTCAACCTGAGTGAGCAGATCCAAGATTCCAGAAGACATGATCTCGGCCTGGATGAATAGGTCCAAGAAGAGAAGAGCTCAACCTGAGTGAGCAGATCAAAGATTCTAGAAGACAAGATCTCGGCACTTAAGTCCGAGAAGAAAAATGGCTCGCCGATGTGTGGCCGAGGTAATGATGAATAACTTAGACTCATTATATGGCAGAGTCGAATCTTGCATATAATGGAGTTGAACTAAGTTGGAGTAACATAGACTTGCCATGTTGGCATAATCAAACTCAGGTTGAAACCAAGTAAGATCAACAGAGATATAAAGGCTAACAACCTCGGCTTGAAACCAACTTCAGCGAACAAGATCACATGCACAAGCTTAATGTGAACATAAGTCCACATTAGGGGGCAGAGAGTTATAAATGATGTTTAACACTTATTGAAATTTGTAGCAATTTACAAGTTGAAGTTAAACCGATGTTATGTTTAACACTTGTTGAAATTTGTAGCAATTTACAAGTTGAAGTTAAAACGAGATGATGTTTAACACTTGTTGAAATTTGTAGCAATTTACAAGTTGAAGTTAAACCGATGTTATGTTTAACACTTGTTGAAATTTGTAGCAATTTACAAGTCGAAGTTAAACCGAGATCATTGTTTAACACTTGTTGAAATTTATAGCAATTTACAAGTTGAAGTTAAACCGAGATCATTGTTTCACACTTGTTGAAATTTATGGACAAGTTACAAGTTGAAGTTAAACTGAGATCATTGTTTAACACTTGTTGAAACTTGAGAAAAGTTTACAAGTTAAAGTTAAACCGAGATTATGTATGACAGCTCATACGCGTGAATGGGTTCTTGGAATTCTTGTTCTTTAAAGAGACATGTCGGTCTTAACGATGATCTCGGCTGCGATACTTTAAGCCGACGTACTGGAAAGTACCAATATAGGTTCCATCACCTCAGAATGCCGAGGTAATAGAACCTAGGGGGCAGTTGTGGGGATATATTTTCTGAGCACCAACACGTGGCTAATGTGAAGCCGACGTGTTAGCCGAGGTGCCGCATGTCCTGGTCATGATGCCGAGGTTATCTCGGCTAGGTCGAGGTTATCTACGAGAATACCGGAATCCGAGATAAGCGGATATGGAACAAGAGTCCTAGATTGGGAGAAAACTTCAGTTTCGGTAAAGATAAGACTCTTAGAGAGTTTATCCTAATCCCACTAGGAGTCCCAGATTAGCAGTAATCCTAAGTCTATTAGGGCTAGGCTCCTATTGGGACTAGGATTGTATTGGCTATAAAAGAGAGGCATCCCCATGGGCCTAATGTATGCTTTTATGCTCAAGCTTATGAGTTTAGCTATTGATTATCTATGAGATATACTGACTTGATCGTCGGAGTGCCCCTGGGTGAACGAACCACCATCAGAGTCTTCTCTTTCAAGTGTGTCACCAGTGCCATCTATTCTCGCCAAGGTTTCCAAACTAAATACTGAGTTCACAATGTGGTCAGAAAATCACTCACACACAACGTAAACTCATTTTTTGAATTTATGTTTTTTTCTTCAAATTTACAAACTGAGACAACTATTTATAAACCAAAAAAATTATCAAATAAGTTTTTATGACAGTTTTTAAAATTTTTGTAAATCTAAATTGAAAATTGAAAACGAAATGATTATCAAACAAGCCTAATGGTAAAAATATCATAAAATTAACAAATAATTAAATAAGTTACCAACGTAAGAAATAACTTATCAAAAGATTCTTAGGTTACGTATAGTTTGATTTTTAGAAAAAAAAATTTAAAATTTAAAATTAATTTGGTTAAGAAATAAAAAAGAAAAAAAGAAAAAATATTATGTGTTTGGTGGTACATAGCCTAAGAATATTAAATTCTTAGGCTATGGATGATTTGATAATTATTTTTTATTTTTTGTTTCTTAACCAAATTAATTTTTAATTTTGAATTTTTTTTTCTAAAAATCAAATCATGCATAGCCTAAAAATCTTTTGATTAGTCATTTTTTACGTCGGTAACTTATTTAATTATTTGTTAATTTTATGACATTTTTACCATCAAGCCTGTTTGGTAACCATTTCACTTTTATTTTTCAATTTACATTTACAAAAATTTAAAAAACTATCATAAAAACTTGTTTGATAATTTTTTTGGTTTACAAAAGGTTGTCTCAATTTGTAAATTTGAGGAAAAAACGTAAATTCAAAAAATGAGTTTACGTTGGTTTTTAAACAGAAATTTAAAAACTTTATTAACAACTTTTTTTCAATTAATTTTTTTTTAAAATAATTTTTTTTTCCAATTAATGTTTTTTCAATGATTTTTTTTTTCCAACTAATACTAACCGATCGGGCAATTGGTAATGCTACTTTAAACATTAGGGAGGGGATTGTAATTTCTAAAATGTGAGGGGTGCCAATATTATTTACCCAATAAGGGAAAAATTGGTATTTAAAAAAATTAAATTGCTGAAGGGGAGAATCTGTAATGAAATTTTAAATCTCAAGGGGGAGATGTAATTTTCAAAAGGTGAGGGGAGAATTGTAATAAACATAAATCTCAGGGGGTGTTAGTGTAATTTATCCAAAAACAAAAACAGAAAACTTGTTTGGTGTACAAAAATATTTTGAAAACAGACAGATATGGTGAGTAAACAGACAGATATTTGATGAGTTGCCAAATTTAGTGGCCGGAGATGGAAGATAGACAGATATGGTGACCGGTAATAGTGGAAAGCCGAAGGTGTCCATCAAAGTTAGTAGTTGGATGTCAGAGAAGGCCGAAAGGATGCCAAAATGTGGCTAAGATCACAACGATGACTGCTCACTCCGTTGGAGAGTCATTGAAGGTTGGCCGGAGCTTGCCACCAGCCAACGGCGGCCGATGGTGATAGCAGCTAAAGATTGTGGGTGAGAGGAGAAAATGAAAACTTATTTTAAAAACAAAGAAAACAATTTTTTTGTGCTTTCAAATTTTTTGAAAACTTTGAAATCAATTTCATTTTTTTGAAAACAAAAACAATATGTCAAATAAGTTTTCATTTTCAATTTTAAAAAAAAATGAAAATAAAAACAAAAAATAAGGAATAAAAACCTTAACAAACGAACCCTTAATTTCTAAAAGTTAAGAAAATATTTGAGATGATCTAAATAAATATATTTTTTTACTTTTTACGAAAAGATGTACAGAAAAGTAGGGAGGTTATATGACCCAAAAAAGATAAAAAAAAATGTGGTTGTTTGAGATGTGCTATATAAGTGCACTTTTTTATTTTTTAATTAAAATAATAGAAAAAAATATATGTATGTTTGAAATAATTTTTTAATTTTTTACGAAAAGATGTATAATAAAATTAAAAGGACCATTATATCTTCGTTGACTTTTTTACTTTTTAATTTTTTGACTTTTGGACAAAGGACAAAATAATAATTTTGCCTTCTAAACTTTCCCTACAAACTAGGGGTGCAACTCGGGCGCGTTCGGTCGGGTTGAAAGGTTGTCCAAGCCCAGCTCAAGTTGTGCTGAGACCTGCCCAAGCCCGAATTGTAACCCGATGTTGTTTGCCCAAACCCGACCTAAGTTAAACCCGAGTTGCCCGAATTACCCGAGTTGTAAATGAATTTTTTTTTTTTTTTACAGCTACATTATTAAATTATTAAAATTTGACTCAATTTACAATTTTTTTTTTATCTATAGAAAATCATTAATACCATCAAAATAAATAATTTATATAATGTAAAAGAGATGCCACTATAGTAGTCCTTATAATTTATGAGTGAAAATAAAAAGAAAAAAGATTTTATGTTATTTGTATATATAATATATATTCAATATGATTTAATAATATATATTGCTTCAATGTCATGTAATGGCTAATAATTTATATGTATATTTAATATTTTTATATATCTATATATATATAATTCGGGTTTCGGGTTGCTCGGTTTGTTTGACGTCTTTGCCCAAGCCTGCCCAAATTTAATTCGGGCTTCTGAATTTTTGCCCAAGCCCGTACCGAATTTGAAAATATTTTGTCCAAACCCTAAAAAAATTCGGACTGGACTCGGGTTGCTCGGGTTGAGCCCGCCCAAATTGCATCCCTACTACAAACTTTCCCAAATAGTATAGATTTTTAAACTTTTTAAATAATTTTTGACTTTTTAATTTTTGTAAGTTATCGCAAACCAACAAACTTAAATATTAAGAAGTTTTAGAGACTAAACAAATAAAATTAATATTTTAATAGAAAAACAAGAAGCGAAATTAAATAAATAAATAAAATACCTCTACTGTTTCAGACACAAAAAGCCTACACGTTGGAAGCCACTAATCTCCGATAATTTGGCGGGAGTTTTGCAGAGACTACAAATCACACACACGCAGACGCACACGCAGAAAGAAGCTTTCTCTGTTCATATATGTAGAGAGAGAGAGAGAGAGAGAGAGAGAGAGAGAGAGAGAAGTAGCTGAATTTGATGGCTTCTTGAACGATGTCAGTCCCACAAACCAAACGACACGAAGTCGATGGAGAGACAATTCAGGAGAAACAAAATCGATTCACATTCAACTCACTAACCTCTCCAATCTTCTTTTCCTTCACATCTCCTCTCAATTCATACTATTTTCCCCCCAATTCTCTTGCAAAATTCCTTTTCCCACCATTTTCCTGCAACACACTGTGCCTTTACTTTTCCTTCACTTGTAATTTCTTCACAATTTGGCCCACAACCCTCTGTGTTTTGGGACGCTTGCTTTTATACTGGATTCAATTGGGTTGGAATGGACCACGTCGATATATAAAATTGGGTCTTCTTTCATTTTTGGCTGAGGTTTGGATTGGAGCTCAAAATGGTATGTCAACAATGCATTGATTTCCCCAATTTTCATTCGATGTTTGTTGTAGCTTACACTTTCTTAGTTCTTTCTTGAGATCGTGAGCCTAAAATGGGTTGAATCATGACAATGATTAATTTTTTTGGTTCTAGATCTCTAAAATTTTGCATATATTGTTTTTGTTGCATTTCAATCTTGTCTCAGTTAAGAATTTAATCTATGTCATAGTATTCTTAAGATTTATGGGAGTTCAGGAGACATTTGTTAGCATAAATCCTTTGCATATTGAAATTCTTGATTGTACATAGCACCAAAATAAAAGAATTGTCACTTGTGGTAAATCTCTTGCAGAGAAAGGAAGATTAATTTAGTTTTGTGATTCCTAGTGAAAGTTGGGCCTTGGTGATTCAAAGAAATGTAATCAAAATTTGCTTGAAATGTTGATTTTGGTGGCTATCATACTTGGAAGTAGCAACAACATAAGCACTGAACACATCTCTACATACTTTTGTTGGCTTTTTGGCTTTCGAAGGGTATTTCTGTAAATGCGAGTGTGCCAGCAAGGATCAATCAGTCCTTACAGAAATTATAATTGCCAACCAATTATCAGACGATTGTGTTTTAGTTCTTTCAGCCTCAATGAAGAGAACTTTTACTGGTGACTTGACTTAGGAGAAATTAAGCAAAATAACAATTAAATGACGAACAATTGAAGTATTTCATTAAAATGAACACTTACAATGATCCAAACTCAGTCTCGAAGAGGTTTACAGTAATGATCTACTTGAAACTACTCCTATGAACGAAGTGCAGTGCAGGAATTTAAAGTGCAAGAATTTAAAGAACAAGTATTTAAAGTGTAGGAATTTAAAGACTGGAAATGTAAAACTCGAAAAGAAAATATGAAGTAAATGACTGGTTTGTTGGATCTGAGTCTGGGAGTTTTTTCTGGGCGCTTCCCTGCTATTTATACTCGTCAAGGATGACCTTCGAACTGCACTTCAAACCATCGAACTGCTCCTCCATGATCGTTGATCATGTTGCCTTATAAGTAGCCCCACTACGCCATCACTTACAGTTAGGCTTCCCTCCTATATTTGAATTTGAATGTGAGCAACCATTGAAGCTGATTAAGGCCGAAATGTATATCATTGAGGCCGTTAATTAGAATCTCTTAACTTCACTTGCTGGTCAAACCGTGTATTTTATGTGTGTTGAATGTCAATCAGGTTATACATCGTTGGAGCATAAAATGGGCAAAAAGACAAAATTTGGACAGAGTTGAATTTTTTTGGAAAAGTCAAACTGAGGTTTTAAACTTGTTTGGAAGTGAGTAGAAGTATAAAAAGAAAAGGAAAAGGCTTTTTTAGGGTTCTGAAGTTTTTTGATCTAAAGAGAGGGGCTAGGATTTGGAAGGGAGAAGAACTAAAAAGCTTCAAGGATGTCTCTAATGGTGGTGTCTTCTCCATCTACCTCTTCCCACTCCTCCATGAGTGGCTAGTCTTCCTTTTCTAGGGTTTTGAAGAAACCCTAGCCATGTAATAGGGTTTTTCTTTTTGATTTTATATTATGTAAAGGTTTGAACCATTGTATGGTGTTTTAGAAATTCTTTATATATAATTTTCATTATTCTTTCGAATATTTGACTTTCTGTGATTGTTAAATATTATCCATACAATTGTTTTCTTTTCCTTCACATTCAAAGTATAGGACGAACCATGCTACGAGGAACGAGTCGTATCACTACCTTAGTTTAGAGTGAACGATTCGTGTTACTTGAGATGGTTCGTGCTCGTACATTGAATGTGATAATCTTCTTGTCAAATGCCTCGAACTTGTAGTTGCGAAACATTAATCCGTTCAAACCATAGCATAATTGATTTCAATTGGAAACCCTAATTATGTGGTTAGTGGTGAATTCTCTACCCTAGGATTTTTCCCCAATTCAGTAAACCCAATTTCAATTATTTTTGATAATTTAATTCCTTAGTTTAATTTATTCGTTATTAAATTAGATTATAAACAACCAATCTTTTTATCAAAATTAATTTAGGAATTTAATAATTAAATTAGTTTAATTTCACAAAAGTCCTTGTGGATCGATATCTGGACTTGCCATTATTCTAATTGAATTTGGTATAGTTTATTATTTATTTTTGGTGTGTTCAACGTATCATCAAATTTTGGCGCCGTTGCCGGGGACTTCTAGCGAAATTAGTTAATTTAAAGTTATATTCTTATTTTAATTTTTAGTTTAGGATTTTATGCTTTTGGTGTTGCTAAGTGTGCAGAGCGTTTGAAATTAGAGCTATCATTGAAGTGCAAGCGGAGCGCAGCCGAGCTAAAAAAAAAAAAAAAAACGCAGCACTAAAGTGAGTAAACAGAAGCAAACACTCACAAGCAAAGCACCAAAGTGCTAAAACAAAAGCCAAAGCTCAATTGGGGATTGGAGACAACGTCTACCCATCAAGCATCCGCAAGAGGAGTAAAGCGTTTTCGTTAAACTGCTGTGAGTATTTCTTTCTTTGGTATTTTGCTTTCGTAACTTAGTGCACCGAGTCGAACTTATTGTGTGTTTGGGTAGTGTATGCACGGGCATCGTTCTTGTCGCCCTGAATTATGGAGTTTGGACCTTGAACTAGAAAGGACCCTTAGGAGACTTAGGGCCTCTGCCCGTGTTCCTAGGCTTGAATTTTCATATCCATACATTGAGCCATTAGAGATGGCAGATCCTAATGTCTCGAATGTGCCTAATCGGACCCTTAAGGATTACTTTACACCCACCGCATATACATCACCATCATGCATCCAATTGCCCAACACCACTGCTGCTCATTATGAGATTAAGTCCAGCACCATACAAATGCTCCCATCATTCCATGGACTAACTCATGATGACCCTTATAAGCATTTGAATGAATTTCTGGAAATTTGCTCGACAGTGAGAATCCAGAATTTCACAAATGAGGCCTTAATGTTGCGATTGTTTCCATTCTCGTTAAAGGATAAAGCCAAACACTGGCTAAATTCTTTACCTGCTAATTTAATCACAACTTGGGACCAATTACAGCAACGGTTCTTGGAGAAGTACTTTCCCATAGGCAAAACCAACCAACTTAGGTGAGCCATCACAAACTTTGCTCAAATGGATGGCGAGCAATTCCATGAGACTTGGGAAAGACTTAGAGACCTTCTCCAACAGTGTCCCTACCACCAAGTGCCTGATTGGCAACTTGTTCAAACATTCTATTATGGCTTAACTGAGCCACACCGCCAAATGGTGGATTCGTTCTGTGGTGGGACATTTATGTCTAAAAATGATGCCGAGGCATGGCAATTGTTTGAGAACTTAAGTGATAATTCCCTTCACCATGCCTCCGCAGCCCGGCAAGTCCGGCAACCCGTAGTTGGAGCCCCGAAAAGAGGGGGCATTTATGAGGTCAGGCAAAACTTAGAGTTAGCCCAACAAGTAGAGGCATTGTCTCGCAAGATGGACCAATTATTAGCTGCGGGACATGCCCCTACCCGGCAAGATCAGCCTCAATTTCACGAGGCATGTGTTATTTGTGTGAGCCCTGCTCATGACTTGAGTGAGTGCCCTTCGGCATCACAATTTCCGGAGTTAGTCCAAGAGCATGTGAATGCGGCTCAAGAATTCTCCAACCTGGGTAATGATCCATACTCCAACACATATAATCCGGGATGGAGAAATCACCCTAATTTCTCATGGAGACCCCCTTCACAAGGCACTTCTTACAATCCTCCACCACCAAGGCAGAATTTCAATAATTTTGCCAACCAATCATCCTACCAACCACCGCAACCTTATCGACCCCCACAACCGTACCGACAACCACAACCCCCGCCTGTTCCTCAGGGCAACTCCGCCTTTGAGACTCAGGTGTTGGAAGTTCTCTCAGAACTTAAGGGGTTAGCACCGATAGTTCACTCCCACACTCACTCTATTGCTAAGATAGAGACTCAATTGGGTCAAATGGCTAACCACATGAATCGGAGAGATGAGGGAAAATTACTAAGTCAAACTATGGCCAACCCTAAGGGACAATACGGGGCAGAGAGTTCGGGTAGGAATGGTAAGCAACATGAGCAAGTGCAGGCGGTGTTTGCTTTGAGAAGTGGTAGGGAATTAGAGCCTCAGTCAGTTGCGTCTGATGCAACTAGAGTTAGGAAGGGTGACCACGGGGGTACACCTAATGAGAGCAAGGGTGAGGAGAAAACACTTAAGAGGGATAACTTAGTCCCTAGCACTCCATATGTGCCTAAGGCACCATTTCCCCAATGCCTTGATACACCGTCCCCTTTAATAAGAAGGCGACATCTATAGAGGCAATGATGGATGTTTTTAAACAAGTAAAAATCAACCTCCCCCTGTTGGAGGCGATTAAGCAAGTACCATCATATGCCAAATTTCTAAAGGACCTCTGTACGCAAAAGCGTAAATCTAGGACGCATGTGTCCTAAAAGGTCCTACTCACGGAGCAAGTAAGCTCCATCTTGTTGAATGACACACCTCCTAAGCTTAAGGACTCGGGTGCCCCAACCATTGCATGCATTATAGGGGACCATTTCATTGATAGGGCCTTATTAGATTTAGGGGTGAGTGTCAATTTGTTGCCGTACTCTGTGTACGAGAAATTTGGGTTTGGCGAGTTGAAGCCCACTACTATTACTCTTCAATTGGCTGACCGGTCCCTCAGAGTGCCCCGTGGCATGATTGAGGATGTGCTAGTTAAGGTTGATAGGTTCTACTTCCCTGTTGACTTTTTGGTGTTAGATATGGAACTGGTAGCCAATTCTAAGAAACAAATCCCGGTGATCTTAGGTCGACCTTTCTTGGCTACGGCCAATGCATGCATCAATTGTCAGACCGGGGTTATGGAAGTTTCATTTGGCAACATGCAAGTGAAACTTAATATTTTCCAAGCATCCCAACAACCTCATGAGAGAGAGAAGTGCTTATTAGTGGATGTTGTGGATGAGATTGTGGAGGAGGTTTTGCCCTCCATTCTTGTAGAGGACCCTTTAGAGGCTTGTCTAGCTCATTTTGCGATTGAAAATTTTGATATTGATGGGTCAGTTGAGGAGGTATTAAAATTGTCGGATGCGGGTATTATATACCCCATCTCGGATAGCAAGTGGGTAAGTCCCACACAAGTGGTGCCTAAGAAATCGGGCATCACCGTTGTTGAGAATGAGGGAGGAGAGTTAGTCCCCACACGAACCACTACTGGGTGGCGAGTGTGCATTGATTATAGGAGACTAAATTCCTCGACTAGGAAGGATCATTTTCCTTTACCCAGGGGTTTGATGGACCTATTTTATTATGCTTGATAGATTGATTCCTTATTTTTTTTATTATTTTATTTTATTTTCTTTCCCTTCTATGTTATTCTATTTTTCGTTATTCTCGTCGTGTTTTATTAGCGTCTAGGAGACTTTAAATCCTCTAAAGGTGTAATTCCTTTGGTGTTTGCCGTGCCCAAACGGCATCTGATGGTCTGGTATAGCCACCTAACTATGTTTGTAGTGAGTTCTTAGGAGACCAACTGAGACGGTGGAAACTAGAGTTCGAATGGCAAAGCCTAGAACACAAAGGTTTGAGATTTCCGAAACTAGAGTCTGGTTTAAATACCCAGGGGTGTGGAGATTGCTTCAAAACAACCTCGGCTTGAACTCTGTATGGCAGCCCCATAGGTTGAGGTAGCTTTATGCGCCTCGATTCTGGATACCGAATCAACCTAGTCTGTCACCCTGTTGGAGAATAGGGAAAGTTACAAACACAGTTAGGGAGAAAAGTAGTACCCGTGGTTTTCGCATGAAGATTATATCTTTAGTGGGCATTCTGTTATGTTCTTATGTGCTTTATTTATTTCGGATGTCAATTGAAGGTAGAAATGGTTTAGTATATTTGGGTTGTACTAGCCCGAAGGCTATAAACTACGCTGGGTTTTATTACCTGGGGGATTCTGAAGTGGCAACTTTATGCCATAACTCTGGTGCTTTTTGTTAGGTGCTGAGAGTGAGTTAGTTAAAAAAAAAAAAAAAAAACTTTCTTTCATGTTTATTTTTTGTGTTTTAAATAAATAAAAAAAAAGTTATACTTGTTCAATTTAAAAAAAAAAGAAAGTTATTGTTATACATATTCAATTGTAAACAAATACAAATTTAAAATATTAAAAAAAAAAAAAATTGACTTTGAACATTGGCCCCTGCTTTAAAAGCAGGTGCGGGCCGTTGTGCATGAACCAAGCCGCACGTGCGGCTTGGTCCCGCACGTGCGGGACGCCGAAATTTAAAAAAAAAAAAAAAATTATTGCGCAGGGGACAAAATCGCCGCACGTGTGCCATTGACCCCGCACGTGCGGGAAAGTTGGGAGTTTTCATGTCTGCACTCTGCTTTAAAAGCAAGTGCGTGGCCAGTGCGCAAAGGTGCAGAAAAATTAAAAAAAAAAAAAAAAAAAAACTCTTCGCAAGGGATGAAAAGTTTGGTGAATGGCGCCACAATACTTAAGTTTGTTTGGTTTTGCTTTATGTTTTTTTATTATTTATTTTTTCCTTTTAATTTATTTAAGTAAATAAATTTTAAATAAATACATAAATAAATTTTAAAAATAAATAAATAAATATAGAATTATTTTATTTATAATTTTTTTATTTATGTATTAAAAAAAATCGAATTTTATTTCTTTATTTTTTTAATTTTTAATTTTCTATTTTCTCTTTTTAAAAAAAAAATCCTAATTTATTTTTTTTATTTATTTGCTATATTTGTTTAGTTTAAATTGTTTCGTTACTGATTCTCATTCGTTTCATTAGTTTGTGGACTGTTTTCTTTTTTATTTTAATTTTTAATTTTATTTGTTTAGTTAGGGATGTTATTTTTCTTTTTTCTATTCTATGATGTAATTGTTCCTTTAATTATTAAGTAGTTTAGTTTTTATTTTATTTTATTTTCTTCTCTTCTATAAATTTGAAAAAAAAAATTTAGTTTAGATTATTTTATTCTATACTTTAGTCTCCTTTCTAGTTTAGTTATTTTAGTTTAGCTTAGTTTATTTTATAGTTTACCTAATTTAATTTAAGGTCATTTTTCTTTATTTATTTAATTATTTTCGTTTTTATTTACAAAAAAAAAAAAAAAAAAAGAAGAAAAAAGTGTGAAGTGTGTATATGTTACTCTCTGTCTACCTAGATGTGCACCTATAATTCTGGTAATATTCTCTCATTTCTCTTTACTTTTCCATTGAGGACAATGTCATATTCAAGTTGGGGGATGAGAGTTATATTTTCTTTTGTGCATTTCTATTTAGCTCTAGCTCATAATTCATGCTTATACCTGTTTCACTTGATTGCATTACTTCACTTGATGTGACTTTTTGCTAGTAGGGTGATGATATTTGCATATGTTTATTGAATAGCATAGTAGACTTGTATGAAAAGGGTTTATTGGGTAGATACTTGCATGCGATGTTTGCACGAGGAGAGTTGTCTGTGTTTGTGATTTTAGTACACTTGTCATGAGTATGCCTTAATTCACATGAACACACTATCATAGCGGTGATCTTTTTATTATAATCCCTGGTGTACATCATTGATAATAGCTAGAGTTGCAGAAAAAATAAATGAGGAGCCAAGATTCAAAAAAAAAAAAAAAACACTTTGACTTGTTTGGGTTCGTAGCCTTTTTAACTCAAGTTATTAAGCCCGTAGGGGTGTCTTTACACCTAATGCCCTAAAACCGTCTGGTTTGGGAGTCATTGGCCCAAAACTTGCTACATGAGTTAATCAGAAAGCTTAAGGGACTTGGACATTGCACAGTTAAGGAAAAATAAGAAGAATAACTTGTTTGGATTCGTAGCCTTTTCAACTCGAGTTATTAAGCCCGTAGGGGTGTCTTTACACCTAATGCCCTAAAACCGTCTGATTTGGGAGTCATTGGCCCAATACTTGTTACATGGGTTGATTAGAAAGCTTAATGGATCAGGACATTGCACAGTCATTTAAAAAAAAAAAAACAAAAAACAAAAAAAAAAAAAACAACTTTTGAAAATCTTGGTTGCAATAGGTTAGTTTTTCTGTATATGTTGGGTGTTATTATGAGTTACACTGGGCTATTTTAATGGATAGTTAACTAATATGGAGATTGCACTTTACACCAAGGGTACTCATGACTTGTCTACTAGCATGCACAAGTATAGGAAACTTTGCTTTTGTATTAACTGAATTGTGGTTTTGACTCAATAGGTTCCTTCATGCTTGTCCACTGTGCCTTTAATGACTCATTATGTCTCAATATCACACTGTAGTGGCACATAAGTTGATTGTTAGGTGGAGTAGTGTGGTCATTTGTTATTGAGTATATATGAATATGTAATGTTTGTGGGTATCATTCCTGAAAACCCTCACGAGACTTTACTCGTCCACTTTGGGTAACCTTGTGGTTTAAAGGCTTGTTGCATATGCTAAATGCAACCGTTATCCCACGAAAGAGGAAATAGATAGATTTTGTTTTATTTTATTTTATTTTACTTGCTTGAGGACTAGCAAGTAGTAAGTTGGGGGATGTGATTAAGGCCGAAATGTACATCATTGAGGCCGTTAATTAGAATCTCTTAACTTCACTTGCTGGTCAAACCGTGTATTTTATGTGTGTTGAATGTCAATCAGGTTATACATCGTCGGAGCATAAAATGGGCAAAAAGACACAATTTGGACAGAGTTGACTTTTTCTGAAAAAGTCAAACTGAGGTTTTAAACCTGTTTGGAAGTGAGTAGAAGTATAAAAAGAAAAGGAAAAGGCTTTTTTAGGGTTCTAAAGTTTTTTGATCTAAAGAGAGGGGCTAGGATTTGGAAGGGAGAAGAACTAAAAAGCTTCAAGGATGTCTCCAATGGTGGTGTCTTCTCCATCTACCTCTTCCCACTCCTCCATGAGTGGCTAGTCTTCCTTTTCTAGGGTTTTGAAGAAACCCTAGCCATGTAATAGGGTTTTTCTTTTTGATTTTATATTATGTAAAGGTTTGAACCATTGTATGGTGTTTTAGAAATTCTTTATATATAATTTTCATTATTCTTTCGAATATTTGACTTTCTGTGATTGTTAAATATTATCCATACAATTGTTTTCTTTTCCTTCACATTCAAAGTATGGGACGAACCATGCTACGAGGAACGAGTCGTATCACTACCTTAGTTTAGAGTGAACGATTCGTATTACTTGAGATGGTTCGTGCTCGTACATTGAATGTGATAATCTTCTTGTCAAATGCCTCGAACTTGTAGTTGCGAAACATTAATCCGTTCAAACCATAGCATAATTGATTTCAATTGGAAACCCTAATTATGTGGTTAGTGGTGAATTCTCTACCCTAGGATTTTTCCCCAATTCAGTAAACCCAATTTCAATTATTTTTGATAATTTAATTCCTTAGTTTAATTTATTCGTTATTAAATTAGATTATAAACAACCAATCTTTTTATCAAAATTAATTTAGGAATTTAATAATTAAATTAGTTTAATTTCACAAAAGTCCTTGTGGATTGATATCTAGACTTGCCATTATTCTAATTGAATTTGGTATAGTTTATTATTTATTTTTGGTGTGTTCAACGTATCATCAAAAGCCATGTCACCTTGCATCTCTTTACTGATCCAGTGCTACTCAGATCACGTGAGAACCAATATCAACTGCTACATGTACGATCAGGATCGAAGACTTGACTAATCTTCCTATATTACTCTTACTCTGCCACGTGTCGAACTGTAACTGGCTTATACAAAATATGTAGCCAACATTACCCCCCGCACTAATATACCCAGTACTTGGTGATATTAGTGGATCATAGTCGTGCATAGGCTTTGTGCTTTTAAAAACACAACCGTCACCCATTGATGATTACTTGCATTAATTTCATTTCCAACCTTTGGAATATCCCCACCACCTTAGTAGTCAAGCGGACTGATATCTCTTTCATGGCTGAATCAAACTTCTTCTCTATTGATAAAGTACATCAAAAGTCATCTGATGATGCTGTTTCTCCTCGAAGGAAATTTCATGCATTAATTAACCATCTTTAATCAACTTCCTGTATTTAAGTCATGGAGGCCTTTGCAAATTATCGATCTTTGGACTACGAACATATTGCCCTCAATCCTTTAATTCAGAAAATTGCAGATATGGACATAAGAGATTCTTCTTCACAGTCTGCATGGGATAGAGCTGTGGCTCCTTCTACCTTCGAGGGTTCTGGGATTTCTGGCTAGTTGGAATCTGAGGCTCGTGCCTTAAAGGAGCGAATTAACCATCATTTTGTTGAGTTCACTGACCCTTTAGATTTCCCTTCTGATGCTCGAAGCTCGGTAGTTTACCCTTATGTGCCCATCGACCTCCGACGCAATTTGGAAGACAATTTACTTGTAGCATGGTACACATCCTCCATGCCTACAAGAATAGTGTCTGCCACCTAACGCCTAGAAGAGGCCCAAGGGTACAATCTATCATCTTTAGCCAAGAGGGCGAAACTCTGCTCTTCCGATTGGCTCGATTACATTAATGCCTTTGTTCCTTCTGCTCTTGCGCCATTTCCTGAAATGGAAGCGTCCACATCTTCTTCTCCATCTCCTGAATTAGAAGCATCCACACATTCTCCTCCACCAACTCCCTTCTGGCCAGAGAGACTGGGGCTCGCCCTTTCTGTGGATAAGGTCTTTCTTCCTTACATGCCTCCATCTTCCCCTACTACAGCTGAGCGAAAACAAGCCCAGTTTTTGCTTGCAGCCTTCTCTCACTTACCTTTCGACGTTCTGGAGGATGATGTTCCTCTCAAGAACTTTCGATGGGCTTGTGATATTCTAACTCAGGGTCAGGTCCTTAGCCCCATTGCTCAAGCAGAACTCCACATGTTTCTGGACCAACTCCCATTACTCCTTCACTGGCATCGAACTGCCACGGCAACCGCTCACTCTTTGGACCAACTCTTATCCCTTCAAGTTCATACCCAGTATGAAGTAGAGAAACTCATCGAGAAATTCGATGACTTCCAGAATAAAGACTCTGCATACGAGGATGACATGGATATGGGCAAACTGGAGCGAGGATTGAAAGAAGCAGCATTCGAAATAAAGGCTGAAGAGCTCTTTTATCAAGTGAGAGCACATCAACTTCAGCAGCCAATCCTGGAAGAAATGGATAATAGAATGAGGAAAGAAAAGAAATTCATCGACCATAGTTGGACAACATTTCATGATCTTGCTATTTACTCCATTCCTTATTTCTATGAGCTTGAACTTATACCCAAAGAGGGTCATTCAATGTAATTGCTTTTTCTTTAATATAAGACTATTTTGGTATTATTTGATTCTGCCTCCATTCATCTTCAAAAGCAATTTTAGAACTTCTTTCTGAACAAACTCATCCTTCGAAACTGGACACAATTGTCTTAAATGAAACACTACAAAGAACCAATTATGAACTTTTCCAATTTATGGAATAAAGTTGACAATTTTGGCTGATTTTCAATCAGAATCAGTGTTTCGAATCTAGCAATCTTACACTTAAAGCTTGTTAACCATAACCAACATCTGATCACGGTTAGTATGATCAATTTAGTTTTAAATTGACCATCTTTTGCTTTGAACAACAGTTCATGCTGCTTTAGTTCCACATACAACTTTTTCTATAAACCAACCATTGGTTTTGATGTTTCGAATACCAACTCCTATCTTTAAAGAGTCTCACGTTTTGCCCCGAAGGACATTACTTTCGTTAAGAAACTTAAAACAGGTCTTTAAACCTTTTGGAGTAAAACAAACACTTGAGTATTCTTATATCTTTTCAAGTATGAAATGTGCTTCAAAGCCGGCTTCTCTGTTTCGAAGCCGTTGTTTTTTGGCTTTTGGCGCTAAACTTTGGCTTCGAAGCCAAATATTTTACTTCAAAGCTAACCTCAGTAATCTGGGCTGTGTTTTTCCCTCCAAAAGTATCAATATTGAAGGAAACTCTTCGTATTCGTACTTCTAGTACTTAACGACTTACGCAATATATTTTTCAGACACAAAAGCTTTTAAAAACCCTTTTGTTTCATGCTCTGAAATCACTTGCTCTTTCACCACACAAATCCTACCGATCTTCTGTTAACCCTCTCTTCTGTTAACCCTCTCTTCCTCCCTACTTGCTATCGATGGATCTTTTACCATGGCTTTGAAGAAACGTATTGATGAAGAAATCACCAAACTAACAACTGGGGAGTCAAGCGCCATAGATGGACGTCTCTTTGTTCCTCGCCACAGCAACCAACAAGAGTACGTCCTAGGTCCCATCTTTTGGGAGGCTCCTGACCAACTTCCAGCTTTATACCCCCGTTTGGAGGATCACTTTATTCTCTACGAAGGAGGGCTTGACTGGAGCAATTGGAGAATGACCCGGCCTCATCGCTGCTGGCCGACATTGAGAACCGAATGGGAGGAATGGTATGACAGGGTTGTGCCTACGAGAGAAGATGACCTACAGGAGCTCTGCATTCTCGACGCTCTTCGTCTTTCCAGGTTCATCATTCCTGAGGACCCCTTTTTAATTCCTGCTGCTCTATGTTTTTGGAATATGGCTTTTAATTTCTTCCAATTTCGGTGTGGCATGATGGCCCCCACCGTTCTTGATATTTGCCATCTTTTAGGGCTTTCCCCCCATGGCTCTCCTTTTACTCCCAACTACCCGGACCTCCCTGTCAAATTTTCCCTTCCAGCTTTAAACTCTTCTTACAGTGACTTCGTAAACGCTGAAAATAAAAGGGAAGGCCCCGTGAGAGACAGAGAGCTATTCTCCTTCATTTTATACTGGTTGTGCAAATTTCTCTTTTGCACCTCATTTCAAAGGATTATGCCTAAGTTCGCTCCAATTGCGAAGGCACTTGTCTTGAAAAAACACATAGCTCTTGCCCCTTACCTTTTAGGTCATGTATACAGAGCTTGCTCTCAATTTTGCGAAAAACCTCTTGATGTTAACCAAGGAGGTCCCCTCTGGGTGCTCCAACTCTAGCTCTTCACCTATTTCACTGACCTACATCCCAAATGTCTAAAATTTCTTGTTCAGGATCCTAGTACTTATGGGGAAAAGTATGCCAGGATTGCTCTCTATCCTGCTTCCTTTGCTTATTATCTTACCTTCTTTCACCAACTCCCTATTTCTCCATCTCCCTCATTCTTTTGCCCTTTCGATGCCAACAAAGGACCTGCTTGGCTGGAAACTTTTCTGGCTGATAAAGAGTGCTCCACCTCACCTCATAAAGATATGTGGGCTTCTATACTGCTACCAAGGGAGTTGTTCATTGGCACTTTAAACCCTCGAGCTTATAAATGCATATCTGAGGTGTATTGCCCTTCTCAGTTTGCTAGGCAATTTGGGCTCACTCAAGGGATACCTGTTCCACTTTGCAGTCTCTCGAATGTTCACCTCACAGCTAGAGACTTGAGAATATCCAAATCAAAGCTAGAGGCAACAATATTCAAACTACTGAACGAATTGAATGAATTTCAATTTGTCCCCTTTCTTCCTTCTGGCTTAGTCTTGAAAGGATTCCAGAACTGGTGGATAGCCAATATGGAAGTGCGCCTATCTACTCATCCTCATGACTTACTGATAGGGTTAGGAGTGCCTTCGAAGATTAAATCAACAACAGTTGAGAATATTCCCTCCCTTTCTACAGCTACCACAACTTCTCCTGTAGCCTCATCCCCTCCAGCTAGAGTTATCAGAGCTGCTTCAAAGAAGGGTAAGTATTTTCAGGTTCTTTTTTTCTTTTGAATCTTTTGTTTGTTTCCTTTACACTTCATGTTCTTTGTTGCAGGGTCCCCACAAGAAGAATCCCCCAAGAGAGCTGAAACCTTAGCTACTCTCAAAGAGAGACAACAGAAAAAGAAAAGGAAGCTAATCCTCTTTCCTGAGGAATCTGAATCTCAAGCAGAAGAGAGAGAGGTTGAACAAGAGCAAGAAGTATCTTTGCAAAGAACAAAGAGACAAAAAGTGGCTGTCTCCCCTTCTGACACAATCGAAAACCCTACTCTCGAGGCAACTACCACAATAATGGAGAAAGAACTCACCTCTGAAGAATCTGAACCTCAATTTGAAGAAAGGGAGGTCAAAAAGGAGCCGGTAGTATCATTGCCAAGAAAGAAGAGAAAGAAAGTGACTGTTCCTGCTACTGACTTGGTTGAAGACCCTATTCATGAAGCAGTTGCCAAGGCAGTAGAGCAGGAACATTCCAGAGCCATGATTGTCTTCGAGAGGGCTGAGAAGAGATGGCAGCAACAATTTCTGAGAGATGAAGCTGTTGCTGCTGATGCATTACAAAGGGAAACGACAAGAAGGCAACAGATTGCCGAACATTATCCCCTTCGCAACTCTCCCATTATTGCCAACACTTCTGAAACAAGTAATTTCTTTCATGTTTCTATTGTTTTTCCCTTGTCAGCTTTTGGTATTGAAGTTTTGACATTGCTTTACATTTCTTCCTCTTGCAGCATCAACTACTGCGTTTATCTTTCTAATGAGGCCTTCCTTAATTTCAGTTGAAGTTGATCAAATGCAGAATGTCAGGGTTATTCAAATTGTACTCCCACTTCCAAGGCCTACATTCGATGTACCTTCTTTGAGCCCCAGCATTCCTGCATCTCTTCTTCTTGGCTTAGAGCCATACCCCCCTTTCTTGACCCTTGACCTACCTCAGTCCACTTCTCCTTCGAGCCTTGCTCCTCCTCATTCTTTCACAAAAATTTCAACTGCTACTCCATCTCTAATGGCAGTTGATTATCCTACAGAGGGTGCTGGTAGTTCTCCAACTCATAGTTCATTGCCTTTACCTACTTCCAACCTCTCTTCACTTGATTCATTGGTGACTAAGACCATAGAGGCTGCCAAAGATGCTCCATCCACTTCTCCTATCCCTATGCAGTCCTTTATGGCTTCTACCACCACTCTTTCTGCACCCCTCATGTCTACGGATGAGGTAGACATCTTCGAAGCCAGACTAGCTAGTCTCTTCGACGTACCCTCTACCTATCCAACATTGAATGTTGAAGCTGAGACATTAGTTTGGCTGACTCCTTGCTGGAAATTTTTGAGAGCTCTCCTTCCTCCAGCAGCAAGCCTTCTGCACCTTCGATAGACCTGGACACATGCCTGGAACTGTTGATTTCTTTTTCGAGAATCCCCTTCGAGGCTCTGCAAAGGCCTATAATTAGAAATAGGTTCCTCCAATGCTGCAAAATTGCTGAGTAGTCTGGCATGAACGTTTCAAGTCATCTATCTTAGGCAGTAGCTACTGTCGATTTTTACATCAGCATTTGTCAAGCTGCCAAGGCTGAGGATGAGAAATTGGCTGGCAACCAGAGTTTTGTTTCCCAAGTACATACTGAAATGTCAAAGCTTAAGGAACAACACTCCTCTGCCTCCTACTTTCGAGTCCAGCTGCTGGAGAGGAAAGCTCAGCTTGAAGGGGAGCTGGCTGCAGTGAATCAAGCCTTAGTCCGAACTGATATCAAATTGCAAATCACCAACCAAGAACTGGCTGATCGAAAGGAAGAGATGGCTGCAGCTATTCAACTAGTTTCATCACTTCGCAATAGGAAATCTATTGTAGAAAAACAATTAAGACACAGTAATGATTTTTGGGCTAATTTGTGGCAAAATGTACTTAATTCTTTATGAAAGCACAAATTTTTATCTGTCAACTGAGTAATCTTATGTTCTTGTACTTAATGTTTATTTTATTCCTTGTGTTTCCCAAATTGTTGGAAAATAAGGCTTCAAATATCTGCCATTAATCTTTTTGGGATGTATATACCCATTCAAATTTCTCAAATGGTATGCTCCAAAAGGCAGAACTCTATGAATTTGCTATGGTCCTTCCCAATTAGGTGACCATTTGCCAAACTTATGGCTTTTAATTCCTATTGGGAGTATTGTCTTTCATACCAAATCACCTTCATCAAAGCCAATGTGTTTGACCTTCTTATTATAATTCTTGGTTGCTTTCTTCTTTTAGAAAAGAATGCTATTTAATGCCAAAATTCTAGCTTCATCTATGCTTTCTAATTCCAAGCACATACATTGATGGTACTGCTCAGGATCTAACTGATCTTGGCAACTCACCCTCAAAGATTTAACATTAATCTCCACAGGTAAAATTGCATCATGCCCATATACTAAGGCATAAGGAGTGACTCTTGTGCTTGACCTTGGGGAAGTTCTGTAAGCCCACAAAACATCCAACAATAGGTTATCCCAATTCCTGGGATTATCCTCCACAACCTTTTGTATTCCTTTTTTCAAGGACTTATTGGATGATTCAGCTTGACCATTGGCTTGTGCATAATAGGGTGTGGAATTAACAAGGCTAATTCCAAACTCTGCCACAAAAGACTTCACCATTTTCCCATCGAACACAGTCCCATTATCCACAGTTATGGTTTGTGGGATGCCAAATCTATGGATCAAATTTTTAATGAATCCAATGACCTCTATCTGGTCTACAACCTTGTATGGCTTGGCTTCGACCCACTTAGTGAAGTAATCAGTGGCCACTAGAATGAAACAATGATACTTCGAAGAAGGTGGGTGTATTTTTTCCATCATATCCATAGCCCATCCTCTGAATGGCCAAGGCTTCACTACTGCATGTAGGTCAGTTATGGGTACATGCCTTATTGTGCCATGCTTTTGACATGCCTGGCAACCTTTTGCATACTGCAGTCTTTAAGGATAGTTGGCCAATAGTAGGAATGCCTTCGAAGCAACCATCTCCTCTTCACACCAGGCTGATGAGCACCACAGATGCCTTCATGAACCTCAGCCATAGCTGTTAATGCTTCTTTTGGACCTAAACATTCCAGCAACAAACCATCTCCCCCCCTTTTGTAGAGAGCATTACCATATATCATGTATTATATAGACTGCAATTTAATTTTCCTGCTGGCCTTCGAAGATGGACCAACCAAGTATTGCATTATTGGATGCCTCCAATCCTGTTCTTGTAAGTCATTATGATTGACTTCCAAGACCACATTCCTTTTATTCAAAGGTTGTATTAATTTCTGATATGTTGTTTAGCTTATGTCCCTTTGGGTATTGTCCCTTCTCTTGAAGTTCGAAGCTTTCTGAGCCACATCATTAGCTCTATTGTTCAAGAATCTTGGAATATGAGTTACATTTGCTATTTGAAACTGAGAAAGCAAATGTAATGCAACAACATAGTATGGCAAAATACTTATGCGTTGACACTTGAAAATCCCTTTCACTTGGTTAACCACCAATTGAGAGTCTCCAAATATGCCAACTGCATGTACTTGTAATCCAATAAGAATTTCTAGTCCCACTATTAAGGCTTTATATTCAGCCTGGTTATTGGAACAGGTAGCTTCATCCACTCTGAAACTATGTGTGGTTTCTATCCCTTGTGGTGATTTAATCACAATACAAATTCCAATTAAACCATTGGCTTTCGACCCATCGAACCACATCTGCCATGGCTCAACACTAGCCATGCCAAGTTCCATTATCTCTTGGCTCTCTGTTTGAGATGGATGGTCTGCCAGAAAATTGGCTAAAACTTGCCATTTTACTGCCCTTTGAGGGACATATTCTAGATGAAATTCTGATAAGGCAAGTATCCACTTGCCAATTCTCCCCCTCAACATAGGTCTAGATAACATGTATTTAACCAAATCTGTGGTTGCAATTACCAAGACAGTTGTAGGTAAAAGATAATATCTTAATTTCATTGCAGCAAAATACAAAGCAAGACACATCTTTTCTACAGTTGAATATTTACATTCACAAGAATTTAAAAACCTACTGAGGTAATAAACAGCTTGCTCCTTGCCTTCTTCATTGTCTTGGGCCAAGAAAGCTCCCAATGAATCTTCTACTGCAGCTATGTACAACTTCAAGGGCTTATTACCCTTTGGTGGTATCAGCACTGGAGGGTTGACCAAGTAGGCTTTGATACCTTCGAAAGCAATTTGATGCTTTGCTGTCCACACAAATTCCTTTTCATCTTTTAGCCTTAACAAGGAAGAAAATACTTTAGTTTTCCCTGCAGTGTTAGAAATAAATCTTCGAAAAAAGTTAACCTGCCCAAGGAACCTTTGTAATTCTTTCTTACTTGATGAGGCCTGGCTTCAATGATGGTTTTGGCTTTATTCTGATCAATCTGTATTCCTTTCTTGTGCACTACATAACTCAAGAAGTTTCCAGATGATACACCAAAAGCACACTTAAGAGGATTGAGTTTCAACTTGAACTTCCTTATTCTTTCAAAAGCTACTTCTAAATGAAACAGATGCTCTTCCATGGATTGGGATTTCACTACAATGTCATCAATATAACACTCTAAATACCCTCCAATGAGGTCATGAAAGATAGTGTTCATAGCCCTCTGATACGTAGCCCCAGCATTCTTCAGACCAAATGGCATTTTAACCCATTCGAAGGTGCCAATATTCCTAGGACATCTGAATGCTGTCTTGTGGATATCCTCATCTGTAATGCAAATTTGGTTATAACCAGAGTGCCCATCCATCATTGACAAAATTTGATGCCCTGCTGAACTGTCTACCAGCAAATCTACTATAGGTATAGGGTACTCATCTTTTGGAGTTGCTAGATTCAAGTTTATGAAATCAATGCATACCCTCATTTTACCATTCTTCTAAACTACAGGCACAATATTAGATAGCCATTCAACATACCTGGCTGTCCTAATAAAGCCTGCCTTGAGTAGTCTGAGAATCTCTTCCTTGACTTTCTGAATTACTTCTGGACTCATTCTTTTTTTGTTTCTGCTTGTATGGCTTGAAATTAGGCTTCATAGGGAGCCTATGTTTCACTAATGACCTATCCAATCCTGGTAGTTCATTATAAGATCATGCAAAGCAATTTTTGTATTTCTTTAGAACAACCAACAACTGGTCCCTGTTCAGAACATTCAAACAAGCACTTATATAGGTGGGCTGTTGCATGGAACCTTCCCCTAAATTTACTTTTTCTAAGGGGTCTTGTGTTTGAGAACTTATTGAAGCTTCTTCTTTGGTTTCTTCTACCTTCGAAGCAACCTTCTTGTTTTGTTCTTCTCCTAGGTTCTTTAATTCAACATCTCTGCCCTCTTCCTCATAGACCAAATCTGTCCACAGGCTTCCTCTTCCTGTATCTCCTGGACTTTTGTTCCAATGTCCAATGCACAATATTTATCAATGGTCAAAACTCTGACCTGTTGATGCTCCTGTTTGCAGCCAATTATCATGGCTTCTCTCTCTTGCTCCTGTACTTTCTAGACTATTACTTTTACATCCAATGTTGAGAATTTAATCAGAGCCAAGGACTTGGCCTCTTGTGCTTTATCTTTTTGCCTACAACCAGGCATCATTGTCATCTTTAACGACAATCTCTTCATCAGCACTCTCTTGGACTAAGTGCTTCAGATGTGTCACTTTCTCATCAGCCGTCACTTCGGCTGAGCCATCAGCTTTCCTCAGTATACTGAGTGGTGTCACTCCCTCAATATACAATTTGGCTTCTGCAAAGTCTGCACAGGCTATGAAGGGTTGAGGATCTGCATCAATTTTCTCTTTCTCTCCATTGTCCAAAGCCATCATTATTTTCTGATGCAAAGAGGAAGGTACACATTTGTCAGTGTGGATCCAATCTCTCCCAAGTAAAGCATTGTATTTAGCATTACTGTCGATTACGAAGAATGCTGTCATGCAGTCCCTGGTCCCCACACTCAGGTTGATGGGTAGAATCCCCTGAGCCATCTGTTTATCTCCAGCAAAGCCAGCAATGGTTGTGCTTGTTGGGATCAACTTGGGATTCTTTTTCCCTAGTTTCTTCAAAGAAGATTTCGGTAGCAAGTTCACTGTTGCCCCATTATCTATCAGGACTCGGTTCAATTGTATCCCATTGAAGAAAGCCTTGATATACAAAGGCTTGACATGTTGTGTCATGGAATTCGAGGGATATTCAAAAGGATATGAGAGGTTAATGCTCACCTCTTCTTCGCTCTCATATTCAGTTTCCATTGGGGTAGCCATGCTGGAATCATCCTGTACCATACTTACTTGTGAATCTTCACTAGAGACTGGAATTGGATCAACTTCTTGACCATCTTGGTTCTCATCCCCAGCTTCGAACTCATGAGGTAGTATATATACCATATTAATTGATACTGGAGGAAATGAGCCAAACTGGATGGCTGGCTGTGCCTGTTTCCTTTCTTGGCTACCTTGATCTGTTACCTCAGAAGCATCCTCCATGCTGCATTCTGGCACTTCATTGCTAACAGGTTCTTTCGAATGGTTTTTCTCGACTGGTTTTTCAACCAAAAATGTTTGCTCAGCCATGAAGGCTTCGAACATTTCTTCCTCCATTATTTCCTTTTTTTGGCTTATGCCAATTTCTTCTTCTGTCTCGCTACCACTCTCCATCAGAGCTTTCTCCAATCCTGCTAAGTTAGCTTTCTCTCTGGCTTTTAGTTCAGAATGAACCTTGGCCAACTGTTCTCTACTGCAACCCACCTTGTTTTGTAGAGTTGGCTTTGGAGTATGGTCTGACTTTGGAGTTTTCTTTCCTTATGTTTGGACCAATGAAGAGCTCTCTCCATTTTCTTTCATATCTTTCTAGTACTGGGTGTACCTGCGCTGAATCTTTCTCCTTTGTGATCTCAAAATAACTGGGACCATGTCTGGTTCCTTTGTCTTTGGGTGTTTAAGCAATACCCAATTGTTCGGAGCCACCAAAGGAGGTTTAACCATTCTTCCTTGCTTTCCAACATCTCTCTGAGCAGGCACTTCCCTAGGTTTGTTTTGCATTACAAACCAGTCTGGAACTCTAGGTACCCACGAACTTACTGACTCAGATGTTGAACTGCTTTTTTTTACCTTCGAAGCCATCTTCGAAGCTGGCTGTGAAGGTAAGTACTTGGCTCTGACCTCATGTTTCGAGCCTAATTCAGGCCTTCAATGAAGATGGCCACTTTCTGTCTTGCATAAGGTTGGTCTAGGGGGCTAATCTCTGGCTTTGGTCCCATAACCTGAACTCCTCTCTAGCCTTCTTTCAGAATGACTGCTCTCCATTCTGTAATAGTTAGGTGGCCTGGACTCATACAAGGGCCTCTTGCCTTTAGCATGCATTCTGTCCACTGCAGGCTCAACCACTAATGGCCGCTGCCTATCACTAGCCGGATACGGCCTTTTGTTGTAAGCATTGGTTGATTTAGGACGTCTCTGTACGTCCCTGTAATATTGCCTCCCATTAACTGGAAGGCCTTTCAACCATTTATAACTCAGTTTGCACCTGGGACACATCCTCTGCATTACAGCTGTTTCTAAGGAATCATCATCCAGTGCTTCCTCATCAGAGTCTCCCCCCTGGCGTAAGAAACCTTGCCCAATAGCTGGTAGATTTCCAGTGTCCTTCTTGGTAGTTGTCTGGTTGGCAATGTGCATCTGCACATTGACCTCTTCCAATTCCTGTAGAGATACATTCTGGAAGTTTGGTATAACCACATTAGCTGCGCTTTCTCCAACTTCTGGAAACGGATTACTGTCAATTCCTATGGCCTTTTCTGTTTTGGCTGGGAATTTCAAACTTCCTTTCCGAATTTGCTCTTGGATCCTGTCTCGAAAAACAATGCAGTTTTTAGTCGAGTGAGACCAAGAGTTATGCCATTTACAATATACTTTTCCCTTAAGTTCATCCGGAGATGGCAGTTTCACTCCTTTTGGTAACTTAAGGAAGTTGGCCGCAAGCAAATGATCAAAAATGTCATCTGCTTTTGTTAAATCGAAAGAGTACTTCCTGTGAAGGTCTTTCTTTTTAAACTGCTGGTCAATTGTTGTATCTTTATGAATTAATATTTCACAGATTACAAGTTCTTTGCCCACAATCTCTATTGCATCGATCTCATAATTTGGATCTCTATAATATGTCTTGTACGAGGCATTATTTCAATCTTGTTCCACCTCTAGTAATGCTTCATATCGAGACACCTTATAGGTTAGTTCGACCAAATCTTTGAATTCAGTTGAGTCAAACTTCTTTCGAAGCCTGAACTCTAAGCCATTTTGAGCCAATCTTACGAATTCTGGCTCTGGTAGTATGACTCTACATTTATTTCGAGCCCTTTTAAATCTGGTAATAAACTGAGTGGCCTTTTCTTCAGGCCTTTGACTCAATCTTGCCAAGTCTGCCATGGATACCTCTGGCTCCGATTGGAAGAATTGGGCATGAAATGTCTCTTCCATTTGTTGCCAAGTTTGAATGGAGCCAAGTGTAAGGTTGATGTACCATACAAATGCTCCCCTAGTTAGAGAATTTGGGAATAATCTTAGTTTCATATAGTCATGATTGGTAAATTCATTGCATTGAGCAGCAAACTTAGCAATATGCTTTGCTGTTGATTGGTTTCCACTCCCATAGAACAGGGTAAAATCTGGTATCCTGAACCCCCTTGGGTATTCATGTACCCTATCTACCCATTCTAGGTATGGTTTTCTGTACATAGGAGTCTGGACCCCTCAAGCCATTGGTCCACACATCTCCCTAACAATATCAGCAATTTGGCCCCTAGGGACTATATTTTGTGTCTGCTGGACCACTACTGGAGGAACAAACTCAGGGTTTGGTGGACAAACTTGTGCCTATGGTCCTCTTAGTCCATAAGGTGGTACATTTGGGACTGGTTGCCCCTGTGGTGTAGGTTTCTGTTGGGGGTATGGGTAACCCCTTTGAGCCTGTCCTGCGAAAGGTGCTGGAACAGGTGTTGTGTCCCTTCCATTTGTGGGAAAACCTTCCAACCCCCCCCCGGGTATAAATTCGAATAAGGGATTATTATACCCCCTAATGCCAGGTATGGCTTCAAACATGGGATTTGTAACCATTCTAATGCCAGTTTCTTGTACTTGACTAGATCCACCAACTTGTGTGGCTTCATTGTTGAGTACTGAGGCATTTTGGCCTGCTATAGGCCTCGAAATGGGTTCATACCAAGACTGAGGCGATGGTCTTTCATAGTTCTGATTATTAGTTTGACCATTAGAATGTCCATTAACTTGCATAGGCTGTTTATCTCTAGCCAATCTTTGCTGAGGGACATTTAAAACTTCCTCCGTGTGTCTTGTGTTTGTTGGTTGGTGGTTATTCATTCGATCCAAAAAGGATGTTGTCCACCTTTCCATTGTGTTTATTAATTGTTGTCCCATAGCATCTACTAGGCCATCCCATAGATTTGTTGGCTGAGTAGATGGAACAGTGGATGATCCAATTCCTTGGTTTCGTCTAATATTATGAACATATGGTTCTTGTCTCGAAGTACTGGTCTGTTCGACCATAGGTTCTGATAACATGGGATTTTCCACAGGATATGTTACCACATTATCTTCTAGATTAGGTATTTCTACCTCTCCTTCTACGCCTTCTTCCAAGTGTTTGTTTTCTCCTTGTCTTCTTCGTCTAGCCATTTAAATTAGTCCCACTGGGCGTGCCAAAAATATATGTTGGCTTTTTGGCTTTCAAATGGTATTTTTGTAAATACGAGCATGCCAGCAAGGATCAATCAGTCCTTACAGAAATTATAATTGCCAACCAATTATCAGACGATTGTGTTTTAGTTCTTTCGGCCTCAATGAAGAGAACTTTTACTGGTGGCTTGACTTAGGAGAAATTAAGCAAAATAACAATTAAATGATGAACAATTGAAGTATTTCATTTAAATGAACACTTACAATAATCCAAACTCAGCCTCGAAGAGGTTTACAGCAACGATTTACTTGAAACTACTCCTATGAACGAAGTGCAGTGCAGGAATTTAAAGAACAGGTATTTAAAGTGCAGGAATTTAAAGACTGGAAATGTAAAACTCGAAAAGAAAATATGAAGTAAAAGACTGGTTTGTTGGATCTGAGTCTGGGGGTTTTTTCTGGGGGCTTCCCTGCTATTTATACTCGTCAAGGATGACCTTTGAACTGCACTTCAAACCATCGAACTACTCCTCCATGATCGTTGATCATGTTGCCTTATAAGTAGCCCCACTACGCCATCACTTGCAGTTAGGCTTCCCTCCTATATTTGAATTTGAATGTGAGCAACCGTTGAAGCCATGTCACCTTGCATCTCTTTACTGATCCAATGTTACTCAGATCACGTGAGAACCAATATTAACTGCCACGTGTACGATTAGGATCGAAGACTTGACTAATCTTCCTATATTACCCTTACTCTGTCACGTGTCGAACTGTAACTGGCTTATACAAAATATGTAGCCAACAACTTTGCTCTGTTTTTTTTTTCTCCTTAAACTTTAAATGAAGCACCTTATCAAAAATCTGAATCTGTTCGGGGGTACACAACCCAACTATTGGTGGTTAACTAAATGGATCATGTTTTGCTGTTATGCTAGATCAAGGGCAAATTTATGGAAATTTGGCAAAATCCCTCAGAGCAACGTAAGATTAGAATGGACTGATATTAAAATAGTGAACTTCACTGGATATGTATCTAAATATAAAAAGAAAGTCGTTGAGGTCAACAACATCAACAAATTCACTACAGTTAGTTGTGCAGAAAAAACTTGAATAACACAACAAAGCAAAGCTTTTGTTGTACTAATAAATGTGATACTTATTTATACCTAGATAACTACTACCGTTTCACAGTTATCTTTGAAGAAATAAGTATGGGACAACTCAAAATTACATTGAGGATTCTGTCAACATTGTATTATTCAGTAAGAAAAAAATTCAGAAAGTTCCAAGAAGTAGAATGCAATGCAAGTGTCAAGGAGATGGCAACATGACACTTGAACATGTTGGAAGATATTATGTTGGAGAAATTGATTTGGGGTACTTAGTTGAAATGGAGATAATTTCTTTTGTGAGGTAAGCAAATGGTCTAAGGGCATGGCCCACACATCCCTCCATCTTTTATGTATCTTTTATATTTCTGACTCATTTTTATTAGATAAGGTGGAATATTTTTGGACATTGGATTATGTAATAAAACTAGAAGCAAAAGTTTCTGTTTGAGTTCCTCTCTGTATGTATATATTTAATTCAAAAAGTATTTTTATTCTTTCGTGAAATTGAACTTTCCATATATTTCGTGTCTAGGTATAATATACATTTTGAATAAATCTATGAAATTTTTTTCATACTTTGAAATCTGCATCAATCAGAATCGCAAGTAGGCACCCCAAGAATATTATTGTAGGTTCTCATGTCTGGGTTGAGGACCCAGTAGAAGCTTGGATCGATGGACAAGTAGTGAAAATTAATGCGGCAGAAGCTGAGATCGAGATTGCCAATGGGAAGAAGGTAGGTGGATTAAATGTTACTTTTAATTTCAAGTAACATTTTTTTTTAAAATATATTTGTGATAGAGAAAAATTATGACTTCATTTTGCCACCTTGTACAAAATCACTAGAGATGCATGAAAGTTTTTTTTGTCCATGTTTAACTTGCCAGCACCAGTGCAAAGATTCTTGTTGTTGATCACTGGCTTTCCTTCCAATTATGAGTGTCCTTCCATGATTCCTTATCCCATTGGTCCTTGTTGAGATACTTCATTTTTATTTTATTGGTCCTTGCTCTTTATTTTTATTTTTATTTTTATATTGCTTGAAAGGAGTTCTTAAGTTGTACTATATTAAAGTTCTAAAAGATCCCCTTTCCACACACAAACATAATACCTCTTTTCTCTCCCTCTAGTAAACTGATAGAACTGTTTATGTATTTTGAATTAGCTATGCTAGAATGTTAACAAAATATGGCAGGATTTTACCTTTCTAAGATTGGTGGTTTTATCCCTTTGTCCTTTACATTGTCTTGAGCAATGCCTTTCACTCCATCTATGAAGCACGGATACTTCAAATAGGAAATAGGGTGACATATCCGTATCGTATCCATATTGGATACCGATACTTCTTGGATACTCATGGATAGGTATCTATCGGATATACTTGTTAAAAATATCAGATACTTCTTAATTAATTTTGGAGTATCGTGTACTTAATTTTGAAGTATCAAATACTTCAAGTCACATATTATTTGTTTTACGAAATTAGAATTGTAGCATTTCTTGCATAATATTAAATATAATATAATAATATTCACCCAAAAAAATGATAAATATAAGAATATTTTTCTAATACTTTGTTTAGTTCTTTGATAAGAAGAACATAATGAGTTAAATAATAGAATTTGTCAAATTGATGTATTCTAATTGAAAATGCATGTCCCCTGTAACTACATAGAAAGTACGAATTAATAAGAAAATATAACAATATTAAATAAATAAGCAAGTAAACTTGAATACAGGATTTTTTACTAGTACCAAAGGGAAAAGCACAGGGATAAGTTGTGAATTATTCTATTATTGTAATATAAACATATTAGACTTGATATTGAAATTAAATATTTGTAAGACCTATTAAAAATTTAAAAAGTAAACAAGCTTACTAGCTTAAATTAATGGTTAATATTTTGCATTATAAAATTACATTGTGGTTTCTTAACATTCTTTAGCTTATGTGTAACTCACTATTAATAATTTTAAAATATATATTTTTCGTGAACGTATCCTAGCCATACTCATATCCTATTTTTTTAAGTTTGGTCATTTTGCCGTATCCGTATCATATCATATCGTATTTGTATCTGTGCTTCCTAGCACTCCATTGTTTTGTCAACTTTTGAATCTTACATATGTAAGATTTCTGAATAATAATCTGTATATTCAATGTGTAAAATACAAAGAGTACATCCGATTTATATAGTAATTCTAGACCTAAGACTAAAATAGGAAATAAGAATAAATCTAATATTCTCGCAATCAATCTAATATATTTACACAATCAATCTAATATCCTCACAGTATGGTCCACTGGTATGGAACTCTGGCACTTGACGATGATCTTCCATTACAATCATGTTCACGTTGATTGTTCATTTTGCACCATCTAGTGTACTAGAACTCAATTTTCTGGTTTATTGGTCAGATTGTTGCAAAGTTATCAAAATTATATCTGAAGGATGTTAGCTTTTGATAAAACTTTCTCTAGAATGAACTATTATTTTGTATTGAATTTTTCTCTCTTATTATTCATATATTTTGCCCATTGGCTTACATCCTTTTATATAGAGAAGGTTATACATAAATTCAATGAATAAGATCCATGAACCTAAATAACCTTGCAATTAACTAGGTACATGAATATCATCTAGACAATATACTTAATAAATATAAAATACATGAATATAAAAATACATGAATACAAAGAATGTATGAACTCAATGTATCCAATACATGCAATATACCCAATGTGTCTAATATAAATATGGCATTAATTTTAACATTCTCCCTTAATGCCATATTGTGTGACACTCAACATTTCTCTAAAAAATTCAAACTTGTCTCTTGGTAGAGCTTTGGTGAAGATATCCGCAACTTGATTTTTAGTCTTGCAATACTTGATTTGAATCTCATCATCTCCCACAGCTTCTCTAATGAAATGATGTTTGATAGCAATGTGTTTGGCACGAGAATGGTAGACGGGATTCTTTGTCATAGCAATAGCAGACTTGTTATCACACATAATTAAAGTAGCTTCACCTTGCTTCTTACCAAAATCATCCAAAATTCTTCTTAGCTAAATTGCTTGTGTAGTTGCCAATGATGCTGAAATATATTCGGCTTCAGCAGATGATTGTGCCACAGTTTGTTGTTTCTTGGATGACCATGAAATTACACCCGATCTAAGAGAAAATGCATACCCAGAAGTGCTTCTCATATCATCAACACATCCGGCCCAATCACTATCACAAAATCCAAGTAACTTTGCATCAACAAATTTCTCATAAAAAATTCCATAATTAAGTGTACCTTGAATGTATCTCAACACTCTTTTTGCAACCCCAAAATGAATTTGGCTTACACTGTGCATGAACCGAGACAATAAACTTGTAGCATTCATGATGTCCGGACTTGTAGCAGTTAAGTACAACAAACTTCCAACCAAACTTTTATAACAAGATGCTTCAGCTTCTTTGCTTCCATCTTCCTTTGACAACTTTTCATTCACAATCAAGGGAGTAGCAACTGCTTTGCAATTCTTCATTTTAAATTTCTCAAGAAGTGTTTGAGCATACTTCTTTTGGCAAATAAAAACACCACCATTGTTTTGGTAGATTTCAATGCCTAAAAAATGATGCAATAGCCCCAAGTCACTCATTTCATATTTCTTCATCATCTCCCTTTTAAAATCTTCAATCAATTTTTCATTATTACCGGTAAAAACCAAATCATCAACATAAAGTGAAACAATGAGAATACTGGTTGTACCTTGCCTCTTGATGTACAAAGTTGGCTCACTTTTGCTTCTTTGAAAACCCTTTTCATTGAAGTAAGCATCAATTTCACTATACCATACCCGTGGTGCTTACTTTAAGCCATATAAAGCCTTCTTCAACTTGTATATTTTATCTTCTTTGCCTTTGACAACAAAGCCTTGAGGTTGATCAACATACAGCTCTTCTTCTAATTTTCCATTCAAAAATGTTGATTTTACATCAAGTTGGTGCAAGAACCAACCCTTTTGAGCCGCCAAAGCAATGATAGCTCTAATTGTATCAAGTCGAGCCACAGGAGCAAAAGTGTCTTGGAAATCAATTCCAAGTTGTTGTGAATACCCTTTTGCTACAAGTCTTGCTTTGTTGTTTTGAATAGAGCCATCCGGATTGAACTTTGTTTTGAAAATCCACTTCACACCAATTATTTCTTTTTCTTTCAGTTTCTCCACTAACTCTCAAGTCTTGTTCTTCTCAGTCACATGAATTTCATCTTGCATAGCTTTCTTCCATGCTTCATCTCTAATTACCTCTTCAAAATTTTCAGGTTCAACAATGCATAAATTGCATCTTGCATACACATCACTAAGAGTCCTTATATTTCTTGGAGTTGAACTCGGAGATGAAGAACTTAAACTTGAACTTGAACTTGAACTTGGAGAAGATTGTGAACTAGCAATTGGTGACCCTCTTTGTGGAGATTCAAGAGTTGCAATATTTTCAACTTGTGGACTTTTCGATTCTTCATTGAAAGCAATGCTTTGATCTTGGACTTTCTTTTCCTTCCAATCAAGAGACGCCTTCTCATCAAAGAGAACATCTCTACAAATAATCACCTTCTTTTGATCCAAACTGAAGAGTCTATAGCCTTTGGATTTCGAGCTATAACCCACAAAGATGCATTTCTTACTATTTTCATCAAGCTTGTGCCTTACTTCTTTTGGAACATGAGCATAACAAATGCAACCAAACACCTTTAAGTGATTCACCGATGGTTTCTGTCACGACCCAAACCTGCCCCTATGGGTTTAGCACCGTAACCGGCCAGTAATTTGAGATTACCGAAGGCTTGCTTAACAAAAATACAGTAAAATAGAGTATAGGGGCCTGGCGGAAGCCAAATCAGTAAATAAACAATGTCCAATGAGCTGTGACAGTCTGTATGCAAAAAAACTTTTCATACATAAATACAGTTAGTGACAAAACAGTATGTACATTATATACAATCATTCAGAACAGGGACTTAATCCCTATTAAATAGTACAGTACAGTCTATACAGATTACAAACAGATACGGAGACAGACGGGGGAAATAAAAACACCCTTAAGCCATAGCTTGACAGGCTCGGAACCTCGCAGTGAGGCACAATGGCTAGCTTGACAAAACTGGAGTTACCCCGACGCTTCTAGCCGCGGTCTGGTGCCTGTACATCTACATATATATATGAGCAGTGAGCTAAAACCCAATGAATAACATAATGCGTAAAGGGGTTTAGAATGAATGTCCTTACAGTAATGAAAACAATTCATTAAATCAGTATTTCAGTCATTCAGTCAGTACAGTCATATGTGGTATATCCATTAGCATAACAGTACAGTAAACAGTAGGTCTTAAAAGACCGAACAGTCAATGATGGCCATCAATCAGTAAACAGTAGTGGTTCCAACAAGGGAACCGACAAAGATCTCTGTAACAGTAACAATAAACAGTAGGTGCTAAGGATGCCACAATATAGTTCAGAATATAGGACATACATTCATTCAGTTAACAGTATCAATTCAGAAACAGTACAGTTTAATTGTTCAGAAGATAATCATTTTTGAACATATCTTTACACAGTTGTTACTCACAGAGTTCTGGGCTACAGTAAGCTAGAGCGCGTCCCCAGTCGCCAACCCTACACAGTTTACAGGACGAACACACACTAAGCTACACAGTTGGGAAAGATAATAACTTAATCCCTAATTTGCCTTGGTGTGTTCTACATCTATATCCTCATTAAGATGTCTTAAACTAGGCCTAAGAATGCCTAGGATCGGATGACGATGCAAAGATGTACTCAGAAAACATTTTCGGATTTTTCAGAAAAACAGAGATCCGCTCAAGCGCAGGTTTCCCCGCTCGAGCGGACATGCAACAAAGGTACCCACTTGAGCGGCAAATCCCCCGCTCGAGCGAACTGTAAAAGTACTAGATGGGTGAAATCCCCGCTCGACGGATGCTCGATGCCCGCTCGAGTGTGAGACACAAGCCTCCGTTCGAGCGTTCAACCCTCCGCTCGAGCGGACTGTAAAACAGTGCAAAATACTGGATGCTCGAATTCCCCGCTCGAGCGTCACTTTCCACACTCGAGCGGGAGTACAAAATCTGGAAAATCCAAATTGCACCTCCAAGCCAAAAACCAAGTTTTGATGCAAGAATTTCGATCCTCTTGGGCTCATTTTCTGGAAAACATTTGTAAACACATAAAATGACATGATTCAAAGCTCAATTTAAGAAATCAAAGCCCAAGGGTGTTTAATTGAAACTCAATTTCAAACCAATTTTCATGAACATAATTCAACCATGACATGCATGCAATTAGCTAGCTTCCAAGCTTCAAAACATGCTCTAATGAGCCAATTCCTTTCAAAAACAAGATGATTTCATGAACCTTAGCTAGAACATGGATACGCATGCGACAATTTTCCATGAAATCAACTCAAAGGTCAACAATACAAACATGAATGCATGAATTGAGCTATAATTCAACATGTTAGGACTAAATCATGACTTAGCTCCTCAATTAGACATGAACCATGCAAGAATCAACTTAAACACAACAATGAGAGGTTGAATTTCCTTACCTAAGTCTCCAATTACAAGTGTAGAGGTTCAAACAAGCAAGAACTCCTTTAAACTTCTTAATTTCCAAGCAATTCCTCAAGTTGAATTCACTCTAGTCTCCTACTCTCTCTCTCTCTCTATGTCGGTTTGAACACAAGTATTTGGCTGATGAAAGTGTTTTGTTGAAGGTGTAATAAGGCTCAAAATGTTGAGGTAGTGGGCCACTATATGGCTTTTTGGTAAATAATGCAACCTATGCAATTTATCAACATTTAATCTAATTTAATCATACCAAATTAGTTTTCAGATAAATATGCCATAAAATCACATAAATTATGATGGTCCTAAAACATCAATCAATTTTCGGTTCGGCCGCCGATAAGTCCTGCAATTCGCAATTTAAACATAAATACACAAACAGATAATCAACAATCAAACAGATAGATAATGCAATTCAAATAGATAGAAATACATTTAAATAGATACAGTCAATCAATCAGTTTCGAATTTCAGTCAGTCAGTTCAGTATTTCAATTACTTCAGTTATCAATCAGAATCTGTCTCAGTTTAGCAGTAATCAGTAATCAATTAGTGATCAGCGATGGGGGTTGTTACAGTCTCCCCTCCTTAAAAAGAGTGTAGTCCTCTAAACTCGAGTTACCTTCATTCTAGAAGAAAATAGGATTCAGTGGAAACAGTTCAGGATATCTTTTAGCCATGTCATCTTCCCTTTCCCAAGTGGCATACATGCCACCATGGTTCTGCCAATCGACTTTCACTAACAGGATCTCCTTGTTTCTCAACTTCTTGATCCATCTGTTTACAATTTGAATAGGCCGTTCCTCGTAAGTGTAGTCATCACTCAGCACTACACGAGTAGGCTCTATTATATGGAAAGGATCCCGGAGGTAGTCCCTCAACATAGAAATGTGGAAGACGTTATGCATGTGCTCCATTTCAGGAGGAAGCGCAACTTGATACGCCACCGGATTGATTTTCTCAATAATCTCATACGGTCTGACATATCTCGGCGCTAGCTTGCCCTTGACTCCAAAACGAGTCTGGCCTTTCATCGGTGTCACTTTCACAAAAACGTGATCACCCACTTCATACTCTCTGTCCCGTCTTCTGACATTAGCATAACTCTTCTGTTTGCTCTGTGCAATTTTCAGTCTCTATTGTATCAGTTTTACTTTCTCAGTCGTTTCATATACAATCTCGGGCCCAGGCAAAGGCCCATCTCCAACTTCTGCCCAGCAAATCAGAGATTTACATTTTCTGCCATATAATGCCTCAAAAAGCGCCATACCAATACTTGAATGATAGCTGTTGTTGTAGGCGAATTCAGCTAAGGGCAGATGGCTTTCCTAGTTTTCCTGAAAATCAAGGACACATTCTCAATAAATCCTCCAGAGTCTGGATGGTCCTTTCTGACTGACCATCTGTCTGAGGATGATAAGCACTACTCAGTCTCAGTTCAGTGCCCAATGCAGTCTGTAGGCTTTGCCAAAACCTCGATGTAAACTTCGAATCCCTGTCAGAAACAATAGACACAGGCACTCCATGCAGTCTAACAATTTCATCAATATAGAGTATAGCCAATTTGTCTGCATTATAAATTGTCTTGATAGGTAAGAAGTGAGTAGATTTAGTCAGTCTATCAACAATAACCCAAATCGAGTCCATACCTTTACTGGAGCGAGGCAACCCAACGATAAAATCCATAGTAATATGTTCCCATTTCCACTCCGGTATCGGTAAGGGCTGCAATAAGCCTGCAGGTCGTTGATGTTCGGCTTTAACTTGTTGGCAATGAAGACATTTTGATACAAAATCAACAATTTCTTTCTTCATTCTCGGCCACCAGAAATTCAGTTTCAGGTCTTGGTACATTTTCGTGTTCCCCGGATGGATAGAAAATTTTGAATTGTGGCCCTCTTGCAAAACTCTTCTTTTCAGTTCAGTATCATTCGGTACACACAGTCTTTCTTGAAATTTCAGTACATTATTTTCAAATTTGAAACCCGGTCTTGGTTTAGATTCCCTTTCTTCGATGATCTTCTTCAAGAAGTCATCCAATTGTTGTTTCTCTTTAATTTCTTCAATCAGTGTCAGTTGAGCAGAAATAGCAGCTATTGTTCCACCTTATTCTCGCAAAACAATTTTAATTTCAGATTTTTCAAGGTCACAAAGCAACTCTTTCTGTCCGGTGAGCAAACATGCTAAATTACCAATCGATTTCCGACTCAGTGCATCGGCAACGGTGTTGGCTTTTCCTGGATGGTACAAAATCTGTAGGTCATAATCTTTAATCAATTCTAGCCATCTCCGCTGTCTCATATTCAGTTCTTTCTGTGTGAAGAAATATTTTAAACTCTTGTGGTCTGTATACACTTCACATATCGCCCCATATAGGTAGTGACGCCAGATTTTCAGTGCAAATACTACTGCGGCAAGTTCCAAGTCATGGGTTGGGTAGTTCTTTTCATGCGGTCTCAGTTGTCGGGAAGCATAAGCAATAACTCTCCAATTCTGCATTAAAACACACCCCAAACCCTTATGAGAAGCATCACTAAATATAATATAACCATCCATACCTGAAGGTAGGGTAAGAACCGGTGTAGTCACGAGTCGAGTTTTCAACTCTTGGAAAGCTGATTCCCTTTGGTCAGTCCAGTCAAATGATATCCCCTTTTGCGTCAATTAAGTCAACGGTAAGGCAATTTTGAAGAAATCTTTGACAAATCTTCTGTAATATCCAGCCAAACCCAAAAAGCTTCGGACTTCTATTACATTTGTTGGTCTAGGCCAGTTTACTACTGCTTCAATTTTCTGTGGATCAACAGAAATTCCATCTTTGCTAACAACATGCCCCAAAAACATAACATGATCAAGCCAAAATTTGCATTTAGACAGTTTAGCATAAAGTTTCTGTTCTCTTAGGGTCTGTAGGGCAAGTCTCAGATGATGTTCATGTTCTTCTCTACTTTTGGAATAAATCAGTATGTCATCAATGAATACAACTATAAAGTCATCAAGGTATGGTTTAAAGATTCTGTTCATGAGATCCATAAATACAGCAGGTGCATTGGTAACTCCGAAAGGCATAACTAAAAATTCATAATGTCCATACCTCATTTCAAAAGCAGTTTTGTCAATGTCTTCTGGTTTAACTTTCAACTGATGGTATCCGGATCTGAGGTCAATCTTAGAGAACACTTGAGCACCTTGTAACTGATCAAATAAGTCATCAATACGTGGCAGTGGGTATTTATTTTTCACAGTTACCTTGTTCAGTTCACGATAGTCAATACACAGTCTCAGTGAGCTGTCTTTCTTCTTTACAAACAAGACAGGTGCGCCCCACGGTGAAGTACTGGGCCTGATGAACTTCTTGTCTAACAGTTTTTGCAGTTGCACTTTCAATTCTTTCAGTTCAGTTGGAGCCATCCTGTAAGGAGCTTTAGATACTGGCTGTGTTCCCAAAATCACGTCAACGGTGAATTCAATCTCCCTGTCAATCAAATCCCCTGGCAAATTATCTGGAAAAACATCTGGGAATCTCTGACTATAGGAATACTGTTCACATTAGCATTATCATCAGTAGATACAGTCAATACAGAACACAGATATCCTTTACATCCCTTTCTAATCAATTTGACGGCTTTCACATATGAAATCAAAGACGGAGGAGGTATTACTCCAACCCCATTAAACACAAATTTGGGTAAACCCAGTGGACGGAAAACTGCTTGTTTCGTTACACAGTCTATGGTGGCATGATATTTCGTTAACCAGTCAATTCCTAATATTACGTCAAAATGATCAATGTTCAGTGGCAGTAAATCAATATACAGATGTGCATCTCCAACAATAATTTCACAAGCAAGGTACATATATGCACAGGTCATAGATCCCCCAACGGGTGAAGATACAGCTAACAGATAATTCATGGGTTCTAATTTTCGCGACAAAGTATGCAACACATATGAATGCGTAGACCCCGAATCAATCAGTACATATGCATTTTGAGTACAAATAGAGAGGATACCTGACACAATGGTCTCAGTATTTTGCACATCTCCCGATACTAGGGCGAACACTCGGCCCTGCCTCATAGGCTCTTTCCCGGTAGCTTTGGAGTTCGATTTTGGTGCAACAGTTGATGCTGCTACGCTTGGTGTAGCTTTACTATTGGCCTGCGGAGCAGAGGGGCAATCTTTAACCATGTGGCCCACCTTGCCACACCTGTAACAGGCTCCAGATATTTTATAACGAACCCCTTTGTGCTTCCTGCCATACTCAGAGCAGGGTGTGATGAAACCACTCCCTTGGCTGGGGCTAGTTGTTGACCCCGTATTCTATTTCTTGTTCAATGGGTTATGCTTGCCTTTCTTGAATTTGAAACCCTGCCTTTTCCCACGCTATTTAGACGCTGGTGTTTTAGTTTTCAGTGCCTCGATGTTCGATTCAGCCATCAAAGCTCGGTCAAGAACATTTACATAATTCGGTAATTTCAGAAAATTTATTCGGTCGAGTATTGCAACATTAAGGCCGCCTTCAAACTTTCTGGCCTTCTTGTAATCAGTGTACACCATGTGTGGTGCATATCTAGCAAGCTCGGTAAACTTTGTTTCATATTCAGCAACGGACATAGTGCCCTGTCTCAGCTGTTCAAATTCAGTCACCTTTCTATCCTTGACACACTGAGGGAAGTACTTTTCAAAGAAGGCTCCTTTGAACTGAGCCCAAGTCATTACAGTATTGTCATCACGGATAAGCATCCACCACCTTCTAGCCTCTTCTTGTAAGGTGAAGGTGGCCAACAGTACTTTATGTGCTTCAGAGCACGGAAAAACCTCAAACAATTTCTCTATCTCAAGAACCCAAGCTTCAACCTTTAATGGTTCAAGGCCTCCCTGAAAGGATGGCGGTTTCATTTTGCTAAACTTATGGGTGAGAGCAATTATGTCCCCATCATTAACATTCACATTCTGTTCCGACTGTACCGGAGGAGGAGGTGGGGGCTGTTGATTCTATTGTTGATCTAGTCTTTCAGTTATTAGTTCCATCATTCTTTCCAGTCTTGCCATTCTTGCCTTAGAGGATGAGGATTCAGATTCATTTGCAGTTCTTGCATTATCCATTTCACTATAGGTAGTTATAACAGTTATCAACATAGGCAGTCATTTGGTTAAACAGATTAACACATTAGTATATATTTAGTCATATCATAGCCACACACTTATCATGCTCATGTAATGCCCTAATCTCTTTTCTAGGACATCCTATAGCTCATTTGGAAACGTGTGTGCGGTATAACTCATGGTTAAGTATCTCTCTGATACCACTCTGTCACGACCCAAACTCGCCCTTATGGGTTTAGCATCAGAATCGCCAAGAATCCGAGATTACGAAGGCCTAATTAAGAATACAAGAAACAGAGTACAGAGGCCTGGCGGAAGCCAAATCAGTAAAGGGACGTTTGGGAAGTGGGGTTTGGGCTAAATTAGCCACTTTTGTCATTTAGTGGCTAATTTAGCCACAAACGGACAAAAGAATGTTTCAAGCATGGCTGCAACAATTTGACAAGTGAATTTACCATAATACCCTCACATGAAAGAGGGGCGGCAAAGTAAAAAAAAAAAAAATTGAAATTGACGATTTTTTTAAGGAAAGACAAAGAAAGTTGAAAAAAAATAATAAAAACATTTTTTTTTGTTTTTTGTTAAAATATTTTATGAAAATAAATTTAAACTATATTTGATAAAAATATTAACATTTTAAATTATTTAAAGAACGTAAATTAAAGAACAAGAACTAAAAAAAATAAAAATAATAAAAAAATTAAGCAAAAGTCGGTAGATCGACACCCAATAGACAAAAAAAAAGCCAAATCCGAACCCAAAAAAAAAAAAAGCAAAATAGGCGAAATCGAAACCTAACAGAAAAAAATTAAAATAAAAAATAACCAAAATATGCAAAATCCAAAAAAAAAAAAAATTTAAGCAAAAAGGCAAAATTGTAAAAAAAAAAATACCGAAAACAAGATGACATACCAAAATTTTTTTTTTTCAGCAAATAGCCAAAATTGGAAAAAAAAAAAAGAAAAAAAAGAAAAAAAAGGGGAAATATGCCAAATCGCAACCCAAAATGAAAAATAAAAAAAAATGAAAAAGGGCAATTTGGTCTTTCAACAAGATGACACCTCACCAAAAAGCCAAAAAGCAAAAAAAGCCAAAAAGCCCTTCCCAAACCAGGCTTTTTAGCTCCAGGCTAAAATAGCCAAAAAAGCCAAAAAGCCAACCCACTTCCCAAACAGGGGCTAAATAAACAATGTCCAATGAGCTGTGACAGTCTGTATGCAAAAAGACTTTTCATACATAAATACAGTTAGTGACAAAACAGTATGTACATTATATACAATCATTCAGAACAGGGACTTAATCCCTATTAAATAGTACAAGATCTATACAGACATCAAACGGAGACAGAGCATGAAAAAAAACACCCCTAAGCCATAGCTTGACAGGCTCGGAGCCTCGCAGTGAGGCACGGTGCGGCTTGACAAACTGGAGTTACCGACGCTACTAGTCATGATGCGGTGCTGTACACCTACATATATATATGAGCAAAGGAGCTAAAGGCCAGTGAATAACATAATGCCTAAAGGGGTTTAGAATGAAAGTCCTTACAGTAATGAAAACAGTTCATTAAATCAAGATTTCACTATTCAACAAGATACCATATGTGGTATATCCATTAGCATAACAAGATAAGAAATGAGGGTCTTAAAAGACCTAATACCAATGATGGCCATCAATCAAGAATGAGTGGTTCCAACAAGGGAACCGACAAAGATCTCTGTAACAGTAACAATAAACAGTAGGTGCTAAGGATGCCACAATATAGTTCAGAATATAGGACATACATTCATTCAGTTAACAATATCAATTCAGAAACAGTACAGTTTAATTGTTCAGAAGATAATCATTTTTGAACATATCTTTACACAGTTGTTACTCACAGAGTTCTGGGCTACAGTAAGCTAGAGCGCGTCCCCAGTCGCCAACCCTACACAGTTTACAGGACGAACATACACTAAGCTACACAGTTGGGAAAGATAATAACTTAATCCCTAATTTGCCTTGGTGTGTTCTACATCTATATCCTCATTAAGATGTCTTAAACTAGGCCTAAGAATGCCTAGGATGGGATGACGATGCAAAGATGTACTCAGAAAACATTTTCGGATTTTTCAGAAAAACAGAGATCCGCTCGAGCGCAGGTTTCCCCGCTCGAGCGGACATGCAACAAAAGGTACCCTCTTGAGCGGCAAATCCCCCGCTCGAGCGGACTGTAAAAGTACTGGATAGGTAAAATCTCCGCTCGACGGACGCTCGACGCCCGCTCGAGTGTGAGACACAAGCCTCCGCTCGAGCGTTCAACCCTCCGCTCGAGCGGATCAGAAACAAAGGTGCAAAATCTCGATGCTCGAATTTCGCCGAAGGCCACTTTCCCTCGCCGAAGGGAGTACAAAATTTGGAAAATCCAAATTGCACCTCCAAGCCAAAAACCAAGTTTTGATGCAAGAATTTCGATCCTCTTCGGCTCATTTTCTAGAAAACATTTGTAAAAACATAAAATGACATGATTCAAAGCTCAATTTAAGAAATCAAAGCCCAAGGGTGTTTAATTGAAACTCAATTTCAAACCAATTTTCATGAACATAATTCAACCATGACATGCATGCAATTAGCTAGCTTCCAAGCTTCAAAACATGCTCTAATGAGCCAATTCCTTTCAAAAACAAAATGATTTCATGAACCTTAGCTAGAACATGGACATGTATGTGACAATTTTCCATGAAATCAACTCAAAGGTCAACAATACAAACATGAATGCATGAATTGAGCTATAATTCAACATGTTAGGACTAAATCATGACTTAGCTCCTCAATTAGACATGAACCATGCAAGAATCAACTTAAACACAACAATGAGAGGTTGAATTTCCTTACTTAAGTCTCCAATTACAAGTGTAGAGGTTCAAACAAGCAAGAACTCCTTTAAACTTCTTAATTTCCAAGCAATTCCTCAAGTTGAATTCACTCTAGTCTCCTACTCTCTCTCTCTCTCTATGTCGGTTTGAACACAAGAATTTGGCTGATGAAAGTGTTTTGTTGAAGGTGTAATAAGGCTCAAAATGTTGAGGTAGTGGGCCACTACATGGCTTTTTGGTAAATAATGCAACCTATGCAATTTATCAACATTTAATCTAATTTAATCATACCAAATTAGTTTTCAGACAAATATGCCATAAAATTACATAAATTATGATGGTCCTAAAACATTAATCAATTTCCGGTTCGGCCGCCGATAAGACCTGCAATTCGCAATTTAAACATAAATACACAAATAGATAATCAACAGTCAAACAGATAGATAATGCAATTCAAATAGATAGAAAATGCATTTAAACAGATACGGTCAATCAATCAGTTTCGGATTTTAGTCAGTCAGTTTAGTATTTCAATTACTTCAATTATCAATCACAATCAGTCTCAGTTCAGCAGTAATCAGTAATCAATCAGTGATCAGCGATGAGGGTTGTTACAGTTTCCTTTCACTCCAAGCTTCAAATGGAGTTTTGTCCTTAAGAGCTTTTATAGGACATCTATTCATCAAGTAAACTACTGTATACACGGCCTCACCCCAAAAAGTTTTGGGTAGCCCCTTCTCATATAGCATAGACTTATACATTTCCTCTATGGTTCGATTCTTCCTTTCCGCCACACCATTTTGTTGTGGAGTGTACCCAACAGTCAATTGCCTTTCCATTCCAATATCTTCACAAAATTTCATAAACTCATTTGAGTTGTATTCTCCGCCTCTATCACTTCTCAATACTTTCATCAAATAACCACTTTGTCTTTCAACAAGATTTTGAAATTTCTTGAAGATAGAGAAAACTTCACTCTTTTGTCTCATGAAATACACCTACGTCATTCTAGTAAAGTCATCAACAAAGATAATCCATGAGTTGGTGTATCTATGGGTCCGCACACATCGGTATGGACAAGCTCCAATGGTGCTTTAGCTCTCCATGCTTTCTCCTTTGGAAATGACTCCCGGTGATGCTTTCCAAGTGCACAACCTTCACAAATATGTTGCACTTTATGAATGGTTGGCAACCCAAAAACCATATTCTTTTGTTGTAGATGCTTCAAGCTTTGAAAATTCAACTGCCCAAATCTTCTATGCCAAAGCCATAAATTATCAATCACACCCATCTTCAAAGCCGCATTTTTGCTATACCGAAAAATGAGAGGAAAACTTCTATTCTTCTCCATCTTGATTTTTGCTACAACTTGGCTTTTCTCCCCTTTGTCAAAAATTTTGTAAAAATCGTCTTCAAAGTGAACAAGATATCCATGCTCCATAAGTTGGAACTAGGAGAATATCGGAAATGAATCTTGTACCCATCTTGGTTTCTATAGCAATAGTACCTTTTCCTTTTGTTTGGACTAAGGCACCATTCCCCATTTTTACTTGAGAACTAGAGGAAGCATCCATTTTCACAAAAATGCTCTCATCTCCTGTCATGTGATTGCTACATCCGCTATCGAGAAACCATACATCCTTGTTTTGATCCGATGCCTTGTGACAAGCATAGAACATGTGCCCTCATTTTCTTGCTCCTCGGAAAAATTAGCTTGTTGAGTGCTCTTGACTTGGCAATCCTTCTTGACATGCCTAAATTTGTTGCAATTGTAACATTTTGGCTTTCCTCGAAACCAACAATCTTTATCAACATGATTGCTTCAGTTGCAAATTCCACACTTTTGTTGAGTGGACTCTTCATTTTCCTTTCTTTGAAAATTAGACCTTCCTCTTCCTCTTGCATTTCTTGCTCTTCCGGTTGCATTTCTTCCTCTTCCTCTTCGTTGGGAATTAGAGGTACTAACATTAAGCTTGGACTGAAAGGCACTTTCAATTGACTTTTCAGATTGCCTACTCAACCTTTGCTCAAATGTTTTAATTGAACCCATCAAATCTTCAATACTCAAATCAACAAGATCTTTAGTTTCTTTAATGATAGCAACAATAGGATTGTATTTCTCCTTCAAACTTATCAAAAATTTCTCAACAACTCTTTGATTAGTAATATTATCCCCATAAATTTTCATTTGGTTTACAAGTTCCATAACCCTAGAAAAATAATCCTTCAACAATTCCATATCCTTCATCTTTAAATTTTCAAAATCTCTTTTCAATGATTGAAGTTTGATGGTTCTTACCTTCAAGTTGCCTCTATACTCTTTTCTTAAGAATATCCCATGCCTCCTTCGCTTTTGTTGCATTGATAATTCTTGGAAAGATTGCTTCTGAAACTCCTTGTTGAATAACAGAGAGAGCCTTTGAATCCTTCTTCCTTTGCTCTTTTAATTGGTTCTTTTTGGGGATTTGTCAAAGCTCCTTCATCTTCAGGTTCCTCAAACCCATTTTCAACAAGATCCCAAAGATCCGTATAGACAAAAATAGTTCTCATTTTCACATATCAAAAATCAAAATTTTCACCATTAAAGATAGGAGTAGATACATTTTGGTTGTTGGGATTCGCCATAGACATCGGTTTGTTCTTCTTCGGGGCTTGTTTTCCCGTATCCGATCTCTACGCCCGGCTTGTTCTTGACCCAACCAAAACTCTAATACCATTTTTGTTAGCTTTTGATAAAACTCTCTCTAAAATGAACTATTGTTTTGTATTGAATTTTTCTCTCTTATTATTCGTATATTTTGCTCATTGGCTTACATCCTTTTATATAGAGAAGGTTATACATAAGTTCAATGAATAAGATCCATAAACCTAAACAACCTTACAATTAACTAGGTACATGAATATCATCTAGACAATGTACTTAATAAATATAAAATACATGAATATAAAAATATATAAATACGAAGAATGTATGAACTCAATATATCCAATGCATGCAATATATCCAATGTATCTAATATAAATATGACATTAATTTTAACAAAGGATACGGAAGCTCCTGCTGCTGGAGTTGACGATATGACTAAACTATCTTATTTGCATGAACCTGGAGTCCTGCAGAATTTGAAAACTAGATATGAACTCAATGAAATATATGTAAGCTTCCTTATCAGTATCCAAGGGAGAATTTTTAGTCACTGCATATATAGTCTTTACTACTATATGCATGTCTTAATGATAGACATCATGACAGACTTACACTGGAAATATTCTTATTGCAATCAATCCATTCCAAAGACTGTCTTATATTTATGATGCTCACATGACGCAACAATACAAGGGAACGCCTTTTGGAGAACTAAGCCCTCATTTTAACAAAAGTACCACAAAATTAGTTTGGAATATTACAACCCAAAAAAAAAAAAAACTCTAGGTTTTACCTTTGTAACAAAATATACTTTAGATTTTTAATTTTATCAATTTAACTCTAAACTTTTGATTTTTTTTAATTTAAATTATTTGTCTATTTTGGTTGAGTAAAACCAACTAAAAAAAAATATTTTAACCATTACACTCAACGTAGGTGTACATAAAATATTTAAAATACCTTTTTTTGTTAAGTTTAATGACTGAAATATCATTTTCCATCAGTTTTACTTTACAAAAATAAACAAATGGTTTAAAATGAAAACAAATCAAAAGATTGAAGTTTAAATTGACAAAATTAAAAATTTAAGATTTATTTTATTATAAGAATTAAATCTTGAATTTTTTTTTTCCTCCAAATTATTTTCTTACCATGGACCAATTCAAAATATACATTTCAAAGGTTGCATTTTATTATATCCATATAGCACCGTGACTTGGCTAGAGATATGAATATACAAATTTTTCAATGTATTTTTGGGTAGATAAAAGGTCACAATCCTATTACTCTACTAAACAATTGCAAAGCTTTAGTCTTCTCTTTTAGGCTTTGTAAATTGCTTGAGTATTGAAGGGAGACAGTGACATAGGGGTTAAAGTATAAATTTGACAAAATATGAAAGCATATTAGTTAGGTTTTTTTGCATAACCAATGACAATATCCACTGCCGGCCAAAATATAAAATAGAAAAAAAAAAAAAAACAAAAAATAGAGGAGTCGGTAAATTACTTGATCATATTCATTGATAAGTATATTGTTTGAGATTTTAATGTTTATTTCATCATAAATGTTTTTAATAATAAAAAGATGGGGTATTTAGACACGAGTCTTAATTTATAAACTTATATTCCATTAAGTCTTAATTACGATTTTTTAGACCTTGAAATCTCATTAAATTTTTAATAGTCGGAATTAACTTTCAAATAATGATTGTTCATCATTTATGATTATCTATAAATGAACATGATGATTTGACATTTATTTTGATTTTCAAAATTTTTAAAATATCAACTTTCAAATTGAAAAAACTAAAAAAAATTATGTACAAACAAAAAAAAATAATTTTTTTTAAAATTAAAAAAATGATATATTTTTTATGCAAAATTGAAAATTTTATGTCTATAAAGATGCATGATGATGGAATATTGATGTGTAAAATTTAAAAAATAAAAATAAAAAATAAAAAAAATGATAATGTTATTGGTTTATTGGATAGTTGAATAAAATCAATAAATAGAAAGACAAAAATATTTAATCTCATGCTTTGGTTTTTATCATCAGTTAGTGAAAAAATTAGCTTGAAAATTACTATGCAAAATTGATAATATTCTCAATTTTACTAAATAAGACATATTGGTTCAAAAAATCTTAGATATGACATGAACTATCATAATATTTATAAATAGGACTTTTAGGTAATTAATTCTAAAAAGATAAATTACGTGAATAGTACTTACATTTTGTCGTTTGTATCATTTTAGTCCTTACAGTTTCAATGGCTTCATTTTACCCTTTAATTTTAAATTTTATGTTAATTTGGTCTAATTGATAACGTCGTTAAAGTTTTTGACAGAAAATTTTTATTGGATGGGTTGATGTTACATTACTGAATTGATAAAGTTACAAATTTTCTTTTAAAAGTATGACACATGTCTCTCATGTACGTATTTTCCATAAAAATCCTAATAATTGAAAGTAATTTTACCAATTTGAGATAAAATAAAAGATTCAGAGTCAAAGTTGATCAGGTAAATCACACTTTGCACCAAATCTCACTTGATCCTACACATAAATTATGACAGTTAACCCATGGATTTTCGGTCAAGTGTCAATATCCTCATTCTATTACTCCATTGTTCAAGTTTTTAATAGAATCCAATTATGTGACAAGTATATAACAACAAAATAAGGGAAGAAGAGGAAAATCACTTTCATTTCCCACATATAAGCATTTTGCATAAAATTTACATTAAATTTTTATTGTATTCGGTTAAAACAAAATGCAGATTGTAAATAATCCAAGAAATGAACTATGATTTTGCAGAAACTAGAACCATGAAGCTCTATTTTACACAGTAATATAATCTTATGTCTATACATTTTTTATTTCTAAAGCTATATTTTCTTGCATCTTTGTCCTTTTTTTCAGCATATGAATATATATATATATATATATGGTAAATTACTATCTACATCAAATCTCACTTTAATCCCTACATATGAAATCATGATAGTCAACATTGTGCACTTCTACTGAAATCTCACTTTGATCTCTGCACATGAAATCATAGCAATCAATCCCCTGCATTTCTTGTCAAGTGACAATGACCCTCTTTTTGTTACTCCATCTTATCAGTCTTTAAGGGCATCTCTAAGGTGCATCAAAATTTTCACTAAAATTTGAGTAAAAGGTACATTTGATATCAAGTGCTCCAATGGAGGTTTTTAAAGCTTCATCAGAAAACCGATCGATTGGGCAGATGATCGAGCAGATGTGCGACCGGTCGACAATCTTTAGTGGGTATTTATTTTATTTTATTTTATTTATTTATTTCAAATTTGGTACAATATTCTTTTTAAATTTTTAGGGACAGTAAGGCTTAAAAAAATGACAATTCTTTTTAAAAGTTAACTTAAAAAGGCAATACAAATTGCTAAAAAATATTTGCCCTCCACTTATAGGTTGGTTTAGATATAAAATATACACAAATGAAGAATTGAAAAGGAAAAAAAAATTTTAAAAAAAATGTGAAATTGATTGAATTTTCAAAGGTGGCATCATTGTGTGTGTGACTACATGGGTTTATTTTTAACTTGTGTACGCATGAAAGACACTTGGTGCACCACACATATAAAAATTTATTATTGTTAATAAATTAATTTTGTGGGAGACAAATTGGTCCAACAGATTATAAATGGGAAATTTGGCTCTAAACCTGCCTTACCTTTTTTTCATTGTTAAAAGGATTAAGAAAAAAAAAATTATAATTTCTAAACCCCCTCATATTTATAAAGTCTTGCATAAAGGACAAAATTTATTATTTAAATATTTTATTAGACTATTTTACCCTTAACTAAATCTTCTCACCTTCTCCCCCACTCTCTCCCCACCTTCTTTGTCTCTCTCCTCCCCCTCTAAACACAGGTTCTCTTCATTGCCATGTCAGAGGCCACCTCAGCCGCCAGAGCACCGTCCACCAATGTATTCCGGGCACCAACCGCAATGATTCTCGGCGCCACCCCCTCCTCCGCATCCAATGTCAGTCACGCCTTCCATTTCTCTTCTAGAAAGCCTATAATTGAAGAAACCAGAGGCTTCATGCACCTCTACCATACTCCATTCAGTTGTTTACTGGACTGAAATTCTAACAAAGGTTCTCCCTGTTCCTTCAGTCCTCAGTTCAATTTGTGATCTAAGATGAGTGATATATGCTTAAGAGGCTCGGGTAAGGTTGATTCAACTTATAACATCTCAGATCTGGATTTAACTAATAACATCTCAAATCTGGTTTGTGGCATTTCAAATTTGGTGTGATTTCATGATTATGAACTCGATTTAAGTTTTGATTTGGAGTTGACCTTGTAGCTCAAAATTTTGCCTAAGATTTGGATTGATGACTTGACCCTCACCTTTGGTTCAATGTCGTTATTTGATCTTCAACATATGTTGATTAGTTTTTTTGTTTTTGTTGTTGATTTATTTTTGTTGATTTGCTGAGTTCAATCAGGTGTGTGCTCTAGTTTTTGTTTGACAGAATGAGAGTAAAATTTTACTCTGGTTTGTGCTCTGTATTTGTTTGACAGAATGAGAGTAAAATTTTACTCTAGTTTGTACTATGTTTTTGTTTGACAGAATGAAAATAAAATTTTACTTTGGTTTGTGCTCTGTTTTTGCTTGACAGAATGAGAGTAAAATTTTACTCTAATTTGTGCTTTGTTTTTGTTTGATAAAATGAGAGTAAAACTTTACTCTGGTATGTGCTTTATTTTTGTTTGAAAAAATGAGAGTAAACTTTTACTTCGGCGTTATCTGTTATGTTTTTTTATTGTTTTTTTTATACAATGATAGTAAACTTTTATTCTGTTATTGTGTACTTCTGTTATTTGTTTTTGGACTCCTAGTGACAATAAAATTTAACTATTAATTCATTGCATATTTGAATTATGTAATGATAGTAAAATTGTACTTTCAGAGTAAAATTTTACTTTGATTAAAAAGATGGTGATTTGCTTAACGATATAAAATATTACTTTAAATCATAGTAAACTTTTACTATGAAATTTTACTCTGGTTAAAAATATGTTGATTTGCTTAAAAATATAAAATTTTACTCTGAATCATAGTATATTTTACTATGATGCAGAGTAAAATTTTACTTTGAAATACATTGTGAAGATGGCTTTATAGGAGAGCTGATAGATATGAGAGTAATATAGTAAAAGAAATAAGTTTTAAAATATTAGAGGGTTTTGAAAGTACCTATATAATTCTTGTCTTTTTGAAAGATAAATTAGATAGTGAGGGGTCTATCACCAAATCGTAATTTATGAATTCACTTTATTTACTAATAAATTAATTTTGAGGGAGACAAATTGGTCCAACAGGTTATAAATTTGTGAATCCACTAAATTTACTAATAAATTAATTTTTTGAGAGACAAATTGGTCCGCCAGGTTATAAATTTGTGAATCCACTTTATTTAATAATAAATTAATTTTGTGGGAGACAAATTGGTCCAACACGTTATAAATATGTGAATCCACTTTATTTACTAATAAATTAATTTTGTGAGAGACAAATTGGTCCAACACCTTATAAATTTGTGAATCCACTATATTTATTAATAAATTAATTTTGTGGCAGACAAATTGGTCCAACACGATATTTATTAATAAATTAATTTTGTAGGAGACAAATTGGTCCAACACGTTATAAATTTATGAATCCATTTTATTTACTAATAAATTAATTTTGTGGGAGACAAATTGGTCCAACAGGTTATAAATTTGTGAATCCACTATATTTACTAATAATTTAATTTTGTGGAAAACAAATTGGTCCAACATATTATAAATTTGTGAATCCACTTTATTTACTAGTAAATTAATTTTGTGGGAGACAAATTGCTCTAACACGTTATGAATTTGTGAATCCACTTTATTTACTAATAAATTAATTTTGTGGGAGACAAATTTGCTCAACTGGTTATAAATTTGTGAATCCACTATATTTACTAATAAATTAATTTTGTGAGAGACAAATTGATCCAACAAGTTATAAATTTGTGAATACACTTTATTTACTAATAACTTAATTTTGTGGGAGACAAATTGGTCCAACACGTTATAAATTTGTGAATCCACTTTATTTACTAATAAATTAATTTTGTGGGAGACAAATTGATTCAACGGGTTATAAATTTGTGAATCCACCATATTTACTAATAAGTTAATTTTGTGAGAGACAAATTGATCCAATAGATTATAAATTTGTGAATCCACTTTATTTACTAGTTTCTTGCTATTTGGGATCTCGACAATAAGGTCATGTTTGTTTGGGTGGACTAGATTAGGTTGGATTAGCATTTCCATGACTAATAATCCTAGGACTACGAATCTCTTTGGATTGTGTATCATATCTTATATTTGAATTGAGTTAGAATTATAAGGAGGGATTAACAAAATATTATCAAATCCGATGTTTGTTTAAAGGGATTGGAATGGATAGGATATGACAGGACATAGGACATCTAATATATTAACTATAATATCTCTATTATAATTATTGTAAAATTTTGCACTAGCATGTGTTATAATTTTCAAAAAACAAATTTTCCTATTGTTGCTCCACATCCATTGTAACGCCCCGAAATAATCAAACACAACCCAACCACATTAACCAACATTCATCGAATAATAATGACATAACTCCAACCTTTACATCCTATGTCAACAACGTTTATACAAAGTTTCACATGCAAGTTATACATTCATTGGTAAGAAAAACACATGAATCTATAGCATGTGAAGCATATGGTTCTGAAAATAAATAAATGCCCATATGGGCTACAACTTCCAAAGCTTAAGCCCGGTTATACAAAAGTGGTCTCTCAGACCCAACAAAAATAGCCCTTGGCTTTACAAAAAAAATTCTCAACAAAATAAAGAATAATCTACTCTTCACAAGAACATATCCACACCCTCAATTTGGCGGGATTACCACATCTTTACCTGCACCAAAATCCCATAGGGGTGAGCATAAAGTCTAGTAGAGAATTCTCACAAAGTATATACGGTTATGCAATTTCCCTCAACAATCAAAAATGCAAAGGTAATGCCATGCAAATGCCAATAATAAAGAGGAATTTCATTTCAATGCACAATTTGAAAACTACCATGTTCTCTATAATATTTTTCAATCTCATCAATTTCAAAACTTCTAATATTTAAACCAATAGGGGCGGTAAATACGCCATTGGTAATCCCTAGGTTGGTGCCTGCAAGTAGGCTCTACGAGCTCTACCACTACCCCACTTTACCGGTTACTAACTAGAAGGGAAGTGGTACCTCCTCTGCGCGTGTTTTCGGTCTTTCATCCCGGACACTCAGGCCAACTTATCAATCTCATCTACACCGCCTAACCGGACTTATCAACGTATTTACCCCTTTAACATAACCATAGATTTCATTTCAATATAAGCTTTCTCAATGTGAATGTTTTCCAACACATGTCAAGATGTACAACAATGATAATAAATCAATTGAAAACATGATGCAATATTTACTATTTCGTAGCATTTTTCTATTTTCAAGATATCTTTACAACAATATCAATTACTCTCATTTCTCATTACTTCTCTTCAAAGCTATTTCACAAAATACCCATGTGCCATCAATTTATAGCAACAACAAACTCTCACCATGCACAAATCATTACAAGTTTGCCTCTTCAAGACAATATGTGATGTTTTCCAACATAATCTCCAAGGTTTCACAACGTCCACATTCCATGGTACATAATCGTTCATCACTTTCCAACAACACATGTTTAAGCATTTAACAATATGTTACAATAACATCTTATGACTCATATTTCAAATAGATTTCCATTTTTTACCAAACATGCTATGAGAGTTACTCTCATCCATTTTCCTAACTCACAATGATAAAAGGTTTCATAGGTATTTCCTTATTTTTCAAAACCCCCAATTTCTAGGGTTTTTCTTCAAGACAAAACACTTCTTATTTCCTTGGTAAAACCCAACTAAAATTACATTTCTTAGGTTTTACAAATGAATAAGAATCTAGGAGTAACAAGGATTGAGTTTTGGAAACCCACATTTAAAACTCTCTACCTTTTAAATCAAAATGTAAAATTAGCACAAAACTTCAAGAATACCTTTAAATCATCAACAATGTAGCAAAACATGTATATATAACTCAAGAATATCTCTACCTCAAGGTCTTGATAATGGAGAGAAAGAAACCCTAGCTTTAATGGAGGATTCTTCAACCCTCACTATACCAAGAGGAGCCCTAGTTGATCTTCAAGATTAGAGGAAGATGATGATGATCTTGACTTAAGATTTGTAAGGATCAAAGTATTTTGGTGTTTGAGGAGGTTTTCTAGAAAGAAGGACTAGGGTTTAGAGTGAGAGAGGAATGTCAAAAATGAGATACACATTCGGACCAAAAGAGAAGAAAAAACAGAGTTTCGGACTGGAGGTGAAGTTTGTGGAGGTGTCGCTGGAAAATAGGGTAGACACCAGTCTGTGGAGGGTCGACCCTCTTATGTTGTAGAATTTCTGTGTTAGTTGTTGGAAAATAGGGTTGACCCCCTCCTGTCTAAGGGTCGACCCCCTTGGTTTGTACCAGATTGCCTTTTCTACATAAAGGGTTAACCCTCCTTCCCAAAGGGTCAACCCCTGCGTATTTTTTTTTCCAGATTTTTGGGCTTGTTTGGGGCTTACTTTTTGAGAGTTTTGACTTGTTCCTTTAATTTGACTTTGGGGCTATTATTCTATTATTACCTTGCTACTATAAATAGGCTCCAAACATATTTTATTTCACTTTTTCTTCTCTTTCCTCTCTCTCAAAGTGTGAATTCTCTTGTCTTTCTCTAAACTCAAGCTTTTGGCACTAAGATCCCTAGATCTACTCACCTAGAGTGATCTTTTCACCATGGTCCTTTGAGAAAAAGTGCAAATCTCGTCAAGGGCATCCTTTTGATCCGAAGAGTTCGTGGTTTCGTCGCCACTGATGTTTGGATCGTCATCTCTTGGCTTCAAGAGGTAGGGGTCTCTAGTTCTCTTTCAATACCCTCGTTTATGGATAGATTTGTGGTATTTTCTTTGTATAAACACAAAAGTTTATATTTTTATGCATATTGTGATGAATCACGAGATTGGGGGTTAGGGCTTGAAGAGAGTTAGGTTTATTTGTTGGGTTATGATCTTGGGTCATGAGTTTGGGTGTAAAAGTAATAGAATGGTTGGAATAAAATGTGTTTTTGTGAAAAGCTTTAACTTCTCTTAAAAATCCTAGTTTGGCTCATGAAGATAGTTAATGGTTTTGCTTCAATTAATAGTAGAATCATGAAATTGAGGTGTTAACTTACACATGTACAACTTTAATTGAAATTTTAAAGAATTTGAGAAATGTATGTAAAAGTTGTGATTGAACTCAAAATCTTGATGTCTTAAATTATGTTATAATGTGAACCAAACTTGGGGGAAAGGAAATTACTAATGGTATGGATGATATGAGCTTTGTGTTGAAGTGGTTGTATTGAATCTTGTTGTGTGTTATGTGAATTGTATTGGGTTATGTTGTGTTGAGTTGGTTGAATTGTGTTGGGTTGAGTTGAGTTGTGTTGGGTTGTGTTGTGGTTGGTACTCGCACGGGAAGTTGAAAAATAGTTTTTTTGGTGCCCACGACCGTCCGTATCATAGTCGGTAAATGTGGGGGATTGTTTTAAAAATTGAAAAATGGTTTTTCGATGCCCACAACCGTCCATATAATAACTGGTAAATGTGGGGGTGGTTTGAATTCAAGGTGCCCAATTACCCTGTCTAGGCTTATCGCTGGATGAATATGGGAAAAGTGTTTTTGGGTGTCCACATAGTCCTGCCGTATTGTAGCCGGCGAAAGTGGAAAAATGATTTTTGGGTGTCCACACAGTCCTGGTGTATTGTAGCCGGCAAAAGTGGAAAAATGGATGGTTTTCAAAAATGCTTTGGATGCCTACGTCCTGCCGTATAATAGCCGGCAAATGTAAGGGATGGTTTTTTTTTTTTTTTAAAGTTGAAAATGGTTTTCGGAAAAAAGATATGGTTTTTGAGAAAATAATTTTTGGGAGTTCACTTTCCGTCGTATAATAGCCGACAAAAGGTGGAATGTGCTATGAATTGGGTGCCCGCTATCCCGCCGTATCAAGTCGACAAAAGGTGGAATGTGTTGTGATGTGTGTTGAGGTCGGTGATGATATATGTGACTTGTGAAATTACCATTTGATGTGTAAACTGGTATGGAATGGAAATGCTTATGGGAATTATTTGGAAAGAATGGATAATGAAATGGTAATTGGATGAGAGGTTAGTGATAAAGAACTCACCGGATTGTTTGCATCTATAAGGAAAAATTAAGAGTTTTCTTTTGTGATTAATTGAGAAATTGAGTTAAAAAGGGTTATTGTCCTTGTGATATGTTGAATTATGATTGATAATGAGAGGGAGATTAACGATCTGAGATTGGACCGTGGAATTAGCCAGACAGATTGGGCCGGACAAGGTTGGGCCGAGGTATTTGGCTCCGATATTGGGCCGTGGTCTTGCTCGGTAATGGCAAAGGCCTTGTGGAACCGAGCTACCTGATTTCGTTGGCACGGAGGCTGGTCAGGTTAGGGTTCAGTCAGGCAAGGGTTCCACAGTTCGCGCGTTGCTCGGTTGTAATACACGCGTCCTCAGCCCGACATGACCAAGGTGATCAATCTCCATCTCGGCTTCGCCAGAATGCAATCGAGCACGGCTAGAAATGAGCCCGGTTGGAGGAGCACTACGACATCAAGTGCACTTGGGCTTGAAGTGCAGTATGGCCATTGATAGCCGAGATAATGTTGCCCGGCTGCCGAGCTCCCAGTAGAGTGGGCTGGCAGTTAGATTAGGTGATGCTCAGCAAGACTTGTGCTGACAGATGGGATAGCAGAGCCAATTGTCGAGAGATCACTGGGAGTAGATTTGGGGCGCAGAGGGTATTTAAGCATGTCTGCGCCCCCCATACGCAACAGACGAACACTTTGTAAGAAACTCTTACACTCAAACACTCTCCTTTCTCTCCCTCTATCCCAAGGTGTGTGCTAACTTGATCGTCGGAGGGGTTTTCCGGCCACACACTGCCAGGTAGCTCACTGCCGTTGTGCTTTAAGGTGATCGGACATAAGCGAAGCTTAGAAGAAAGGAGTTTGGGCTGGCTGGAATATTAGTTCCCCGTATAGATAACACACATGTGGATATGATGTAGTTGTGATATGTTGAACTATAGTTGATAATGCAAGTGTAGATGTGATGTAGTTGTTAGATAAGTAGGAGTTGGGTGTACGATAACAATTATTGACTATAAAAGAGATTTGGATTTTTACATTGACGAGTTACAACAAATATGAATAGATTTATGAGAATAGCATGTATGTGGGATGTTTGGAGTGTTAAGGGAATTTGAACTTGAGGTTATGGCGTTATAATAAATGTAACTAGAAAAAAGAGGAGAATGGAAATAAAAAGAGGAATGTTAAGACGGAAATTAAATGAGGAATATTATGGAATGGGTTAATAAAATTAAAATGATGTTGTTCCTTAAATATATTTTTTTTCAAAAAGGGATAGTTTTGATGGTTGAAGGTTTTCTTTACAATGTTTCAAATAAACTTTGAGAAAAAGGTGCTTTACGTATGATATTTTGAAATTACAAAACATTAGTTTACTATATGGTATCACCATGCATGCATCATTTCTATCTATAGGATGGTTATTGCTTTAGAACTGTGAGATTCCTACTGAGCAATTGTGCTCACCCCTTGTTGTTTCATTTTTTTTACAGGAAGAGATTTCAGATTGATTAGTCGAAGGATTGGGAAGTTCATGTATCTCTTATGTGTAATCTCATTGTACATTGATGTTTGTATTCATTGATTTGTAGCTCCATAGTGGAAGTGGGAATGTATTATTATTATTATTGTTGTACTCATCATGAGGGAGAAAACATGTACTATTATGTTTCTATTACTCAAGGGTAATAGATATTTTTAATTTAAAAAAAAAAATGAACCTAAATTTCAGGCTCTTGGCAATGTTTTCGAGTAATTAAAATTTGGGACGTGACAAAACCCCTCTTCTTGGTTCACACCCAAACCCTAGGTTTGTTCAAACTACTCCTAAATCCCACCATCATTACACAATGACAAGTAACCATGCTAAAGACCATATGAAAGGGTAGAAAATCCCTGTCTCAAGAGAGAAGACGAGCCAAGCAAGAGTGAAACTCCAAGAACACTGAAACCCATTTCTACTCAGATCAAAATGAAGCTCTTGAGATGCTCTACCTTTTTCTCAAAGGCACTAGGGTGAAGATCCCAATGGATCTAGGTGAAATAGTAGAAAGAATATGAGTTTTAGAGAGAAAAACTCAAGATCTAGGTCTTTGGAAAGTTTTAGAGAGAGAGAGGAATGAAAAAGTGATGAGAAATGTCATCTTCATGGACTGTTATACACGCAGTCCGCTCAAATGCAAGAAGTGATGCTCGAGCTTAGAATACACACTTTTAGAAGTTTTGCAAACGAAGGACATCGCTCGAGCGCAAAACTAGATGCTCAGACATCGCTCGAGCGTAGAAAACGCAGCTCGATCGTAGAACACACTCTTCCAGTATTTGCAGGTCTGCAAAAATACTGAGAGTTTGCAAATCCCGCTCGAGCTCAAGAATGGCCGCTCGAGTGGAGGAGCAAAAATCTAGACAACAAAGGTTTGGAAAAACATTCAACCAACCTGTTCCAAACGCACAACTACAATCCAATAACCAAATTTAAGGGGATTAAGGGGAAAAACAACAATGAACAATGTTCAGAAACTATAAGCCCGAGTCTGGAATGCCACAAAAGTCAGGTCAAAACCAGAATCACTATAAAGAATCAGTTCTAACATGTCTTTGCACATAAATTTAGGAGTGCTGTTTTAAGAGTTTCTAACATCACTCATAAAAAATGTATATACTGTTTAATTTTTAAAATTAAAAAAAGTAACGTGTACCTTATATTAATAAAATTGACTCGATGAAATTGGCAAGTATGTGAATTCATTATGTTTCTATGTATCATTTAGGCAAACAAATTAAAAATTAAAATATTAATATTAAAATTGATTATGTAAAAAAATTTCAATAGATATTTAGCTAGGCAAAATGTTACAATTGTATTAATATATAGAAATGATAGAGAGCCCATTTTTTCTTGACCCCCATAACTCCCACAGACACATGTCAGTGAGTAATAGGAGGAAAACAAAAAAAACAAAATACAAAAAGCAAAAAGTTAGCCAATCCCAATACATTGGGAGTGGTGGGGGTAAAAAAAAAAAAGGGAGTCTCAACCTTTTTTCATTAACATATTTGGGTCCAACTTCTCTCCAATCGAGGAAGACAATGCTCTGTTGTTAGCTTAACATAGGATTTATTTTGATGATTCCTTTGTTCATTTTTAATGTTATGTATATCTATGGGGGGAAATTTTTTTTGTAACTGTACAATTTTATTACATTTTTGTATTAAAAAATACAAGCATATATTATTTTGGATAAATTATGTAAATAATCTCTGTAGTTTACACGATATGTCAATTTAGTTTTTATTATTTCAATTTGCTCAATTTTGCTCTTTAATTTAACAGATTGTGTTATATTAGTCTAATAAATAATGGTTGTTAGGATTGGTGAACAAAAAGTCTTCACGTGTTCAAACAATGTGTCAATTTGGTCATTGTAGTTTATACAATGTGTCAATTTGGTCTCTGTTATTTTAATTTGCACGATTTTGATATGGATCAAATTAACACATCTTGTAAACTACATGGACCAAATTGACACATTATTTGACTTTCCATCCAGCAAACTTAATAGCCGTTATTTATTGAATTAATATGACACAATCCGTTAAATTAAGGTATAAAATCGAGCAAATTAAAACAATAAAGACTAAATTGACACACTGTATAAACTACACAGATCATTTGCATAATTTACCCTTTTATTTTTTAAATATACTATCTACACTCACTTATTTTTTTCATTTTTCCACTCATAAATAAAAAAGTTCAATGTAAATTTAGGAAATTGTATATTAATTTGTTTCATCTCCATCCTAACAAATTTAGTCGTTAGTCAATATATATTTTTAAATTTTGTTTTTTGAAAATCTAATAATAAATAATTTAGTTTAATAGTTCTCTTCCCCATTCTAAAAAATCAATGATTTTTTCCTTTAAATACATAAGTGATATGTGTAATTTGCTGAAATAAAATGAAAAAGTACTAACAATTTTATGAAATGTGTTCATTCTATTTAGAAATTAAAAATATTATTTCAATGATCACAATTAAATAAAATTTGAAAATTATTATATTGAAAATATATATGAAATTTATGAGTAAATTTTTCTAGAGTTTAAGAAATTTTAAAAGAACAAATAATAGTATAAGACATTTCTTTTTGAATTTTATTGTTAAGTTTGTAATCGATTTAAGGATATCTATTATGAGAATTTTAAGTTTTAAATATTTAAGGTTTAATGGCTTAGACAGTGGAGTTTTTAAAAATATTGTAGTTTGAAACCTTAAAGTTCTAAAAACACTCTTAGTAAAAAAGTCTATTTACAATACTATGTACTACACTATATTGGGTGATGTCATTTTATTTTTAAGTTACAGCAAATTTCAATTTTTGAGTTTTGTAATGGTTAAAAGTGGTCATATTATTTGGTAACGTTTTTATTTTTATTTTTTAAACTTTTTTATAACTAAAATTTAGGAAGACTTTTTTTTTTTGGCTAATTTTCTTCTTCGATAAACTTTTAAAAAAAAATTAGTAAATATATATTTTTTATTTTGTGTAACTTTGATGACTCTAAATTTTTATTAAAAAATAGGACATATTTTTAAAAATTTCCAAACTGAAAAATTAAGTCAAGATGCAAAAGGAATAAACTCTTTTCCCGGGAGGACATCCGGGCGAATATCGTGGAGGTCGTCCAGACATGAACAAAAAAGCTGTCTGTTAGGTTTTTATTATTGGCAACCCCGTTTGACAAAACTTCTTTCAGATGTATTTATTTTCGCACTTTTATTTCAGTGAGGCCTTGAGTTTATTAGATGCGAATCCAACTCCGAATCGAGCCATGCAGAGAAGTTTGTGATGTTAATGTTTTCAAGATTGCCACTTCGCTGATTATTACGGGGGTCGAGCTCGCGGCCGAAGCAAAATTCAAATTTGCATTCAAAATTGCATGTTAGCCGTTGCTCGCTCGAGCCAAGGAGTTCTCGCTCGAGCTAAGGCTTGCTCGCTCGAGCCAAGGAATGCTCGCTCGAGCCAAGGAATGCGTCCATACAAAAACCTGAAGAAGTGTATTCCTCGCTCGAGCCAAGGATCCGTCGCTCGAGCCAAGGCACTAGTAGAAATCACGAAAATTACTCTCCTCGCTCGAGCCAGGAAAGCTTCGCTCGAGCGAACCTCAGAATCCGGATTTCTCAAGGAGTTTGTTTTCTTCCCAATCTTGGATTACTTTTGGTTCTCTATAAATACTTGGTTTTCTCCTAAAACTAAGGGATTGATTGAAGTCCTCCAGATCTTCTTTTTGGTTCTTAAAGGTTAATATCTGGGGATATTTTGTTATTTTCTTTGATGTTTTATTGAGTATTTAACTCATGGTTTAAAGAGAGTACATCAAAGGTTTGTTTGTTATACACAAAAGAGAGAATTGTTCTTCAGTTGTGAATTCTGAAGAATTCGAGCCTGAAGCTTTAGAGGGAATCCGGAGTGGCTCATCAGAAAGACAATTCCGTGCTGAAGATGGGGTTGGAAGAGACACATAGAGGTTGGTTCAATTAGGCGTTGTGAATTCGCTAGATAATTGAGAGTGATACCTGTGTAATTCCTTTATATCTTCTTAGTGGATTGTTCTTGTGGCTGTTGCCCGTGGTTTTTTTATCACAATTGGAAGGTGTCCAATTGTGGTTTTTCCACGTAAAATCTTTGTGTCTCTTTCTCTTGATTGTTTGTTTGGGATTGTTATATTCTGCTTAAAATTGATACATAATCACAAATCAACATCTAGGAGGTTTCTAGATTTTTCACTGTCAAAATTGCTCTTGATGGACATCCGGGTGGACATCTAGGTGGATGTTTGGCCCAGGAGTAAATTTAATTTTGATGAAAGATGAAAGGCTGCTTTCATTTGATTAAAACTATGATTTTGCCTCTGTTTGATATGATTTTGGTGAAAGGATTGGCGTGTCTCCTTTGGCGCTTTTCATCAAATTTTAAATTTGATGAAGTATCTGATACTAGATTAAAGATGATCTAACAAGTTTGAAAATAATATATATATATATTGGAACAACATCGATCAAAACAAGAAAAATATATAATGTTAAGTAAATTAGGAATTATAAATTACTTCAAAAAAAAAAATATGATATAAAAGTCTATCAAGACCTATTTTAAGATATATAGTGATGTGCAATCTATTATTTTTATATTTAAAATTTTCGTAGTCCAACAGCTCAAAACAACCAAAGATTATTTTGGGACCACTGATTGATTTTTCCCTTTCAAACGGAAATCCTATAGTACTACCAGGTGCAACGCTAGTAAGGATGATGGGATCCCATTCACCGATCAAGTTGTCAAGAAGTGTTGAAAAACAAATTATAGTAAATAAATTATTTGGTAATCGATTGATCATATTAGAAAAACCAAAGAGACTCCATTAGGAACTTGAGAAATGTATGAAATTTTGAATTTTGTATCTATAAATTTATGATGTGGTAAAAGAGTTAAACATTGAATTTACGTATTTGAATATGTGACAAATTAAAAATTGATATTTATAATGTAAAAAGCTTTTTTCAGAATTTCAAACACTTTTTTTATGAACCTAATCTGTCTCTATATTACATCTCTCTTCTCAATGCTCAAAATCAAATGAGATATCAAATGTAGAATAAAATGGTTGAATGATTGCTTGATTATATACATAATAAAAAATGACACTATTGATGATTAGATTATCATGCAACGATTAAAAAAAAAAAAAAAAACAATTGTTCGAATGCAATTGTAAAAATTTATGTATTTTTTTTTTTTTTTTCTATTTTGTTAAGACAATAGTAATTTGTTACAAGTATATTCTACTTTAGGTGAGAAAATTCATATGTTAATTAGTAGATATTTCCATAAAAAGAAAAAAATTATAAAATTTGTGGAACTTAAATTTTTTAAGTCATCCTATGTAAAAAAACCATCTAAGAGCATCTCTAAGGGGATAATTAAACAAGGGTTGTTAGGCATTTTAACCAATGTGAGTCTAATTTTGAGCTCCAATGGGCGAGCTAGTTACTTTACCATCCTATTTTTTTGGTGGCTACAATCAAAGATCCCCAGAGGCTTTCCAAACAATTATGTATGTATATATTTTAGATTTTTGTATATTTATGTCTTGGATTTGGGATTTTATATATATATATATATATGTGTGTATGTAGCAATTTTATATGTTCTTTCAATTCTGTTTGATGAATTACGAAATAATTTTTTATATTTTGTATTTTTTTTCTCCTCATTCTACAAGTTTTGTATGTTTGTATGGGCAAATTTATTATTATTGCAAATTTATATTAGTAAAATATCAACAATTAGTATTTTTTTTATTTAAAAAATCAATTAAGTTAGTTTAAAGGGTGAATTACACTAATAGTCCCTATAGTTTGGGGTTTGTATCACTTTGGTCCTTGACTTTTCAATTGTGACACATTTAACCCTGAATTTTGAATTTTGTTCTAAATAAGGACAATTGAAGATATCATTAGATTTTTCAAGGGCAAAATCGTCAATTTGATAAAATATAAACTAATTTGACAAAAATAAATGTGAAACAAATATTTTTAAAATTTTAAAAATTATTTCTACCCACTAAAAATAAAATTATGTAAAATTGATAAATCTTTTAGATATTTATTTATTTTTTTACCAAATTAATTTTTATTATGTGTTTGGATGATTATCATGTAAAATTAATTTTTAAAAATTAATCATGTAATTTTTATCAATTTTACATAATTTTATCATTGGTGGATAAAAATAATTTTTAAAAAATTAAAAATATTTTTTTGACATTCATTTTTGTCAAATTAGTTTATATTTTATTAAATTGACGATTTTGTCCTTGAAATTAAACAATGGTATCTTCAATTGTCCTTATTTAGAACAAGATTCAAAATTCAGGGTCAAATGTGTCACAATTGAAAAGTCAGGAACCAAAGTGATATGAGTCCCAAACTACAGGGACCGTTAGTGTAATTTGCCCTAGTTTAAATGATTAGCTAAAATAAAGAGCGTGGTTGAAGAACACAATAGCTAAAGTAATTAGGTAAAATAATGAGTGTACTTTTTTTTGTACTTTAACTAATTAAAAGTAGAGAGTGTGGTTGGAGTTGCTCTAAAGTTGTCACTGTATCGTACACACCCCTCCAATTTATTACGTGTCTCTATTGTGTGTTACATATTTTTATGATAGAAGTTACAATAATTTGTAATTGAGAAATGAAGTTATATATTTTTATGATAATATTATGTACTTTATGGTATTGGCACACATTTTGTGGTTAAAAAATATTTAGATAAAGTACTGTATAACATTACCATAAAAATGCATAACACTAGTACAAAATATATAACTTTATTTCTGAATCACAAATAATCTTAATTCCTAGAAAAAGATACATAATATTTATCACAAAAATACTTAATAGATCCACGTGATACACATGTGTATAGTGTTTCCCGTTTTCAAAAAGTAATGCCGAGATTTCTCAGTAGCCGTGTCAGACTTCTTCATTGCCTTCATTTGGTATAAGTTAAAATGAGATTTTTTGGTTAAAATAATCACAAAAAGACAAAATAAACTTTTTTTAGTCTAATAAGACAAAATGTCACATCTAAACCATAGTCATTTTATTTTTTCTCTCACAAAAGTAAAAAAAAAATCAGAAAGTCTATCACAAACGAAACTTTTTAGCCCAAGACTAAAATAGTTAAAAACTTAAAAAGCTAAAAAGCCAACCTACATCTCAAACAAACCCTCCTAAGTCTTTCTCTTCCAGAAAAAAGAAAAAAAAAAATTTGTGGAATTTTTTTTGTAATGCAAACTAAGATATAAAAAGTGGCCATTCGATGGCAACCATAACTCAGAAAAATAACAAACAAAAATCTTCATTGTTGGCCTGTGTTTTTGCTGATTCATCATCTTATTTATCCTTCAAATTGTGGCCATCCATCATGTTCACAAAAAATAGTATTATGCTACCAAAATCAATTCGACTTCTCCATGTGTTTATGGTTGTGCTTTCACTATTATTATTCAGGTGCATAGAGAGGGAGAAACAAGCTCTCCTCAAGTTTAAAGAAGCTGATATAAATGATTATGGTATTCTCTCTTCTTGGGGGAATGAAGAAGATAAGAAAGATTGTTGCAAATGGAGAGGAGTCCATTGCAACAACCACAGTGGTCATGTAACCATGCTCGATCTTCATGTACCAGGGAATCCTTTTTATTCCGATCTTCTGAGAGGTGAGATTAGTCCTTCATTGCTTGAATTGCAGCATTTGAAGTATTTAGACCTTAATAACAATCAATTTGAGAATGGCATCCCAAAGTTCATTACTTCCTTGAGCAAATTACAATACCTGAATCTTGGATGGAATGGGTTTCACGGTCCAATTCCTCATCATCTTGGGAACCTTTCCAACTTAAGGTATCTTTATCTTGGTGGGAATTTTTATTTAAATGGTGGAAATCTTGAGTGGCTTTCTCAACTTTCTTTACTAAGACACCTTTATCTTGAACATGTAGACCTTAGTAAAGCAATCAATTGGGTCGAATCTATTAATAATCTTCCTTTCTTAAAAAACTTGCAGTTAAGTTGGTCCCATCTTCCGGATGTCATTCCTCCTGCGCATTCTTTCAATTCTTCTCCACCTCTTGTTGTGCTTGATCTCAGTGCAAATCACCTATCTTCTTCAATATGCAATTGGTTGGTCAGCTTTAGTAGCAGCCTTGTTGATCTTGAACTTTATGATAACCAACTAAAAGGTCCAATTCCTGATACTTTAGGTAACATGATATCCCTTGTACATTTGATGCGATATGAGAATCAGCTTGAAGGTGGTATTCCAAAGTCCTTCGCCAATTTAAGTCATTTACAATCGTTAGATATGATGGCCAACAATTTCAATGAAGAACTTTCCAAGATTGTTCATGAGTTATCTCAGTTAGAGAACTCAATACAGACTTTGAATTTAGGGTGGAATCAACTTAGAGGTACATTACCTGATTTCACAAGATTTTCATCCTTGAGGGAATTAAATCTCAGAGGAAACCAACTAAATGGACCTTTCCCAGAAAATCTTGGACAACTTCATAGTCTTGTTCTCCTAGATTTGTCTAGAAACCAAATTACAGGGCTGTTACCTAATTTTTCTGGAAGTATTCAAAGATTTTCAAAGCTCAATTATCTGGATCTGTCTTTGAATTCTCTGGAAGGCATGATCTCTGAAGCCCACTTCTCAAACCTCGATAGTTTGCAATATTTGGACCTGTCTTTTACCCAACTAGTTCTGAACTTTAGCTCTAGTTGGGATCCTCCTTTTCAACTTCTTGAAATAAGCTTGTTATTTTGCAAGTTGGGGCCTTATTTCCCAAAATGGCTTCAAAAGCAAAATAAATTTTACAAGCTTGACATCTCTGGAGCTGGAATTTCAGATACTGTCCCTAGTTGGTTTTAGGATCTACCACCCAATTTACATCATTTAAATCTTTCTTACAACCAAATAAATGGCTTGGTACCACATTTATCTTCAAAGTTAACTGGTTTTGTTGGCATAGATTTAAGTTCTAATCGCTTTACATGTCAAATACCACCACTTCCATTCAATGTAACATTTTTGAATCTTTCCAAAAACATGTTTTCGGGGTCAATTTCTTTCTTATGTGCAATTTCTGGCACTGATTATTTCAACTATCTTGACCTTTCAAGTAACCAATTATCTCCAAATTGTTGGGAACATTTGAAAGCACTTAGTGTTATCAACTTGGCCAACAATAATTTGTCTGGTCCACTTCCTAGCTCAATAGATTCCCTCAATGCCATTGAAGCTTTGCAATTGCGCAACAATAGTTTCTCAGGGAGATTGCCAAAGTCTTTGAGTAAATGCGTAGAGTTGAGAATATTGACCTGGAGAAAAATAGATTCACAGGAAAAATACAAGCATGGATAGGGATGTATCTCACAAGGTTAATCGTTCCTAGTCTACGATCCAACAAATTCTATGGAAGCATACCTCAAGATGTCTGCTACCTTAACTATATTCAAGTTTTGGACCTCTCTCAAAATCATTTATCAGGAAAACTACCACAGTGTTTCAGCAATTTTTCTGCTTTGGTTCAAAGTAATAGTTCAGAAGCAATGATTCAGCTTTGGTTCGCCTACACTACATATGGAGATGGTATGTTTTTCTCAAATTTATATCACTATGAGAGCAATGCATTGGTTCAATGGAAAGGGCAAGAGAGGGAGTACCCAAAAAAACTGGGACTACTTAAAATGATTGATCTTTCTAGCAACAAATTGACTGGAGAACTTCCTCAGCAAGCTGCGAGACTTGCAGGGTTGGTTTCCTTGAACCTGTCAAGAAACAATTTGGCTGGAAGAATCATCCAAGAGATTGGTCAGATGAAGATGTTGGAAGCTCTTGACCTATCTGCAAATAGACTTTCTGGTGAGATTCTTACAAGCCTTGCTTATCTAAATTTTTTTAGTGTATTGAACTTGTCGGGAGAAATTCCATCAAGCATTCAATTGCAAAGCTTTGATGCCTCTGCATATTCTGAGAACCCTAAACTCTGTGGCCGTCTCCTACCCAATAAGTGTCCAGGAGAGGAAACGGTTGTGGAACCTCCAATTTCTACTCATGGAAAACAGAAAGGGATTCAAGAAGATGAGGACAGGTTCATTACCTCAGGATTTTATGTTAGCATTGGGATTGGTTTCACTGTTGGATTTTGGGGAGTTTTTGGCACTATGCTTTGTAACAGTCCATTGAGATATGCCTACTTCAAATTCTTGGACTGCATGCAAAATTGGTTCTATGTGACTGCAGTTTCGAATATGGCTAGACTACAAAGGAATCTTTGAGGAAAATCGGTATGTCTCACTTTGATTTTGTTACTTCTTGTATTCTTCTGTGTGGGCATTGTTTGTAGGTCACCCTTGTTTACATGTTAAAATCTTCTTTTTAAATTGTAACCAAGATTTTTAACTGCAAAATGCAAACCTTGCATAAGTTCTTGGGTTTCTTTTAGTTCTATGTTCTAATCAAAATATTCGAGTCGTATTTTAGTACAAGTACCATTGGCTCTGTGGTAAGTTCTATTTCCACATCAATTCATAACCAAACAATGGTCTAATATTTAGTTAAATTAACAAATTAGATGTTTAAAAAACTCAAGTTGTTTTCAAATTTAATTTTCTGGTCAAAGCCCTCCTCCCCCCCTTCTTTTTTTTTTTTTTTTTTTTATATTCTATTTCTATCTCTGTTCATAAGTTCTCCACTTCCATTGTAATTTTACAAAATCAACTAATCGTGTGACAATGTGCTCAATGAAATGGTCGTGTATGCTTCTTTCTTTTTTAATTTTTGAGCCTAATAACTGAACTTCAGGTACGCAATGATTTTGCAGCTCTTCTATGAGCACAAAATTCAATCACAGAACAAGATACAACCCTTTCATATGGGATGATGAGATACACACGCATTTTTTTTTTTAATGAATTTATCTCGTGGTTGTATCTAATTTTATGATCAGATTCTAAGCATTTAGATTTTTCCATGATTCTAAATAACTCCTATTTAGAAACTATTAATGGCTGCCTAATATTTATTTTGCTTTAAGTGATAATTGAGATTGTTAAACTTTTTTTTTGTTTTTTGGGTTGCTATATTTTCAAGGGAAGCTGCTACACCTAAGACATGAGCTTGTGATGGTGAGTTCGTGGTATATGAAGTGGAGTTGCTGGTACCATCTTTGCTTAGGCCCAGTATTTATTTCTCGAAGGATATAGCTACTTAAATAAATAATTCAAGTCTGCAATTTAATTATTTTGGATTAAGTGTGTGTTTTGAAGGACTCCAATGTTTTGTTTTGGACTATCAATGTTGTCAATAGTTATGGCATTGGCATGCATGGGATAATATACATCACAGTATGAGCTATAGAATCTGCCATCTAGGTTTGGAAGTGATATTAATCAAGTTATTCAGTTGAAATCCAAAGAAAATTTTCTTTTCCATAGGAGTTACTGAAGAACAGTTGTTTGGTAGTGGCATAATGGCATTTCAGTTTTCTGCTTAATTGGAGAAAGCAGATGATGTGAAATTTCACTGAAAGCATTCAATAGATTAAATGATTAATAAAATAACACAGAGAAATCTAACTAAAAAAGCTCAATGAAATTTTGCCGAGTTATAAAATAAGCCGAGCTATAAAATAAGTTCTCATTTGTAAACTTGGCTATTTTAGTTTATTTTTTGACTTTTTTATTATTTTATGATAATGAAATAAAGTTATGTTTGAGATGATTTGTAAAATATATATATATATATTTTTTTTTTGGTTTTGTAGTTGAATAAATAGGACGAAACCAAGATTGTATCACTGGAGGGGTCAAAGACAAATAAATTTTTTTCATCATATATACAAACACACATGTATATATAATATGACATATAAACATTACAAAAAAAAAAATTCAAATGCCATAGTAATCTCTATTAGAATAAAGAAATTTTTTTGGTACAAAATAAAATGATAACATAAGATGGTAAGAGAATGATATATATATATATATTATACTGGGATGCTATTTTATTTATAAAATAAGATATATATTTTAAAAGTGTTATGGCAAATAGAATTTTTCACAAAAACAGGGGGTCATGACCTCCCATAGTCTTATCCTAGTTTTATCTCTAATGTGTAGGATGTGATATTTTATCTTATTAGTTATTTTAATCTTTTTTATTTCTATTGACTATTTTAATAAGAAAAAAGTTATTGCCAAACGAGGCGTCTCAATTCAAGGAGACCTATTCTAGTTAAATAATTCGTAGTAAAAGCACTAAATTTTTAAGGTAAAATTCATTCTAACTCTATGTGATCTGGTCTAATTGCATTTTACCTCCTTATCTTTTTAAAAATAGCCGCACTTTAACTTTCTCATGTGGTTTTAGACTAAATTGTAACACTAACTCCGTTAACTTTAGTGATATAACAAAAAAAAAAAAAAAAATCAACTAGGTCTAACCTAGTTGGCCATCATGATTTTCCTAAGGGTTTAGTTCCTAGGACGAGGTCTTGGGTTCAACTCTCCTTCAAAGTTACATTTCGGTGTTAAATAAAGGGGACGGGCGCTTGGTGTTTTACAAAAGGTGGGGAAGCTAACTCCTATAAATGTTAATCTAATAACTAACAATTGACTTTCACTGATAAAAAAAAATCCTTTAGCTATAAAAAGATGATTATACTATTTCTATTCTTTCTCTACATCTCATCATGTTTGTAAAAAATCAAGTTAAAAAAAATTCAAAATTAAATACTTTCAGTTAAGAAACTTCAATTTTTTTTCTTAATTTTAAAAATTTTAACCTACTTACTAATTTAATCACATTTTAAATTATAAATTATTCACATACATGTATAATTATATATATGAACAAACTAACAGATTCATATATATAGTTGTGTATATATTAACAACGAATGGTCGATGTTAATTATTGTTTGTAATTTATAACCTTCTAATCTAATTATATTTTAATTGATTCTAAATGTTTAATTATTTATTATAATTCTTAATATTTTAATCTAATTATATTTTAAATCAATCCTTAACTATTGTTTATTTTATATTTTAAAATCAATTCTTAATTATATTTTATGTATTAGATCAATCTTTAATTATATTTTTATTTTACTTTATTTTAATTAACATCTTAACAATTTTCATTATATAGAAACTTATAGGGTTATTTATGACTTTTTATGTAGTTGCTTTGGAGGAAAACATACGAATGGCTAGTTATGCCTTTTGAACTAAAAAATGCACTTTTTATATTCCAGCGTAAGATGGATAGCATATTTAATAAATATAGTTTTATACTGGTATACATAGATGACATATTAGTATTTAGCCCAGATAAAAATAGTCACATAGATCATTTATATATAGCATTAGAAGAATTTATAAATAATGAAATAATAATTAGCAAGAAAAAGATGGTATTAAATAAGCCTCACATAGAATTTTTAGGAATAGAGTTAGGAGATGGAATCCTCACTAGCACATCAAAATTTGCCAAGTCAGATGGAACAATTAATGGTAGCAGTTAGTCTAAAATTACAAAAGGGATAAATAGCTATTTCCAAACGATAGGAGGTAAATTGCAATCAGCCTAAACGATAGAGGATAAAAAAGATTTTGCCCATTTTTTTAATACAAATTACAATATACAATATTATTATGTTTTGGATGACATTGATGAGTGAGATGGATGATCTTTTAATTAACCTTGAAATTTTTTTTGATTTCTAGTTGATTGTGGCTCAGTTCATAAAAGAGGTGATGTGTGGATACGATTGTAGTGTCTTCTAAATGGTTAGTTCGAAATCTTTCAAAAAAACTTTAAAGATTTGTAGTTTTTTGAACAATTGGAGATAGTGATATGGAGTTTGTGTAGGGAATGTTTGTCAGATCGTGATAAATTACAGCTTTTTGTTGGGTCAGTGGACTCCGATAAGTACTGTTCATTCAACCCTACTGTTCACTCAAACACTAGGTCCAATTGGGGGGTTTGGGGAGGCCTTGGGTACTTTCGTAATTCCTATGTGCTTCCGTGTAACCCTAATTCTATACTTATAAATAAATGAGGGGGCGCCTTTTTAGGTTAAGAGAGAGTTATATTTTTCTGATCATAGCGAAAACTGTAGCAGCCGTGGACGTAACCCTATTCTAGGGTGAACCATGTAAATCCTTGTGTTCTTCTGTGTGTGATTTGTTTGATTCGTTAATTTCTTTCTTGTTTGTTATTTTGTGTCCCACCGATCTTGGTTAGAAATGGTCAATTCCTAACAACTGGTATCAAAGCATTGGTTCGAGTGGGAGCGATGGCTACAGACGAACATGTTATAATCGATAAATTTAATGGCACAAATTTTGACTTTTGGAAGATGCAGATTGAAGAATATCTGTATCAGAAAAACCTATATGAGCCCCTTTCAAGGACGAAACCAGAAAAGATGTAAGATGATGAGTGGACTCTTCTTGATCACCAAGCATTAGGTGTTATTCGGCTAACGTTGTCTCGTAACGTTGCGTTTAACATAGCGAAGGAGAAGACTACAGCGAGTCTCATGGTGGCACTCTCAAACATGTACGAAAAACCCTCTGCCTCAAATTAAGTATATTTGATGCGTAGATTGTTTAATTTGAGGATGATAGAAAGTGCTTCCGTAGCTAAGCATCTGAATGAATTCAATATTGTGGTAACACAATTGAGTTCTGTATCCATCGAATTTGATGATGAGGTTAGGGCTTTGATTTTTCTATCTAGTTTGTCAGAAAGTTGAAATGGTACTGTAACGGTAGTAAGTAATTCCTCAAGAAAAGAAAAGTTAAATTACAATGATATTCGAGATTGTAGACACCCCATTTTGGACCACCCTTACGACTTAAACACCATCACTTGCACACCCAATGATGAATGTATATGCTTGTTAAGTGCTCGGAGTCCTTAGCAGAATGCCACAGCTTTGAGCCTTCAAACCCTATACACCTTTTGCCTTGTTTTGGGCAACAAACATACTTCTTTAAGTCTGAAAAACCGTTGGAACCTGCCGGCCACCACCTTTGGCTACCGGCCACTGATCTTGGTTGCCGGCCACTTGTGTAGCCTGCCGGCCATAAGTGTGTTTTGTAGATATTTTCTGCCAGTTATGCCAACTGTTGTCACAAATCCATGCACTTGCTTACACGTGTCTGTATTGATATTTCTGAGGGAGTTTGATGTTTGTCTATATATAGAAGACCTCCCCTCTTGCTTTCAAGGTTGGAAAATTTTGGAGAAAAATATTCTCTCTGTCTCTTTCTGTCTGTCTGTCTGTCTCTCTCTCTCTCTCGCTAGTTATTGAACCTTTTCCTATATACTCTAAACCAAACCTTTCAATCTTTGAGCTAAGGTACTTTTGAGCCTACTTTGAACTCTTGAGGGTGTGTATGTGTTGATTTATTGCTTAGAAGTGTTCTTCTCTTTATGAGGTATAAAGCTTGATTTGTTTCCTTGCTTTGTTTGCTTCTTCCCCTACTGTTTTTCTACTGTTTTTGGGCTGTATAAACTCTGTAATTTTGGGCTGAAACTTGTGGTTTAAAGCCTTAAAGGATGAAGGGGTGGTTCACCTTTCTTTTCACCTTGCTTCTCTAGCCTTTACCCTTGTGTTTCCCATCTTTACACTATCTTTGTTTGAGCTTCTAAACACTGATTTTCAGTGGCTAAAATGTTTTTTTGAAGTCCAAAAATAGAGGGGGTAGCCTCCCCTCCTTGTGTCTTGTTTACTAGCTTACATAGCTCCATGTTTTAGCTTATTGTTCTAGCTATTTTTGTCTTAATTCCAGCACGTTTTAGGACTTATTTAGCACTATTTTAGGATTGTTTTTAATGGTTCATTGCATTTGAGCCTTGTATTGCATGCTTGTAGTCTAATTGTCCTCATAGGCTTAGTGGTTTAGGCCTTAGCCACCAACCTATTTGAGTTGATAGCATTTGTTTATAGCTTTCTATACTTGTGATCACCTCTAATCACTTATACATCATCCCTCCTTTCTTGGCTTTTGCTTTACTTTGAAAGTTGGTTCAAACTAGTTGCTTATTTAAAGCATGAAATTGAGGTCTTGTGCTTAATGGTTTAATCCCTCTGGGGTTTATTACCAATGACATGACACTTCTCTCATGCCTAAAACAACTCTTAGTTTGATGCTTCTTTTTATTAGAGGACTTAAAGCTCACTTTTGGACTTAATTGATTAAGGAATGATTGGTAATTAAAATGAAGTAATAAAATGAGGACTAAAAATGATGCAAGATAATAACTTGGTTTGGGTTCAATCAGACATTAATTGAACCCTTGAATCTTGAATCGTTTCATACTTGTTAGTGATATAAATGGTTCAAGAGTCATTATCAACCACTTCCCTTGATCAATCCATGATAGGGAGGGAGCTTGAGTGTCTTTATTTGTTGCATTTATTGAACTTGCACACTTTGGTTCATAGGCTATCATGCAATGAAATTGCATCAGTTGATGGTTTGTGAATCAAATTTACTACTCCTTTGAGCTGTTTGATGATAAGGAGGGGTAAATTGTGCAAACAACCCTTGAGAATACTCCGCTCTTGCTGTGTTTGCTCTCTGTTACAGTAGGAAGAACCAAGCATCAGTGGCCGACAAGCCACTTTTTGTGGCCAGCAGGCTGTGAATAGCAGACCATCTTTTGTGGATGGCAAGCCACCATTTCTAGTTTGACGGCCACCTCTGCAAAACCCAGTAGTGTCCTTTTAAAACAAAATAGAGTTGGTTTTGAGGTGAAAAACAGTGCAAATGTTCTACTGTGCAACAAAGGCTTTCTGGAAGCAGAACAGTGGCTTCTTTTTTTCGAGTGGAAATCTGCGCGCATATATGAGCACTCATCGCTTCCTGGGGCTGTTTAATCTAATTACTTAGTTTAGATATTCGTTGTAATTAATTAGTTGTAGTTAGTTAATTTTGTAAAGTGTTGTAAATAATTAGTTAGCTAGACTAGTTATTTATTAATTTTGTATTGTTATAATTAGTTAATTAGCTAGAATAGTTAATTAATTTGTTGTTGTAATAATTAGTTAAGTAGCTTAGCTAATTTATTTATTCTTTCTATAATGGTTAGTTAATTTGTAGTAATTAACTTAGCTAGTTAGTTTATTCGGGCTCTTTTGTGTGAGGGCGTAAACTTGTAATAATGTGTATGTCTTTCAACCCCACGTCTTTCTCCCTTTTATTTACTTGCTTATGATAGTTAGTTTTAGGGCATCATGTTTTGTTTAGTATACTCCATGTTCGCATCCACTTGTATTGCATGCATCGAGGCTCGGTTCATCATTCTAACTTGCATTGTTAGTTTAATGCTTCTTTGAATAAGCACACTTGCATTGTTAGTTTAATGCTTCTTTGAATACGTGCTTAGACTGCATGCTAAATTGATTCATATGCCATATTAGTAGCCGAGCCTAGTAATTGCATATTGTACGCGTTGTATTAGACATATTACATAGTTAGGATCATGCATTTTTCTAACTTTGTCGTCTTTTTTGGCTTGGAGTACCAGGTGAGCTTTTTACTCGCTTTAGCATATTACATTGTATGTTAGTGTTGTCATGTCTAACATGTTTGCCATGAGGCTAAATGCTTAAATGATAAACTGTTTGAATGCTTGTGAATGAAGGCTAATTGCTTGAATTGAAATAATTTGAGTAATGCTTATATGCGATCACTTTTTTAAGTGGTACATATTCGAAACAATTTTCAAAACAAAACATGAGATCAAATGTTCCAATTCTTGCAAATTAGTCTATACTTGTGCGTATGTGCATCACATAATAATGCTAGCCTAATAATAAATCATAACAAGAGCATATAATGTAAATAAGATTCACATCATGATTAGTAGAGGCCGATCTTTGATTGGACGAGCAGGGGTTCTCAATTCAGTACCTTACCCTCTCATACCTAAGTTTCTGAACTGAGACAATCTTGGTGATGACAGACACATGGCCTTTGGCACGAGTCATGGGTTTCCTAAATTTTTCAAAAATATTTAGGTGGCGACTCTGTATCTGGCAAAGCAGTCCATTTTTGGCATTTTGATTCAAAATTTATTTTTCAAAAGATTTGTAGATTTGGACTTTTTAGTGTTTATCTATTTCACATTGCACTTGTGAGATCAGATTCAGAACTGTGGAAGTTCGATACTGTAGGGCTAGTCATCTTCCAAAATGAGCACAAAAAGTCGAGCTACAGAGATTTAATTTTGAGTAAAAAAATTCGCAAAAGGGAATTAGAGGAAACATCAGGTTCTGCCCTGAACACAGAAGCTAGAGGAAGATCAGTAGGAAAAAACCCGAACCGCTACAGATCAAAATCCAAACATAAAAGCAAGTCAAGAACTGGAGAGGGACGAAGTTGCTAGAACTATGAAAGGAATGGACATCTAAAGGGAGATTGCTTGACATTGAATAAGAACAAAGGTGATCAAAATCAGAAGTCTGCTAATGCTGCAACGGAGGAGATTTATGATGCTTTGATCTTAAGTATTGACAGCCCTCTTGAATCTTGGATTTTAGATTCTGGGGCATCATTTCATTCTACTTCACAGAGGGAAATCATGGACAATTGCATTGGTGGTGATTTCAGAAAGGTTTATCTGGCTGATGACGAACCTTTGAAGATTGTGGGTAAAGGGGATGTAACAATCAGGTTGCCAAATGGATCTGTTTGAAAGTTATAGAATGTTAGACATGTGCTTGGTTTGAAAAGAAATTTGATTTCTGTTGGACAACTTGATGATGAAAGTCATGTTGTAACCTTCATGAGTGGTTTGTGGAAAATCACCAAAGGAGCCATGGTTGTTGCTCGTGGTAAAAAAAAAAGGGCACTCTTTACATGACTACGAACAATAGGATGCAGTACCAGTTGCTGGTGAGAAAGAAGACTCAAATCTGTAGCAGCAAAGGCTTGGGCATATGTATAGCGATCCCGATTTTCCCTTTCTGTATCTGTTGTATTCCGGACTTTGGTTCCATGGAGTTGGTAGTTGTATCTATCTTATTGTCATCCTTTGATTCCATTTGTTTGGGTTTTAAGATATGTTGGGCATGTTTCAAGCAGGTGGGTTGAGCCTTGGTCTAAAATCTTGTTGCCAGGTTTTTGGTCGTTCCGCTCGAGCGGAGAATGCACACTCCTAGTATTTTTGTGCTCTGCAAAACTTCTGCAAGCATGTTTTTCACGCTCGAGCGGGTTTCTTTACGCTCGAGCGGTTGCGCTCGAGCGGGTAATGCTTTGTCTGTGAAAGTTCTGGGAGGGAGAAATCTACGCTCGAGCGAATTGGTTTTCACGCTCGAGCGGATGTACTTTATTCTTGTGTCTTGGCGCTCGAGCGAGCCTTCTTGCGCTCGAGCGTGTCTAGCTTTTTGTGCTTGACGCTCGAGCGTTCTATTCTCCGTTCGAGCAGGAATGTCGTATATCAGAAGGCAGTTAGGCATTTTTGAATCACTTGTTACATTCTCTCTCTCTCTCTCTCTCTCTCTCTCTCTCTTACTTTCCCAAAACCGATTTTGAGAGCCTCTCTCTCTAGAAACTCCCTTCTCTCTAGGGTTTGATCTAGTTAGAGTGCTTCCATTTCCTTCGGCCTTTGTAAAAGTTGTGTTAATCATCGAGGGCTTCGTTTTGATCTGAAAAGTTTGAAGTTTGGAGCACTTTGGTTTTGGTCTCTTCCCCATTTGAGCTCTAACTTCGAGGTAGGGATATCCTCCTCCATCTTATGAGCTTTGTCTTTGAATTTTAGTATTTTGATATGTTGGGGATTGTTGGGTAATTTTGAGAAAGTTTGGGGTCATTGTGTAATTTTCAAAAGAGGGGTTTTCAAATTTATAAACCCAAATGTGTGTAATACATTGAGAAAATGAATTAATGTTAGATCATTGATGAAAATGGAACCTTAGGGTCGTTGTGAGAATTATGGGAAATGCCCTAATTTGTTGGTGAATTAATTTGTATAATTAATGTCGGGATATGAGAAATTGAATTGAGAATATTGGAATTGGGAAGGTATGTGATGAAAGGGTGTAGTTGGATTAATTTGTCGCTCACCTAGACATAATGTTGATATTTTATCCATTTGGTGCATTTATTTCCTGTTTAGAAATAATTGCTTTGGGCTATCGGTGGAGGATAGTCGTGATTGTTGTAGACAATGCATGATGATTAGGCAAACTAAAACTAATTAATGGAATGTGTCATCCAATATGACGGTTGAAAGAATACATTAACTTTATGTATTGATTGATGATGTATATGATAATTGTTTATATGCATTGTGTTGTGTGGGAGGAGATAGGGGATGTATTCCACGGTTTAGGAGAAGATAGGGGATGGACCTCTAAACCGGTTAATATTTGGGAGGAGATAGGGGATGTACTCCATGGTTTAGGGGAAGATAGGGGATGGACTCCGGTGATACAGCTCATATGCTTATCCGTTGAAATGTTGATACAGGTCATATGCTTATCTATGGAAGTGTTGATATAGCTCATATGCTTATCTATGGAAGTGTTGATATAGCTCATATGCTTATCTATCGAAGTGTTGATATAGCTAGTATGCTTATCTATTGAGAAATGGAAAATGTTTAATATGAGTTACTATCTCATGTAAGTTGTTTGGCCAGGTTCTGAGCCATAGTTATGAATTGAGAATTGGATAAGAAATGGAAGGTGAAATGTAATATGGGCATGATTGTCATGAAACTGTAACACAGTATAAGTTGGAATATATGTGGACCATCTATTGAATGCTGTTATTTTAGTCATTGTTTATGGTTGGTTTAGTGTATTTCTACTGGGCTGTGGTTCACCCTATATGAGACATCATTTTTAGGTACAGGTAGCATGCCACCTTCAAGGACATAGCTTGGGAGGCTTGGGACTGTTGGACTGTTTTGTGTTTTTGGTTGTATTACATGTATAACAAGCCAATAGCTTTCTTTGTATGGAGCTAGCACTCTCTTTTTGTAACCAAGTGTTGACTTAGAAAGTTGTAAGCCTTTAGGGCATTTACTTTTGATGTCAACATGTAATACACTTTTGTAAAGATTACTCTGATGGAATTTATTTATGCTTTATTCTCTTATGTCTAAGCATGCTATTGTTGGATGAATTATGGGTTTATTTTGAGGGCGTTACAATATGAGTCAAAAAGGGATGAAGGTACTTGCATTTAAGGGAAAACTGTCAAATTTGAAATCAGTGGACATTGACTTTTGTGAGGATTGCATCTTCGGCAAACAAAATAGGGTCAGTTTTTCAAAGGATGGCAGAAAACCAAAGTCAGAAAAATTAGAGTTGGTTCATACAGATGTGTGGGGACCTGCAGCAGTTTCATTTCTTGGAGGATCATCATACTATGTTACCTTTATCGACGACTCAATGAGAAAGGTATGGGTTTATTTTCTGAAACATAAATCTGAAGTTTATATACTTTTAAAAAGTGGAAAGCTTTGGTGGAGACTGAAACAGGTCTGAAAATTAAGTGCTTGAAATCAGATAATGGAAGGGAATATGAGGACAATAAGTTCAAGAAATATTGTGCAAAAAATGGAATTAGAATGGAGAAGATTGTTTGAAAGACACCTCAACAGAATGGCGTTACAGAATGCATAAATAGAACTCTGAATGAACATGTTAGAAGTATGAGGATACAGGCCAAATTACCAAAGATGTTTTGGGCAGATGCAGTTAACACTTCAGCATATCTGATTAACTGTGGTCCATCTGTTCCATTAGATGGAGAGTTACCAGAAGAAGCTTGGAGCAGTAAGGAAGTAAATCTTTATTTTTTTGAAGGTATTTGGCTATGTTTCATATGCGCATATAGATTCTGCTGATAGAAGTAAACTTGATCCGAAATCTGTTAAATGTACTTTTATTGGGTATAGCATTGATCAATTTGGTTATCGGTTTTGGGATGATAAAAATTGAAAAATAATCAGAAGTAGAGATGTCATATGTAATGAGAAAGTAATGTATAAAGCTAGGGATAAGTCTGCATGTGAATGTGAATCTAAATATGTTACTTGTCATGAGCATGTTGAGTTAGAGGAGATTAGTGAGAGTGATTTGAATAGTAGGATTGAAAATAATCTTGAAAAACTTATTCCACAAACTGAGCCACATACTCCTACTTCTAAGTTGAGACGGTCAGAAAGAGAGTCTAAACCTTTACAGCGTTGGTCTCCATCTTTACATTATTTGTTGTTGTCTGATGGAGGTGAACCTGAAAGTTATGAGGAGACTTTGTAGGTTGATGATTCAATTAAGTGGGAGTCAGCTATGTAGGATGAAATGAATTCACTCATGGCAAACCAGACATGGGAGTTGACTGAATTACCAGTGGATAAGAAAGCTTTGCACAACAACTGGGTTTACAGGGTCAAACAGGAACATGATGGGAGTAAACGCTACAAGGCCAGATTGGTTGCAAAAGGATTTCAGCAAAAAAAAAGGGGTTGACTACACTAAAATTTTCTCTCCAGTTGTGAAGTTGACCACTATCAGATTTGTGCTAGGAATTGTGGCCGCTGAAGATTTGCATCTTGAGCAAATGGATGTGAAGATGACTTTTTTCCATTGTGATTTAGAGGAGGAAATTTACATGAAGCAACCATAAGGTTTCTTGGCACGTGGCAAAGAGGAGTTTGTATGCAAACTTCGAAAAAACTTGTATGGTTTCAAACAGGCCCGAAGGCAGTGGTACAATAAGTTTGATGGGTTTATGTGTAGTAGCGGTTTTACAAGATGTCAAACAGATCATTGTTGTTATTTCAAGAGGTTTGACAAAAGTTATATTATTTTGCTTTCATATGTTGATGATATGCCTATCGCAGGATCTAGCATTGAAGAGATAAAAAGATTGAAGAAACTTTTGTCCAACCAATTTGAGATGAAGGATCTTGGAGTTGCAAAAAAAATCCTTGGTATGAGGATTCACAGGGACAAGGAAAAAATGGTACTTTGAAGTTGTCACAGGTTGAGTATGTCAAGAAAGTTCTCAAGAGGTTTAGTATGGATGGTGCAAAACCAGTGAACACTTCATTGGCTAGCCATTTCAGACTTTCCAAAGAGCGGTCTCTGAAGGCCGAAGAAGAGCAGGCTTATATGGAACAAGTTCCATATGCTTTAGCTATTGGTAGCATAATGTATGCTATGGTTTGTACTAGACCAGACATTGCACATGCAGTGGGAGCAGTTAGTAGGTACATGAGTAATCTAGGAAAACAGCATTTAGAGGTAGTGAAATGGATCCTTAGATACTTGAGTGGTACTACAGACATAGCACTTTGTTTCAGACGAACCGGCATCAGGTTACATGGTTATGTTGATGCAGACTTGGTTGGTGATATAGATAACAGAAAGAGTACTACTGGTTATGTTTACACATTGGGTGGTACAGTAGTGAATTGGATTTCACAATTACAGAAGATTGTGGCCCTTTCTACAATAGAGGCAAAGTATGTTGCTATTAATGAAGCTGGGAAGGAGATGACTTGGTTATAGAATTTCCTAGTAGAGTTGGGTAAGACGCAAAAGATGAGTATTTTGCATAGTGACAGTCAAAGAGCTATTCATCTTGCAAAGAATCCGGATTTTCATTCTAGGACGAAACACATTCAACTGCGATACCATTTCATTCATTCACTTGTAGATGATGGAGTCTTTTCTCTTGAGAAAATCCAAGGTAGTAAGAATCCAGTAGATTTGTTGACCAAGACAGTCACCATCGACAAACTGAAGTTGTGTGCAACTTCAGTTGCCTTCAAGATTGATGAAAGAAGATTGAGTTGTTGCGGTGTTCCTCTATGTGATGAAAATGATGGAGAGCTTGTGTTATCAAGTTCCAAGTGGAAGATTGTTGGGTCGGTGGACCCTGATAAATACTGTTCACTCAACTCTATTGTTCACTCAAACACTAGGTCCAATGGGGGTTTGGAGGGGCCTGGGGTACTTTCGTAATTCTCATATACTTCCGTGTAACCCTAATTCTATACTTATAAATAGACGAGAGGGCGCCTCTTTTAGGTTAAAAGAGAGTTGTATTTTTCTGATCATAGTGAAAACCACTACAACCCATGGACGTAACCCTATTCTGGGGTGAACCACGTAAATCCTTGTGTTCTTGTGTGTATGATTTGTTTGATTCGTTAATTTTTTTCTTATTTGTTATTTCGTGTCTTACCGATCTTAGTTAGAAATGGTCAATTCCTAACACTTTTGGGGGTGATTATAACTTATTTTGATTTGGAAGTCTGTACCAGACTATTTAGTGCACCTTCTGTTTATTGTTTATTAGGCAGAAATAGTTTAATAAGTTGAAAAAAGCCAATTATTTGAAAGCTGGGATAAGAGTGCTTTTAGCTTCTGCTTTTTGATTATCAACTTTTAACTTAAAAAAAACTCCACCAAACAGGGCCATTGTTTATGTGCAGTGTTCGTGAATTTTACTTGAAATTATAATTTTGTCCAGTGTTTATGTAAAGAACATATACTAAAAATATTTTATTGTCCATTTTCTTGTTGGCCCTCTTCTATCATTTTGATTCTTACATTTTCAGTTAGCTTTATTTTGACTTTTAATTTTAGATTTTTTATCAATTTAATTCAATTGATTACAGCCGTTAGTTTTTTTTTATGAAAAATGCATACGTAATCTGCATGTGTCATTTTTTAAAAATAAAATTATAAATTTGATTAACTCATTGAGTTAACCTCAATTAACTCAGTAACTATTTTCTATCAAAAACTCTATCTGCGTCATCAATTGGAGACTAAATTGACACGAATTCAAAATTGATGGTCAAAATTAAGTTAGTTGCAAATGTATAAACCAAAATGATACAAGAGACAAAATACATGGACTATTAAGTGTACCTACACCCCCTGTGATTTGTTTGTGAATAATCTAGAAATCCCCTAGATATTTATTTGTGATTATGTTTCAATTTTAATGAGTAAATAGCAATCCCAATCAAATAATCAAAGACAAATCAATACAACGATTTAACATGGAAAAACCACAATTGGAATGCCTGCATTTGTGATAAAAGACCACGGGCAACAGCCACAAAACAATCCACTAAAATGACATAAAGGAATTACACAAGTGTACTCTCAATTACCTAGCGAATCTACGCCCGAATCAAACCGACCCCTATGTGCCTCTTCCAGCCCCGTCTTCACCTCGGAATTGTCTTTCCCAACGTTAAATCCATAACAGCGATTTCGATGAGTCACTCTAGAATCTACCAAAGTTTCAGGCCTAGATGTCCCGGAATCCACCGACGAACAACTCTCTCTTTTGTATAAACTAAACAAACAATCCTTTGATGTATATTTCTTAAACCATGAGTTAAATACTCAATTAAACATCAAAGAAAACTAGAAAAATAGCTCTAGAGGAAAACCCTAGAACCCTCAAAGAAGATCTGGAAGCCGTATCCTAAAATCTGACTGAAACACATATTTATAGAAAATTGAATCGCGTTCTCCACTCGAGCACAGGAATGGCCCCTCGAGCAGACCTCGCTCAAGTGCGAGAAAGTTTGCTCGAGCATAAAATTCCAACTTCTAGTACTTTTGCAGACAGGTTAAACTTTTGGAACCAAACATTCTCCGCTCAAGCGCACAAATAGCCGTTCAAGCGGACAAGCAACTTCGACTACAATTTTGCTTTTGGCTTCGGGGGCGCTGCCCCTTGACCCCGCCTAGGCGCTGCCCCGGACCGGCCAAGGGGCGCTACCCCCTGGACCCCTACGAGTTGACCGGGTAACTCGATCCCCAACATAGTCAGCGAAGTGGCAAACATGAAAGAATTAACTTCTGAAATAACTCTGCAAGGCACAATTCGGGTTGGATTCACATCTAAAACTCATAGCCTCACTGAAATAAAAGACCAAATAAAATTACAACTAAAAGGAGTTTTGTCAAACGGAATTGCCAAAAATAAAAACCTAACAATCTCCTCATTTGGCAATGCCTTGACAAAACACACCTAATAAATAAAATCCTAATCACCCCAACCCACTACAGCCAACAAAAGCAAACTTTTTTCTCAAGGTCATGATCTGTAAAACAACTATTAGTGCCACAATCTCCAAAACAACTATTAGTGCCACAAGAGTATATGAAAGAGACATATGACAAGATTATCTTGAAGTATGAAATGGAAACATGAAAAGATGTAAATTGGAGATTTTAAGAACATGTAGCATAAATAGATGAAAATCCTATGAAACATGCAAACACGCTCAAAAATCATTTTTATTTTGCCTTAAACTTCTCCCCCTTTTTGTTATGAATTGTCAAAGGAAGCTTAATCAACGAAAGTAAGAGCATAAACCACACAAGCAAGGATATGATGATGTAATTAGCAGTAGCATGCAAGAAGGAAACAATAAAGAAGCAATGCATAGCAGCATGCAAAACAACTAAAGCCAATCTCCCTTACTAAACAAATCAAAATGTTCATGCTAACAAACTCTTGCAACGATAAACCAAACTCCCCCTCACTAAAAACAATCACAAACACTGAAAACAATGAACAAGAAGAAAACGACAAAAATAATATGGTGGAGCAAGCTAGGAATTTCAAATTTGTATCTTAAAACACACAAGATTATCCAAAAAACACAATTACTTGAAAACACAATGTGCACAACCTCTAGAAGATTTATCATAAAAAAAAGTGATACATTATGTGAAAAGCATAGATCCCATGAAAAAAAGTGTGTATGTGACCCTTGGAGTTTAACAAACACTAGTTTCAAATCCTAGTAGTGATCTGAAAGCTAGACCTCCGACAAGAGAATCTAAGCACAACTAAGGAAAGTTAAACCACTAGGAAACAAGGGGAATTTGGGGAGTAAAAGCAGAGGCTCCCCCTCAATCAATGAATTTTTTTATCTTTCTTTCTTTTGCACAATTTTTTCTTTTCTTTTTTTGCACATTTTTTTTTTTTTTTTGGATACTCAATTGCGGCTGACACGCTCAAGAGTATGGAAACCGAACCAGAAAAGTATGGAGACAATAAGGATAGCCTGGTTGGTGACTCTAAGGTAGCTTTTTCCTCATGCCTTAACTGCAAAGAACTAAGGGAAAAGCCGTGGAGATGCAAAAAAATAGAAGGTGGTTAAGAGACTTAACTCATCCATGATATGCTAGTATAGGTTAATTCCTCTAGAAAAGCAAAAGACACAATGCCAGAAGTCCATAGAGAAAAATGATCACAAAGGCGAAAGATTCAGATATTTGCTAATCCAAGAGTGTGTATAGAATGAGACATACTAATCAAAGAACATACACTCCGAAATGAGTAATGACCACAGAAAGCACACACATATTAACATGTAATGGATATTCTCATCAAATCCAATATGCAACAAGAACTTCTCAAAAATTTCAAGCTTTCAAAACCATACTAAGAAAATCTTTTTGGTTTTTTCCTTTTTTTTTTTTTTTAATTTAAAACAAAGCAAGACAAAAAATGAACAGACACACATTAAATGATAGCACACATTAAATGACCCAAAAAGAAAAAACACACGGAAACCTAAAAAAAAAATGAATAAACAACATAACACAAGTCAAGTTTTCTCACCCAAACCGCTTTAGTATGAACAAAGTTGTGAGAATTGCGATGCTTGGGTGGTGTCTTGACATTATGGTTCCCTTTCCTTTCAATGGGAACTGGTCTCGACATGGTTTCCAACTTCCTACTCCTAGGTATAGGAAAATGCAAACTCGCTCCATGTTTGGTCTCAAGCAAATCAAAATAGCAAGGTCTATTATGACCCTTAACCTCATTATGACAAATGAAGTGTCTCCTATTCCACGAGATGTTTCAATTTCTTTTATCTCTATGAGATGCTCTCCCATGTAACTCATAACAATAAGGGCGAATATGACCATATATACCACAATGATAACAAATAAAAATAGGGTTTACCTTCTTTTCTTTGGCCTTACCAACTCTAGGAAGATTGAGAAGTCTTTCCTCTCGTTGAATCTTTTGCTCCCCCTGCACTTGAGTTCTTGTATCATAAGATGTGCATGCACTCTGTTTTTGCTCTTTATTACCACCAAAGCCAATGCCACTCTTTTCAAAACACATTTGTTGAGACCCAATGATATTGTCCAAAGTCTTTGATCCTTTGATCCAAAGACCAATGGTTGTCATAGCACTCTTGAGATCTTCCTCTTTCTTGATGATTAGCTCTTCTAAGGCACCTTGAGACATCTCAAGAGTTTCAATCTTTTCTTCATATGTTGCATATATTTGTTGTAGCTAATTTCTCTCTGTCTCACAAGTCAAGAGTCATGCACAAAGGACTTGTCAATCATTAGATATCTTGATGGCATCATTCCTAGCTTGGGAAATCTCTTCATTTAGTTTGACATTCTTACTTTCACATGCTTTGAGTTTCATAGTGAGTTTGTCATTCAATTTGGATAAGTTAAGAGATTCCTTATACAACTTTTTATAAGTTTGCTGAAGCTCTTCATCATCACTCCCCGAGAATTCATCACCAGTTGCATTCTCAACTAGCCTCTTCAGATACTCTATTCATCCTTTAGTTTTGGAAGCCGTCACGAAAGCAAGGAATTGTTCATACCCCTCTTTGCCTTAATCTTCGTTGTCACTTTCATCTTTATTAGATTCTGATTCATCATCCCAAGTGATAGCGAAGGCTTTCTTCTTCCTCAAACGAGTAGGGCATTCTTGAGCAAAGTGGCCAAATCCTTGGCATTCATAGCATTGGACTCTTTTAGAGTTCCCTTGTATCTTTCCTTTCTTCTTCTAAGATACAGAATTAATTTTGAATTTATTTTTGCGTTTGGATTTATGAGTTGATTCCAAAAGATTAGGATTCTTTTTCAAAAAATACTTTTTAAATTGTTTTACGAAAGCATCTGTAATCTTGGAGTCAATCTCACAATTCTCATCAGAATCCTTTCCAACTATATGAGCACCACTAAAAGCAATATCATCTTTTTGTTTCTTTTTTAAATTTCTATGTGCCTCATAAGTTTGGAGATTTCCAACCAAATGATCCAGCTTGAGGTTGTCAACATCTTGAGCCTCCTCAATAGCCGTAACTTTTGGTTGGAACCGATCAGGCAAGGATCTCAAAATTTTTCCCACAACCTTGAATTCTGGTATTTTTTTTTCACCTAAATTAAAGCTGGAATTTACAATGTCACTCAACTTCGCATAAAATTCATCAAAGGTCTCACTATTTTTCATAGAAAGGTTTTCGAAACTAGATGTAAGCCTTTGAAGTTTTGAGCGTTTAACAGAAGGAGTGCCCTCATGAATAGTTTGTAAGATATCCCAAGCCTCTTTTGTGACTTCACAATTGCAAATTCGACTAAACTCTTCAGGTGTGACGGCACAAAAGAGAGAATTGATAGTTTTACTATTCTAACTACTATTTTGGTAATTAGTTGGGTCCCACATATCAATTGGTTTAGGGAAAGCTACTTCATCAACGGTAATCGTTGGTTCAGTCCACCCATGCATGACAGATTGCCAAACTTTTTCATCAATAGATTTTAAAAACAATCTCATCTGAGCTTTCCAAAAAGAATAATTAGATCCGTCAAGTAGGGGTGGTCAAACCATAGAATTTCTTTCAGGAATTGAATCCATTATCACAAATCAAACAAGATCTCACTCCAAAAGTTTTTTAAAAAAAATAGTGCGACCTACTCTGATACCAATTGAATAATCTAGAAATCCCCTAGATATTGATTTATGATTATGTATCAATTTTAATGAGTAAATAGCAATCCCAATCAAACAATCAAAGACAAATCAACACAACGATTTAACGTGAAAAAATCACAATTGGAGCACCTCCAATTGTGATAAAAAAACCACGAGCAACAGCCACAAAACAATCCACTAAAAAGACATAAAGGAATTACACAAGTATACTCTCAATTACCTAGCGAATCCATGCCCGAATCGGACTGACCCCTATGTGCCTCTTCCAACCCCGTCTTCACCTCGGAATTGTCTTGTGCAACGTTGAATCCACAACACCGATTACGATAAGCCACTCCACAATCCACCAAGGCTTCATGCCCAGATTTCTCGGAATCTACCGAAGAACAACTCTTTCTTTTGTACAGACTAAACAAATAATCCTTTGATGTATACTTTTTAAACCATGAGTTAAATACTCAATTAAACATCAAAGAAAACTAGAAAAATAGCTCTAGAGGAGAACCCTAGAACCCTCAAAAAAGATCTGGAAGTTGTACCCTAAAATCTGACTGAAACACATATTTATAGAAAAATGAATCGCGTTCTCCGCCCGAGCAGACCTCGCTCCAGCGTGGGAAAGTTCGTTCGAGCATAAAATCCCAACTTCTAGTACTTTTGTAGTCAGGCCAGACTTTTGGAACCAAACATTCTCCGCTCGAGTGCACAAATGGCCGCTCGAGTGGACAAGCAACTTCGACTGCAATTTTGCTTCTGGCTTCAGGGGCGCTACCCCTTGACCCCGCCTGGGTGTTGCCCCGGACCCGCCAAGGGACGCTACCCCTTAGACCCCTGCGAGCTGACCGGGTAGCTCAATCGCTGACATAGTCAGTGAAGTAGCAAACATGAAAGAATTAACTTCTAAAAAAACTCTGCAAGGCACAATTCCATTAGATTCGCATCTAAAACTCATAGCCTACTTGAAATAAAAGACTAAATAAAATTACAACTGAAAGAAGTTTTGTCAAACGGAATTGCCAATAATAAAAACCTAATAGTTTGTAATATACTTTTCTCTTTAAGATTTTGAAATTACACTGAACCCTATCAGAGTTAGTCCATGAACACCTTTAACAGAAAAATAAAATGACTGTATTACCCTCAATTGAGAGTATGAATTTACCAAGCTATCCTCACCTCTTCACCTTCCCTTCCATAACTCAATCACGACCAATGACACAACCACCATCCACCACTCACAACCACCATAACGCACCACCTCGTATCATTCCTACTACTTAACCCATTGCTACCATATCCCACCCCACCATTCAACTTAAGTTTGCATTGATTGGGAGATGTTGGGTTAAGTGCTAAGGGTTGTGTGTTGGAGGTTGAGAGAGATGCATAGAGAGGAAATGTCAGAAATAGAACTCAACCAGTATTTTTTTTTTCTACGAAAAATTCATCAGTAAAGTAGCAATGGACATGCTTGTTCATGATAATGATGAGTTGGAAAAAAGGTTTTGGTTCCTATTTATTTACTGGTAATACTTTAATTGAAATTTGCGACATGTTTGATGAAATGGTTTACAGAGATGTTTATGAAGTAATTAGTTCAATTTTTTTTTTCTTTGGATTTCTGCAAATGATTTTTATTTTCTGTGAATTTTTGCAAATGGTTTCGCACAACAACCATAAAAGAGAAAGGGGGAGGTAGAGGTAAATTTAGCATTTTAAATAAATAAATTGCTGACAGAAGCAAAAATTGTTAATTGGTCTAGTGGCTAATTAATGGAAGAGGCAATTTGTAATGTAACTATAAATTTCAAGGAGGGAAATGTAATTTCTAGTACCTCAAAGAGGGGGTTGCATTAAAGACAAATCTCAAAGGGTGTGGATGCAATTTATCCCCTTTTTTTTTTTTTTTTTTTTTATCGTGTAAAGTCAAAATAAAAGAGTTTTAGAAACCAAATTTTTTGATCTCTAAAAGTGAAAATTTTGTTGCAAAAGACATTTAGAGACCAATTTCTATTGTCATGAAGATAGTCTCTAAAAGATCGTCCGGAAGTAAAAATAAGGCTTTTAGCGACAAAATTTTTGAAAATGTCACTAATAAATACACTTTTAGGACAAAACAATTTGGTTTTAAAATGGTTTTTTTTTTTTTTTAGACAAAAACTTGGTTCCAAAAAAATAATAATTCATCATTAATGTTCAATTTTTGTTGCTAAAAATATAATGACATTTTTTGTAACAAAAATATTTAGTCCTTAAAAAATAATTTTGTTCCTAAATTTTGGTCTCTAAAATTCTAATTTTTTTGTAGTATACAAACCTTGCTTGAGTTCATTCATGACCAAACAATGGTCTGATATTTAACTACATTAATAGATTAGATGCTTAAAAAATCTCAACTTGTTTTAAAATTTAACAATTTTCTAGTCGAAGCCCTTTTTTGTTCTTTTTGTTGCATAAGTTCTCCATTTTATTTATTTATTTATTTATTTATTGCAATATTTCAAGGGAAGCTGCTAACTACTCCTATGACGTGAGCTTGTGCAGTGGAGTTGCTGGTACCATCTTTGCTTAGGCCCCCTTATCTATTTGGGGAAGGATATAAGTACATAAATACAAAATTCAAGTTTGTAATTTAATTATTTTGGATGAAGTGTGTGTTTTGAAGGACACCAATCCTTTGTTTTGGACTATCAGTAGTTGTCAATATAGTGTCGTCAATGGTTGTGGCTCGCATGTATATTACAATCAGGGCATGTTTGCTAACAATATAATAGCATAAAATTGAGTTTATTAATTCATCCGATTTGATTGCATTTTTTTATTATTCAAATTAGATTTCAATGGACGATTTATCCAACAAAATTAGCTAACTTTTTTTATATTTATTTTGCAACTAATAATGTAAAATAGATATATAATTGAGATGTATTGATTGTATAATAAACGTGAATAAAATGAGATTATTTACTCCACTAATCAAATTGGACTAGAAAGCAGGTTAATAGTTAGTCTTTTTGTTTTCTTATACTTTTTTTGACAATTTTTTAAAAGACGTGTAAAAAATAGAGATGAGATGTGGCTCAAAAAAAGTCAAAAAAAGTAAAAAAAAAAACTACTTTTAACTATGTTTTCAAAACAATATTAATTTATGTATTATTAGTCCATTCACTATTAATCATGCTAATCAATCACTGCCTCATACTCATATTATGAATATCTCACATGTTTATTTTAGGACAAATTACATTGGTAGTTCTTGCATTTTGTCATTTTTGTCCCTATAATTTCAATTGATATTGTTGATTAGAGTTTTTGAAAAAAAATGATTGCTGAGTTGGTTGATATTAACTTACTAGGTTGAACAAATTTATAATTTTACCTATAGAAGTATAATATATACCACTTCTCTACGCATTTTCTATGAAAAAATACTGACAATTTTAATCAATTGGACTAAATTGAGACAAAATTATAAATCCAAGATTAAAATTAAACAAATTAAAATTATAGATACCAAAATAACACAAAAGTCAAAACACAAAGACTATCGATGTAATTTATCATTTATTTTATTATAAAGTGTAATTATTGTTGAGGGTAAAACAAAATTCTTATGTTTGGCAAGTTGTTTCGGGGCTATTTTAGTCTCACACTCATAATAATAATAATAATAATAATAATAATAATAATAATAATAATAATAAGATAAAATGTCACATTCAAATCATAATCATTTTATTTTTTCTCTCTTAAAGTCAAAAAAATTTAAAAATCCATCCTAAATGAGGGTTTTTAGCATTAGGTTAAAATAGTTAAAAAATCAAAAAACTAAAAAGTCAACTCACATTTCAAATGAAGGCTGAATTTCATTTGTTTAGATTTCTTTTAAAAAAGATTTCTTAGGTAGATATGTATTATGTCAAATTTTTAAAATTTTTCAAAACTTTTTTTATTTTTTTTAAAAAAGCATGAAATAAACTTAGAACTTGTCGCATGTGTTTCATAAAATATTCCATAACATATGGAACTGTGAAGAATGGTGCCAATGTGCGTGCACTGTTAGGATGGGATGATAGTGTGTGCATTTTAGTGCAGTTGTTTATTTAGTCGTTAATTTAATTATTAAAAAAAAAAATCTCACTCACTCCCTGGCTCCTTTTTTTGTTTTATTTCTTTTTTATATTCGTGTTGCCTACATATTTTGTAAAAATCAATCACAATTCGACGCGTGGCAAAACAAGGGTGATATAGGAAGACTATTCAAGTCTTCGATCCTGATCGTACACGTGGTAGTTAATATTGGTTCTCACGCGATCTGAGTAACATTGGATCAGTAAAGAGATGTAAGGTGACGTGGCTTCAACGGTTACTCACATTCATATTCAAATATAGGAGGGAGGCCTAATTGCAAGTGATGGCGTAGTGGAATTACTTATAAGGCAACATGATCAACGATCATGGAGGAGCAGTTCGACAGTTTGAAGTGCAGTTCGAAGGTCATCCTTGACAAGTATAAATAGCAGGGAAGGTCCCAGAAAAAACCTCCAGACTCAGATCCAACAAACCAGTCATTTACTTCATATTTTCCTTTCCAGTTTTACATTTCCAGTCTTTACATTTCCTGCACTTTAAATACCTGTTCTTTACATTCCTGCACTTTAAATTCCTGCATTGCACTTCGTTCATAGGAGTAGTTTCAAGTAGATTGTTGCTGTAAACCTCTATCAGGCTGAGTTTGGATCATTGTAAGTTTTCATTCTAATGAAATACTTCGATTGTTCTTCATTTAACTGTTATTTCGCTTAATTTCTCCTAAGTCAAGCCACCAGTAAAAGTCTTCTTCATTGAAGCTGAAAGAACTAAAACACAATCGTCTAATAATTGGTTGGCAATTAAAATTTTTGTAAAGACTGATTGATCCTTGCTGGCACGCTCGCATTTACAAAAATACCCTTCGAAAGCCAAAAAACCAACATATATTTTTGGCACGCTCGGTGGGACTAATTCAAATGGCTAGAAGAAGACGACAATGAGAAAATGAACGCTTGGAAGAAGGCGCAGAAGGAGAGGTAGAAATACCTAATCCAGAGGATAATGTGATAACACATCTTGTGAAAACTCCTATGTTATCGGAACCTATGGTCGAGCAGACCAGTACTTCGAGACAAGAACCACATGTTCATAGTATTGGACGAAATCAAGGAATTGGACCATCCACTGTTCCATCTACTCAGCCAATAAATCCATGGGATGGCCTAGTAGATGCCATGGGACAGTAATTAATGAACACAATGGAAAGGTGGGCAACATCCTTTTTGGATCGAATGAATAACCACCAACCAACAAACACAAGATACACGGAGGAAGTTTTAAATGTCCCTCAACAAAGATTGGCTAGAGATAAACAGCTGATGCAAGTTAATGGACATTCTAATGGTCAAACTAGTAATCAGAATTATGAAAGACCATCACCTCAGTCTTGGTATGAACCCATTTCGAGGCCTATAGTAGGCCAAAATGCCTCAGTACTTAACAATGAAGCTATGCAAGTTGGTGGATCTGGCCTAGTACAAGAAACTGGCATAAGAATGGTCACAAATCCCATGTTCGAAGCCATACCTGGCACTAGGGGGTATAATAATCCCTTATTCGAATTTATACCCGGGGGGTTGGAAGGTTTTCCCACAAATGGAATGGACACAACACCTGTTCCAGCACCTTTCGTAGGCCCTTCCACAGGACAGGCTCAAAGGGGTTACCTACACCCCCAATAGCAACCTGTACCACAGGGACAACCAGTCCCAAATGTACCACCTTATGGACCAAGAGGAGCACAGGCACAAGTTTGTCCACGAAACCCTGTGTTTGTTCCTCCAGTAGTGGTTCAGCAGGCACAAAATATGGTCCCTAGGGACCAGATTGCTGATATTGTTAGGGAGATGTATGGACTAATGGGTCAGGGGGTCCAGACTCCTGTGTATAGAAAACCATACCCAGAATGGGTAGATAGGGTACATGAATACCCAAGGGGGTTCAGGGTACCAGATTTTACCTTTTTCTATGGGAGTGGAAACTAATCAACAGTAAAGCATATTGCTAGGTTTGCTGCTCAATGCGGTGAATTTACTAATCATGACTATATAAAACTGAGATTATTCTCAAATTCTCTAATTGGGGGATCATTTGTATGGTATATCAACCTTACACCTGGCTCCATTCAAACTTGGCAACAAATGGAAGAGGCATTTCATGCCCAATTCTTCCAATCGGAGCCAGAGGTTTCCATGGTAGACTTGGCAAGATTGAGTCAAAGGCCTGAAGAAAAGGCTACTCAGTTTATTGCCAGATTTAAAAGGGCTCGAAATAAATGTAGAGTCATCCTGCCAGAGCCAGAATTCGTAAGATTGGCTCAAAATGGGTTAGAGTTTAGGCTTCGAAAGAAGTTTAACTCAACTGAATTCAAAGATTTGATGGAACTAACCTATAAGGTGTCTAGGTATGAAGCATTATTAGAAGAGGAACAAGATCGAAATAATGCATCGTACAAGACATATTATAGAAATCCTAATTATGAGATCGATGCAGCAGAGATTGTGGGCAAAGAACCTGTAATCTGTGAAGCATTAATTCATAAGGATACGACAATCGACCAGCAGTTTAAAAAGAAAGACTTTCACATGAAGTACTCTTTCGATTTAACAAAGGCAGATGACATTTTTGATCATTTGCTTGCGGCCAACTTCCTTAAGTTACCAAAAGGAGTAAAACTTCCATCTCCAGATGAACTTAAAGGAAAAGTATACTGTAAATGGCATAACTCTTGGTCTCACTCGACTAAAAACTGTATTGTTTTTCGAGACAGGATCCAAGAGCTAATTCAAAAAGGAAGTTTGAAATTCCCAGCCAAAGCAGAAAAGTCCATGGGGATCGACAGTAACCCATTTCCAGAAGTTGGAGAAGGTGGCAGCCAATGTCATTATGTCAGATTTCCAGAACTTGTCCTTGACAGAATTGGAAGAAGTCAATGTGCAGATGCATGTTGCCAACCAGACAACCATCAAGAAGGACACTAGAAACCCATCAGCTATTGGACAAGGTTTCTCACATCAAAGAAAACACTCTGATGAAGAATCACTGGATGATGATTCCTTAGAGGCAGCAGTATTGCAAAGGATATGTCCCAGGTGCAGACTGAGTTATAAGTGGTTGAAAGGGCTTCCAACTGATGGGAAGCAATATTACAGGGATGTGCAGAGATGCCCTAAACCAACCAATGCTTATAACAAAAGGCCGTATCCGACTAGTGTTAGGTAGCAGCCATTGGTAGTTGAACCAGCAGTTGATAGAATGCATGCTAAAGGCATGTAACAACCCCCACTCCACCCTAGTCACGCTTGCATGTATTACATGATCTTGTCCCAATGTGTTGCATTTGCATTTCTCGATTTGTTTTGCATAAGTGTTACTTGAATGGTGTGTTCCTTATTGGTGTGTATGTGTTTCAACTGAGGTCATCCTGAGCCTAGGTCACCCTTCTGATACTCTTACACTTAGGACCATCTTGGGATTTCTCTGGTTGACTTCCATCCGCACCCTGACATATTGGCCGAGATATCATTATCTAGGCCGAGGTGTTCATCACCCAGGCCGAGATGTGTACTATCTAGGCCGAGATGTTGCCCTTGAACCCAAGTGATCTTGCCCTAGACCGGTACAACCTAGACCGAGGTGTGGCACATCTAGGCCGAAGTATGGCACAGCTGGGCCAAGTGTTGACCTTTCTAGCCGAGGTCATTGTCCCTTTGCTTGCCGAAGTCTTGTTGTTAGCCGATGTCATTACTTGCCGGAGTCCCTTGCCGCCTAGCTTGTTGAACACACTTTGTCATAGTCTTGTCTTTTCAATCAGTCACCTTTTTAAGTAGAGCCAACCAACCGTTGCCACGTGTCCGGGTTGAGTGTTAAGTCAGCCGGCAAACCTAGAAATGTATCATTTTGTATCATATCTTTGTTCTTGAGGAGAGAGAAGCTCTAGAAGGAGAAGGAGGAGTTTTAGAGTGAGAAGAGTAGATAGGGAGCTTGATCCTTAGAGTTCAAACCGTTAGATTCGAGTATTGAGGTTAGAATCTTGATCAACTCTTGTTGTTCTTATTGATCATCTAGCTGCATTGCATGATTGAATATGTTCTGCATGCCATGCATTGATTTAAAGATTGGTTTTAGAAAGAGAAAGTTAGTGTTCATGAGTTCTTGAAGAAAAGCTTTGTTTGATCCGAAAACTTGCATTAAAATCCATGCTTTTGTGTTTGTTTTCCCAAAGATCTTCTAGTATGGGTACCCAGGTCCATGTTTTCGAACTCATAGCATGAAATCTCAGATTTTGTAAGAACAAGTTATGATCTTTGCATTCATCTTCTTCCTGATCTTCATGTTCATGTTCTTCATGTTCTTGAGCAGAGGGAAAACCCAGATTTTTCCCCACTTCATTTCCTTGAAAGTGGCCCTCGGGACCACACCTCGGCGAGAAGGTGTGGGACCTCGGCCAAGACTTGGTTGGTGCCCAGCATATTTTCCCGAGATGGGAGACAGTGTTTTATTTTGATTTGACCTAGCATCTGAGGAATGCCGAGATCATCTGCATGCATGTGAAACTTATTTGGAAGTGTATTCAACAGATTTCTGCAATGTGTTTGTAGGACTTGGACTTGCCTTGACCCCGACGTTTGAAGAAATAAGTGAGTGGTATTTTAATAAAGCTATGTTACAATGTTTTAATAAAAGTCTTGTTTTGCTTTGTTTTGGAAAAGTATTTGTAAGCATGAATGAATATCCCTATTTGTGTATCCAACATTATATCTTGTTTTGATGACATTCTCGGGAAGTCCGTATGTGCTAGGGGACTATAAGCATTTGTAGCACAAAGTTTGGAAGTCCGTATGTGCTAAGGGACTGTAGCACAAAGTTTGGAAGTCCGTATGTGCTAGGGGACTATAAGCATTTGTAGCACAAAGCTTGGAAGTCCGTATGTGCTAGGGGACTATAAGCATTTGTAGCACAAGTCCTTAGTGTCTAGGGACTATAATGCAACGACACCATTGCTTAGAGATCTCTCTTGTCTTGTCTTGCCTTGCCACTGACGGTTTTACCGCGTGGGTTTGTTTGTCCGGAATGTCATCTCTTGTATTATATTGATGTTAGTAAGCATCCCTTGAAGCTTGAAAGATTTGATAGATGAGCTTGATTTATTCCATGTATTGTTTTGTTAAAAGATCTCGGATATCATTCATGTAAACCCTTTATTATTTATACCATTCACTGAGTATCCAAGCTCACCCTCTCTATATATATGTAGGTGATGAGCAGGGCGGCGACGACGCCTAGATGTGTTTTGCCGATGTGTTTTTGGATTCGTGTTTTGCAACATCTTGAAGATCATGCTTCTTAGTTATTTCCTTGTATTTTGTATTTGATGGCTGAGAAGCCTTTTGGTCAAGATGTAATTTTTGTACTCCATTTTGTTGTATATAAGCTATTGTAAGATGTATGTCATTTCATTTAACTTAAGCTCTGCTCTTATGGACTACTTAGCTTTTATTTATTGCTTCCGCATTTGTAAGCCCCATATATTTACTCTGATTTGTGTGTGTGATCTCGTAAGTGGCCTTTGGTAGTCTCGAATTACTTGCCATCATGGCACCATTCTACTAGGGGCGGGATGGGGTCGTGACAGAATGGTATCAGAGCACGAGTTCCTCATAGCACGTTATTCACACACTTTGAGTCCTAAGGAGCATAGGATTTCCCTTAGAAAAATGTTAGGATTGCATCATGTTGCTTGCTATTTGACAATATGTGCCTCATCTCGGCAGAACTGCTTGTTGCTTGCATACATACTTAATTGCGCATTTTGTTTTAAAGTCACATTTTGCATACTCATAGCACTATGAGGAGAGGAAGACCACCAGTTGGCCGAGATCAATCAGAAGACAGATTGGACCGACTAGAAAGACTAGTTGAAGGTTTACTCGGGAGTTGAGACAAATGAGACAACAGAATGCTAGTGCTACATCTACCTAGGCCGAACAGACTAATGGCCGACATGCAGTTCCGCCTCCACCTCCTCTAGTACCTCAAGTGCCTCCACATCCAACCTTGTATGGGGATGGAACTATGACTTTGATTAAGGAGTTCAAGAAGATGAACCCGCCAAGATTCCAAGGGGGCATAGAGCCGATGAAAGCCGAAGCGTGGGTCTTAGGAATGGAGAAGCTATTCGAGATCTTCCCCAGCACAGATGCTCAGAAGGTGGCATTGGCCGCATTTACGTTAGACGACAACGCTAGAAGGTGGTGGATGATGACCCGAGAAGGAAATCCTGATTTAACTTGGGCCAAAATTTTGGAACTGTTTTACAACAAGCATTTTCCTCTTAGTGTTCGAGATCGCAAGACCATGGAGTTCCAGACCTTGACACAGGGAAACAAGATAGTGGCAGAATACGACCGTGCTTTCACCGAATTGGCGAGGTACGCGCCTCATATGGTCAGTGATGAATATAGAAAAGCTAGGAAGTTTGAAAGCAGACTGCGTGGACCGATACAGGATAGAGTCAACATGCTCAACATGCCGACTTATGCCGGAGTCTTGGACAAGGCCATTCTTGCAGAAGCTAATTTGAACTGATATCAGAATACAAGAGAGAATCAGAGAAAGAGACAGAACTATGATAACCGCCGAGTTCCGTTTAACGCCAAAAAAAAAGCGAATGTGGGCAGCTCCAGCAACTCGAACCAGGAAGGTAATACTAAGCCGATGTGTGCAAGTTGTGGGAAGCCGCATTCCGGGGGTTTCTTAGTTAGGCGTCAGCTGCTTTTGAATGTGGGGAAATGGGTCATCGTGTGAGAGACTGTCCGAAGTCAAAGATTGATGACGGTAAGAAAAATGGGAGCACCTCGAAGGAAGCAACGTCGGAAGGACACATATGAGGCAAGGCAGGGTTTTCGCGCTAGTGCCAGGAGACACCCAGAATGCTGAGACAGTAGTGTCAGGTATACTCCCAATCTTCTCTCAAGATGCATACATATTGATTGATTCGGGTTCTACGCATTCATTCGTATCTGCTAAGTTTGCCGAGAAATTGAATAGACAACAAGAACCCCTTGATTATGTGTTATATGTATCTGCTCCATCTGGGAGAACTATGATTGTTGCATCTATCTATAGGGCGTGTGTTATTGTGATTGAGGGTGTAGAATTATTAGTTGATTTGATGCCGTTAAAAATGACCCACTTTGACGTCATATTAGGAATGGACTGGTTAGTGGCAAATCATGCGTCTATTAATTGTGTTTCGAAGAATGTCACGTTGAGACCCCCAAACCAAGCCGAGGTTATTTTCTAGGGTAAAGGGGTAGTGACCCCAGCTTACCTGATTTCGTCCATTAAGGCCTATAAGCTAATTCAGAAAGGGTGCCATGGCTACTTGTGTAGTATACTGAGTGATCAGAATGGAAATGTTAATTTAGCCGATATCCCAGTTGTTAATGAATTCCCTGACGTCTTTCCAAATGAATTGCCGGGCCACTTAGTTGATAGAGAAATAGAGTTTACCGTGGACATCGTGTCGGGAACACAGCCGATCTCCAAGACACCCTATAGAATGGCCCCAGCCGAACTTAAGGAATTAAAAGTGCAACTACAAGAATTGTTGGATAAGGGTTTTGTTAGGCCGAGCACTTCACCGTGGGGAGCACCAATCTTATTTGTTAAGAAAAAGGATGGCACACTCCGTCTTTGCATTGACTACAGAGAACTTAACAAGGTAACCATTAAGAACAAGTACCCGTTGCCTAGGATTGATGATTTGCTAGATCAACTACAAGGAGCACGAATCTTTTCTAAGATTGACCTCAGGTCGGGCTACCACCAGCTAAAGGTTAAAGCCGAGGATATTGAGAAGACTGCTTTTCGGACAAGGTATGGCCACTACGAATTTCTAGTAATGCCTTTTGGGGTGACTAATGCGGCAAAGATTCATGGACTTAATGAACAGGGTCTTCAAGCCGTACCTAGGTGAATTCGTGGTTGATTTTATTGCCGACATATTGTTCTACTCCAAGAGTACAATCGAGCATGAGAGTCATCTGAGACTTGCCCTACAGACCTTGAGGGACAGGAAATTGTATGCTAAGTTGAGTAAGTGTGAGTTTTGGCTTTCCAGCATTTCATTTTTGGGGCATGTGATTAATGAAGAGGGTATCTCTGTTGATCCCAGTAAGATTGAAGCCGTGGTAAATTGGCCGACGCCGACCAACGTGTCCGAGGTTCGTAGTTTTCTGGGTTTGGCAGGTTACTACAGAAAGTTTGTAAGGGACTTCTCAAGGATTGCAGTACCATTGACACAGTTAACTCAGAAGGGAGTGACATATGAATGGACCGAAGATAGAGAATCAGCCTTCCAGGAGTTGAAGACGAGGTTAGTTACAGCACCAGTTCTTATACTCCCATCAGGTAATGAGGAATTTCAGATTTATAACGATGCTTCACATAAGGGTTTGGGTTGTGTATTAATGCAAGGGGGTAAGGTCATAGCATATGCATCTCGCCAGTTAAAACCTCATGAGAAAAATTATCCTACCCATGATTTAGAGCTAGCAGCCGTGGTATTCGCTTTGAAGATTTGGCGTCATTACTTGTATGGAGCTTCTTTCCAAGTTTTCACGGATCACAAGAGTTTGAAGTACTTATTTACTCAGAAGGAACTAAATTTGAGGCAGAGAAGATGGCTGGAATTATTGAAGGACTACGACATGCAGATTCAGTACCACCCAGGCAAGGCCAACTCGGTAGCTGATGCATTAAGCATGAAGACAATGGGAAGTTTGGCGTGTTTAATTATGATCTCAGCGGAGCCGACTATCATCGAAGAAGTAAAAGCAAGGAAAATGGAGGATAAGTTCCTGAAGAAGGTAGCCGACGAGATTAACACCAGACCAAGTTCAGGTTACACTTGTGAGAATGGAGTGTTTAAGTTTGAGGGAAGGTTGTGCGTGGCCGACGTCCCTGAATTGAAAGGAAAGATTCTGCAAGAATCTCATGGTTCCAGAATTGCTGTCCATCCAGGAAACACTAAGATGTATCACGATGTAAAGCAGACCTTTTGGTGGCCGAACATGAAGAAAGAAATAGCCGAGTTCGTATCCCAATGCCTGCAATGTCAACAAATGAAAGCAGAACATCAGAGACCAGCAGGACTTCTTCAACCCTTGCTGATTCCTGAATGGAAATGGGAGCATATCTCCATGGATTTTGTGATTGGTTTGCCGAGGACGCAGAAGGGAATGGATTCGATTTGGGTCATAATTGACAGATTAACTAAGTCAGCACACTTCCTGCCTGTTCAGACTACATTCAACGCTGACCGACTAGCTGTACTGTATGTGAATGAGATTGTGAGACTTCATGGAGTGCCGACGTCTATCGTTTCAGACCGAGATCCGAAGTTTGTTTGTAGATTTTGGCAAAGTTTACAAAGAGCCTTGGGAACCGAGTTGAAGTTTAGCACAGCTTTTCACCCGTAAACCGATGGGCAAACAGAAAGGACGATTCAGACACTTGAGGATATGCTCAGGCTATGTGTACTAGATTTCCAGGGAAGTTGGGGAGCACATTTACCATTAGTGGAATTCGCTTACAACAATAGTTGTCAAGCTAGCATTGGCATGGCACCGTACGAAGCTTTGTATGGAAGGAAGTGCAGATCGCCGATATGTTGGACTGAAGTAGGAGATAAAGTTTTGATCGGCCCTGAACTGATTCAAGTGACAACCGAGAAGATTAAGCTTATTCGACAGAGGATCAAAACTGCCCAGAGTCGGCAGAAGAGCTATGCCGACCAGAGAAGAATAGAATTGGAATTTGAAGTTGGGGACCACGTATTCCTGAAGATTTCGCCAACGAAAGGAGTTTCCAGATTTGGGAAGAAAGGTAAGTTAGCACCTCGTTATATCGGGCCATTTGAAATTCTTGAAAAGATTAGCACGACTGCCTACAGACTTGCTTTACCACCAGAATTTAGTCAAGTGCACAATGTGTTCCACATCTCGATGTTGAGGAAGTATATTCGGGATCCACTGCATGTAATTGACTATTTCGAGATTGTGATAAATGAAGATTTGGCTACGAAGAGAAGCCGATGAGAATTCATGACAGACAAGTGAAACAGTTGAGGAACAAATCTATAGCAATGGTGAAAATTGAATGGAAGGAACATTACGGCAAGGATGCCACATGGGAAATGGAAGAAGAAATGAAAGTTCGATATCCCGAGTTGTTTTCAGATCAAGGTAACTCAAGTTTGGGGACCAAACTTCTTTAAGGGGGGTAGGATGTAACAACCCCCACTCCACCCTAGTCACGCTTGCATGTTGTAGACGCGCCCGTGGGCCTCGCTCTACAGTTCGGACTCCCTTTTTGTTTGTTGCGGTTCTTAATCTGAACCAAAGAGTCCAAATCCGGCAAATCGTTTGAGAAAACAGATTTTTGAAAAGTAGTGCCAAACATGGACTGCTTTGCCAGATTACAGAGTCGCCACCTAAATATTTTAAAATGGGAAATTTAGGAAACCCTGACTCGGTGCCGAAGGCCACGTGTCCGTCATCACCAAATGTCTTGGCTCGGGAGCTTGGGTACGATCGGGAAAGGTCAGCTATGAGCACCCCCTTTCGCCCGGTCCGAAGACCGGCCTCTACTAACCGTGATATCCGATTTTGAAAACATTACATGCTCTTGTACCGGTTATTAGCCTAGATTTGTTACGTTATGCGCACAGCAAACAAGTATAGACCAAATCGCCTAAGTTGGAACAAAACACTACATGTTTGTTTTAAAAATGGTTTGCTACTCGTAAGTAGGCTAAAATGCAGGTTTTGCCACCCTTAGGTGGTCTTCTAGAAAAAGATGGTTTTGGCACTATCTAGTGGGCTTAAAACTCACAGTTTTAATGCATTGTCCCAATTTAGGTAATTCAACCTCCATCCACAGGCATTCAAGCAGTTATATCACATAAGCAGCTAGCCTCATGGTAATCATGCTATTATGGCAACATTCACACACATGTGATATGCTAAAGCATAAAAGCTCACCTAGTACTCCAAGCCAAAACAGAAACTAGTTAGTAATCATATGCATGATCCTAGTTCATGTTGAGTGGTTAATGCAACACATGCAAAGTGCAATTAGACAGGCTCGGTTATCCTGAACGTGGCATGTGAAATGCACGAGTAACACGTATTCAAGTTAGATTTGAAATACAATGCAGTTTGTATGATGTACCGAGCCCGATGCATGTCAACAAATGCATGGATGCACGCATGCATTGCATAAGGTATGCTAAAATAAACGTGCCCTAATCTACCATCATAAGTAGGTAAATAAAAGGGAAGAAAGAAGTGGAGGTTGGAAGACATACACACACTCACCCACACTTATTACAATTATGCCCTCGCACAAGGGGTCCAAATAAATATTACAGTCCGAATAATAAATAAATTAATTATTACAAAAATTCTAATTATTTAACAAATAAATGCAAAAAAAAAAAAGGAAAGGTGGCCACAGCCGCCCGCCTCGAGATACGCGAATGATGCATGCTCGATCCGACTTGCCCAGAAAACCCGTGTCATGACACTGTTGCTTCTGTTTCTACTGCCCTGCCTCTCCAAAAATTCCCAAAGTCCCAGAATATCTTCTACATGAACTGCAGTACCCCACCGGCTGGAGGAAGTGACCACCGGCTACTTAAATTGGCCACCGGCTTCTTGTAGAGTTTATCGGCACAAAAAGTGTGCCGGTCGGCATCTTGCCGGTCGGCGTAAAAATTCCCGAGAGGGCGGTTTGACAATGAAGAAACCAAAGATGCATGGCATGGATTTTGAGCATATGTAAGCATGGCCAATGCCTCCTATCATGCTTGGGGACTCAAAGAGGCATGACTCTTGGTTCTTGGGCCATCAATTATGCATCTTGATGCATGATGGCCTAAGGAACCAAGGTTGCATTTTAATGGTAATGCATGCAAACAAACAAATGAAACCCAAGGCCTTGTCATGTGTTAGTCAAAGGTCTTGGTGACCAAGAATTGAGACGAGTTGCACCACTTGAAGTGTGAACTCCTCTCAACCCTATGCTTGGCTTGACAATCCCCAAGCCAAGCCATGGAATGCATGTATGCAACGTAGCTCAAATGATGCAACAATGGGACTAAGATGCAAGGCATACCAAGTGCCATGCAACTATCACAATAGGCATGCAAAATGCTAGAGCATGCAAGGTATAAGTGGCATGCAAACATGGGCCAATCAAGCAATGGGACCAACCTACTACAACACTCGATGAACTAAGCATGCATCAAGCATATAATGAACATACAATGGTGGCCTTAGCTTCAATGGGGAAGCCCTCAAACCACCCCAAAAAGTGGCAAAACAAGCCCTAAATGATGACCAAAATGCTATACAAACATGCAAGTTCATGGGCCTAAACCTAAGGCACCAAAAAGAGCATCTTACTACCACTTACACAACCACTCATGGCATGAATCTAACAACCAAAAACAGATTTTTAGTATGCAAAATGACACCCAAATCCCCTCACATGGCACCCCCAAAATGCATTAATCATGGAAGCATACACAAGGCCTTTTCTTAGGTAAAAAAGGACACACCTTTAAAGCATGAAAGAGATGACAAGTACAAACATATGAGCATGGATTAGGGTCTGAAATAGCATGTCAAATGATCCCAAATCATCTAAATAGATTATCCAATGCATGTACATGGATCACCTACCCAAGGCTTACAAGCCATCATGCAAAACAACCATGTCAAGCATGCTAAATATGACAAAAACAGCGACCCACAGCCCTTATACATGGCAAAATGATGTTAGTATCTCCATGAAACTAAGCTAAAACATGCGAGAAAACATGGCCTCAAAGCATGGCATATTTCTAGGCATAAGAGAGCATTTCAAAGCAAACATAAGAGGCATGTTAAGGACCATAAAACCAACCTAAAACAGAGGCATAACATGTCATATGAACCACAAATATGCTCTGAAATGAAGCCAAAACCAACTATGCATACATGCTATTATTTGAGTCCAAAACAAAGGCAAACAAGGGGCCAAGGGGAGAGGGGTGTCTCTCCCTTATATGAGACTTGAAACCATCTCCCTCACCACTGAAAACCCACTGGTTTTCAGTGGTGAGAAGGCCAAAAACACCAAGTTAAACAATGCTCAAAGAAAAGGCACTAAAAGGGCCAAAACAAGGCCTAAGAGGGTGAGTTCTTACTCAAATCAAAAGGTGGCCTTAATGAATGTTCTTAAGCAAGTAAAAACAAGATTTTTTTTATGTTATGTACAAAGCTTAAATCACAAAGCAAGAGGGGTAGAAACTAGTTGCAAGAATGGGGAAACTAAAGTAAAGAGTTTACCCTTGAAGATCCCTTGAAGAACAGGTGGTCCAGCCACTCTCTAGTGATCAAAGTCAGTCCAAAACTTCAACAAACAACCCTCTAAGTCTCTCAATCTCGAGCTAAGGTGTAATGGTGTGTGTAATGGTGCAAAAGTATGGTAAAACACACCTTTTAGGCTTAGAACACACACACAAGGATGAGAGAGATGGAAAATATATAGAGAGAGAGAGATATGTGAGCTCTGGTTTTTTTTTTCTCTCAAATGGCTAACCCCCCAACCAAGAAGACAAGGCCTCCTCTTATAGAGGAGGCAATCTTGTAAGCTTAGCAACTAAGCAAACAAGAGGCTCATCCCTCCATACACGTGTATGGAGGGGAAGAAAGTGGTAGACAGCTGCTTAAAAATATCTGAAAAAGCAACTGCACTGTAGTCGGCAGGGCAAAATTGTCATTTTGACAAAATTGACTGCCGACTGGCACAAAAGAGTGCCGACCGGCACAATATAGTGCCGATGGCAACACCAACCAGCCGGTGGCCTCTAGCCACTGCCGGTGGTGTGTGGGGATGCCTCACAAGGCATTCTCTGCCCCTCCAAGGCAAAGCACAAGTGTTTGGTGCACAACTAGACACAGAACGGTCAAGTTCGGAGATCCTGAGGCAAGGTGCGCAGCCGAGAACTCCGGGAACTACAAACGAACACAAACATGGATAATCACCGGGTGTTCAAACGGTGACGTCCAAGTCTTGAGGACGGTCAAAAATGGGGTGTCTACACATGTATTACATGATCTTGTCCCAATGTGTTGCATTTGCATTCCTCGATTTGTTTTGCATAAGTGTTACTTGAATGGTGTGTTCCTTATTGGTGTGTATGTGTTTCAGCCGAGGTCATCCTGAGCCTAGGTCACCCTTTTGATACTCTTACACTTAGGACCATCTTGGGATTTCTCTGGTTGACTTCTATCCGCACCCTGACATATTGGCCGAGATATCATTATCTAGGCCGAGGTGTTCATCACCCAGGCCGAGATGTGTACTATCTGGGCCGAGATGTTGCCCTTGAACCCAAGTGATCTTGCCCTAGACCGGTACAACCTAGACCGAGGTGTGGCACATCTAGGCCGAGGTGTGGCACAGCTGGGCCAAGTGTTGACCTTTCTAGCCGAGGTCATTGTCCCTTTGCTTGCCGAAGTCTTGTTGTTAGCCGATGTCATTACTTGCCGGAGTCCCTTGCTGCCTAGCTTGTTGAACACACTTTGTCATAGTCTTGTCTTTTCAATCAGTCACCTTTTTAAGTAGAGCCAACCAACCGTTGCCACGTGTCCGGGTTGAGTGTTAAGTCAGCCGACAAACCTAGAAATGTATCATTTTGTATCATATCTTTGTTCTTGAGGAGAGAGAAGCTCTAGAAGGAGAAGAAGGAGTTTTAGAGTGAGAAGAGTAGATAGGGAGCTTGATCCTTAGAGTTCAAACCGTTAGATTCGAGTATTGAGGTTAGAATCTTGTTCAACTCTTGTTGTTCTTATTGATCATCTAGCTGCATTGCATGATTGAATATGTTCTGCATGCCATGCATTGATTTAAAGATTGGTTTTAGAAAGAGAAAGTTAGTGTTCATGAGTTCTTGAAGAAAAGCTTTGTTTGATCCGAAAGCTTGCATTAAAATCCATGCTTTTGTGTTTGTTTTCCCAAAGATCTTCTAGTATGGGTACCCAGGTCCATGTTTTCGAACTCATAGCATGAAATCTCAGATTTTGTAATAACAAGTTATGATCTTTGCATTCATCTTCTTCTTGATCTTCATGTTCATGTTCTTCATGTTCTTGAGCAGAGGGAAAACCCAGATTTTTCCCCACTTCATTTCCTTGAAAGTGGCCCTCGGGACCACACCTCGGCGAGAAGGTGTGGGACCTCGGCCAAGACTTGGTTGGTGCCCAGCATGTTTTCCCGAGATGGGAGACAGTGTTTTATTTTGATTTGACCTAGCATCTGAGGAATGCCGAGATCATCTGCATGCATGTGAAACTTATTTGGAAGTGCATTCAACAGATTTCTGCCATGTGTTTGTAGGACTTGGACTTGCCTTGACCCCGACGTTTGAAGAAATAAGTGAGTGGTATTTTAACAAAGCTATGTTACAATGTTTAATAAAAGTCTTGTTTTGCTTTGTTTTGGAAAAGTATTTGTAAGCATGAATGAATATTCCTATTTGTGTATCCAACATTATATCTTGTTTTGATGACATTCTCGGGAAGTCCGTATGTGCTAGGGGACTATAAGCATTTGTAGCACAAAGTTTGGAAGTCCGTATGTGCTAGGGGACTATAAGCATTTGTAGCACAAAGCTTGGTAGTCCGTATGTGCTAGGGGACTATAAGCATTTGTAGCACAAGTCCTTAGTGTCTGGGGACTATAATGCAACGACACCATTGCTTAGAGATCTCTCTTGTCTTGTCTTGCCTTGCCACTGACGGTTTTACCGCGTGGGTTTGTTTGTCCAGAATGTCATCTCTTGTATTATATTGATGTTAGTAAGCATCCCTTGAAGCTTGAAAGATTTGATAGATGATCTTGATTTATTCCATGTATTGTTTTGTTAAAAGATCTCGGATATCATTCATGTAAACCCTTTATTATTTATACCATTCACTGAGTATCCAAGCTCACCCTCTCTATATATATGTAGGTGATGAGCAGGGCGGCGACGACGCCTAGATGTGTTTTGCCGATGTGTTTTTGGATTCGTGTTTTGCAACATCTTGAAGATCATGCTTCTTAGTTATTTCCTTGTATTTTGTATTTGATGGCTGAGAAGCCTTTTGGTCAAGATGTAATTTTTGTACTCCATTTTGTTGTATATAAGCTATTGTAAGATGTATGTCATTTCATTTAACTTAAGCACTGCTCTTATGGACTGCTTAGCTTTTGTTTATTGCTTCCGCATTTGTAAGCCCCATATATTTACTCTGATTTGTGTGTGTGATCTCGTAAGTGGCCTTTGGTAGTCTCGAATTACTGGCCATCATGGCACCATTCTACTAGGGGCGGGATGGGGTCGTGACAAGGCAAGAGGCCCTTGTATGAGTCCAGGTCACCTAACTATTATAGAATGGAAAGCAGTCATTCTGAAAGAAGACTGGAGAAGAGTTCAAGTTATAGAATCAAAGCCAGAGATTGGCCCTCTAGACCAACCTCACGCAGGACAGAAAGTGGCCACCTTACCGAAGGCCTGAATCAGGCTTGAAACATGAGGTCAGGGCCAAGCAATTGCCTTCATAGCCAACTTCGAAGATGGCTTCAAAGGTAGAAAGAAGCAGTTCAACATCTGAGTCAGTAAGTTCGTGGGTACCTGGCGTTCTAGATTGGTTTGTAATGCAAAACAAACCTAGGGAAGTGCCTACCCAAAGAGATGTTGGAAACCAAGGAAGAATGGTTAAACCTCCTTTGGTGGCCCCGAACAATTGGGTATTGCTTAAACACCCAAAGACAAAGGAACTAGATATGGTCCCAGTCATTTCGAGATCACAAAGGAGAAAGATTAAGCACAGGTACACTCAGTACAGTAAGATATGAAAGAAAATGGAGAGAACTCTTCATTGGTCCAGACAGAAGGAAAGAAGACTCCAAAGTCAGACCATACTCCAAAGCCAACTTTACAAAGCAAAGTAGGTTGCAGTAGAGAACAGTTAGCCAAGGTTCATTCTGAACTAAAAGCCAGAGAGAAGTCTAGTTTATCAGGATTGGAGAAAGCTCTGATGGAGAGTGATAGCGAGACAGAAGAAGAAATTGGCATAAGCCAAAAGAAAGAAATGGTGGAGGAAGAAATGTTCGAAGCCTTCATGGCTGAACAAACATTTCTGGTTGAGAAACTAGTCGAGAAAAACCATTCGAAGGAACCTGTTAGCAATGAAGTGCCAGAATGCAGCATGAAAGATGCTTCTGAGGTAACTGATCAGGGTAGCCAAGAGAGGAAACAGGCACAGCCAGCCATCCAGTTTGGCTCATTTCCTCCAGTATCAGTCAATATGGTAGATATACTATCTCATGAGTTCCAAGGTGGGGATGAGGACCAAGATGGTCAAGAAATTGATCCAATTCCAGTCTCTAGTGAAGACTCACAAGTGAGTATGATGTAGAATGGCTCCGGAATGGCTACCCCATGGAAACTGAATATGAGAGCGAAGAAGAGGTGAGCATCAACCTCTCATATCCTTTTGAATATCCCTCGAATTCTATGACACAACATGTCAAGCCTTTGTACATCAAGGCTTTCTTCGATGGGATACAATTGAACCGAGTCCTAATAGATAATGGGGTAGAAGTGAACTTGCTATCGAAATCTTCTTTGAAGAAACTAGGGAAAAAGAATCCCAGGTTGATCCCAACCAGCACAACCATTGTTGGCTTCGCTGGAGACAAACAAATGTCTCAAGGAATTCTACCCATCAACCTGAGTGTGGGAACCAGGGACTGTATGACAGCATTCTTCATAATCGACAGTAATGCCAAATACAATGCTTTACTTGGGAGAGATTGGATTCACACTAACAAATGTGTGCCTTCCTCTTTGCATCAAAAAATAATGATGGCTTTAGGTAATAGAGAGACAGAGGAAATTGATGCAGATCCTCAACCTTTTATAGCCTGTGCAGACTTCGCAGAGGCCAAATTGTATATTGAGAGAGTGACACCACTCAGTATACTAAGGAAACCTGATGGCTCAGCCGAAGTGACGGCTAACGAGGAAGTGACACACTTGAAGCACTTAGTCCAGTAGAGTGCTGATGAAGAGGTTGTCGTTAAGAATGACAATGATGCCTGGTTATAGGCAAAGAGATAAAGCACAAAAAGCCAAGTCTTTGGCTTTAATCCAATTCTCAACATTGGATATAAAAGTAATAGTCCAGAAAGTACAGGAGCAAGAGAGAGAAGCCATGATAATTGGTTGCAGACAGGAGCAGCAACAGGTCAGAGTGTTGACCCTTGATAAGTACTGTGTATTGGACATTGAAACAAAAGTCCAGGAGATTCAGGAAGAGGAAGCCTTATGGACAGATTTTGTCTATGAGGAGGAGGGCAAAGATGTTGAATTAAAGAATCTGGGAGCAGAACAAAGCAAGGAGATTGCTTCGAAGCTGGAGGAAATCAAAGAAGAAGATTCAGTAAGTTCTCAGACATAAGACCCCTTAGAAGAGGTGAATTTAGGGGAAGGTTCTGTACAACAGCTCACCTATATAAGTGCTTGTTTGAATGCTCTGGACAGGGACCAGTTGTTCGTTGTTCTAAAGAAATATAGAGATTGTTTTGCATGGTCTTATAATGAACTACCAGGATTGGATAGCTCATTGGTGGAACATAGGCTACCTATGAAGCTTAACTTCAAGCCACACGAGCAAAAACCAAGAAGAATGAGTCCAGAAGTGATTCAGAAAGTTAAGGAAGAGATTCTTAGACTACTCAAGGCATGTTTTATTAGGACATCCAGGTATGTTGAATGGCTATCTAATATTGTGCTTGTAGTTAAGAAGAATGGTAAAATGAGGGTATGCATTGATTTCAGAAACTTGAATCTAGCAACTCCGAAAGATGAATACCCTATGCCTATAGTAGATTTGCTAGTAGACAATTCAATAGGGCATCAAGTTTTATCAATGATGGATGGGCACTCTGGTTATAACCAAATCTACATTGCAGAGGAGGATGTCCACAAGACAGCATTCAGATGTCCTGGAAATATTGGCACCGTCGAATGGGTTAAATGCCATTTGGCCTGAAGAATACAGGGGCTACATATCAGAGGGCTATGAACACTATCTTTCATGACCTTATTGGAGGGTATCTAGAATGTTATATTGATGACATTGTGGTGAAATCCCAGTCCATGGAGGAGCATTTGTTTCATTTAGAAGCAGCTTTTGAAAGAATGAGGAAGTTCAAGTTGAAACTCAACCCTCTCAAATGTGCTTTTGGTGTATCATCTAGAAATTTCTTGGGTTATGTAGTGCACAAGAAAGGAATACAGATTGATCAGAATAAAGCCAAAGCCATCATCGAAGCTAGGCCTCCATCAAGTAAGAAAGAGTTACAAAGGTTCCTTGGGCAAGTTAACTTTCTTCGAAGGTTTATTTCTAACACTGCAGGGAAAACTAAAGTATTTTCTTCCTTGTTAAGGCTGAAAGATGAAGAAGAATTTGTGTGGACAGCAGAGCATCAAATTGCTTTTGAAGGTATCAAAGCCTACTTGGCCAACCCTCCAGTGCTGATGCCACCAAAAGGGAATAAGCCCTTGAAGTTGTACATAGCTGCAGCAGAAGATTCATTGGGAGCTTTCTTAGCCCAAGACAACGAAGAAGGCAAAGAGCAAGCTATTTATTACCTTAGTAGGTTTTTAAATCCTTGTGAATGTAAATATTCAGCTGTTGAAAAGCTGTGTCTTGCTTTGTATTTTGCTGCAATGAAATTAAGATATTATCTTTTACCTACAACTGTCTTGGTAATTGCAACCACGGATTTGGTTAAATACATGTTATCTAGACCTATGTTGAGGGGAAGAATTGGCAAGTGGATACTAGCCTTATCGGAATTTCATTTAAAATATGTCCCTCAAAGGGCAGTAAAAGGGCAAGTATTAGCCAATTTTCTGGCAGATCATCCATCTCAAACAGAGAGCCAAGAGGTAATGGAACTCGGTATGGCTAGTGTTGAACCATGGCAAATGTGGTTTGATGGATCGAAGGCCAATGGATTAATTGGGATTGGTATTGTGATTAAGTCTCCACAAGGGGTAGAAACCACACATGGTTTCAGAGTGGATGAAGCTAGTTGTTCCAATAACCAGACTGAATATGAAGCCTTAATAGTGGGACTAGAAATCCTTATTGGATTACAAGTACATGCAGTTGACATATTTGGGGACTCTCAATTGGTGGTTAACCAAGTGAAAGGGATTTTCAAGTGTCAAAGCATAAGCATCCTACCATATTATGTTGTTGCATTACATCTGCTTTCTCAGTTTCAAATAGCAAATGTAACCCATGTTCCAAGATTCTTGAACAATAGAGCTAATGATGTGGCTCAAAAAGCTTCGAACTTCAAGAGAACGGATAATACCCAAAGGGATAGAAGCCAAACAACATATCAGAGATTAATACAACATTTGAATAAAAGGAATGTGATCTTGGAAGTCAATCATAATGACTTACAAGAACAAGATTGGAGGCATCCAATAATGCAGTATTTGGCTGGTCCATCTTCAAAGGCCAGCAGGAAAATTAAATTGCAGTCTATGCAATATATGATATATGGTAATGCTCTCTACAAAAGAGGGGGAGATGGCTTATTGCTGGAATGTTTAGGCCCAAAAGAAGCATTAACAGCTATGGCTGAAATTCATGAAGGCATCTGTGGTGCTCATCAGCCTGGTGTAAAAATGAGGTGGTTGCTTCGAAGGCATTCCTACTATTGGCCAACTATCCTTAAAGACTACATAGAATATACAAAGGGTTGCTAAGCATGTCAAAAGCATGGCACAATAAGATATGTGCCCATAACTGATCTACATGCAGTAGTGAAGCCTTGGCCATTCAGAGGATGGGCCATGGACATGATGGGAAAAATACACCCACCTTCTTCGAAACATCACTGCTTCATTCTAGTAGCCACTGATTACTTCACTAAGTGGGTCAAAGCTAAGCCATGCAAGGCTGTAGACCAGACGGAGGTTATTGGATTTATTAAAGATTTGATCCATAGATTTGGGATCCCACAAACCATAACTGTGGATAATGGGACTATGTTCGATGGGAAAATAGTGAAGTCTTTTGTGGCAGAGTTTGGAATTAGCCTTGTTAATTCCACCCTATATTATGCACAAGCCAATGGTCGAGCTGAATCATCCAATAAGTCCTTGAAGAAAGGAATACAAAAGGTTGTGGAGAACAATCCTAGGGATTGACATAACCTATTGTTGGATGTTTTGTGGGCTTACAGAACTTCACTAAGGTCAAGCACAGGAGTCACTCCTTATGCCTTAGTATATGGGCATGATGCAATATTACCTATCGAGATTAATGTTAAATCTTTGATGGTAAGATGCCAAGATCAGTTAGATCCTGAGTAGTACTATCAAAGTATGTGCTTGGAATTAGAAGGCATAGATGAAGCCAGAATTTTGGCATTAAATAGCATTTTTTTCCAAAAGAAGAAAGCAGCCAAGAATTATAATAAGAAAGTCAAACACATTGGCTTTGATGAAGGTGATTTGGTATGGAAAACAATACTCTCAATAGGAATTAAAAGCCATAAGTTTGGCAAATGGTCACTTAACTGAGAAGGACCATATCAAATTCATAGGATTCTGCCTTTTGGAGCATACCATTTGAGAAATTTGAATGGTTATATACACCCCAAAAAGATCAATAGCAGATATTTGAAGCTTTATTTTCCAACCATTTGGGAAACACAAGGAATAAAATAAACACTAAGCACAAGAACATAAGACTGCTCAAATGATAGAAAAAAATTTACTTTTTCATAAAGAATTAAGCACATTTTGCCACAAATTGGCCCAAAAATTATTACAGTGTCTTAGTTGTTCTTTTACAATGGATTTCCTATTGCTAAGTGATGAAACTAGTTGAATAGCTGCAGCCATCTTTTCCTTTCGATCAGCCAGGCCTTGGTTGGTGATTTGCAATTTGGTGTCAATTCGGACTAAGGCTTGATTCACTGCAGACAGCTCCTCTTCAAGCTGAGCTTTCCTTTCCAGCAGATGGACTCGAAAGTGGGAGGCAGAGGAGTGTTGTTCTTTCAGATTTGACACTTCGATATGCACTTGGGAAACAAAACTCTGATCTCTAGCTAGTTTCTCATCCGCAGCCTTAGCAGCATGACAAATGCTGAGGTAGAAGTCGATAGTAGCTGCTGCCTGAGATAGATGACTTGAAACATTCATGCCAAACTGCTCAGCAATTTTGCAGCATTGGAGGAACCCATTTCTGATTATAGGCCTTTGTAGAGCCTCAAAGAGGATCCTCAAAAAAGAAATCAACAGTTCCAGGCATGTGTCCAGGTCTATCGAAGGTGCAGAAGGCTTGCTGCTAGAGGAAGAAGAGCTCTCGAAAATTTCCAGCAAGAAGTCAGCCAAAACTAATGGCTCAGCTTCAACATTCAATGTTGGAGAGGTAGAGGGTACGTCGAAGAGACTAGCTAGTCTTCCTTCGAAGATATCAACCTCATCCATAGACATGAGGGGCACAGAGAGAGTTGTGGTGGAAGGCACAGAGGACTACATGGGGATAGGAGAAATGGATGGAGCATTTTTGGCAGTCTCTATGGTCTTAGCCACCAATGAATCAAACGAGGAGGGGCTGGAAGTAGGCAAAGGTGATGAATTATGAGTTGGAGAACTACCAGCACCCTCAATTGGGGAATTAGCTGCCTTCGAAGAAGAGGTAGCAGTTGGAATTTCCTTGGAAGGAGAAGGAGGAGCAAGGCTCGAAAGAGAAGTAAATTGAGGGATAGGCTTAGTGGTTATTGCTACAAAGGGAGAAATATAAAGTAATGTCAAGTCTCAGTATTAAAGATTCGACAAGAAAAGAATAGAGGCATGAAAGAAATTACTTGTTCCAGAAGCGCTGGCACTGATGCCTTCACAGTCTGTTGCCTTCTTGCAGTTTCCCTTTGTAGTGCGTCAGCAGCAGCAACTTCATCTCTCAGAAATTGTTGCTGCCGTCTCTTCTCAGCCCTCTCGAAGACAATTATGGCCTTGGAATACTCTTGTTCTACGGCCTTAGCAGCTGCTTCGTGGACGGGATCTTCAACCAAATCAGTAGCTGAAACAGCCACTTTCTTTCTTTTTGCTATTGCTTCGACAATGGTCTTAGAATCGGAGTCTTTAACGAAATCAGAAGGAGAGACAGTTATCTTTCTTCTCTTTTTTCTCTGTATTGGTATTGTCTGCTCCTTCTCAATTTCCTTCTCAATTTCTTCAGTCTGAGATCTGGATTCCCTAGAAAAGAGCTCCTCTTCTATTTCTTTAGCAGCTGTCTTCTGTTGAACCAAGTCAATCACTTTTTTCCTTCTTTTCAAGGGAGACTCCTGCTCTTGATCTTCTTCTTCTTCTTCTTCTTCTTCTTCTACTTGAACCTCAGATATTTCCTTTTCTAGCTCAAGGAGTCTCATCTTCTTTTGTTGTTGACCACCTTCACAGAAGAAGAATTAAGAATAAGATAACAAGCATTATAGAGAAAGTCGAAAGAAAGAAAACAAAGGTATATACCTTTTTTCGAAGCAGCCCGAATGACTCTAAGAGGAGTTGAGGCAGCAGGAGTGGATTGAGTTATAGCAGGTACTGCAACTGAAATAGTGGAAGAGATGACAATTCCAGCTCCCTTAGGCTTGGGCACATCTAACACATTCGGTAGGTTTTGAGATGAAATGGCCAAATAGACTTCCATATTGCTCACCCACCAATTTTGGTATCTCTTCAATACGGTACCTTGAGGAATGAAAGGGGTATACTCAAAATTAGCCAAGTCATCTATAAATTTGAAGGTTGCCTCTTCTAGCCTCGACCTCTGAACCTTCAAATCTCTCATAGTAAGGCTCAGATTGGTGTTGTTGCAAAGAGGTATTGGAACCCCTTGTGTGAAGCCAAATTGTCTAGCAAATTGAGCAGGACAATAAGGCTCAGCTATGCATTTATAAGCCCTGGGATTCGTGGTCCCGATAAATAGCTCTCTAGGAATCAGAAGGGAAGCCCATATATCCTTGTGAGCAGGCGAGGCACAGAGCCTGTCACTTAGGAAATTACACAACCAAGTTGGACCAATGCTGGGTTCGAAGGGACGGAACAGTAAGTAGGAAGGGCAGCTAGTAGTTGATGGAAGAAAGAGAAATAAAAGGCAAAAGTAGAAGGATAAAGTGAAGCATTGGCCAGTCTTATGCCATGGGTAAGAGAGTGTAGCCCAGAAAATTTAAGACATTTGGATTATAATTCAGTAAAATAGGCGAAAAGCCAAAGCTGAAGGATCCAGAATGGCCCTCCTTGATTAGCATTTAAGGGTTTCTCACAAAAGAGGGAACAAACTCTATATATATGGCCTAGAACATATGGGGCTAAGGCTACCATTTTCTGCAAAACAAAGGCTTTGGCAAGAGGGGCAAATTCAGGCATGATTCTTTGGGAGGAGGTGCAGAAGAGGAATTTGCAAAGCCAATATAATAAAAAGGAAAAGAATTCTCCATCAGTTATCGGGCCCTCTCTTTTATGCTCAGCTTTAACAAAATCAATGTAAGATAAGTTAAGAGAGAGGAGGGAGAAAGGGACTGCTAAGTCAGGGAAATCTGGTGTAATGGGGGTACCAATAGGGGATAATTCTAGTAGATGGCAAATGTCAAGAACAGTAGGGGTCATCATCCCACATCTAAATTGAAAGAAATTAAAGAGAGGGTTCCAAAAACATAAGGTAGCAGGAACTAGGAAAGGGTCCTCTGAGATAGTTACCCTAGATAGTCGGAGAGCATCGAGAAGGCAGAGCTCTTGAAGGTCCAGTGTCCTAGCAGAGACAACCCGGTCATACCATTCTTGCCACTCAGGTCTCACCGTGGGCCAACATCGGTGAGGGCGATTGATTCTCCAGTTCCTCCAGTCGAGACCACCTTCATAAAGGAGACATTGGTTCTCCAGACAAGGATATAGGGCTGGGACCTCAGTAAGGATCTCCTTGAATATAGGCCCGAGCACGTAGTCTTGCTGCACATGGCGACGAGGGACAAAGATACGCCCATCGATAGCGCTTTTCTCTCCAGCCTTGTACTTCTCACATTCTACATCAATGAGCCTTTTCAAGGCCACAGATGAGCTCACACGCTCTATGACTGGCACTTTTGGTGAACAAGAAGCCATTGATAGTACGCTTTTTCAGAAAGTGAAGAAGGGAGTAGAGAGAAGTGGAAAACTGATGAGGGTTTGTACGTTAAGAGCGTAAATGATTCTAGAATGCGAAACAAAAGGGTTTTAAAAGCTTTTGTGTTCGGAAAATATATCCCATAAGTCGTTAAGTACTAAAAGTACGAATACGAGGAGTCTCTCCAATATTGATAGTTTTTGGAGGGAAGAGCACATTTCGAATGTTGATGCCAGCTTCGAAGCAAGATATTTAGCTTTCGAAACCAGATTTTGGCGCCAAAAATCAAACAACAACGGCTCCGAAATACAGAAGTCGGCTTCGAAGCATACTACATGCTTAAAATGTAAAGATACTCAAGGATTGGTTTACTTCGAAGAGATCAAAGACCTGTAGTAGGTTTCTTAACAAAAGTAATACCCTTGAGGCAAAGCTTGAGGACCCTTAAGGAAGTAAATAATTGTTCGAAACATCTAAATCAATAGTTGGTTTGTATATACACAGAGAATTGTTTGTTCGGTTAAAACAGTGTACCCCAAGAGTAGTTTCCATATTGTTGTAAGTATGGACTATTGCAAAACTAGTCAGTACTAACCATGACTATATTTTGGTTATGATTAAAATAGGCTTTGAGGGAAAAGATTGTTAAATTCGAAGCACCAATTCTAAACAAAAATCAACAAGAGTTGATAACCATAGTCCATAAATTGGAAATTTCATCTCAACATCCTTATTAGAATTGATTGAATCTATATTCGAAGGATAAGATTGTTAAATTTGAAGCATTGATTCTAAATGAAAATCAGCAAAATTGTCAATTTTATTCCAAAAGTTGGAAGAATTCGTGTTGATTTTAGTATTTTAACAATTGTGTCCAGTTTCGAAGGGTGAGTTTGTTCAGAAGGAAGTTTGAAAATTGCTTTTAAAGATGAATGGAGGCAAAATCAAATAATGCCAAAACAGTCTTAGTTGTATTAAAGAAAAAGCAATTACATCGGATGACCCTTTTTGGGTACAAGTTCAAGCCCATAGAAATAAGGAATAGAATAAATAAAAAGATCATGAAATGTTGTCCAACTATGGTCAATGAATTTCTTTTCTTTCCTCATTCTATTCTCCATTTCTTCTAGAATTGGCTGCTGAAGTTGATGGGCTCTCACTTGATAAAAGAGCTCTTCAGCCTACATTTCGAATGCTGCTTCTTTCAATCCTCGCTCCAGTTCGCCCATATCCATGCCATCGCTGTACGCAGAGTTTTTATTCTGGAAATCATCGAATTTCTCGATGAGTTTCTCTGTTTCATACTGGGCATGAACTTGAAGAGATGAGAGTTGATCCAAAGATCGGGCAGTTGACATAGCAGTCCGATGCCAGTGAAGGAGTAATGGGAGTTGGTCTAGAAACATATGGAGTTCTGCTTGAGCGATAGGGTTGAGGACCTGACCCCGAGTTAGTATATCACAAGCCCATCGAAAGTTCTTAGAAGGAACATCGTCCTCAAGAACGTCGAAAGGCAAATGAGAGAAGGCTGCAAGCAAGAATTGAGCTTGCTTTCGCTCAGCTGGAGTAGGAGAAGGTGGAGGTGTATAGGGAAGAAAGACCTTATCCGTCGAAAGGGCAAACCCCAGTCTCTCTGTCCAGCTAGGAGTTGGCGGAGGGGAAGGTGTGGATGCTTCAAATTCAGAAGATGGAGAAGAAGGTGTAGATGCTTCTATTTCAGGAGATAGGGAAGAAGGTGTGAATGCTTCCATTTCAAGAGTTGGCACAAGAGTAGAAGGATTAATATAATCGAGCCAATCGAAAGAGCAGAGCTTCGCCTTCTTGGCTAGAAATGATGGATTGTGCCCCTGTGCCTCTTCTAGGCGATGGGCGGCAGACATTATCCTTGTAGACATGGAGGATGTGTACCATGCTACGAGTAAATTGTCCTCCAAATGTCGTCGATGGTCGATATGTACATAAGGATAAACTACCGAACTTCGAGCATCGGAGGGGAAATCTAAAGGGTCAGTGAATTCAACGAAATGGTGATTAACTCGCTCCCTTAAATCACGAGCCTCAGATCCCAACCAACCAGAGGTCCCAAAACCCTCGAAGGTAGGAGAAGCTACAGCTCTATCCCATACAGACTGCGAAGAAGAGTCTCCTATGTCCATATCTGCAATTTTCTAAATTAAAGAATTGAGGGCAATATGTTCGTAGTCCAAGGATTGATAACTTGCGAAGGCCTCCATGACTTAGATATAGAAAGTTGAGTAAAGGTGGCTAATTAATACATAGAGTTTCCTTCAAGAAGAAACAGCACCATCAGATGACTCTTCATGTGCTTGATCAGTAGAGAAGAAGTTTGGTTCAGCCATGAAAAAGATATCAGTCCGTTCGATTACTAAGTTGGTGGGGATATTCCAAAGATTGGAAATGAAATAAATGTAGCTAATCATCAATGGATGACGGTTGTGTTTCTAAAACACAAAGCCCATGCACGATTGTGATTCACTAATATCACCAAGTATTGGGTATATTAGTGCGGGGGGTAATGTTGGCTACATATTTTGTAAAAGCCAATCACAATTCGACGCGTGGCAGAGCAAGGGTGATATAGGAAGACTATTCAAGTCTTTGATCCTGATCGTACACGTGGAAATTAATATTGGTTCTCATGTGATCTGAGTAACATTGGATCAGTAAAGAGATGCAAGATGACGTGGCTTCAACGGTTACTCATATTCAAATTCAAATATAGGAGGGAAGCCTAACTGCAAGTGATGGCGTAGTGGAACTACTTATAAGGCAACATGATCAACGATCATGGAGGAGCAGTTTGACGGTTTAAAGTGTAGTTCGAAGGTCATCCTTGACAAGTATAAATAGCAGGGAAGGTCCCAGAAAAAACCCCCAGACTCAAATCCAACAAACCAGTCATTTACTTCATATTTTCCTTTCCAGTTTTACATTTCCAGTCTTTACATTTCCGGCACTTTAAATACCTGTTCTTTACATTCCTGCACTTTAAATTCCTACACTGCACTTCGTTCATAGGAGTAGTTTCAAGTAGATTGTTGCTGTAAACCTCTACGAAGCTGAGTTTGGATCATTGTAAGTTTTTATTCTAATGAAATACTTTGATTGTTCTTCATTTAACTGTTATTTCGCTTAATTTCTCCTAAGTCAAGCCACCAGTAAAAGTCCTCTTCATTGAGGCTGAAAGAACTAAAACACAATCGTCTGATAATTGGTTGACAATTAAAATTTCTATAAAGACTGATTGATCCTTACTGGCACGCTCGCATTTACAAAAATACCATTCGAAAGCTAAAAAGCCAACCATTCGTTTCTTACAAACTTGAATATCATCAATACAAAACAGATCTAGAACCAATCATGACAGTTCATAATTCAATTTAAGGCTTCAAGACCTCATTTTAACAAAAGTACCACAAAATTAGTTTGGAATATTACAACCCCCCAAAAAAATAAAAAATAAATAAATAAGAAATCTAGGTTTTACCTTTGTAACAAAATAAATTTTTGATTCTTAATTTTATCAATTTAACTCTAAATTTTTGATTTTTTTTAAATTTAAATTATTTGTCTATTTTGGTCAAGTAAAACCAACTGAAAAAGAATATTTTAGCTATTGCACTCAATGTATGTGTACATAAAATATCTAAAATATCTTTTTTTGTTGAGTTTAATGACTGAAATATCATTTTTCCATCAGTTTTACTTCACAAAAATAAACAAATGGTTTAAATTGAAAACAAATCAAAAAATTAAAGTTTAAATTGACAAAATTAAAAATTTAAGATTTATTTTGTTATAAGAATTAAATCTTGAGTTTTTTTTTTTTTTTTTTTGTAATTTTTCCAAATTATTTTCTTACCATGGACCAATTCAAAATATACATTTCAAAGGTTGCATTTTATTATATCCATATATCACCGTGACTTGGCTGGAGATATGAATATACAAATTTTTCAATATATTTTTGGGTAGGTAAAAGGTTACAATCCTATGACTCTAATTAACAATTGCAAAGCTTTAGCCCTCGTTTGAGAACAAGCTAATTTAATAATTTTTTAATTATTTGGCTAAAATATGACCTAAAAAAACTAGTATGTTTGGGATAACTTTTTAGCTTTTTACGGAAAGATGTGCAAAAAGTAGAGAGAAAAGAGAATTTTTAACTTTTTGGTATGAATTGTTAACTTTTTGATTAATTTAATAATTTTTTAACTTTTTAACTAAAAATAAGAGTTCCCAAACGACCCTTAGTCTTCTCTTTTAGGCTTTGTAAATTGCTTGAGTATTGAGGGGAGACAGTGACATAACCAATGACAATGTCAACTGCCGGCCAAAATATAAAATAGAAAAAAATAATTAAAAAAAAATAATAGAGGAGTCAGTAAATTACTTCATCATATTCATAGATAAGTATATTGTTTGAGATTTTAATGTTTATTTCATCATAAATGTTTTTAATAATAAAATGATGGAATATTTACATGTAAGTCCTAATTTATAAACTCATATTTTATTAAGTCTTAATTACGATTTTTTAGACCTTAAAATCTCATTAAATTTTTAATAGTTGGAATTAACTTTCAAACAATAATTGTTCATCATTTATGATTATCTATAAATAAATATGATGATTTGACATTTATTTTGATTTTTAAAATTTTTAAAATATCAACTTTCAAATTGAAAAAACTAAAAAAATTAAGTCCAAACAAAAAAAATAATGTTTTTTTAAATTGAAAAAAAAATAAATTTTTTTTTAAATTGAAAAAAAAATGATATACTTTTTTATGCAAAACTGAAAATTTTGTGTCTATAAAGATGAATGATGATGGAACATTGATGTGCAAAACTTTAAAAAAAAAAATAAAAAATAAAAAAACTAATAATGTTATTGGTTTATTGGATAGTTGAATAAAACCAATAAATAGAAGGACAAAATATTTAATCTCATGCTTTGTTTTTTATCATCAGTTAGCGAAAAAATTATCTTGAAAATTACTATGCAAAATTGATAATGTTCTTAATTTTAAAAATTGAGAAAAAAACTGATAATATTCTCAATTTTACTAAATAGGATTTATTAGTTCAAAAAAGCTTAGATGTGACCTGAACTACCATAACATTTATAAATAGGACTTTTAAGTAATTAACTCTAAAAAGATAAATTACATGAATAGTCTTTACATTTTGTCGTTTGTATCATTTTAGTTCTTACAGTTTCAATTGGCTTCATTTTACCCTTTAATTTTAAATTTTACGTTAATTTGGTCTAATTGATAACGTCGTTAAAGTTTTTGACAGCAAATTTTTATTGGATGGGTTGATGTTACATCACTGAATTGATCAAGTTACAATTTTTCTCTTAAAAGTGTGACACATGCCTCTCATGTACGTATTTTCCATAAAAATCCTAATAATTGAAAGTAAATTTACCAATTTGAGATAAAATAAAAAATTCAGAGTCAAAATTGATCAGGTAAATCACACTTTACACCAAATCTCGCTTAATCCTACACATGAAATTATGACAATTAATCCCATGGACTTCTGGTCAAGTGTCAATACTCTCATTCTATTACTCCATTGTTTAATTCTTTAACAGAATCTAATTATGTGACAAGTATATAACAACGAAATAAGGGGAAAAGAGGAAAATCACCTTCATTTCCCACATATACGCATTTTGTCATAAAATTTACATTAAATTTTTATTGTATTTGGTTAAAACAAAATGCAGATTGTAAATAATCAAAGAAATGAACTATGATTTTGCAAAAATTGGAACCATGAAGCTCTATTTTCCACAATAATATAATCTTATGTCTATACATTTTTTTATTTCTAAAGCTATATTTTCTGGCATCTTTGTCCTTCTTTTCAGCATATGAATATATATATATATGGTAAATTACACTCTACATCAAATCTCACTTTGATCCCTACATATGAAATCATGACAGTCAATACCTTGCACTTCTAGTGAAATCTCACTTTGATCTCTGCACATAAAATTGTGACAATCAACCCCTTGCATTTCTTGTCAAGTGACAATGTCCCTTTTTTTGTTACTCCATCTTATCAGTCTTTAAGGGCATTTCCAAGGTGCATCAAAATTTTCACTAAATTTAAGTAAAATTTTGAGTGAAAGGTACATTTAATATCAAGTGCTCCAATGGAGGTTTATAAAGCTTCATCAGAAAACCAATTGCTCGGGCGGATGATCGAGCATATGTGCGGCCGGTCGACAATCTTTAGTGGGTATTTATTTTATTTTATTTATTTATTTCAAATTTGGTACAATCTTCTTTTTAAATTAAGGCTTAAAAAAGTAAATTAAAAAAAATGGCAATTCTTTTTAAAAGTTAACTTAAAAAGGCAATAAAAATTGCTAAACAATATTTGCCCTGCACTTGTAGGTTGGTTCAGATATAAACTATACACAAATGAAGAATTGAAAAGAAAAAAAAAAAAAAAAGAAAAAAAAATGTTAATTGGTTGAATTTTCAAAGGTGTCATGCTTTGGCATCATTGAAATGGTTGACTCATCCAATTGTGTGTGTGAGTGACAACATGGGTTTATTTTTAACTTGTGTACGCATGAAAGACACTTGGTGCACCACATATATAAAAATTTATTATCGTTAATAAATTAATTTTGTGAGAGACGAATTGGTCCAACAGGTTATAAATTTGTGAATCCACTTTATTTACTAATAAATTAATTTTGTAGGAGACAAATTGGTCCAACAAGTTACAAATTTGTAAATCTACTATATTTACTAATAAATTAATTTTGAGAGAGACAAACTGGTCCAACAGGTCATAAATTTGTGAATTCACCTTATTTACTAATAAATTAATTTTGTGGAAGACAAATTGGTCCAATAGATTATAAATTTGTGAATCCACTATATTTATTAGTAAATTAATTTTGTGAGAGACAAATTAGTCCAACAGGTTATAAATTGGTGAATCCACTTTATTTACTAATAAATTAATCTTGTGGGAGACAAATTGGTCCAACACGTTATAAATTGGTGAATCCACTTTATTTACTAATAAATTAATTTTGTGGGAGGCAAATTGGTCCAACACGTTATAAATTGGTGAATCCACTATATTTACTAATAAATTAATTTTGTGAGAGACAAATTGATCCAACAGGTTATAAATTTGTGAGTCCACTTTATTTACTAATAAATTAATTTTGTGGGAGACAAATTGGTCCAACAGGTTATAAATTTGTGAGTCCACTTTGGGGGGATTAGAATCCATCTGATTTGAGTCTTGGAACTGTGAATCCCCCGGACTATTTGGTTGGATTGGATATGTATCCTGTGTTTGTTTTTTCATAGGATTAGATGTCTGGAAAAAACTATTTTTAGTGAATCTAACATTTGGTTAGACGGACTGAATATGATAAATGACCAAAAGACTATTTTACCCTTTTTCAATAGTTCATCAAATAATAGCAATATTAAACATATCTTTAATATTTTAATTATTTTATCTAGATAAAATAAAAATTTATTTTATTTTATTTTTTACACAATTAAATAAATTTATTTTTTAAAATAAAATAAACAAAATAAATAAAATATCAATAAAAATATATGTTATTTTTTAATTAAAATTTTAAATAATTTTTTTTTAAAAAATAATAGTAATTAAATAATGAAATTAAATAAAACATCTATTAAAATTTAAATAATGAAATTAAATAAAATATAAACAAAATTTTAAAATAAAACATCAACAAAATATCTATAAAAAATTATTTTAAAAAATTAAATAAATAAAACATCATTAAAAAGTTAAATAAAATTATTTTATTTTTAAATTGAGACATTTAAATTTTATTAAATTTTACTAAATATAATACATAATTAAATAGTAGAAGATCAAAATGGTCATTTTACCACCTAATCCCAACAGTGAATTGTCCCTCCAAAATTGTCCCACACCCCCCCCCTTAGGACACAATAGTCCCCCAGATGGGCGATAAGGAGTCCGGCGGACTAAAAAAAACAAACGGCAGATTAGATGCTTCTTTCGAATTACAATCCGCACAGTAAATAATCCCCCCCTTATCCCTCCAATCAAACACACCCTTTATTTACTAATAAATTAATTTTGTGGGAGAAAAATTTGTCCAACAGGTTATAAATTTGTGAATCCACTTTATTCACTGGTTTATAGCTGTTTGGGATCTCGACAATAAGGACATGTTAGTTTGGGTGGACTAAATTAGGTTGGATTAGCATTTTCATGACTAATAGTCTTAGAATTACGATCTCTTTGGATTATGTATCATATCATATGTTTGGATTGAGTTAAAATTATAAAGAGGGATTAACAAAATATTATCAAATCTGATGTTTGTTTAAAGGGATTGGAATTGATGGACATGACAGAACATAGGACATCTAATATATTAACCATAATATCCCTATTATAATTATAGTAAAATTTTGCACTAGCTTATATTGTAATTTTCAAAATGCAAATTTTCCTATTGCTGCTCCACGTCAATTTCGATTCATTTGAACAAAATTCAACCTACTTCTTTTTAATAGAAAAAATAAAAAATCATTCAACTATAAAATTTATATAGACATAAGTATCCATTAAAAAAAATATACTATTATTTTAATCATCTAACCATTCATTGCCCAAATTTTAAAAAGTATTTATTTGAACAAAATTTAACCCTCACTTTTTTTAATAAAAAAAATAAAAAAATTATTCAACTATAAAATTTATATATATACAAGTAACAATTTTGATTGGTAGCTCGAATTTTGCTCCCCCGAATCCCCCTAATTTCCATTTTAAGTAAGCTGTTTTTTTTTTTTATTTTCACTTGCCTTGCATTTTTTTTTTTACCCAAAATAGCAATTTCGGGGGATTCGGGGCACCCCCCTCGAGCTCCCCCGCTTTTCCCTACAAGTAACCATTAAGAAATATGCATTGCTATTTTAATCATTCATTGCTCAAATTAAAAAACAACAATGATATGCAGCTCGAAATTTTCGGGCACTAATACCCCGAAATTCTAATTCAGGTAAAAAAAAAAAAAAAACAAACTTACCAAAACAGGAAATTAGTGCCATTAGTGCTAGGCATTTTAGTGCCACAAAACATTTTCCATTAAAAAAAGTATTCATTTGAAAAAAATTTAACCTTTTTTTTAACAGAAAACATCAAAAATTATTTAACTATAAAATTTATATACACAAGCAACCATTAAAAAATAGGACCATTTACATACAAGTCTCATTTTGTGAACTTATAAACCATTAAGTCCTAAATATAATTATGTGCTCCTTCGAGTCCCATTAATTTTTAATAGACCAATTTATCAATCCAACTGTCTCGATGTTGCCTTCCCTTTCCCTTCCTCGACTCCGACCTCGTCCTCGTCGACGACATTGCCAAACTCGCCGCCACGCCCCTCTGCGATTCGGCAAACAACGCTCTCTTCCTCATCGTCTCCCCTCTTTTGCTCGCTCCATTAGGGCTTCTTCCAACTTACAGGTACATACATCTGTGTCTCTCCCTATATAAAGGTCTCTCTATGACTCTTTACACATTTCCATGTCTCTCTTAAATGAAAGGGAGGTTACAGAGGACCGAAGTCGAGAAGGGAATGGGTGGCCGATTGGCTATCCAGAAACGACGATGTTGTCCGGAGCTTCCCAATCTATGTCGGCGGCATCTCTCTTTTGGCTGTTCTCTTCAATCGCTCCCTTTCCGGCATAGCTCTTGTTTTCGATGCTGGTAGGTCTAAATTTCTACGTCCTTTTATCAAAGATTCTTCATTTTATTCTTGTTTCCCCCATTTATATATATATATATAGGCTATACAATCAATATATATAAATATTTATATATAGGCTATACAATCAATTTACTGTAATATATTGTACTATCTTTTCACCATTTTGGGTTACCTTTCTTTTCATTTGCTCAAATTTGGAGTAGAAGCTTTATTTGATATTATATTATATGAAGCACTCCAATTGATCTCGAGCGATGGAGAGACGGAGACTACACGACTAAGATTGTCGAATGGATGGAATTACAGAAGAGAATGAGGATCTACGAGCTGGGTTCCTTGCCGCCTTTTTTGTTGGTTTTTGGCAGGAACATTGCTCCTGTGGATTATAGGTGGAACCAACACAGATGCCACTGCCATTAGAGAGAGAGAGAAAGAGAGAGAAATTTTTGAAATTGAAAATCTTCTCAGTTTATAATATTCTCAATTTTAATTATGAAAAAATTGAAAAATTTCTCAAAATTGATAATTATAAATTTCATAGTTTTGACAGTTTTGATAATATTTTCAGTTCATACTAGAAAAAAAAAATGAGAAATTTCTTAGTTTTGATAATTATAAATTGAGAACATTCTCATTTTGAAATTGAGAACATTCTCAATTTTGGGATTAAAGGGAAAAATGTCTTTTTACTTGTAAATGGGACTTATTGGTTCAAAAAAATTTTGACAGGACCTAAGCTACCACGAAATATGTAGATAGGACTTTTAAGTAATTAATCCTAAAAAATATGCACTGCTATTTTAATCATCCAACCATTCATTGTCCAAATTCAAAAGACATTCATTTAAACAAAATTTAACTCTTTTTTTTTTTTTTTTGAACAAAAAAAATATCAAAAATCATTTAACTATGAAATATAGCTATTTAGAAAAATAATGATATCGGAAAATATAAAAAACAGAGCAAATATATTTATGAGAAGATGCCTACAAAATACTAATTGTAGACATGTTGAATTAAAAGTCTATGGTAGTAATTAATGATTATTACCATTCATAATTGTTATAAATAATAATATTATTGTTCTTAGATCATCTCCAGCAAAGAATATGTCAATATCATGTTTTTAGTTGCATTTTGAAATTGTTTTGGTTTTTTTTTTTTTAATATTTAAAAATTTTCATAATTTTTTAAAATATTTACAAATTAAAAAATATATTTTATGGAAAATTTTCAAATATATATAGTCAGGGTTAATTCAATCATTTGAAGAGTCAGTCAAGACTTTGACTTAGTCTCCCAATTTATATCCTACCCCCCTCTATGAGATTAAATAGTCCATCATATGTGAGATACCATATCCTGATGATTATTAGTCCATAGTTTAATTTTTTAACCAAACATCGATTAATAATTTTATTTGAATATTAGTCCAATCCTACGCATATGTCCGTTCAAACAAACATGACATAATTGTCATAGAGAGGGTATTTAAGTGTTAAGGCCAGTGAGATTACAGGTTTGAGTTTATGAAGAGATGTTGATTTGTGTTGTAATGTGACTATTAATCTATCATATATATATATATTATTAAAGTAGTGTTTGCTCTCAATTTTTTTCTCTCTTACGTGACATGGAGTGAAGGGCACACTGCCGTAGGGTTTGAGGCTTGTGATCTTTTCACTTCAATTCTCGGGACCATGGCTTGTGATTTTTTTGATCGTGCTAGCTTCATGTGACTCTGCTGGGATTTCTCATGGGGTAGATTTTTTCCTCCGGCATGGCTTGAGTTAAGTGGCTTGGATGTCACGGCTGTAAGGAGTGGGTTGCTTATTGGATTCCATGTTATATCTGCAGTAGAGACTGGGGGCCTGTGGGGTTGATTATTATCTTTGACTCGGCTTGGGAGTTGTTGTTTTGTTTGTGTGTCTGTTTTGTTTATTAGCTTTGTGGTGTTATTTGTGTGTATCTCTGCCCATATATTCTACTCAAGTTCCCTTCTATTATCTATGATGGTAGGGGTTACTTGAGGACAAATAGGATATATGGGCAGAGTTGGGGTTTTTCAGTATTTTTATGTTGTTCTTGTTTGCCCCCCCCCTCCCCGGTTTTAGGGGGTAGCGGTAGTTTATGTTGGTTATATGTGGTTTTATTTGTTGTTGGGCGTACCTGGGGTATGCCCCTTGTAAACTTGTAAATTTTTATTGTCTTTATTTTATGACTTATTTACCCAAAAAAAAAAAAAAAAGACATGTCTTTTTTTTCTTTTTCTTTTCTTCTTTTTTTCTCTTTTCCCTTTTTTTTATTAAAATGCCACATCAATATATCTTTTCACTAAAATTCTTTCTAAAATTTATTATTCAAAAGACTTCAACTTAATCTAAATTATCCATAAACAAAACCTAATAGAATTATATATACTAAAAATACTTTACCAATTAATTTTATTATACATTTTTCACTATTTTTAAATAAAATATTAAAATCATTTCTTATTTTTAAGTCTATCTTATTTATAATATTAATTATATTGAATTTCTTCAATAATTAGAATCACTTTTAATTTTATAACAATTATTTCATAAAATCAAGTTATAATTTAATATCATATAAATTTGGTATATATATTTATTTAAGTTATATTTTTATAGTATGATAGAGATAAAATTATTAAAATATACACAGGTAATTTATTTAAAATTATTATAGGTGTTGATTTAAATAACATTTTTTTAAAAACGATGGAATTAAGATTATCAAAATGTATTAAAAAAAAAATAGTACTATCTATCTTTAACTTGTTTCTTTTTCCTGTGTAGGGCATTTCCACTCTTTTTTTTTTTTTTTTTGAATTAAAATTCCAAATCAATATAGCGTTACGAAAATTCTTTCTAAAATTTAATATTTCAAAGACTTGTACTTAATCTAAATTACCCATAAACAAAACTTAATAGAATTATACATATTAAAAATATTTTACCAATTAATTTTATTCTACTTTTTTTTTCACTTTTTTTAAAAATTAAATATTGAAAATATTTATTTTTATGAAATTTAATATATATATACACATATATTTATGTAATTTACATTTTTATAACACGATAGAGCTAAAATTATTAAAATACACACAAATAATTTATTTAAAATTAGTATATGTGTTGATTCAAGTAACAACAAAGGATGATCCTCGATCTTGAAACACTTCTCGACGTTCACCTGAAAAATGATTAGCAATATAGGATGAACATAAAGTCCAATAGGGATCCTAACATGATTTTAAACAATTACAACATTTAGATAAATATGATCATGAATGTTTTATATCATGTCATATACCTAATGTGACGGTTTATACTAAAAATATACTTTTGCTGGTTCTTTTCCCAAAATCATTCAATTTACCCAACAACATAAACAATTCACTTTTCTTTCTCATTTTCCATTTATAAATAACACATCACAACTGGTTGTTTTAAAAATATTTTCACAAAACCCAATTACTTCTCATTATTTACGTCCAATACAAAACATATGTTCACTTCTGATACAGTCATCACATTCCCTTGGCCCTAAGTCCATGGTCAAAAAACACTTTCAACAACTCATCCAAAACACCTATGTATATATATGTCCTAACACGAATACGAAATCAATACATGTACAATGACTACTACACTATCACATAAAACAACCTCGCCTTACCTAACCATAACCAGCACATACTCATGATATACAAGGATACACCGAGATAAAATGATAAATGAAACAATGCTCTACCTGCTTTAAGCACGGTAAGCCAAGAATACGTCTTTCCATAACGAAATGCCAATTTACTAGACACAAGCAAGAAGATAATGGTACATCTGCCAATTTACCAGACATCGGTTGGAAGGTAATGGTACCTCTACCAAGTTTTCCATGCACTATCTAGAGGGTACTTGTACCTCTCATTCTAAGCGCAGCCAATTCTCCAAACACTAGCTTGAAGGTAATGGTACCTCTCATCCTCAGCGTGTGAACATTTCTAACCACCTCAACATACCATAATGCATAATAACACAAGTGTACTACATATACAAAATGATTCAACACAACAATGCCATCCTCCACTGATGACCAAGGACAAACCTCTAAGAATTTGTATTAAATACACGTAAGACAACAATCCAATTCTCACGAGACCATAAGTCCAATAACAATAATAATATGTAAAGGTTTCAAAATCCAACCTCAAGTTCATCATTAATTTACGAAGGGTTATGATTTCATTTTCTTTCCAAAAACCAATTTCCCTTATTTTTCAATCCACACTACTCCAATCACTTTCAAAAAATTCATTCTCTTCATTTAATTAAAAACCACATCTTTGATGCCAAAGCCACAACCCAACCCCACTCAACATGATTAATCTAAACAATTTCAATACCATGGTTACTTCTCCCTTTTAGATATTAACACAATTACATAATCCATATTAACGAAATACAAAAGATTATTCAACTTCCTCCCTTTTAAATCCATTAAGTCAATAATATTAAAATTGGGCTTTCCTCTCTCTCAACATAAACATGTTAAATTACTCCCCAATTAACTCAAACAACAACCAACTTTACAACTTCAATCACAAATATCAAACCCTAGATCCCTTTTTCATGACTTTCAAGGAAATTCCATAATGAATATGATTTTTATGCAATAAAATCTACCACCTGTCTATCTATAAACGAGGTGTTGAAAATGAGCAAAGAAATCCATACCTCTTGAAGCGAAGAGGAGACAACCCAAAAATCATCGGCAACGAAACCACGAACTACTTGGATCAAAACGAAGCCCTTCACGAGATCTACAATCTTTCTCAAATGACCAATGTGAAAAGATAGCTCTAGTTGAGTAGATCTAAAGATCTAAGAGAAAAAGTTGAATTTAGAGAGAGATAAGGGAGACTCACGGTGTAGAGATGAAAAAGAGAAAGAAAGAGAAAAGAAATAATGAGGAAAGTGTGTTCGGAAGACGCAACTACTTCTCCAACGAAATAAGCTTCAAGCACTACGATCAAGATGTCGTCTACAACGTCATAGATGACATCAAACTACTCCACAGTTCCTACCGAACTAATGAAGAATTTAGTAGGTTGCCAGAGAGACTTCGATGTATTTATTAAATTCCAACCAGATCTCACTATTAGAGGAGGAATAGCTCCAAAGTAAATGAAAAGAATAAGTCAAAATCCCTAAAAAGTAGAGCCCAAATCGTTCCCAAAGAGGTAGACCCCCAAGGCAGTGGTGTCGACCCTCAAGAAGAAATGCTGAGACACTAATGTGTGCAGCAAACAAGAGTCGACCCTAGGAACTAGGGGTGTCAACCCTATATTTCAGTAACAACACCCAAAACATAGCAGCAGATAAGGGTTGATACCAGGGTCAACCCTAGGACCTATGGTGTCGACCCCATAAACCAGCAGAGACACTAAGAGCAAGGCAGCAAGGTGGTGTCGACCCCCAGAAACACTAGTTTTGGCACCAGAACAAATTTTCCAAGTTTCCAAAGAACTTTTCAACGAAAACAAGCATGATCTAACAATCTCAACAAGTCCAAATCGAATTGTATTCCTCCAAAACCAACATACAACAACTCCAACGACTCCCAAAATGAAAATAAAGAAATTAAATGTACTCTCAAATAGTTTAAGGACACAAGTGCTACAACTTTTCCACCTTAGGAAATTTCGTCTCTGAAATTAAGAATACATCGCAACACAAGGCAAACCAACCACAAAAGGTGACATTATTCGCAACACATCCATGTTAAAAAAAATTCCACATTTGCTCCTTTTTTTTTTTGAAAGTCTCCCTCTTGCATGTAAATTTTTTTTAAAAAAAAAAGAAAAATGCCCAAACTTGTACCACCCACAACCAAAATACGTTCTCAATTTCCAAATAAAACCTTAAAATTTTGCAACCATCCTCCGACAACAAAATAAAGTGTTACTCATAACACTTAATCATTCACATTATCACGATTTGCTAGATTCAACTTTTATTAAATTAAATAAACCACGCATCAAAATCCTTTATTACCACTTAGATTAAATCCATAGCATTACAGTTCAACATTGCCATTCGAGGCTACAACACAAGGAAAATTTTCATTTTCTGAGATCGTTTCTCCACATAAAACAATTGGTGAACCTCTTCCATCACGCAACAACTCTCATCACCCTTATACTGATGCCACAACCAACATAAACGTAACATTTCTATAACACAATTAATAGAAATTACAAATGTGCTATCAACATAACAACGCACAAGAAAAATTCACAATCTTGCAATTCTATTCCGTTATAACCATCATCATAAATTATCAGCTACACGAGGCATAATGTATACATAAAATGAATAGTTCACAATACGTTACCCCAGCCAGAGGATTTTCCACAAATTCAAGACAAATTTCACACAAGCTTCATAACACTTACACAAGACTTAATGCTCACCAAACTACTCTAATGCACCCACAACCTTACAACCTCGCACACTTGCCCAAGCTATTCCCAAGGTGACTACTTGTTAACCAAACCCCAATATCAACCAACTGACTAACCAACTCAATAAAACTTTACACTCGGTACCAAAAACCGACGTGCTACCCAACACCACTTACTCTAAGATGGAGTTCCACACAAAAGTCCTCATATTCCTTGAATTTCACCAGATTCCTCAAGATTTGGCCATACCACCATTGTTTCCAAGGAAACCACCACTCATATGCCTACATGGCAAATACTCCCTCACCTCTCAAACATAAGATTGATATGGTCAACAGCAATCACCCAATTGTAGACACAAAAGAATTTTCACCAATGCCACACTCGTTACTCGAGAATATAACCTTACTTCCTTCCAAGGAATACCTCTAGCATCTAACCACTAAATTCTCCTCACATTCATAAACTCCATCCAATATCTAATAATACCACAAACCCCATACCAACTCATAACAACCACAACATAAACACTACTCTTAACACAATTGATAGGATCACAACAAACTCATTGACTAACAAAACCAAAACAAAAACCCACACACACAAGTACCATCCTCACTACCCCAAAATCCAAATCTCATACTCTCCCGAAACATTCCCATGTAATCTGGCAGTTCTACAAAACCCTAAAGTCTTACATGCTCTTATATTCAACATATTCAAGCCTTATAACTAGGCTCTCACAACACAATCCCACTGATCACAATAACCCACGGATTTTCCGTTCTCAATAGACAACTTCCAAACCGAACAAGGCTTACAAGCCATCACATAACCATCTCACAAATTAACATCAAGTATACTACAACACTAGGATCATCAATCACATTAACAATTTTCTCACTACATATATATTAAAGAGAGTTTGAGATTCACTACGTGCTCCCAATAGAGGAGGATAACCAAACAACAACAATATATATATATAACACATGATTAGGATGTGTCAACATCCAATAGTACATCATTCAACAACAAAAACATTCACATATTAAATCATCGGCCCCCAATACAAAAGCCCCTCTCCAGGGTAATACTACTGTGTTAGCTGAAAAGTTGACCCTCGCAAGGCTCTCAAAGCCTAGCCTGCCCGTTTCTGGTACCGATATCGCCCCCGACTGGACTGATGAGACTAAGTCTAACTAGGTTCTGAAACACTTGAAGAATTCCCACACAAAGGGCATAAGCGTCTAACATGGCCCAACTGACCACAATTAAAACAAACAACAGACTCCTTACTCTGAGACTGGGTTGAAGCCTGAACCTCCTTGGATCTCCTAACGAATGAGTTCGAAACCCCCAACGCAGACAAAGACTGAGCCTGGGAGAGAGCATGCACTCACCTCCATTTCTTACTGAGCCTAGAGTGCTTATAAGCCGTAGGAGTTACCGAGATGGTCTCCTCCCTAACTTGACCAACACGCACAACCATGGCCTCCACATAGGCTGCCACCTCAACTGGGACATAGTAATTCTTCCATATAGATCTAGCTATGTCATGACCCGAACCCGTCTCTATGGGTTAAGGACATAACCGGCCAGTAATCAAGGGATTACCTACGGCCTCAAACCACTTAAGACAAAACTCTTCAGAGTAAAAGGACCAAACGGAAGCAAATTTAAAACTTTATCCATAGAGCTGTGCTTATATGCACGTCATAACAATTCACATAAGTATTCGTTAATAACTCACATCAAAAGGGAAGTTAACATATAAACTGTACATGCAGGATCATTCAAGTCTAAGTCAGTCAAACCCAAAGTTTATATACAAAAGTAATCCAATGTTCTCGCCAACATGACAAAATATAACAAAATAGAAAAAGGGCGAAAACAAGTCTCGTGCGTGAAACGTATGGGCTAACTCTTCAAAACCTTGACTGTTTCACGCGACTTCACGGAGGCTGGGTTTGGACCTCCCTTGGCTCACCTACATACACATGAATGAGCTTGAGCGAAAGCCCAGTGAATAATATCAAAAAAAAAAGGTACACGAATGAGATTCACATATATCAAATGGCCTTGGGCCCATTCAGTATTCTATTTCGTGCATTATTCAGTACATTAGGTGACTCGAGCCCGAACATATCAAACGGCCTCTGGTCCACTTTCTTCTTTGACAAACGGCCTTGAGCCCAATTCATTCATGTATATCGAACGGCCTTTGGCCCATCCATTCATCTCCAACGGCCTCTGGCCCTTTCATTCGTATACAACGGCCTCTGGCCCATTCATTCATATGCAACGGCCTCTGGCCCATTCATTGTCCCATTCATTCATATCCAACGGCCTCTGGCCCATTCATTCATATCCAACGGCCTTTGGCCCATTCATTGGCCCATTCATTCATATGGCAGAGCAAACATTTGTCTACAATTTAATTTAACAAGCTTATAGGAATTGTATGGAAATAAGCAATTGGACAAATAACATACTTCAAAATATCTTTATTAAGATATTACTCACAGTGTTCTGCCGGTGGATTTGCCCTAGAGCTCGACCCTACACATTACATAACACATATAGGTCACAATCAATTCAATCCGTTATTAATTCATACGTCCCCCTTTGGGCTTCTTTCTTATTCTTTTAATTCATTCATAATACTCAATGCATGCCTAAGAGTACTTAGAAGCGAAAGAGAATGAAAAATGAAACACAGAACACCTTTACAAATTTTCTGAAATAGGGGTCCCTGCTCGAGCGTGGATTCTGCTGCTCGAACGGACCCTGATGATCTGCAAAAATACTGGTTACCTCATTTCTACGCTCGAGCGTGGATTCGGACGCTCGAGCTAAAGGTCACACTACATGGCTTCCCGCTCGAGCATGAATCTCCCCACTCGAGCAGACATCCATTTCTGCAAAAAGTCCTGGGAGCTCGCATTTCACGCTCGAGCGGCGCTTTCCCCGCTCGAGCGGACATGCCAAATTCTGGGTTTTCCAGAACTGTTCTTGAAGTTCAATCTTGATGTTCAAAGGTTCCAACTCATGATTTAGGTTCAAAAACATGCAAACACATTATATTACATGAGAATATAAGAGTATGACACCAAATTGTTCAAAATCATCATTGAATTCTCAAATAACCCTCATTTCTTTTGTATGATCAAAACCCATGCATTCAAACTTCATACCAAATTCATATCTCTATCAATTCAACATGCATGTTAGTCTTTGACCCCAATTCCATTTCAAATAGCACCAATGATGCTTATAACCATGAAACTCAACAAAACCATGCTTGCATGTATGCTTCAATGCTCAATCTTTCATAATTCACATATTACATGCTAGATTATGCAATTTCATAGCAATCCTCTTCATGCATGAACACATGGACTTCAATCTCAACTTAATCAATTCAATTCATGATCTAACTTACCATTTAATCTTCAATTCACAAAATCACAACTCAAACTCATGAATTAATGGTTGATTTCTTACCTAGGAGCTTCAAACACTCAAGTTCTTTGAGTTTAACTTCCAATTCTTAAGCCTTGAGCGAAAATTGCACAATTCTCCCTCTTTCTCTCTCTAGAGCCGACCCTCTCCCTCTCTAGAATGTAAAATCTGATTTTGAGCTCAAAACTAAGGGAATGTGGGTGTATAATGGCCCTTTTATAGCCTCTCTTAATCAAATTCCATTAATACTAATTAATAGAGCACTATTTCATCAATTTAATCTATTTAATTTGATCCGAATCACTTTTCAATTAAATTTCACCGTAAGCTCTAAAAATTACGCTAATCACAATGGTGCAATCAATTTCAGTTTCTGTGGTCGATAAGGCCTTCAATTTTTCAGTTTATAACAGTAAGTTGAACAGACATTCCAACGGTGAATAGATAGAAATTCAAAACCACATATATTCATATACATGGCACACAAAATCATATCAAACACATAATCACAATCATAATTAAGATTAATTAGCGTAATACGGACCAGGGTTATCACAAGCTACCTTCTTTCAAATATTATCATGCAACCACCTCTCAAACTCATAACAACGACGTTCCTTTGTTGGCACCAACTCTGGAGCAAACGTCGACAAACCAGTGAACTACATCTCAAACCGTGCTAAAAGAGTAACATCCTAGCGCAGATCAACAAATTGTTTCCTCAACCTTTCCCGAGCGGAAAGAGGGAAGTACTTGGCCTAAAAGGCCTCCATGAAAGCAACCCACGTGTTACCTTTTGTGTCCTTAGCATACTTCCACCAATACCCAGCGTCCCCTTTTAATTGGAAAGTTGCTAAAGAAATCCTTAAACCCTTATCCTCGACTCTGCGCATATCAAGAGTTTTGGTAATCTGTTCCAACCATTTATCCGCCTCTAACGGTTTAGCCTCTACCAAAAACTTCGGTGGATTAGAGCGAAGAAACTTCTTAGTAAGCTTGAGGGTACGCCCACTGTCACCCTCATTGCGAGCTAGAACATCTTGTACAACTCTCACAATCTCGTGACCAACTTTCTCGCCGACAACCGATGTTGCAACGATAGGTGCTAAAGGAACCATTGTGCCTCTACCGACACTCCTACTCCTCATCCGTCCTCTATTCCCTCGTGTAGACATCCGATAAAATCCAAAAACAAAACCAAACTTAGTGCTCAACACAACGACCTTCCTTGAGATACACACGCACCACCACTAAACTACCAGAGACACTTAGCCCCCAAAACATACAATTTCTATTGCGTATAAACAATTAAACACCTAAACACATAATCGAATCAAGTCCATCAAGATAGTCACTCATCCCGGAACTCTTAAGGAATTCCTATCAAAAACCACGTGTAACAAGTCCGCGAGGGACCTCACTACAGTTTGGACTCAATTTGTGTCACGATTCTAAATTTGAACCAAAGAGTCCAAATCTGGCAAATCGTTTTGAGAAAAATAGATTTTGAAAGAAGAAGTGCCAAACATGGACTGCTTTGCCAGATACAGAGTCGCCACCTAAATATTTTATTTTGGGGAATTTATGAAACCCTAACTCGTTTGCCTAAGGCCACGTGTCCGTCATCACCAAAGTTGCCTCGGCTCGAGAACTTGGGTACGATTGGGGAAGGTCAGCTATGAGCACCCACTCTCGCCCGATCCGAAGATCGGCCTCTACTAACCATGATATCTTGTTTTGAAAACATTATGTGTTCGTATTCTAGTTAATTAGTTAGAATTATTATGTGATGCGCACAACACAAAAGCATAGACTAGATCGCCTAATTTGGAACAACATTGCATATCCGTTTGTTTGGAACACGCTTTAGAATTTGCTACCCGCAAGTAGGCTAAAATATGGATTTCAATGAGTTGTTCCAACTCAAACAATCCAACCTCCATCCACAGGCATTCAGGCAGTTAATCAAATAAGCATCTAGCCTCATGGTAATCATGCTATCATGTTAACATTCACACTTATGTGAGATGTTAAAGCATAAATGGCTCACCTAGTACTCCGCGCCAAAACAAGAACATGTTAGCAATCATGCATGATCCAAGTCCATGTTTAAATGCCTAATGTGACGCATACAGAATGCCACTAGAGTAGGCTCGGCTAGTCTATAAATGACATGTGAAAATGCACAAGTAGCATGTATTCAAGTTAGATTTGAAATACTTATGCAGTTAGCATGATGCGCTGAGCCCGGTGCATACAATACTGATGAATGGATGCAAACATGCTATCATAAAGTATGCTAAAGTAAACATGCCCTAATACTAACCACCAAAGTAGGTAAGTAAAAGGGAGAAAGAAGTGGGGGTTGGACGACATGCACACACGCACCCACACTTATTACAAATTTGCCCTCGCTCGGAGAGGCCGAAAGAATAATACAATTTAACTAACCTACAAGCTAATTAAATATTACAAACCACCTAATTAATTAACAAATCAACTAAATATTGAAAGCAGTAAACAATAGTCTTGGGAGGAGGGTCCAATGCACGTGTGCTCGGGTTTGCTCGGAAATACACTGTCATGCACAAGATGCCTTTGCTTTCCCCGCTCTGCTTCTCTGATGACTGCCAAAGTCTCAGGGTTGTTTCTCTGAGTGATGTGGAACACCACCGGCTGAGGGGATCGGCCACCGGCCATGGATAATGGTCACCGGCCACAAAGTTACTCCATCGGCCAAAAATTATGGCCGGTCGGCACTGAAGATGGCCGGCCGGCCGGCCAAATCTTCCTGCAAAAACTGGTTTGACAGCAGCAGAGGGAAGAACTTGGCATGGCAACGCATTTCAAGCAATGTATGCACCAACCACACTCCTTATCATGTGTATGGCTCAAAGGAGGATGGGCCTCGATTCTCGGACCACCAATCACGCATTTCCATGCATGATGGCCCAAAGAACCAAGTGTGCATGTTGATATGGAATGCCATGCACGTAATCAAACAAATGGAACTCAACCTCTATCATGCTCAACTCAAGAGGCAAAGCATGCATGCCAATGCAATGCAATCCTAAGCATGTGAGCCTAGTATGCAACATGGACAATGCAAGCAAACAATGCATGTTAGGCGCACAACCTAAAGAAGCATATAAGGCATGAAGCAATGCAACCTACAAGTATGCAAGATGTAATCTAAACATACAAGCATGCAAGGCATGCAACATCATACAAATGGGACCAAGCATGCGACAACACACAAGGTAAGCCTGCAACACATGCTAAGGGAGGGACTTACACTAATTGGACAGCCCTAAACTAGGTCCAAAACAGTGGCCAATGCTATGGATGTGAGGTCCAAAACACACACACACACATGCATGCAAATATGGTCCAATTCCTAAGCATAAAGGGGCAACTTCTAAGTACACTTAAAAGGAGGTAAACATGGACAATTAGCATGCAAGGTAAGCTCTGAAAATCATGCTAAAATGGTGCCAAACCAAGCCAACAAGACAAACATAAGCATGTAATTAGAGGTCCAAAACTCAAGGGAAGCTAAGGAGGTATTGAACTACCCCTAGGAGGACCAAGCATGGCATGAATTAAATGACTAAAAACGGAGTTTTAGCATATTAAAACAAAGCCTAAAGACCACTTAGATGGCATCTAAATGACTTAAATTCAAGGGCATGCACAATGACCAAACATGGAACATAAGGCACAACCTCATAAGGCATCAAAGAAGCATCAAAGGCAAGCATGCAAGCATGTCATGAGGACTGAAATGATGCTATAAGTGGTGTCAAGCCACTGAAATAAATCAAACAATACATGCTCAACACTTCACACATTTAAAGCCTACAAGCTAAACAATGTAAAGGGGCTATGCAATGCATGCCATGGTCGACCAAAACAACTAAAGGCAGACCTTAAGCATGGAAAAACAAGTATAAGAACTTCACAAAGCAGGGCCTAAAACATGCTTGAACAAGGGTCAAAGCCTAGATGCATGCTAAGGCTAAATGATGGCATTACAAGACATGTATGCAAAGCATGCAAGGTGTGTCCAAACCAACTCAACACAATACTATTTCATGGCAAAATAAGCATAAATATCAGTCAAGGCATGGCCAACATGAACCTAAACATGGTGCTCACTAAAGAGGCAAAAATGGCCCTTTTCAAGGATAACAAGGAGATGGGGTGGCCCTCTCCTTCCTAGGACCTCAAGGCACCATCCCCACCTCTAAAATCCCTCAAGATTTCAGTAGTGAGAAGGCCCAAACATAATGGTCCCGGAGCTCAACCAAAATGGCACAAAACAAAGGCTAAACAAGCCTTAAGAGGGGTCAAACAACCCCAAAGCTTGAAACACCCTTAACAAACTATTTAGAGCAGATAAAAACAAGACTTTTCTATGTTATGTGTTAAGCTCGAAAACAGATGCAAGATAGGCTAAAAAGCTTTGCAAAAATGGGGTATAAAAGGACAAGTTTCTTACCCTTGTAGACCCTCTTCACCAATGGTGGACCAGCTAGTTCTTCAAGCTCAAACCAGCTCCAAAACTCCAAAAACAACCCTCAAGGGCCTCAGCTCCAAGAAAAGGTGTGATGGTGGGTGTTTGTGTGCAAAACTAAGGCAAAAACACTCACAAAACAAAGAGAGAGATATAGAGATGGAGGATATATGAACCCTAACCCTAAAACTCAAAACCCTTTGAAAATTCTGTCTAAATTGTCTAACCCTTAACAAGAGAGAAGAGCCCCTCTTTTATAGACAATTTGTCTTGTAAAGCTTCCAAAGGAAGCTAATAAGAGGGCAATCCTTCCATACACGTGTATGGAGGGGGTGAAAGTGCAAGCCAGCTGCACAAAAATATCTGCAAAAGCAGATGCACAGTAGTCGGCCGGCTAAAAATGCAATTGACCAAAAAAAGATAGCCGGCCGGCCATCTATAGTGCCGGCCGGCCAAACATTTGGCCGGTGGCAACAAAACACAGCCGGTGGCCTCAAGCCATGGCCGGTGGAGTGTAGGGATGGCCCACAAGCCATTCCCTGCCCCTCCAAGGCAAAGCACAAGTGTTTGGTGCAAAACCAGACACAAAACAGTCGAGTCGAGAGATCCTGAAGCAAGGTACGTAGCCAAGATCTCCGGAAACTCAAGACGAACACAAACATGGATGATCACCGAGTGTTCAAGCGGTGACGTCCAAGTCTTGAGGACGGTCAAAAATGGGGTGTCTACACCACGTTGATCAGGCGTGTTTCTGATAAGACCTCAAAGCAAGTTCACCGGCTACAAGTGCTATCCAAAACACTTAATTCCATGATCACATAAATAAAACATAGAAGTCCTAGCACTTATCCTAACTATATGCAAACGTCCTCACCAAGCATAGCAAATCCGTTGTGGTAAAAACCACTCCCCATGAGCCCAAGGTATTCAAACCCAGCTTACTCTAATACCAAGTTTTAGCGCCCTGCTTTTTGTTACTTGGATTCTATTACCGAACCATTATTATAGATTCAATTTCAGAGATAACATGCGGAAACTATTTTCATTAACAAGAACACATGAATAAAGATTCTCTCATCCGAATACAATATAAATGCAACATGAGTTATAATTAAATAAATTTCCCGTAGGCTTACATCTTTTAAATTAAAAGAAAGGGTTTAAACCTTTTACATCAACGCCATTCCGCCCACAAATAAAAGGCCCTATGGCCAACAACAAAGGATGATCCTCGATCTTGAAACACTTTTCGTTGTTCACCTGAAAAAGGATTGGCAACGTGGGATGAACATAAAGTCCAGTAGGGATCCCAACATGATCCTAAACAATAAAATGTAGATAACTATGATCATGAATGCTTTATATCATATCATATACATAATGTGACGATTTATACTTAAAATATACTTACACAAGTATTTTTCTCATAATCATTCAATTTACCCAACAACACAAACAATTCACTTTTCTTTCTCATTTCCCATTTATAGATAACGCATCACAAGTGGTTGTTTTAAAAATACTTTCACAAAATCCGATTGCTTCTCATTATTTATGCCCAATACAAAACATACGTTCACTTCTGATACAGTCATCACATTCCCTCCGCCCTAAGTCCATGGTCAAGAAACACTTTCAATAGCTCGTCCAATACACCTATGTACATACATATATGTCCTAACACGAACACGAAATCAATACATGTACAATGACTACTACACTATCACATAAAACAACCCGGCCTCACCCAACCATAACCATCACTTACTCATGATATAGAAAGATACATTGAGATAAAATGAGAAACGAAACAATGCTCTACCTACATTAAGCGCGGTAAGGCAATGATACAACTTTCCATAACGAAATATCAATTTACTAGACACAAGCTGGAAGGTAATGATACATTTGTCAAGTTTTCCAGGCGCTAGTTTAAAGGTACTAGTACCTCTCATTTTAAGCACGACCAATAAAAATTACTTTTAACTTGTGTATGCATGAAAGACACATGGTGCGCCACATATATAAAAATTTATTACTGTTAATAAATTAATTTTGTGGGAGACAAATTGGTCCAACTGGTTATAAATTTGTGAATCCACTATAGATACTAATAAGTTAATTTTGTGAGAGACAAATTGGTTCGACAGGTTATAAATTTGTGAATCTACTTTATTTACTAACAAATTAATTTTGTGGGAGACAAATTGGTCGAACACGTTATAAATTTGTGAATCCACTTTATTTACTAATAAATTAATTTTGTGGGAGACAAATTGGTCCAACAGGTTATAAATTTGTGAATCCACTATATTTACTAATAAATTAATTTTGTGAGAGACAAATTGATCCAATAGGTTATAAATTTGTGAATCCACTTCATTTACTAATGAATTAATTTTTGTGGGAGACAAATTGGTCTAACACGTTATAAATTTGTGAATCCACTTTATTTACTAGTTTATGGCTGTTTGGCTATTTGGGATCTCGGCAATAATTGTCTTGGAGAGAGTATTTACATGTTTAGATCAGTGAGATTTCAGGTTTGAGTTTATGAAGAGATGTTGATCTGTGTTTTAATTTAACTATTAACTTATCATCATCATCATCATCATCATCATCATCATCATCATCATCATATATATATATATTATTAACGTAGTGTTTGCTCTCAATTTTTTTATCTGTTACGTGGCACATCTCTTTTTTTTTTTTTTCTTAAAATGCCACATCAATATATCCTTTTATTAAAATTCTTTCTAACATTTAATATTTAAAAGATTTCAACTTAATCTAAATTACCCATAAACAAAACCTAATAGAATTATATATACTAAAAATATTTTACCAATTAATTTTATTGGTATAACTTTTTCACTTTTTTAAATAAAATATTAAAATTATTTCTTATTTTTAAATCTATCTTATTTATAATATTAATTATATTGAATTTCTTAAATAATTGGAATTACTTTTAATTTTATAACAATTATTTCTAATATCAAGTTATAATTTAATATCATATAAATTTGGTATATATGTATATATATTTATTTAATTTATATTTTTATAGTACGATAGAGCTAAAATTATTAAAATATACACAGATAATTTATTTAAAATTATTATATGTGTTGATTTAAATAATACTTTTTTAAAACGATGGAATTAGGATTATCAAAATAAATATAAAAAGAAGTGCTATTTACCTTTAACTTGTATCTCTTTCCTATGTAGCACATTTCTCTTTTTTTTTTTTTTTATATTATTATTAAAATTCCAAATCAATATAGCGTTACCAATATTCTTTCTAAAATTTAATATTTCAAAGACTTGTACCTAATCTAAATTACCCATAAACAAAACTTAAAAGAATTATATATACTAAAAATGTTTTACCAATTAATTTTATTCTACTTTTTTTCACTTTCTTTAAAAATTAAATATTAAAAATAATTATTTTTATGAAATTTAATATATATATATGTAAATTACATTTTTATAACACGATAGAGCTAAAATTATTAAAATACACACAAATAATTTATTTGAAATTAGTATATATGTTGATTTAAGCGACAACAAAAGATGATCCTCGATCTTGAAACACTTCTCGACGTTCACCTAAAAAATGATTAGCAACGTGGGATGAACATAAAGTCCAATAGGGATCCCAACATGATCCTAAACAATAACAACATACAGATAACTATGATCACGAATGTTTTATATCATATCATATACATAATGTGGTAGTTTATATAGAAAATATACTTATACAAGTACTTTTCTCAAAATCATTCAATTTACCCAACAACACAAACAATTCACTTTTCTTTCTCATTTCCCATTTATAAATAACGAATCACAACTGGTTGTTTTAAAAATATTTTCACAAAATCCAGTTACTTCTCATTATTTATGCTCAATACAAAACATACATTCACTTCTAATATAGTCATCACATTCCCTTGGCCCTAAGTCCATGGTCAAGAAACACTTTCAACAACTCGTCCAATATGCCTATGTACATACATATATGTCTTAACACAAATATGAAATCAATACATGTACAATGACTACTATACTATCACATAAAACAACCCGGCCTCACCCAACCATAACCATCATCTACTCATGATATACAAGGATACGCCGAGACAAAATGAGAAACGAAACAATGTTCTACCTGCCTTAAGCGCGGTAAGCCACGGATATACCTTTTCATAACGAAATCCCAATTTACCAGACACAAGCTAGAAGGTAATGGTACCTTTGCCAATTTACCAGTCACCGGCTGGAAAGTAATGGTACCTCTGCCAAGTTTTCCATGCGCTAGCTGGAAGGTTTTGGTACCTCACATTCTAAGTTCGGCCAATTCTCCAGGCGCTAGCCGGAAGGTAATGGTACTCTCATTCTCACCGTGTGAACATTTCCAACCACCTCAACATACTTGAATGCATAATAATACAAGTGTACTACATACATGAAATAATTCAATACAACAATGTCATCCTTCACCGATGACCAAGGACAAACCTCTAAGCATATGTATTAAATACACGTAAGACAACAATCTAATTCTCACGGGACCTTAAGTCCAAAAACAATAATAATATGTAAAGGTTTCAAAATATGACCTCAAATTCATTATTAATTTACGAAAGGTTATGATTTCATTTTCTTTCTAAAAATCAATTTTCCTTATTTTCCAACCCACACTACTCCAATCATTTTCAAAAAATTCACTCTTCAATGCACCAATAAATCCCAAATTAATAACTTATGCACTGTTTAGTCCTAAAAATTTTCTTATAGACTGAAAGGTCCCATTACAATGTTAATAACATCAGATACAATGTTAATAACATCAGAGTCATGTTATAAACATTAGATTTCAAACATCTAATGTTCATCAAATTTCAATAATGTTTGAAAATATAGGATGAAAAACATCTAATGTTCATCAGATTTCAATAAATTTTGAAATTATAGAATGAAACATCAGTTACATCATTTACATCATGCTGATGTAAAAATGGGACTAAATGGAATATAAGAAAACTTTTAGGACTAAATGGTTTAACGTTTCAAAAACTAGGACTTATGGATAAATTTTCCTTTAATTAAAAACCACATCCTTGATGTCAAACCCACAACCCAACCCCACTCAACATGATTAATCCAAACAATTTCAATACCATAATTACTTCTCCCTTTTAGATATTAACACAATTACACAATCCATATTAACAAAATACAAAAGATTATTCAACTTCCTCCCTTTTAAATCCATTAAGTCAATAACATTAAATTAGGGCTTTCCTACCTCTCAACATAAACATGTTAAATTACTCCCCAATTAACTCAAACAACAACCAACTTAATAACTTCAATCACAAATTATCAAACCCTAGATCCCTTTTTCATGACTTTCAAGAAAATCCATAATGAATATGATTTTTATGTAATAAAATCTTCCACATGTCTATTTATAGACGAGGTACTGAAATGAGCAAATAAATCCCTACCTTTTGAAGCGAAGATGAGACAACCCAAAAATCACTAGCGACAAAACCACGAAATATTTAGATCAAAAGAAAGCCCTTGATGAGATCTACAATGTTTCTGAAAGGACCAATTTGAAAAGATAGCTCTAGGTGAGTAGATCTAAAGATCTAAGTAAAAAAATTGAGTTTAGAGAGAGAGAGAGAGAGAGAGAGAGAGAGAGAATGGAGACTCACGGTGTAGAGATGAAAAAGAGAAAGGAAGAGAAATGAAATAATGAGGAAAGTGTGTTTAGAGCCTATTTATAGTAGTAGAATAATAGCTCCAAAGTCAATGAAAAGAATAAGTCAAAACCTCCAAAAAGTAAGGCCCAAACCATACCCAAAAATTTGAAATTTACTCACAAGGGCGACCCCCAAGGCAGTGGTGTCGACCCTCGAGAAAAATGTTGAGGCACCAATGTGTGTCGCAGACAAGGGTTGACGCCAGGAACCAGTGGTGTTGACCCTATATTTCAGTAGCAACACCCAGAACATAGTAGCAAACAATGTTTGACCCTGGGACCCGTGGTGTCGACCTTATAAACTAGCAGAGACACTAAGAGTAAGACAGTAAGGTGGTGTCGACCCCCAAGAAGACTAGTGTCAACACCAGAACAAATTTTCCAAGTTCTCAAAGTAATTTTCAATGAAAACAAGCACAAACGAACAATCCCAATAAGTCCAAATTGAATTGTACTCCTAAAAAACCATGATACAATGACTCCCAAAATGAAAATAAAGGAATTAAATACACTCTCCAATAGTTTAAAGGATACAAGTGCTACATTAATAGAATTATAAATACTAAAAATATTTTACCAATTAATTTTGTTCTACTTTTTTTCACTTTTTTAAAAAATTAAATATTAAAAATATTTATTTTTTTTGAAATTTGATATATATTTATGTAAGCTACATTTTTATAACACGATAGAGCTAAAAAAATTTAAATACACATAAATAATTTATTTAAAATTAATATATGTGTTGATTTAAGTAACACTTTTATGGAACAATACAACTAAAATTATTAAAATAAATAATTAGAATCATTATTTAAATTTTAAATTACTGCTACATTTTTTCTCCAATTTAACGATTATTTTAAACATTTTGTATATTCAAAAATATAAATAATTTAACTTAATTTTTATAAAACAAAATATTCTAAAACAAAAATGTTTATCCCGTGCACTGCACGAGTTAACTACTATTTAATTACCATGTTCTTGAAAAAACAAGAATTGTTTCATTTAATATATATATATATAACATTATAATGAAGTACAATGATCAATAACTATAACATCAATTTTAATAGGAAAAAAGTTTTTAATGAAGATAAAAATAAATAAATAGATAATCTACTATTTTTTTTATTTAAAAAAAATTAAGCTATTTATTGCATCTCAATATATGATCAATTAGACAATTATTTAACCTATTTTATTGGCTGATATAAATAAAAAATAATTTTTTAAAGATTTTTAAAACATAACCCTTAAATTTACTCTCAAATACGTAGACTATTGTATGCCAATTATTGATATGTGTAAGAATGTAACGCCTCCACAAAAAAAAAAAAAAAAAAAAAAAAAACCAGTAAATCCAACCTTTAAAGCAGAAGAATAATAGAAATAATATGATTTTATTCATCAGACTTTGTTTACAAAAGTTAACACATACAATATACATTTACCAATATTCATCTTGAATCTATAGCATATGTTACAATGTTGAGAGAAATGAAACTAAACATATAGTCAGATGCCCTATAGACTTACATATTTCTAAGTCATTGCTTGGTTACACAAAAGTAAACCCAGCTCAATATAATTAAAGTCCTTGGCTATACAAAAGAATGAAACAAAATAAAGAAGCTCTTGCTTCCCATAGGTCCCTCCAAGCTATTGCCTCGGCGAAGGTATGTCACCACCTGAAAATGTTTTTTCCAAATAGGATAAACCAAAACTCAATAGAAATAATATAACACAGTATATGAGATTTAGCAAAGATATAAGTACAATGTGCACACACGATGCTTGTGACACAACATTCACATTTTCATAAGATCGTAAAGTACCAAAGTTCGTATTTCAATTCATTTTCCTTCAATTCATTTCAAGTTAATTTATCCTTTTCAATTCATGAGCCAATTCCGTTATCTTTCAACAACCTAACTAAGACTACAACTCAGTGGTTTTCCAAGTCAATACAATACCACACAAACACTTCAATCTACCATTTTACGAAAATTTTGTCTGCAGGATCAACACCCATGTATACACAAGATTTTGGGACTTTCACCCTGGACACTCCGGCTAACTTAATTTCAATGGAGTCCATCCCCTATCTCCTCCCAAACAATGGAGTACATCCCATTTCTCCTCCCAAACGTCACGCATATACAATGTATTTAAAGCATAGTCACATTCAATGACAACCAACATTAGATTAGTTTCAATTTACCTAATCCTCATGCAATTTCTATAACAATCATAGTTATCCTCCACCGATAGCCCAATACAGATATTTCTAAACAGATATACAATCTTTTCAATAGATAAATTATTCAAAATTTCATGAGTGAAAGACAACACGTGTCAAACTCCACGATTTATATCAATACTCATCCAATTTCACATTACCAATGCCAATTTCAGTTATTTATACAAAATAACAATTTGATCCAATTAGGGCAAAACTCCCACTTTTCCAAACATCAACCCAAGTACCAAAATTACCAATTTTGAAACAATATAACCTCATATTCAAACTTCATATCCACTTATTTTTCCCTTTAACCAAAAACCCCTCTTCTTGGTTCACACCCAAACCCTAGGTTTGTTCAAACTACTCCTAAATCCCACCATCGTCACACAACGACAAATAACCAAGCTAAAGACCATATGAAAGTGTAGAAAATCCATACCTCAAGAGAGAAGATGAGCCAAGCTCTACCTTTTTCTCAAAGGCATTAGGGTGAAGATCCTAATGGATCTAGGTGAAATAGTAGAGAGAAGATGACTTTTAGAGAGAGAAACTCAAGATCTAGGTTTTTGAAAAGTTTTAGAGAGAGAGAGGAATGAAAAAGTGATGAGAAATGCCATCTTCATGGACTATTATACACGCAGTTTGCTAGAGCGTGAAAAGTGACGCTCGAGCGTCAAAGACAATGTTCCGCTCGAGCGTAGAATACACACTTTCAGAAGTTTTGCAGATGAAAGACATCGCTCAAGCGCAAGACTAGACGATCGAGCGTCCACTCGCTCGAGCATTAGCGTAAAGCACACTCTTCCAGTATTTGCAGGTCTGCAAAAATACTGAGAGTTTGCAAATCCCGCTAGAGCGCAAGAATGGTCGCTCGAACGGAGAAGAAAAATTGCGAAGCCCACTTGAGCAGAGGAGCAAAAATCTAGGCAACAAAGGTTTGGAAAAACAAAGCAACCAACCTATTCAAAATGCACAACTACAATCCAATAACCAAATGTAGGGGCATTAAGGGGAAAAACGACAATGAACAACATTAAAAAACTAGAAGCACGAGTCTGGAATGCCACAAAAGTCAGGTTAAAACCGGAATCGCTATAACCTCTCCCATTTAAGAAATTTCATCCCCGAAATTTCAAATCAAGTTCAAAATCATGATTAAACCATTCATGACAACGTTAATCTAGCAAGCTCAACACCATGACCTACTCTTCGGTCATCCATTTTTATCAACACGATACACAAGTTCCACTATTGAAAGTGCAATTTACAAGTTCCCAACACATTCACAATGTTCAAAATTTACACAATATATACAATGTTTTTAAAAGTGATACAACACACACTATATTCCATATTCTTAAAACATATGCAATGCTTATATTGAATCCATGTTCCCAAAACATCAATAACATGTACAAAGCTTTTACACTTCATTAACATAATCAAAATCTCAATATATATTCAAACACCAACAAATAAGTCTAGATATTTCTCACAGACTTCCAATTCTTACTCCCAAGCTACTTCCTCAACCCCATGGTATTTTCACAATACCTTAACTAATGAAATTGTCTTACCTCACAAAACTTGATCCCGTATATCCAAGACTCTCACCGGTCTCTCCTCATACGAGGCATCCTCATCTACCTCTAAGTTGGTCCAATCTAACACGTGCGATGGATCCGGCTCATACTTCTGAAGCATACAAATATGAAACATGTCATAAATCCCAGAAAGCTGTTTTGGTAACGCCAAACGGTAAGCAACCTCTCCAATTCGTTCAAGAATCTCAAAAGGCCTAATAAATCGAGGGGATAACTTCCCACTCTTCCCAAATCTTATCAAACCCCGTCTAGGTGATATTTTCAAAAAGACATGATCTACCACCTCAAAAGACAAAGGACTCCTCTTACGGTCGGTGTAACTTTCTGGTGACTCTGAGTTGTAACCAACCTCTTACGATAAGTGTCGCTTTCTCCGTTGTTTCCCGAACCAACTTTGGACCCAACAAAGGTGCATCAACCACCTTAGCCCAACACATCGGAGATCTACACAGCCGGCCATACAAGGCCTCAAATGGTGCTATACCAATACTCGATTGGAAACTATTATTATAGGCAAACTCCACTAAGGGAAAATGCCTCTCTCACGATCCCTTGAAGTCAAGGACACAACCTCGAAGCATATCCTCAAGGATCTAAATAGTATGCTTGGACTGCCCGTCAGTCTGAGGGTGATACTCTATGCTAAAAGTCAGTTTAGTACCCAAGGCACTCTACAAGCTCTACTACAACTGAGCTGTGAAACACGGATCTCTATCCGAAACAATCGTCACAGGGACCCCGTGCAACCTCACTATGTCCCTTATATAAAGGTTGGCAAGATGATCTACTGAATCACTCACGTGCATAGGTATAAAGTGTACCGACTTGGTCAATCAGTCAACTACCACCCAAATGGCATCACTGCCTGTTGAGTTCTAGGAAGTCCCACAACAAAATCTATCATGACATGCTCTCACTTCCACTCAGCTATCTAGGCAAGGGTTGTAACAAACCCGCTGGCCTCTGATGCTCGGCCTTCACTTGTTGACAAAAAAGACACTTCGATACAAACACGGCTACATCCTTCTTCATACCTCTCCACTAAAACTGTAACGCCCCGAAATAATTCAACATAAACTACCCACATTAATGAACATTCACTAAACAATAACAATAATCCTTCCATCTTCACATATTTAATTAATGAGTTTAATACAAAAGTTCCACATGTGGTATACATTCAACGAAATAAAAGAGCACATGAATCTATAGCATGTGAAGCATCTAGTCTCAAAACAATAAAATGCCCTTAAGGGCTTACATCTTCCAAGGCAATAGCCCGATTACACAAAATGGTCTCTCAGACCCATACACATCTAGCCCTTGGCTTTACAAAATTCACAACAAAAATAAGAGAGCTATTTACTCTTCACAAAATATCCATGCCCTCAGTTTGGCGGGATCACCACATCTTTACCTACACCAAAGTCCCATAGGGGTGAGCATAAAGCCCAGTAGAGAATTCTCACAAAGTATATATAGTTATGCAATTCTCAATGTAAATATAAATGCCAATGTCATACAATGCCCTTTTTAAAGAAAATTTCATTTCATGCTCTTCTCGAACATTTCCATTTTTCAATAAAGCTTGCAACATCAACACATTTCAAAACTTCCAATTTTTATCAATAGGGGCGGTAAATACGACATTGTTAATCCCTAGGCTGGTGTCTGCAAGTAGACTCTACAAGTACTACCCAATTGTCATTTTTACCAGTATTAACCGGAAGGCTCGACACCTATCCGCGCGGTTTTCTAGTCTTTCACCATGGACACTCAGGCCAACTTATCAAGGTTAACTACACCCCCTATCCGGATTTACCCAGTATTTACCCCATGCCATATTTCCATAGTTCTTATCACAACATCATTTTCTTTCATGAAATAAATATTTTCCATTGAAATTTACAATGCAAAAATAATAATTGAATGAATATATGATGCCATGATCTTTTCTTATCTTATAACGCTTCTCCAATTTCAAATGTCTCAACAACAATAACAAAGCAACTACCTTTCTCATTTCTTAGCCTCAATATTATTTCGCAAAATAACCATGTGTCTTCCACACAACAATAATTTCCCATCATGCACAATTCTAATCAAATTAGCCTCTTTAAGGTCATATGAGATGTTTTCAAACACAAATCTCTCAAGGTTGTAATTTTCACAAATCCATAGTGCACAACAATTTACCATTTCTCAACTATACATACTCAATTATTTAATAACAATGCTAAAATAATTCTCATGGCTCATATAACAAGAAGGTTTACTATTTAATAAAAGTATATAATAAAATTTACACTTCCTTATTCATTGAACACTAGAAAGAGAGAAAATCCATAAGTTTTGCCCATATGTCCCAAAATCCCCAAATTTCTAGGGTTTCTCATCAACCTAACACATTCTCATTTTTCCTTAGTGGAACCCTATCAAAAATCATTTTTCTTAAGTTTAATAGAATGAAAAACCCTCAAGGATGTATAAAAGGGTTGAGATACAAACCCACTTTTAAAGCTCTCTACATTTAGAATCACAAGGTTGAAATCAACCAAAAAACTAGAAGAAAACTCTTAAAATCATCATCAAAATAGAAAAACTTGTATATATAACTCAAGATTGTCCCTACCTCAAAGATTGATGAAAAATGAGAAGTGAAACCCTAACTACAAGGATGAGAAGGAGCCTTGATTTCCACCACACCAAGAAGAGCCCTAACTTGATCTTCAAGATTAGAGAGTGGGGATGATGATCTAAACCCAATGGATTGCAAGAATTCAAGGAGTTTTAATGTTTGGGGATGTTTTCTAGAGAGAATGGGGAGTAAATGTGTGTTTAGAGAGAGAAAAGTGTGAAAGAAATGAGATACAATCAACCCTAAAAAAGAAAGAAAAATAGAGCCTCGGACTACCCAGTCGTTCCGCATGTGCGGCACGTGCCCTGCATGTGCAGAGCCTCATTCTTGCACGTGTGGCTCCCATCCCCGCACGTGCAGCCCTCTCGTATGCACCTTGTTCCGCACCTGCAATTTAAGCAAAATGTAACTCACCCAAGCTCCCATCTTCCCGCACGTGCAACTTGGCCTCCCGCACGTGCTACCCAACCCCGCACGTGTGGCCTTAGGCCCCCCGCACGTGTGGCCCTGGCCCAACAGCCCAGAAAAATTTTGCTTCGCTCTCGGGCACTTCGGACCTGACCCCGCACTTCTCGGAAAAAGGAAACTTCAACACCGAATGAAGACGAGAATAAGAACTACATTGAGAAAAACCCTCCGATCACCACAAACCCCAAACACTCAACAAGACTCCAATTCAACCTGACACTCTATTAGGGTAAATTCAAGGTTAAACAAGGGAAAGCGAAACTAGTGACACACTGGTCGTCACAAAAACTGGCGACTAAGGTCGTGATACATCTTTGTGCCTTCCGGATGCACCGCAAGGCGTGAATGGTGAAATTCTCGAAGTACTTCCTCTCGACAAGACTTTGGCACAAACAAACGGTCATGGTATCTCATACTCTGGTCGAGATACACAATCAAGCCTCTTTCTACCTTCCCACTGGAGATCTTCTCTCGGAGGGATTCTACCTTAAGGTCACCCCTTTGCACTTTTAACACTCAATTCACAAGTGTAGGTTGTGCAACCACTGAAAACAAGGCTGCAGACTCAATAGACTCACCCAGGTGCAAGTCAAACTCACCAAGAGTACCGAACATCTCCCATTCCCGAATAGCGATACAAGCCACATTGCTAATTGATTTCCTACTTAAAGCATCGCTCTCAACGTTGGCTTTTCCCAGATGATAATACAACTCGAAATCATAATCCTCTATGAACTCCATGCACCTTCTCTGCCTCAAATTCAAGTCCTTCTGTGTAAAAAGATATTTCAGACTCTTGTGATAAGAAAACACCTTAAATCTCTCATCATACAGATAGTGCCTCCAAATTTTCAAGGCAAAAATCACCGCTGCTAACTCTAGGTCATGGATAGGATAATTCCTCTCATGTGTTTTCAACTGTCACGAGCCATAGGCATCCCTCTTGCATCAATACACAACCCAAACCTTCCCGTGAGGCATCACAATATACTAAATAGGCCAAACCCCTCTTCGGAATAATCAATACTGGAGTAGTGGTAAGTTTAACCTTAAGCTCTTGAAACGACTTCTCACAAGACTCACTCCATACAAACTTAATTCCTTTCCTTGTCAACCTAGTCAAAGATGAGGCTAGCCTATAGAAATCCTTCATAAACCGACGATAATACCCAACCAACCCCAAGAAACTACGAATTTCGAAAGCATTCTTAAGCTATGCCCAACCTTGCACTGCCTCTATTTTGGATGAATCAACAGTCACCCCTTCCCCGGATACCACATGTCCTAAGAACTTAACTTCTCTCAACCAGAACTCACACTTTCCAAACTTAGCATACAGTTTATGGGCCTAAGCAACTCAAGAACCACTCGCAAGTGTTCCTCGTGTTCATCCTTAGAGGGTGAGTAAATCAGGATGTCGTCCACAAAGACGACCACAAAATGATCTAGGAACTCAAGAAAAATCCGGTTTATCAAATCCATAAACATAGCTGGAGCAATGGTTAGCCTAAAAGGCATCACTAGAAACTCATAATGGCCATACCGCGTATGGAATGCCGTCTTCAGGATATCTTCCTCCCTTACCCTCAACTGATGATAACTCGATCTCAGGTCTATCTTAAAGAAGCAACAAGACCCTTTTAACTGATTAAAAAGACCATCTATATGAGGCATTGGGTACTTGTTCTTAATAGTTACCCGGTTCAACTTCTGGTAATCGATACAAAGTTGCAACACTCCATCTTTCTTTTTAGCAAAGAGAGTCGGTGATCCCCAAGGTGACGTACTAGGGCAGATAAAGCCTTTGTCTAACAATTCTTGGAGTTGAATCTTCAACTCACTCAATTCAGCAAGTGCAAATCTATATGGTGCCATAGAAATCGGAGCAGTGCCAGGCACTAGATCAATAGAGAACTCGATCTCTTGGTGAGGTGGTAAACTAGTAAGATCATTAGAAAAGATATCGGGGTATTCACAAACCACCCTTGGCAACTCAACCTGGACTTCATCACACTCACCATCCAAAAAGGTTGCAAGAAGACAACTAAGTTCATTCCGCCCACCCGGATCATATACTGGTGATAAAACTGTATCCACCTGGTCTCCCAAGAAATAAAAACAATCACCGCTTAGGGTACATCTAGTAACCCTCTGACGATAGCAATCTATAACAGTCTGGTATGACGATAGCTAGTCCATATCCAAAATAACATCAAAACTAGACATGTCAATCAATACAAATGCAAATGGAAGTCGACGATCGGCAACCTCTATGTCACAACCCCAACATCCCTGTTTCAAAATAACCTCATTATCGATAAGTGACTCTACACAGATAGAAGATGCTAACTGAGCTAACTCTAACCCCAAAACCGATGCAAATGCAGACGAGATAAAAAAAATGGGATGCACCCGTATCAATCAATACATTAGCAACTGAATTGTAAAATAAGAAGGTACCTCTCACTACAAAGGTACAAGATCTAGCGCTGTAATAGCATACATACGCCCTATAGTTCTCTATTCAACCTGCTCACCCCTCGGAGCATAAGACTGATGTACTGATTGAGCCGAAGAGGCTCCTTGATTGGCCATCGAGGCCTGTGCTGACTGTGCAGGGTGGTGACTCTGTGCCTACCTCGAACCAGACGCACTAGATGTGCCACCCAACTGAGGGCAAAACCTTTTCGTGTGCCCTGCCGGCCCATACTGATAACAAGTGAGTGGCTGGCCTCTCTCCTGACTCTAGCCCTGAGAACGAGCTGAAGACGATTTTGCTCACTGTCTTCTCCCTCTTTGCGAGCAAGTTGGAGACTTGTGGCCCAACTAACCACATTTGAAACAAGTGATGTCTCCCTGATCACCCCTCCCAGAACCCAAACTCGGCACTAGAAAAGTGGACCTCGGCTGAGCTCCCTGGGATGACTGGGGGTTAGAACCCATCTGCCTCTTACTGTCCCCCTGACTATCCTAGCTCCTCCTAGAGCCCCTCATTCTTTTCTCCTCTGCCTGCATAATAGTCTCAAGATGGGCTGCCACCTCCACAAGGCGTCCATAATCTCTAATCATGGATCTGGCTACTCTAAACATGAGCGCGGTCCTCAACTACTTCTCGAACTCCAAACAACGGCGCCCCTCAATCGCCACTAAGCCAGGTGCAAACCTAGAGAGACTAGTGAATGTGACCTCAAACTCAGCCACTGGTGTGGTCAACTACACCAGCTTGGAAAATTGGTCTCTCAACTTCTCCCTAACTGTGGGAGGTAGAAACTTGTCTTGGAAAGCAGCGACAAAAGCCTCCCAAGTCACCCCAATGTGCCCACACACATAATTCCACCACTGACCCGAATCCTTCTTCAACTGGAAAGACGCCAAGGTCACCATCAACCGGTTGTCCTCGATGCCAAGCATCTCGAACGTCTTCACTATTTGCTTTAGCCACTTATCCGCCTTCAATGGCTCCTTGGGATCACCAACAAACTTGTCCGAATTTGACCGAAAAAACTTTCTCTTCAGAAAAGATGGCCTTGCCTCAACTACTTGGGCCTGGACTTGATTCTCAGCTCTGAGAATGTCTATAGATTCTCATAAAGCTCTGGCTATTTCGCGAGCTAAAGCGCCCATGGCCTGTTGACCAACCGGCTTAGCCATATTGGCTTGGCCAACCCCTTCTTCTTGTTCCAAAATATCATTCAGTATGGGCACCTCGTGCCTTCTAGGCCTACCATGCCTACCACCACCACATCCTGACATCTTAATGAAAGTAACACAAGAGATTAGCACATTTACAAATGTGCCAAAGCTAACTCACTCGCACCCTAAAGCATTGGACAATAGTAATTCACTCCATATAAGCACATAGTCACATGAGCACATACGAATTTAATTTCCGGATAATGACCGTCCCGTGGCGTTGCTAGAGTTCCACTTAGAAATGATAGTGATGCTTTCCAGCAGAACTCCCAAAAACCCGTGGACCTGATCAACATCCTGGAAATCAAACCCCATACCCACATAAACACATAAGTATGTTACCACGTAAGCATACAATACATACTAACATCTCAATCAAGCAAAACAAGCCCGTTGTGGTAATAACCACTTTCCACATATCCAAAGTATTCAAACCTAGTACGCTCTGATACCAAGTTGTAATGCCCCCAAAAAAATATAGTAAATCCAACCTTTAAAGCAGAAGAATAATAGAAAATACGTTTTCATTCATTAGAGTTCATTTACAAAAGTTAACACATGCGATATACATTCACCAATATTCATCTTGAATCTATAGCATATGTTACAATGTTGAGAGAAATGAAACTAAACATATAGTCCGATGCCCTATAGGCTTACATCTTTCCAAGTTATTGCTTGGTTACACAAAAGTGAGCCTAGCTTAATACAATTAAAGCCCTTGGCTATATAGAAGAATGAAAACAAAATAAAGAAGCTCTTGCTTCCCAAAGGTCCCTCTAAGCAATTGCCTCAGTGGAGGCATGTTACCAGCACCTGAAAATGTTTTTCCCAAATAGGGTGAGCCAAAGCCCAATAGAAATAATCTAACACGATATATGAGATTTAGCAAAGATATAAGTACAATGTGCACACATGATGCTTGTGACACAACATTCACATTTTCATAAGATCTTAAAATACCAAAGTTCGTATTTCAATTCATTTTCCTTCAATTCATTTCAAGTTAATTTATCATTTTTCAATTCATAAGCCAATTCTGTTATCTTTCAACAACCCAACTGAGAGTACAACTCAGTGGTTTTCCAAGTCAATACAATACCACACAAACACTTCAATCTGCCATTTTACGGAAATTTCATCCACGGGATCGGCACCCATATATACACAAGATTTTGGGACTTTCACCCTAGACACTGTAGCCAACTTAATTTCAATGCAGTTCATCCACTATCTCCTCCCAAACAATGGAGTACATCCTGTAATGCCCCCCAAAATATAATAAATCGAACTCATGAACTGAAGAATAACAGAGATAAAATACTTTCATTCATTAGAGTTCGTATCACAAAAGATAACACATGCAATATACGTTCATAAATATACATCTTGAATCTATAGCATATAGCATCACTTAATGATCAACAAAATAAATACCCTACGAACTTACATTTTTCCAAGACATTGCTTGGTTACAACAAAAGAGGATCATAAGCTCTGTACATATAAAGCCCTCGGCTTGAATAAACATGTAAGCACAAAATAACAAAATAGAGCCTCCAACTCCTAGGCCCTCCCAAGCTACGTCCTTGGAGGAAGCATGTCATCGGTACCTGAAAATGGTTTCCCAAGTAGGGTAAGCCAAAGCCCTGTAGAAACAATCTAACACAGTATATGAGAATTAACAAGACATAAGTATGATGCACATTTTTATTATTCTACAACAAAATCTTTATAACGTTCTCCAAAACCATGGTATGCCAAACTTACATTTCATTCCTTTCATTTTGGTTCAATAGATACATATACTGCATTTAATCCACCCAATAGAGGATACACCTCATAGGTTTCCAACAAATTAAAATCATCACACCATACATACACTTCTATTTGCCATTTTACGAAAATTTTGTATGCGGGAATCGACACCCATGTATATAAATGGTTTTCGGGACTTTTACCCTAGACACACAGGCTAACTTAGTTCAACAAAGTCCATCCCCTTTCTTCTCCTCAAAACATGAAGTACATCCCCTTTTTTTCTCCCAAATATCATATATATACAATGTATATTATTCATAATCATATTCAATGATAATAGTTAAAGGATTAGTTTCAATTCGCCTAATCCACATGCAATGTCTACAACAATCATGATTATCCTTTACCGATAGCCCAAAACAGTTATCTCTAAACACATATACAATCTCTATAACAGATAAATCCTTAAATTTCCATAGGTGAGTGATTGAGCAAATCCAACAACACCATTCATGTACATAACCTCCCAATTTCACATTTTTCATACCAATTTCATTATTTATATGAAACAATTATTCAAGATATTTTAGAGCAGCTCCCCATTATCCAGTTATTAACCCAAGGGCCAAAATCATCCATTTTGACACAAAATAACCTTATATCTAAACCCCATAATCATTTATATAACACCCACATAGAAACCCCTCTTTTCAAATTTGAACCCAAATCCTAGGTTTGCTCAAAACACCCCCAAACCTCACCATTTTCATATAACAACCCATAATACAACCCATATTAAGGTGTAGAGAATCCCTACCTCAAGTTTAGAAGACCAATGGAGCAAGTACGAAACTCCAACGACACCAAAACCAAACTCCAATCGGATCAAAATGAAGCTCTCAAGATGCTCTAACCTTTTTCCAAAGACACTAGGGCGGTGAGATCAACGGATCAAGGAGAAAATGTAGAGAGAGAGTGTATCTTAGAGAGAGAGTCTCACTTTAGGGTTTTTGGAAGAAAAGATTTGAAAAGGTGATGTAAAAAGTCATTTTCACGATTTAATATACGCACAGTCTGCTCGAGCGCAAGAGTTGACGCTCGAGCATCAAACACAATAAGTTGTTCCGCTTGAGTGCAAGAGTTGACCTGTTTGAGCGCAGAATACACACATCCAGTACTTTTGCAGGCAATAGACAAACCGTTTGAGCGCAAGAAGGGCCGCTCGAACTTCCACCTGCTTGAGTGTAGGAAACGTCGCTCGAGCGTAGAAAACATCCCTCTAGTACTTTTGTAGACGTGCAAAATACTGAGATTTTGCAAATCCTCCTCGAGCACAACAAAGGCCACATGAGCGAAGGACCAAAATTCTAGGCAACACAAGGTTTAAAAACCAAGCAACCAACATGTTCTAAACACACTCAACACATCCAAATAACCAAATTTAAGAAGGAATAACGAGCAAAGGATTATGAACGACATACAAAAATCATAAACCCGAGTCCGGACTATCACAAGTGTTGGGTCAAAACTGGGATAGCTATACATCCCCTTTCTCCTCCTCCCAAACATCATACTTATACAATGTATTTAAAGCATAAATCACATTCAATGACAACCAACATTAGATAAGTTTCAATTTACCTAATTTTCATGCAATTTCTACAACAATCATTACTATCCTCCGCCGATAGTCCAATATAGATATTTCTAAATAGATATACAATCTTTTCAATAGATAAATTATTCAAATTTTCATGAGTGAGAGACAACACGTGTCCAACTCCACCATTTACATCAATACTCATCCAATTTCACATTACTAATGTCACTTTCAGTTATTTATACAAAATAACAATTTGATCCAATTAGGACAAAACTCTCCAAACATCAACCCAAGTACCAAAATTAACAATTTTGACACAATATAACCTCATATTCAAACTCCATATCCATTTATTTTTCCCTTTCTCCAAAAAACCCTCTTCTTAGTTCGCACCCAAACCCTAGGTTTGTTCAAACTACTCCTAAATCTCACAATCGTTACACAACGACAAATAATCAAGCCAAAGGCCATATGAAAGTGTAGAAAATCCCTACCTCAAGAGAGAAGACGAGCCAAGCAAGAGTGAAACTCAAAGGACATCGAAACCCACTTTTACTCTAATCAAAACGAAGCTCTTGCGACGCTTTACCATTTTCTCAAAGGCACTAGGGTGAAGATCCCAATGGATCTAGGTGAAATAGTAGAGGGAATATGAGTTTTAGAGAGTAGAACTCAAGATCTAGGTTTTTGGAAATTTTTAGAGAGAGAGAGAGAGAGAGGAATGAAAAAGTGATGAGAAATGTCGTCTTCATGGACTGTTATACATGCAGTTTGCTCGAGAGTGAAAAGTGACGCTCGAGCGTCAAACACAATGTTCCGCTCGAGCGCAAGAAGTGACACTCGAACGTAGAATACACACTTTCAGAAATTTTATAGATGAAGGACATCGCTCGAGCGCAAGACCGAACACTCGAGTGTAGGAAACACCGCTCGAGCATAGAATACATTCTTCCAGTATTTGCAGGTCTGCAAAAATACTGAGAGTATGCAAATCCCACTCGAGCACAAGAATGACCACTCGAGCGGAGGAGCAAAAATCTAGGCAACAAAGATTTGGAAAAACAAGCAACCAACCTGTTCCAAACGCACAACTACAATCCAATAACCAAATTTAAGGGGATTAAGGGGAAAAACAACAATGAACAACATTTAGAAACTATAAGTCCGAGTCCGGAATGCCACAAAAGTCGGGTCAAAACTGGAATTGCTATAAAGAATCAATTCTAACATGTCTTTGTACATAAATTTAGGAGTGATGTTTTAAGAGTTTCTAACATCACTCATAAAAAATGTATATACTATTTAATTTTTAAAATTAAAAAAAGTAACGTGTACCTTATATTAATAAAATTGACTTGATGAAATTGGCTAGTATATGAAATCATTATGTTTTTATCCATCATTTAGGCAAACAAATTAAAAATTAAAATATTAATATTAAAATTGATTATGTAAAAAAATTTCAATAGATATTTAGCTAGGCAAAATGTTACAATCGTATTAATATACAGAAATGATAGAGACCCTTTTTTTCCTTGACCCTCACAACTCCATGTCAATGAGTGATAGAAGGGAAAAAAAAAAACAAAACAAAACAAAAAGCAAAAAATTAGCCAATCCCAATACATTGGGGGTGGTCGGGGTCAAGGAAAAAGAGGGTCTCAACCTTTTTCCAATAACATATTTGGGTCCAACTTTTCTCCAATCGAGGAAGACTATGCTCTGCTGTTAGATTTTTTTGAGCTTACCATAGGATTTATTTTGATGGTTCCTTTGTTCATTTTTAATGTTATGTATATCTATGGGGGGGAAAAATTTTTGTAACTATACAATTTTATTACATTTTTGTATTAAAAAATACAAGCATATATTATTTTGGATAAATTATGTAAATGATCTCTGTAGTTTATACGGTGTGTCGATGTGGTCTTTTGTTATTTTAATTTGCTCGATTTTACTCTTTAATTTAATAGATTGTGTCATATTAGTCTAATAAATAATGATTGTTAGGTTTGGTGAACGAAAAATCTTCATGTGTTCAAACAATGTGTCAATTTGGTCATTGTAGTTTATACAATTTGTCAATTTGGTCCCTGTTATTTTAATTTACTCGATTTTGATAGGGACCAAATTAACACATCTTGTAAACCACATGGAACAAATTGACACATCGTTTGACTTTCCATCCACCAAACCTAATAGTCGTTATTTATTGAATTAATATGACACAATCCATTAAATTAAGGTATAAAATCGAGCAAATTGAAACAATAAGGACTAAATTGATACATTGTGCAAACTATACACATCATTTGCATAATTTACCCTTTTATTTTTTAAATATACTATTTACACTCACTTATATTTTTCATTTTTCCACTCATAAATAAAAAGGTTAAATGTAAATTTAGGAAATTGTATATTAATTTGTTTCGTCTCCATCCAAACAAATTTAGTCGTTAATCAATATATATTTTTTAAATTTTGTTTTTTGAAAATATAATAATAAACAATTTAGTTTAGGGGCATTTACATACAAGTCACATTTTGTGAACTTATACTCCATTAAGGCCTCGTTTGGGAACCATCTTTTTTAGCCAAAAAGTCAAAAAGTTACCAAATTAGCCAAAAAGCCAACAACCCATACCAAAAAGTCAAAGATTCTCTTTTCTCTCTACTTTTTGCACATATTTTCGTAAAAAGCCAAAAAGTCATCCCAAACATACTAATTTTTTTTAGCTCATATTTTAGCCAAATAGCCAAAAAGTTACTAAATTAGCTTGTTCTCAAACGAGGCCTAAGTCTTAGATAAAATTATTTGCTCCTCCAAATCCTATTAATTTTTAGGAAAAAGATTGAGGCCTCGAATTTGAGGCCTCGAATGTGGCGCGAATTGGCTTTTTTTTTTTTTTTTTTTTTTTAACTGTGTTGGTTTTGTTGTTTTTATTATGATTATTTTTTTATTTGTTGGGTGGGGTTAGTTTGGTTGTTCTTATTTATTTATTTATTTGTTAGGATGTTGTAATTTTATTTATTTATTTTTAAAGGATGGTTATGTGTAGGGGCGGATTTAGAGTTTAGGATTTAAGGTTTAGGTTTTTATTTTTCTGAGTCTTTCTGATTTGAAATAAAAATATAGTAAGGATTCGTACAAAATTGTATGGAATTAACAAATTTTAGCCAGCAGTCTAACTGATCAGTTAATTTTATCACCGAATCAATCTAAACCAACATTTTTTTTTTATTTGTTGGACTGTGTTGATTTGTTTATTTTATTTTATTTTATTTGTTAGACTGTGTTGATTTATTTATTTTTTTATTAGGATTTAGGTCTTAGGATACACATAAAAACTTTTCCCAAAAAAAAAAAAAAAATCAAAATCAAAACCAAACTAACATAGAAAGGAAAAAAAAAAAAAATACAAAACAAACAAAATAACTTTTCGAGGCAAATTCGCGCCTCCAATTTCGAGGCCTTTATCACGGTTTTAATTTTTAATAGACCAATTTATCCTTACAAGACCTCCTCACTAGACACTCTCTTTGCCAATGCAAAAAGTCAACACCAAACAAAAGTAGACACCGGACATGGAGCTGCCGGAGCCGCCGGAGTGCCCGGTGTGTCTGCAACCCTACGACGGCGATTCCACAACCCCTCATGTCCTCGCCTACTACCACTCCGCTTGCCAGACCTGCCTCAAAATCCTCCCCCAACCCTTCCCTCACACCATTCGTTACCCTACTTGTACCCAGCTCATCAAGTACCCTCATCCCCCAGGCCCCTCCGCTCTCCCCAAGAACATTGATCTCCTCCGCCTCGCTTCTCTTCTCTAATGCCCAGATCATCAAAATCCCCAAAACCCCCCAAAACCAATTGAAAAATAGTCAATTCCGATCCATTTTATACCCAATTTGCAGTCTCATGAGTTGTATCTGGCATGGAAGGACTGGGTTGTTCCCGAGGACGTAGTATGGAAGTTAGACTTTGCTGAGGGGAAGTGGAGATATTTCATTCTCTGTTTTAGGTCTCTACTTGTAAAGGGGGAGGGAAGACAACATGAATTGATATGTGACTCAAAAATGCTCTAAAAGTGTTGCAGCTCTCTAAGTCAATTTTAAATTGAGGAACCACTGATATCAGCTAGGAGAAAAGGTGCAAAATTGAGGAAGGCAGCTGTGTTGGGCAAGACTTCATGGGATAATGGTGAACATGAAGCATGTTTTGTTTTTGAAACTGCCCTACAAGTAAAGATTGCGCAGAGAGAGAGAGAGAGAGTTTTTTAAAATTGAGAACATTTTCAGTTTATAATATTCACAATTTTAATTATGAAAAAATTGAGAAATTTCTCAAAATTGATAATTATAAATTCTCTTAGAATATTCGCAGAATTATCTTTCTTTTCAATCCTATACTTTTCTCAGAAGCCAAACAGAAATTTTTTAATTTTGATAATTATATACTGAAATCATTCTCTGTTTGAAAATTGAGAATATTCTCAGTTTTGAAATTGAGAACATTCTCAGTTTTGGGATTAAAGGGCAAAACGTCTTTTTACCTATAAATGAGACTTATTGGTTCAAAATTTTTTTGACAGGACCTAAGCTACCACCAAATATGTAAACAGGACTTTTTGGTAATTAACTCTTTAGTTTAATAATTCTTTTCCCCGTTCTAAAAAATCAATGATTTTTCCCTTTAAATATATATATTTTTTTTTGATCAGCAAAAATAAGAACTTTATTGATGAAGATAACATACAAGATATGAAATTACATCAATAAAGATGAGGCAAAGAGCCAAATACATAAGTGATATGTGTAATTTGCTGAAATAAAATGAGAAAGTACTAACAATTTCATGCAATGTGTTCATTCTATTTGGAAATTAAAAATATTATTTAAATGATCACAATTAAACAAAATTTGAAAATTATTATATTGAAAATATATATGAAATTTATGAGTAAATTTTCCTAGAGTTTAAGAAATTTTAAAAGAACAAATAATAGTATAAGACAATTCTTTTTGAATTTTATTGGTAAGTTTGTAATCGATTTAAGATTTAATAGCTTAGATAGTCGAGTTTTTAAAAATTTTGTAGTTTGAAGCCTTATAATTCTAAAAACACTCTTAGTAAAAAAGTCTATTTACAATACTATGTACTACACTATATTGGGTGATGTCATTTTATTTTTAAGTTATAGCAAATTTCAATTTTTGAGCTTTGTAATGGTTAAAAGAGGTCATATTATTTGGTAAGGTTTTTTTTTTTATTTTTTTAAACGTTTTTATAACTTACATTTAGGAAGACTTCTTTTCTTTTTTTTTTATGGCTAATTTTCTTCTTCGATAAACTTAAAAAAAAAAAAATTAGTAAATATATATTTTTTATTGTGTGTAACTTAGATGACCCTAATTTTTTATTAAAAAATAGGATAGATTCTTAAAAATTTCCAAACTGAAAAATTAAGTCAAGATGCAAAAGAAATAAACTCTTTTCCTGAGAGGACATCCGGGCAGATATCCTGGAGGTCGTCCGGATATGAACAAAAAAGCTGTCAAAATTGCTCTTGATGGACATCCGGGTGGATGTTCGGCCCAACAGTAAATTTAAATTTGATGAAAGATGAAAGGCTGCTTTCATTTGATTAAAACTATGACTTTGTCTCCATTTGATATGACTTTGGTGAAAGGATTGGAGTGTCTCCTTTGGCGCTTTTTATCAAATTTCAAATTTGATGAAGTATCTAATACTAGATTAGAGATGGTCTAACAAGTTTGAAAATAATATATACATATATATATTAGAACAACATCGATCAAAACAAGAAAAATATATAATGTTAAATAAATTAGGAATTATAAATTACTTCACGACAAAAATAAAAAATAAAAAAATGATATAAAAGTCTATCTAGACCTATTTTAAGATATATAGTGATGTGCAATCTATTATTTTTATATGTAAAATTTTTGTAGTCCAACAGCTCAAAACAACCAAAGATTATTTTGGGACCACTGATTGATTTTTCCCTTTCAAATGGAAATCCTATAGTACCACCAGGTGCAACGCTAGTAAGGGTCTGATGGGATCCTATTCACCGATCAAGTTGTCAAGAAGTGTTGAAAAAAAAAATATAGTAAAAAAATGATTTGGTAATCGATTGATCATATTAGAAAAACCAAAGAGACTCCATTAGGAACTTGAGAAATGCATGAAATTAGTAATTTGTTACAAGTATATTCTACTTAAGGTGAGAAAATTCAAATGTTAATTAGTAGATATTTCTATGAAAAAAATAATAATAATAAAATTTGTGGAACTTCAATTTTTTAAGTCATCCTATCTAAAAAACCCTTCTAAAGTCGTCACTGTATAGTACACACCCCTCCACTTTATTACGTGTCTTTGTTGTGTGTTACATATTTTTATGGTAGAAGTTACAATAATTTATAATTGAGAAATGAAGTTATATATTTTTGTGATAATATTATGTATTTTGTGGTATTGGTACACATTTTGCAGTTAAAAAATATTTAGATAAAATAATGTACAACATTATCATAAAAATGCATAACACTAACACAAAATATATAACTTTATTTCTGAATCGAAAATGACTGGTAGCTCGAGAGGGTGGCTCGATTTTTGGCTCGACAGCCCAAAACGACGTCGTTTTGGACTGTCGATTTTTTTTTTTTTTTTCTTTCTTTTTCTTCCTTTTCTTTCTTTCTTTTCTTCTTCTTCTTCGTTTTTTCGAGAGAAACAGAGGGGAAGAGGAGAAGAGAGGGAGAAAGAGAGAGGAGAGGAGAGAAGGAAGAAGAGGGAGAGAGGATCGTCGATGCTCGCCACCGCCACCGCCACCGCCGTCGCCTCGCTGCCGCCGATCGTCATGACAAGTGATCGCCTCGCCTCCGCCTCCGCTTCAGCCCCAAATGTTGGGCCCCTCTCGATCCTCCTCCTCCTCGTCCTCGTCCTCCTCCCCTCCCCTCCTCCTCCTCCTCCTCCTCCTCCTCCCTCCCCTGCTTCTGGTTCTGCTTCACCTTCGAATTCGAGCCATTTCGAGCCGCTCGAATTCGAGCTACCTATCACTGCCGTTTCTGAATCACAAATAATCGTAATTCCTAGAAAAAGATACATAATATTTATCACAAAAATACTTAATAGATCTACATGATACACATTTTTTTTCAAATAGGTGTGCACATAGTGTTTCCTGTTTTCAAAAAGTAATGCCGAGATTGCTCAGCTGTGTAGCATAAGCTAAAATGGGGCTTTTTGATTAAAATAGTCACAAAAAGATAAAATAGACTTTTTTAGTTTAATAAGACAAAATGTCACATCTAAACTATAATCATTTCATTTTTTCTCTTACAAAAATCAAAAAAATCTAAAAGTCTATCACAAACGAAGCTTTTTAGCCCTAGGCTAAAATAGTCAAAAAGTTGAAAAAGCCAAAAAGTCGATCCACATCTCAAATGAACCCTCCCGAGTCTTTCTCTTCAAAAAAAAAAAAAAAATAAGAAAAAAAAAATTATGGAATTTTTTTTTGTAATGCAAACTAAGATATAAAAAGTGGCCATTCGATGGCAACCAGAACTCAGAAAAACACCGAACAAAAATCTTCATTGTTGGCCTGTGTTTTTGCTGATTCATCATCTTATTTATCCTTTAAATTGTGGCCATCCATCATGGTCACAAAAAATATTATTATGCTACCAAAATCAATTCGACTTCTCTATGTGTTTGTGGTTGTGCTTTCACTATTATTATTAGACTACATACCTGTTCTTGGACTCTCCTCAGGAGGAGTTGAAGCTGCTAATAAAATCAGGTGCATAGAGAGGGAGAAACGAGCTCTCCTCAAGTTTAAAGAAGCTGCCATAGATGATTATGGTATGCTCTCTTCTTGGGGGAATGAAGAAGGCAAGAAAGACTGTTGCAAATGGAGTGGAGTCCATTGCAACAACCACAGTGGTCATGTAACCATGCTCGATCTTCATATCAGTTTTTTGGCCGGTAAGATTAGTCCTTCATTGCTTGAATTGCAGCATTTGAAGTATTTAGATCTTGGCGAAAATTGGTTTCACGGTCCAATTCCTCATCATCTTGGGAACCTTTCCAACTTAAGGTATCTTGATCTTGGTGGGAGTTTTTATTTAAATGGTGGGAATCTTGAGTGGCTTTCTCAACTTTCTTTACTAACACACCCTTATCTTGAAGAGGTAGACCTTAGTAAAGCAATCAATTGGGTCCAATCTATTAATAATCTTCCTCTCTTAAAAAACTTGCAGTTAAGTGGGTCCCATCTTCCGGATGTCATTCCTCCTGCAAATTCTTTCAATTCTTCTCCACCTCTTGTTGTGCTTGATCTCGGTGCAAATCACCTATCTTCTTCAATATGCAATTGGTTGGTCAACTTTAGTAGCAGCCTTGTTGATCTTCGACTTTATGATAACCAACTAAAAGGTCCGATTCCTGATACTTTCAGTAACATGATATCCCTTGTAAATCTGACGCTATTTGGTAATCAGCTTGAAGGTGGTATTCCAAAGTCCTTCGCCAATTTAAGTCATTTACAATCGTTAGTTTTGATGGACAACAATTTCAATGAAGAACTTTCCAAGATTGTTCATGAATTATCTCACTTAGAGAACTCATTACAGACTTTGGATTTACAGTGGAATCAACTTAGAGGTACATTACCTGATTTCACAAGATTTTCATCCCTGAGGGAATTAAGTCTTGGAAGAAACCAACTAAATGGACCCTTCCCAGAAAATCTTGGACAACTTCATCGTCTAGTTCGCCTAGATTTGTCTAGAAACCAAATTACAGGGCTGTTACCTAATTTTTCCGGAAGTATTCACAGATTTTCAAAGCTCAATTATCTGGATCTATCTTCGAATTCTCTGGAAGGCATGATCTCTGAAGCCCACTTCTCAAACCTCTATAGTTTGCAATATTTGGACCTGTCTTTTACCCAACTAGTTCTGAACTTTAGCTCTAGTTGGGATCCTCCTTTTCAACTTCTTGAAATAAGCTTGTCATTTTGCAAGTTGGGGCCTTATTTCCCAAAATGGCTTCAAAAGCAAAATAATTTTTACAAGCTTGATATCTCTAGAGCTGGAATTTCAGATACTGTCCCTAGTTGGTTTTGGGATCTACCACCCAATTTACATCATTTAAATCTTTCTTGCAACCAAATAAATGGCTTGTTACCAGATTTATCTTCGAAGTTTACTGATTTTATCGGCATAGATTTAAGTTCTAATCGCTTTACAGGTCAAATACCACCACTTCCATCCAATTTATCATTTTTGAATCTCTCCAAAAACATGTTTTCGGGGTCAATTTCTTTCTTATGTGCAATTTCTAGCACTGAAGTTTTCTCCTATCTTGACCTCTCAAGTAACCTATTATCAGGAGGACTTCCAAATTGTTGGGAACATTTGAAAGCACTTACAGTTATCAATTTGGCCAACAATAATTTTTCTGGAGCACTTCCTAGCTCAATAGGTTCCCTAAATGCCATTCAAGCATTGCAGTTGCGCAACAATAGTTTCTCTGGGAGATTGCCAAAGTCTTTGAATAAATGCGTAGAGTTGAGAATTATTGACCTAGAGAAAAATAGATTCACAGGAAAAATACAAGCATGGATAGGGATGTATCTCACAAGGTTAATCGTTCTTAGTCTACGATCCAACAAATTCTATGGAAGCATACCTCGAGATATCTGCTACCTTAACTATATTCAAGTTTTGGATCTCTCTCAAAATCATTTATCAGGAAAACTACCACAATGTTTCAGCAATTTCTCTGCTTTGGTTCAAAGTGATAGTGCAGAAGAAACCACTGCTTTCCCCTACACTACATATGGACATGGTATGTTTTTCTTAAATTCATATTACTATGAGAGCAATGCATTGGTTCAATGGAAAGGGCAAGAGAGGGAGTACCCAAAAAGACTGGGACTACTTAAAATGATTGATCTTTCTAGCAACAAATTGACTGGAGAACTTCCTCAGCAAGTTGCGAGTCTTGCAGGGTTGGTTTCCTTGAACCTGTCAAGAAACAATTTGGCTGGAAGAATCATCCAAGAGATTGGTCAGATGAAGATGTTGGAAGCTCTTGACCTATCTGCAAATAGACTTTCTGGTGAGATTCCTACAAGCCTTGCTTATCTAAATTTTCTTGATGTATTGAACTTGTCAAATAACGACTTGTCGGGAAAAATTCCATCAAGCACTCAATTGCAAAGCTTCGATGCCTTTGTATATTCTGAGAATCCTAAACTCTGTGGGCGTCCCCTACCCAATAAGTGTCCTGGAGAGGAAACAGTTGTGGAACCTCCAATTTCTACTCATGGAAAACACAAAGGGATTCAAGAAGATGAGGACAGGTTTATTACCTCAGGATTTTACGTTAGCATGGGGATTGGTTTCACCGTTGGATTTTGGGGAGTTTTTGGCACTATGCTTTTTAACAGTCCATCGAGATATGCCTACTTCAAATTCTTGGACTGCATACAAAATTGGGTCTATGTGACTGCAGTATCAAATATGGCTAGACTACAAAGGAATCTTTAAGGAAAATCGGTATGTCTCACTTCGATTCTGTTACTTCTTGTATTCTTTTGTGTGGGCATTGTTTGTGGGCCACCCTTGTTTACATGTTAAAATCTTCTTTTTAAATTGTAACCAAGATTTTTTAACTGCAAAATGCAAACCTTGCACAAGTTCTTGGGTTTCTTTTAGTTCTATGTTCTAATCAAAATATTCAAGTCGTATTTTAGTACAAGTACCTTTGGCTCTGTGGTAAGTTATACTTCCACATCAATTCATGACCAAACAATGGTCTGATATTTAGTTACATTAACCAATTAGATGTTCAAAAAACTCAACTTGTTTTCAAATTTAATTTTCTGGTCAAAGCCCTATTTTTTTTTTCTACTTCTATTTCTGTTCATAATTTCTCCACTTCTATTGTAATTTTACAAAATCAACTAATCATGTGACAATGTGCTCAATGAAATGGTCTTGTATGCTTCTTTCTTTTCTTTTTTTTATAAGCCTAATAACTGAACTTAAGGTACGCAATGCTTTTGCAGCTCTTCTATGAGCATAAAATTCAATCACAAAATAAGGTACAACCCTTTTATGTGGGATTATGAGATAAGCATTTTTAATGGATTCATCTCATGGTTGTATCTAATTTTATGATCAGATTCTAAGCATTTAGATTTTTCCATGATTCTAAATAACTCCTATTCAGAAACTATTAATGGCTGCCCAATATTTATTTTGCTTTAAGTGATAGTTGAGATTGTTTAACCTTTCTATTTTTTATTTTTTTGGGTTGCTATATTTTCAAGGGAAGCTGCTACACCTAAGACATGAGCTTGTGATGGTGAGTTCGTGGTATACGAAGTGGAGTTGCTGGTACCATCTTTGCTTAGGCTCTCTATTTCTTTCTCGAAGGATATAGCTACTTAAATAAATAATTCAAGTCTGTAATTTGATTATTTTGGATTAAGTGTGTGTTTTGAAAGACTCAAATGTTTTGTTTTCGACTATCACTGTTGTCAATAGTTATGGCATTGGCATGCATGGGATAATATACATCACAGTATGACTATCTCATGCTTGTTTTCTTATGAAGTCTAATTATTGTTATGGATTAATAGTAAACATGATTACACCATGTGAATGGCTTAATGCAACCTACATGATTAGCTGTAGGTAATTTGGGGCACCCTTTTCTACTCTGTTTTGTTTAGTGCTTCTGATTGAGAAAGAATGATGTTATGATTGAGCTTCAGCATTGATGATTTTTTGTTTAATATGGAAGGAGTAATTAGTTTGAAAATGAAAATGAGAAAAACTAAAAAGGAATGGATGATAATTGCGTTTTCGCAACTATGGTGAGTTGGGAAGAATTTGAAGAAAACTTTCAATTTTTTTAGAAAGATGGACTTAATTAACAAAGGAGTTCTGTTTTATTCTAGGCAACAGAGCATGATGACTTTTATTCTAGTTGCTGTTTTATAAAAAATAGTTTTGGGGGTTCTTGCTGCTATAATTGCTTTTATGTTATTTATTTATTTTTATTTTAATCTTCGAGGGCTTTGTTGGGGTGATTTTGTTAGTTGGTCCATTGCTGTTGCAATTTTAATATTGCAATTCCAAGCGTATGATGTCGCGAAGTAACATATTTCGATGAGTCTGGGATCAAATTTGTTCAAAAAAATAACTGAACACTCAAATAAAATATATAAAAAAAAAAAAAGTTGATTTTAAATTTTGGAAGTGATTGGATATTCTAGGAAAAATTAATTACCTAAAAGGTGAATTGAGGTGATAATAATAAAAAATGTGCTAAGGCACTTTCTTTAAAGTATTTTAAATTCAATTTGTATAATTTATTTGAGATATACACAAAGGGTATTCTCAATTGGAAAATAAAATTAATTATTTATATAAAAATTAATTTTAAAAGATTGATTATGTTGACTGATTGATTATATCATAAAAATCTGATCATTTAATTTGCACGGAATATCAAGTTTCGATCGTGCTCTGAGTCTCCAATAGAACAAGAGATTATATTAAACAAAAATATAAAAAAAAACTTTTTTTAAATAAATAAATCAATCATCCAAATAATCTGACATTGAAAATCATAAAATATTTATAAAGAAACTATTATAAAGAAACTATTAGGATTTCATTCTTAGCCTTAAGAAAATTACATCATATAGATAAACTAAAATAATATGTATTGAATCCAACCAAAAACCTCTTCTCTCTTTTTGCCAAGTGACCTCTCTTTCTCTCTCTCTAAAACCTCCTCCCCAGGCCTCCTTTTGGGCCGGCCGGCCGTCGCCTTCAGCTATGGCGGTCGGCTGGCCTAGTTCTTTCCGGCAACCTGTTGTTTGTTCTTTTCTTCCAATAAACTTGATTTCCCCCATTTCTCCCACCTTAGGGTGTTTGTGTTGCAGCAACAAAGCCAGATCTGTCTCCCACCTATGGCGGTCGGTTGGTTTTTATGGTGACTCGGGGTAATCCGGCCCAGATCTTCATTAAATGCGCTCTTTTGTGAGTAGGAGCTTGAGGGGTGAACTCTGGTTCATTCGTGCGCTCCTCTTTGGGTGAGAGTTTGAGGGGTGATCTTCTTCTAATTGTATGGTGGCGTCACAGCGGTTTGGTCGGTGTTTCGGTTGGTGTGTGGAGCTGCAGTGGGTGTCGGTGTTGATCTGTCTTCGGGTGTGGTTCTGTGTGGAGTTGCAGTGGGTGTGGGTGTGGGTGTGGGTGATGGTCGGTGTGTGGTGCTGCAGTGGAAGAGTTAGCGGTGGCAGTGGGTGTTAATCTATCTTCGGCAGCAAGTGTGGAGGTTGGGTGTTAATTCCGTCTTCGGAGTTTGGAGGTTGGAGTTTGGAGTTGCAATGGTGTTTGGAGCTGTGGGCTGTTGGTTGATGGTGTTTTCTGGTGGTGTTTGGAGCCGTGGCCTTGTTGGCTACAGTGTTTTCTGGTGGCCTTGTTGTGACCCTTCAAAAGAACACACACTTCTATCTCTAGAGACACAACCATTGGAATAAATTTTAATTCAATTTTTCCAACAATCCCTTACATGAATGAAATTTACAAAAAGGACATGCAACAACATGTAGACAAAGAGAGAGTACATTAAGGAAATACCCTGCATCGGGATAGGTAGCTTTTGGCTTTAAACCTTCCCTAGTGAAAGCCTATCGGACTTACTAGCTAATCAGTGGACATAATGCCTTGAACTGTTCAACCGCTTGTGTAAGCCAAGACAATAGAACTCACACAGAATATTTCCAGACATAGTTTAGTTCTCATGGTTGTGCCCGTTTTGGCCTTGGGCATCCCCTGGTATTTCATGAGTGCTTTAGAGAATTTTGCCTTATCAATTCTCATAGAAACAGCCTCTTCACACTCATATAGGTGATTCTTATTTCGAGTCTCTTAAATACTTCTCTTGAAAGATACCTGTCTAGGTTTTCAAAATATAAGTGATCATTAAAAGCATAGCTTACCCTAAGTTCCCTGCATACAACACATGTTGCAGATATCACTCTCATCATAGGAATGGATAGGAGTTAGGCTCCTTTAGTGATTTCCGGTGAGCCACACATAACTTAGTTGTCCCTTTAAACTTAGTTCTTGGGATCTCCAGTCATCTAAGTAGGGTTACCATTATGAGGACTTTGATGTAATAGGCTTTAATCACATTCCCCTCGATGAACTTTCCCTCATTTGCTCTCTGGTCAAACTTTTTGTTTAGCGACTGCTATTTTTCATTTGACCTTCTCAGTTATATATATCATTAAGTAGTTAGTGGATCCATTATATAATCCTTAGACAATATTCACAACTAAAAGCAAATGTCCTACGGCGTTTAAGTCTTTGATACATCGAGACTTACCGTTACTTTATGTTACTCCCATTTTTCAAATAATAAATATAGAGTTGTTCCTTAGGAGTTAATGAAACCATTTTTGCTTCTACTCCAACTTTATCCTATAGAAAGAATTGAGATTCTTTGTGGACCTATTATCGGAACCGTTACTTTAGTAAAATCCTCCAAGCACTTCTACATCTCAAACAAAATCAGACATAGTTTATAACAATAATAGGGCTAAACGGAAGTAGACTTAAAAATTTTGTTCAATGAGTCGTGCTTATATAGCATAGTGAAATTATTCCAAAACATATCATAATAACTCACACATATAGGCAGAATTAACATCTTGTACATCCAGGAACTTCAAACATATAGTCAGCCAAACAAAAGTTTATGTACATAAGTGATACAACGTATTCACCAATATAGCAAAAGAGTAACAGAAGAGCAAAAGAACAAAAACAAAGTCTCATGCGTGAGACATTCAGGCTGACTCCTTAAACTGACTTCCTCTCACATTCTTTACTGAGGCTGGATTTGGACCTTTCTTTGTCCACCTACATACACATAAATGAGAGTGAGCGAAAGCCTAGTGAATAATATCAAAATAAGGAAAATACATGAATGAAATTTGTAACGGACATATCAAACGGTCTTAGGCCCATTCATGTTTCTATCTAGTACATCAAACAGCCTCAAGTCCAAACATATCAAACGGCCTCAGGCCCAATTCATTCTTATTAAACGGCCTTGGGCCCAATTTATTCATGTCAAACGGCCTTTGGCCCAATCATTTATATCAAACGGCCTTTGGCCTAATTATTTATGTCTATGTACGTTTCATGCTTGAGATCAAATCATATCTTATTCCAACGGCCTTATTTAATCATTGGCATAACGAACATTCGTTTACAATTTAAAGTAGCAATTCCATGAAACTTATTTAGAGGCAGGCATTTAGAAAGTAGAATACTTCAAAATATCCTTATTACGATATTACTCACAGTGTTCTACCGATGGATTTGTCCTTGAGCTTGACCCTACACATTACATAACATATTGGGTCACAAGCAATTAAATCCGTTCTTAATTTATTTATTTCTCTTAGGCCTCTTCCTTATGCTTTTAGGTCATTTACAATGCTCAATGTACGCCTAAGAGTGTTTAGAAGTGAAAGAGAACGGAAAACAAAACATAAAGCAACTTTTCAAATTTTCTAAAACAGGGCTCTCCGCTCGAGTGCAGCTTTGGTCGCTCGAGCAGACCCCTTTGGTCTGCAAAAGTATTGGTTGCGTGTAATTCACGCTCGAGCAAGATTCTCGACGCTCGAGCGGGGAGTCTTCACAGAACAGGATTCGCTCGAGCATAAAGTCTGCCGCTCGAGCCACTGTGCAATTTTTGTAAAACTTCTGGGAGCCAAAGTTTCACACTCGAGCGAGACTTTTCTCGTTCGAGCGGACTGGTCGAACTTTAGGTTTTCTAGAATTCTGTTTGAAGCTCAAAATACACTCCCAAAGGTCCAAAGCTTGCATATTTTGTACCAAATTATGGAAAAACAATGCCTAGCATGAAAACATGGGTAATTCGAAGTCAATTGACCAAAAATCATGATTCGTATCTTAAATCATCACAAACTCTTCTTGTAATTTCAAAACTCATGCAATTAAGCCTTCAATTTTCATGAATCATGTATGCATGTAAAATTATTTACTCCAATTCCTCTTCAAATGCTACAAATGATGCTCAAGCTCATAAAGCTCAACAAAACTACACATGCATGAGTAATTTGACACTCAATTCTACATATTCAACATGCCTTATGCCAAATTATACAAGTTCATGGAAATTCTCACATGCATGGATATATATTGCCTTCAATTTCATCATACACCATTCAAATCTTGTTTTTGACTACCAATTCTCTTGAGTTCACATAATTTTAAGCTTAAACTCATGAATTAAAGGTTGGTTACTCACCTAGAGGCTCCAATCCTCCCAAATATAGTTAAATCTTGTGCTAATCCACTTAGTTCCCAAATTTCCTTGCAAAATCTTCAATGTTGACCTCTTTCTCTTTCTAAATTCGGCTCACTCTCTCTCTAGAGTGCCTACTTCAAATTTTTGAGCTCCAAGGAATGAGTATAAGTGTAATTAGGCCTTTATATATGCTTGCCTTAATCAAATTTGATTAAAGCTAAGCAATTGTGCTTAATTAATCAGTTCAATCTAATTATTTTGATCCAAATCAATTTCTAATTAAATTTCACCATAGGCTCTAAAAATTACGTTTATTACAATGGTGTAGACAATTTCAGTTTCTGTAACCTGTACAGTCTGCAATTCCAATAACCTGTACAGTCTGCAATTCCAATTTATAGCAGTAAGTCGAATAGATTTTCTTATGGTGAACAAATAGAAATTCAAAAACACATATAATCATATAAATGGCACTCAAAATCATATTAAGCATATAATCACAATCATAATTAAGATTAATTAACATGACACAGGGCAGGGTTATCACACTTGTATTAGTTGTTTGGAGTTAGATAATTGCAATTATTTTTGGGGCGTTACAGAGAACATTGATATGCGAATTTTCTTGTTTTGGAATTACTTGATTCATGGAATTCTCCAAATATTCAAAAAATTAGAATAAAATCCCTTTAGCAAATTTTGGACAAATGTGTAATTCCAAGATATGAATATTTTGGTCATTTATAGATATGTAACTAGCGTTCTGAATGTAAAATGTGAGATTATTTTGTCATTTTCACATAAATAAGGCTGTTCTATGTGCCTTTTGAAGAACCCTAGCCTTCTACGTTCATTTTGATAAGAAGAAATCAAAGATTTAATGTATTTCTATGCATACCTTTGGGGCTAAAGAGTTGGGGCTTTTGATTATTTTTCTCTTTCTTTTTTTTTTTTTTTTTTGGTCATACCTTTTACGACAGCAATTGCATGTCATAGAAAGTGCAATATTTTAAACGGCTAGCTTTTTGTGCATAGTGGAAAGTGAAAATTTTAATGGCTGGTTTTTTGTGTGCCGTGAAATGTTCAATATTTTTAACAGCTGGCGTACGTATGTTGTGTATAGTTGATGTATTTACGGCATGTCATATACACGTCATAGAAAACTTTATTATTTATGACTAACATTGCAAGCTGTAAAAAAAAATCATTATTATTAGCATTCACGACCTACGCAATAGACACATCATAGTTGGGAAATTATTTACGACATATAAAAAAAGCAAGCCGTAAAAGTGAGAAATGATGGCGTGCATTTACTGTATGTCGTTGATGTGAAACCGTAAAAATTCAATTTTGTTGTATTGAAATAGCCTTCTAAAATAGCTAAATGGGTCATTTTTTGATAAACCCTCTTTCTAAGTGTTTTATTTCATCTAACACATATTCTTTTTGAGTATTCCATTAAGCGTTGTTTAATGTAATATGATCAAATCATCCTTTCTAATTTTTTGCACATGTTTCTATTTTGAAACTAATACATAACAATAGCCTATCATTTTATGGAGAAAATCTCTCCAACATTCTAAAGAGAAAATCTTTCCTTTATTCCATGGAGAAAATCTCTCTTATTATAAGGAGAAAATCTCTCCTTTATTCTACGGAAAAAAAATCTCAAATTATGAATTTTGAACTTTTTTATAATTTGAAAATTTTAAAAATAACGCAAAATTTTTTTTGAATGAAAATCAAAATACACTGTGAATGTTCACAAAAAATAACAAATATACAACTAACTTTTGAAAAAACAAAACGCATACTAAAGTACAATGTTAATATTCACAATAAACAACAAACATAGAACTGACATATGAAAAAATAAAATTCATACCAAAATATAATGTGAATGTTCACAATTTATAATTAACATACAACTAATCTTAAAAATAACTCATACCAATGTAAACATTTATACTGCAACATGAAAATATAAAATAAAATTGAAAAAAGTGAAAATCGACTATTTTAATTATTCAATGGTAACAAAAATGATTGTTCAACTAACAAGTATAGTAACAAAAATAACAAACATATAATTCAATTTCGCAAAAATAAAACTTATAGCAAAATGCAATGTGAATGTTTGCAATTTACAATTAATATACAACTAATTTAAAAAAAAAAAAAAAAAAAGCTCATATCAATGTGAACATTCACATTGTAACGTGAAAATATAAAATAAAATAAAATAAAGTGAAAATCGACTATTTTGATTGTTCAATGCTAACAAAATGATTGTTCAAACAATAAGTATCATAAAAAACAACAAAATACAACTAACTTTCGAAATTTTTTTTTTAAAAAAAAACTCATACCAAAATACAATGTGAATATTCACAATTTACAATTAACATACAATTAATCTTTGACAAACTAAATTCATACCAATGTGAACATTCACATTAAAATATGAATCAAAATTGAAAAAAAAAATGACTATTTTAATTGTTTAATGGTAACAAAAAAAAAATTTGATTGTTCAAACAACAAATATAGTAACAACTAACCAATGATATGTGAATATTTACATCTTGAAAAATATATAATTATGTCCATATCTATATTCCAACATTTATTTCTCAGACTTTGAAACAATGTGAAATGTGAACATTCACACTGATTGATAAAAAAATAATAACAATGGCAACAATAGAATTAAAAATCTAAAAAAAAAAAAAAAAAAACTCCATCACTCTAAAAAAACAAAAATAAATAATATCACCCACATCCTCATCTTCATTATCATCTTTATCATTATAACTATCATTAACAATCTATGAAATTTCACTATTCCACCAATCCAAATCAAATCAAACCTACATTTGAAGAATATGTTTGTAATAAAATTGACTGAACATAAACAAAACTTCGACTTACAACGATGAGGAAATATAGTGTTTCAAACACAGAACAATAATGGACAAACACAGAACTTCGAACAAAGTGACAATAGAGGAATACAAAGTTTCACCGTAACAATGGAGGAACATAATATTATTTCACCACCATATGTAAGCTATAGTTTCTAAACCCTACCAAATAGAGAGTTTCGAAATCTTAACACAATGAAACAATAACACAAATGTGAATGAAAACTGATCAAAAAGAAAAACGTGAATAATGGTAACTACCAAAATAGAGGTAGCAACAAAAAGGAAATATGTATATATCATTTTTCTATGTAATACTTATCAACAATAGGCATAAAGGTATAATAGTCCAACAAATAATATAAATAAAGAAAAAAGTACCTCATAGAATAAAAGTATAAATACATGGGACTAACTAAGTTATAATTTTTCTTGGTGGACTTATTGGGTTAGAACACTTCTAAATAAGATTTATTAATAAAAAATCCTAACTAAATAGTCAAAAAAAAAAAAAAAACTATTCCCAAAAGAAGCCTATGTGTGCTTGACCAAATGTGGTAATCAAAATAAGAAACCACAACAATGGAGTATTGGGTTTTGAAATTTGAATGTGATGCCACTGATTACACCATTGAAGTCACTTACCATATTGGAAGAAATCGGATTGGAGTTTGGGTATTCAAATTGGAGAAAGTTGATATGTGAATTTTCTTGTTTTGGAATTACTTGATTTGTGGGATTTTCCAAATATTTAAAAAATTATAACAAAATCCCTTTAGCAAACTTTGGACGAATGTGAATTTCAAGATATGAATATTTTGGTCATTTATGCATATTTAACAAGTGTTCCGAATGTAAAATGTAAGATTATTTTGTCATTTCCACATTAATAAGACGGTTGGGTTCATTAAAGTTGTAATAATTGGGTATGTAACCCGTCTCATTCTTCTTTGATTTGTGTTGGGTTTACTCTTGTCAGAGTGTTGAGTTTAACTTGAGGGCTTTTCAATAGTTTGGGTTTGTCGTTTTTGAAAAATTTTCTCAAAATTCTCATTCTTATTTATTTTGGTGTCGAGTTTTACTTGTTTCAAGAGGCATGAGGTTGGATCCGGGAGATTTCAGTTCAGCTGGTAAAATTTCTAGCTGGGAGGCAGAGCCACACGTGTGGGGGCTTGGGCCACACATGCGGAAGAGGGGGCGCACGTGCAGAAAGCAAGGGTTGCCAAGGTGCAACATTGAAATAATTGCACGTAAGATTGTAGGTGCGGGGAAAAGGGACACACATGCGGGGATGGAGGCCGCACGTGTGGTGAAGGCACGCACATGGAGGGAAAGACGCACACGTGCGGGAAAACGTTGAGTCTGAAATCTGCCTTTTTCTTTCTTTTTGGGTTGAGTGTATTTCATTTTTTACACATCTCTCTCTCTCTCTCTCTAAAATTATCTTTTCCTCCTCCTCTCTCTAAAAACCTCCATCAAACACCTTAAATTCTTGATTTCTTTCAATCCATTGGAGTTTTGACCCAACATCCTCATTAATTTTGGAAAGCTAACCGAAGGCTTCGTTTTGTGCGGTGGAGATTGGATTTCAACATCGTCAAATTTGGGGGTTTCTCATATTTTCTTCTCCAAAATTTAAGATAGGGATTTTCTTAGAATTTTATATATATATATAAATATTTGCAATATTATGTTGATTTTGAAACTCTCTTTAATGGTATAGAAATTTGATTTTTGGCTCAAGTGTGTTGATGATTTTAAAAGTGGGTTTACATCTTATTTTTCAAAAATTTCTTGAGAGCTTGAGCTACAGTGTGAGGAAAGATGCTTTGGAGTGATTCTCTGAAAAAGATGAGGAAATGTCTAGTTTTGGTAAAAACCTAGAAATTTGAGATTTTTGGAAGAGATGTTGAGAATTCATGGGTGTTTACCTATTATAGTGTTAAAATGAATAAATGATTAGAAATTTTATATTGTTGTATATAAATGAGAAATTCCATGGAATATGAAAGATAGTTGGTTTTGAAGTTTATTGTTCAAAATGTGAGCATAGTCATAAAATGATTAAATTGTTGAGAATGCATGAAATGTAGAAATGTGCTACTCTTTTGATAGCTATAAATGAATATATGTATATCTTAAGAAATTGCATTGGAAAGAGAAATGAGAATTTTGGTCACAATGGAAAGATTGTGTGGAAGAATTGAAAATGGAGAATATTATAACGCATTGATAGATGTTGCATTGTCATTTCAATTTAGTTAGTTGTTACAAATTTTGAATTGGGATTTGAAAACTTTTGCATTGAGAAAGGAAATATTTGTGAAACAAGATTCATTGATTTGTTTTGGGGGTAAATACGTTGGTAAGTCCGAATAGGGGTGTAGATGAAATTGATTAAGTTGGCCTGAGTGTCCAGGGTGAAAGACCGGAAACACGCGCGGATGAGATACCATGTGCTTTCCAGTTAGCTACCGGTAAAGTGGGGATTAGGTAGTGCTCGTTATGCCTACTTGCAGACACCAACTTAGGGATTACTTAAGTCATATTTACCGCCATTTGAACTTTATTTAAAATTTATTGCATTGTCAAAATTTCAAGATTTTATTCTGCATGATGGCTTACAAAAGATGAAGACGTGACTTTCTTTTAAAAGCATAGCATGGCATGTGCATTTAATCTCATGAGACTTATATAAAATATATATACTTTGTTAAGAATTTTCTACTAGGCTTTATACTCACCCTATGGGATTTTGTGCAGGAAAAGATATGGTGATTCCGCCAGATTAAGGGCGTAGATGTGTACGTTGAGAGCACAAGGCTCTTGTTTTTGTTGTGATTATATTTTTGCAAGCCAAGGGCTAAAATTGTGTGGGTTCGAGCAACCATTTTGTGTAACCGGGCTTAAATCTTGGACTTTGTAGCCCTTGAGGGCATTTATTTACCTTTATTGGATGTTTTACATGCTATAAATTCATGTACTAAAGTCGTTGAATGTATATTTGCATGTGGAACTATTTTGTAAACCTCTTATGATTATTTATGCAAGTGTTGGAGATTTACTTCTGTTTACCGTAAGGAGCGGTAGTTGGTGTACTTTGATTGTGTATTTTTTTGAGACGTTACAAGATTAATACCATAAATTGGATTGTTGGGACTGTTGGGTTTATATTAATTGAGTTTAATTGACTAATATGGACACTGTATAATAGGTTCGAAATTTCTTAGGTGCTATTAATCCTTGTATTGGACCAGTTCATACGGAACTCTGTTCTAACTTTAGTTGGGCCCCCGGCTAGTAGACGGTAGGATTGATCTCCCAGATATTAGTCGAAGTGCACGCAATTTAGCCAAAACACTCTAAATTATCAACATATATATATATATATCAATCCCTTTCTACACTATAACATATAAGAGGTTTAGAGACCAAATGTTTTGGTCTCTAAAAGTGAAAATTTTGTTACAAAAGACATTTAGGACCAATTTCTATCGGCGTAAGGATAGTCAATAAAAGGTCGTCCTAAAAAGTCAAAAATAAGGTTTGTAGTGACAAAATTTTGAAAGTGTCATTAATAAATATAGTTTTGGAAACAAAATAATTTGGTCTAAAAATGGTTTCTTTTTTTGCATAGGAAATTTGGTCCCAAAAGGATAATAATTTATCACTAATGTTCAATTTTTGTTATTAAAAATATAATGACGACACTTTTTGTAACAAAAATATTTGGTCACTAGAAAATAATTTTGTCTCTAAATTTTAATTTTTAAAACTTTAATTTTTTTGTAGTGCTAGAAAACATGAAAAGAAAAGTTTTTTGTCGCTCTAGGTGGACCACCAAAAAAAACAAAATTTATTTTTATTTTTATGATCATCACCAAATAATAGAGGGCCTATCTATCATTTTCCTCACAACAATAATCGCACAAACAAACGCGCAAGTGGGAACTTGTACAGCGTGTGTGATGCGCAAGGTGGAAGCAAAGGAAAATATAAAGACTACCACTTTTCTCTATTTGCTTACTAGAGAAAAATAGAGAGGTAAATAATAAAAGAGGAAATATGGGATAAATTTTTACTAAATATGTAGAAAAACAAATCAAAAAAGTGTTCTAAATATAAGATTATTTTCAGTGTGACTCAATTTATTGACACATTCACTTTATTGACACTTTATTTAGTATTTTTTTCTTCTTCTGGGTAAATAAGATTTCAATTTTTCTCCTTCTCTTACTATTAATTTTATACAAAGTAATTTAACATTTAATTTTAACCAAAGAGAAAATAAAAAATATTTTTAAAATGTTTCTTTCTACTTTCCTTTGCTTTTCCGCTGGTATATTTTCTGGGAAATGTGAAGGATGACCATAGAAAATGTAAAGGGCCTTGTTTGGATACAAATTATTTTAATAATTTTTTAAGATATGCAAAAAAATAGAGAAAGTGATGTAATAACTTATAGTGAATTTTTTACTAAAATATGTTGTCCCCTAAAAAAATCTAGAAATCCCCTAGATATTGATTGGTGATTATGCAACAATTTTAAGCAGTATATAACAATCTCAATCAAACAATCAAGACAAATCAACACAACGATTTTAACGTGGAAAAATCACAATTGGACACCTCCAACTGTGATTAAAAAACCACGGGCAACAGCCACAAAACAATCCACTAAAAAGATTTAAAGGAATTACACATGCATACTCTCAATTACCTAGCGAATCCACGCTTAATTGAACCAACCTCTATGTGTCTCTTCCAACCCCGTCTTCACCTTGGAATTGTCTTTACGATGAGCCACTCTAGAATCCACCGAAACTTCAGGCTCGAATTCTTCAGAATCCACCAAAGAACAATTCTTTATCTCTTGTGTATAACAAACAAAACTTTTGATGTACTCTCTTTAAACCATGAGTTGAATACTCAATAAAACATCAAAGAAAACTAACAAAATATCCCCAGATATAAACCTTAATATCTAATAAGAAGATATGGAGGAATTAAATAGTTTTGGGAGAAAACCAACTATTTATAGAAAATCCAAAAGTAATCCTAGTTTTGGAAGAAATCCAATTACTTATAGAAATCCAAAAGTAATCCTAATTTTGAAAGAAAATCAATTTCTTAAAGAAATCCTTGTCAAACGGGATTGTCAATAATAAAACCTAACAATCTCCCCCTTTGGCAATGCCATGACAAAACACACCTAACAAATAAAATCCTAATCACCCCAACCCATTACAACCAACAAACACAAACTTCTTTCTCAAGATTAAAATCTACAAAACAGCTATTAGTGCCACAATTTCCAAAACAACTATTAGTGCCACAAGAGTATATGAAAAAACAATAAACATAGGACAAGATTATCTTGAAGCATGAGATGGAAAACATGAATAGATGCAACTTGGAGATGTTAAGAACATGTAGCATGAATAGATGAAGACTAAGACTCATGAAAAACAACTTTCTCCCTCTTTTTGTCACGAATTGACAAAGGAAGCTCAATCAACTTAAGCAAGATCAAAAACCACACAAGTAATGACATGAAAATGAATAACCAAACTCCCTCTCGCTAAAAGCAACCACAAACACGGAAAACAGTGAACAAGAAGAAACTGACAAAAATAATATGGTGGAGCAAGCAAGAAATCTCAAATTTGTACCTTGAAACACATAAGATTATCCAAGAAGCACAATTACTAGTAAACACAATGTGCACAATCTATAGAAGATTTCTCATAAATTAAAGTGATGCATTATGTGAAAAGCATAGATCCCATGATAAAAGTGTGTGTGTGACTCTTGGAGTTTGACAAACACGAGATTCAAATCCTAGTAGTAATCTGATAGCTGGACCTCCGACAAGAGAATCTAAGCACAACTAAGGAAAATCAAACCAATAGGAATCAAGGGGTATTTGTTGAGTAATAGCGGAGGCTCCCCCTCAATTAATGAGTCTTTTTTTTTCACATTTTTTTTCTTTTCTTTCTTTTGTACATTTTTTTTTTCTTTTCTTTCTTTTGCACATTTTTTTTTTCTTTCTTTTGCATACTCATTGGCGGCTGACATGCTCAAGAGTATGGAAACTGAACCAGAGAAGCATAGATATAATAAGGATGGCCTGGTTGGTGACTCTGAGGTAGCATTTTCCTCATGCTTGGACTACAAAGAATAGAGGGGAAAGCTGTGGAGGTGCAAAAAGATGGAAGGTGATTAAGAGACTCAACATCACCCATGATATGCTAGTATATGTCAATTCCTCTAGAAAAGCAAAAGATACAATGCCAGAAGTCCATAGAAAAAAAATGATCACTAAGATGAAAAACTCCAAAATTTGCTAATCTAAGAGTGTGTACAGAACAAGACATACTAATCAAAAAACACACACTCCAAAATGAGTAATGACCACAGAAAGTACACACATGGTAACATGTAATGGATATTCTTATCAATTCCAATATGCACCAAGGACCACTCAGAAATTTCAAGCTTGCAAAACCATACTAAGAAAATCTTTTTGGGTTTTTTTTATTTTTTTTTGTTTTTCTAAACGAAGCAAGACAAAAAACGAAGAAGCACACATTTTTTTTTCTCATTAAAAAAAAACACACAGAAATGCAAAAACTAAAACAAATAAACAAATTAACACAAGTCAATTTTTCTCACCCAAACCGCTTTAGTATGAACAAAGTTGTAAGAATTGCGGTTCTTAGGTGGTGTCTTGACGTTGTGATTCCTTTCCCCTGCAATGGGAACCTGTCTCGACTTGGTTTCCAACTTCCTATTTTTAGGTCTAGGCAAATACACTCTTCTATGCAACTTATAACAATAAAGGCGAATATGACCATGCATACCACAATAATGACAAATAAAAACAGGATGTACATGGTATACCTTTTTTTCTTTTACCTTACCAACTCTAGAACGTTTGAGAAGTTCATCCTTATGTTGAATTTTTTGTTCTCCCTTTCCTTGAGTTCTTGTATCATGAGATGTAGATGCACTCTGTTTTTGCTCTTTGTTATCACCAAAGCCAATGCCACTCTTGTCAGAACAAATTTGTTGAGACCCAATGATATTGTCCAAAGTCTTTGATCCTCTGTTCCAAACACCAATGGTTGCCATAGCACACTTGAGTTCTTCCTCTTTCTTGATCATTAGTTCTTCCAAAGCAACTTGAGACATCTCAAGAGATTCAATCTTTTCTTCATATGTTGCATAAATTTGTTGTAGCTTATTCCTCTCTGTCTCACAAGTCAAGAGTTTTGCACAAAGAGTTTGTCGATCATTAGTTATCTTGATGGCATCAATCCTAGCCTCAGAAATATCTTCCTTCAGTTTGACATTCTCATTTTCACATGCTTTGAGTTTCGTTGTGAGTTTGTCATTTAATTTGAATAACTTAAGAGACTCCTTATACAACTTTTCATAAGCTTACTCAAGCTCTTCATCCTTACGAATTGAATCCATTATCACAAGTCAAACAAGATCTCGTTCTAAAAGAATTTTTTTTAAAAAAAATAGAACGACCCGCTCTGATACCAATTGAAAAAATCTAGAAATCCCCTAGATATTGATTTGTGATTATGTAACAATTTTAAGCAGTATATAACAATCCCAATCAAACAATCAAGATAAATCAACACAACGATTTTAACGTGGAAAAATCACAATTGGACACCTCCAACTGTGATTAAAAAACCACGGGCAACAGCCACAAAATAATCTACTAAGAAGATTTAAAGGAATTACACAGGTATACTCTCAATTACCTAGCGAATCCACGCCTGATTGAACCAACCTCTATGTGTCTCTTCCAACCCTGTCTTCACATCGGAATTGTCTTTACGATGAGCCACTCTAGAATCCACCGAAGCTTCAGGCTCGAATTCTTCAGAATCCATCGAAAAACAATTCTTTCTCTCTTGTGTATAACAAACAAAACCTTTGATGTACTCTCTTTAAACCATGAATTGAATACTCAATAAAATATTAAAGAAAACTAACAAAATATCATCAGATATAAACCTTAATATCCAACAAAAAGATCTGGAAGAATTAAATAGGTTTGGGAGAAAACCATCTATTTATAGAAAATCCAAAAGTAATCCTAATTTTGGAAGAAATCCAATTACTTATAAAAATCCAAAAGTAATCCTAGTTTTGGAAGAAAATCAATTTCTTAAAGAAATTCTTGTCAAACGGAATTGCCAATAATAAAATCTAACATCCCCAAATGAGGTCGTCATGGAAAATCTTATCTTAGGGGGTTATGTGGAAGGTTGAGCATCCATTATAAATTCAGTAGCTTATTACAACACTTGTAACAGAAGAAGTGTTTTTGAAAAAAAAACATAATTGAGAGAGAAGGGCTTTTTGTAAATGATGGCCACTCCAATAGCTTCCTCCATCTCCATTAGCTTCCTCTCGTGTGTTTCTCTTTTCCTTCTTCTCTGCTCCTCTAAGAATGGCTATGCTTTGGGTGGTGGAGAGAGAAAGACTTTGCAAAGCCACTTTCATACAGTTCAAGTCAACTCTCTTTTACCAGCTTCTGTTTGCAGCCCTTCTACCAAAGGTTATTTATATCAATCTCTCTCTCTTTGAGTTTTTTTCTTTTATACTAAACTCACGCTTTTCTCAAATTAAGATTCATGTAATTTGGAAAATTGGTTTGAAAAGAGTGTGGGTTTAGTAAAAAAAACTTTTCAATGTTAAGAAAGTCTCTAGAATAGTTATTTAACGGTCTTGCAACAATACTTCACACAATTTAATACATGGCACTTGTCATATTATCTCTCAAAAGTCAAATTAAAAATATTGAATCTCACTATTTTAATTCATAAAAATTATAAATTTTCCTTTGTTAGTGGCTTTTAAGAACAAAAAATATATGCTATGAAACATCAAATGGTACCCTAAGTATGAGACCACAATTGAATTATATCTCTATCTACTTAAAATATATATATATAATTCATTATCACTTGCTTTTGTGTATAAAAAAGTTGTTAATGCAATAATTCTTTTGTTTCAAAAAGGATGATTTTAGAAAATTTTAAATTTTATTTAGCATTAATATCTACGGATCTCAAGCATTTTTATAAAACTTGACATAATTATTTTAAATTTTTTGTCCATAAATCTCTCCTAGACAATATTCCTACTAATCAAACTTGAACAATTTCATTATCTTTGTATAATTTATTTTTATAATTAATCAATTACATTAAGTCAATAAAGTTTCATAAATTGATCATACATATAATTTAATATTATAAAAAATTTATCGTACAAATAAAACAAAGAAAACTAAATATTCAGAATCCCTTTTAAAATTAGGTTGTTAACAAATAAACAATAATATTTTATTTCATTGAATAAGTTCTGAAATTTTTGACATTTAATTTTTTTTTAATATTAAATTATATCATTTGTAATAATTAAATTTATAATACTTAACATTACTTATATTAAACAAATGGTGCATTTATTAAATTATTTTTTTATGGATCTTGATAAATTTATCATTATAAATTTATTCATAAAAATAATATAGAAAGATAAATTTATTAATAAAACTTAATAATTAATAAATTTACCTAAACAAATTTGATTATACTTAAAAGATAAGAGCAAAGGAGCGTCACTGAAAGTAGTTCAAAAGTACGGTCCATGCTCTCATCTATATAAAAATAAAGGGTATGTTTGGTTTGTGTTTGAGAGATAAAAAGTACGAAAATATGTTTGGTTTAGTTTTTTTCAAAAGATGTTTTGGAAAATTGTTTTGAGAGAGAGTTTTGAAAAAAGTGATTGATTTGATGTGTGTGTGAGAGAGATTTGTTTGGAAAACTTGTTTGGTTTGTGTGTTTTGGAAAAATTTATTTGGTTTGATAAATTTCCAAAACTTATTTGTAGAGAAAATTTCCGAATTTTTTTTCAGAAACTCAAACCAAACGAACCCAAAGAGAATGCTCCAACAGTGACTGAGATCCTCCGTCGTGACCAGCTCCGAGTCAACTCAATCCAGTCTCGACTCAGACAAAACAGTCTAAAAGAGTCCAAGGCCACGACCATTCCGGCGAACTCCGGCATATCAATCGGCACCGGAAACTACATCGTGAGAATCGGGCTCGAAACCCCGAAAAAAGACTTCACCCTCATCTTCGACACCGGCAGCGATTTCACCTGGACTCAATGCCAGCCATGTCTCGGTTCCTGCTATCAACAGAAAGAACCAATCTACGATCCTTCTCTCTCGTCCACATACACCAACATCACTTGTAGCTCCCAGCAGTGCTCTCGGCTCTCCTCCGCCACCAGTGCCCCTCCTCGTTGTTTAACCAACACCTGCGTCTACGGCGTCAGGTACGGGGATTCGTCATTCTCTGAAGGTTTCTTCGGATCCGAAACTATCACATTGACACCCTCCGATGTTTTCCCCAATTTCCTCTTCGGTTACGGCGAGAACAACTATGGTTTCTTCGGCGCCGCCGGATTGATCGGACTCGGCCGAGATCCATTGTCGCTTGTCTCACAAACATCTTCCAAATACGGAAATTACTTCTCCTACTGTCTTCCTTCAACAACGAGCGCCTCCGGATACCTAACTTTCGGAAACGGAGGAGGAAGCTCCACTGGATCATCTCTGCAATTCACTCCATTGCTATCAAACTCGAAAGCTTCGTCGTTGTACTCCATCGATATAATCGGAATCAAAGTCATGGGGCAGACATTATCGATCTCACAAACGGTGTTCAAGACCGCCGGTTCTATAATCGATTCCGGCACCGTCATCACTCGCCTCTCTCCGGCGGCTTACGATGCATTGAAAACGGCTTTCCGGGATCAGATGAAGCAATATCCAATGGCTCAATCCGCGGGATTTTTGGATACCTGTTACGATTTGAGCAAGTACAACTCGGTGAAGATTCCGCCGATCAGCTTCTTGTTTGGCGGCAACGTCGAGCTTCCTCTAGACACGAAGGGGATACTTTACCCTATAAATGTGTCGCAGTCCTGCTTGGCGTTCGCCGGAAACATGGCCGCCTCCGACTTGGCCATTTTCGGAAATGTCCAGCAGCAGACTTTCGATGTCGTGTATGATGTTGCAGGTGGGAAGCTAGGGTTTGGCTCCGGAGGTTGTTCATAATAAGCTTGACTTGTATAATGATAGAATCATGAAAAAAATATATTATGAAGTTGATTATGAAAGATTTTTTATTTTTAAATTATACATATAATAAAAATTCACACGCTAATTAAAGGATAAAAATTTTTTATGATGAATTTTATGATATTTTTTTCATGATCTCTAATATTATTCAAAGGGAAAAGAATCACAAAATACATCATGTTCTGTAATATAAGTGTAATTTGTAAAATATATGATGCAGTGTAATTGCTATTTAGGTCTAAAAGTTAGACCCGTTTTTTAAATTTAAAGATATATCAAGAAATGATTGGTTGATAATTAAATATTCTTTAATTATTAATTAATTATTTTCTTGACATATCACTGAGTCTAAAAAGTAAGTTTAAAAAATAAATTAGTATATTATTTTCTATTTTTATTTATTTATAAATTTAATGGATTATGTATATGTATCCAGAATTGAAAGGTTTATAAATTTAATGGATTATGTATATGTATCCAGAATTGAAAGGAATGTATTTCAAGTCTTATTGTTTAAATGGAAGGAATTAAAATATAAATTTTATTATCAAGAATCATATTGCTAGAAATAAAAATTACATTTTAATAACATTATTCAAGTGTTTCTTTGAGTTTGAATTGTTTGATTTGACTAAAATTTACAAAATGATAAAATTTTACATAAATTAGATGGATCCTTTGAAGTTTTTAGGTAATTATAAAAATCTCTACTATAAATTTTAAAATTGCACTATTCTTTTATATTTGGCAAATACTAACAAGTGTTTCCCATGCATTATTTAGGATAAATTACAAATACATCATCTGAGATTTGCTTAAAGTACAGATTGTCCCTTCTAGTTTGAAAAATTACAAATACTCCCTTGTTAGAGTTTTTTATTTAACAGAATTAAATAAAACTTATAATTGTTCTTCTATGCAATAATAAAATTACCTAAATTATTAACTGAAACATACTTCTAATATCTTTTAAAACTGTTAATTGGCTTAGTGATTTATTAATAAAAGGGGCGATTTGTTATGAAATTAAAAATCTCAAGAGGTAGGATGTAATTTTCAGAACTACAGAGATTGATTCATATTTTAATTAAATCTTAGGGGTGTATTTATAATTTATTTCATTATTTAATATTGGGATTAGAATAAAAAGAATCTTGGAAATGGTTAAAATGTTTTAAAATGAATAAAAAATATTATGAAAGCAGTGAAAAGTGTCTTAAGTTCAGTATTTATTTTATCTCTTTTTCTTTCTGTTTTAGGTCTCGTTTGGGAACAGGCTTTTTTAGTAATTTTTTGATTTTTTGGTTAAAATGTGATGTAAAAAGAACTAATATGTTTGTGATGACTTTTTGATTTTTTACGAAAAGATGTGCAAAAAATAGAGAGAAAATGAAATTTTCAACTTTTTAATATGAGTGACTTTTTGATTTTTTTAATGATTTTTTGACTTTTTAATTAAAATAGCCACTTACCAAACGAGCGTTAATATCCCTCGTAGCAAAAAAATCAATCTCAACAATTCTATCATCTACAGTCAAATTATTATAAAATTGGAAAACCTTAAGGTCCTATTTGATCGGAAACTTGTGACTGAAAAATAAAAAGGTGGAAAAATGAATGAAATTGAAAGTAATTTTATAAGTTTGCCCTTTATTTTATATTCTTCTTTTTTCTCCTCTTCAAATCTCCTCTCTAAGTTCTACTAATTTCTTTTTAGCCTTGGTTTGGCTATCATTTTGGGGCTAAAAAAGTATAAACGGGCAAAATAGACTAAATAATTTATTAAGACAAAATATCACAAAATATCAAATTTCTAAATAATTTATTAAGACAAAATATCACATTATCTTTATACTTTTTTTCTCAAAAAAATCAAAAAAATTTAAACTAAACGAAGTTAAAAAATCAAGCTAGAAAAATCTCAACACAAAAAAATTGACTATACTAGCCAATGCCATAGATATTGTGTCCAACAAGTTAGATATATATGACTACTAATTACGAAAAAAATCTAGTAATATAGAAATTAATTGTAAAATTTGACACAATCCATTTAAATGAAGTGACTCTCATCTTTTTTTGAATCTCACACACATGAGAGGGTCGGATCCAATTTTATGAGATTTTTGTATTTTGATAAAAATTGACTAGCTACTCCATTAGGACCTTAGCTTAATTATGAGCCAAAAACCGTCACATCATATGAACAAAACCAAATGAAAAAAAAAAAATTAAATAATTTGGTTCAGATCGAACAACTATTCTCATGGATTTATCACTGCAAAAATTTGGATTTATTGATAACTTCTAAAAAAAAATTATATATTTATGAAAAAATTTAAAATTTTAATTATTAAATTTTATAAATTTTATCACTGACCTGTAATTTTTTGAGGACATTACCCCTAAGTGGTAATTTTAAAAAATTATTATATAAGTATGAAAAAAATTTATAATTTATAATTTTAATTATTAATATTAATAAATGTTATCACTAATTTGTAATTATTTTTCAAGTTTTATCTTGATTTGAGATTACCCTAACTGTTGTATATTTGAGGTTCCTCTTGTCGCGAATGGGATACTTTAGGTCAAAAATTTGTCGTAGGTCTGCTTGGCATTTATCGGAAATAACGCCCCCTCTAACGTGGGCATTTTTTGGAACGTACAACATCAAACTTTGAATGTGGTGTATGATGTTGCATGAGAGAAGCTAGGGTTTCACTCTGAACAGTATTCTTAATCTAACCTAATTATGAAAAATAGGATTTTTTTGAGTAAACTAGAAAATGTTAGGTAGTTAGAAAAAAGATTTGGAAATGTATTAGAATTTAAATTAATGGAGAAGAAATAAATCTAATCCGTATATTTTAAAATATGAATCTTTTATATATATATATATTTTAAAAACAGAATGTTACTAAAAAGTGACTTTTTTAGTCAAAAAGTCACTAAAAAACCAAAAAGCTAATAATTTATACCAAAAAGTCAAAGATTTCTAGCGGTAAGAGTTATATCTTAGCGGTAAGATTAATCTCTTACCGGTAAGAAAAGTTTGAAATACCCATTACGCACCTTCTGCATATATAAATAATTTTTTTCCTCTATTAAATTTTCTATTTTTTTTGTTTCTTAAATTTTTTAATTTTTTTGCTTATGATTATTAAATTAAAACTGAATCTTTGTTAATTTTTTGGTGTTTAGTAAATTTTTTAAGGGCAAATTACATATATCCCCCTCGAGATTTGGCTAAATTACAGATACTCCCTTAAGGTTTGAGAAATTACAAATTTCTCCCTGAATGTTATATTTGCATAACAAATTAGGGGGTAATTTGTTATGAAATATAAACCTCAGGAGGCAAATTGTTATGAAAATACAAACCTCAAGGGACGGGATGTAATTTTCGAAATCTCAAGGGGGTATTTGTAATTTAGCCAAACCTCGAGGAAGGTATATGTAATTTGCCCATTTTTAAAATATTTTCTTCATAAAAATTATATTTTTTATGTATATTTATATTAGGTGTAGCACAAAATTAACACTATCAACTCAAATAGGTTGTTGGCTAAGGCTTAAACCACCAAACTTATGAGGACAATTACACAGAAGCATGCTATACAAAGCTCAAATGTAATGAACAGCTAAAAATAGTCCTAAAATAGTCGAAAAGCATGCTGGAATTAAGCTAACAATAGCTAAAACAATGAGCTACAACATGGGGCATGTTTAAGCTAGTGAATAAGCAGAAGGAGGGGAGGTTACCCCCTCCATTTTTGGGACTTCAACATATGCTTTTAACCCTTGAAAAACCTCTGAGATTGGCCTCGGACCCTCTTGCATGATGGCTGATATGTAATTATGATGTTTGCTTACAATTTCTCTTGCAATAGGGTTCAAACACATGGACACTTATTCGGAACCGCTTGCATAATGGCAGATATGAAATTATTGTGTTACTTACAATTTTTCATGCATTAGGATTCGAACACTCGGACAGTTATTTGGATCCTCTTGCATGATGGCAGATATGTAATTATGGTGTTTACGTACAATTTCTCATGCATTTGGGTTCGAACACTTGAACACTTAATTTTTATTTTTTGTTGGTGTATTATGATGTACTATAATTTTAATGGATGTGCAGGATAAGAGATGGAGTCAGAATTAATCAAAAATGAGATTTTGTAAATAAATAAAAAAAACTACTAAAAGTAAACACTAGCCAATTAATCAAAAATGAGATTTTATAAATAAATAAACATAGAGTACTTACAGCTCTGAGAAGGAAACTACGGCGGAAGTGAGATCTGGAGGAGGAGATGGAAGGAGCAGGGAGTTAAGAGTGGAAGGGTTTGTGAAGGCCGTTGTTCGTTGCTAGCCGTCACTCGCTGCTGCTCATCGTCGTCGTCGTTCACCCTCGTCACTCGTTGCTCACCCTCGTCGTCGTTCACCCTCTTCAATGTATGGCAATGTTGAATGCTAGAACCTTAGAAAGCTTTTAGGGATTTTGGGGATTTTGGTTTCGGAAGCTTTTAGGGACTTTGGATTTTGGTTTCAGAAAGGTTTTTAGGGATTTTGGGAGAACTTGACCGCGAATGGGAAACAAATGAGCGGGATAGAAAATTTTTAGTTTTTGCGACGGCATATATTAAACCGTCACAAATGCTAAACATTAACAAATAAAACGATGCCATTTTTTTGCAAAATTGTCCACTATTTGCGACAGGAACTTTTTCCCGTCTCAAATTTTTTTTTTTTGGCGACAGTAAACCAGGTGTCGCAATTGTTCCTGTATTTTTCTTGTGCATTCATTAGTGACGGGGTCACTACCACAAACTCGGCATCGGTAGCAAAGGAGACCCGTTCGGTACATGAGTAGAATTTACAATCGGTGGAACAAAATTAGGCATGGATGGAGCACCATTTCATAGAGAAATTTCTGTGGGCCTTCCTTGAACTTCCACAGCTGCTGAAACACCATTTATCACGCCGAAAACTCCTCTAACCACCGCTGGACCATGGGTCGATCCTCTATAACGTCAGCGTCCTAGTCAACAGTTAACAAATTATTTTGTTTTGATGGAATATTCTTTGGTTGATGAAATATTCCTTTTCTATAACAGAATATTCTTCAAAAAGTTTTCGGTCTATGTTTGAGCCAATTGTGGGTTGTTTTTAACACGAGAAGACTTGTTCCTAGCTGTAGACATCTCATTTTTGACCGCCCTTAAGACTTGGACGCTTTATTCTAAACACCCGATGATAAAAGTTACACTGTGCAATCTTTTGAATTCTCAGCGAAGAAATTTGGATTCAAACTCTAATCCTAAACCTTGCACCCCATTTTAACCAAACTATTTTAGATCTTAAAACCCTCCTCTCAAAATATTTTTCCAAATGCTTCTACGATATTCCGAAGCTCGCATTTCGTTTAAAATATTACATTTTTCGGTAAATCGAGTAAGGACCGAAACATTGAAATGAGAATTGAAGTGCTACGATGACATGAGTTATGTTCCTATGGTTATATTTTTAGTAACGGTACCGTCACTACCTAAGTCGTGAGGTAACGCGACCCTAAGGCTATGTAGTGTTTCGTATGATGGACATAAATGTACTGAAAAGTTATATTTTTGCTTTGCACATCTTTTTATAAAAAATCAAAAAGTCATTCCAAACATACTAATTTTTTTTATATCATATTTTAGCCAAAAAATCACTTAAAAAGCCTCTTCTCCAAATGAGGCCTGAATATAGGGTTGGAAAGGGGCTTTTATTCATATACTAAAAGCAGTATATGGAAATAATATGGACTGAAAAAAAAAAAAAAAAAAAAAAAAAAAAAAAAAAAAAAAAAGGAGGAAAAAAAGTCAGTGAATGTGTATGTGTGGTAGCAAAACAAGGTTTGCTGGTCAATATGTAGTTATGTAATTGAGCTTCTTTATAGTTTTTATAGCTATGCATGGTTTTTAGTAGAGAACTTATCATTGTTTTGATAACTATACCAAAAATCAGTCCCTTAATTTAAAGGAAACAGAAAAAAAGAATCTCACCATCAAGAATCACGTTTTTAAGATTAAAAATCACGTGTCAAGTATTTGATTTGACTAAAAATTATATATGGAAAAATAAAATTTTTGGTTCTACTTGGATTAAAGAATTTGATTGAAAGCTTGTAAGTGCACCAAAAGAAAAAAAAAAGAAGTAAGAAATAAAAGGGTAGAAAAATAAATGAAATAAAAAGTAAAATTTTAATGTTTTCCCTTTATTTTTCCTCTATAAACCTCCTCTCCAGTTTTGCCAATCTCTTCTCAAAGTCTTTACCTAAAGACATACATTATGTCTGGTAAATTGGTTAAAAAAGACTAATAATTATAAAAAAGTCTAAAAATTCATAAAAGCAATTATAAAAATAGACACAACCAGTTCAAGTAAGATAAATAACCATCTTTTTGTAAGTCTTACACCCATATAAAAGGGTCGGGAAGGAAACTTAATTTCTTTTGCTGATATATAATTATACGAAAATATTAATACACCCCCACAATTCTTAGGTAAATCAGAATATATCATTAATTGGCGTGCTCGAACAAGATGTAAATTACTTTGTGAATATCATCACAATACTAATTTGTCTAAAATACAATTAGAATTCATAACTTTCTTTTGCAGGACACAAAGGGAAAATGACTAATACCGGTTGTGGCCATAACACTTTGTCAAATAATATTTCTTTAGCCATGCATTATTTCTTTTTGTTTACTGCAACCATTAATTTCAATCTCAACATGGAATATAAATATCACGGTATAATTACATTTGCATCTTATTTGTCTTATCCAGTATTGGTGACTATGTTGACAATTACCAAAGTGTCTTTCACCCCTGAAATATTTTAACTCATATAATATTTCATTATGGAGTTATCGGTCACCACACCAATTTCACAGTCATTATTTCAAAGAATAGTTAGAATTCCTCTTATGTCAAAACATATAAGTTCACATTTTTATCAACACTTTGATAAATAATTGACGTCAATTTATAATACACCACATACCAAATCGATATATCAAATATACCAATTAATGACATCATATCACAAAGAATTGTAAACATTAATTATCAACTCTGTAACATATGTAGGTATGGACACAAATAAATTAAAATTTCCAGCAGTGAAAACAGTCAAAACTGTTAAAACCAGTTTCTAAATACAATTTTAGAACTGAAAATCAAAAAACAAATTTAAACAAATCACAAACAATATGACTCATTTACAGATAAGTGTCACTGTCACAAATAATAACTCATTCAAAAATATTTGGGACAAAAATGGAATTATCTCTTCTAATTCAAAAGATAAACTCCCACATTAAGAACATGATTCATGGTTAAACCAAGTCTACCACACAAGTGAAATAAAGATTGATGACATCCTATCTCACAAAATTCAAAGTTACTTTAAAAATAACTTTCAATTGATTATTAAAAAATAATAATCAACACAAAATTCCTCAATCTATTTTCAATTAAATGGAGGACACTACTATTTAAATCATCATGTTTAAATATCTCCAGTGATCCAGATTGCGTTGATATTGCACGAATACTACTACCAAAATCAAACAAAAGTTATTTACACATAATTTTTCTCATAATACTACAAAAGAAATCCATTGATGATGTCATTATCACAATCACAAATTAATTGAAAATTTCACAGTATATATATTTTTATACAAAATATTTTCAATTAAACTTCAATCATAAAATTAATCAATAAATTCTATCAGCGTATATTTGATTATCGACATTAAATTAATTTATCTTACAGAACCATATAAATTTAACAACCGATACAGAAGCACTGCCTTTTTTTTTTTGTTTGTTTTGATCAACAACGAAAAACACTTTATTGATGAATGGAAACCTTACAAGGAAGGAAAAAGACATCAACAAAAGAAGGAAGTGAGGGAGAGGGGAACGATGCAGCGGCCATCATAGCGAAACAGACCAATCCCAACTAGGTTGGTACTAAGCAACTCGCTCAATCACATGGCAGCATCCAACCAAGAACCTGTTAGTGAGAGACCAACAAATACACAGAAACACAATAACATAACTAACAAAACAGCAGCACAGAAGCAAGGGCTATCAATAGCAGAAAACAGAAACAACAGAGAAATCTACTACTACTAACACCCAACAATTAGAGTAACGTAGCCACAACTGAATCAAGTGATACCCAATGAAGATCCCACCAATGTAACAAATTACCCCAAAAACATCAAACCAGATTGCCCAAAAAAACATCAGACCAGAACACAATAGACCAGATCACTCAAAACCAGCAAAACACTACAGACCAGAAACCTCAGATACAGTCCAAAACAGCCCTCATATTAAAATAGTCCAAATAGCAGCCCTCAGATAATAGCAGCCCAAAACACACAAGAAGTAACAGTCCAAGAACCAACGACAGTCCAGACCAAACTCAACTACAGTCCTTAATCTGAGCCAAATTGTTGATTAAGTCCATGTCAGAGTACATGATCCCTTTTGACAGAAGCACTGCCTATCATGAGATTAAAGGGAACTAACAAATATGATATATATAGTTACCAAGCAATTGTTAAAAGTTACACAACTTTTCAAAAGAAAACCACCAACCGACATAACTATATATACGTACATATATGTATATATCTATATATTTTCCACAAATTAACAACCAACATAAACAAAATTATATCAGATTGTAAGATTACAAAACAAAATAACCAACAAAAAAATATATATATCTGTATATTCCAGACACAGAAATATATTTTGGAATTGAATATTCTAATTCAAAATTTATTAAATTCAGTAAAAACAAAAAAATCCAAATTTACTGAGAATTGTTGTGCAAAATATTCCAAGAATAGATCAGCAACACAGAATCAACGAATATAATTATTGCAAATATATAAAGACAAAACCAAATCATATACTGGTCATGGAGAAGCAAAATAACATCGAAACTATCAAGATGAAGATAAACCAATGTAAATAGTATGGTCACAATTCACGATTCATATTTGAATCAAATTAAATTGGATTCATCTGTATCACTATAGATAGAAATTTTGTAGTAATATCCTAACAGCGAGTTTGTCTTAAGATTGTTGGAAAAATAGTATTAAACTATATGGAAAATATATTTTAAAATTGAGCAAACGATTTTTGGGCAAAACCAAAACTGAAATAAATCGACATAATAACGTGATAAAACTTATAGTACATAAACAGATAAAACCTGGTTGAGTCAAGCGTGTGACATTCTCTTCTTAAGACAGATTGGTTCTCGTACCAGTGCTTAGGATTCAATGGACGTCTATCTCCAAGATACAACGATCAATGTCTTGCACTAGCAGCACTATTATTGCAAGCTCAGCGAATTTCGCTATGCATGTACTCTCTTTATAGGAAAATTAGACTTAGGAAAAAATGAAGAATAAATGCAAAGTGAAGAAGAAATGACAATTCTCTATCCAAATTGAAGTGAGAGGGATGGAATTTATAGATTCCTCCATGACTCTTTAGAAAGATTGTGACCCTTTAAAAGGACACACCCTTCCATCTCAAGAGACACAACTATTGTCGTAAATTTTAATTTTAATTTTCCAACAAACAGATGATGTGAAATTTCACTGAAAATAGTCAATGGACTAATTGATTCATAAAATAACACTAAGAAATTTAACTAAAGAAGTTCAATTAAATTTTACAAAGTTATAAAATAAGTTCTCATTTGGAAACTTGGCTATTTTAATTTGTTTTTTGATTTTTCGATTATTTTATGAGATTGGAAAAAAAGATATATTTGAGATGATTTGTGAATTTTTTTTTAATAGTTGAATAGATGGGATGGAACCAAGATTTTATTATTAGAGAGACCAAAGACAAATAATTTTTTTTCAACATATATACAAACACACATGTATATATTATATGATATAAAAAAAAAATCTATATTAGAATAAAGAAATTTTTTTGGTAGGAAATAAAAAGATAACACAAGATGATTGAAGAATGATATATATATACCTTTTATACTGAGATACTATTTTATGTATAAAATAAAATATATATATTTTAAAAGTGTTATGGTAAACAAAATTTTTCACAAAAATAAGGGGTTATGGTCTCCCATTGTCTTCTCCTAGTTACATCGCTAATATATAGGATGTGACATTTTATTTTATTAGTTAGTTTAGTCTTTTTTTATTTTTGTTGGCTATGTTAGTCAAAGAAGTTCTTGTCAAACAGGTCCTATTCTAGTTAAATAACTTGAAGTAAAAGAACTAATTTTTTTAGGGTAGGATTCATTTTAATTCCCTATGGTTTGATCTAATTGCACTTTATCTCCTTATCTTTTTAAAAATAGCTACACTTTACCTCCCTCATGTGGTTTTAGACTAAATTGTAACACTAATTCCGTTAACTATAACGCCCCAAATTTCTAGCCCAAATGATAAGAAAACAATCATGGCTCTTTTAAGGAAAACCGAATATAAATTTCCAAACTCACATTACGTGATACAATAGCTTTTCATGCAACAATGCATTAATTCAACAATAAATAAATAAACAAATAAATACCCCCAAGGGTTTACAATTTTCCAATGCTTGAGCCTGGTTACACAAAACAGTTATTCAAACCCATACAAACACAGCCCTTGACTTACATCTAGAGTCATAGCAAAATGAGAGCATTGTACTCCCAACACACATGCTTCTACGCCCCTAGTTGGGTGGGATCACCACATCTTTTCATGCACAAAAATCTCGTAGGGTGAGCATAAAGCTCAGTAAGAAATTCTTAATAAATTATATACATTTTATACGAGTCTCAAGAGATGAAATGCACATGCCATGCTATACACTTTTTGAAGATAAATAATATTTTCATCTTTTGAAAACTATCATGCTCAATAATATCATGCAATTTCAATTGTTCAAAACTTAACAATTTATTTCAAGGGCAGTAAATATGACTCTGGTAATCCCTAGGTCGGTGTCTGCAAGTAGACTATATAAGTACTATCAATTTGTCATTTTTATCAGTATTAACCGGAAGGCTCGACACCTATCCGCATGGGTTTTCGGTCTTTCACCCCGGACTCTCAAGCCAGCATATTCAATATCATCTATACCACTTATCAAGACTTACCAACGTATTTACCCCAAAACTATTCTATGAAAACTTGTTTCTCAACATTTTTTTTCTCAATGCAAGTTTTCAAATCAACTTTCAAAGTTTAATGTAATCAAATGAATTGATATGCCAATAACACAAGATAAATATAAATACTTTTATTCCAATTCATCATCTAAGGAATAACACAATTCCCTCTTCTCAAGTATTCTCAAAAATTAGTCATTTCAAGACTATTTCAACGTTTTGAATAATAATTTCCAAAATGAACAACAATTCTCATATTCTCTAAAATTCATCATTTATATAAATATAAATAAGAAAATTTTCAAACATCCATTTATTTTAACACACAAAATAAATATAATAATATCATTCATGGATTTTCAGTCTCTTTTAAAAAAATCCCCAAATTCTAGATTTTTTTACCAAAACTATACAACTCAAATCTTTTGAAAGAAAACTTTCCAAAATCATCTTTTCTTTAATCAACGAAGATCAAAACTCATAAGATCATTTTAAAAGAACAAGAGACAAACCCACTTTCAAAATCGCTCAACTTCTTGAATCAACAATCAATTTTCAAAGCTATCGAAAGATGATTTCAAAAATCATATAGATCTTGCAAAAATATATATATAACTCTAACAAAATCCCTACCTCAAGTTTTGAAGAAGAAATAAGATGAAACCCCCAAAATCAACAGTGTCGAAACTCGATTTTCACCGCACACAACGAAGCCCTCGAGAAGTTAACCAACTTTGACGAAGAACTTATGGTAGAACTTTAATGGATCTTGAGAAATCAAGGTTTTGATCCAATTTGGCGTAGGGAAATGTAGAGAGAAGGGAGAGAAAAGGGTTTTTAGAGAGAGAGAGATATACAAAAGTGATCTGAAATATCAGATTCACGAACTGATATAACATGATCCGCTCGAGCGTGGAAAGCCTCGCTTGAGCGTCAAATACACTTTCTCAGTACTTTTGCAGACAAGTCAAACTTATGAAACCAAACATTTCCCGCTCGAGCGCGTAAACGGCCGCTTGAGCGAACAAGCAACTTCTAATGCATTTTGCATTTTTGCTTCAGGGGCGCTACCCCGCAACCTCGCCAGGGCGCTGCCCTAGGACCCGTCAAGAGGCGTTGCCCCTTGGACCTCCGCGAGCTGACCGCCCAGCTCAATCCCCGCCAGGGAGCTGCCCTTGGACCCGCCAAGAGGCGATGCCCCCTGGAGTCCTACGAGCTGACCGGGCAACTCGATCCCCGACATACTCACCAAAGTGGCAAAATTGGGATCACTACATTAACTTTAGTGATAAAAATAATTAACTAGGTCTAGTCTAGTTGACCATCATGACTTTCCTAAGGATTTAGTCCCTAGAAGAAGGTCATAGGTTCAATTCTCCTTCAGAGTTAAATAAAAGGGACAAGCACGCTTGGTGCTTTGCAAAAGATGGAGAAGCTAAGGTGCCGTTTGGTAACACTTACGTTTTCAATTTTCTGTTTATATTTACAAAAATTTAAAAAACTCAAATAAAAACTTGTTTGGTAAACTTTTTGATTTATAAATTAGTGGTCTCAGTTTATAAATTTGGCTAAAAAATGAAAACACAAAAAATGTGTTTCCATTTTGAGTTTTAAGTTTTTTTTTTTTTTACCACCCAACACTAGCCACCACCCACCACCATTTTCCACCACTGTCTTCCGTCACCACCACCCACCACCCATCCACCACCACTCACCTATCACCCACTCACCACCACCACCACCACCACCACTACCATTACCACCACCACCTACCACCCACCTGCCATCCACCCGCCACCACTCGCTACTACCATCCACCGCCCGCCACCACCACTCGCCACCTACTTGCCACCACCACTCACCACCCACCTGCCACCACCACCCACCACCTGCCACCCATCCGCCACTAACACCCATCACCACCACCACCACCACCATCACCCACCACCCACCACCACCCAGTCGCTACCACCTACCACCCACCGCCATCACCCACCCATCCACCCACCACCACCACCTGACACCACCACCCACCTACCTGCCACCACCACCACCACCACCACCACCACCACTACCACCCACTCGCTACCACCCACCACCGTCACCGCCACCCATCCACCTACCATCACCACCCACCTCCCACCCGCTACCACCTACCACCACCCGCTATCTGCTACCCACCTGTCACCACGACCCACCACCCGCTACCACCACCACCCGCCACCACCACCACCACCTACTCGCTACCACCCACCACCCGTCACCACCACCGTCACCCATCCACCCACCACCACCACCACCCACTCGCCACCACCCACCACCACCAGCTACCCACTACCCACCGTCACCACTTTCTACCACCGTCTTCCGCCGCCACTTGTCATTTCTCACTCTTTTTTATATTTTTAATTTTTTTAAATATTTTGTCAATTACCAAACACGTTTGTAATTTATGTTTTTCTAAAAATAAACAAAAAATAAACAAAAACCAGTTTATAAAATTTTTGTAAATATAAACTGAAAACGTAAACATTACCAAATGCACCCTAATTAATTCCCATAAGTGTTAATTTAATAATTAACAACTGACTTTCACCGATAAAAATAAAAATGATGATTATACTATTTCTATTCTTTCTCTACATCTCATCATGTTTGTAAAAGATCAAGCTAAAAAAAAAAAAAAACTTCTAAATTAAATACTTTCAGTTAAGAAACTTCAATTTTTTTTTTCTTAATTTTTAACTTAATTTTTTAAATTTTAACCTACTTACTAATTTAATCACATATTAAATATAACTTATTCACATACATGTACAATTATATATATATGAACAAAATAGTAGATTTATATACATATAAATGTATATATATATAGTTGTGTATATATTAAGAACGAATGATCGATTTTAATTATTGTTTGTAATTTATAACCTTTTAATCTAATTATATTTTAGATCAAAATTAATTCTAAATGTTTAATTATTTATTGTAATTCTTAATATTTTAATCTTATTTAATGTAATTATATTTTAAATCAATCCTTAACTATTGTTCATTTTATATTTTAATTTAATTATTTTTTAAACTAACTCTTAATTATATTGTATTTGTTAAATCAATTCTTAATTATATTTTATATATTAGATCAATCTTTAATTATATTTTTATTTTACTTTATTTTAATTAACTTCTTAACAATTTTCTTACATAGAAACTTATAGGGTCATTTATGTCTTTTTATGTAGTTAGTTTTAGAGGAACAACTAACGGCAACAGTTTAGTCTAAAATTATAAAAGAGATCAATAGCTATTTCTAAATGATAAGGGGTAAAGTGCAATTAGCTTAAACGACAGGGGATAAAAAAAATTTGCCCATTTTTTTTAATACAAATTACAATATACAATATTATTACGTTTTGGATGACACTAATGAGTAAGATGGATGATCTTGCAATGAACCTTGAAAAACTTTTTGATTTCTAGTTGATTGTGGCCCAATTCGTAAAAGAGGTGATGTGTGGATATGATTGTAGTGTCTTTCAAATGGTTAGTTCGAAATCTTTGGAAAAAACTTGAAGGATTTGTAGGTTTTTTAACAACTGGAGATGGTGATATGGAGTTCCTGTAGTGAGTATTGTCAGATGTGACAAAATGATCGATGGGGTGACAATTTGAATATAAAAATATAAATAAATAAATAAATTATAATAATTTTACAAATCTTGAATATCTTGCTGGGAATTTTAAAGTACAAATTAAAAATTATTAGAGAGTATTTTAATTAATTTTAAACACGCAATATTAAAGGTTAATAATAAAATAATAATAATAACAATAATAATAAAACCCCCTCTTATTTGTTCAACATAAAATAGCCGCGGAGAAAGAGGGAGAGAGAGAAAAGAGAGATGGAGAGAGAAATTTTGGTTACGTTTGGTAGAACTTTTTAAATATGATTTTAGAGTAGGAATCGTATTTTGAGTTTGTGAGTTTTGAAATTATGATTTGAGTGTAGAAAATTTGTTTGGTGAAAGAGTTTTGAATTGAGTGGGGAATTTTTGATGTGACATATGATATTTGATATAAAAATTTACAACTCATAACCAAAACACAACTAAAATTTTTATTAAAGCTCATAAAAAACTCAAAAAATATTTTTTCCGAATATATAAAAATTAATGTGTCAATTGCAAAACAAAAAACAAAAAAAGAGAGCAAAATTTACTGTTTTGGTCAACCAGCCCGACGACCGATGAGACGACCGGTTAACCCAAATTTTCTCGTCCAAGACAGAGTTTTCAAAATTGAATGTGAAATTAACTTTGAAAAATCATAAACAAACATGAAGCTCAAATAAAGGGATAGAATTAGCTTCGAAAAAACGTTTCAAACAGAGCAAAGGTGGTCAACAATCCTAAGGTAGGAGTCAATCTTTTATTGTTCTATATCTATTCTTATTCTTGTGTGTTATGTTTGTTGCCGGGAGGGAAAATGAGAAACGGCCTATTGGTGCCATGATTGGCTGTCAAATTGGTGATTGGTGTATACCGAATTGGTGCAATTTGTAGTCTAAAAATTCTGAACAAAATTACATACTTTAGAAATTAAGAAATCCTATTAAATGGATGAATTTTGAACTGAAATTTTTACGGTAACTTAATTACATATTAAATTTCATACTAAAATTTTGTCATAATTTTTAGGAGTCAAAATTCATATAAATTGATATGTTTAAACCTGTTCAGAAAATCAGTACTAGCAGTAATTTGAGAGTAACGGTGAGTTGAGACCTTAAAGAACAAGAACTTAGGTATTATTTAAGAGTAACGGTGCGTTGAGTTGAGCCGGGTTAGTGCGCTTTTAGTTTGGGATTACTTAATTTATTATTTTTTTTAGTATTTTTGAATTAGTAGTGACGTGTAACTTTCATACTTGGTTTAAGGCACTAGTTAAACTTTCATACTTTATTTAAAGATTATATTATTTCGTTTTCAAGTGAGTAGTTGCATGCTACGTATTTTTATAAATGTTCCCTTTCCCTAAAACTATTTGAAAAGTAAATTGTTATTTTGTGACCAAACTACCTTGGTTAAATTATTATGATATTATTGGAATTGAGCTATTTCTATCACATGTGTAAACTTGGCATACTGTAAACTATTTGTTATGGTCTCATGTTTATAATGGTAAATTACCATGTTTTGCAAAACTGAATTGTATTGATTATTAGAACCATCTATATATAAAAGTCTAGAGAATTTATTCCATTATGTGTGGTGACTTTGGCCACTAGAAAACAGATCCAGTTTGGGCTGTGATGACTCTAGTGCTCAACGATTGTAAGGAAAAGACTTAAGTTAGGTTAGGTGACCTTCAATCGGATCGTCTTTGAGAAAAGGTTCCAGTTGCCACCTCGAGGATGACTCTTGGTTCAATATTAGATCCAAGAGGTTTATTGCCTTGAGAACCTTGTGGCATGTTACTTGTTAATCATGGTACCCAAATTATTGATGACCATGTTATAGTCCATTTTAAGTGGAGAATATCATTTATTATGTTCTTGAAATACATGAGTATTTTTAACTATTGAACTATGGAACCTTCTTTTTTGAAACAGTTTGTCTTTATCAAAACTGTATGCCAATCTAGTTTTTGTTATGTACAATCTTATTTTGAAATTGAACCTTATTTTTTCAAAAACTCTATTTTACTATCCATGCTTCTAGTCGCTGAGTTATCAGTTAACTTAGTTGTTAAACATTTTCAAGTGAGAGAAGGACTTAGAATAGACTCATGGCTTAGCAAGGACTCTATCATATAGACCTTTGGAACATTCATTTATTTTGTTTAGCTTGTTATGTCGGTTTTGTGCATACATTATGGTTGGGTTTTATTTAGAATTATTTTATTTTGTAGGTAGTTTGTGTCCCATGTAGTACATATTTTTGGAAGTTGATTATGGCTGGTTTTGCCATTCATACTTATGGCATGTCATTGAATTAAGTTTTGGTTTATTTATTATTAAACTATTGTTACATTTATTCAATGTGATTATGGATTCTATTTAGGCTTACGTGTACCCTAGACTAAGGCCTTGTGAGCCACAACCAATCATGTCCGAATTTGAGGTGTGACAGATTGGATCGTGAATAATATTGTTCCTACGCAGTGTTTGTGAATTTTACTTGAAATTATAATTTTGTCCAGCGTTTATGTAAAGAACTTATACTTAAAATATATATTTTATTGTCCTTTTTCTTGTTTGGGCATTGTTTTGTTTACATGATAAAATCTTTTTTTAAATTGTATCAAAGATTTTTTTGGATAACTTATACTGATACTTCCTATACATAGCCTCTTGTATCATTCAATTGCTCTATTTTGACATTTAATTTAATTTAAAAAATTTTTGGGGTCAATTTGGCTCAATTGATTACAACCATGAATATTTTTTACGAAAAATTCGTACATAATATGCATGTCTTGTTTTTAGAGATAAAATTATAAACTTGATTAACTCAGTAAATTAACCTCAAGTAACTCAATAACAGTAACTATTTTATATAAAAAAACTCTATATGCGTTAGCAATTGAAGACTAAATTGACATGAACTTCAAAATTGATGGTCAAAATTGAGTTAATTGCAAATGTATGGATTAAAATGATACAGGAGACAAAATGTATAGACTAAGTATACCTACACCCCTTAAGGTTTGTTTATAATACAACTTCCTCCTTGAAATTTTAAAAACTACACTGAACCCCTGTTAGAGTTAGTCCATGGGAGCTTCTATTTGCACACACCATTTCCACTCTTTGCACATCCTTCTCACTACATACACCTAAAAAATTAATCCCAATTTATTTTACTCACTGTACACACCTTTTATTCCACATCTACCCTCATACATACTGTAGACACCCCATTTTTGACTGACTTTAAGACTCAGCCGTCATCGTTTGAACGGTCGATGATTGTGCATGCTTGTGCTCGTTTCGAGTTTTCGGAGTTTTCACCTGAGTGCCTTGCCTCCGGGCCTATGAACTCTTTGTGTTTTGGCTCGGTTTGTGGACCAAGCCTTGTTGACCTTGCCTGGAGGGGGAAAGAGGACTGTAGACCACTTTTCCCTCTTGTAGGCTAGTTTCCGGTTTCTGGAGCCTTCGGCCGAACGCCTTGTCTTGCTTCCTTTTTGGTTTGGTTTTGAACCAAACCCTGTTTTCCCTTGCCTAGAGAGACACTGAGGTCTTGGAGACCACTTTTCCCTTTTGTAGGCTAGTTTTCGGTTTCCGGAGCCTTCGGCCGAGAGCCGTGTCTTGCTTCCTTTTTGGTTTGGTTTTGAACCAAACTTTGTTTTCCCTTGCCTAGAGGGACACTGAGGTCTTGGAGACCACTTTTTGTGGTTGTAGACCACTTTTCCCTCTTGGAGACTAGGTTCCGATTTCTGGAGTCTTCGGCCGCGCGCCTTGTCTTGAGACCGCTTAACGTTCTCCTCTTGGCTTGGTTTTCGAACCACGCCTTGATGCCTTTGCCTAGAGGGACACTGAGGTCTGGGAGACTTTTGTGGTCGTAGACCACTTTTGGTGCCCGTAGACTAGTTTTCGAGGCTTCCGGCTGCGCGCCTTGTCCCTCGGACTTTCGTCTTTCATCCTTTTTGGTTTGTTTTTGGCACAAACCTTGTTTTCCTTGCTTGGAGGGTGGAATGAGGGTGGGAGACCAGTTTCTCTCCCTGAAAACCACTTTTCTTCCCCGCCAGCCAATTTTTTTTCCATATAGACCATTTTTTATGGTCTACAAGTGGTTTGCGGCTGGAAAAAGTGGTCTCCCACCATGCCACCACCTTGCTTTCTTGGTGGAGACCACCTCTCCCCCCTTGCCGACCACTTTGTCTCCTTGGAGACCACTTTCACTGGTCGGCCGACCAGTGTAAGTAGCTGGCCGACCACTTTAAGTGGTCGGCAGCTTTCCTGCAGATTTTGCAGAGTCTGTGGATGCCAGTTGTGCCAGCTGGAGGGCACAGACTGCAGCCTCCATACATGTGTATGGAGGGATTTAACCAAGCTTCTAGCTTCTCCAAGAAGCTTGAAGCTTAGAGTTCTATAAGAGGGAGGCTCTCCCTCCCTTCTCCAGGTTCAGAAAAACTCCATTAGAGCTATACATATATCTCCCTCTCTATATTCCTCTCTCTATATATATATATGTATTTGTGCCTTAAAGTGTGTTGTTTCTTCACTTTTGCACCACAACTCCTAGCCACACACCACCATCACTGAGCTGAGATTCTTGGAGGTGGTATTTGGGTCATAAAAGGTTGGGTCTGTTGTTGTTGCGGTCTTTGTTGCAAAGGCTTCAAGGGTAACCCCTTTTCTCCTTTATTAAGCTTTGTTTTGGTTACTCTTTTAGCCATCTTTGCATGCGTTGTTTGGCTTAGTTTTCAACTGTAAAAAGCTTTATTTTCCAGTGTTTGAAATGCTTGTTTAAGGCCTCTTTGGTGTTAGGGTTGGTCCACCCCCTTTTGGTGCCTTATTTTGTTTTGTTTTGAGCCATTTCTTTAAGCCCTTGAGATCATCTTCTCTTGGCCTTTTAACCACTGAAATCTAGTGGATTTTTAGTGGTAGAAATGTGATTTTGAGGCTTGAAATGAGAAGGGGTGGTTCCCCCCTCCTCTTGTCTTGTTTGTATGCATAGAGGGCCTATCAAATGAGCATGTTTTTACACTTCTTTGTGGCTTTGTTTAAGCTTGTTTTTGTGACTTTTAGGACCAGATATGACTCTGCTTTTGGCTAGTTTGGTTGTCTCTTGAGTGGTTCATACACTTGTAGTGTAATTCCACATTGCTAGCCTAACATGCTCTATACTTTGGACCATCATTCTAGCCTATTGTGACTAGTCTCCAGCATGATTTTATCTATGTTTTGCCATGCTTAAGCTCTGTTTTAAGTATTTTGGGTCATGCATGCCTCGCTTTACATGGCCATGGTGCAACCTTGTTCATTAGCTTTGAGTTTCAAAGTCTCTAGCATGCTTGGAATGTGATGTTTGCATGATATAGCATCAGTTCTCATATGATTTCAGAGCACATTTCATTATCATACTCTCACATTTTTCACTCCTTCAATGTGTTTGAAAGTTGCATTTATGCCTAGTTTGTGAGCCAATGTGTATGCATGTTTACCTAAGCTCTTGAGCTCCATTTCAGCATGTTCTTGACCCTTAATTTGGCATGGTTAAGTTCTGTCCAGAGCTAGTTTAATAGTTTAAGCTTAGTATTGCATGCTCCTTATGTATTGCTTTTAACTAGCCTTATGCTCTAAGCCTTCTAGCATGTCTCATTTGTGTTGTTTGGATGATTTGGCATCATTTAACACTTCATTTCAGAGCATGTAGCATTGCCATATTCTTATGCATGTCACTCTTCAATGTGTTTGGAAGTTGTGCCTTTATGCCTTACTTGCGAGCCATGAGTTGAATGTGCACTCCTTGCTCTTTGTGCCTCGGTTTTGTTGAGGTTTGGCCACTGTTTTGGGCATGATTGAAGTCTGTCCATATTCAGTTTAAGTCCATTTTGCATGTTGTTGCATGTTTGTTGCATTGCATGTTGTTGCATGCTTGTTGCATTCCATGATATTTGCATGCTTGTTGCATTGCATTGTGTGTGCATGCATTGCATTGTGTTTGGATAGGGAGTTAATCCAAACACGAGAAATGAGGGACGTTTCATACTTGAAATGATTAAACGTGCCTCAATTCTCGGTCGCTGATTCTCTTGATCATGCATGATAGAGTTTGAGGCTTTATGTGTTTTCTTTGTGCATTCATTCATATTGATTGTGCAATCTTGGCTTCTCGGCCACCGTGCATTGTGATGCTCGGTTGGTGGCCCGAGAGTCAGAAACCACACTTCATTGAGCTTGAGAAATGATAGGGAGAGTGGTTGTGCACACATACCTTGCTAATACACTGCCATGCCCCTTCTTGCTCTCTGTTGCAACAAACTGGAAGTGTACAGGATTTTCTGGTCAGGCGACCAGTAAAAGTGGCTGGCCGACCAGTTTCTCTGGTCTGCAGCATACTTGGCTGGTCTACAGGTGGTCTACACCACCATAAAATGTTCGGCCATGCCTCTGGAGGTACCCATGATGGAGTAGAAGCTATCTGGAGCTTTGTGCAAAGTTCTGAGATCAATTGCAAACAGAGGCAAGTTGGGGCATCGTGATGGATTTTTGAACGAGGCAATCGAACATGAATGCACCCCTCGCTCCGAGGGCCTCTTCTTAATGCTTTATTTAGCTGCTTCGCTTAGTTAGCTAGTTTAATGGTTTTGTACTTAATTAGTTAATACGTTTAGCCATTCATTTGTTTTGTAATAATTAGTTAACTAGGATTAGTTAATTAGTTTCGTTTTGTAATAATTAGTTTAATTAGCTTAGATTAGCTAGTTAGCTTATTATTCGGATCCTCCGTCGTGAGGGCGTGTTGTTGTAATAAGTGTGCGTGTGTGTGATACATGTCTTCCAACCCCTATTTCTTTCTCCCTATTATTTACCAACTTTCGATGGTTAGTTTTAGGGCATGTTTCAATTAGCATCCTCTTGCTAGCATGTTTGCATCCATTCATCTGTCTTGCATGCACCGGGCTCGGCGCATCATACAAACTGCATTGTATTTCAATACCAATTTGAATACATGTTATCAAGTTGCATTCACATGACATCTTAGAATAGCCGAGCCTATCTTAGTTACATTTTGCATGTGTTGCATTAGGCATTCTTGACATAGCTAGGATCATGCATTGATTACTAACTAGCTTCTTTTTTGGCTCGGAGTACACTGTGAGTGTTTATACTTTAGCATTCTTGCATGCGTGTAAGTGATTGCCATGATAGCATGCTTACCGTGAGGCTATTTGCTTAACTGATATAACTGCACGAATGCTTGTGGGTGGAGGCTTGATTGTCTGAATTGGAACAATTCATCGAAATGCGAGTTTTAAGCCTACTTGAGACTAGTAAAATCATGTTTTCCTAAGCCCACTTGAGGGTGGCAAAATCCGCGTCTTAGCCTACTTGCGAGTAGCAACTTCAAACCACTTTGAAAAACAAACATGAGTTGTTTTGTTCCAATCCGCGTGATTGAGTCTATACTTGTATGCTGTGCGCATTACATAGTAAGCTAGCTAATAAACCGGAATAAGAACACATGTGTTTTAAAAAACAACATATCATGTTAGTAAAGGCCGATCTTTGATCTGGTGAGCGGGGCTGCTCATTGCATGACCTTCCCCTTTCGTACCCAAGTTCCCGAGCCAAGGTAACTTTGGTGATGACGGACACGTGGCCTTAGGCACGAGTTAGGGTTTTCTAAATTTTTCAAAATAAAATATTTAGGTGGCGGCTCTGAAATCTAGCAAAGCAGTCCATGTTTGGCACTTCTTGATTAAAATCGATTTTCCAAAATGATTTGTCGGATTTGGACTCTTTGGTGATTTATTCGTCTTACATCACACTTTGGCCCTATTTGGTAGAGCTGTGGGAAAGTGCTTATAGCTTATTCCTTAACAGCTTATAACTTATAACTATGAACATAAGCTGATTTCTGACTTATAAATTAAGCTTTTCCTGTTCCATTCAAAGAATAAGTTGATTTCTGACTTACAAAAAGCTATAAGCTGTATTGTCAAGCTAAACCAAACACATCAAAATAGCTTAAATTAAGCTGAAAGCTGAAATAAGCTGAAATTAAGCTGTACCAAATAGGGCCTTTGTGAGATTAGATTCAGAACCGTGACAGGAGTCCGAACTATAGTAACAAGAACAACGATTCGCGCCCTTGCGTGCGGAGCGGAGTTCGGGCTCTGCCACGATGGGAACACAAACCTCGATTGTTATCGAGGCACCCTTTTTGACCATTCGACCTAGTGCATATCGGAATCCATAGTGACTATTCCAAACTAGGATAGGTTGCTTACCCGATTTTAGGTTGTTTGAAACCGCTGCGTACATAGTGAAACACTAGCTCCTGACAAAATAGGACAGGGAAACCTTACCCTTCCATAGGGGTGTTTTGTCTCTTACTTGCGTGTTATGTGCTATTAGGGTGTGTCTCTACAGGTTGTATGTATCAGTAGCAAGTCTGGGTATCAGGCCTGAGAGCATCAGTATTTTGGGAGAATCAGTTTTACTTGAGGGTATCAGTTTACAGGCAGAATTTGGGGCAGAATTCAGTAAAGAGTACAGTCATGCAGCTATGCTCAAATCTATTCTGGTGAAATTGGGCTGATATGCTGCTTGTTTTCTCTTTTGCTAGGTAGTCTTGGAACCATAGCTTCAGAAGGCTCCAATATCCCTCGAGTACACCGGACTTGTGTTGATAGACTTTGTCAGGTCAGAGATTCAATTCAAGGGCAACCAGTGTTCCTTCGCTGAGGCAAGGCAAAGAAAGGCTACCGTGGGCTCACGGCAGTATCCGATCCGTCACACCAACAGATCACCTTTGTTCAAACTTAGCAGACCATGATCGCACAGAGTTCGGAAGAAGTTGTGGCCGTGATAGCAGCATTAAACCAGGGAATCACCATGCAAGGTGAGATCGATGCCGAAGTGCAACGCTCATCTGGGGCACTTACTACACATCCAGTCTCGGAACCCCAATCATCTCAAACCCGTGAACCCACCACTTCTGAGCTGATGAGGATGATTGAAGATCTTCAGAGAACAGTGGCGGATTTAGCCTGTGGAGTCTTGGCTCCATCATCAACCACATCGCCTACCAGGGATTTCACACCAAAAGGCTCCCCAATCTTGGGACTAGCTGCATTGGAAGAAGGCCAATCTCCTGGCAAAGTGGAGGCCAGTGGTAAGAACAAGGTTGGGCCAGGCATTGGTCCCATGAACACCTTCAGTGGGCTATTGAGGCTTTGAAAGCCGAGGGGCTGAACAAACAGCAAGTGATTGCAGTTATTGCAAAGACTGTGGATGATACTTTTGCCACTCAAGTTTGGGGCAGCTTAAATCGAGGGGCAAGCCAGGGGAAGGGCCGCCATACTAGGAACATTCCTTTTAGCTCTAATCTTGCACTCGGAAGAGATCAGCAGACCCAGTCAGTGCCTACCAATCCTTTTGCCGGTGCGTCCAACAAAAATCCACAAACCTCGAAGTACTAACCCTGAGGTCAAAGGGTCTTCCATGCCCTCTATATGCCTTTGTCCAAAGCTCTCCAAATCCTCGTTAGACAAGGCCATCTCAAACCTCTTGAGCCTCGGCCTCTCCTGGATCCCCTTCCAGATAAGCATGATGCTGCCAAGTACTGTGCCTTCCATCAACAAACTGGTCATGACACTGACAATTGCTTTCGTCTTCGCCACGAAGTACAAGATTTGATTGACAACGGGGTCATCTCCGCACCAGGTCTTGCAAAGTCTATCAGCACCGGATCGATGAACTTGGGGGATAATGTGATGTGATTGGGGGGATGAACCACTAGCGGATGGCACCCAGTTTACTCCGGATGTGGCGTATGGCACAAACTGTTTTGAGCATTTTGCAAATGCTGTCTATTTTACTTTTTGACTTGGGTATTGGGTCAGTCTTGTTGTGTTGTATTGAGTCAGTCTTTTTATACTCAGTCAGTCAAGTCAGTCTTGTTGTATCGAGTCTGTCTTGTTGTGTCGGAGTCGGATGATTTTGGGGGTGTTACCTCGGGCATCACTCGCTTGTTTTGTGTTTGTCTTTTCGCTTTCCTTTGAGTCTGCTTCTGCCTTAGAGCCTGTTGAGCCAAAAGATCTGAATGAAGCAGTAGTGATTTTCACTCTTTTGCGTGTGTTTTTGCCTTTGCGCCAGTTGTGCCAGAAGTTCTGAATAAGATGGCAGTATTTGACTAAAAACTGTGTCTTTTCTGTGCCTTGAAGTCATTGCATTAACCTAAATTTTTCAAAACTTTTTGAATATTGTGGTGAAAACAAAGAGGAAGGAATTCCTAGAGATTTGCAAAAATTTGATCAATTGAGAGAAAGAGAGGCGTGCTAAGCCCTTAATGAATGAGATCATATTTGTTAATGTGAGTACTGAGAAGGATCTTGGCTTGATCCAGATTGGTTCTACATTGTCTTCAGCACGAGCGATTAGTCGCTTTCTTTAAAGGTTTTAAAAAATGTTTTGCGTGGTCCTGCGAAGACCTGTGTGGAATCGCTCTTGAGATTGTGCAGCCTAGGATCGCTCTTAGCCTCGAGACTCAACCCCTTTTGCTTTCAAACCTTGAACTTGGATTCAAAATGTTCAACAGTCAACCACAAAGTAAGGCTTGTATGGCCAGGTTTGAAGCAACCCATGAACTAGGGGCAATAATGTCGTTTGACATCAAAGGAGGCTCGCCATGCCATATTTGAAGCAGCCCTCGAACTAGGGGCAAGAAAGTTAGATCAAGAAGGCCAGACATCATCAAGAGAAGCTTGCAAAGCTCGATTAGAAGTAGCCCTTGAACTAGGGGCAAAAATGTCAAATGTGCTCAAAGATTCAAAAGAGGGGTCATTCTGCAAACCAATGAAGACTGGCGAGAAAGCCAACTCAGAAGGGAGGAAAGAAGAAAGTTTTGCTGAAGGACAACTGAGTTCCTATCCACAACACTTGGGGCACTTCTATGATACCCCTGTTCTGTATTATGTTAATTGGTCCCTAATACGTATGTGATTATATGTTTGATATGATTTTGTATGCCATTATGTGAATATATGTAGTTTTGAATTTCTATCTGTTCACCGTAGGAATATCTGTTTGATTATTTGCTTTGGAAATTAAATTGAGGGCCTTATCGGCCACCGAACCCGAAATTGATTACGCAATTGTGGTTGGCATAATTTTTAGAGCCTACGGTGAAATTTAATTAGAAATTGACTCTGGTCAGATTAGATTGATTAAATTGATGAATTAAGTGCCCAAATATTTTATATTAAAATATTATATTAGTGGGGCTTGTTGTATGATAGCACTACACTCCCCTTTAACTCTTATGAACTCAAAAATCTGAGGGATTCAATTGTGAGAGAGTGAGGGCCGGCCTTAGTGAGAGAAAGGGAGAGAAATTGTGTATTTTGGCTTAAAGCTTGGGAATTTTGGGGATTTAGCTCAAGAATTGACTAGAGTTTAGAAGATCAAAGCTTCTAGGTGAGTAATTCTTGGATTATAGTTCGTAATTTTGTGTGTTCAAGCTAATTTGGTGATCAAGAGTAAGATTGAAATGAAATTGTGTTGGAATTGTTGAATTGAAGCTTAATATGTACATGCATGTAAGAAATTACTTTGAAATTGCATGTTTGAGCACAAATGTGTGTAATCCATGTGAAATGTTGAAGGAAACTCATGTTTTGATCACCATTTGGGTTATCCAAGTTGAGAATGTGGCTAATTCATCACATGCATGTACAATTTGAGAAGATATGAGCTTGAATGCATGAATTTGTTATGTTGGTGTTGAATTTGACATATTTTGGGCCATGCATGTAGATAAATCAAGAAATTGAGCTTCATAATGTTATAATCTTGCATTGGTACCATGTTGGTATGATTATATTTGAGATTTGAGCCATTGCATGCAAGTAATGTAGTTGGAAAATCGAATTGGAGCTCAAGAACTCAACTCGATTTCGATTTTGTTGTCCGCGCGAGGAACTGCCGCCGAAGGGAAAAACGTGCTCCCAGCACTTTTTGCAGACATGGCTCCCGCTCGAGCGGGGGATTTGACGCTCGAACGGGGAGCTATGTAGACAGTACTGCTCGGCGGCGAAGTTCACGCCGGCGGAATTTGAGGTAACCAAAGACTTTTAAAAGCGAGGTCCGCCGAAAGGGAATTCCACGCTCGAGCGGGGACCTTGTTTTCTGAAATTCTAAAAATGCATTCTGTGTTCTGTTTTCCCGTTCTCTTTCACTTGTAAGCACTCTTAGGCATATGTTAAGCATTGTAAATGAGTTAATGAGATAAGAATAAAGCCTAATGAGGAGTATGTGAATTAAGGAACGGATTGAACTGTTAGTGACCCTTTTGTGTTCATGAAATGTGTAGGGTCAAGCTCCAAGGCAAATCCACAAGCCGATCACTATGAGTAATATCGATATTCGAATGCTTGTGAATGTCCAATTATTTATTCCCTTATAAGCTTAATAAGTTGTTAATTGGGATTGTGGACAAAAGTCTGACATGAATAAATGAATGGACCGAAGGTCGTTTGGATGAACATAAATGGACCAAAGGTCGTTTTGATAGAATTGAATGGACCGAAGGTCGTTTTGACTTATATGAATGGACCAAAGGTCGTTTCGACTTATATGAATGGACCGAAGGTCGTTTTGACATAAATAAGTGGACCGAAGGCCGTTTTGACATAAATGAGTGGGCCGAAGGCCGTTTTGGCATGAATGAGTGGGCCGAAGGCCGTTTGACAAGAATGAACAGGCCGAAGGCCATTTTGACATAAATGATCGGGCCGAAGGCCGTTTTGACATAAATGAGTGGGCCGAAGGCCGTTCTGACATGAATGGAAATTTGAATGGGCCAAAGGCCAGAATATTGAAACTACAAGTCACTTAATTTAAAATTCGTATAGTTATGTATCAGTTAAGTGGAAGTATGAATTAGGCCCAAGGCTGTTTTGGAATATGTTGTTCTACATTGTTATGTAATTTCTATATTTGATATTATCCACTGGGCTATCGCTCACGCTCATTCATGTGGTTATATTTTGTATATAGTCTGTTATGGGTTGACTCAGTTTAGATGATCCTGTCTGTAAAGAAATTTATGCTTCTGTACTTTTGATGTGGGTTATTGACGTATATGAGTATGGTTTGTTTTGATGTGCATATAAGCACGGCTCTATGGATAAAATTTTAAATTTTTGCTTCTGTTTGGCCCCTTTACTCTAACGTGTTATGTCTGTTTTGGTCTGAGGCCGCAGGTAATCACAGGATTACTGGCCGGTTATGTCTTAACCCATAGGGGCGGGTTCGGGTTATGACAACTTCAGACCTGGTTGGATGGACTCTTACATTATCAGCAAACAGCAGCCATTCTCTTGGATTCAGATGGATTCGAGATCCTACGACCATTCAACATGGACTTGTTACACTTTTTACCCTTGAGAGGCTCGTTGGGCCGAAAACCTGGAAGGGGGACCCAAGCAAAAGTTAGAGCAAAAAGTTAAAAAAAAAAATGAAGAAAAAGAAAAGAAAAAAGATAAAAAAAAAGAAGAAGAAAAGAAATGAAAAGAAAAGAAAAACATAGCTCGCAAGATTGAAAACTTGGAAGGGCGGCCTTGGCAAAAGTTAGAGCGTAAAAGGAGAGGTTAATACCCGAGTGTACCTTAACCCGGAACTACGTCAGGCTTGATTCCCATGTTGGGATACATAGGCAACTTCATTATGAAGTCCAGCCATAAACACTTCCAAATCGACTGTGTCCATGTAATGGTTCTGATCATCTTTGTCTTCTTTGTATCCGAGAGTTCGGTTGTGATCGTCACTTTGAAGACTGATTACAGTGCGCTGTGGGGCCATTAAGACAAGGGGCAACTTTCCGTTGCCGTGCAGTGTCCTTCAAGCATGGGGCAATTTTCCATTGTTTTGGATCTGAGGTTGTGCATCTCAAGAGTAAATTCTACGTTGGTCGAGTAGTGGCCGTTTGTAAAAACAAGTTTTGAGAATTTTTAATGAAGTTGATTAATTTTCTCGAAAATTTGCTCCATTTTTTTCAAAAATTGGACCATATCTTGGACCCAAAACGGAAAATTTTCAGTGCTCATGACCTAACTTGCATGATTTTAAATCAGAAAATCGAACAAGCATGTTAATCTAACTCTTATGTTGGTCAAGATTGTTTTAGTAGAAAACCAAAACAAAAAATGGTCAAAATGATGAACTAGGGGCACAGTTGAGTTAGGCTTCCTGTCTTTTCTCCATTGTTAACATACTTGCCAGAAAGGGCACTCTACCTGCCAGAAAAGGGCACAACTCAAGCAAACAGCAAAGGGTCGAAAGCTCTCTCATCCTTCGAGCAGCGAGGTATCAAGTTAAGTGCGAAGCACGAATTGAAAAAGGAGCAGGATATTCCACTCCCTTATTCGAAAAGGTTTGGTCACATCCGATGCTGGCCGAGGGCATCATCAATTGATGTCAGCCGCAGATTTGCCACACACCCAGTTGTAGCGCAACCCTTCTGTGAGAAAGTTCACTGTTGTGAGCAGAAAAAGAAGAATCTAACGGAATGCTAAGGGCAAGAGCCCGCAACTTCCTGTTTATCTATCAACCACCCAGGGGAGGGATAAAAAAGAAGAGAGATTGAAGAATAAAGAGATGTGCGCTGAGAGAAAAAATGAGAAAAGGGCTTTTTCAGAAAACAAGAGATTGAGTACCAGAGTGATGTGAGAATCACAAATGAGAAAGGGTGGGAAACAATAACAGAAGAAACAGGCTCCCTGTGCACATTTGAGTCTTGTGTTTTGTTATGTTTTGTTTGTCTCGATTCTTGTTTTGAGTCATTTTGAGTGTCAATAGATGTGTTTAGGTTGTTTTACCTTTGTTTTCCGTTGTTAAGTCATTTTTGCTGTGGTCAGTCGTAGGCTCAATACCCGGTTAAGAACTCGTTCCTCAATTTCGATTTCAAGAATTGTTTTGTGCTCAGAGTGATGTGCCATTCTCTACATGTGTGTAAAACAAGATTTGTTTTTTCATAAAACTACAGGTTTCAACCCAAGTCATGTAAAAACAGTAAAACAAGGACCTATCTGAAGCTATTTAGGTTCCAGACTGCAAAGCAAAAGAAAAAAGGAAAAATTGAAGCATCTGAGTTTGTTTCAACTTCAGAAAATTCCGAGATTGAGTTCCGGATGTACCTCTTCAGGCCTTGTCAATGCTCCGAAGTATGAGTGTGCCTTTACCTCAAGCGCAAGATCAAGCCTGCTTCATAGCCAGAATGGCAATCAGAAATGCTCTCCCTGAGTACCATTCCCCGCTAGAGTTATCTTGGCTGTGTTTGTAATGAGTTCCTAGGCGACCAACTGCGACAGTGGAAACTAGAGTTTGAGTGGTTGTCGCCTAGAACACAAAGGTTTGGAATTTCTGAGACTAAAGTCTGGTTTAAATACCCAGGGGTGTATCCTCGGCTTGAAATCTGTATGGCAGCCCCATAGATTGAGATAGCATGTGTATGCGCCTCAATTCTGGATACTGAACCAACCTAGTCTGTCACCCCGTTGGAGAATAGGGAAAGTTGTGAATATGATTAGGAAGGAAAACGGCATTTGTGATTTCTACATGCAGAAGTTACTCCTTGTCAGCATTTCAGGACCTTTGTACTGTGAGTTGAGAGTAAGAGTTCGAAGAACACAAGGGGAGATCCCTGTCTGAGTAGAGTGGTTCACCACCACTCACCCCATGAGGTACTTTCTAAAACGCCGCTTTGTTGGTTTATTGCATTCCCTAAATATCGTGCTTGTAACATGTTGTAATATGTATCATATCATCACACTTATTGCATTTACTTGCATCTTGTGCTATCTTGTATCAGTTATCCTTTTACGCTGAGCAGCGTCTAGGATCGTTGTCCTTTGGAATTCATCTCAGGTTGCATTGTGCGCACACCTGGGCAGTTGTTTTCAGGCCTCTTCTCACGATTTTAGCGTGGTTAGAGTGTCCTTTTCCTCACACGATTTCAGCGTGTTTGAAATTTATCTCAAGTTGCGTTGTGCGCGCACCCGAGCGGTTTTTTGTAGGCCTCTTCTCACGATTTCAACGCGGTTAGAGTCTGTTCTTCCTCACACGATTTCAGCGTGTTTGGAATTTGCCCTTCCTCACACGATTTCAGCGTGTTTGGAATTTGTTTACCTCTTCTCATGATTTCAACGTGGTTAGAGTCTATTCTTCCTCACATAATTTCAGCGTGTTTGGAATTTGCCCTTCTTCACACGATTTCAGTGTGTTTGGAATTTGTTTACCTCTTCTCACAATTTCAGCGTGGTTAGAGTCTATTCTTCCTCACACGATTTTAGCGTGTTTGGAATTTTTCTCAGGACACGTGAAGCGTGGCCCTAGGCATGTTTTATCTCGGCACGCATGAAGCCTGAGCCTAAGCGGTTGTTTTCAGACCTCTTCTTACGATTTCAGCGTGGTTAGAGTGTCATTTTCCTCACACGATTTCAGCGTGTTTGGAATTTATCTCAGGTTACGTTGTGTGCGCACCTGGGCGGTTGTTTTCAGGCCTCTTCTTACGATTTCAACGTGGTTTGAGTGTTCCTTTCCTCACACGATTTCGGCGTGTTTGGGATTGGTTTTTCCTCCTCTCACGATTCCAGTGTGGTTGGAGTATGTCATCCTTTTGCATCTACTACACTATCTATTGCATCCATTGCATCAAATATGCATTGATTATCGTGCACAGAATATGTATGCACGTTCCACTTACATTGTTATGCACCCTTCCACTTGTATTGTTATGCACACCTTTACTTGCGTTGTCACGTACACTACTTGCATTGTTATGCACTCTTCACATGCGTTGTCACACACGTTCCACTTGTATTGTTATGCACCCTTCCATCCGCATTGGTATGCACTCTTCACATGCGTTGTCATGCACGTGCCATTTGCATTGTTATGCACCATTTCACTTGCATTGTTATGCACCATTCTACTTGCATTGTTATGCACGTTTCACTTGCATTGTTATGCACACTTCACTTGCGTTGTCACGTACGTTACTTACATTGTTAGGCACACTTCACTTGCGTTGTCACGCACGTTAGTTGCATTGTTATGCGCACCTTTACTTGCGTTGTCACGCACGTTACTTGCATTGTTATGCACGTTTTACTTGCATTGTTGTGCACTTTTCACTTGCATTGCTATGCATATTTCCATTGGCATCATATGTGCATGAGTTTACCTTGTATTGAAATTGCATCTTGATATAGCGTTGATCATATGTTCCTGTTATATTGTACTTGTCAAAATTTCTCTTTTGTGCAGGCACGATATGGTATGTACGGTTCATTCAGAGAAGCTCTGGTTTAGTTTGACTGCTACCTTTCTCCTCTTGCGTTTGGCACGCATTTGGATACCTTTCTCCTCTTGCGTTTGGCGCGCGTTTGGATACCTTTCTCCTCTCACATTCGGCGCGCGTTTGGATACCTTCCTCCTCTCGCATTTGGCGCGCGTTTGGATACCTTTCTCCTCTCGCGTTTGGATACCTTTCTCCTCTCGCGTTTGGTGCGCGTTTGGATATATTTCTCTTATCGCGTTTGGCTCACGTTTGGATACCTTTCTTCTCTCGCGTTTGGCGCGCATTTGGATACCTTTCTCCTTTCGCGTTTGGCGCGCGTTTGGATACCTTTCTCCTTTCGTGTTTGGTGCGCGTTTGGATACCTTTCTCCTCTTGCGTTTGGCACGCGTTTGGATACCTTGCTCCTCTCGCATTTGGCATGCGTTTGGATACCTTTCTCCTCTCACGTTTGGCATGCGTTTGGACGCACCTTTCTCCTCTCATGTTTGACACGCGTTTGGATGACTACGCTTTCTTGCACAATCCTTCTCCTTTTGCGTTTGATATGCCGGGAGGTGTTCCGTTTGAGACTTTGGGTGTTCTCGGTTGTAGACACCCCATTTTTGACCGACCTTAAGACTCAGACGTCACCAATTGAGCGCTCGGTGATGTTGCATATCGTGCTCGTCCGGAGGTTTCAGAGTCTCGGCCGTGAGCCTTGCCTCCGAACTTCCAGGCTTTTCTGTGCTTTGCCTCGGTTTGCGAACCAGGCTTAGTTTTCTCTGTTTCTCTTCCCAAAGGGAGGGAGAGGTCTCGTAGATCATCTCTCAGTGGCCGTGGGCTACATTTCGTGGTCGTAGGCCATTTTGCCCATTTCGGAGCCCGGTTCCCGATTTTCGAAGCCGTCAGGCCGAGTGCCTCGGTTCGGGACTGCCCAACCACCTCTGTTTACTCTGGTTTTTGGCATGCCTCTTATTTACTCCCTTTTAAGGGACACTGCAGTCCGAGAGACCAACTTCGTGGTCGAACACCACTCCGGTGCCCTAGGTCGATTCGGGGCCCAGTGCGCGTTTCGGCCCCCGAACCTTCATTTTGCATCGGTTTTTGTTCATTTTTGGAAGGGACCTCTGTTTTATCACCACGAAGGTCGTAGAAGGGTGGGAAGCCAATAATTGTTCCAGCAACCAGTTATATTCCATTATCGCCCTCCGATGCCCGTTTTTCTCACTTCAAAGCCAATGTTGACCACCCTTGGGCCATTTTCTTGCACCCTAAACCCCATACTTGTGATGTACACATCTGGGAGGCCACCAAAATTTGGTGGCCGGCCAGTAATTCCATTTGAACCTTTTGAACCCCTTTGAAAAGTGGATTGTTCTCTCTCCTGGTTCACAGTTGCCAATTTTTGACCACAGGGTTGTGTTGAGAACACATGAGAGGCCACCAATTTGTGGTGGCCAGCCACTAATTATACTTGGCCCTTTTGACCCTTGGCTGGCCGGCCATGGGGAGAGCCGGCCGGCTACCTGCAACCTCAATAGCTGGCCGGCCAGATTCCTTGCATCCTGTTCACTTCAAATTTGCATCTCTTTTCCTCCCAGATTTTGCATCCGGGGGGCCATTTTTCTGGGGGGAAACTTGAAGTTTTTTCCCCCCCTTTTTTCCCCCATTTACTCCCCCTTTTACCTACATATACAGCAGCCCCAGTCCCCTTGCAAAGGGTTGGAAAATTTCCCTTGAGCTCCTATATTGCACCCCCCTCTCTCCCTCTCTCTTCAAGCACCAAAATACCCAAGTTCTACACCCTTTTCTTCACCACCACCTAGCACCACACCACCACTCCATTCCAGCAGCTAGGAGGGTCTTCTCAGAGGCTAGGAGGCAGCATTTCTTGGTCCAAAGGCAACCAAAGACTTGGTCTACAAGGGTGAGCAACATTTCCCTCTTTTCTAGCTCATTTTTGCAAGTTTTCTTAGCCCTTCTTGCTTGTATATTTGAGCTCTGACCATAACTGAAAGTAACATTTTTTTTGAGCTCTATTTCATCTTTCATTAAGGGCCTCTCACTGTTTGAGGCCCCCATTTTGCACTTGCTTCATTATCCCTCTTGTATGCCTATTTCTTGTGTAGCATTTTAGGCCTGTGTATAATCTGTTTTGAAGCATGTTATAAACTGTAAATAGGATTATTTTGAGCCCTTCTTCAATATTGTAGAAGGGATCATCACTGTTTGAATCCTCCATGTGTCACTTTCTTTGATATCCATCTTTTGGTCCCATTTTTGCATGGTTTATTAGCCTATTGTGATTTTGTTTTTGGACTTTGGTCCGAACTGAAAATAGTCCTATTTTGACCCCCTCTCCATGTTTCATTAATCTTCTCCTGTTTGAGGCATCTTTTGTATACTTCGTATTGTAGCTCTCTTTTTGGCCACATTTTTGCATGGTATTTTGAGCATACTTGTATACTGTTTTGGGTCTGGTACTAAACTGTAAAAGGTCATATTTTGGGCCCATCTTCAACATTTTTGAAGGGCCCTCACCTGTTTGGGACCAGCATGCATTAGTTGCTTCTTTGTCTCCATTTTGGCCCCTTTCTTGCATGAGGATTTTTCCATACTTGTGTCTGTTTTTGTGGTTTGTGGTAAACTGTAAAACATCATATTTCGGGCCCCTCTTCAACATTGTAGAAGGGCCCTTCTCTTTTTAGGGTCATCAGCTTGCACTTGCTTCATTATCTTGTTTTCGGGGCTGTTTTTGCATGCTAGTTTAGCCCCATTTGCGTTTGCTGTTTGGCCTTGCTTAGAACTGTAAACATGCTTATTTTTGGGCTGTCTTGATTCTTTCTTCACATCCCATGTTAGAATAATGCATGCATTGTATAGTCATAGGTCATTCGGTATGCTTAATTTCATGTTTCGGGACTTATTCCATGTATCGGGTGTCATTTTGTCATCTTTCGGGGCTGTTTTGCATCACTTATTGCCTCTGAAATTTGCATGATAGTATGCCATATTCCATACTTTTCCATGTCATGTTAGAGTGGCATTCGTGCCTTAGGGTCGGTCCTCGGTTTGCGTGCACGTGTGCACGCATTTCGAGTGTCTCATTTTCATCTAACGGCTTCTTATGTGAGTGTGGCTGAGGTCCACTTGTGTTAGTATAAGTCCATATCGCATTGTGTATGCCATTTCATTCCATGGCATTGTCTATGCTAGGTTGTATGTTAGTGCATTGTGTATGCCATGTTACCTCGTGCATCGTGTATGCCATTTCATAGCATGTTGCATGTTAGATTGTATCTTAGTTGCATTTCATGCATGTCATGCATATTGCATTATGTTCGGGATAGGAGTTAGCCCGGGCACGGGAAACGAGGTGCGTTTCCTACTCCGAGTGACGGAACGTGTCTCAATTCCCCAGTCACCGACGCTCCGGATTATCCATGATGGAGTTAGGTTTTGGTTGAGTTTTCATGTGCATTCATTCTATATTGAGTTGTGCAATTCGACTCCTCGGCCGTCATGCATCGGGATGCGTGATTGGTGGCACGAGGATCGAGGCATGCATACATTTGTGAAAATACATTGTTATGCCCCTTTCCTGCTCTCTGTTGCAGCAAATCAAGAATCGGCAGTCTTTCGAGGCTTGGCACGCTTTCCAAAAAAAAAAACATTGCAAAACAGAGGCTAAACGGGGCATCGTTGTGGATTTCCGCGCAAAGGCAACTCGGGCATGCATCATTCATCATCTGAAGAAGAGTCAAGACAGTCCCTGGCTTGCATGCCAGTTTACTCTTTTCTTAGTTAATTTGTTAATTAATTAGAAATTTGTACATATTTTGAACTGTATTATTTATTTGGGACTGTACTATTCGGGACTGTATATTATTCATTCGGACCCTCTGCGTGAGGGCATAATTGTAATAAGTGTGCGTGTGTGTGATGTATATCTTCCAACCCCACGTCTTTCTTCCCTTTTATTTATCCGCTTATGATGGTTAGATTAGGGCATGTTTCAATTAGCATACAGTATGATAGCATGTTTGCATTCATTCATCTGTTTTGCATGCACCGGGCTCGGCGCATCATACTAACTGCATCTGTATTTCAATTCCGAGTTGAATACTTGATAGCTGTTGCATCTCATATGCCATGTTTAGAATAGCCGAGCCTGCTATAGTTGCATTTTTGCATGTGTTGCATTAGGCATTTCTGTATAGTTAGGATTCATGCATGGATTTCTAATTAGCTTCTGTTTTGGCTTGGAGTACTCGGTGAGTTGTTATGCTTTCGTGTGAGTGACTGCCATGAATAGCATGCTTACCATGAGGCTAATTGCTTATGTGATATAACTGCTTGAATGCTTGTGGGTGAAGGTTGGGTTATTTGGATTTGGACAAATCATTAACTGTGAGTTTTAAGCCCACTAGATAGTGGCAAAACCATCTTTCTAAGCCTACCTGAGGGTGGCAAAATCTGCATTTTAAGCCTACCTACGGGTAGCAAACCATCTTTCAAAAAAACAAACATGAAATATTTTGTTCTAATTCAGGCGACCCGGTCTATACTTGTATGTTGTGCGCATCACATAGTAAATCTAGGCTAATAACCGGAATAAGAACGCACAATGTTTTCAAAATTAGATATCATGATTAGTAGAGGCCGGTCTTTGACTGGGTGAGCGGGAGTGCTCACGAAGTGACCTTCCCCAATCGTACCCAAGTTCCCGAGCCGAGGCAACTTTGGTGATGACGGACACGTGGCCTTAGGCAAACGAGTCAGGGTTTCCTAAATTTCCGAAAAATAAAATATTTAGGTGGCGACTCTGTATCTGGCAAAGCAGTCCCTGTTTGGCACTTCTTTCAAAAAAATCTGTTTTCTCAAAACGATTTGCCGGATTTGGACTCTTTGGTTCAAGATTAAGAACCGTGACACAAATTGAGTCCGAGCTGTAGCGAGGTTCCCCCGCGGGCCTGTCTACATCGGTAGTCGCTTTTAGCCTTCTCTGAGTGAGACGCAGCGAGGTTGTATAATTTTCTGACATCCTTTCTGTATGAGATGTAGTTTGGTTCGTGTTTACTTGCTCGCATAGCGTTCGCTTAAAATGTTGCATTTATTTTACATATTTGCTTCATTATAGCTCTCTTTGCATGATCATAAGTTATGTTTGGCATTGTGCATGTCATTTGCATCTTGCCCCTGCCTGCGGGCGCATCTCTTTGTTATCTTGCTTGTTTGTCTAAGTCTTCGGCTTTGTCAAAAATGGGTTGTCTCTGTGCTTTGACATTCACTCTCGTCACTTCTTGACTTTCGAGTTCTGTCAAAGAGGGGCAACTGTAGACACACTATTTTTGACCGACCTTAAGACTCAGACGTCATCATTTGAGCGCTCGATGATTGTGCATGCTTGTACTCATTTCGAGTTTCCAGAGTTTTCGGCTAAGTGCCTTGTCTCCGAGCCTCTTTTGGCTCGGTTTGTGGACCAAGCCTTGTTGACCTTGCCTGGAGGGGGAAAGAGGTCTGTAGACCACTTTTTGTGGTCGTAGACCACTTTTCCCTCTTGTAAGCTAGTTTTCGGTTTCCGGAGCCTTCGGCCGAGCGCCTTGTCTTGCTTCCTTTTTGGTTTGGTTTTGAACCAAACCTTGTTTTCCCTTGCCTAGAGGGACACTAAGGTCTTGGAGACCACTTTTTGTGGTCGTAGACCACTTTTCCCTCTTGTAGACTAGTTTTCGGTTTCCGGAGCCTTCGGCCGAGCGCCTTATTCTTCTTCCTTTTTGGTTTGGTTTTGAACCAAACCTTGTTTTCCCTTGCCTAGAGGGACACTGAGGTCTTGGAGGCCACTTTTTGTGGTTGTAGACCACTTTTCCCTCTTGGAGACTAGTTTCCGGTTTTTGGAGTCTTCGGCCGTGCGCCTTGTCTCGGGACCGGTTAACGTTCTCCTCTTGGCTTGGTTTTCAAACCACGCCTTGTTACCTTTGCCTAGAGGGACACTGAGGTCTGGGAGACCACTTTTTGTGGTCGTACACCACTTTTCCTTCGTAGACCACTTTTGGTGCCCATAGACTAGTTTTCGAGGCTTCCGGTTGCGCGCCTTGTCCCTCAGACTTTCGTCTTTCATCCTTTTTGGTTTGTTTTTGGCACAAACCTTGTTTTCCTTGCTTGGAGGGTGAAATGAGGGTGGGAGACTAGTTTCTCTCCCTGAAAACCACTTTTCTTCCCTGCCAGCCAGTTTTCTTCCCTATAGACCACTTTTTATGGTCAACAAGTGGTTTGCGGCTGGAAAAAGTGGTCTCCCACCATGCCACCACCTTGCTTTCTTCGTGGAGACCACCTCTCCCCCCCCTGCCGACCACTTTGTCTCCTTGGAGACCACTTTCACTGGTCAGTCGACCAGTGTAAGTAGCTGGCCGACCACATTAAGTGGTCGGCAGCTTTCCTGCAGATTTTGCAGAGTCTGTGGATGCCAGCTGTGCCAGCTGGAGGGCATAGAATGCATCCTCCATACGTGTATGGAGGGATTTAACCAAGCTTCTAGCTTCTCCAAGAAGCTTAAAGCTTAGAGTTCTATGAGAGGGAGGCTCTCCTTCCCTTCTCCAGGTTTAGAAAAACTCCATTAGAGCTATACATAGATCTCCCTCTCTATATTCCTCTCTCTCCCCTCTCTCTCTCTCTATATATATATTTGTGCCTTAAAGTGTGTTGTTTCTTCACTTTTGCACCACAACTCCTAGCCACACACCACCATCTCTGAGCTGAGATTCTTGGAGGTGGTATTTGGGTCATAAAAGCTGGTTTTGGGCTGAAGAAGGTGCTGTTGTTGCAGTGCTTCAAGGGTAACCCCTTTTCCCCTTTATTAAGCTTTGTTTTGGTTACTCTTTTAGCCATCTTTGCATGTTTCGTTTGGCTTAGTTTTCAACTGTAAAAAGCTTTATTTTCCAATGTTTGAAATGCTTGTTTAAGGACTCTTTGGTGTTGTGGTTGGTCCACCCCCATTTGTGCCTTATTTTGTTTTGTTTTGAGCCATTTCTTTAAGCCCTTGAGATCATCTTCCCTTGGCCTTTTAACCACTGAAATCCAGTGGATTTTCAGTGGTAGAAATGTGGTTTTGAGTCCTGAAATGAGAGGGGGTGGTTCCCCCCTCCTCTTGTCTTGTTTGTATGCATAGAGGGCCTATCAAATGAGCATGTTTTTACACTTCTTTGTGGCTTTGTTTAAGCTTGTTTTAGTGACTTTTGGGACCAGATATGACTCTTTTTTTGACTGGTTTGGTTGTCTCTTGAGTGGTTCATACACTTGTAGTGTAATTCCACATTGCTAGCCTAACATGCTCTATACTTTGGACCATCATTCTAGCCTATTTTGACTACACTCCAACATGATTTTATCTATGTTTTTCCATGCTTAAGCTCTGTTTTAAGTGTTTTGGGTCATGCATGCCTCGCTTTACATAGCCATGGTGCAACCTTGTTCATTAGCTTTGAGTTTCAAAGTCTCTAACATGCTTGGAATGTGATGTTTGCATGATATAGCCTCAGTTCTCACGTGATTTCAGAGCACATTTCATTGCCATACTCTCACATTTTTCACTCATTCAATGTGTTTGAAAGTTGTGCCTTCATGCCTAGTTTGTGAGCCAATGTGTATGCATGTTTACCTAAGCTCTTGAGCTCCATTTCAGCATGTTCTTGACCCTTAATTTGGCATGGTTAAGCTCTGTCCAGAGCTGGTTTAATAGTTTAAGCTTAGTATTGCATGCTCCTTATGTATTGCTCTTAACTAGCCTTATGCTCTAAGCCTTCTAGCATGCCTCATTTGTGTTGTTTGAATGATTTGGCATCATTTAACACTTCATTTCGGAGCATGTAGCATTGCCATATTCTTATGCATGTCACTCTTCAATGTGTTTGGAAGTTGTGCCTTTATGCCTTACTTACGAGCCATGTGTTGAATGTGCTCTCCTTGCTCTTTGTGCCTAGGTTTTGTTGAGTTTTGGCCATTGTTTTGGGTATGATTAAGGTCTGTCCATATTCGGTTTAACTCCATTTTGCATGTTTGTTGCATTGCATGTTGTTGCATGCTTGTTGCATTCCATGATATTTGCATGCTTGTCGTATTGCATTGTGTGTGCATGCATTGCATTGTGTTTGGATAGGGAGTTAATCCAAACACGAGAAACGAGAGACGTTTCATACTTGAAGTGATTAAACGTGCCTCAATTCTCGGTCGCTGATTCTCTTGATCATGCATGATAGAGTTTGAGGCTTTATGTGTTTTCTTTGTACATTCATTCATATTGATTGTGCAATCTTGGCTTCTCCGCCACCGTGCATTGCGATACTCGGTTGGTGGCCCGAGAGTCGGGAACCACACTCCCTTGAGCTTGAGAAATGATAGGGAGAGTGGTTGTGCACACATACCTTGCTAATACACTGCCATGCCCATTCTTACTCTCTGTTGCAACAAACTGGAAGTGTCAGGATAGGATTTTCCGTCGACTTAAAGTGGTGGCCGACCGCCGGTTTCTGCAAAGATACTTGGTTGGTCTACAGGTGGTCTACACCACCATAAAGTGGTCGGCCATGCCCCCGGAGGTGCCCATGATGGAGTAGAAGCTATCTGGAGCTTTGTGTAAAGTTCTGAGATCAATTGCAAACAGAGGCAAGTTGGGGCATCGCGATGGATTTCTGAACGAGGCGATTGAGCATGCATGCACCCCTCGCTCCGAGGGCCTCTTCTTAATGCTTTATTTAGCTGCTTCGCTTAGTTAGCTAGTTTAATGGTTTTGTACTTAATTAGTTAATGCGTTTAGCCATTTATTTGTTTTGTAATAATTAGTTAACTAGGATTAGTTAATTAGTTTCGTTTTGTAATAATTAGTTTAATTAGCTTAGATTAGCTAGTTAGCTTATTATTCGGACCCTCCGTCGCGAGGGCGTGTTGTTGTAATAAGTGTGCGTGTGTGTGATGCATGTCTTCTAACCCCCATTTCTTTCTCCCTTTTATTTACCAGCTTTCGATGGTTAGTTTTAGGGCATGTTTCAATTAGCATCATTATGCTAGCATGTTTGCATCCATTCATCTGTCTTGCATGCACCGGGCTCGGCGCATCATACAAACTGCATTGTATTTCAATACCAATTTGAATACATGTTATCAAGTTGCATTCACATGACATCTTAGAATAGCCGAGCCTATCTTAGTTGCATTTTGCATGTGTTGCATTAGGCATTCTTGACATAGCTAGGATCATGCATTGATTACTAACTAGCTTCTTTTTTGGCTTGGAGTACACTGTGAGTGTTTATGCTTTAGTATTCTTGCATGCGTATAAGTGATTGCCATGATAGCATGCTTACCATGAGGCTATTTGCTTAACTGATATAACTGCACGAATGCCTGTGGGTGGAGGCTTGATTGCCTGAATTGGAACAATTCATCGAAATGCGAGTTTTAAGCCCACTTGAGAGTGGCAAAATCATATTTCCCTAAGCCCACTTGAGGGTAGCAAAATCCGCGTCTTAGCCTACTTGCGAGTAGCAACTTCAAACCACTTTAAAAAACAAACATGAGTTGTTTTGTTCCAATCCACGTGATTGAGTCTATACTTGTGTGCTATGCGCATCACATAGTAAGCTAGCTAATAAACCGGAATAAGAACACATGTGTTTTCAAAGACAACATATCATGTTAGTAAAGGCCGATCTTTGATCGGGTGAGCGGGGGTGCTCATTGCATGACCTTCCCCTCTCGTACCCAAGTTCCTAAGCCGAGGCAACTTTGGTGATGACAGACACGTGGCCTTAGGCACAAGTCAGGGTTTCCTAAATTTCCCAAAATAAAATATTTAGGTGGCGACTCTGAAATCTGGCAAAGCAGTCCATGTTTGGCACTTCTTGATTAAAATCGATTTTTCCAAACGATTTGTTGGATTTGAACTCTTTGGTGATTTATCAGTCTTATATTACACTTTGTAAGATTAGATTCAGAACCATGACAGGAGTTCGAACTGTAGTAGTAAGAACAACGATTCACCCCCTCGCGCGTGGAACAGAGTTCGGGCGGTCTACACATACACACACACACACCCAGATCCCAAACCCAGCTATTCGAACGGTGCAAATACACACCCATTGAAGCTGCATCTTTTACACACGTCAATCTCTCGCACAAGTCCATCTCTCACACCTTTCGTTCCCAAAAGCTTTTTGAAGACATCATTAAAGCATTGAAGAATCTCATTGAACCATTGAAGGAATTCTTCAACTTAGGTTAGTTTACTTATTTCAATCCTCATTCCTATTTCATTTGTAATGTAGGGTTTGTTTTTACCATTTTCGAAACGAACGAACGCATAGCTGACCGAAATGAGCAATCTGTTCCTTATTCGGAACTGATTTTCTGAAAATAAACAACTTGTTCGGAAGTAGAATTCCAAAAATTATCATTTATTTCAACAATAGAAGTCCTAAATTTTTTCATTATTTCGACATTCAACTTATGAATATGTTTAATTCGAACAACATTTAACTTCCAAAATGAATGTGTTTTTTCAGATTTCAACTTTTGAACATAATGGACATTTTCGGTTTTCAACTTCTGAATGGTTTTGCTTTGTTTTTCGCCTCCTCTTTTGTATATATTTTTTTATAATTGTTTACTCATTAAGTATATTAATTTTTTGCAGATAATATGGATCTTGAATGTCAACAACGTGTCCCACCTACTGTTTCAAATAGACGACGTTGTGAATTAGATGTTGACCATGAACAGGGACGAGGGCGTGGGAGAGGATGAGGTCGGGGTCGGGGTCGGGATTGAGGTTGTGATCCAGTTCCGGTAAAATATGATATCCCTAGTGCCAGTCGAAGTCGGAGTCGAAGCCAAAGACGAGTTAAAAGTGATGATATGCCTGACATTGCCGTGGAGGATGCCCCTTTACCCGATTCTCCTACTATCTAGGAAGAGGACCTTACTTATGGCTTCCAGGTGGACTGACTGATCCATCAATACTGCGGAGTTTCAATAGTCATATTGCTACAGCTGTTTGGTAGGGAGAGGTAAACATTCCTGAGTAGAAGTGAAATTTATTTGCATATGATTTTTTTTTTTTTTTTTGTGTTATATGGTAGTTTCTAATGAGATATTAATTTGTTTTATAGGAACGAGGGCCCCTAAAGTGTCATAATCACTCTTCGAAGATCCTTGCATGGCCATGGTGGTCAGTAGACAACAACACTAGATTCAAAGCCATTATTGAGCGGTCTGGATTGTCACAGTTAGCTCGTTGCACTTATCGGTTTGTCAACAAGCTTCTAATCTCCAGTTTTGTTGAGAGATGGCAACCTGAGACGAACACATTTCATATGACAGTTGGTGAGATGACCTTGACCTTGGATAATATTGGCACTATTCTTAGCCTTCCCATTGTAGGCAGATCAGTCAGCGTACCAGATGTAACGGATCTTCATGGAGTTACACTACCGGTTTTTGGCTTGGGGATTAATGAACGTATAGCACATGGCGAGGTTTCTAATGCTGGTGGGAATTCAGCCAGGCTTGAGTGGTTGTGAAGTCAGTTTGCTGGTGTCACAGATTCAGACCCAGAGGAGGCCATACAGTGCGCTATTAAAGCTTATTTGTTGTTTCTGTTGGGATGTACGCTCTTCAGTGACAAGAGTGGCAACAGGGTTCCTGTTGTTTACCTTGGCTTATTGATGGATTTGGGATCCATTCATACTTACGCCTGGGGTGCTGCTGTATTAGCATTTTTATACAGACAGTTGGGGTATGCTAGCCGGCTGGTGTTAAGCAGATGGGTGGTTATATGACTCTTTTGGAGGCATGGATTTATGAGCACTTCTGAACATTCCGACCTCACAAGTGTATTGCAACTCAAGTAGACTATGTACTTTCTCAAATGATGCCTGAAATGAGACTTGACATGAACCTAATTGTCTTTTAAGTTTTGCATGTGCACTCTCAGCCTTGTTCAATTCAATGTAAGTCAAATAAAAATAAAGTACATGGCACTTATTAATAACTTATTGAACAAAAGTAATCTTACCGGTTGGTTATAACATTGGCATAATGCATATACGTGTATGTTCATGCCGCCACAAATTTCTCATTGTAAGGAACCAACCAAGTATCCATGATGGAGTTGACTGCATCGGGATAACTACTGAATTGCTTAAGTAATGATTTAAGACGCTCATTGTATTGAATTTCAAAAGATGAATACACTAAAGAGTTCCACTCATGGTTGAACTTCTCCCATTTTTGCTGTGTCTCAAACATTTTTTTGCATTTGGTCAATACATTCTTATTGATATGCCAACGACATAATAAATGTCTGCCACTTGTGAATATCTTATATATGGCATTCATTAAGGCTAGCTCTCTGTCAGTGACAATAATCATTGGCAAAACAAAACCATCCATGACATCACACAATGTAGCTAACACCTACGCATAGTTATCGGCCCTTTCATACTGTAAATATGCGAAAGCTACAGAGAAAGTCATTTTAGTTAATGTCACTCCCACAATTTTAAGAAGAGGAAGACAATATCTATTGGTTTTATATGTGCAATCCATAATTAATATACGTGGGAAAGACCAAAATTAAGTCCAAACTGGTAGAATGTGCCCAAAACAAGTTTGTCACAGTCATCGTGGACTCTTCGCATCGATGGTGCTCAATGTAATTATACTTGGCCAATTTACCCAATAAGTGTTGCATCTGTGATCTTCCAGCTCTCTGTACCACCTTATTTCGATGGCGTACATTGTAAATGGTTTTAAGTGTACTTACATTGAAGGCATCTCATTGTTTCAAGGTTACTAGGATTTCTTTTGGCCTAACCATGCTATTTGACATATCCATTAACAATGCTTTCTCATCCTTTGACAGCCACCCTGCATATGAATGTCCCTCAAGGTGCTCTGCAAGTGGATGGTTATGCAATCCGTATACTACGGTCAATGTCCATTCATCATTTGTGGTAAACCTGTGAGCCCTCATATCAAAAGGACAACCACACTTCTTTGTACTGGTTATTCTTGATGTGCCATCATGTTTTAACTTCATTGGCCACTCCTCTCACAAGCAAGATACATCCTGGGTCTTTTTCTTCCCTCCACCATAGTCTGATGTTCTGATTACAATGACCAAACCATTTTTCTTTCCAATTTCACGTATCCAGTTGAGCAATTCATCCTTATTTTTGAATACCTACAAAGTCAAATAAATATTATCAAACATTTACATTTGTTGAGCAATTCAAAACACAATCATTATAATTTCGTAGAGTGAACCTATCCAGCTATGAATTGAGTAGTGTAATCCAACACACTATCCACGCAAACCTGACTTTCTTGAGTTGACACATATTCCTGCATGTTTTGTACAACATTACAAATTTGAAATGGCATTATAAAGACATATTTGGAATTCAAAACTGCAAATTTAGTATGCAGTTTACAAATTTGGAATATAAAATGGGAAAATTTTCTTTTATTTCATTTGAAAGTACAGTGTTGAACAAAATACTACTGTTTGAATGTAGTTGTCCAAATTATTTTTACCAGTTCGGAAGTTGAATGTTGTAAAATTTAAATTATTTTGGACGACAACTTCCGAAATTACATAATTGTTTCAGTAGTAGACTGCCGAATAAATTGATATATTTCGACCCTGGTTATCCGAAAGACGCTAAAAAAAAAAACAAAAAGGACTTTTACATTGCAAAACTCACATTTTCTTGGCTATCTTTCTCATAAACATTTATTTGCTTTTGAAAATCTGAATTTTCAAAAGAGAAATTTTCCATAACAATGATGAATGATGATGAGGTTTAGTGTGTAAACTAATGGAAAGCTACGAATCAAGAATGAGGGTGTTTAGTGTGTGAACTAATGAATGAAAGCTAACAATTAAGGTTTTCAAAGGATGAGGATGGAATGTGGAGGATGGAATGTGAATTGAGTATGGAAGAAGGAGTAGCTACAATGGACTTAGAGCTTCAACAACTTGAACATGGTGGATGTGGAGTCTGGATGTGCAATGAGAATGTTTGTTTATTTGAATTGTGTATGATGTCCAAAATAATAATTTTACTTACGGATAAAATTGTAATAAAAATAAATATCATTAAGTGTGTGCATATAATGGATTGGGTGTGTGCAAATAGAAACTCCTGTTAGTCCATTAACACTTTTTAAAAAAAGAATAAAATGACTGTATTACCCTCAATTGAGGGTATGAATTTACCAAGCTATCCTCACCTCTTCACCTTCCTTGCCACAGCTCAAACATAGCCAATGAGACAACCACCATCCACCACCCACAACTACCATGACGCACCACACCACCTTGTATCATTCACTACCACCTAACCAATTGCTACCATATCCCACCCCACCATTGAACTTAAGTTTGCATTTTCTCTCTCTAAAACAATAACAAGGACTTACACCCAAATCAAACAATTAGGTCTACAACTCCAAATCAAACAAACATCTACACAAATTCACCTAAAAAAATTGAACAAAGATCTAAGACATAAGCTTAAAAAATAGAGGGATTTATAAACACACAAACCTAGATCTGAAAAAATGAAGATGGAGAGAATGAGAGTGAAAAAGAGATAGAGGCAATCGTAGTTGGGTTGGGGAGCGTAATCGCTGCTGGAGAGGATTCATCGCGGCTGGGTATGGTGGATCGCAACAGCGAATTAGTGCTAAGGCCCCGCTTGTTTGGAGAGTTAGAGAAGGGATTGGAATTGGTAGTGAAGTGGGACCTACTAATATTGTGTTTGTTTTGAGAGATGGGGAGGGGATTGATAGTGAGCTCCGGATTAGGATGGGCCTTCCCAAAGAGATTCAGATGAAAAATAGTCCGGCGGACTAGAAATTTTTTATTTTTATTTTTTACAAGTCGGGCAATTTTTTTTGAACATTAATATTTAATTTTTTTGTATTTTTTGTTAAGTAAAAATCATTATTTTATTTGTTTTATTTTTTTCTAGAAATTTTTTATTTTATTTTTACTTTTTTAAAATTTTTTACATGTTGGTCATTTTTTTAAAAAAACATTAATATTTTTTTTTGTATTTTTTATTTTTTTTATTATTTTATATTTATTTTATATAAAAATAATTTAACAATTCCTACACTAATAACTATTATCAAAACAAACACAATTTTATTTAATCCCCTCATTATCAATCCCCTCTATTCTATTTTTAAAAATAAACGGGACCTAACGGTTGTGTGTTGGATGCTGAGAGAGATGCATAGAGAGGAAACGTAAGAAATAGAACTCAATCAGTATTTTTTTTGCTTGTTCATGATAATAATAATAATAATGAGTTGGAAAAAGGTTTTGGTTGATATTTATTTACTGCTAATACTTTAATTGAAATGTGCGGCTTGTTTGTTGAAATGGTTTACATAGATGTTTCTGAAATAATTTGTTCAATTTTTTTTTTCAATAGGTTCCTGCAAATGATTTTTATTTTTCTGGATTTTTGCAAACGGTTTTGCTCAACATCCATAAAGAGAAAGGGGAGGTAGGGGTAAAATTAACATTTTAAATAAATATACTTCTGACCAAGGTTCTGAAAAGAGATTGTGGTCGCTGTAACGGTGGCGGTGGCGCGGTTGCGGTTGCGGGGTGTAAAGGTCGTAGTGTAACGGTTGCGGTAACCGGAACCGTGAATTTTTTTATTTTTCACACAATTTGAAAAAGCTTATCGATACGTACATTTTTTTTTCCATGATCATATTTATTGAGTTTTAAAATAAATATTGATCAATTTTTATAAATTTTTAAGTTTGATCCAATATATTTCATATTTTTAAATTACTATAAACTGATTTTTTTACATTTTATTTTAATAAGTAATGACTTTATATTATACAAAAAATCAATCACTAACTATTATTTATAAGATAAACAATGACAAAAGTAAGATAATAAATAAAAGCCTTTATAATATATATATATATATTTTTTAATCAAGCCAAATAGATAATGACCAGACTTATTATTATTATTATTATTATTATTATTATTATTATTATTATTATTAAACAATATATAGATAGACACACACAAAAAAAATAGTTGAGTTATAGTAACTGAATAGAATAGCATAGGTCTTACAGTTTTAACAAATCAATAACATGTTCTTCATCTTCCATCTTCCACAGCTTCAACAAATCAATAACATATTCTTTATCTTTCATCTTCCCTCTTCTCTCTCTCTCTATCTCATGTTCTTCCATCTTTCCTCTTCTCTCTCTATCTCTCTTCCTTCATTTTTAACTTTTTTTTTTGTGTGTTTTTTCGAAAGAAGTAATTCGGAACCGTTACGACCGCTATAGCAGCTACTACGGCCGACACACCTATAAATCTTAATCACACTGCAAAAGCAGCCGTAACGGGTGGCGGTAACTTCCACAACTGTTACGTAATGGCATTACGTAACGGTTGCGGCCGCTTTTTAAAACCTTGCTTCTGACACAAGTAAAAACTGTTAATTAGTCTAATGGCTAATTAACAAAAAGAACAATTTGTAATGTGAATATATATTCCAGGGAGAGGAATATAATTTTAACTACCTCAAGAAAAAAATTATATTAAAGAGAAATCTCAAAAGGTCTAAATATAATTTACACCTTCTTTTTTTTTTTTTTTCTCAGCGTGTAAAGTGCAAACCTTACTTGAGTTGTTGGGTTTGTTTCTAATCACAATAATCGAGTCCTATTTTAGTACAAATACCTTTGGCTTTGTGTATTAAGTTCTATTTCCACATCATTCATGACCAAACAATGGTCTGATATTTAATTACATTAATAAATTAGATGCTTAAAAAATCTCAACTTGTTTTAAAATTTAACAATTTTCTAGTCGAAGCCCTTTTTTGTTCTCTCTGTTGCATAAGTTATCCATTTTATTTATGGAAAATGTTTGGTAGTCCAAAATTTTGTGGCTCAAATCTGTCAAAACGACGTCGTTTTACACTCATTTACACTTAAAATGACGTCGTTTTAAGTTATTTAAGTTATTTGAGCTATAAAATTTTGAGTTACCTAGCATTATTGTTTATTTATTTATTATTATTTTTTTTGATTGCGATATTTCAAGGGAAGCTGGTAATTACTCCCATGACGTGAGCTTATGAAGTGGAGTTGTTGGTACCATCTTTGCTTAGGCCCCCTTATCTATTTGGGAAAGGATATAACTACATAAATAAATTTAGAACTTGTCACATATTAGAACGAGAGATAAATATGAAACACTTAATAAAGTGTTTCATGAAATATTCCATAACATATGGAATTGTGAAGAATGGTGCTAATGCGCTGTTAGAATGGGATGATAGTGTGGTGCTTAAATGGTGCATTTTAGTGTTAGATGTTTATTTAGTCGTTAATTTAATTATTAAAAAAAAAAAAATCTCTCTCAGTCCCTCTTTCTCCTTTTTCTGTTTTCTTGCTTTCTTATATTGGTTTCTTACAAACTCGAATATCATCAATACAAACAAATCTTTATAACCAATCATGACACTTCATAATTCAATTTAAGGCTTCAAGACCTCATTTTAACAAAACTACAACAATTTGTTTGGAATATTACAACCAAAAAAAAAAAAAAAAAAAAGCCTCTAGGTTTTACCTTTGTAACAAAAATAAATTTTAGATTTTTAATTTTATTTATTTTACTCTCAAGTTTTGATTTAACTATAAATTTGTTGAGCTTAATGACTGAAAAATCATTTTTCCATCAGTTTTACTTCACAAAAATAAATAAATGGTTCAGATTGAAAACAAATCAAAAGATTAGAATTTAAATTGATAAAATTAAAAATTAAAAATTTAGTTTGTTATAAGGATTAAATCTTGAGTTTTTTTTCTTTTTTTTTTCTTTTTTTTTTTTTTTTTTTCTTACCATGGACCAATTCAAAATATACATTTCAAAGGTTGCATTATATTATATCCATCTATCACCGTGATTTGGCTAGAGATATGATTATACAAAATTTTCAATGTATTTTTGGGTAGGTAAAAAAGGTTATAATCCTATTAATTACTAAACAATTGCAAAGCTTTTAGTCTTCTATTTTAGGCTTTGGAAATTGCTTCTGTATTGAAGGGAGACAGTGACGTAGGGGTTAAAGTATAACCAATGACAATGACAATGTCCTCTGACGGCCAAAAATAGAAGAAAAAAAAAATAGAGGAGTTGGTAAATTACTTGACCATATTCGTTGATAATTGTTTGAGATTTTAATATTTATTTCATCATAAATGTTTTTAATAATAGAATAATAAATTACATGAATAGTTTTTATATTTTGTTGTTTATATCATTTTAATCCTTACAATTTTAATTGTTCTCATTTTACTCTTTAATTTTAAATTTTATGTCAATTTGGTCTAATTGATAACGTCGTTAAGGTTTTTGACAAAAAAAAAAATTATTAGATTGGTTGATGTTACATCGCTGAATCGATCAAGTTTACAATTTTTCTCTAAAAAATATTACACATCTTTCATGTACGTATTTTCCATAAAAATGCTAATAATTAGAAGCAATTTTGCCAATTTGAGATAAAATAAAAAATTCAGAGTCAAAAGTTGATCAGGTAAATCACACTTTGCACCAAATCTCACTTTGATCACTGCACATGAAATTATGACAATTAACCCCATTCACTTCTGGTCAAGTGTCAATATCCTCCTTCTGTTATCCCATTGTTTAACTCTTTAATAGAATCCAATTATTTGACAAGTATATAACAACAAAATAACAGAAAAAGAGGAAAATCACCTCATTTTCCACATATACATATTTTGTCATAAAATTGACATCAAATCATTACTGTATTTGGTTAAAACATAATGCAGATTATAAATAATTAAGGAGATGAACTATATTTTGCAAAAACTAGAACCATAAAGCTCTGTTTTCCACAATAACATAATCTTATGTCAATACCTTTTCATTTCTCTTTGATTTTGCAAAAACTATAACCATGACCTTCTTGCCAAACAAGACCTGTCAATTCAATGAGACCTATTCTAGTTAAATAACTCGAAGTAAAAGCACTAATTTTTTTAGGGTAAGATTCATTTTAACTCCCTCTAATTTGGTTCAATTGCACTTTACCTCCATGTAATTTAAAAAATAGCCACACTTTACTTCCTTCATATATTTTAGACTAAATTGCAACACGAACTCCAATAACTAGTAATAAAAAAAACTAAATAAGTCTAACTTAGTTGGTCACTATGACTTCCCTAAGGATTTAGTTCCTATAAAAAGGTCATGGGTTCAACTCTCTCTCGGAGTTGAATAAAGGGGGCAAATATATGTTGCTTTACAAAAGGTGGGGAGATTAACTCTCATAAATATTAATTTCATAACTAACAATTTACTTTCACAGATTAAAAAAAAAAATCTTACTGATAAAAAAGATGATTATACTATTTCTATTCTTTCTCTACATCTCATCATGTTTATAAAAAAATCAAGCTAAAAAAAATTCTAAATTAAATACTTTCAGTTAAGAAACTTTAACTTTTAACTTAATTTTTAAAATTTTAATCTACTTACTAATTTAATCATATATTAAATTATAAATTATTCACATACATGTACAATTATATATATATATGAACAAGATAGCAGATTTATATACATATAAATATATATAGAGTTGTGTATATATTGAACGAATGGTCGATTTTAATTATTCTTTGTAATTTATAACCTTTGAATTAATTTAATTATATTTTAGATTAAAATTAATTTTAAATATTTAATTATTTATTGTAATTCCTAATATTTTTATCTAATTATATTTTAAATCAATTGTTTATTTTATATTTTAATTTAATTATTTTTTAAACTAACTCTTAATTATATTTTATTTGTTAAATCAATTCTTAATTATATTTTATATATTAGATCAATCTTTAATTATATTTTTATTTTAATTAACATCTTAACAATTTTCATTATGTAGAAACTTATAGGGTTATTTATGTGTTTTTATGTTGTTAGTTTTGGAGGAAAACATATAATTTCCTTACTAGCATGTCAAAATCTGTCAAGTTAGGCGGAACAAATAACAACAGTGAATCACAAGAGAAATAAATAGTTATTTTCAAACGGTATGGAGGTGAAGTGTAACTGGCCTAAACGACATGGGGTAAAAAAAGATTTTGCTCATTTTTTTAATACAAATTACAATATACAATATTGTTACATTTTGGACGACACTGATGAGTGAGATGGATGATTTTGCAATGACCCTTGAAAAACTTTTTGATTTCTTGTTGATTGTGGCCCAATTCGTAAAAGAGGTGATGTGTGGATAAGATTGTAGTGTCTTTCAAATGGGTTGTTCAAAATCTTTCAAAAAAAAAAAAAAAAAACTTGAAAGATTTGTAGTTTTTTGAACAAAATTGATATGGAGTTGGTGTGGGGAGTGTTTGCCAGATCGTGATAAATTGATGGATGGATCGTGAACAATATTGTTCGTGTGCAGTGTTCGTGGATTTTATTTGATTTTTGTTTTGAGATAATATTTTAAAAATAATTTTTTGGAGAGAATTTAGAAAATTTAAAAATTTGTTTAGTTGTATATTTTGAAAATGGTTTTGGAGTTTTAGAATCTAGAATGATTTAATATGTTTTTTTGTAATTGAATAGATGAATGTGAGAAAAAAAGTGATTGAAAATGAGAGAAGAGAGAGAGAAAGATGGGTTGAAAATATTTTGATTTGGGACAGAAGATAGAATTTTTTTTTTTATGAACTTGGGATTGTTAATTGTTTATGAGATATAGTTTTGATTAAAAATTGGGGAACTCGGTGGTGGTCAGCATTCACGATGCTGTGAAGTGTGGTTGGAATTGTTGTTGGGCATTTCTGGGTTGTAGTTTCTGCAATCGGAGACTGGCCATGGGACTCTCAGAATGTAGCTTAGATCTTGGACAAGAGGAAAAAGATGAAGAAAAAGATGAGTTGGTGGAGGGTGGAGGAAAAGGAGTAAGAATAGGAGATGCTGCTAATGACGACGAGAAAGAAACAAGTAAGAGAGATTCATCATCATTTCTGTAGGTCGGGGCTTCCAGATAGTTATTTAGTAATTTTGAAATTTAGATACATGGTATTCTATAATATTGTGATTGATGGAGAAGGTAGGTAAGTGCAATATTGTGTTGGATAATTAGATAATTTAAAATGACATATTAAATGATGATTGATTAAGAAGTACGAACACATAGTATTTCAAAAACATACTATAATTTTCCCTGGGGTTGGATAGAGAGAGGAGCGTGGCCTTCACGCAATGTTGGCCAACTGGGGCAAAAACTCCCCTAAGCAAATTCCACCTCATTCGCCCGCCCCGGGGGCCTGGGGGACTGTTTGTTTACAGGCCTCTCTTGTTTTGCATGATAAAATCTTCTTTTAAATTGTAACCAACACCCTAAGAAATCAGTTTTTTAAAGACAAATTCATTTAATTCCTAAAAGTTAAATATTTGTTGGAAAAACTTTAGCTAACTAATTTACTCCGTCGCAAAGTTTGTCCTAAATGATCCGTTCGAAAAAGTCAAAAATTTATTTTGAGAGACAACTTTATATTTGTTACTATAAATAGACTTGTAGAGATAAAAATATGTGGTTGCAAAAAATTTTGATTTTGAAACAACCAAAATTTGTCTCTAAAAGTCTATTACAATCCAGGCAAAAAAAAAAAAGTTATGGAGACGAAAATTTAGTATTTGAGACAACATAAATTGGTCTCTAAAAGATTTAATTTTTTTGAGATAATTAAATGTGGTGTGTAAAAGTTTTAGTTTTCTAGACAACTAAAAGTGGTCTATAAAAGTAATATTTTTTTGAGATAATTCAAATTTGTCTTTAAAAGTATGATAATATTTTGATTAACAAGTATTCTAAAACAATAATACTTTAGACCCCCTCAAAAGGGGCACCCCCTCACCCCCTTTGACATGTGTCAGGGGGTGATTGGATGTGCAGGAAAAAAAAGAAAAAGAAAAAGAAAAAGCAACCAATGAAAGTGAGAGGGGGTGAAAGGGGGTGATGGGAAAAGGGGGTCTCTATCATTGTTGATTCTAAAAATACTAGTTTTCCTTAGTTGATTTCTCAACAACCAAACAGAAATATCAAATATATCACCAGATTATCTGTTCATCTTCAAATTAAAATTCAATACCACCAAAAAAAAAAAAACCATGCTTCTCACATTCAAAAAGGCTTAATCAAAAGATATTCAATGACAACCAAATACCATGCTCTAATTCATTAATACATAATATCTAGATTGCATATCATAAATTGATAGAGATTTCAAAAGTATCATTCCAAAAGATGATAAATTGATAGAGATTCTTCTCAACGGTTTCGTTGAAATGGCATTCAAAATCTCGTAGAGAGCTCACAAGCCTTCAAATCGACGCAAGACCTGCATAAAACTGAGATCTTAGACCAAGCTTACATGACATGCTAAGAGGAAACACTGAAGATATAATTACTTTCCTTTCTAATTGCTTACCCAAAATGATGATTCAAAAGCAAAAGCAAAAACCAGCTTACAAAAAAGATGTAAAAAAGCACAACATAAAATATTAAAATCTATTAAGTCCAGTCCAAGCCATCCATTCTTGAAGCCTACACTACCGCACTTGAAATTAACATATGGTTTATTATGCAAGATTCTAAAGACAATCTAAATTTTACAACATCCATGAAATAACAAAAGATGAAACTACAAAATACTCATAGACTACCTAGGCTTACTCAACTAACGTATTTCTAGAAGCAATGCTCACAACACAGCAACATATGCACATTGACAGAACATATGTGAAAAAGGAAAACATTAAAGGTTAAGTTCTATCATTAAAGCCAAAACACTCCTTTCCTCAAATTATAATACTACACTGAATGCTGAGTTGGCTGTGCTCTTGTTGCCTTTTTGTTTTTTCTTGAGTGTGTGTGTGCAGATGATTTGGTGTGCGTTTAGGTGCCAACCTAGTTGGGATTCAAATGTTTCACTGATGCTTTTTGCACCCTCATCTTTATTGATGTAAATTATAATTCTCGTTATGTTTTTCATCAATAAAGCTTATTTTTTGCCGTTCAAAAAAAAAAAAAGAAAAAATAATACTACACTGAAATTAACCATGCATACAATTTACCTAAGATGCCATAAGGTAAGGCATTAAAAAAAAACAACAGACTATCAAAGTATCCAAAGATTACTGACCGGTGCATAAAGGACTTTTGTGCCTCGCTTTCCATATTGGCTATTTTATCCAACAAAGTCTTTGCAGTACCTTGGCCATCACCAGCATCCTTTTCACGAAAACCATGCCTAATCAATATATCTGAAAAATGTTATGGGATGACAAATAAGAAAAAAGAAACCTATAACTGAAAGCAACCTTTTGCGCCTGCTTGTATCCAATACCAAATTTAACATAGAAGTCTGAACCATCATTTTTTATCCACTTCTCACCAGACACAAGGACAAATGGCGTACCCACATAACTTTCATCTTCAATTTCTATTTCTAAGGATTGAACCTGAAAATTTAATTGAGGATGAGCTTGTTGCCTATAAATCACATTGTATTTTAATTCACAGGCATAGGATCAAATCAAATGCATCTTGGCACGCCTTGTCAATTGAAACATAGTTAATTTTTTTAAAAACAAATTTCACCAAATTAACAACAAAGTTCTTTAAACAATTGTTTTTTTTGGATCTGTTTTAAACAGATTTATACAAACCTTTTTTAAAAAAATTAACAAATTCACCGAAAACAATAGCAACAATCAATTTCAAAAAAAATATTGGTAATCTCAAACAAATCTCAACCAAACAACAACAATTTTAAGCAAAGATTCCAAAATCTAAAGTAAATTTTAAGCAATAAATACCTGTATTTCAATATGCTTGCGAGTTTGGGCTTGTAATATGTGATCTACGAATAGGGCTGCGATTTGCGATGAGGGTTTGTGATCTTTGATCTCATCGATTGATGTTCACTGAAGAGGGGTTTGTGATGTTAGATCCTCATCAACTGACGTTCACCGAAGAGAGATGAAAGAGATGGAGAGAAAGAGAGGGGTAGGATGTCGACTGTGAGACACCGATCGACAACGAAAAGAGAGAAAGTGAAGCGGATCGGTGACGAGAAGAGAAGGTTCTGGATTGGGAGAAAGACTCTCACAGTCGTTGATGAGATAGAGTGAGGGGGTCGGTGATGAGAAGGTTCTGGATTGGGAGAGCACAAATGAGAGAGAGATGAGAGAATGAATAGAATGGAAAGAGAGACAGACCAAGTGGTCTGATGATCTAAAAAAAAAAAATTTTAAGAATTATTTTTTTCAAACAATAATCTCAAGTAATTTTTATTTTTCAATGGTGGAGTGAATTTTTTTTTAAATTTTTTTTTTTCGAATAAGCGACGTCAGCGGCACTAACGATTGCTCGGAGGAGAACATGAGTGACGTTGGTGATGCCACTAAAGGAGGAGAACGGGTCTGAGGATATGAGGATCAACGAGAGATCAGTGTGGTTGTCGGTCGAGTGTGGTTTGAGGATCTGTGTAAGAGAAAGATAGAGGACGATGGTGATTTGCGGCGGTGGCGATGTGTGATGGACATGAACAACGATGGTGAGGGACTTCAGTGAGCTAGAGAGAGTGGGCACCCTTTTTACTCATGTGGCCAAGTCGCTTGTGCCACAATTCGGTAGAAGTATCATCTTCAAGTGCATTGACAATACCTTTACAAATTTTTCCTTGCATCGAATAAAATGTATGAGTCTTCTTGCACTTAGCCACCACCAAAGAACCCTTTGTGAGCTTCCACATTCCATCACCAAATTTATTGTTGAAGCCTTCATCATCTAGCTTCCCAGTAGAGATCAAATTGAGGCGAATGTCGAGAACATGCCCTACATCTTTAAGCAACAACTTGCAGTCCAAATTTGTTTCCAAGCAAACATCACCCATGCCAATAATCTTGGACAAATCTTCATTACCCATTCGAACAAAATCATAATCTCCTTTGGTGTAGGTAGTGAAGAAATCAACTCGAGAAGTCACATGAAAATAAGCACCAGAATCAATCACCCAATTGCTCTCTTGGCCCACAAAATTGATACAATCATCTTTACAAACGACCATGAGATTATCGGTAGTGACTGCTGTTGTGTCTTCTTACTTCTTATTCACACTTTTGTCACGCCTTTTCTTCTTGTTCTTGAGCTTTTGGCATTCTCGTTTCATGTGCCCTTTCTCATGGCAATAATAGCACTCAATGTCTTTCTTTGAAAAAAAACCATCTTTTGATTTGTTACTATCACCCTCAATGGGTCCATACAAATCTTTACAAAATAATAGGTCCTCCATTTTAGTTTTTCAAGTTACCCAATTGCTTCTATTGAAGCTAGATATATGACCCACATTCCCCTTCATTAATTTACACAAATAAATAAACCCAAATAAACCGTAAGCTCTGATACCAGTTGTTAGAGAAAATCGATGATTCTCCACAAGTAAATCAATCAATGGGAATAAAAACTAATGCGGAAAAATTAAATGAAAAGGCAACACAAAAATTTTTACGTGATTCTCTCAATGTGAGGTACGTCTACGGGATCGAAATCCGATTCCACTATCAACCAAATAAGTTACAAACGAGACACTAATGGTCTTACAAAATCACCCCTAGGTGAATTCCCAATAATCATAAATAAACAAGAGGAAATACTTCACCAAGTAGATGAACAAAAATTTTCAGAACCAGAGTTGTAGAAGATCCAAAATAACGAACCAAATCAACACCGAAAACAAAGCAAAGAACCACTCAAATTAATTCCACTGTTCACACACCCAAATAATTAATTTCACCAAAGTGGAGTATGTGTAGCAGCCGTTCTCTTCACCTCGGGATAAGTAAAAACAAAAATCCTAAAATATTGTGAAGCTAGGGTTTATTATCAAATCTTAGTTGTTTCTAAATTGGATTGGGTCTCCACAAATTAAATATAATATATAAAAATATATTATAATTAATATTAAATCAAATTAAACTCTTTTTTCAAAATCAATTGGATCCCACACTCCAATAAGGAGGTATACCCAACAGGTTGTATTAAAGACAAATCTCAAAAGGGTGTGGATGTAATTTATCTTTTTATTTTTTTTATTTTTTTAATCAACGTGTAAAGTGCAAACCTTGCTTGAGTTGTAGGGTTTGTTTTAGTTACATTTTCTAATCACAATAATCAAGTCCTATTTTAGTACAAATACCTTTGGCTTTGTGTAGTAAGTTCTACTTCTACAGATTCAAAACGCCCAAAAAAAAAAAAAAAAAAAGAAGAAGTTCTATTTCCACATCAATTCAATTGTCTACTATTTTATTACATTAATAAATTAGGTGTTTAAAAAATCTCAACTTGTTTTAAAATTTAACAATTTTCAGGTCGAAGCCGTTTTTTGTTCTTTCTGTTGCATAAGTTCTCCATTTTTTTTGGTTGCTATGTTTCAAGCGAAGCTGCTAACTACTCGTGAGCTTATGAAGTGGAGTTGCTGGTACCATCTTTGCTTAGGCCCCCTTATCTATTTGGGGAAGGATATAACTACATAAATAAATAATTCAAGTTTGTAATTTAATTATTTTGGATGAAGTGTGTGTTTTGAAGGACACCAATCTTTTGTTTTGGACTATCAGTAGTTGTCAATAGTGTCGTCAATGGTTGTGGCTCGCATGGTATATTACAATCAGAGCATGTTTTCTAACAATATAATAGCATAAAATTGAGGTTATTAATTCATGCGATTTGATTGCATTTTTTTTATTATCCAAATTCGATGTTGATTAACAATTTATCCAATAAAACCGGCTAACTTTTTTTTATATTTATTTTGTAACTAATAACGTAAAACAAATATATAATTGAGATGTTTCGATTGTAAAATAAACATGAATAAAAAGAGATTCTTTATTCCATTAATCAAACTGATAACTAATCATATACTAATTTTATGTATTGTTAATTTCTTCACTATTAATCATGTTAATCAATCAATGCCTCATACTTATAGTATTTATTTTAGGACAAATTACATTGATAGTTCTTGCATTTTATCCTTTGTGATCTTTTTGTCACTATAATTTCAATTGATATTGTTGAATAGACTTTTTGAAAGAAAATGATTGCTGAGTTAGTTGATGTTAACTTACTAGGTTGAATAAATTTATAATTTTACTTATAAAAGTATGATATATGCCACTTATCTGCGCGTTTTCTATCAAAAAATACTGACAATTTTAATCAATTGGATTAAATTGAGACAAAATCATAAATTTAAGGTGAACAAATTAAAATTATAGATACCAAAATAACACAAAAATCAAAACATAAAGACTATCAATATAATTTACCCTTTATTTTATTATAAAGTCTAATTATTGTTATGGATTAATAGTGAACATGATTACTCCATGGACATGTTGTTATATGATCAATAGCCTTCTTTTGGGGCCATCTATTGAGGGGAAAACAAAATGCTTGAGTTTCGTTTATTTAGATTTCTTTTAAAAAAGATTTCATAGGTAGATATGTATTATGTCAAAGTTTTTGGATTTTTCAAAGCCTTTTTTTATTTTTTTTCAAAAAGCTTGAAATAAACTTAGAACTTGTCACATATTAGAACGAGAAGAAAATACGAAACACTTAATAAAATATTTCATGAAATATTCCATTACATATGGAATTGTGAAGAATGGTGCTAATGTGCATGCACTGTTAGGATGGGATGATAGTGTGGTGCTTAGATGGTTTATTTTAATGTTGGAGGTTTATTTAATTGTTAATTTGATTATTAAAAATAAATCTCTCTTGCTCCCTCTTGCTCCTTTTTTTATTTTCTTGCTTTTTATATTCGTTTCTTACAAACTTGAATATCATCAATACAAACAGATCTTTAGAACCAATCATGATGGTTCATAGTTCAATTTAAGGCTTCAGGACCTCATTTTAACAAAATTACCACAAAATTAGTTGGGAATATTACAACCAAAAAAACCTTTGTAACAAAAATAAACTTTAGATTTTTAATTTTATCAATTTAACCCTAAATTTTTTATTTATTTTCAGTTTTAACTATTTGCTTATTTTTATCAAGTAAAACCAACTAAAAAGAGTATTTTAGCTATTAAACTCAACGTAAGTATACCTAAAATATCTAAAATGCCTTTTTTGTTGAGTTTAATGATTGAAATATCATTTTTTTCTCATCAATTTTGCTTCACAAAAATAAGCAAATGGTTTAGATTGAAAATAAAAATTTATTTTGTTATAAGGGTTAAATTAATCCTGAGTTTTTTTTTTTTTTTTCCAAATTATTTTCTTACCATGGACCAATTCAAAATATACATTTCAAAGGTTGCCTTATATTATATCCAATATCACCGTGACTTGGCTAGAGATATGATTATACAAATTTTTCAATGTATTTTTGGGTAGGTAAAAGGTTACAATCCTACCAACAAACACGTAACTTAGTTGGTAAGGGGCTATGCTAGTTTAACCAAAATCTCGGGTTCGAGACTTGGGAACACAGCTGTGTTAAAAACTTGTTGGGAGAGCTTTGCCGCCCTTGTGGTTCTACCCGGCTCGAACTGGATTAGTCGGGGTCCTGTGGACTTCCAGATACCGGTGGTTTAGACCTAAAAAAAAAAAAAAAAAGGTTACAATCCTATTAATTATTAAACAATTGCAAAGCTTTTAGTCTTCTCTTTTAGGCTTTGCAAATTGCTTGCGTATTGAAGGGAGATAGTGACATAGGGCTAAAGTGTAAATTTGACAAAGTAAATTTTGTCATTGGTTAGTGTTTTTTTCATAACCAATGACAATGTCCACTGCCGGCCAAAATATAAAATAGAAAGAAAAAAAAAAGATGAGTAGGTAAATTACTTGATTATATTCATTGATAAGTATATTGTTTGAGATTTTAATGTTTATTTCATCATAAATGTTTTTAATAATAAAGAGATAAATTATATGAATAGTTTTACATTTTTCCGTTTGTATCATTTTAGTCCATACAATTTCAATTCGCTTAATTTTACTCTTTAATTTTAAATTTTGGGTCAATTTGGTCTAATTGATAACGTCGTTAAGGTTTTTGACAGAAAATTTTTAGGGCAAATTACTTGGAAGTCCTATTTAAAAGAGTATAAGTCTATTTAGTTTCACAACATTTTGAATACTCTCAAAAGTCCACTACGTATTGTTCTTCTTCATTCTTCTCTGTGCATTTGTTTTTCTCCACCTCTTTCTCTTCATGATTTCCGGTGACCGGTGACCATATCTTACTTCTTCTCTTTCTCTTTCTAATATATAGTCACCGGTGACCGACGACCATCATTGATTGGAGTTCACCGGCAACCACCAACTATCGACTCCTTACTTCAACCTCACCGACGGCGAAAGAGACGAGTTTTTGGTAGAGAAGATGAGTAGATCTACTCAGATCTACATCAGATCTGAGTAAATCTACATGAGATCCGACTAGATCTAAATAAAAAATAGTTGCCGGAGTCTAATATTCTCTCTATATCTGTTTCTTTCCTTCGATTTCTCAATTTTTCTACATTTTCTCTACTGCACTTCTATTTTCTTATTTTAATGGAGGAAATTTCAAATTCTGAACAAGTTGTTTTTAAGTTTAAGTTATAAGCAGTGAAAACTATAAAATTTTACAGTTTTAGTTTTTTTGGTGCTGAAATGAATCGTGCTTTTAAAACTGTAAAAGTTTATAGTTTCATAACATTTTTTAGAACTGTAAAATTTTACAGTTTCATAATATGTTTTCCAATTTGATTAATAAAGATAAATGTTTAATAGAATCATACTTTGAAACTGTAACATTTCACAGTTTCAAAGCTTACTTTTCAGTTTAATCAATATTTGAGATTATTTGCTTAAACCCTACAAAAATTTTAAAAAAATATATACTTTTTCCCATTGTTGGTTGTTGTTATTATGTTTTATTTTTCTTTTAATTTATCAATATTTAGTATATTTTGCTATGTTTTTCACTATAATTTCTCAATTTTTTCTTTTTTTTTTTCCCGGCAATATTTTGGACATTCAACGAACATTTTGGACATTCCAGCGACTTCCAATAACGTTCAAAACATTTCGGAAAACTTTCGGCGATACTTTGGCGACTTCCCGATGATGTTGAATATTCTGGCAAGTCTCCGGTGACTTTTTGACGGAAGTCTGGCGATGGTAGAATGTAGCAATGCTTTTAAAGTTATTAAAAAAAAATGGTAACAATTTAAAATATGTAGGATTAATTAGTGCAAGTGTTTTGTTTCAGGATTAGATAAATTTTGAACTTTATGTATGGATTTACTTCTAAGTGCCCCAAATTTTTATTGGATTGGTTCATGTTATATCACTAAATTGATCAAGTTTACAATTTTGCTTTTTAAAGTATAACACATGTTTCTCATGTACGTATTTGCGATAAAAATGCTAATAATTGGAAGCAATTTTACCAATTTGAGATAAAATAAAAAATTCAAAGTCAAAGTTGATCAAGTAAATTACACTTTGCACCAAATCTCACTTTGGTCCCTACACATAAAATTATGACAGTTATCCTCACTTCTAGTCAAGTGTCAATGTCCTCCCTTTGTTACTCCATTATTTAATTTTTTAATAGAATCCAATTATGTGACAAGTATATAACAATGAAATAAGGGAAAAAGAGAAAAATCACCATCATTTCCCCCATATATGCATTTTGTCAAAAAAATTATATCAAATTATTTTATTCGATTAAAACAAAAAGCAGATTGTGAATGATTAAAGAGATGAACTATGGTTTTGCAGAAATTAGAACCATGAAGCTCTATTTTCCATAGTAACATTGTCTTATATCTGTACCTTTTCATTTCTCTTTGATTTTGCTTATGCATTTTTTATTTCGAAAGCTAATATTTTCTTGCATCTTTGTCCTTATTTTTAGTATATGAATATATATATATATATGTTTAATATGGTAAATTACACTGCATCAAATCCCACTTTGGTTGTCACACATGAAATAGTGACAGTCAACTCCACACTTCTGGTGAAATCTCACTTTGATCTCTACACATAAAATCGTGACAATGAACCCCCTACACTTCTTGTCAAGTGTCAATGCCTCTTCTTTTGTTACTCCACCTTATCAGTCTTTAACAATGATGGATCTAGGGGGTGGGAGCAGGAGCAGTCGCACCCCCAAATTTTTTAAAAACTATGTATATTACACTAATAATTAGTAAGATAATTTCAAAATAGAGTACTTAGCACCCCCAAAATTTCAGTAGTTCACACTCTATAAATTATTTACATTACGAAATTTTAAAAATAGTTTCTAAATTGAGTTTTATCAAATATTGATCTATTCTATTTATTAGCTGTATTATTTGTTATATTTCTATATTGTTTAAAGTTACTTGTATTCTTTTATTTGTTTATGTTGGTTAATATTCTTGTTTTCTCCTCATATGTCATTTATGTTTTTTTTTTCTTTTTTTTTCCTTCTTTTGTAAATCACACTTTAATTTGCTTATGCACCTTATTATTTTGCATTCATTCTTGTTTGTTCATTCTTTAAAAATAGAAATATTGTTTGGAAATAAAAAAATTGTCTATTTCAACACGACATTCTAAAAATAAGTTAATAAAATTTAATATCGCTTATTGAAATGGATTATCATTATACTCATAAAAACATACATTTTCAATTATAAATTTTTTTCCAAACTAAACTGCATAATAAGATGGAAGATGATTTTTTAACAAGTTACTTTATCATATTTATTGAGAAAAATATTAATTAAGGTTTTGATGTTGAGTTTATCATAGATATTTTTATATATATTATAAAAAGTGGCAATTACAACATTTTTAAATAGTTAGCTTTACTAGACGGATACATAGTAATAGTTAATGTTTTGTTAAGTTAATGCAAACAATAAGTATGACCAATTATATTGGCAAAGAATGTCCAATTAGTAGTATGTTTTTTTTGTGCTAGTATAAATCAAAATTTAAAATTTTATAATAATTTTTTTCGATGAAAAGTTACATGTGTTTTTGCCGCCCCAAAGCTCAAATCCTTGATCCGTCCCTGATCTTTAACATAAGTTAGAAATGTGACAAGTATATGACTACGAAATGAGGACAACGGAGAAAAATCACCCCCATTTTTCACCTATACACATTTCGTCCCAAAATTTATGTCAAATTATGACTGTATTTAGTTAAAATAAAATGCAAATTATGAACGATTAAGGAGATAAATTAGGGTTTTATAGAAATTGGATTCACAAAACTCTATTCTGTCTATTCCTCTTTTTTTCTCTTTGATTTCTCTGTGGCCCTTTTATTTCAAAAGCTCTGTTTTCTTATTTATTTGTCCCAATTTTTAACATATGAATATATATATACATGTATTATATCACTCTCATGTGCTTATCACGTGAGACAAAGTATATATTGGTGAAAAATAATAATGATTTTCCTCTCTTGCTTTTATTTCGTGGTCACTTGCTTGTCACGTGACTGAATTCTATTAAAGAATTAAGCGATGGAATAACTAAAGGGAGAATATGACACTTGACAAGAAATGCAATGAATTGATTGTTACGATTTCATATGTAAGGACCAAAGTGAATTTGATGCAAAGTGTAGGGGTGCAAAGTATAATTTATCTAAATTAAACCAATTAAAGTTACAAGAACTAAAATGACACAAAGATTAAAATACAGGAACTAACCGTGTAATTTGCCCATAATTTAAAAAAAAAAAAAAAAAAAAGTAGCATCCAGCACAACTCAATGGTTTACCTTAGTAGATAGCTTTATCTTTTCTCTTTCTTTAAAAACTTTTTTTTAACTCAATATGAATATATAAAAAATAAAAAATAAAGAATAAAGACATATTTATTTATATACTTTTCACATTTTATTTATATGTCTAGATATTATGTTTGGATTTTGGATTTAAAAATGAATTTATGGATGAAAAGGAAAAGTTCTAGAAATGTACATTTAAGATAAATTTTTGTCACATTTTTCTTTTTCTTTTCTTTTTTTTTTTTCAAAGATAGCGTTAGTATAGTTAGATTATAACTTAAAAGGTTCGTCGCTACTCTATCAGTTCAAACACCTGACCTCCCACTCACCACACCCTAAAATGTAATTATTAGACCACTGGACCACACCTGAATGTCCCTTCCCTTCCCTTCCCTTTTTCTTTCCATTCACAAATTCCTAAATCTAAACACAACCTGATTAGTTTGAGAGTAGCAATATTAGTCAATTTGTGGGAGCAAGCAATTTTGAAACAGATAAAATGAGAATTTTCAAAATCTATTTTGTATGTTTTTTTGGTTAAAAAATTGAAAAAAAAAAAATTTCAAAAATACTCATCACTTTCTTATGATATTCACTTTTTTGATGTAAAAATAATTTTTGAAATTTTAAAAACACTTTTTTATTGTTTGTTTTTATCAAACTAATTTCTATTTTCTGAAGAAAAATTTTTTCGGAAGAATCAACCAAACATGGTGAATCACCAAGTCTAACTCTTAATAATAATAAAATAATAAAAAAGCAGAACAGAGTAAAATTTTGTATGCAACTGACATATAACAGTGGCCATTCGAAGGCTAAGAGAACTCAGAAAAAACAAGAAGCACCTCATAGCTAGGCTAGTGCTTTTGCTGATTCATCTTCTTTATCCTCCTAACTGTGGCCATCATGGTCATGAAAATTATGATGCTTCCAAAATCAATTCAACTTCTCCATGTGTTTGTTGCTATGCTTTCACTATTATTATTAGACTACATACCTGTTCTTGGACTCTCCTCAGGTGGAGTTGAAGCTGCTAATAAAATCAGGTGCATAGAGGGGGAGAAACAAGCTCTACTCTAGTTTAAAGAAGCTGCCATAGATGATTATGGTATTCTCTCTTCTTGGGGGAATGAAGAAGATAAGCAAGACTGTTGCAAATGGAGAGGAGTCCATTGCAACAACCACAGTGGTCATGTAACCATGCTCGATCTCCATGACCGTTATTTGAGTGGTAAGATTAGTCCTTCATTGCTTGAATTGCAGCATTTGAAGTATTTAGATCTTGGTGGAAACTTTTTTGGAGGGCGCATCCCAGAGTTCATTGCTTCCTTGAGGAGATTACAATTCCTCAGCCTCGAATTGAATGACTTTGGTGGTCCGATTCCTCATCAGCTTGGGAACCTTTCCAACGTAAGGTATCTTTATCTTGGTTGGAATACTTATTTAAATGATGGAAATCTTGAGTGGCTTTCTCAACTTTCTTTACTAACACACCTTGATCTTGAACTGGCAGACCTTAGTAAAGCAGTCAATTGGGTTGAATCTATTAGTAATCTTCCTCTCTTAAAAAACTTGCACTTAAGTCAGTCCCACCTTCCACATGTCATTCCTCCAGCGCATACTTCTAATTCTTCCATGTCTCTTACTGTGCTTCAGCTTAGTTACAATGGCCTGTCTTCTTCAATATGCAATTGGTTGGTCAACTTCAGTAGCAGCCTTGTCGATCTTGAACTTGTTGGTAACCAGTTAAAAGGTCCACTTCCTGATGCTTTTGGGAACATGATATCCCTTGCACATCTCAATCTCTCTTATAATCAGCTAGAAGGTGGCATTCCAAAGTCCTTTTCCAATTTAAGTTGTTTACAATCCTTAGAAGTGGGTTCCAACAATTTGAATGAAGAACTTTTTGCAATTCTTCAGAAGTTGTCTGGCTTAGAGAAATCATTACAGGATTTGAATTTTGGGGGCAATCAACTTAGTGGTACATTGCCTGATTTCACAAGATTTTCATCCTTGAGGGAATTGGATCTCAGTTACAACCAATTGAATGGGCCTTTCCCGGAAAGTTTTGGGCAACTTCCTAGTCTTGTTAGCCTAGATTTGTCTGGAAACCAAATTACAGGGCTGCTACCTGATCTTTCTGTATTTCCATCATTATCCTATTTAGACCTTAGCGATAATAAGTTAAATTGGGCTATAACGGGAAGTATTGAACGACTTTCCAAGCTCACATATCTGCATGCCTCTTCAAATTATTTGGAAGGCACAATCTCTGAAGCCCACTTATCAAACCTCTACAGTTTGCAATATTTGGACTTGTCTTTTAACCCACTGGTTTTCAACTTGAGCTCTGATTGGGATCCCTCTTTTCAACTTCAAGAAATAATCTTGTCATTTTGCAAGTTGGGACCGTATTTCCCAAAATGGCTTCGAAAGCAAAATCAATTTTACAAGCTTGATATCTCTGGAGCTGGAATTTCAGATACCATCCCCAGTTGGTTTTGGGATGCATCACCTAATTTGGGTTATTTAAATCTTTCTGACAACCAAATAAATGGCATGTTACCAGATTTATCTTTGAAGTTCCGTAATTTTATCGGCATAGATTTAAGTTCTAATCACTTTGCCGGTCAAATACCACCACTTCCCTCCAAAGTAACATTTTTGAATCTCTCCAAAAACAAGTTTTCGGGGTCAATTTCTTTCTTATGTGCAATTTCTGGCTTTGGATTCACCTATCTTGACCTCTCAAGTAACCTATTATCAGGAGAACTTCCAAATTGTTGGGAACCTTTGAAAGAACTACAAATTATTAATTTGGCCAACAATAATTTATCTGGGGCACTTCCTAGCTCAATTGGTTCCCTAAATGTCATCGAAGCATTGCACTTGCGTAACAATAATTTCTCTGGGACATTGCCGACGTCAATGAATAATTGCGTAGAGTTGAGGATTATTGACTTGGGACAAAATAGTTTGACAGGAGAAATACAAGCATGGATGGATAGGGACGCATCTCACAAGGTTAATTGTTCTTAGTCTACAATCCAATAAATTCTATGGAAGCATTCCTCAACATATTTGCCACCTTAACTATATTCAAGTTTTGGACCTCTCTCAAAATGATTTATCGGGAATGCTACCACAGTGCTTCAACAATTTTTCTGCTTTGGTTCAAAGTAATAGTTCAGAAGAAACCATTGATTTCAAATACTCGATAGTCCTTGGATCGGTTGTTTACCTTAATGAAAACTATTACGAGAGCAATGCGTTTGTCCAATGGAAAGGACAAGAGAGGGAGTACCGACAAAATCTGGGACTACTAAAAATCATTGATCTTTCCAGCAATAAATTAAACGGAACAATTCCTCAGCAAGTTGGGAGTCTTGCAGAGTTGGTTTCCTTGAACCTGTCAAGAAACAATTTGACTGGAATAATCATCCAAGATATTGGTCAGATGAAAATGTTGGAAGCGCTAGACCTATCTGCAAATAGACTTTCTGGTGAGATTCCTGCAAGCCTTGCTGATCTAAATTATCTGAGCATGTTGGACTTGTCAAATAACAACTTATCAGGAAAAATCCCATCAAGCACTCAATTGCAAAGCTTTAATGCCTCTGCATTTTCCGGAAATCCTGAACTTTGTGGGCTTCCACTGCCAAATAAGTGCCCAGGAGAGGAAGTTGTTGTGGAACCTCCAATTTCTACTAAAGGGATTCAAGAAGATGAGGACAGGTTTATTACCCCAGGATTTTATGTTAGCATGGGGATTGGTTTCACACTTGGATTTTGGGTAGTTTTTGGAACTATGCTTTGCAACAGTCCAATGAGACATGCCTATTTCAAATTCTTGGACCGCATTAAAAATTGGTTCTATGTGACAGCAGCATAGATTACAATTTACAGCTAGACGAGGAATCGGTATGTATCATTTCGGTTTTGTTACTTCTTTTACTCTTCTATGTGGGTATTGTATGTTAAAATCTTCTTCTTCTTTTTTAAGGCTCCATTGTTTCGACATAAAATATTTTACACAAAAAAATATTTTTCTTGTAAATTGATTTTACATAGAAAAAATATTTTTATTTTTGGTTTTCAGCATTTGGTTGACACTTGAAACAAAAATATTTTATGCCTAAAAGAGAAATTTTGATTCAATAAACTATTATTTATGACTTTTTAGTGAGTTAAGATATTTATTTGAAAAGACTAAATGTGTTAAAAAAATAGTGAGTGAGAGGCAACTTTATAAAAATTGAATTACGAAAAGTTTAAAAGTCAGCCATTTTTTAGAAAATGATACAAAAATATTTTTCTTAAAAAATGTTTTACTTTTTTTTTTTTGTTCAACCAAATAACAAAAAATGAGTAAAATAAAATATTTTACGTCAAAACAAACGGGAGACAAATAGAATTGTAACCGCGATTTTTTAACTGCAAAGTGCAGACCTTGCTAAGTTCTTGGGTTTCTTTTAGTTCTATTTTCTAATCACAATATTCAAGTCTTTTTTTAGTACAAGTATCTTTGGCTCTATAGTAAGTTCTATTTCCACATCAATTCATGACCAAACAATGGTTTACATTAACAAATTATATGTTTAAAAAATCTAAAAAAAATTTGAAATTTAACTTTCTGGCCGAAGCCCTTTTTTTTCTCTTTCTGTTGCAATTTTAGAAAATCAACTAATCTTGTAACAGTGCGGTCAATGAGATGGTGGTTTATGCTAATTTTTTTTCATTTTTTTTTTTATTAACTTAAACTTGACTAGATCATGTTATATGTCACTTCAAGCCTAAAACGAACTTAAGGCACTCTTTTAAACAACGGTTTTTGCAGCTTGTCTATAAGTATAAAATTCAATAACAGAACTGATACAATTCTTTCATATAGAATGATGAGATATGCATTTTTAATGGATCTCATCTCATGGTTGTATCTAACTTTATGATCAGATTCTAAGCATTTGGTTTTTTTTTTCATGATTCTAAATAACTGCTATTTATAAACTATTAATGACTGGCCAATATTTATTTTGCTTTAAGTGATAATTGGCATTGTTTAACTTTTTTATTTTTATTTTTTTGGCTATATTTTCAAGGGAAGCAGCTGCTACACCTAAGACATGAGCTTGTGATGGTGATTTCGTGGTGGAGTTGCTGGTACCATCTTTGCTTAGGCCCTCTATCTATTTCTTGAAGTATATAACCACTTTGGATTATGTGTGTGTTTTGAAGTAGTCCCATATCTTTTGTTTTGGACTATCAGTGTTGTCAATAGTATGAATATCTCTCATGTTTATTTTCTTATGAATTTTAATAATTATTGTTATGGATTTAATAGTGAACATGATTACTCATGGGACATGTTGCTATATAGCTTCTTTTGATATGCAATTATGTTTGTTTAGCCTATATATTTCATGCGTGATGATCACTATAAATTTCAGATGGAATTATATGTTTGGATATATAAATTTTAAATAAAGTAGATTTTTTTTCGTAGATTAAAACAGACCCAAAAAAAAAAAAAAAATTGAAAAAACCAACAAAGAAAAGATAGATATACAAATTAAATTACCAATTATTATCCCTACTACTCCCATTACATGCGTAGTTTGTAAAATAGTTAGTATTTTTGTTTGTAACTGTAGCAAAGCTTTAAAATAATTTTGGATTTGAAAACCAAATAACTTTAAAATTGAAGATAAGTTTTAATTTAGTCATTCTTTTTAAAGTAATAATCAAATTCATTATTTTTCAAGACATATCACTCATAACCAAATTAACAGTAATTTAGATAGAAGACCCAAATTGAGACTGAATTTGAAATCTAAAGTTATCATTGTTTGAGTTGAAACAATAAAACCAAAGTGAATAAGAGAAAAAAAATGTAACATATCATAAAATATAGAATTAATTACACTAATACCATTCAACCATTAGTAAATATTTTTTTTGCAAATCTATACATTATAATTGATAGGATTTACACTCTATTTAGATGGAAGGGTTTAGTGAAAAAAGAAAAGAAATGGTGAAAACAGGAATCATTTTCACTTATTTTGATGGTTAAGTAGGTGAGAATATAAAACCCTCTCAAAGGGTGTGTACCATACAAATCTTATAATTAAAGAATAAAATAACATAATTTCATACTTTCAAAGTAATAAAAAAATTTCTAACCAAACATTATATAAGGCATAACTAAAGATATCATGAGTTATAATTAAAATATTATCATAATTAAATAATAAAATTGATTATAACTAAATAAGAAAATGAGATAAGTAAAGGTGTATATGATACACCCATTTGAAGAGGATGCATAATAGATTTTTGCCAGGATTTTAAAGTAATATTTGTTAGTAATTGACCCTAAAATATAATGACCCTGAAATATATACATACATAGAGGTTGTTTGGGAACTTGGATTTGTGATTTTATTTTATTTTTTTTGTTAAAATAATTAATAAAGACAAAATAAGTTAAAATAGGTACTAAGAGAAAAAGTCATATCCAAATCATAACATTTTTTTTTTCACAACTATCAAATCAATTACAATGATAAAAAATGACAAGTATCATTCGAAACATAATTTTTTTTGCTAACCTTTTTTTTTAGATGAATAAGTCATAAATTTTTAGCTAACTAAAATTTGTCAAATAAAAGTGTTTTTTTTTTTTTTTTTTTTTTTTTTTTTTTTAACTAGTAGCCAGAGTGGGATTGAAAAAAAAAAAAGAAAAAAAAGTAAAATTCTATTTTTTATTTTAAAATCATTTAGTTGAGACAAACCTAAAAAGTAAAAAATAAGATATCAAAATTTAAAGAAAAAAAAAAAGGAAAAATGTCCATCATCTAATGGGCACAAAATTTCCTTGAAACCAGAACATATAAATGTGAGACGTTGGCAGGTTATGTCATATACCCCTTTTTTTGTTTGAATCTTGAATTTTGTGTTCCTGTTGCAACAGTTACAATAAATAATGCCACCAATGCTGGCAGTAAGAATGCTCGGTGTCGGCGATGCCGACCTACAGGCAAGCTCAGGCTCTTTCTCTCCCCATCAAGCATTCTCAATTTTTTGGGTAGATATGCAAATGATCCTATAATTTATATGATATATTAATTTGCTTTATATTATTTTAATTTGATCGATTTTATCCATAATTTAATAGATTGTATTATATTAATCCAATAAATAACGGTGGTTTGGTTTAATGGATGAAAAGTCAAACGTGTTCAAACGATGTGTCAATTTGATCTTTGTAATTTATACGATATGTCAATTTAGTCTCTATTATTTTAATTTTCTCAATTTTAACAGGGACCAAATTGACATATCCTGTAAACTACATGGACTAAATTGACATATCGGTTGACTTTTCATCCACTAAACCTAATGCCTGTTATTTATTGGACTAATAAGATATAATTTATTAAATTAAAGGATAAAATCGAATAAATTAAAATAATAAGAACTAAATTGACACATCATGTAAATTATAAAAATCAATTATATAATTTTTCCCATTTTTTTAAATAGAAAATCCCTATTTCAGTTTTGATCGCCTATTTCTAAGAATAGATGGGGAAAGGAAGCATGCACAACAGAGAAAAAGAACAGAAACAAAGAATGAGAGAGAGAGAGAGAGAGAGAGAGTGTGCTTGACAATGATTATAAAAATTTTATAATCACACTTCTTAGCTTCCGTTTGGGAAGTTAGTTTTGAGGTTTTTTTTGTCTAAAATAGTTATAAAAAATAAAATAGATTTTTTAGTCCAATAAGATAAAACATCAATCAAATCCATAATCATTAAATTATTTTTCTCAAAAAAAGTTTAAAAAGTAAAAAAATAAAAAATCCTTCCCAAATCAGGCTTTTTAGCCCCAGGCTAAAATAATCAAAAAAGTCAAAAAGCCAACCCACTTCCCAAATGAAGCCTTAATAAGAGTTGGGGGCTAAATAATCATCTTGAACTTTATAAAAAAATCTTGAATGGTGGGGGTTATTAAATCCTCGTTTGGTTTGTTTTTGAGAAATAAATTTTGGAAATTTTTTTTAAAAAATTTTTGTTTGGTTTAGTGATTTAGAAAAAAAATTTCAAAATCACTTTCTATCTCATACACATAAATCAATCATTTCTCATTCTCAATCACTTTTTCTTTTACACACATCTACTCAACTATAATAAAATATCAAATCATCCCAAACTCTCACACTCCAAGACTATTTCTAAAATATACAACCAAACAAAACAAAAAAATTTCTAAACTTTTTTCTCAAGGTTTTTTTAAAAAATTTGTCTCCTAAAACCAAACCAAACACACCCTAAATTTCTTTAAAATAAAAAAAATAATGGGGCAGAACCTATATAATTTTAAAACATTGATTGGTGAGAAAATTACTATACTTGTACTGGTTTGATTTCATCCTTTTTTTGATGATGCTCCATGTTTGTGCAAAATGTCACAATACCTAGAAGATACCAAAAATGATGCCCTGGTGACGGCATAGAAGCTAGAGAAAGATGGTTGGGAATCATATTTAAATCATTAGGTTCTGAAACCACTTCTGGTTCACCTTTGCCCTTCTTACACGGCTTTTTGGACTCTCACCATAGAAAATTGAGCTCAAAGGAATTCACCGAGCACTCGAAAATCGTTACCAACAAGAGACATTGAAAAAGTACACTGAATTCAGAAATCATTATTGATCAAGCATTCTTGAGCTCAGTATAGAGCAAGGTTGTTAAGATCGCGATCCGGATTGTAGGATCGTACGATCCTACGATCCATTTTTAGAGAATCGATCTAGATCGCATGATGAATCGTATTTTGCTCAGGATTGTAGCAGGATCGGACGTGGGATCGTAGGATCGTATTTGGATCGCGATCCTATACGATCCTACTTTTGGCCTTTTTTCTGATATTTTATTACAGGTTTGTTGCACCTTCTCTCTTTTCTAAAGACCCACGACATAAGATTAGGGCAAAATATTGGGGGAAAGTTGGTCACGAGAGCTGAGCAGCCTCTATCCAACCTCCATCTAGATTCTATGTATGCTTCTTCTTCTTCTTCTTCTTCTTCTCTGTTCGATTCATTCTTCTCCATGCTTCGACTCCTTCTCTTCTCCTCTGTTTGACTCTTTCTTCTCCTCTGTTCGTCTTCTTCGACTCCTTTTCTTCTTCTCCTCTGTTCGTTTCTTCGACTCCTTTTCTTTTTCTCCTCCATCTTCTTTTTCCTCTGCTACTGCCTTTTTTTTCCCCCTCTTCTTCCATTTTTCTATCTTTCATTCCCCTTTTGTTTTTCCCCATTTTCCCCTTCTTCTTCCATTTTTCCCCTTCTTCCATTTTTCCATTTTCCTGTCAACCTAATTTTGAACTTGTAATTATTAACATAAGCTAAAGTTGCTTATGATTATGTAGTCTTTCATTTGTAAATTAACTTCTAACTTCTAATTTATCCTTATCTATAATTTGAATGAGGCATTTGTAGGGCATCATGGTATTACTATTGTAATCAATTTATTTTTGACTGTAACTTGACTTTTTTCTCTCTGATATTTCACAACTATCAAATTGTAAATTGTAGTTAATTGATTCAGTGATATTCAATATATAATTGTAGGTTTGTAAATTGAGTTAACAATGTCTGCCTCTAGTTCTGAAAGAGGGAGGAAAAGGAAAAATGTTGCGGGTAACCGAACGGATCCTGGTTGGGAACATGGAATTGAAATAGATGATGCAACCAAAAAGGTACAATGCAAGTATTGTAACGTGACTCGATCGGGAGGTATATTTAGATTAAAACATCATTTAGCTTGTACTTATCAAAATGTTGAGCCATGTCCTCAAGTCCCAGAAGATGTTAGAGGAAAGTTCATGAGTCTTTTAAGAACTCAAACATTAGAGTCTCAAAATAAAAAGAGAAAGATGTTTGATGTTGGTGATGATTCTGAAGAGGAGGTGGAACTATTATTATGTCATTATCAAAACAAACAAAAATGGGTGTGTGCCATGGATAAATTTGTGATGAAGAAATCTGGACGTCAAAATCAAAAAACTCTCAATCAAATGTTTAAGAAAGAAGAGAGAGATGATGTTTGTCAAACCATAGCTCGTTTTTTTTACACTAGTGCCATTCCTTTTAATTGTGTCAACAACCCTATATTTCCACTCATGGTTAAGAAGATTGGGGATTATGGAAAAGGACTTGTGCCACCATCTTACCATGAAATTAGGTGACATTTTTAAAAAAAGAAGTGCATGAGAGAAGATCCATATGTAATTTTCTTGTGAATAGCCCTAATGGAACTATTTTCTTGTCATCACTAGATACATCCGACATTTCAAAAACGGGTGAAAAGGTTTTTGAGATGTTAGATGAGGTTGTTGAGAAGGTTGGAGAAGAAAATGTTGTGCAAGTTGTAACTGACAATGCTTCTAATTATAAATTGGCGGGACAAATGTTAATGGATAAGAGAAAGAGCTTGTTTTGGACTCCTTGTGCCGCCCATTGCATAGATTTGATGTTAGAAGATTTTGAGAAGGAAATACAAGTTCATCGTGTTACAATTGGTAAAGGAAAAAAGATTGTGGCATACATTTATTCAAGAACCAATTTTATTCATTGGATGAAGGAGTTTACAAAAGACATTGAACTTATAAGGCCTGCGGTAACTCGGTTTGCTACCTCTTACTTGACATTGAGACGTCTTCATGAGCAAAAAGGTGCATTGTTCTCTCTATTTACAAGTGGAGGAATAGTAGATTTGCGAAGTCTGAAAAGGGGAAAAAATTTGAAAATATTGTTTTGGACAATCGATATTTTTGGAAGGGTGTTTCTACCTGCTTGAAGGCTGCAGTACCTCTCATTAAGGTACTTTGGTTGGTGGATTCGGATGAGCATCTAGCAATGGGATTCATTTATGAAGCAATGGATCGTGCGAAAGAGGAAATTCAAAAGAATTTCAATAATGTCCTAAGATGGTAAACTTTTTATTTAGTGTTGGCTATTTATTTACTCTTTAATACTATTTCCCTAAACTTTTTATTTATTCATTAATAATATTTATTAAATTGTGTCAGCTATGATCCTATATGGGCCATCATTGATAGAAGATGGGAAACCCAACTCCATCACCCATTGCATGTTGCAGCATACTTCTTGAACCCTCAGCTTCATTATAGTCCCAATTTTCAAGCTGATGTAGAGATTAAAATTGGGTTGTACAAATGTCTTGAAAAAATGGTCCCTGACACTAATGAGAGGGTGAAGATAGATTTGTAAATTGATGCATTCAAGAATGCAAGAGGACTCTTTGGTATACAAAATGCAATCTTGACTAGAAAAAAGAAATCTCCAGGTTATTTATTTTTACCCTAAGTTGATTTGTAAGTTGTATCAATCTTATGTTATGATTATTTGTTTTGAAGAACTTTAAATTTTGAACTACTTAATTAAAATTTCAATGTAGGGGATTGGTGGGACTCTTTTGGTGATGAATGTCTTGAGTTGAAGAGGTTCGCAATTAGGTATTAAGTCTAACATGTAGTTCATCGGGGTGTGAGCGCAATTGGAGTGCTTTTGAGATTGTACACTCAAAGTAGAGGAATCGTTTACACCAAAAGAGAATGAATGACTTGGTCTTTGTCATGTACAATTTGAAACTGAGACAAAGGCACAAGAATAGACAAGCAATCATGAATCCATTATGTTTGGATGATGTTCCATCAGACGATGAGTGAATAACAGAGAGAGAGAAGCCGACTCTTCCAAGAGAAGGAAATTGGTTGAGTGTACTTGATAGGAATGCTCGACATGGATGTCATTCAGAAGATGAGGAGGTAGATGCTCTTGCAAGGGATTTGGAACAAGCATGTAAGTCTAGGTACATGATACATCTTTTAGTTTTAATTAGAAGTTGCAATTTGGATTTAATTTGGATTTTTTTTTTTTACTCTAACTTAGGCCGTGACTATATTGGAGAAAATGTCGATGAAATTCATGAAGTAAGTGATGATGATGATATGGATGACAATATGAATGCTCCAAGGGATTTTGATCATGACTTTGATGATGCTACTATTGGTGATGATGACATTGAGGATTTGGGTGACATTGTGGGTGATGATGAAGATGAGGGAGACAATGAGATCAACAATGTTGTTGATTGTGGCAATGATGATTTCGGCGATGAAGATGATGACTTATTTTAGTCTCTTGTTTATTTATTCTTCTCTTATTTTAGTTTGTTTTGTTAAGGATATCAATGTTGTGCAAGTGTTAACTTGAAGACTTGAAGTTGAATTGCTATTTTCTTTTAGTATGTTCTTTTGTTAAGATTTGAGGAAAATGTTTGAATGACAACTTGAATTGCCACCTTCTTTTATTATGTTTTCTTTGTTTAAAAAAATGTGCAAAATGTATATTTGAATTGATTATTGTTAGTGAACAAGGCACATAAGTGAGAATGCGAGGATTTAAACCTCAATCTGCTCATAAGTATGAGAGCTCTACCATTTGAGCTACATTCTCAAGTTTTTTTGGGTCATTTTATATGTATTTTGATAGTATTAGTTAGACATATAAGAATTATTGCATTTTTTCATCGTTTTAGTAGGATCTTACGATCCCTGATCCGATCCTACGATCCGATCCTCTAGACCCCCAAAACGATCCTATGTAGGATCCCGATCTTAACAACCTTGGTACAGAGGTGTAGCATTTGGGGCAAGAGGTATACAACAAAATAGCAGAAATCCCGATTGGATGTTCGACGAAAAGAACACTGGATCAAAACTGCTTCATTGATGATGGTATGATAATCAAATCCTCTTTTTTGACTAGTACACTAGCATCAAGAAAAATGGTCAACATGTTTTTTTTTTTTCTTTTTTTTTTCTCTCTTTTTTTTTTTTTTTTTTTTTTTTAACTTTAACATTTATTGGTTTTTTTTTTTAAAAAAAATAAATAAATATGTTTTCACTATGTTCATGAAAAGTTGAATTTTAATTTTAAAATAGCAATATAGATTACATTTACTGTGTTTGGTATGAGTTTTATGGATTAATTTTTTTGAAAACTCAGTTTCTTGGTTTTCGTATTTTTTTGTTTTTAGTGAATATTTTTAAAATTTTAAACATTTTTTTTTTACTTTTTTAGATGCACCTTACTTAGATGTATCTAAAAAGTAAAAAATTTGTGAAGAAATGTTTTAAAAAATTAATAAATACATAAAAATTAAAAAAATGTACTGAATTCTTGTATTTTTTTTTTTGTATTTTTGGTATTTAGTGAATTTTTAAAAGATTTTTTTTTACAATTTTTTTTACTTTTTAGGTATATTTATGTTAGGTGTGTCTAAAAAGTAAAAAAAAAAATTGCTTAAAATATAAAAAAAAAAAAATCAGTAAAAACAAAAAAACACGAAAAATAAAAAAGTAGAATTTTCTGAAAAGTGTTTTTTGAAAATTGAAAACAAGCTTACAATATCCACAGTGGTTGCATTTGTGTGTGCATTTATGTCAGATACTAAAGATTTAAGAGGTGAGGGCATCTCCAACGGTTCATTATAATTTTTACCAAATTTGAGTAAAAAAAAAAAAAAAAGTTGATTTTCTCAATCTGATACAAGTAGCTCCAATGGCGTGCATCAAAATTGAAGGGGACGTCCGGTGGGTCGACCAGTCGGTCGACTGGTTAGGCTTCCCAAAATTTTTTTCCCCCCTCCCTTTCTGTTCCCAATTCGTTTATTATTTCTTTTTCCCTCCATTACATATTTTTCATTTCTTGTTGCCTCCAACAATGATTTCCTTCCAAAACCTAATATAAACATATTATCCATATGCCATGTACCAGACAAGTGATACGATTATATCTGAAAGGCACATAAGTGAAAGAAAACAGAGCATAATGACTATCTTAAATTTCATGATGTTCACTTCATTTTCATCATCTTCTTCTTCCTCATCATTTGATGATGAGTCTGATGATGAATATATGGTTACACTTTTGGGGGCTTATGAGATGAATAATGCTAGTATGATTCAGATTCTGCAATCAACTGATAGCTCAAAGAAAAGAGGTGGTTCTATTGCAGGCCATAAGTACATACGCTATAATAGAAGGAAGGGTCATGAGCGATTGTTTGCAGATAATTTTGTGGCAAATCTAGTTTATTCACCTACAATATTTCAGAGACGTTTTCAAATGCATCGTCCTTTGTATTTGCGAATTTTGAATGCCATCGAAGCACACAATCCATATTTTGTTCAAAAACAAGATGCAACTCATATTGTTGGATTGTCTCTCCTACAAAAGATGACTTCAGCTATGAGAATATTGTCATATGGAGTAGCAGCAGATGCAGTTGATAATTATATACGTATTGGGGAAAGAACTGCAATTCAAAGTTTGCAACAATTTTGTAATTCAGTAATTAAAATCTTTGGACCAGAATATCTGAGATCTCCAACACCAATTGATATTGCTAGATTACTTGCTATTGAGGAGGTTCGGGGGTTTCCAAGTATGTTGGGAAGTTTAGATTGCATGCATTGGGAGTGGAAAAATTGTCCAAAGGCATGGTAAGGTCAATACGTAGGCCATAAAAAAAAAAAAGCCAACCATTATTCTTGAAGCAGTAGCTTCTTATGACTTGTGGATTTGGCATGCATTTTTTGGAATGCTTGGATCACACAATGACTCGGATGTGTTGGATCTATCGCCCTTGTTTTATGATTTTGCTTAAGGTAAAGCTCCCCCTGTCCATTACACTATTAATGGACATAGTTATAATATGGGTTACTACCTTGCTGATGGTATATACCCTCAATGGGCAATACTGGTTCAAATAATCTCTTCTCCCCAAGGAGCAAAGAAACAACATTTTGCAGTGATGTAAGAGTCCACAAGGAAAGATATAGAGCGGGCATTTGGAGTGCTTCATTCTCGATTTGCAAGTATGGGTTGTGCTGTATGTTATTGGGATTCAAAAATGTTTGGGAACATAATGAAGAGTTGCGTTATATTACATAATATGATTGTTGAAGATGAGAGGGAGGAGCACCTTGATTTCGATTATGAACTTTCATCAACCAACGCATCAGTACAACTTTTCTGTACTCCTAACAATGACTTCTAATCATTTCTGTCTCGTCATTTAGGTATTAGAGATAAAGATGCATATCATGCCCTCCATAATGATTTAATAGAACATATGTGGCATCTTCACAGTGAAAACTAAATTCACCACGTCAACGCGAACATGTAATTTTGCTTATATTTTTGGAATAGGAGGTTGTTTTGTTTGTACTCTTCATAATTTTATCAATATTAACCAAGTACTTGAGAAGTTCTGTTATGATGTTCGGTTGTAATAATTCAATCTATAAAGTTGACAATTGATAAATGTTCAATTCATAATTTATTGATGTTGTCTTCTTAGATATATCCACATATATTAAATTACCAAAGAATTACAACTTTTAATAACCATGTCTTAATCAGTTACAAAATAATGAGAAAAGGCTTATTGATGTTGGAAGTCTTATATTTAAATATTCATTCATGAATTTGGGAATTCATTTATTCAGTACATATATTTATTGATGTTGGAATTCATTTATCCACATATATTTATTGATGTTGGAAGGCTTACTAAGTTGGCATTCATTTATCCACATATAGTTAAATATTCATTCATGAATTTGGAGATGTGGCATACGAATTCATTACACACATCACCATCTAATGAGTCAATGCCTCATTACACACACCACCATCCAACTAATTCATTAAACCAATTTACCAACCACATTAATTCCCTCCACCACCTAACTCATTTATTAACCCTCTATATCAGTTCAAGATTGTGGATGAAACAGATATACAAATTCTACTCCACAAACACTACAAATTTGGCATCACCAAATTCTGTTCCCAAACACTACATATTCACTCTATACAAACTCTATATTGGAAGTGTGAATCGATAGAATCAGCAAGGCAAAGCATCTGAAGCAACAAGGCCAACAACAGCAGGAACAACAAGCCAGCAGGAAAATTTCGTGAGTGTTCAACATGGGTCAACTAGTTGGTCAACTGGTTGGTCAACCGGCCCTGCAAATTTTTTATTTTGTTTTTATTTCAAAGTGCACTTCCTTGCACTTCTGCACACCACATTTCACACCAAAAAAAAGAAAAAGGCTTCTATAGGAGAAAGATGAAGAGCATAACACCACGTTATTTGATTTTAATCAAGTTTACAATTTGAGAGAGTTTTTTTTTTTAATTTTTTTTTTATAAATATTCTAAAAAAAAAAACTATTTAGAGAATTGACCCACTTTTAAAACTATTTCGGAAAGTAACTGTCATGACCCAAACCCGCCCTCATGGGTTGAGGACATAACCGGCCAGTAATCATGAGATTATCTACGGCCTCAAACCAAACCAAATGTATATTAACAGAGTTAATGGGGGCTAAACGGAAGCAGTTTAAAACTTTGTCCATAGAGCTGTGCATACATGGCACATCATAACAAACCATACATATGCATATTAATAACTCACAACCAAAATATGTACTACACAAGGTTCTGTGCATGCAGGATCATATATGTCTAAGTCAACCCAAGAAAACTATATACAACATATTCAAAGACTTCGGCCACGTGACAAAATAAAACAGAATGACAAAAAGGCGAAGACGGGTCGCGTGCGTGAGATGCAAGGGCTGACTCTTCAAAACCTGTGTTGTTCCTTACAGACTTCACTGGGGCTGCGTTTGGACTTCTCTTGGCTCACCTACAAACACATGAATGAGCATAAGCGAAAGCCCAGTGAATAATATCAAATAAAGGAGTTATACAAACAGTATGTAGAACAACATGCTTCAAACGGCCTCGGGCCCAATTCATATTTTCATTTATGTCAAACTGGCCCTTGGCACTTTCACTTATTCGTATCAAACTGGCCTTTGGCCCATTCATTTATTCATGTCAAAACGGCCTCTGGCCCATTCATCCATTTCTGTCAAAATGGCCTTTGGCCCATTTATTCATGTCAAAACGGCCTCTGGCCCATTCATTCATGTCAAAACAACCTCTAGCCCATGCATTCATTCTTGTCAAAACGGCCTCTGGCCCATTCATTCATGTCAAAACAGCCTCTGGCCCATGCATTCATTCTTGTCAAAACGGCCTCTGGCCCATTCACTTGGCATAGTAACATTGTCTACCAATCGAATCAACGAACTTATAAAACTTACATAAAAGTAAGTAATTTGGACAACAACATATTTCAGATATCTTTGTTAAGGTATTACTTACAGTGATCGATTGGTTGGTTTGCCCTGGAGCTCGACCCTACACATTCCATGAACACAAAAGGGTCACAAACAATTCAATCCGTTCTAAATTCACATTTTCCTCTTTAAGCTTCATTCTTATCTCTTCAACTCAATTACAATGCTCAATGCATGCCTAAGAGTACTTAGAAGTGAAATAGGACGGAAAACGAAACTCAGAATGCCTTCACAAAATTTAAGAAAACAGGGTCCCCGCTCGAGCATGGAATTCCCCGCTCGAGCAGACCCATGAGGTCTGCAAAAATGCTGGATGCATCAAAATTACGCTCGAGCGTGAAGTCTAGCGCTCGAGCTGAAGGTCTGTCTACATAGCTCCCCGCTCAAGCGTTAACTTCCTCGCTGGAGCTGACATCCAAGTCTACAAAAATACTGGGAGCACGAAATTCATGCTCGAGCGGCGGTTTCCCCTGCTCAAGCGGACATCAAATTTTCTGGGTTTTCCAGAACATATTCTTGAGCTCCAATTCAACATTCAATGGTTCTAGATGCATGCCTTTGGCTCAAACTTCACATAATAATATACTAACATGGTACCAACACCAAATTACAACACAATGGAGCTCAATTTCACAAATTAATCACATGCATGTCCCAATCTACACCAAATTCACTTTCAACATAATAATTTCATGCATTTAAGCTCATACTTCTTATGAATGGTACATGCATGTGAGATATAACTTCCATTTCAACTCAAATTGTACAAATGGTGGTCACAAGCATGGATTCTAGCCACAATTCTACATGGATCATATTTTTCATGCTCAACTATACAGATTCATGGCTATTATGCACATGCATGCATTCCATGACTTCAAATACAACAAAATCAACTCAATTTCCTTATAATGAATTTAATCCATGTTCTTGACCATTATTCAAACTTGAATTCAAGATTAAATACATACCTAGAGGCTCAATTTCTCCAATCAATAGCAAATTCTTGAGTATAGCTTCAAAGTTATCAAGCTTCAAGGCCAAAATTGCACAATTCTCCCTTCTCTCTCTCTATAGCCGGCCTTCTCACCCTCTCAAATGTATATCTCAGATTTTGAGCTCAAAAAGAAACCATGAGAGTGTATATGGCCCTTTATATAAAGCCCCACTAATTTCAATTTAATAATAATAAATAATTGGGCACTAATTCATCAATTGAATCAATTTAATCTGATCCGAATCAATTTTTCAATTAAATTTCACCGTAGGCTCTAAAAATCATGCTAGTCACAATGGCGCGACCAATTTCAATTTCGGTGGCCGATAGGGCCTTCAATTTAATTTCCAAAGCACACAATCAAACAGATATTCCTACGGTGAACAGATAGAAATTCAAAACCACATATTTTCACATAATGGCATACAAAATCGTATCAAACACATAATCATATTCATGTTAAGGACCAATTAGCATATTACAGAACAAGGATATTACAGTAACCCAGTTTTGAAATCACATTTTGAACATGCATTTTCAAATTGAAATTGCATTTTCAACATGCAACTTTAACTTGAAGTTGCATGTTGAAAATGCAATTTCAAGTCTACATGGATAGATTTGAAGTCTAAGTTAGAAGTCTACATGGACAATGACTTGCTGATGTGGCTTGAAATTGCATGTTGACAATGCAATTTCAACTATAGATTTCAGAATTTAAAATCGCCTAATTCAGATGAAGTACTTGCAATCACTTGAAATCGCAAGTTCAACATGCAACTTCAATTGAAATCACATCTTTAACATACAACTTCAAATGAAATTGCATCTTCAACACGCAGCTTCAATTGAAATCTATCCACCTTCAATTGAACCCCCATTCTCACCATGCGACAGTCTTGTGGATTTCAAGTACGATTTGAATACACTCACTTGAATTTCACCAATCCTGTCCTGTGGATTTCAAGTACAATTTGAATACATTCACTTGAATTTCACCAGTCCTGTGGGATTTCAAGTATGAAATGAATGCACTCACTTGAAATCGCATGTTCAACATGCAACTTCAATTCAAATCGCATCCTCAATATGCAACTTCAATTGATGTCCCATTCCCACTATGCGATTTCGCCAAGTATTCACTTGAAATCGCATGTTCAAAATGCAACTTCAATTGATGTCTTATTCCCACCATGCGATTTCATCAAGTATTTACTTGAAATCGCATGTTCAAAATGCAACTTCAATTGATGTCTCATTCCCACCATGCGATTTCATCAAGTATTTACTTGAAATCGCATGTTCAAAATGCAACTTCAATTGAAATTGCATCCTCAACATGCGATTTCACCACTCCCGTGAGTGTTACCCACTTGAAATCGCATGTTCAAAATGCAACTTTTCTTGAAATGCATGTTGAACATGCGATTTCACTTGCCATGTCTGTTACAACGATTTTGAAGTACGGCGTTTGCAGTAATATTTCTTTATTTTTTAAAAAAATTCTTATAACTTTTTTTTATCAGTGACAAACTTAAAATCGCATGTTCGAAATGCAACTTGGTTTGAAGTTGCATGTTCAACATGCGATTTCAAGTGAAGTTGTATCTCCAACATGTGATTTCATTGGTAACACCCACCTCTTGTCAATGTCAAATCGTGAGGGATTTTTCAAAAAATATAAAAATAAATTATACAACACTAAAATCATATTCTCTTCATTGGTAACATGCAAGATTCTTGTTAATGTCTATTCAAATCTTTTTTTTTTATTGCTTATTAAATAATGGTGAACGCCAAACTCAAACTCTTCAGCTCAACATTTTCCTTCTACGAATACTATATTTCAATATGTTGAAGATGCGATTTCAATTGAAGTTGCAAGTTGAACATGCGATTTCAAGTGACTATAAGTACTTCATCTGAATGAGGCGATTTTGAATTCTGAAATCTGTAGTTGAAATTGCATTTTCAACATGCAATTTCAAGCCACATCAGCAAGTCATTGTCCATGTAGACTTCAAACTTAGACTTCAAATTTGTCTATGTAGACTTGAAATCGCATTTTCAACATGCAACTTCAAGTTAAAATTGCATGTTGAAAATGCAATTTCAATTTGAAAGTGCATGTTCAAAATGCGATTTCAAAACTGGGTTACTTTCCCAAATAGTTTCAAAATATGATTTGATTAATCTTTTGGTGTTTTAATTGTTGAAGAATGTATGAAGGATAATTTAAGTTGGAAGTTTAACCTTATTCTGAATCAAACTACATTAATGTTTAACCTTGGAAATTCACTTCTCTCATATGAAACAGACAAGTGAATTGCATTAACAGACAAGTGAATGGCATTTCTATCTAATATTTGTAAATTCCTTTATGGGGGTTTGGTTTGAAGATGGGAACTACCTACTCTCTTTTTCTCTTATTTTATTTTATTATCTTATTATCTTTGATTTGTTGTCATCAAATGCCTTATCTATTCGCTACAAGCTCGTCTACTATATTTTTTAATTTCAAATAATTTCATTTAGAGGTGTATTGGCAAAGAAGAATAGTTATGTGTACAAATTAAAACTTCTATTAAATTAATTTTTAAATTTTTGGTCAACCTACATTACATGATGGCAAACACATAGTTAGGGTTAATGTATAAGTTTAGAGATTGGAAATTTCATTACAGCATCTTATTTAACCTTTATGAAACTCAGCTCAACTCAACAAAGCTTTGTTCCAACTATTTGAGGTTGGCTACATAAATCCTGTTTTGCCATTCTCCTTGATATAAGATCATAATTATTTGTTAAACTACAACCTATAACATGCCTTTCCTTCCCATCTCAACCTAATTTTTCATGGTGAAAGCTCATTTCCATTTTAGAGTCAAGTTTTGCACTCTGAATGTCAGCGCTAATTCACCTTTCATATTTAACACATTTCCATTTTAATTTTAGCTCCTGTGTAATTCACCATTGATATTTAACACATTTTCATTAAAATTTAACAGATATTCACATCATGCCTAGAACTAAAAGAGCCAGACCAGAACATGGTGAAAGCTCCAACCCTCCATGACGCCAACAACAACAGCCTCAAAATCAGTTTTATTCTACTTATGAGTTTCTCAGTGAAAGTCATGAACAAGCCTTTCAAAGCTTCGCCAGCTGACCTATTGTAACAGGAAGGAGGGTAAATATGCCACATCAATATGATGCAGTATTAGTTAGCAAACTTGACACAATGGGGTGGCTAAATTTAATTAATTTACTGCAAAAGGTATATCCACGACTAGTGTCTTTATTGTTCACCTAAGAGGTACTAACGAAGAAGATAGAAATTTTACTCTTCTGTCTTATGTGACAGGAAAGGGTATTCAGTTTGATATCCCTACTTTGGCAGGAATTATTGGAGTTGAGGAAGGTGATATACATATCTATTTTCAGAGTGAGGCTGACTTAGTTAATATTGTTAGTAATAGTAGTGACGTATATACTACTATTTGTGAGAACAAATTTAGCGGGACTAATCTACAAGCAAAACATTTGAAACCCTATATTTGGATTCTCCATCAGTGGATTGTAGAAAATGTCACTTCGAAAAGAGGACATTTTGATGTTGTCCCACATTTTAATGCTTCTCTGTTATACTGTTTTGAAGTTGGCCATAAAATAGATTTGTGCTACATAATAATGAAAGAAATGATGTATGTAAATCTTGGTCAATTCATGGGGCGGTCATTACTTTTTGGGGCACTCCTAACAAAAATTTTCAAACATTTTAGGGTTCACCTTGTAGATGAAACAGAGACCAAAATCTGTTCAGCCATTAATCAGTATACACTAACTCGTGCTGGTGGAGCCGACAATTTAATGGGAAGTCTTAATGCATATGACCCAGAAGATGATGTCCCACCAGATGATGCTCCAGAAGATCCTCATGCCAATGTGATGCCATCAACTGAACAACCTCAATATTGGACTAAGTTTTTGGCCATGGAAGAAGAACGATATAATCAGCGCGTTCAATGGGAACATCAAATAGCTAATCAGGTCAATTCGTTGGGTACTCAGTTTGATGCATTTGCCACTGCTTAGAACTCATTAATTCAACAATTTGGTGAGTTCCGTTTGGACATTGAAAGACATAATGAAGTGGCAAGCAATCGCATAGATAGGATTGAGCATTGCGTAAATGACATATACCATCACTACTTTCCTCCACTACCACCGGAGAATGACTGTTGATGTGTTTTGCTGACAACTTGGATGACACCATTTTAGTTTGTTTGTTTTTAGAATGTACTTTTACATTATGTATTTTCGTTGTTTTGTATTTTGTTAACAACCTTTTGTTATTTTGTTGGGTCAATTTGTTTTATAAATGTAGTGGTTTTGTCTTGTATAATATAGTAGCTTCCTCTATCATATTATCTGATATTAAATCCTCTGTTAGTTTTTCACTTCCATTGCCAATCAAAACATCTGCACCATCTTTTGGAGCTTCAGGGATTCCACTACTCCTTTTCTCTTTGATAATTTTATTTACTAAATTAACCATTTTTCTCTTTGCCTGAAAAACAAAATCCCAAGTTCAAACCATTTTACTTGAATTTTTTTTTAAGAAATTAAAGAATGTAATTTAACTAAAACTTGCTTGTAATGATCTGTGGAGTCTACTTGCAGGGAAATTAATAGGTAGAGACATGAGACCTGCAATGAATTCTTGAAATAGCATGAGCATGTTGTACTAACCACAGAACAATTGAAAAATAAATGTGTGAACTAAAATGTTGTACCAACCACATATTTATGAGCATGTTAAAATCAAATCAATACAATTATATGTTATAAAAAAACAATGAATACAAATAATTCCAATACAACCAATACAACCCACTATTAATGTTTTTAAATAATAAAATCAATACTACCCACCAATACAGAAACAATCAAGGCAATCTATTAGTTGTTCAAAATAAGATTTGTCATTGAAGATCTTCGTAGTACGCCATTTGCTTAGGATTTAAAATTGTCATGTCCATTGACATTATTTTATAATCTTCATTTCGTTGTTCTCTTTCATTCATCATAGATAGGAGTTTTAGTTGTTCCTCTCTATCCTCGGCCCTTCTTCAACGCTCTGCAGCCTTCTGTTCACGGTCTATCGCCTTTTGTTCATCTCGCTCAACAGTTCTAGCGGAGATAATTGATAACACTTCAACAATTTTGGATTTGTTGGCAGTCAGTTCATCAAATCTACTATCGTGAGTTGTTTGATTCTTCAATTTCTCTTTCGCTGCCTTAGTACCAATTGGTCGTGTTGATGTATTAGTTGGTTGTTGGTGCACCGCATTATTCTGGTTGGGTTGAAAAGCCTCATCTTCAATTGCTGGATTCGAACATGGATAAACATGTTAAGTGGTTTTTTTGGGTTGTGTTCTAAATTCATCCCACTTACAACTTCGGCGCAAAATATCCCAACATGTATCAAATGTGAAGTGTTTTTTTCTGTATTGCATGATACATCCGCTTTGCTTCAGCGACCTACAAAAACAAAATTACAAAAATTTCAATAACAATATACATTACAAAAGAAAATTGATATTTAATAACAAAAAGAAATTTTACCATATCTGCCTTAGTTGTTCCACTTTGTTGCCTCAGTTGAATTTACTCAAGAAAATCACATAATTTATTAATTGCCTTTTGCATGCCAGACCAATGGTGAGACAAAGAAATACGGTGTCGATTTGATTCACCGCTCAATTGTGAATTAAAATAAACAAGTACCCGTTCCCTAAATATAGCCATGGTCTAACTATTACCAATAATGGGATCTTGAGAGACTGCCAACCAAGATCTACATAAAGTTTATCTTCTATAATTGTAATGCTTTACCACGAGAAACACGAGAAGTTTCAGAAATAAAAATGAATAACAGTGTTCTGCTCTCGTGAAGTTTCCGAAATAAAATTAATATCAGTGTTGTGCTTCGGCATTTGTGATTCCTCAAACATTTCAAAATCTTCCATAGTTTGAAGCAAATTCAGTAAGATACAATATCTAACTTAGACAGTGAAAAATATTGGAATGATATACACTCAACCTCAGAATCAGATCATATAAATTGAAGCTCACAAAAAAAAAAAAAAAATTTGTAATGACACAGAACGAAAAAAATTCACAGTATGTCTACAACTTCAACAAAATGTAATGTTATTATCAAACTGAAATGCTCTGTTAACCCAACTGAAATTCACAGCATGCTATTATCAAACAGATATATTTTATAGAGCACAACAGCAACGGTAAGTTTTCAAAATATTCTGTCAACCCAACGGTAAATTATTCGAATTGCTGATGCAGAACGGCTACTTCTCAACTCAAAATTTATATGTATATAGGATGTAACTTTTTCATTTGCATTTTCATGGGAATTTAAATTTATATCAACCTTCAATTTATTCCTAGTCCACAAAATAACCTACCTATTTGAACAAGTTCGCAGATTGAGGGAGCCGGTCGACCGGTGGGTCAACCGGCCGGACGTTCGGCTGGTTGACCGGTTGGCCCACCCCCAACGTTACAACACAGTGAAATGGTAAAATCTAACGATTGTCCTCAATTTGATGAAAGGTTTGTTCCGTTCTCAGTTTGATATCAATTTGATGAAACCATTGGAGAGGGAAAAAGTGACTTTTTTCATCAAATTTGAATTTGATGCTTAATCTGATGCAATGTTGAAGATGGTCTGAGGGATAAAAATTATGCTCAAATGGAGCTGTTAGTATCAGAATATATATTAAAATGTTTGTTTATTGTTGGATAAGATACCAACAAGGATCGAGGTGGGGTTTATAATTGTTTTTTTCTTGGGTAAATTACAAACACACCTCCTAAGATTTACTTAGATTACAAATTATCCCTGTAATTTTAAAAATTACATTATGCCCCTAAGGTTTCTAATTTCATAACAAATACCATCGTTTTTATTAATAAATCATCAAGTTAATTAACAGTTTTTAATAATGTTAAAATTTTATTTCAATTAATAATTCAGATAATTTTATTATTATATAGGTGAACAGTTAGAAATTTCACTTTTTAAATTAATTCTGTTAAATAAAAAATTCTGACAGAGAGGTATTTGTAATTTTTTAAAGTACAAGGGCAATTCGTATTTTAAGCAAATCTCAGGGGGGTGTATTTGTAATTTACCCTTTTTTCTTTTATAGTTATTTTTTCATTTTTTTAGAATTAAGAAAAGTTATTGAGTTTGTTGATTGTTAAAAAGTTTTTTATTTTTTTATTTTTAACTTTTGCTTTTGTGTGAAAAATTACCATATTACACTTATATTGTTATAAAGTCCTTATTAAAATAATTAATTATCGTGTGAATAAAATTGTCTTTGCAAATTATGTTTAGATATTTTTAAAAAAAATATGTTGATATTTAGACTTATTTTTGTGAAACATAAATAGTTTGATTATTTTTTGTTGATAAATTTTTATTTTTACCCCTATACTTTACCTCGATGATCAATTACACTCCCAAACTTTGAATAATTTCAATTTTACTTCCAAAAGTTTTTGAAATCGTATCAATTTAGCCCCTATCGTCAGATTTAAATAGAAAAAGTTAAAAAAAATTATATTTTGACCCCAAATTTTAAAAGAAATATGCAAACTCGCCATCTCTTCCTCTCTCTCGTCATTCTTTGAATTACCTAAATCTCACTGCCACCATTATTCTCTTTACTCCGCTGCCATCACCACCACCACCAAGAAGCCTTTTGCTCTCCTTACATGCATCAAACCCCTACTAAAAACCAATTATTTTCTTCCTCAAGAAATCTCTAAAAATGGATTCCCATAACCAAACCCTAGACGACCCACAATCCTAATTAGAAGGCCAAAGCTAGTTTGTTCCCACTATACCCTTTGCTTCAATTTTTGTTTCTCTCTCTACAATCCTTTGTAATATATTGGTGGGTTGGAGTGTCAAAATAGTGAAATACGACTCATAGGTAATGTCAATGGTAGAGAAGAAGGTGCATGTGCATTGAAAGAAGGTAATGGTGGTGATGCGCAGAATAACATAGCTGCTCACGATGGTGCGCAAGTTAGCTACCGTCCTTATGGTAATGGTGAATTGATGGGTCAGTGCCCACTTCTCATCCCTTGTGTTGTTCACTTACCATTGACATTCTATAGCGATCCCGGTTTTCCCTTTCTGTAGTTGTCGTATTCTGGACTTTGGTTTCGTGGAGTTGGTAGTTGTTTATCTTGTTGTCATCCTTTAATTCCGTATGTTTGAGTTTTGGGATGTTCTGGGCAGGTGTGTTACAGTTTGGTTGAGCCTGAATCTCAAATCTAGTTGTCCAGGTTTTAGGTGTTACGCTCGAGCGGAGTTTGGTTTTTAGTTGTCTGCTCGAGCGGGCCTTCTTATGTTCGAGCGGGATTTGCACACTCCCAGTATTTCGTGCCTCTGTAAAACTTCTGCAGATGTGTTTTTCATGCTCGAGCGGGTTTCTTTACGCTCGAGCGGGTTGCGCTCAAGCGGGTATGTTGGAGCTCGAGTGGGTAGTGTTTTGTTTGTGAAAGTTCTGGGAGGGGAAATCTGCGCTTGAGCGGACTGGTTTTCGCACTCGACCGGATGTGCTTTATTCTTGTGTCTTGGCGCTCGAACGGGCCTTCTTGCGCTCGAACGAACTCAGTTTTTTGTTCTTGACGCTCGAGCGTTATGTTTTCCGCTCGAGCGGGAATGTCGTATAACAGAGGGCAGCTGGGCATTTTGAATCATTTTCTACACTTCCTCTCTCTCTCTTACTTTCCCAAAAATGTTTTTGAGAGCCTCTCTCTCTAGAAACTCCCTTCTCTCTAGGGTTTGATCTAGTTAGAAGTGCTTCCTTTTCCTTTGGCCTTTGTAAAAGTTGTGTTGATTGTCAAGGGCTTCGTTTTGATCCGTGGATCTTAGAGTTTGGAGCATTTTGGTTTTCTTCATCTTCTTCCCTTGGGCTCCAAATTTGAGGTAGGGATTCCTACTCACTCTTATGGGTTTTAACCTAGATTTTGAGCTTGTTGTTTAAATGGTTTGATTTTGGGATCTAGGGTTTCAAAATAATGATATTGTCGTTGGTTGTTGAAATATAGACCATTAGGTCAATATTGAGAAATATGGTAGAAAACCCTAATTTGTTGTATAAATTAAGTGGGATAATTAATTTAGGAAAATTGTGGTTATTTGGAATTGAGTTGGAAATAATGAAATTGGCTCATTATATTGTAAAGTGGTGGAGTTGGATTTGTTAATCGCTCACTTTTGAAAACATTGATATTTTATCTGTTGGAGCTTTTATTATCTGTTTAGAAATAATTGCTTTGGGCTACCGGTAGAGGGTAGTTGTGATTGTTGTAGACAATGCATGATGATTAGGCAAACTAAAACTAATCAATTGGATGTGTCATAGTGTATGACGGTTGATAGAATACATTAACGTTGTGTATTGATAGATTGTATATATGACCTATATGTATATACGTTGTGTGTGTATGAGAGGAGATAGGGGATGTACTCCACGGTTTAGGGGAAGATGGGGAATGGACCTCTAAACCGGATGTTGTGTTGGAGAAGATAGGGGATGGACTCCGCTGATACAGCTCATATGCTTGTCAGTTAATGTGTTGATATAGCTCATATGCTTATCTATGGAAGTGTTGATATAGCTCTTATACTTATCTGTTGAAGTGTGGATACAGCCTGTATGCTTATCTGTTGAGATGTCGATATAACTTATATGCTTATCTATTGTGAAATGGGAAAGGTTTAATATGAGTCTCTATCTCATGTTAATTGTTGGCCAGGTTCTGAGCCGTTGTTGTGAATTGTGAACTTGATAAGAAATGGAAAATGAAATGAAACATGGACATAGTGGTCATGTAATGGGAATGAGCTATGAATTGATTTATGGGAATTAAACATTTATCAATTGCTAATGTCTTAGTTATTGCTCATGCTGTGTTTAGTATATCTCTACTGGGCGTTGGCTCACCCTATATGGGACATTATTTTCAGGTACAGGTAGCATGCCACCTCCAAGGACATAGCTTGGATGGATGTGGGAGTTGAAGACTCTTTTTTTTTTATTATTATTTTTTTGTATTACATGTATTTCGAGCCAAGGGCTTCTTTTGTATAGAGTTAGTACTCTTCTTTTGTATAACCAAGTGTTGACTTGGAAAGCTGTAAGCCCGTAGGGCATTTGCTTTTGTTGTTAACATGTAACACTGTTGTAAGAACTACTCTAATGGATAGAAATGGTCGATTTCTCTTATATCAATGCATGTCTAAAGTGATGGGTTTTATGTATTATTTTAAGGGTGTTACAACTTGGTATCAGAGCGTACTAGGTTCGAATACTTTGGGTACATGGGAAGTGATTAGTATCACAATGGGTTTGTCTCACTTGTTAGAGACTTAGACGTAATGTTATATGCTTATGTAATAACATGCTTATGTGACTACTTGGGTATGAGATTTGATTTCTAGGATATTGATTGGATCCTTGGATTTCTATGAGTCTTGTTGGAAAAGCACTTGATCAATGCTGTTTCTAACCGAAACTCTAGTAACGCCTCGGGACTATCATTATCCGGGAATGGAATTCATAAGTGCTTATGTGTTTATGTGCTTACGTGGAGTGAATTACAGTTGTCCATGCATTAGGACGCGAGTGTTTAGTTTCGACACATTTATGAATGTGGTAACGTCTTCATTACCTTTAATAGGATGTCAGGACGAGGACGAGGTGGTAGGCGTGGTAGGCCTAGGAGGCAGGAAGTGCCTTGACCAGATGACGTTCCGGCAATGCAGGAGGGAGTTGGTCAAGCCAATGTGGCCGAGCCAGCGGGTCAACAAGCTATGAGTGCCTTGGCCCGAGAGATAGCAGGAGCTTTGGGTATTCTCAGAGCAAGGAATCAAGATCAGGCCCACGTTGCTAAGGCAGGGTCTTCTTTCTTGAAGTGGGAATTCTTCCGGTCTAACCCAGACGAGTTTGTTGGGGATCCGAAGGAGCCACTTAAGGCTGACGAGTGGTTGGAACAGATGGAGAAGACATTCGAGATGCTTGGCATCGAGGACGGGGCTCTAAAGATGACATTAGCATCCTTCCAATTGAAGGGAGATGCGGGTCAATGGTGGAAGTACGAGAAGGGCAGTGTTGGTGGTGCATAGGAGGCTTTTGTGAATGCTTTCCAGGAGAAGTTCTTGTCTTCAGCTGCTAGGGAGAAGCTAAGGGAATAGTTTTGCCAGCTTAAACAGTAGGGCTTGTCAGTGTAGACGTCCCCGAACGCCCCGGGAGGGGTTAAGTCCCGTTCCGTTCATATTGGGGTCACTACAGTTCAAGGACTCAAATGTCACGGTTCTTAATCTTGAACCAAAGAGTCCAAATCCGGCAAATCGATTTTGAAAACAGATTTTTTGAAAAGAAGTACCAAACATGGACTGCTTTGCCAGATACAGAGTCGCCACCTAAATGTTTTTTTAATGGGAAATTTAGGAAACCCTGACTCGGTGCCAAAGACCACATGTCCGTCATCACCAAAGTTGCCTCGGCTCGGGAACTTGGGTACGATTGGGGAAGGTCACTGTGAGTTATTCTCGCCCGGTCAAAGACCGGCCTCTACTAACCATGATATCTGATTTTGAAAACATTGTGCGTTCTTATTCCGGTTATTAGCCTAGGTTACTATGTGATGCGCACAACATACAAGCATAGACCGGGTCGTCTGAATTGGGACAAAACATTTCATGCTTGTTTGTTTGAAAATGGTTTGATGGTGCTACTCGCAAGTAGGCTAAGACGTGGATTTGCCACCCTCGGGTGGACTTAAGAAAACATGATTTTGCCACTATTTAGTGGGCTTAAAACAAACATTTGATGAATTGTCCCAATCCAAATAACCCAACCTCCACCCATAGGCATTCAAGGCAGTTATATAACATAAGCAGTTAGCCTCATGGTAAGCATGCTATTCATGGCAACACTCACACGCATGCAAGGATGCTAAAGCATAAAAACTCACCGAGTACTCCAAGTCAAAACAGAAACTCATTAGAAATCCATGCATGATCCTAGATACACAGATTTGCCTAATGCAACACATGCAAAGATGCAAACCATAGCAGGCTCGGCTATTCTAAACATGGCATATGGAATGCTACAACTAACACGTATTCAATTTGGAATTGAAATACAAATGCAGTTTGTATGATGTGCCGAGCCCGGTGCGTGCAAAACAGATGAATGATGTAAACATGCTGTCATACTGTATGCTAATTGAAATATGCCCTAATCTAACCATCATAAGCAGGTAAATAAAAGGAAAGAAAGACGTGGGGTTGGAAGACATACATCACACTCACCCACACTTATTACAATTATGCCCTCGCACAGAGGGTCCAAATAAATATACAGTCCCGAATAAAAGAATAGTACAGTCCAAATAATACAGTCCAGATAATGTACAAATTCCTAATTAATTAACAAATTAACTAAGAAAGCTGTAAAACTGGCATGCAAGCCAGGGACTGCCTTGATTCCGCTCCGGGTGATGAATGATGCATGTTCGGGTTGCCTTTGTGCGGAAATCCACTAGGATGCCCCCATTAGCCTCTGTTTCGCAATTATTCTTGGAAAGCGCGCCAAGCCTCGGAAGATTGCTGGATCTTGATTTGCTGCAACAGAGAGAAGGAAAGGGGCATAGCAATGTATTTTCACAAATATATGCATGCCTCAATCCTCGTGCCACCATTCACGCATCTCGATGCATGATGGCCGAGGAGTCGAATTGCACAACTCAATATGAAATGAATGCACATGAAAACTATAACAAAACTTAACTCCATCATGAATAATCCGGAGTGTCGGTGACTGGGGAATTGAGACACGTTTCGTCACTCGGAGTACGAAACGCACCTCGTTTCCCGTGCCCGGGCTAACTCCTATCCCGAACACGATGCAATATGCATGACATGCATGAAATGCAACTAAGATATAATCCTAACATACACAATGTTATGAAATGGCATACACAATGCACGAGGTAATATGGCATACACAATGCACTAACATACACGCTAGCATACGCAATGCTATGAGATGAAATGGCATACACAATGCATAATGGACTTACACCAACATGAGTGGACCTCAGCTACACTCACATAGGAGGCTATAAGATGAAAGTGAGACAACTCGAAGTGCGTGCACGCGTGCACGCAAACCGAGGACTGAACCTACGGCACGGAATGCCACTCTAACAAGACATGGAAAAACACACAAAATGGCATACTATCATGCAAAAATCAGAGGTAAAATGGGATGCGAAACAGCCCCGAAACCCGGTAAAATGAAACCCGATGCATGAAACGAGTCTCGAAACACGGGTTTTGGCGCATAAAATGGCCTACAACTATACAATGCATGCATAATTTAAATATGAAATGAAAAGAAAGAAGCAAGTCAGCCCCAAGACAAGAATTTTTACAATTTAAAGCATGGCCAAACAGTGAGCACAAGTGGGACTAAATTAGCATGCAAAAATGGCTCCGCAAGGGAGGTAATGAAGCAAGTGGTAGATGCAAAGCCCAAACAGAAAAAGACCATTCTAAAATGTTGAAGAGGGGCCTAAAATATGACCACTTACAGTTTATGGAAACCCACAAAACAATATACAAGTATGCTCAAAATATCATGCAAAATGAGGCTCAAAAGAGGTTATAACACAAAGTATACAAAATATGCCTCAAACAGCCATAGACTCTTAATGAAACATGAAGAGGGGGTCAAAATAAGTCTCTTTTAAGTTCGGACCAAGGTCCAAAAACAGAGGCTAAATAAGCTAATAAAACATGCAAAAATGGGGACCAAAGAGGGGTTCAATGGCAAGTGACATATGGAGGTCCCAAACAGTGATGAGCCCTTCTTAAATGTTGAATAAGGGCTCAAAATAAGCCCACTTACATTTTATGACATGCCTCAAAACAGATTACACATAGGTCAAAAATACTATGCAAAATTATGGCATACAAAGGGGTAATGAAGCAAGTGCAAGATGGAAAGCCCAAACAGGGTAAGACCCTTAATGAAACAGAAAAATGAGCTCAAAAAAATGACATTTCCAGTTACGGCCGGAGCTCAAAACAGTAAGCAAATAGGGCTAAGAAATGGTACAAAAATGAGCTAAAAAGGGGGGAAATGGTGCTTACCCTGGAAGACCAAGCCTTGGCTGCCTCTTGGACTGAAAAATCATGTCTCCTAGCCTCTGAGAAGGCCTCCAAGCTGCTGGAAATGGAAGTGGTAGTGTAGTGCTAGGTGGTGGTGTGAAAAAGGGGTAGAACTTGGTTGTTTTGAAGCTTGAAGGGAGAGAGAGAAAGGAGGGATGTATATACAAGCTCAAGGCAATTTTTCCAACCCTTGGACCAATGCTGGAGGCCGGTTATATGGACCAAAGAGGGGGAGAAAAGGAGGGAAAAAATGGGGGGAAAACAAGCCAAGTTTCCCCCCAAAAGTTGTCCCTCCCGGATACAGATTTTTGGGGGGAAAAGAGTATACAGTTGTAATGTACTCACCTTGAGGGGCAAGGCCGGCCAGGTTTTGGAGCTGCAGGTGGCCAGCCGGCCACCCCCCATGGCCGGCCGGCCAGGGGTCAAAAAGGCCAAGGTGAATTAATGGCCGGCCACCACAAATTGGTGTCCTCCCAGATGCCCTCAACACAGCCCTGTGGTCCAAAATTGGGAGAAGTGAAACAGGAGAGAGAACAAGCCATTTTTCAAAGGGGTTCAAAAGGTTCAGATGGAATTACTGGCCGGCCATGTGATATTTGTGTCCTCCCAGATGTGTACAACACAAATATGTGGTTTGGAGCTGAAGAAAGTGGCCTTAGGGTGGTTAACATTGGCTTTGAAGTGAGAAAAATGGGCGTCGGAGGGCGATGAAGGAATATAATTGGTCGCTAAAACAATTACTGGCCTCCCACCCTTCTATGACCTTCCTGGTGATGAAGCAGAGGTCCCTGCCAAAAATGAACGAAAATCGATGCAAAATGAAGGTTCGGGGGGCTGACACGCGCAGTTCGAGGCCCCAAAAACTGACCGTTAGGCACCGGGAGTGGTGTTTGACCACGAAGTGGGTCTCTCAGACCACAGTGTCCCTCAAAAGGGAGTAAATAGGATGCATGCCAAAAACTGGAGCAAACGGAGGTAGTTAGGCGGTCCCAAACCGAGGCACACGGCCTGACGGCTCTGAAAACCGGGAACCGGGCTCCGAAATGGAAAGAATGGCCTACGACCACGAAATGTAGCCCACGGCCACTGAGAGATGGTCTACAAGACCTCTCCCCCCCTTTGGAAAGAGAAACAGAGAAAACCAAGTTTGGTTCACAAACCGAGGCAAGGCACAGAAAAGCCCAGAAGTTCGGAGGCAGGGCTTACGACCGAGACTCTGAAACCTCTGGACGAGCATGATATGCAACATCACCAAGCGCTCAATCGGTGACGTCTGAGTCTTAAGGTCGGTCAAAAATGGGGTGTCCACAGTTGCCCCTCTTTGACAGAACTCGGAAGTCACAAGTGACGGGAGTGAATGTCAAAGCCCAGAGACGACCCATTTTTGACAAGGCCGAAGACTTAGACAATCATACAAGATGAACAGAGATATGCCCGTAGGCAAAGGGGCAAAATGCAAAGCGATATGCACAGAGCCAGATGTAACTTAAAGATCATGCAAATGCAACAAGCTGTAATGAAGCAAGTATTCGCAAATAGATGCAACAGTTTTAAGCAAGAATGCAAAGCAACAACTACATTTCATGCAGTTAAGAATGCGGAGAATTGTTCAACTCTCGTCACGTCTCACACGGAGAAGATACGATACCTGCGCGATTCGTCTGGTCGCACCAGCTTCGAATGAACCGTAGATACAATATCGTGCCTACAAAAGAGAGAAACTCAACAAGCACACATGTTTAGCAAGATATATCCAATGTGTTATCGAAAGTTCGACAAAAGCGGTGTCGGCAGGTGAATGCATCGCAGTGCGAGAAAGGAGCGTGCGTGACAACGTAAGCTTAAACACAGAGGTATGGTAATATCAAGAAAACATGCATGACAATGCAAGTATGTTCATGAGAATGCAAGTTATGTGCATGATAATGCAAAACGAGCATAAATTAGGGTGCACGTTTGTTACGAAACAACGAGCAAGGAAACGCGTGTTTCGGCGAAGGCGACTCGATCGTGGCCTCTGGTTCACCCCCGGAGGGGTTACAACATGTTTTGAAAAGGATACACTTTGATTTTGATGAATAATGATGAGACACATGTCAGAAATTGAAGCTGAAGTTCCGGCGGAGCAATTTCGTGACAGAAAGTGCACTTTTCTTGAACTTTTTCAGGTCCCGGGAACTCCAATCTTCCTCAAAATTTGCAGAGAGCTAGGTGAGCATGTGGGGAACACCACCGGCCAGTTTCTTTCCCTTGGGGAGGCCACCGGCTAGGTTTCACAAAGAGAATGGCTGGCCAGCCAGAAAAGGTGGCCGGCCGGCCACCTGTCCAAATCCGTGGGTAATTTGGTCTTTTCACCTTCTTTTCTTTAAATCTACTTACCCAAACACTTTGAGCTCATAACTTCAGGTCCGAAATCATCTTTTCCTCCCTCCCAAACCATTTTCCTCTCCAGATCTGAGCTCTATACGCGTTTTTCAACCCCCATAAGTTGTTTCAAAACTTTCAGTTTTAAACACTTTGAACCGATTAAATTTTGATTTCGGGGCTTCTTTTCTCATTTTCGCCACTTGAGGTAAGTTTGTCTCAACATTTGGAAGATTTTCTCGGGGGTTGACTTTTGTTGACTTTTTCATTTCCCGAGAGTTGACTTTTGTTGACTTTTTCCAATTTTGGCTCATTTTTGCTCATTTTTGCAGACTTTCTGAAATGGTCGGTCATTTTCCTCACAGTGGAGGTCCTCCGGGTGCCGAGGATGATTTTGATATCATGACTCTGCCTCCGAGGGTTCGACCCTTCATTCGAAGAGAATGCACGTTCTTCCGCGGGCCGTTTTTCGTCACTTCACTGACTTTAGTGAGCGAGCACCCGGAGATCTACTTCTGCGGGAGCCAGAGTATCACCTCTCCCACAAGGCATGAGAGGTTTTTACTTCGTTTTTTACCTTTTCTGCAACATATTCTGTGTTTTTCATGCACTTCGTGCCTTTGCCATGTTTGTCTGCTCATTTTGGGTAAGCAGCTTATTTAGAATGTTTAGTTCATGACACAGCATCCTGTTTGCATTCTGAACATGCAATTCAATCACTTGAATTTCTGAACACTGGGCCCATAAATTGATTGTGGACGCACGGCACACACCGGTAGGGAATTGAACACACGGCCCAATACTTGAATTCTGAGATGAACACACACAGTCCATTCTTTGATGTCGAACACACAGTTCATTGTTGAGGTGAACACACGGCATACACCGATTGAGAGTTGAACACGTAGCCCAAACATTTGAGATGAACACGCAGCCCGTATTTTGATGTCGAACACACAGCTCGTCGTTGAGGTGAACACACGGCACACACTGATTGAGAATAGAACACGCAGCCTTAACTCGGATTTTCTGAACACACAGCCCAAATTGAAGGTGAACACGCAGCACACACTGATGTAGAGTAGAACACACAGCCCTAACTCGGATCTTCTGAACACACAGCCCAAATTGAAGGTGAACACGCAAAGACACAATCGATGTAGAGTAGAACACACAGCCCTAACTCGGATCTTCTGAACACACAGCCCAAATTGAAGGTGAACACGCAGCACACACTGATGTAGAGTAGAACACACAGCCCTAACTCGGATCTTCTGAACACACAGCCCAAATTGAAGGTGAACACGCAGCACACACTGATGTAGAGTAGAACACACAGTTCGCTTACTTTACTTCGCATGCAGCCTATTTACTTGCACACAGCTTATTCGTTTCATTTGCACACAGCTCATTCATTTTATACTGACACATATATTCATTCTAAATGCAGGTTGGTTCTCGCACTGTACGGGGATACGGCTCCACCGCTGCTAGAGATTGGTATGTTGAGCTCCCGGAGGCCGTCCAGGATTTAGTAGATTTGGCAGGGTTCGGGTCCTTCTGCGTTGGGTTATCGCGTTGTCCTGCCAGGAGGACACTGATGGCAGCTTTGGTGGAGAGATGGTGGGACACCACCAACTCCTTTCATTTTTCCGCCACTGGGGATTTGACTATGACCCCGCTGGATTTTGCTGTATTGACTGGCCTAGACATAGGAGGTTGGCCCATTCCTTACGACGAGTGTAGACACCCCATTTTTGACCGTCCTCAAGACTTGGACGTCACCGTTGGAACACTCGGTGATTATCCATGTTTGTATTTGTTCGGAGTTCCCGGAGTTCTCGGCTCGCGCGCCTTGCCTCAGGACCTCCGAACTTGACTGTTTTGTGTTTGGTTTTACACCAAACACTTGTGTTTTGCCTTTGAGGGGCAGGGAATGTCTTCTGAGGCATCCCCACATACCACCGGCTGTGGCTAGAGGCCACCGGCTGGCTGGTGTTGCCACCGGCACTATATTGTGACCGTCGGTACCATTTTGTGCAGTCGGCACTCTTTTTGGCAAAATTACCATTTTGCCCTGCCGACCACTTTACAGCTGCTTTCTGAGATATTTTCAGATAGCTTTATCACCTTTTGCTCCCCTCCATACACGTGTATGGAGGGATGAGCCTTTAGTTGGCTTAGCTTGTAAGCTTTGCTTGCTTATATAAGCAAGGCTTCTCCTCTTGGATCAGGGTTAGAGTCTTTGAAGGCAAAAACCAGAGCTCATATACATATATCTCGCCAGATATCTATATCTCCATCTCTCTCCTCTTGTGTGTGTGTTTTTGGACCAAAAAGTGTGATTTTGTCTTAGTTTTGCACCATTACACACACCATTACACCTTAGCTCGAGATTGAGAGACTTGGAAAGTTGTTTTGTGTGATCTTGGACTGATTTTGACCACCAAAAGAGGGCTGGACCTCTTGTTCTTCAAAGGATCTTCAAGGGTAAGAACTTCACTTTATATTCCCCAATCTTGCAACAAGTTTCTACCCCTTTTGCTTTATGATTTGAGCTTTGTGTTTAACTAAAAAAATCCTTGTTTTTACTTGCTCTTGAACCTTCATTAAGGTCATTTTGTGATTTGGGTAAAGACTCATCCCATTAGGCTTTGTTTGGCCATTTTTGGTCTCTTTTCCTTAAGCCTTCTTTTCTTGGTATTCTTGGCCTTCTCACCACTGAAAACCAGTGGGTTTTCAGTGGTGAGGGAGATGGTTTTAGGTCGTATATAGGGGAGGGACACCCCTCTCCCCTTGGCCCTTTGCTTGCCTTGGTTTTGGGCTAAAAAGGTAGCATGTGTGTAGGCTTGTATTTAGCTCCATTTCAGAGACTTTTTGGGTGTTTTAGGTCATATTGTACCTCTGACCAAAGTTGGTTTTGTAGCCCTTAATATGCCTCTTGTGTTTGCTTTGAAATGTTCACTTATGCTTAGAAGAATGCCTTGCATTTGAGCCATATTCTTTGCATGTTTTTAGCTTAGTTTTATGAAGGTGCTAGCATCATCTTGCCATGTGTAGGGGCTGTGAGCCACTGTTTTGGGTCACGTTTGGCATGTTTGGTTTGGTAGTTTTGCTTGATGGCTTGCAAGCCTTGAGTGTGTGATCCATGCATATACATTGGTTAAGCCATTTAAGCAATTTGGACCCTTTTGCCATGCTATTTCAGACCCTAATCCATGCTTACATGCTCAGATTTGTCATCTCTTTTTATGCTTTAAGGGTGTGTCCTTTAGGCCTTGAAATGTGCATAGTGTATGCCTTATGCTTTTGGTTTGTTTTGGGACTGCCATATGTGGGATTTGGGTGTATTTTTTGCATGATAAATATCTTTTTTTTTAGTCGTCCAACATGTACCATGAATGGCCATGTTAATGGCATATTTAGATGCCCTCTTTGTTGCCTTAGTTTTAGGCCCATCAACTTGCATGCTTGCATAGCATTTTATCTATGTTTTGGGGCACTCTTTGCCACTGTTTTGGGGAGGTTTGAGACCTCCCCCATGGTGGTTAAGACCATCATTATATGCTTATCACATGCTAGTTGCATACTTGGTTGATCCCATTGCATACTTAGCTCATTTTTGTATCACACTAGCCTCTTTTTACATTCTAGCATTTTACATGACTAATGTGTTAGTTGTGTGGTACTTAATTTGCTAGCATCTTGGCTCCCATGGTCCATGTTTGCATAAGTTGCATTTCATCACTTGGTTTGGGGTGTCAAACCAAGTATGGGAAATGAGGGGTGTTTGTACTTCAAGTGACAAAGCACACCTCAATTTCCATATCACTAAGGCCCTTGATATTGGCATGATAGGGACTTAGTTAGCATTTTTGTGTTGCATGCATTTTCATATCAAAATGCAACCTTGGTTCTTAGGGTTATCATGCATCAAGATGCACTATTGGTAGCCCAAGAACCAAGGGTCTTGCCTCCTTGAGTCCCCAAGCATGATAGGAGGCAATGACCATGCTTACATGTCCCCCAAAACCCATGCCATGCATTGTTGTCTTCTTCTTTTGTCAAACTACTACTTTGCTGCGATTTTACGCGGTCGGCAGTATATTGTGCCGACCGGCACTGTTTTTGTGCTGCTAAACCCCACATGCAGCCGGTGGTCAATTGCAGCAACCGGTGATCACTTCCCCCAGCCGGTGGGTTATTGCAGATCATTTAGAAGGTGTCCTGAAGTTTTGGGAATTTTTGGAGAGGCAGGGCAGTAAAAACAGAAGCAGCAATGCCATGACACGGGTTTTCCGGGCAAGTCGGATCGAGCATGCATCATTCAGCCCAAGGCAAGGCGAGGCCCTTTTCTTTCATTTATTTGCTTTAATTTTAATAGTTAGAATTTTGTAATATTTAATTTATTCATTTATTTTGGGACTGTATTATTATTTTGGTCCCTCCGAGTGAGGGCGCAATTGTAATAAGTGTGGGTGAGTGTGTGTATGTCTTCCAACCCCCACTTCTTTCTATCCCTTTTATTTACCTGCTTATGATGGTAGATTAGGGCATATCTAAATTGGCATACCTTATGCAATGCATGCGTGCATTCATGCATTTGTTTACATACATCGGGCTCGGTACATCATACGAACTGCATCGTACTTTCAATTCCAAATTGAATACGTGATAGTTATTGCATTTCATGTGCCATGCTTAGGATAGCCGAGCCTGTCTAGATTACATTCCGTATGTGATGCACTAGTCACTTAACATAAACTAGGTCATGCATGTTGTGCTAACTGGTTTCTTGTTTTGGCACGGAGTACAATGTAAGTTTTATGTTTTAGCATGTCGCATGCGTGTGAATGTTAACATGACAGTATGTCTACCATGCGGCTAAGTGCTTATGTGATAAACTGTTTGAATGCCTGTGGGTGGAGGTTGGATTGCTTGAGTTGGAAAAACTCATTGAAATCCGTATTTTAGCCTACTTGCGAGTAGCAAAATCTAACACGTTTTTCGAGACAAAACGGATATGCAATGTTTATTTCCAAGTTAGGCAATCTAGTCTATACTTTTGTGTTGTGCGCATCACATAGTAATTCTAGGTTAATAATTGGAATAAGAACACATAACGTTTTCAAAAACGGATATCACGGTTAGTAGAGGCCGGTCTTCGGACCGGGCGAAAGGGGGTGCTCATAGCTGACCTTCCCCGATCGTACCCAAGCTCCCGAGCCAAGACCACTTTGGTGATGACGGGCATGTGGCCTTCGGCACCGAGTCAGGGTTTCCTAAATTTCCCATTTTAAAATATTTAGGTGGCGACTCTGTAATCTGGCAAAGCAGTCCATGTTTGGCACTACTTTTTAAAAAAATCTGTTTTCTCAAATGATTTGCCGGATTTGGACTCTTTGGTTCAGATTTAGAACCACGACACAAAAAGAGGAGTCCGAGCTGTAGCCTAGAGGTCCCCCGCGGACGTGTTACAGTTTCTGGCGACTCTGCTGGGGATTTTTAGAGAGCTTGACTCGAACTCGTGATATCTTGTTTTGATTTCATTTATGTGTCTCTTTGCATTGCATGTGCATTGGTGCGCCTAGGACACCGTGTTGGCCATCTGCTATTCCTGAGCGGTTTGCCGGAGGCTTGTCTTGTCAAGACATATCCATAAGGTCGACGGCTATGGCTCTGCCAAGATGGGAACACAAACCCGGTTTTATCGGGCACCCTTTTTGACCATTCGACCTAGTGCATATTCGAATCCATAGTGACCATTCCAAACTAGGACAAAGTTGCTTACCCGATTTTAGGTTGTTTGAAACCGCTGCGTGCGTAGTGAAACCCTAGCTCCTGACAAAATAGGACAGGGAAACCCTACCCCAACATAGGGGTGTATTGGCTCTCTTTTACATGCTATGTGTTTTTGGAGTGTGTCTCTACAGGAAATACGTATCGATTTGCAAGATTAGGCATCAGCCCGAGGGCACCGACAACAAGATTGTTGAGAATCGCTTATCCGAGGGTATCCAATTCACTTTGGGGGCAGAGATTCAAACAAAGGACTGTTTGAGAAACAAGATACCCGGTTTTGGCTATATATTATAATCCCAACCGTGTGTTGTGTGTTTATTTATTTTACGCCGTTATGCCGTCCGATTGTCTCTGCTTATTCATACGCTTTATTTATCTTTTTTATTAGGTAGTTGAGCACGTTTGCTACCGACCCGATTGATATCCCCCAAGCACTCGGGTCGAGGTCGACTTCTTCGATCCGAGGATCCGATAGACGACAACCAAGGTATTACTACTCACTACCCCCGGTTACTAAACGGAGGTCAGTAAGGCAGAGGACATCAGTACAACAGTCAGTTCAGAGGGCTTTGTCTACCCCACCTGTGCTCAGTAGAGATCGGGGTTTTGTGTCACCAACAGAGAGGGAATATATACCAGTAATCCAACCAGAGCAGGATAGTATGGCTAGTTTGGAGGAGATGGTGCGCCACCTTCAAGAGAGCATGAAAGCAATGCAGCAGGATGCCGTCCGTCAGGCAGATTTCGCCAGTAACAGCCAGCCAGGAGAGAACAGCAGAGACCATTGCCGATCGAACAAAGAAACCGGAGCATCTGCTTCGCATCAAGCTCCTTCCCCACCAGGAGTTCCCAACGTCGGGGAGACAGCCAATGTTCAGACTGATACAGAGCTGCCCACAGGACCACCCCCACCGCCAACCCTACCCCAAATTCAACCTCAGCTATCAAAAACACCCACCAATCTACCGGACTCTCCCTTTGAGTTCGAGACTGATCCCACCGCACTCAAATTGAGCAAGCTTGAAAAGTTATTCAAGAGATCCCAAGGGGTCAAGACTATCCCCGATATTGAAGATGGTTACACTGACGCAGCTGTGACGCTGCCCGACAGATTCAAAATGCCTCATATTGATCGATTTGATGGGTCTGGGGACCCCATGGTACACTTAAGACTGTTTTCGGACGTTCTAAGGCCAATGGGCCTCAGTAGGCTCCAGAAGTTGTCTCTATTTGGTCGGACCCTGTCAGGTGTGGCGTCCGCATGGTATGCTAAGCTAGATGATGACGTTAAGAGAAATTGGGACGAAATGGCTGAGGCCTTCATCGCGCAGTATTCATACAACACACAGATTGAGATCACTACCCGTGATCTCGAGACAACTAGGCAAGAGCCTAAGGAGAGTTTTTCAGAGTTCGTAACCAGATGGAGGGCCAAGGCTTCGATGATGACCTTGAGGCCTACGGACAAAGACCAGATTCGGATGATTGTGCGCAATCTACAGCCGAAATTGATGCAAAAGATGATAGTAGTCCCATTTCCCACCTTTTCTGACCTACATGAAATGGGGGTGCAGATTGAAGATGCCTTGAAACAAGGCTGGATTGATAATGATCGGGAGCAATCCCGAAGGACCTTCAACCGCAACACTAATGCAGTTCGAGTGGTACATCCGCCACGAGCCTCCGGTGAGCATGGCCACCACTAACCCACCACAGAGAAATACGGGCCGCCCATTCTCCTAAGGTCCAAGCAACCCACAAACAACCAAATACCCACCCGTAAACTGTAACTTTCGCCCACTCTATATGCCCCTATCCAAAGCTCGGGGTGTTGATCAAGAAAGGGCACTGAGGCCTCGAGCCGCTGCCCCTACCGTAAAAACTCCCCTACCTATAACCCGACCAAATATTGTGCATTTCACCAACAAAGACAATCACGATACCGATCAGTGCTTCCGGTTACGTCATGAGATTCAAGATCTCATTGATAACGGGGTGATTTTGCCTCCCGAGAAGCCCAATGTTACTACAAATCCCCTCCCTGCACATAACCAAGCTCCACCACCTAAAAGACTTAATTTCATCCATACTAGGCAGGTCTTATGACCCTAGTGTCTATATCACACCCACCCACTTGCCTAAACCAGAGGTGTTCCTCCCCGATTGCACTGACTTGTGCATGATGGACATCTCCGTAACCCAACCTAAGCCAGTGGTGGTGACCGCCGAGAACAGGAGAGAAGAGACCCCGAAGGGGAAAAGGGTTGTTGAATCAGAGTCTGCGGAATCTGGGAGTTACAGTGGGAAGACATACAGTCCGAGTGACTACATCTCGTTGATAGGCCAAGATAGGCCCAGGATGGAACTGCCAACAGGGGGAGAATTGTGCATGATCCGAGGGGATAGTCTGGGACAGGGAATCGATGATGTAACAACCGTAGGGGAGGACCTGGCCAATCTCCAATTTTACAAATGACCAATAATACCCAGAGGACGCGGCAGTTGCGTGGTTCAATTATGAGGATTCAGTAGAAGCTACCGGGTGGTTGGACGAGCAGCCGATGTGGTAGGAGAATTTCAAAGTAACAGAGCTCGCAGAATGAGAATATCGATCACGGAAGGGTCGAAGAGCAGAGCATATTGCCGGGGGGCGCTGGCGTCAAGAATTTCGCCCGAGATTGGAACATTTTGAGTACGGAAATGAATGAACAGTCAACTATGTCAGAACAAGCAAGTTTTGAGGATTCCGAGAGAATCAGGAGGGCGAAGGCCCATGTGGGAGCGGAAACTGTTGTGCACACGAACCGAGAATGCTGCGGGCATGTGGATGGAAGGTGTCATGAGCATGAGAACAATATACCAGTCGGACAGTGTCTGCCGTCACGACGGAATGTGGTGGGAAGACGAGGACCTATGTCTTGCCCATACGGATGAAGATTGGGGGAATAACCAACCCGATAACACCTGGTACCTTGGAGAGGTTGACCACGTGACGCGGAGTGGGCGGTACTTCAAACCCCCACACTTTGATCAACCAGAGGCCTCAGGAAAGGATAGGGAGGCAGAGAAGCAAAGGAGAAGCAACAAGAGGAAGCCGTACTCAAACAAATTAAAAAGATACAAGCAGATATTTCCATTTGGGGACTGCTCATGGCCTCACGAATACACAGGCAGGCTGTTTTGACAGCCATGGATAAAGCCAAACTCTCCATAGAGACTACGCCAGAGCAGCTAGTTGGACTGGTCTTCCCGGAAGGAGGTTCCCGACGTTGACCTTTTTCGATAAAGAACTTCACCGAGGGCGAAATCACAATAAACCCCTACATCTCCGTGGAATGTAGAGATAAATGGATACCGGTGGTACTGCCGATACGGGTTCTGCCATCAACATCTGCCAAAGAAGGACGGCGTATGCAATTGGCTTGAAAACCGCAGATTATACCAATTTCAAGTTATCCGGGCATACGACAATACAAGTAGAGAAGTAATGGGAACAGTTAAAGTGCAGACAAAGGTTGGGCCGGGACGACACGAGATAGATTTCCACGTCCTAGAAGTTCCCGCGACTTTTAATTTGCTTTTGGGGCGGCCGTGGCTGCATCAGGTAAAGGTAGTGTCATCCACTTTGCATCAAATGGTGAAATACCCCTACGGAAAGGGAGTAGCCATCGTCTTCGAGAATTCGTCGATCTACCCACCACCCGAGGTATCCACGCGTATTCTGGAAATCGAGCATGGCATAGAGGACGTATTCATATCAGGGTTTACCTTGGCTGAGGCTCAGGTCGTACAGAATGTCATGGCCGCTAATGAAGGGATATATGTTAGTGCCCAAGCAGTGTACCTCATGAACAAACTCCAATACATCCCCGGGATGGGATTAGGGAAGAGCGGTCAGAAGGGCATTGCAAATATGGTCGAGTGTCAAGACAATCCTCATACCTTCGCTTGGGTTATCCGCCCACTAAGGAAGATTGGGTAAGAAAAGGAAAGAGATGGAAGGAAGGGCCAAAGCAAAACAGATGGGGAAACCTTTTGAATTGATGCACCGCCCATCCGGTACCTTGAACGGACGTTGGTCCGGAGGGGAAGACTTCCATTCTCAGGGTTTTCCTGAGCCATGGTGAATAAAGAAAAGAAACGCATGCCGATTTGAAATTTTCTTCGACTTGCGCTTATCCGGGATGATGTTGCGAAGAGCGCATGCACCGACGCTTGAGGCTAAATATAGCAAGGAATTGGAGTCTCATGACAGAGTTTGAAATGGGGTAGCATTGGCCTCTACTTTCGCATCCTTTGATCAACCAGTGTGCTTGGGGACGACTCTTCTGTCCATGATCGGAGATGAAACGGTCATGGCCTACCATCAGCTATTTTGGATGCATCCATCGCACCCTCCCTCACCTGGCAGTACGAGGAGGGATTTTTGCCAAGCAGCACCGGGTCAGGTAGGGGGCCGGAATCTGATTCCATCGCGTCTTGTGGGTCGGGATCAGGGTCCAGCTTCTGAAGTCCGAGTCCCAGATTCTGGGGTGATAACCCGATGCCACGCCCCGATCTGTCGTCTTTTTCTTTCTCTTTTGAGTTTGTTGTAACAGAGGAATTGGACGGTTCAGAAGTATCTAATGAGAATGAGGTAACTGTGGTTTCCGAGTACTTTTCTGTGCCTTTGGTTTATTGCTTAAATCAAGACTTTCAAAATTTTGATGAAAACGACGAGGACGAAATTCCTCCGGTTTTGCAACGACTAATTGAACAAGAGCAGGAGAGGTTTGTTAAACCCTTAATGGATGAAATCACTACCGTGAACGTTGGTACTGAGAGGGACCCGCGGCTAGTCCAGATCGGGTCCACGTTGTCTTCGGAGGAACGCGAGCGCTTAGTCGCTTTATTAAAAGATTTCAAAGATGTTTTCGCGTGGTCCTACGAAGACATGCCTGGAATCGATCCTGAGATTGTACAACACCGGATCCCTCTCGACCCCGAGGCCCGACCTGTCAAACAGAAACTCAGAAGGATCCGCCCTGACTGGGCCATTAAAATCAAGGAAGAGGTCACCAAGCAAATTGACGCAGGCTTCCTGCTGGTATCCGAATACCCGACCTGGCTGGCCAACATTGTTCCGGTGCCGAAGAAGGATGGCGTAATCCGTATGTGTAGACTTCGTGGATTTGAACAGAGCCATCAAGGATGACTTTCCCTTGCCGCATATCAACGAGTTGGTAGATTTTACAGCAGGGCATGCTTTGCTTTGCTTTCATTCATGGATGGCTTTTTCGTGCTATAATCGATAGTAATGGCACCAAGACCGGAGAAGATCGCTTTTACCCCGTAAGTACATATTTCTACAGAGTGATGCCATTTGGGCTAAAGAACGCTGGGCTACGATCAACCAAGCCGCAACCACGATATTACATGACATGATCCATAAAGAGGTTGAGGTGTATGTGACGACATGATTGTCAAGTCCAAAGAAAGAGAGGGCCACTACACCGCCTTTGCAAAAGTTTTTCCAAAGGATCGTGGAATTTAGGTCATGCTAAATCCTCAAAATGTACGCTTGGTGTTATAGCGGAAAATGTCAGATTTTTGATTACACAAAGGCATCAAGTCGACCCTTCTAAAATCAAGGCCATCTTAGAAATGCCACCACCAATGACCTAAAAGGAGGTGCAAGGCTTTACGGTAAAGTGCAATTCATAAGGCGGTTTATCTCAAAACTAACCTTAACTTGTGAACCACTTTTTGGTCTTTTGAAGAAAGGAAAGAAGTTCCACTGGGACGGTCGATGCCAAGCTGCATTTGAACAGATTAAAGAATATCTACAGAATCCGCCCCTGTTGTCACCACCGCCGGGAAGCCGCTGATATTGTATCCGCCTGATCAAACTACAATGGGTCGTATACTCAAGCCAAGAGGCGCAAGATAAAGTGGAAAGGGCCATCTACTATCTGAGCAAAAAGATGCTAGATTACGAGACCCGCTACACTCCGCTAGAGAAGGCTTGTTTGGCCTTGGTATGGGCTACCCGGAAGCTGCGGCACTACCTGTTAGCTCACTCTGTAATGTTGGTTTCATGACTTGATCCCATCAAATATCTTTTCGAGAAACCAAAGACTTACAGTAGGCTAGCTCGCTGGTCGTTGTTGCTCTCGAATTTGACCTCAGATATGTGACGCCAGAAGTCGTGAAAGGAAGAGCGTGGCAGAGTTCCTTGTCGACCACCGGTTGAAGGGGATGAAGCGGTTGAGTACCTATTCCCGATGAAGCTATTCTCGCACATCGAAGATGAAACTTGACGATGTACTTTGACGAGGCCAAATCAATACGGATATGGGATAGGGGTGTTGCTGATAGCGCTCGACGACTCCCGTATCCCTTTAGCATTTAAGCTCCGGTTCAAAGTCTCGAACAATGAGGCGGAGTATGAGGCTTGTATTGCCGCTTAGAAGTCGCCCTAGAACTAGGGCAAGACGATTGGATGTCATTGGAGATTCGAACCTAGTTGTGTCTCAAGCTAAAGGAGACTGGAAAGTAAAAGAGGAAAAGATGATAACTTACCACCAGACCTTGGATTTGTTAATTCCTCGGTTTGAAAAGCTAAATTTCACTCACCTAGTGAGAGAGAACAACAGGTTTGCAGATTCGCTAGCAACTCTATCTTCTATGATAGACATCCCATCTGGAGTCCGGATGCGTCCAGTCATTATTGACCAGAAATTTGCACCCGCCTACGAGTCAATCTCTGCCATAGATGAAGTACAGGATAACAACCCTTGGTATTACGACATATGGAACTTCTTAGAGAAGGAGACGTACCCACCAGGGGCAAACGCCAAAGACAAGAGGGCAATCAGAAGAATAGCTGTTCAGTTTATCATCTGCGGGGGTAAGTTGTACAAAAGAGGTCATCTGGGAATGCACAAGCTGTGTGTGGAAGCTGAAGAGTCGAAGCGCCTGATGGAGGCCATCCATGGAGGAGAATGTGGGGCACACATGAATGGGGTGATGCTGGCACGAAAGATTCTCAGGCAAGGCTACTATTGGTCTACCATGGAGGAAGATTGCATCGGTTTTGTTCGGCGATGCCATAAATGCCAGATTCACGCAAACCGCAGGAACATCCCGCCATCAAAGTTATACAACATGACATCACCATGGCCGTTCTCAGTTTGGGGAATCGATGTGATTGAGCCGCATTCAAGGGGTCGAATGGGCATGAGTATATCTTAGTAGCAATAGATTACTTTACAAAGTGGGTCGAGGCCCAATCTTATGCCGTGTTGAAGGCTTCGCAAGTCGCAAAGTTTATCAGAAACAACATTATCTGCCGTTATGGAGTCCCGAACGAGATCATTTCAGACAATGGTTCTCACTTCAAGAAAGAGGTGATTGATTTGCTGGAGAAGTATAATGTGGCTTTTCATAAGTCATCCACATATCGGCCGCAGACCAACGGAGCAGTTGAGGCCGCCAACAAAAACATCAAACACATACTGCAGAAGATGGTGGAAACCTATCGGGACTGGCCAGACAAGTTGCCATTCGCTCTGTGGGGCTACCGGACTTCAATTAGAACTTCGACTGGAGCAACCCCTTATTCGCTGGTCTATGGGATGGAAGCCGTTCTACCGATTGAGATTGAGGTTCCGTCATTGCGAGTGCTGGCTGAGTGTCAGATAGCTGAGGCAGATTGGCAGCAGAGTAGATTCGAGGAACTCATGCTCTTTGATGAAAGAAGGCTGAAAGCACTGTACCATGTCCAAGGTTATCAACGCAGAATCGCCCGGGCTTTTAATAAGAAAGTTAAGTCCAGAAATTTGAAGGAAGGAGATTTGGTGCTCAAGGACAACCGAGCTCCCATCCACGACCCGAGGGGTAAGTTCAGACCTAATTGGACGGGTCCCTATATCATCAAGTCTATCTGGTCAGGTGGAGTCAGGGTTCGATGGACCTAGATGGCCTAGAGTTCTCCCAACCGATCAACATGGACAAGTTGAAGAAATATTACCCATGAGAGGCTCGCTGGGCGAAAACCGAAAGGCGACCTAGGCAAAAATTCAGAGCACAAAAAAATTAGAAAATATAAAAACTGTGCTCGCAAGATTTAAAACCCGCAAAGGGCGGCTTTGGCAAAAGTTAGAGCGCAAAAGGAGAGTGAAAATACTCGAGTGAACCCAAGCCTGAACTACGTAAGGCTTGATTCCCATCTTTGGGATACGTAGGCAGCTTCATCCTGAAGTTCAGCCATAAACATTTTCCCCGATTAGCTTTGTCCATTTGATCATCTTGGTCATCTTTGCCCATCAGCATTTATCGCAATCTCCGGTACAGTGCTATTCAGACTAGGGGCAACTTTCCGTTCCTATGCAAGTACCGCGGTACCATTCAAACTAGGGGCAATTTTCCAATTGCAGGAATCTCGGGTTGTGCATCTCAGTGACAAATTTCAGGCGTGTCCAGTTCTGATCCATATCGAAAATGGTTTTGAAAAGTTTTGATAAAAGATGACTTTGTTCAAATAAATCTTTTTACAACTAAGACCATTTCTGGACCAAAACGGAAAATTTTCAGTACCACAACCTTCAATTTCATTGATTTCAAATAGAGTTCTCTTGCTCTTGCATACAATCGAAGTTGCTTTTATTACATTCATAAAGAAAACTTGAAAGTACTAATAAAGCAATAAATCCGGCATGGTCAAGTCAAATGTCCTGCGCCCCATCTCGAGCCGGTAGAAGCCTCGATGCCAAAGTGGGCCCCTCAGGTGCCTCTTCATTAAGCCAATCCAAGCACTCATCGACAAAGTGCAAGCGGGAGCGGGGCGAGCTCTCTCGTCCTCCATCTTTGTGGCATACTGCCACCAGGCGCCTCGAATCGAGAATGTAACGGTACTCTATCCTTCCGTGGACAAGTCTGATTATGACCGAACTGGCGCAGGATGCGGAATGGGAAGTAGAAGACACAGTGAGTCAAGCCAATCAATTGGATCCCGGGTTGACGGGTCATGCTATAACTCATCATTGGGAGATTGAGCCAAGGGCACCGCCAAGCAATGCGATCTGCGGACAAACTGCACATCCATTCAAACCACCAACCGTCATCAAGGGCGTCAACTAGGCGTTGTCTGAAGAAGTAGCCACGAGCTGAATACGTTGGGCAAGAATCTACGACCTTCAATTTATCCATCAACCACACCTGGGGAGGGATGAAAAATGAGAGAATAAAGAATAGAGAGAAGTACGATGAGAGAAAAAAGTGAAAAGGTTTTGTGAGAAAAACCAGCCACGAGGGCCGAGTGATGTGAGCAAACATAAATGTGAGATTGGGTGGGAAATATTACTGCAGTAATAGTGGACTCGCTAATCGATCGTCCTCGACGATAAAAAGCGTCTAAGCCCATGATGTCTCGGCCAAGACCATGGCAATGCAGCTTTGGCCCTCCTTCAAGCCTTGGGCAATTTCAATCAGCAGGACCTTTGGGTCCTCCGAACTTAAACGAATGTAAAATGAGATAGCATGCATAGACAGAGGGCGTGCCGCCGAAAGCCTTGCCAGTGATGGTCGCCACGATCACCAGTCTCAGAAAAACGACAGACCAAGCTCGGAACATCTAATGTCCCGTCACAAATCAGAGAACGAGTATCGGGTATTGAGAGCCCACACATTTGTCCTAACGCTTGAGCATGGCCAAAATGAAATTGGGGCAGGATTTCCTCATTGCGCCCAGATTCCATTAGAACTTGGAAATCTTCGAAAGTGGGACACACCTCTTGCCCGCTAAAGCTAAAGACATGTGTTACCGGGTTCCAGAACCTTGCCGCGACATGGAGGAACGGAAAATGCAGCGGGGTGCGGCACAAAGTGAATAGTGCGTTTATGCCGAAAGCCCGGAAATTCAGCTTTTCCGAGCCATCCAAGTTGTTAATCCAAGTTGCGAGATTTTGAGCAAGAAATTCCTCCATTTGGAGTAAATCAGTGTGGAAATGAAGAAGACCACGAGGCTAAGATCTTTTGTAGAGGATAAGGTTGAGTGGGGGACACGTGTCAACATTCTGCTGATGTTGAAGATTGGTGGCCGACCGGCAGGTAATAGTGCCGACCGGCCATACTTTTGTGCCGACCGACCAAGTATTGTGCCGATGGAAATTCCTCAAGGCCGGTGGACTTTCTGTCGGGCCGATGGCTCTCCTGTGTTTTCTAAGCCGTTTATCTTTGAATATTGGAATTCCACCACTTCCACTCTCCGTTGATTTGGTTCCGCCGAGTCGCGTATTTGTTTATCGAGTTGTTGTAAATTTGCTTATCGAGTTGTATGTCACTCACTTTAAGTCTTTGCTGTGTCTATCAAGTTGTGCTTGCACTTGGCTAGTCTGTCGAGTCTTTGATTTGCTTATCGAGTTGTAAGTCGGTTCACTACCTGGTTATTACGACGCGATGCTTTGTTTTCAAGAAAACAGTTTCAATTTCATTCACATTGTTATGTGATGCCTTGCGATGCGGTGCACACAAGTGCAACATCTTTTCAAGCAAATAGTCTTTTATCTCATCATGTGTTTTTGTAAAAACCCGCAATTTCAAAAGAATATAAAACCTGCCTGAGGCAGTGCAATGTGCTTAAACAACTAATGAAAAGGAATGTAAAACAGAAGACAGCGGGGTAACAGAATACCGGATTGGATACCGAAAACCTCCCCTTGCAATCAGAGTACCTTTCATGCCCTTGTCCGGGTTGATTACGAGGTCTGGCACCTTCGTCACTTAAGAACAGTGCGGGGAAGTGCACTTCTGGAATGTTAATGGATCTTCGAGTTGATTTCAAGCCATGACTTTTGTGAGCAATGCTCGGAACATGCGAAGGATGTCCCTTCTCGTATCCTTTTATATCTTGTGAATTTCAAAAGAAATTGTTTCAATTATACTGTGTTGCAATACGTTGCATTTCAACATCATGCTTTACCATGTTCAATTTCAAGTTCCTTCTATTATACACATTGCATTGTATGCGTGCTTTGCTTTACTGATATGTGTTCAAGTCTCTCTATATACACATTGCATTGTATGCGTGCTTTGCTTTACTCACATGTGTTCAAGTTCCTATTATACACATTGCATTGTATGCGTGCTTTGCTTTACTCACATGTGTTCAAGTTTCTATTATACACATTGCATTGTATGCGTGCTTTGCTTTACTCACATGTGTTCAAGTTCCTATTATACACATTGCATTGTATGCGTGCTTTGCTTTACTTACATGTGTTCAAGTTCCTTCTATTATACACATTGCATTGTATGCGTGCTTTGCTTTACTCACATGTGTTCAAGTTTCTATTATACACATTGCATTGTATGCGTGCTTTGCTTTACTCACATGTGTTCAAGTTCCTATTATACACATTGCATTGTATGCGTGCTTTGCTTTACTTACATGTGTTCAAGTTCCTTCTATTATACACATTGCATTGTATGTGTGCTTTGCTTTACTGATATGTGTTCAAGTTTCTATTATACACATTGCATTGTATGCGTGCTTTGCTTTACTGATATGTGTTCAAGTTCCTTTATACACATTGCTTACATGCGTGTACTGCTTTACTCACATGTGTTCAATTATAACTGCCTATACACGTTGTTTGCATAGACTGCATGCTTTACTTACATGTGTACCTTCACAAAGATTGTTAGGCACCCTCTCGATTCGCCGTCACAAGACTTTCGATTACATGATATACATGTCACTAACAATATTGTACCTGTTAAGTTTACTTTCTTTGCAGGCACGATATTGTATGTACGGCTCATTTGAGGCCGGCGCGACCGGACGAGCCGCGCAGGTATTGTATCCTCCGCGTGAGACGTTTTGAGAATTGCATAATTCTCTTATATCCTTTCTGCATCGTAGTGTAGATTGGCATATTTTGACTTATAACTGTTGCATGTGTGCTTCATTACAGCTTTCTTTGCATGATCATAAGTTATGCCCGGCTTCTTGCATTTTCAGTTGCATTTTGCCCCTGCCTTCGGGCGCATACCTTGTTTTGTCTTGCATGTTTGTCCAAGTCTTCGGCCTTGTCAAAAATGGGTCATCTCTGGGCTTTGACATTCACTCCCGTCATTGTTATGACTTCCGAGTTCTGTCAAAGAGGGGCAACTGTAGACACCCCATTTTTGACCGTCCTCAAGACTTGGACGTCACCGTTGGAACACTCGGTGATTATCCATGTTTGTGTTTGTTCGGAGTTCCCGGAGTTCTCGGCTCGCGCGCCTTGCCTCAGGACCTCCGAACTTGACTGTTTTGTGTTTGGTTTTACACCAAACACTTGTGTTACCTTTGAGGCGGGGAATGTCTTCGAGGCATCCCCACATACCACCATTTGTGGCTAGAGGCCACCGGTGGCTGGTGTTGCCACCGGCACTATATTGTGCCGGTCGGCACCATTTGTGCGTCGGCACTCTTTTTTGGCAAAATTACCATTTTGCCTGCCGACCACTTCTGTTGCTTTACGAGATATTTTCAGATAGCTTTATCACCTTTTGCTCCCCTCCATACACGTGTATGGAGGGATGAGCCTTTAGGTGGCTTAGCTTGTAAGCTTTGCTTATATAAGCAAGGCTTCTCCTCTTGGATCAGGGTTAGAGTCTTTGAAGGCAAAAACCAGAGCTCATATACATATATCTCTGCCGTATATCTATATCTCCATCTCTCTCCTCTTGTGTGTGTGTTTTTGGACCAAAAAGTGTGATTTTGTCTTAGTTTTGCACCATTACACACACCATTACACCTTAGCTCGAGATTGAGAGACTTGGAAAGTTGTTTTGTGTGATCTTGGACTGATTTTGACCACCAAAAGAGGGCTGGACCTCTTGTTCTTCAAAGGATCTTCAAGGGTAAGAACTTCACTTTATATTCCCCAATCTTGCAACAAGTTTCTACCCCTTTTGCTTTATGATTTGAGCTTTGTGTTTAACTAAAAAAATCCTTGTTTTTACTTGCTCTTGAACCTTCATTAAGGTCATTTTGTGATTTGGGTAAAGACTCATCCCATTAGGCTTTGTTTGGCCATTTTTGGTCTCTTTTCCTTAAGCCTTCTTTTCTTGGTATTCTTGGCCTTCTCACCACTGAAAACCAGTGGGTTTTCAGTGGTGAGGGAGATGGTTTTAGGTCGTATATAGGGGAGGGACACCCCTCTCCCCTTGGCCCTTTGCTTGCCTTGGTTTTGGGCTAAAAAGGTAGCATGTGTGTAGGCTTGTATTTAGCTCCATTTCAGAGACTTTTTGGGTGTTTTAGGTCATATTGTACCTCTGACCAAAGTTGGTTTTGTAGCCCTTAATATGCCTCTTGTGTTTGCTTTGAAATGTTCACTTATGCTTAGAAGAATGCCTTGCATTTGAGCCATATTCTTTGCATGTTTTTAGCTTAGTTTTATGAAGGTGCTAGCATCATCTTGCCATGTGTAGGGGCTGTGAGCCACTGTTTTGGGTCACGTTTGGCATGTTTGGTTTGGTAGTTTTGCTTGATGGCTTGCAAGCCTTGAGTGTGTGATCCATGCATATACATTGGTTAAGCCATTTAAGCAATTTGGACCCTTTTGCCATGCTATTTCAGACCCTAATCCATGCTTACATGCTCAGATTTGTCATCTCTTTTTATGCTTTAAGGGTGTGTCCTTTAGGCCTTGAAATGTGCATAGTGTATGCCTTATGCTTTTGGTTTGTTTTGGGACTGCCATATGTGGGATTTGGGTGTATTTTTTGCATGATAAATATCTTTTTTTTTTAGTCGTCCAACATGTACCATGAATGGCCATGTTAATGGCATATTTAGATGCCCTCTTTGTTGCCTTAGTTTTAGGCCCATCAACTTGCATGCTTGCATAGCATTTTATCTATGTTTTGGGGCACTCTTTGCCACTGTTTTGGGGAGGTTTGAGACCTCCCCCATGGTGGTTAAGACCATCATTATATGCTTATCACATGCTAGTTGCATACTTGGTTGATCCCATTGCATACTTAGCTCATTTTTGTATCACACTAGCCTCTTTTTACATTCTAGCATTTTACATGACTAATGTGTTAGTTGTGTGGTACTTAATTTGCTAGCATCTTGGCTCCCATGGTCCATGTTTGCATAAGTTGCATTTCATCACTTGGTTTGGGGTGTCAAACCAAGTATGGGAAATGAGGGGTGTTTGTACTTCAAGTGACAAAGCACACCTCAATTTCCACATCACTAAGGCCTTTGATATTGGCATGATAGGGACTTAGTTAGCATTTTTGTGTTGCATGCATTTTCATATCAAAATGCAACCTTGGTTCTTAGGGTTATCATGCATCAAGATGCACTATTGGTGGCCCAAGAACCAAGGGTCTTGCCTCCTTGAGTCCCCAAGCATGATAGGAGGCAATGACCATGCTTACATGTCCCCCAAAACCCATGCCATGCATTGCTGTCTTGCTGCTGCTGTCAAACTGTCTGCTGCAGGGAATTTCTGCCGGTCGGCAGTATATTGTGCCGACCGGCACTGTTTTTGTGCCGATAAACCCCACATGCAGCCGGTGGTCAATTGCAGCAACCGGTGATCACTTCCCCCAGCCGGTGGGTTATTGCAGATCATTTAGAAGGTGTCCTGAAGCTTTGGGAATTTTTGGAGAGGCAGGGCAGTAAAAACAGAAGCAGCAATGCCATGACACGGGTTTTCCGGGCAAGTCGGATCGAGCATGCATCATTCGCGCGCCCCAAGGCAGGGCTGAGGCCCCTTTTCTTTCATTTATTTGCTTTAATTTTAATAGTTAGAATTTTGTAATATTTAATTTATTCATTTATTTTGGGACTGTATTATTATTTTGGTCCCTCCGAGTGAGGGCGCAATTGTAATAAGTGTGGGTGAGTGTGTGTATGTCTTCCAACCCCCACTTCTTTCTATCCCTTTTATTTACCTGCTTATGATGGTAGATTAGGGCATATCTAAATTGGCATACCTTATGCAATGCATGCGTGCATTCATGCATTTGTTTACATACATCGGGCTCGGTACATCATACGAACTGCATCGTACTTTCAATTCCAAATTGAATACGTGATAGTTATTGCATTTCATGTGCCATGCTTAGGATAGCCGAGCCTGTCTAGATTACATTCCGTATGTGATGCACTAGTCACTTAACATAAACTAGGTCATGCATGTTGTGCTAACCGGTTTCTTGTTTTGGCACGAGTACAATGTAAGTTTTATGTTTTAGCATGTCGCATGCGTGTGAATGTTAACATGACAGTATGTCTACCATGCGGCTAAGTGCTTATGTGATAAACTGTTTGAATGCCTGTGGGTGGAGGTTGGATTGCTTGAGTTGGAAAAACTCATTGAAATCCGTATTTTAGCCTACTTGCGAGTAGCAAAATCTAACACGTTTTTCGAGACAAAACGGATATGCAATGTTTATTTCCAAGTTAGGCAATCTAGTCTATACTTTTGTGTTGTGCGCATCACATAGTAATTCTAGGTTAATAATTGGAATAAGAACACATAACGTTTTCAAAAACGGATATCACGGTTAGTAGAGGCCGGTCTTCGGACCGGGCGAAAGGGGGTGCTCATAGCTGACCTTCCCCGATCGTACCCAAGCTCCCGAGCCAAGACCACTTTGGTGATGACGGGCATGTGGCCTTCGGCACTGAGTCAGGGTTTCCTAAATTTCCCATTTTAAAATATTTAGGTGGCGACTCTGTAATCTGGCAAAGCAGTCCATGTTTGGCACTACTTTTCAAAAAAATCTGTTTTCTCAAATGATTTGTCGGATTTGGACTCTTTGGTTCAGATTTAGAACCGCGACACAAAAATGGGAGTCCGAGCTATAGCCTAGAGGTCCCCCGCGGACGTGTTACAACGAGGACATGGGCGAATGGGAGGCCGCTTGGATACATTTGCTGGGGGCTCGCCCGCCTGTTGACAGAGCTTCCGGGAGAGTCTGGTACACCTGGTTCTCTTCCCATTTTCGGAGGGAGGGGATGGAGCCCGAGACTCCTGAGGAGGCAGAGCAGTATGCCCGTGGTTTTCTTATGTTCCTCTTCGGGACTACTCTGTTCGCCGATAGAGGGAACACGGTTGGGCTGTATCTGTTGAGCGCTTTGGTTGACCTATCACGAAGTGCGACGACTGGGTGGCGCCTTGGCTACCCTTCTCGCTACATGAGCGCGACCTCCCGCGGGCAGGGAGACTTACTTGGTGGTTATTGGAGGGCCTGGGAGGTACTTTCTGTCCTCTTGATTTACATTTTTGCTCCTCATTACTTGTACATTGCACACATAACGCACTTTACACTCTGTATTCTGCCCTCAGCACTTTGTATTTACATTCTGCACTCTTTCCTCAGTTATGGGTCTACGTATATTTCCCGACGTTAGCCCCAAAGTTAGTGGTGGCAGGGCCCCTCACGACCCCGTACTCACTGGTGTTCGAGGGCCAGCACCGGCCGAGACCCCGAGAGACTCTCTTTTATCTCTGGCGATTTTGACCTTTGTCGCGACGACGGAGGTATTTCAAAACTCTCAGTCCCTTCCGTTTTCATCTTTGATCTGCCCCGTATATTCCCGATTTCTAATTGGTTTATGCACTGGTTATCCGCAGATTACATGGCAGCCCGGGGCGCCCTTGGGTGATGGTCTCCGATTTCAGTATGCCGGGGGATCGGGCACCTCCCAGTACAGGATCCTACTCGAAGGACCAGTTGGTAGAGCATGGTTTCTGGGGGAACGCTTTTTGCGTCAGGTATGGGGGTACACTTCTCAAGACCCTCCCGCAGCACCCCCAGTCAGTATGCGGACTGCTGATAGGCTCTCTTCCCAGGATGTTGTTAGTGCTATGCTGGGCACTGATGCTTTGCTACATCTTGAGGAGGGGGACTATGCCACTTATCGCCACATATATCTGATGCCTCCCTTGAAGGGAGAGCGTACTCCGTCACTGAGGCCTGCTGGTGTGCCATCTTCGAGTCGCCGGCTACATGATATCCCTTCCTCGGCCGGCTGGTACGTCTAGAGGTGGGGGTGGGTCGGTTCCCCCGATCCCTCCGACTCTTCATCATCCTGGGTGGCCAGACATGCCGACCGAGTTGACGAGTTGGCGATTTGGGGTTCCTTACCAGGTCTCGCTGGAGCCTCCCCTTCCTGACCATAGATATGTTAGAGATCCTGATTCACCACCGGTATGCGTTACAACTTTGATTTATCAGTCGGATACTTGGACATTCATTCCTTTCCTGATAGTTTTGCATTTGTATCTGCAGCCTCCTGTTGAGTACGTGGATGAGATGCTTGGAGTGATGGCCGCATTTGAGGGCATGATCCTGCGGAGGGAGGCACAGCTGGCCATTATGGGTGTGCAGGTACTGTTCATCTTTCTTGCATTTATCATATTTCTAATGACACGCTGGTTTTGAACATTCTACTGCATTGATAGGCTGTTTGTGTAGAACACATCTGACACACACCCCACTCACATCTTTGTACTTGCACCGATTTTCACATTTGAGCCGATGTATTGACCTCTTCACTTTCGGATGCCTCTCAGATATGCTCCGCCATGGCCGGCCACCCTGCCTTCTCGTGGAGGTCGATCGTCTGACCTTTGAGGCGTGGGCCATCTGGGCCCTTCGAGGAGTGGGCCATCCAGCCCTTCGAGGAGCTCGAGGAGGGTCCTCGCAGAGCCTTGAGGCACATATTATAGAGTCGGAGCCCGATGAGGATGAGGAGGAGGAGGTCGCAGATTGTCAGTTGGAGACATCCGCTGAGGAGGGGGATTCCGGTCTTGGTTCCGGGAGCGGAGGCGAGGCTGAGGGGGATCCTGAGGATGACAGCTCCGACCCGGATGATGATGGTGGTGCAGAGGTTGTCTCGCAGAAGAGGATGAGGAGGGCCTCTCATTCCCGCTCCCAAGGGTATTGATGCTGCTGTTTCCTGCTTTATTTTCCTTTTTGCTAGTAGTTTGTAGCACTTTGCATATTGTTAGGCAGTTTTATTTTCTATAAAACTTGTACCTTTATTTGTAAAAGGAAATATGATGGGGTGAAACAGCTTTTGAAAAAGGTGCTGTATTTTTATGCTCTCAGCATCGCATCACATTATTTTGCACAAAAATGGGATTGAATGGAAATGTGCACTGTGTATTTACCGGGTCAGGTAATGAACCGATGCAACAAATCAAACAACTCGACTTACTAAGAAATAACAGAATCTTAGCAAGTTTACAACTCGATAAGCAAAATACAACAATGTTAACGACTCAATAAACAAGACTTAACAAAATTGCGTAAACAAAGAGTAACAACTCAAAACACAAAATGCAACAGCTTGACAAAACTTACAACTCGATAAACAAAACGACAACTCGATAATTAAAAATTACAACTTTGATAAACAAAACAAAGCGTACTTCGGACGGTTTGGGCAACGGAACGCATCCGAAACAGAGGGAAATGGAGGCCTTCGATACATCCAATGCTTGGAAATGCCTGGAACTTTCCTCTGGAGGGCAAAACAGGACTGGAGGAACACACCAGAGCATGGCCGGCCACCTTTGGAGGCCGGCCGGCCAGTTTTTTGTATCTGAGGGGGAAAAGGTGGTCGGCCTGCTAGAAAAGGTGGCTGGCCGGCCACTTTGCTCAGTAGCCACCAAATTTTTGACACGTGTCCCTGAATAGTGTCTCATCCTCTTTAAAAGCCTCAAACCCGTGGCTCATTCATTTCATCACTGCTTTGCACCAAAAAAGATGGAGGCATTTCTCATAGAAAACCTCATATCTTGGATCTCTTCTCTAGATGGCTCGGAAAAATTGAATTTCCGAGGTTTCGGCTTGAATGCACTATTCCCGCTGAGTCGCACTCCGCTTCACTTTCCCTTCCTCCATGTCGCGGCAAGGTTTTGGAACCCAGTGACACATGTTTTCAGCTTCGGCGGGCAAGAGGTATGTCCAACTTTCGAAGATTTTCAGGTTTTGATGGAATCTGAGCGTTGTGAAGAAATTCTGCCTCAAATTCGCTTTGGCCACGCCCAAGCTTCAGGGGAAATGTGTGGGCTCACCAAGCATGATGCTCGGTCTCTAATCGGCAATGGGGAACTGGACGTTCTCGGCTTGATCCATCGCTTTTCTGATGCTGGCGACCGCAGCAACCACTATTGGCAAGGCTTTCGGCAACACACCCTTTGCTTGTGTATGCTATCCCACTTTCTGTTCACTTCAGGACTTGGTGGATCTAGCATCCGTCTGGTTGAAGTTGCTCACGGCTTGAGAGAAGGAAAGAGTTGTATTGCTATGACACTGGCCCAGACGCTGATGGGTTTGGATGCTTTCTATCGCCGGGAGACGACCAGATTTGCAGGGAGTCCACTATTGCTACAGGTAATGTTTCCCACCCAATCTCGCACATATATTTGCTCACATTACTCGGCCCTCAGGCTCAGTTTTTCTCACAAAACCCTTTTCTTACTTTTCTCTCATCGCACATCTCTCTATTCTTTATTCTCTCATTTTTCATCCCTCCCCAGGTATGGTTGATGGATAAATTGCAGGTTGTGGACTCTTGTCCAGCCTACTCAGCCCGCGGCTACTTCTTTCGCCAACGTTTAGTTGATGCCTCTGATGAAAGGTGGTGGTTCGACTGGATGTGCAACTTGCCTGCAGATCGCATTGCTTGGCCCTGCCCTTGGCTCAATCTCCTAGCAATGGGTTATAGCATGTCCCGGCTGATCGGGATTCAGTTGATTGGTCTAACCCACTGTGTATTCTATTTTCCGTTCCGGTTCCTGTATCAGTTTGGTCATGATTAGACTTGCCCACCAGAGGGGATTGAGTATCCAGCTGCTTTTCCGGTCCGAGGCGCACAACTTGCTCAATATGCCACGGTATGGAGGACTAGAGAACTCCTGGCCCCCGTCCCTACTTTCAACTGCACTTTGTCTGACGAGTGCTGGGATTGGCTTAATGAGGAGGCACAGACCGGGCCCAGCTTGGCATCAGAGGCTTTGACTAGCTCTGGGAGGGGGCGCAGGGACACCTGACTTGACTATGCCCCAGATTTATTGCTTTATTAGTACTTTCAAGTTTTCATTATGAGTGTAATAAAAAGCAGCTTCAATTGTATACAAGAGCAGGAGAACTCTGTTTTGAAATCAATGAAATTGAAGGTTGTGGTACTGAAAATTTTCCGCTTTGGTCCAAAAATGGTCTTAGTTGTGAAAAGATTAATTTGAACAAAGTCAACTTTTATTAAAACTTTTCAAAACTATTTTCGATATGGATCAGAACTGGACACGCCTGAGATCTGTCACTGAGATGCACAACCCCGGATCCTAGCAACTGGAAAGTTGCCCCTAGTTTGAATAGTACCGCGGCACTGTGTGGCAACGGAAAGTTGCCCCTAGTCTGAATAGCACTGTACTGGAGATCACGATGAATGCTGATGGACAAAGATGACTGAGATGATCAATATGGACAAAGTTGATCGGGGAAAAGATTGGGGCTGAACTTCAGGATGAAGCTGCCTACGTATCCCAAAGATGGGAATCAAGCCTTACGTAGTTTAGGCTTAGGTTCGCTCGGGTATTTTCACTCTCCTTTTGCACTCTAACTTTTGCCAAGGCCGCCCTTTACAGGTTTTCAACCTTGCGAGCTCAGCTTTTATAATTTCAAATTTTTTGTGCTCTGAATTTTGCCTAGGTCGCCCTTTCGGGTTTTCGGCCTAGCGAGCCCCTCATGGGTAATATTTCTTCAACTTGTCCATATTGATCGGTTGGGAGAACTCCAAGCCATCTAGATCCATCAGAACCACAGCTCCACCTGACCAGATTGACTTGATGATATAGGGACTAGTCCAATTGGGTCTGAACTTGCCCCTTGGGTCGTGGATGGGAGCTCGGTTGTCCTTGAGTACCAAATCTCCTTCCTTCAAATTCCTGAACTTAACCTTCTTGTTGAAAGCCCGGGTGATTCTGCGTTGATAACCCTGAACATGGTACAGTGCTTTCAGTCTTCTTTCATCAAAGAGCATGAGTTCCTCAAATCTACTCTGCTGCCAATCTGCATCGGTTATTTGACACTTGGCCAATACTCATAATGACGGAACCTCAATCTCAATAGGTAGAACGGCCTCCATCCCATAAACCAATGAGTACGGAGTCGCCCCAGTAGAAGTTCTGATTGAAGTCCGGTAGGCCCACAGAGCAAACGGTAGCTTATCTGGCCAGTCCCGGTAGGTTTCCACCATCTTCTGCAATATGCTCTTAATATTCTTGTTGGTGGCCTCAACCGCTCCATTGGTTTGTGGCCGATAACTAGATGACTTATGAAAAGCCACGTTGTATTTTTCCAACAAGTCTATCACTTCCTTCTTGAAGTGGGAACCATTGTCTGAAATTATTTCGTTTGGGACCCCGTAGCGACAGATGATGTTGTTTCTGATAAATTTTGCGACGTGCGAAGCCTTCAACACCGCATAAGATTGGGCCTCAACCCGCTTTGTGAAATAATCTATCGCTACCAAGATGAACTCATGCCCATTCGACCCCTTCAGCGTAACAGCTCTGATTACATCAATTCCTCAGACTGAAAATGGCCATGGCGAAGTCATGTTGTACAGTTTTGACGGCGGAATGTTCATGCGATTTGCATGAATCTGACATTTGTGGCATCGCCGGACGAAACCAATACAATCCTCCTCCATGGTGGACCAGTAATAACCCTGTCTGAGGATCTTCCGTGCCAACATTACCCCATTCATGTGCACACCACATTCTCCCCCGTGGATGGCTTCCATCAGACGCTTTGACTCTTCGGCATCAACGCACAGTTTATGCATTCCCAGATGACCCATTTTATACAGTTTACCCTCGCAAATGATGAACTGAACTGCCATTCTCCTGATTGCCCTTTTGTCTTTGGCATTTACCCCTGGCGGGTATGCTTCTTTTTCCAAGAAGTTCCAGATGTCGTAATACCAGGGGTTTTCGTCCTAGACTTCATCTATAGCGGCAATCGACTCGTAGGCAGGTGCAAATTTCTGGTCGATGATGACTGGACGCATCCGGACTCCACACGGGATGTCTATCATAGAAGATAGAGTTGCTAAAGAATCTGCGAACCTGTTGTTCTCTCTTAGTAGATGAGTAAAACTTAGCTTCTCAAACCGAGGAATCAGCAAATCCAAGGTTTTGTGATACATCATCATCAACTCCTCTTTTACTTTCCAGTCTCCTTTTGCTTAAGACACAACAAGGTTCGAGTCCCCGATGACGTCCAACCGTTTTGCCCCTAGTTCTATGGCTGCTTCTAGGCCAGCAATGCACGCCTCATATTCTGCTTCATTGTTCAAGACTTTGAATCGGAGTTTGAAGGCTAGAGGAATACGGGAATTGTCGGGTGCTATCAGCAACACTCCTATCCCATACCCGTACTGATTTGATGCTCCGTCGAAGTACATCGTCCAAGTTTCGTCATTGATATGCAAAATTGCTTCATCTGGGAACAAGTATTCAACTGCTTCATCCTCCTCAACCGGATGGTCGGCAAGGAACTCTGCTACTGCTCTTCCTTTGACTGACTTGCGTGTGACATACTTCAAATCAAATTCGGAGAGCAACAGCAACCAACGAGCTAGCCTACCCGTAAGTACTGGTTTCTCGAAAAGATATTTGATGGGATCGAGACGTGAAACCAACATTACGGAGTGAGCTAACAGGTAATGCCGCAGCTTCCTGGTAGCCCATACCAAAGCTAAGCAAGCCTTCTCCAGCGGTGTATAGTGAGTTTCAGACTCTAGCATCTTCTTGCTAAGATAGTAGATGGCTTTTTCCACTCTGTCTTCTGATTCTTGCGGAAGCATGCAGCCCATTGTAGTTTCAGTTACTGACAGATACAAAATCAACGGTTTCCCTGGTTCTGGCAGTGACAACACGGGCGGGTTCTGTAAATATTCTTTAATCTGTTCAAAAGCAGCTTGACATCGGCCGTCCCATTGGAACTTTTTTCATTTCTTGAGGAGGCCAAAAAGTGGTTCACAATTCAAGGTTAATTTTGAGATAAACCGTCTTATGAATTGCATTTTACCCAGAAAGCCTCGCACCTCCTTTTCAGTCCTTGGTGGTGGCATTTCTAAGATGGCCTTGATTTTGGAAGGGTCGACCTCGATGCCCCTTTGTGTAATCAGAAACCCTAGCATTTTTCCCGCTGTAACACCGAATGTACATTTCTGAAGGTTTAGCCGCAACCAGAACTCCCTGATCCTTTGAAAAAACTTGTGCAAGGAGGTGTAGTGGCCTTCTCTTTCCTTGGATTTGACAATCATGTCGTTTACATACACCTCAACCTCTTTGTGGATCATGTCGTGTAATATTGTGGTCACAGCCCGTTGATAAGTAGCTCCAGCGTTCTTCAACCCAAATGGCATGACTCTATAGTAGTATGTCCCCCACGGGGTGGTGAATGCAGTCTTCTCCCGGTCTTCTGGTGCCATTACTATCTGGTTGTAGCCCGAGAAGCCATCCATAAATGAGAGCAATGCATGCCCTGCTGTGAAATCTACCAACTCATCGATGTGTGGTAAGGGAAAGTCGTCCTTTGGACTAGCTCTGTTCAAATCCCTGAAGTCCACGCATACTCGGATCCTGCCATCCTTCTTCAGCACCGGAACAATGTTGGCCAACCAAGTCGGATATTCTGATACCAGCAGGAATCCTGCGTCGATTTGCTTGGTGACTTCTTCCTTAATTTTGAAAGCCCAGTCCGGGCGGATCCTTCTGAGTTTCTGTTTGATAGGTCGGGCCTCGGCGTCAAGGGGGATCTGATGTTGTACAATCTCAGGATCGATTCCAGGCATGTCTTCGTAGGACCACGCGAAAACATCTTTGAAATCTTTTAATAAAGCGACTAAGCGCTAACGTTCCTTCGAAGACAACGTGGACCTGATCTAGACCAGCCGCGGGCCCTCCCCAGTACCAATGTTCACGGTAGTGATTTCGTCCACTAGGGGTTTAACAAATCTTTCCTGCTCTTGCTCAATTAATCGTTGCAAAACCGGAGGAACTTCGTCCTCGTCGTTTTCAAAATTTTGAAAGTCTGAATTAATGCAATAAATTAAGGGCACAGAAAAGTACTCAGAAACCAGAGTTACTTGATTCTCATTGAGCTCATCCAAATCGTCCGATTCGTTTACAACAGACTCAAATGAAAAGGAAAAAGACAACCTAGACATGACTGTGGCATCCGGGTTAACATCCCGGTATACCAGACTTCGGAATCGATTTGGAACACGATTCCGACTCACAAGACTCGGTGGAATCAGATTAGGCTCACTACCCGACTTGTCTTGGACAAAAATCCTCCTCGTATTGCCAAGTGAGAGAGGTGATAGATGCATCCAAGATAGTCAGCCGGTAGGCTCGCACTGCTTTCATCCCAAATCATGGAAACCACGAAGTTATCCCCCAAGCACTTATGGTCGATGGGAGGATCAGAGAGTAGACATGACAACGCTACCCCCATTTCAAATTCGTGCCCTCGGCCTCAGATCCATCGCCTTATCTTTGCTCAACCTCACCGATGGGTCTGGCTCGCTGCAGGCAACGCTATCCCCGGATAGTTGCAGGTCGAAGAAGATCTCGAAGCCTGGCACGCGCTTCTTCTCCGCGTTTATCCACGGCTCTGGGAAGCCGCAAAATGGAAAGTCCTCCCCCTCCCGGACAAAGCGTCCGTTCAGGGTACCCTGAATGGGTCTATGCATTAGCTCAAAAGGCTTCCCAGCCTGTTTTGCTCTGGCTCTTCCAGCCATTTCCTTTCCCTTCCTCACCCAGTCCTCTTTGGTGGGCAGATAACCCAAACCAAAGGTATGAGGGTTGTGTGGCACCTCGGACAATGTTGCGACGCCTTTCCTGCCGCTCTTTCCTAATCCCATCCCGGGGATGTGTTGTAGCTTGTTCATGAGGTAGACGGATTGAGCACTGACGTACACACCTTCATTCACAGCCATAATATTCTGCACCACTCGGGCCTCAGCCAAAGTGAACCCCGATAAGAACACATCCTCCGTGCCATGCTCGATTTCTAGAACTGGTGTAGACACTTCCGGCGGGAGATGGATGGATGAATTTCCGAAGACAATAGCCACCCCCTTCCCGTGAGGGTACTTTAGCATTTGATGTAAAGTGGAAGAGACTGCCTTTACTTGGTGCAACCACGGCCGCCCCAAGAGTAAGTTGAAGGTTGCGGGAACGTCCAAGACATGAAATTCGATGTTGTGTTGTCCTGAACCAACCTGGGTCTGAATCTGGACAGTCCCCATCACTTCTCTGCTAGTATTATCGTATGCTCTGATCACCTGAGTTGTCGGGATGAAGTCTGCGGGCTTCAACCCGATTGCATATGCTGTTCTGGCTGGGTAGACATTGATAGCAGACCCGGTATCAACAAGTACCACCGGTATCCACTTGTCTCTACATTCCACGGAGATGTAGAGAGGTTTGTTATGGTTCACGCTCTTAGGCGGTAGTTCCTTGTCTGAAAAGGTTAATGCCGGGGAACCTCCTCCCAGAAAAACCAGCCCAACCAGCTGCTCTGGTGTAGTGTCTATAGAGAGTTTGGCTTTGTCCATAGCAGATAGGACAGCCTGTCTGTGTACTCTCGATGCCATAAGCAGTCCCCAGATGGAGATGTCTGCTTGTATCTTCTTCAATTGCTTGAGCACAGCTTCTTTTTCAATCTGTTTCTCTCTTTGTTTCTCAGCTTCTTTGTCTTTCTCGAATGCCTCAGGTTGGTCTAAGTGCGGAGGCTTGAAATACCGCCCACTTCTTGTCATATGAGCGACCTCATCAACATACCAGTTATCATCTGGTTGGTTACCTCCCCAGTCCTCATCCATGTGGGCAAGACATAAGTCATCGTCTTCCCACCACATTCCGTCGGCAGCCGACAAACACCTGTCCGGCTCCGGTATGATCGTGCTCGGAGCACCTTGAGTCTTCATGCCCGTAGCATTTCCTGTTCCCGTGCACATAGCACTCTCGACCCCTACATGGGCCTTAGCTTTTTTGATTCTCTCGGAATCCTTAAATCTTTGTTGTTCCAACTGCGTCAGTACAGCTGGTTGGTCAATATTCCCTGCATTTACAATCCCTAAATTCTGAGCGAAATTCTTAGTGCCGGCGCTCTCCGGCTGTGTATTCTGACTCTCGGCCCTTCCGGCCATCATTGATACTCTCGCCCCTGCTGGGCCTCGTTCTAGTTGATATTCTACGACGTCTGGTTGATCATCTAACCATCCGGTAACTTCTACCGACTCCTCATATTCAAACCAGTTCATTGTTGCATCTCCTGATTCTTGGTCGTTGAAGAACTGGAGATTGGCAAAGTCCTCTTCCACTGTTGTTAGATCATCTGCCCCCTGTTCAAGTCCGTCCCCCTGAATCACACACAGTTCATCTTTATCTGGTAGTCCCACACTCGGCTCAGACTGGCCCACTGACTGGATGTATTCACTTGGATCATAGGCTCCTTCAGCAAGATTCCCAGACTGTTTAATCTCAGACTCAGCAACCCCATTTTCCTCTGAAATCTGCCCTGTCCCTTCTTCGGTGGTCACCACCATCGGCTCAGATTGGGTTGTAGAGATGTCCATCATGCACAAGTCAGTGCAGACAGGAAGGATCACCTCCGGCTTGGGTAGGTGGGAGGGAGTAATATAGATACTAGGATCGCGGGACACGACCCCAGTTTGGATAAAATTGATTCTGTTGGGAGGAGGGGCTTGGTTATGTGGTGGGAGAGGATTCGTCGTGACGTTGGGTTTTTCGGGAGGCGCGATCACCTGCTTGTCAATAAGATCCTAGATCTCATGACGCAATCTAAAGCAACGGTCAGTGTCATGACCGTGCTGTTGGTGATACGCGCAGTATCTTGCCGGGTCATGAGAGGGAGGGAGTGGATTTGGTAGAAGCCTCGGCTCCAGGGGCGTCAATTGCTTCTTCCTGATTAATACCCCCAGAGCCTTAGACAGGGGCATATATAGGGGTGTGAAGGTTCTTTGGCCTCTGGGCTGATATTTTGTGGTTTGGGTATTACTTCCAGATGCACTGGAGAAGGGTGTGGCCACCGCGGGCCTTGGATGGGGAGGGGGAGTGGTGGTGACAGTACTGACCTCCGGAGCTCTTGTATTTGCAGCGCCACGCGGGCCTGCGTTGTTGTTGCGGTTAAACGTCCTCCTGGGTTGCTCCCGGTCCTGGTCAATCAGACCTTGTTTCATTGCATCCTCGATTTGTACCCCCATCTCGTGTAAGTGTGAGAAGGTGGGAAAGGGGAGTACAATCATCTTCTGCATCAATTTTGGTTGGAGATTGCGCACAATCATCCTGATTTGATCTTTGTCTGTAGGCCTCAAGGTCATCATCGATGCCTTTGCCCTCCAACGAGTTACAAAGTCTGAGAAAGTCTCCTTGGGTTCCTGCCTCGTTGTTTTGAGATCACGAGTTGTAATCTCGATCTGTGTATTGTACGAGTTCTGTGCAACAAAGGCCTCAGCCATTTCATCCCAGCTTCTTTTTACTTCGTCTTCTAACTTCGCGTACCAGATGGCCGCCACACCCGACAAAGTTCGGCCAAACAGGGAAAGCTTTTGTGGTCGGGTTAGGCCCATTGGCCGCAGAATGTCTGAAAATAGCCGGAGATGGACCATGGGGTCCCCGGATCCATCAAAGCGATCAATTTGTGGCATCTTGAATCTGTCTGGCAATGTTACGGCTACATCGGTGTACCCATCTTCGATGTCCGGAATGGCTTTTACCCCTTGTGATTTGTTGAAAAGCTTCTCAAGCTTGCTCAGTTTTAGGGCTGTATGGTCGATTTCGAACTCAAAGGGAGAGTCCGGGTGGTTGGGTGTGTGGGTCTTGGACAGTTGAGGCAGAAGTGGGGGCGAAGCCAGCCCCGTTGGAAGGCCTGTGTCCTCTTGAATGTTCTGGACATTGGGTAGGGTGTTTTGGGTGTTTGGGAGGGTATTCTGAACAGTAGGTGCCTGCTCGGGTAATGGAGCCCCTGGCGGAGGAGGAGCTTGATGTGAAGCAGATGTCGTGCATTTTGTCATTGTACCTAGTGATTAGTTAAACTCTTTGGGCCATGATCGTAACTCTTTGCTAGAAAATTCCGCCATGGGATGGCATCCTCTTGCATCTGTCTCATGCTCTCTTGCATTTGACGCATCATTTCCTCTATCCCGACCATATTCTGTTGGTCCAACTGACTGACCGGTAAGTGTATTTCTATGGCTGAAAGCAAATCCCAACTCGATCGCTTGTCGTTAAAGTAGCCCGCCGCCGGTAATCCTCGCTCGACACTGTGCCTTCTTGGCCTTCTTCTAACAACTGGGGGTAGGGAGTGGAACACTGGATGTCTGTCAACCAGATCCTCAGATCGATTGAGTCGGCGACCTCTCGTCCAAAGTGCTTGGGGAATATCTAAGGGTTCGAAAGCAATTGTGCTAAAAACTGCCCTAGCAAAAGATAAATAAAGCGAAAAGGAAATAAATAACCAGATAAACAGACAGCATAACAGCTTAAATTAAATACACAACACACGGCTGGGCATAACAACACACGGTTGATAAAATGAATACACACTGCCCTCAAACACTGATCAATATCCCTGAATCACTGTCCCCGAAAACTGAACCCGATACCCGCAGATAACTGATTCTCAAATAACTGACTGATGCCCGCAGGCCTGATGCCCAAACTCATAAACTGATACATGCATTCCTGTAGAGACGCACTCTAAAAGCACATAACAGATAAGTGAGAGCCAAAACACCCCTATGTTGGGGTAGGGTTTCCCTGTCCTATTTTGTCAGGAGCTAGGGTTTCACTATGCACGCAGCGGTTTCAAACAACCTATAAACGGGTTAGCAACCTGTCCTAGTTTGGAATGGTCACTATGGATCCGAATATGCACTAGGTCGAATGGTCAAAAGGGGTGCCCCGGTAAAACCGGGGTTTGTGTTCCCATACTGGCAGAGCCCACAACCAGTCAGCCTTATGGTCATGCCTTGACAAGACAAGCCTCCGGCAAACCGTTCAGGAATGGCAGATGGCAAACACGGTGTCCTAGGCGCACCAATGCAAATGCAATGCAAAGAAACACACAAGTGTAGTCAAAAACAGATATCATGAGTTCGAGTCAAGTTCTCTAAGTCTCTAGCGGAGTCGCCAGAAACTGTAGACGTCCCCGAACGCCCCGGGAGGGGTTAAGTCCCGTTCCGTTCATATTGGGGTCACTACAGTTCAAGGACTCAAATGTCACGATTCTTAATCTTGAACCAAAGAGTCCAAATCTGGCAAATCGATTTTGCAAACAGATTTTTTGAAAAGAAGTGCCAAACATGGAATGCTTTGCCAGATACAGAGTCGCCACCTAAATATTTTTTTAATGGGAAATTTAGGAAACCCTGACTCGGTGCCAAAGGCCACGTGTCCGTCATCACCAAAGTTGCCTCAGCTCGGGAACTTGGGTACGATTGGGGAAGGTCACTTCGTGAGCACCCCCGCTCGCCGGTCAAAGACCGGCCTCTACTAACCATGATATCTGATTTTGAAAACATTGTGCGTTCTTATTCCGGTTATTAGCCTAGGTTACTATGTGATGCGCACAGCATACAAGTATAGATCGGGTCGCCTGAATTGGGACAAAACATTTCATGCTTGTTTGTTTGAAAATGGTTTGATGGTGCTACTCGCAAGTAGGCTAAGACGTGAATTTGCCACCCTCGGGTGGGCTTAAGAAAACATGATTTTGCCACTATCTAGTGGGCTTAAAACAAATATTTGATGAATTGTCCCAATCCAAATAACCCAACCTCCATCCACAGGCATTCAAGGCAGTTATATCACATAAGCAGTTAGCCTCATGGTAAGCATGCTATTCATGGCAACACTCACACGCATGCAAGGATGCTAAAGCATAAAAACTCACCGAGTACTCCAAGCCAAAACAGAAACTCATTAGAAATCCATGCATGATCCTAGATACACAGATTTGCCTAATTCAACACATGCAAAGATGCAAACCATAGCAGGCTCGGCTATTCTAAACATGGCATATGGAATGCTACAACTAACACGTATTCAATTTGGAATTGAAATACAAATTCAGTTTGTATGATGCGCCGAGCCCGGTGCGTGCAAAACAGATGAATGATGCAAACATGCTGTCATACTGTATGCTAATTGAAATATGCCCTAATCTAACCATCATAAGCAGGTAAATAAAAGGGAAGAAAGACGTGGGGTTGGAAGACATACATCACACTCACCCACACTTATTACAATTATGCCCTCGCACAGAGGCTCCAAATAAATATACAGTCCCGAATAAAAGAATAGTACAGTCCAAATAATACAGTCAAAATAATGTACAAATTCCTAATTAATTAACAAATTAACTAAGAAAGCTGTAAAACTGGCATGCAAGCCAGGGACTGCCTTGATTCCGCTCCGGGTGATGAATGATGCATGTTCGGGTTGCCTTTGTGCGGAAATCCACTAGGATGCCCCCATTAGCCTCTATTTCGCAATTATTCTTGGAAAGCGCGCCAAGCCTCGGAAGACTGCTGGATCTTGATTTGCTGCAACAGAGAGCAAGAAAGGGGCATAGCAATGTATTTTCACAAATGTATGCATGCCTCGATCCTCGTGCCACCAATCACGCATCTCAATGCATGATGGCCGAGGAGTCGAATTGCACAACTCAATATGAAATGAATGCACATGAAAACTATAACAAAACTTAACTCCATCATGGATAATCCAGAGTGTCGGTGACTGGGGAATTAAGACACGTTCCGTCACTCGGAGTACGAAACACACCTCGTTTCTCGTGCCCGGGCTAACTCCTATCCCGAACACGATGCAATATGCATGACATGCATGAAATGCAACTAAGATACAATCCTAACATACACAATGTTATGAAATGGCATACACGATGCACGAGGTAATATGACATACACAATGCACTAACATACACGCTAGCATACGCAATGCTATGAGATGAAATGGCATACACAATGCATAATGAACTTACACCATGAGTGGACCTCAGCCACACTCACATAGGAGGCCATAAGATGAAAGTGAGACAACTCGAAGTGCGTGCACGCGTGCACGCAAACCGATGACCAAACCTACGGTACGGAATGCCACTCTAACAAGACATGGAAAAACACACAAAATGGCATACTATCATGCAAAAATCAGAGGTAAAATGGGATGCGAAATAGCCCAAAAACCCGGTAAAATGAAACCGGATGCATGAAACGAGTCCCGAAACACGGGTTTTGGCGCATGAAATGGCCTACAACTATACAATGCATGCATAATTTAAATATGAAATGAAAAGACAGAAGCAATTCAGCCCCAAGACAAGCATTTTTACATTTTAAAGCATGGCCAAACAGTGAGCACAAGTGGGACTAAATTAGCATGCAAAAATGGCTCCGCAAGGGAGGTAATGAAGCAAGTGGTAGATGCAAAGCCCAAACAGAAAACTAGCCTTCTAAAATGTTGAAGAGGGGCCTAAAATATGACCACTTACAGTTTATGTAAACCCCAAAAACAATATACAAGTATGCTCAAAATATCATGCAAAATGAGGCTCAAAAGAGGTTATAACACAAAGTATACAAAATATGCCTCAAACAGCCATAGAATTTTAATGAAACATGAATAGGGGGTCAAAATAAGCCTCTTTTTAGTTCGGACCAAGGTCCAAAAACAGAGGCTCAATAAGCTAATAAAACATGCAAAAATGGGGACCAAAGAGGGGTTCAATGGCAAGTGACACATGGAGGTCCCAAAAAGTGATGAGCCCTTCTTCAATGTTGAATAAGGGCTCAAAATAAGCCCACTTACAGTTTATGACATGCCTCAAAACAGATTACACATAGGTCCAAAATACTATGCAAAATTATGGCATACAAAGGGGTAATGAAGCAAGTGCAAGATGGAAAGCCCAAACAGGGTAAGACCCTTAATGAAACAGAAAAATGAACTCAAAAAAATGACATTTACAGTTATGGCCGGAGCTCAAAACAGTAAGCAAATAGGGCTAAGAAATGGTACAAAAATGAGCTAAAAAATGGGGAAATGGTGCTTACCCTTGAAGACCAAGCCTTGGCTGCCTCTTGGACTGAAAAATTGTGCCTCCTAGCCTCTGAGAAGACCTCCAAGCTGTTGGAAATGGAAGTGGCAGTGTAGTGCTAGGTGGTGGTGTGAAAAAGGGGTAGAACTTGGTTATTTTGAAGCTTGAAGGGAGAGAGAGAGAGAAGGGATGTATATGCAAGCTCAAGGCAATTTTTCCAACCCTTGGACCAATGTTGGAGGCCGGTTATATGGACCAAAGAGGGGGAGAAAAGGAGCGAAAAAATGGGGGAAAAACAAGCCAAGTTTCCCCCAAAAAGTTGTCCCCCCCGGATACAGATTTTTGGGGGTAAAAGAGTATACAGCTGTAATGTACTCACCCTGAGGAGCAAGGCCGGCCAGGTTTTGGAGCTGGAGGTGGCCGGCCGGCTACCCCCCATGGCCGGCCGGCCAGGGGTCAAAAAGGCCAAGGTGAATTAATGGCCGGCCACCACAAATTGGTGTCCTCCTAGATGCCCTCAACACAGCCCTATGGTCCAAAATTGGGGGAAGTGAAACAGGAGAGAGAACAAGCCATTTTCCAAAGGGGTTCAAAAGGTTTAGATGGAATTACTAGCCGGCCATGTGATATTTGTGTCCTCCCAGATGTGTACAACACAAATATGTGGTTTGGAGCTGAAGAAAGTGGCCTTAGGGTGGTCAACATTGGCTTTGAAGTGAGAAAAATGGGCGTCGGAGGGCGATGAAGGAATATAACTGGTCGCTGAAACAATTACTGGCCTCCCACCCTTCTATGACCTTCCTGGTGATGAAACAGAGGTCCCTGCCAAAAATGAACGAAAACCGATGCAAAATGAAGGTTCGGGGGGCCGAAACGCGTAGTCCGAGGCCCCGAAAATTGACCGTTGGGCATCGGGAGTGGTGTTCAACCACGAAGTGGGTCTCTTAGACCACAGTGTCCCTAAAAAGGGAGTAAATAGGATACATGCCAAAAATCAGAGCAAACGAAGGTAGTTAGGCAGTCCCGAACCGAGGCACACGGCTTGATGGCTCCAAAAATCGGGAACCGGGCTCCGAAATGGAAAGAATGGCCTACGACCACAAAATGTAGCCCACGGCCACTGAGAGATGGTCTACGAGACCTCTCCCCTCCTTTGGGAAGAGAAACAGAGAAAATCGAGCTTGGTTCGCAAACCGAGGCAAGGCACAGAAAAGCCCGAAAGTTTGGAGGCAGGGCTTACGGCCGAGACTCTGAAACCTCTGGATGAGCACGATATGTAACATCACCAAGCGCTCAATCGGTGACGTCTGGGTCTTAAGGTCGGTCAAAAATGGGGTGTCTACATTCAGTGGCCGAGTTTGAGGCTACATTTACCAGTTTTTCCAGGTTTGCACCTGAACTTGTGGCATCCGAGGAACGCCGTTGCTTTGAGTTTGAGCGGAAGTTGAGGCGTGGACTCAAGTTGAGGGTTGGAGGGTCCTTTATCCGAGAGTATAGACGTTTGGTGGATGCTGCAGCTCATATGGAGATTATGATGTAGGAGGAGAATGAGGAGAAGCATAGAGGTTCCAAGAGGAGCCAAGATGGCCAGGGTGATTGTAGGAGACAGAGGGGTTTTAATCCTCAATAGTATTAGGGGGGTCTGACTAGATCGACCTTTCCAATGCCGAGTACAGGCTCTGGGAGATGTAGTCAGGGAGGCTTGACCTGTTTTACATGTGGCCAGCTGGGTCACAAGTCTTCAGTTTGCCCACAGAGGGGAGGGGGTCAGCGAGCTGCTTCTTCTTCAGCTAGACCTTAGGGCTAGAGTTAGGGCAGGGGCCAGCCTTTGTCTTGTTATCAGTGTGGTCAGCATGGGCACCTGAAGAGGTTTTGCCCATAGTTGAGTGCCACTTCGAGGGCGTCTGGTTCTAGGCAGACGCAGAGTTATCAACCAGCTCAGTCTGTGCAGGCCTCGAGGGCCAATTCGGGAGCTTCGTCATCCCAGTCTATGCAGCAGTCTTATGCTCCTAGAGGTGAGCAGGTGGATCAAGGGCCTCTGGTAGCGTGTATCTTTATTACTGCACAGACTTAGTACCGGCTCCATCAGTAGTGAGAGGTACCTTTCTGTTTTGTAACTCGGTTGCCAGTGTGTTGATTGATACAGGTGCATCTCATTCTTTTGTATCTGTTGCATTTCCATCTGTGTTGGAGTTGGAGTTGGCACTATTAACATCTCCTATATGTGTTGTATCGCCTGTTGGGAGAGAATTGATTTTGAAACACGGATGTAGAGGTTGTGATATAGAGGTCGCCGATCGTAGGCTTCCTTTTCCCTTTGTTGTTATGCCCATGAAGGGTTTTGATGTTATTTTGGGCATGGACTGGCTATCGTCATACCGGGCAGTTATCGATTGCTACCGCCAGAGGGTCACGGTATGTATCTTGAGCGGGGAGTGTTTCCATTTCTTGGGGGATCGGGTTGGTAGTGTGTTGCCACCAGTGTATGATCCGCGAGGGCGGAGTGAGCTTAGTAGTCTACTTGCTAATTTTATGAGTTATGAGTGGTGAGTGTGATGAGACCCAGATTGTATTGCCGAGGGTGGTTTGTGAGTATTCGGATGTTTTTCCCAAGGACCTCGTTAGTTTGCCACCTCACCGAGAGATAGAGTTCTCTATTGATTTAGTGCCCGGCACAGTGCCGATTTCTATGGCACCTTATCGTTTTGCCCCAGCCGAGTTAAGTGAGTTAAAGATTCAGCTCCAGGAATTGCTAGATAAGGGATTTGTTTGCCCTAGTGTTTCGACGTGGGGAGCACCGGCCCTCTTTGCTAAAAAGAAAGACAGTGCCTTGAGACTGTGTATCGACTACCAGAAGTTGAATCGAGCTACAGTTAAGAATAAGTACCCTATGCTCCGTATTGATGATTTGTTTGACCAGTTGAAGGGTTCCCGTTGTTTCACTAAGATAGTTTTGAGATCGGGCTACCACCAGTTGAGGGTCAGGGAGGAGGATATTCCGAAGATGACATTCCGTATGCGGTATGGCCATTATGAGTTTCTGGTGATGCCGTTTGGGCTCACCAATGCACCAGCAGTCTTTATGGACTTGATGAACCGGATCTTCCGGGAATTCTTGGATCGCTTTGTGGTCGTCTTCATAGACGACATTCTTATCTATTCACCTTCGAAGGAGGAGCACGAGGAACACTTGAGAGTGGTGCTTGAGTTGCTTAGAGCCCATAGGCTGTATGCCAAGTTTGGAAAATGTGAGTTCTAGCTAGAAAAAGTCAAGTTCTTAGTCCATGTGGTATCCAGGGAAGGGGTGTCTGTTGATACATCCAAGGTTGAGGCAGTGCAAGATTGGGCACAGCCTAAGAGCGTTTTTGAAATCCGCAGTTTTCTGGGGTTGGCTAGGTATTACCGTCGGTTTGTGAAGGATTTCTCCAGGCTAGCTTCGCCGTTGACTAGGTTGACGCGGAAAGGGGTCAAATTTGTATGGAGTGAGACTTGTGAAAAGTCGTTCCAAGAGTTGAAGGTTAGATTGACCACCGCTCCGATTTTGATTATTCTGGAGAGAGGGTTGGGTTATGCAGTTTATTGTGATGCCTCACGAGAGGGTTTGGGTTGTGTGTTGATGCAAGAGGGGAAAGTGGTAGCTTATGGCTCACGTCAATTGAAAATACACAAGAAGAATTACCTTACACATGACCTAGAGTTAGCAGCAGTGATCTTTGCCTTGAAGATTTGGAGGCACTACCTTTATGGTGAGAGGTTCGAGGTGTTCTTGGACCATAAGAGTTTGAAGTATCTGTTTACATAGAGAGACTTGAACTTGAGGCAGAGGAGGTGGATGGAGTTCATTGAGGACTATGACTTTGAGTTGCACTATCACCCGGGAAAGGCCAATGTTGTGGCCGATGCCCTTAGTAGGAAATCCATTAGTGATGTAGCTTGTATAGCCATCCGGGAGTGGGAGATGTTGGGGGCACTTGACGAGTTTGATTTGCTTCTGGGCGAATCCGTTGAGGCTGCGGCCTTGTTTTCTGTAGTTGCGCAACCTACACTTGTGACTCGAGTGTTAGAGGCACAGAGAGGTGACCTTAAGGTAGATTCCCTCCGAGAGAAGATCTCTAGTAGGAAGGTTGAGAAGGGTTTGGCAGTGTATCCCGACCTGAGTGTAAGATACCGAGGCCGTCTGTTTGTGCCGGAGTCTTGCTGAGAGGAAGTATTCCGAGAGTTTCACCATTCACGCCTTGCGGTGCATCCGGGAGGCACTAAGATGTATCGGGATTTGGGTCGCCAGTTTTGGTGGCGGGGTATGAAGAGAGATGTGGCAGTTTTCGTGTCTAAGTGCCTTACTTGCCAACAAGTAAAGGCCGAGCATCAGAGGCCAGTGGGTTTGTTGCAACCCTTGCCTATTGCCGAGTAGAAGTGGGAGCATGTCACTATGGACTTCGTTGTAAGTCTTCCGAAGACTCAGCGGGGTAGTGATGCTATTTGGGTGGTTGTAGACCGGTTGACTAAGTCGGCGCACTTCATTCCTATGCGCGTGAGAGATTCAGTAGATCATCTCGCCGACTTGTATATTCGGGACATAGTGAGGTTGCACGGGGTCCCAGTGATGATCGTCTCAGATAGAAATCCTCGTTTTACTGCTAGGTTGTGGCAGAGTTTGCAGAGTGCCTTGGGAACTAAGTTGACCTTTAGTACGGCTTATCACCCTTAGACTGACGAGCAGTCCGAGCATACTATTCAGATCCTTGAGGATATGCTTCGAGGTTGTGTCCTTGACTTCAGTGGGACGCGGGAGAGGCACTTGCCCTTGGTGGAGTTTGCCTACAACAACTGCTTTCAGTCTAGTATCAGTATGGCCCCATTTGAGGCCTTGTATGGCCGACCGTGTAGGTCTCCAGTTTGTTGGGCAGAGGTGGGTGATGCACCTTTGTTGGGTCTGGAGTTGGTTAGGGAGACGACGGAGAAAGTTGAACTTATCCATAGGAGGCTTGTTACAGCCCAGAGTCGCCAAAAGAGTTATGTCGACCGTAGGAGGAGGCCTTTGGCGTTTGAGGCAGGTGATCATGTTTTCTTGAAAATATCACCTAGGCGGGATTTGATGAGGTTTGGGAAGAGTGGGAAGTTATCCCCTCGGTTTATTGGTCCCTTTGAGATCCTTGAGAGGATTGGGGAAGTTGCTTATCGTTCGGCTTTGCCACCGCAGTCGTCCTAGGTGCATGACGTGTTTCATGTTAGTATGCTTCGGAAGTACGAGCCGGATCCATCCCATGTGTTAGATTGGACCGACTTGGAGGTAGATGAGGATGCCTCGTATGAGGAGAGACCGGTTCGGGTCTTGGATAGGCGAGATCAAGTCTTGCGAGGCAAGACCATTCCCTTGGTAAAAGTTTTGTGGAAACATCACAGAGTGGATGAAGCCACTTGGGAACGTGAGTTGGAAGTCCGTGAAAAATATCTGGACATGTTTGTTGATGAGTAATCATGTATTGAAATTTTGTAATGTCGTTGAACTTTAAGAGCATTATATATGTCTTAAGTTGTAAAACATTGTAAATGTTTTGGTAAATGGAAGCTATGTTAACATTGTGTATGTTAAGTATGTTGTAAAAATGCAAGCATGAAATTAATGTTGCATGTGTTAAGGAATTGTGAGAAATGAGTTGAAATTGGTAAATTTCAAAGGAATGCATGTTGATAATGCAGGTTGTTATGTGTGACGTGAAATGCCTCTTGAAAAGAGATGGGATTGACCGGTAATAGGTCGAAATGTATAATATTATGTTGTAATATTGTTGAGAATGGAGAAAACCTATTTTTGAAAAACTTGTATTTAATTTTGGGGACGAAATTCTTTAAAAGGGGAAGGTTATAGCGATCCCGGTTTTCCCTTTCTGTAGTTGTCGTATTCCGCACTTTGGTTCCGTGGAGTTGGTGGTTGTTTATCTTGTTGTCATTCTTTAATTCCGTATGTTTGAGTTTTGGGATGTTCTGGGCAGGTGTGTTACAGGTTGGTTGAGCCTGAATCTCAAATCTAGTTGTCCAGGTTTTAGGTGTTACGCTCGAGCGGAGTTTGGTTTTTGGTTGTTCGCTCGAGCGGGTCTTCTTGTGCTCGAGCGGGATTTGTACATTCCCAGTATTTCGTGCCTCTGCAAAACTTCTGCAGGTGTGTTTTTCACGCTCGAGCGGGTTTCTTTACGCTCGAGCGGGTCGCACTCGAGCGAGTATGTTGGAGCTCGAGCGAGTAGTGTTTTGTCTGTGAAAGTTCTGGGAGGGGGAAATCTGCGCTCGAGCGGACTGGTTTTCGCGCTCGAGCTTATGTGCTTTATTCTTGTGTCTTGGCGCTCGAGCGGGCCTTCTTGCGCTCGAGCGGACCCAGTTTTTTGTTTTTGACGCTCGAGCGTTATGTTTTTCGCTCGAGCAGGAATGTCGTATAACAGAGGGCAGCTGGGCATTTTGAATCATTTTCTACACTTCCTCTCTCTCTCTTATTTTCCCAAAAACGTTTTTGAGAGCCTCTCTCTCTAGAAACTCCCTTCTCTCTAAGGTTTGATCTAGTTAGAGTGCTTCCCTTCCCTTTGGCCTTTGTAAAAGTTGTGTTGATCGTCGAGGGCTTCGTTTTGATCCGTGGATCTTTAAGTTTGGAGCATTTTGGTTTTCTTCATCTTCTTCCCTTGGGCTCCGAATTTGAGGTAGGGATTCCTACTCACTCTTAAGGGTTTTAACCTAGATTTTGAGCTTGTTGTTTAAATGGTTTGATTTTGGGATCTAGGGTTTCAAAATAATGATATTGTTGTTGGTTGTTGAAATATAGACCATTGGGTCAATATTGAAAAATAGGGTAGAAAACCCTAATTTGTTGTATAAATTAATTGGTATAATTAATTTGGAAAAATTGTGGTTATTTGGAATTGAGTTGGAAATAATGAAATTGGCTCATTATATTGTAAAGTGGTGGAGTCAGATTTGTTAATCGCTCACTTTTGAAAACATTGATATTTTATCAGTTGGAGCTTTTATTATCTGTTTAGAAATAATTGCTTTGGGCTACCGGTGGAGAGTAGTTGTGATTGTTGTAGACAATGCATGATGCTTAGGCAAACTAAAACTAATCAATTGAATGTGTCATAGTGTATGACGGTTGATAGAATACATTAACGTTGTGTATTGATAGATTGTGTATATGACCTATGTGTATATACGTTGTGTGTGTGGGGGAGGAGATAGGGGATGTACTCCACGGTTCAGGGAAGATGGGGGATGGACCTCTAAACCGGATATTGTGTGGGAGAAGATAGGGGATGGACTCCGCTGATACAGCTCATATGCTTGTTAGTTAATGTGTTGATATAACTCATATGCTTATCTATGAAAGTGTTGATATAGGTCATATGCTTATCTGTTGAAGTGTGGATACAGCCTGTATGCTTATCTGTTGAGATGTTGATATAGCTTATATGCTTATCTATTGTGAAATGGGAAAGGTTTAATATGAGTCTCTATCTCATGTTAATTGTTGGCCAGGTTCTGAGCCGTTGTTGTGAATTGTGAACTTGATAAGAAATGGAAAATGAAATGAAACATGGACATACTGGTCATGTAATGGGAATGAGTTATGAATTGATTTATGGGAATTAAACATTTATCAATTGCTAATGTCTTAGTTATTGCTCATGCTATGTTTAGCATATCTTTACTGGGCATTGGCTCACCCTACATGGGACATTATTTTCAGGTACAGGTAGCATGCCACCTCCAAGGACATAGCTTGGATGGATGTGGGAGTTGAAGGCTCTTTTTTTTTATTATTTTTTTTTGTATTACATGTATTTCGAGCCAAGGGCTTCTATTGTATAGAGTTAGTACTCTTCTTTTGTATAACCAAGTATTGACTTGGAAAGTTGTAAGCCCGTAGGGCATTTGCTTTTGTTGTTAACATGTAATACTGTTGTAAGAACTACTCTAATGGATAGAAATGGTCGATTTCTCTTATATCAATGCATGTCTAAAGTGATGGGTTTTATGTGTTATTTTGAGGGCGTTGCACATTCACTCATCAAGTCAAGAGGAGAAGAAGAGAAAGAAGACGATGAAGAAGGTGTAGCCGACGATGGTGGTGGGCGGTGATGGTGGTAGATTTAGATCTAGGGTTAGGGTTTTAGGAGAAGAGAAGAAAAATGAAGAAGAAAAGAAAAAAGATGAGTAGGAGGACGATGATGGCGATAATGGAGGTGGTTGGGGGTGACGATAGTTCTACAACAATGCCGGTGCTGCGATAATGGAAAAGTGGGTGGCCAGAGTGGAAAACGAGTGGGGAATGAGGGCTGCTGGAGGAAGAAGTGAAAAATGTGAGGAAAGAGTATGATTTTGGATAGGAGAGTGTGAGCTTGCATAACTTAAAATGTGTAATGACCCAATTTTTTTTTTTTTTTAAATAGTCGGTGCATAAATTAATTGAGTAAAATTTGGATTGGAGTGTTGTGTAAAGTTATGTGCGAAAATGACTCAATTTTATAATAATTTTTTTTAAATATAATTTTCGATCTTAGAAATTTTGAAATTTTTATTATGTTGTTCTTACAAGAGTCTAGCATGTTGGATAAAAATTTTGGAATTTAATGGTGAGTATTTATTTTTATGAAAATTCGCAGACTAATTCAGTTTAATTTATAGCAGAATTTGAAATTGAGTTTTGGGTGTTTGGACCATGATTTTAGATAAATTGTTGGATATATTTTGGTATATAATTGGACCATATATGACTTACGAGTGAGACTCATGATTTGGATTTTATTTAAATTAAGTTTGTTTAATGACTCATGTTTAACTGTTTGGTCCTTTTAATTATGTGATTGGTAGTAACCACATTGGAAGTTGTTATTATTTATTATATAGGATTATAATAAATATTTGATAGTTGATTTTATGGTGTGTACCATATGGTGAAAATTATATATTTTTATAGTGAATAAAATGTGTATATATTTTCTGGTGAGCTGTAACACCCCGAAAATTGGGTAGGGTATATCTATTTATACAACAAACCCACCTGATAGACAAACACATATATATAGCTAACTATTCCATACATCCATTTCCATTAAATCCCAAATGCCAAATACATCCTATTCACATCTCAATGCCCCAGTCCAATCCCAAGCATACATTTTACAACAAGTATGAAATGGAAGCCAAACAGATAATAAGTGCCCTATAAGCTTACAAATTTATCCAAGAACATTCTTGGTTACACAAAATGGAGTTTCAACTCAACACAAATACAGCCATGGGCTTACATTCAACAAATAACAATAAAACTAAAATGAGGCCTCAGCTCTGAGTCCTCCCAAGTCAATGCCTTGGTGGAGACATAGCACCTGTACCTGAAGTGGTTTCCCTTATAGAGTGAGTCACAATCCAGTAGAGATATACTACACAACATATAAACCATGACAAGACTAAAGAGAAGTATGCTTATGCCATGCTCATGATAAAACAATTTATCTCTCTTTTTATAAAGCATACAATGCTGAGATGCAAAAATAGATATAAAATCATTTCTATTTTAAACCATATATGTTACATGAATACAGGCTCTGTGAATCTCTAGGTGAGTGTCTGTAAGTAGGCCCTAATGCACTACCACTGTCATTTTTACCAGTAAACTGGAAGGCTCGACACCTAACCGCGCAGTTCCACACCTTCTACCCAGATTCACCAAGTATTCATCTTTTCGCAAATAGATACATTTCCTAACATTTCTCAAAAACAAATACATTTCCAATGAAATGAATATAATACAATGTCCAATGCAACAAATGAGGAATGTGGTTCAATTTACCTAAGTCTTATGTATTTCTATAATAATCATGGCTATCCTGCACCGATAGCCCAAAATAGATATTTCTAAACAAATATTTAAACAATTAAATTCTAAAAATTTTGATAAATACAATCTCTTCAACATCTCATCAAATATGAACAACTACACTAGTTTTCATATCACAATCACAGCCGGTAACCTCTCAAGGTCCATTTATAACCATGTCGGTTTTATTCCAACAGATACATTAAGCAAAATAATACCGTTAATGCCCAAGAAAACATCATTTTCTTTCCAAACTCATTCTCCAAGCATTATTTAACTATGACATCCTATTTTGATCAAAAGCCTCAAAAGTTAAACGTAATTCCTTTGTTTTCTTTAAAAATACTCTTTTGATTGCAAAATGTAAAAATTTCAAAACCGATCGAATCGAAATTCGTTTTTGTTCAAATTTAAAACATAGCTCTTTCATAACCTTACAAACACATTCCAAGTTTACACTTTCGTAATTTGGGCATCAACTCTTTATTTTTTGCAAAATTTCTCTTTTAAGCAAATAAATTACAAAATTTCAAAAAATTCTAATTAAATTATATACAATTCTAAACTCCATATAATCAAGTAAAAGTACATAAAGAAGTGTAGGAAAAATCCCTACCTCGAGCCAAGAAGCTTTCAAATTTTTCGACAACAGAAATTAATTTTTTTTGGAGCCAAATGACGCCATCTACGTTTTGATCCAAAGCACTAGGGGTCAAAAATGACTTACACAGATCAAACCCAAGAAAAACTAACTTGGAACATCTTTTCTCTTGTTTCCTCACGGCAAGAACTCCAAGAATTGAAAGAAATATCGTATTTGGTCACTTATATATATATATATATATAGTATAAACAAATATCTAACCAAATATCTAACCATAAATATCTAACTATATATACATATATATATATATATATCAATCAAAAATACATTTCAACATCTTTAATGAGAAAAGTAAACATAATATTTTCTCACCGCAAAATATATTTCGTTTAATGACACACACCATAAATATTCACAACTCTTTTATGGTAGTCAAATAATAATAATAAAACCACAACACTATTACACAGTTACTAACGGGTCACAATTCAATCAATTGGGTCCAAAATGAATGGAGTTTAATAATTTAAAATAAATACCCAACTGATTTATCTCAAGTCATGGTCCGAACACCCAAAACTCAATTTTAAGTTCTGTTATAAATTAAACTGAACACCAATCAGTTCGTGAATTTTCATAAAATAAATACTCATCATTAAATTCTGAAATTTTTATCCAACGTGCTAGACTCATATGAGAACAACATATAAAAATTTCATAATTTTCTAAGATCGGGAAATATTTTTAAAAAATACAAAACCGAATTGTTTTCGCACAGAATTTACCCAACAATCAAATTCGAAATTTTGCTCAGTTAAATTATGCGTTGGCTATTTAAAAAAAAAAAAATGAGTCATTACATGAGCAAAAAATTATATTTTATGGTGTATAAAAATTTTATATTTTATGATAAGAAAAATTATATTATTCTTATAATTCATCTTACAAAATTCTAAGATATTTTATAATATATTTTATATTAATTTATGTATTAAATTGGGTGAGAATTCTTAGGAAGCCGCCAAACCCACGTGGGATTTTCCCTACGCCCCTCTTCCTTTCCTTTATTCTTCATTTTGTTTTGTTTTGTTTTGTTGACAGAGGGTTCTGCCTCCGTCTCTCTCTCTCTCTCTCCATTGATACTCAATCTTCGAGCTTGAAATGAGAGTTTTTAGAGTGAAATTTTGCCAGAGTGTTGTACATGAAAGCTGGAGAGCTCATCGTGATCTTCGCAATGGTGGTCTCGAATTTATGATCGGGAAAAGTTTGATTTTCGGAATTGCTTTTCTTCATATTTAAGGTCGGGACTTTCTTCATATTCTTACATTAAAACAATGTTAGGATTATTTTGAGAAAATATGTTATTATAAGAGGTATTGCATAAATATATATATATAGATTTTTGTTTGATAATTTTTTGGAAGAAAAATTAGGATAAAGTGTTAAGAATATTGTTTTTTTGAAATTGATTCGGAAAAATCATCTTATATTGGAAATACTTGTTAAATTTCTGAAAATAAAATAAAATAAATTGTAATGATCCAGAAATTTTTTTTTAAAATAGCCAGTGCATAATTTAATTGAGCAAATTTTCGAATTTGAGTGCTGTGTAAATTCTGTGCGAAAACAGTTCGGTTTTGTATTTTTTAAAAGTAGTTACCGATCTCAGAAAATTATGAAATTTTTGTATGTTGTTCACATACGAGTCTAGCACGTCAGGTAAAAATTTCAGAATTTATTGATGAGTATTTATTTTATGAAAATTCACGGACTAATTGTTGTTCAGTTTAATTTATAGCAGAATTTTGTTATTTAATTTTTAATGTTGAAACCATGATTTGAGATAAATTAGTTCAGTTTATTTTAGTATATAATTAGACCATGTTTGACTTGTGGATGAGACCCATGATTTAGATTCAATTTAATTTGAATTTGTTTATGATTCATGTTTAATTATTTGGTCCTTTTTAATTATGTGATTGGTAGTAACTACCTCGAGAGTTGTTATTATTTATTATATAGGGGTTATAATAAATATTTGATAGTTGATTTTATGATGTGTACCATATGGCAAAAAATTATATATTTTATAAAGAATGAAAATGTGTATATTTCGTAGTAAGCAAAATATTATATTTTGTGGTATACAAAAATATTATATTTTTGTGGTGAAAAAAATTATATCATGTTATAATTTCTATTATAAAATTTTAAAGTATTATTACAAAAATTATATTTTTGAAAATACCAAATTTTTGGGAGACAAACCCAAATGAGTGGCCCCCCTTTTTATCTCCTTATCATCATTTCACTTCCTTTCCTTTTTTCCCCCCCTTCAATTGAGCAGAGAGTTCAACTCTCTCTTGCTCTCAACGTCTCTTTCTTTCTCTCTCTCCCTCTCTCTTTATTCCTCCATTGATGCTCAATCTTTGAGCTTGAAATAAGAGTCTTTAGAGTGAGATTTTACAAAAGTTTTGTAAATGAAAGTCGGAGAGCTCGTCGTGTTCTTCGCAATGGTAGTCTTGGATTCATGAGCGGGCAAGATGTACCTTCTAGATTTGATTTTCTTCATTATTTGAGGTAGGGATTTTCTTTATATTTTTACATTAAAGCTATGCTAGGATTATTTTGAAAAAATATATCATTATAAGAGGTATTGCATATAGGTATATTTTCAGATTTTTGTTTGATAATTTTTGGAAGAAAAATTATGTTGAAATGTTAAGAATGTTGGTATTTTGAGATTGATTTTGAAAAAATCATTTTGTGTTGTTAATTTTGTAAAAGAAATCCGAAAGTAGAATTTAATAGTTGTATAGATTATATCTACATCATAATATGGTTAGATAATTTATTTTGAGAAATTAAGGTTGAAATATTTATCTCATCCTTGAGTTTTAGAATTTATTTTTGAAAAAAATAAATTGATATTGAGGAATATTGTGTAAATTGTGAAGTAGAGATTTTTCTTACACTTCTTTATGCACTTTTGCTTGATTATATAGAGTTTAGAGTTGTATATAATTTAATTAGAATTTTTGAAAAATTTGTGTTTTATTTGTTTAAAAGAGAAATTTTGAGAAAAATAAAAAGTTGATGCCCAAATTGCAAAAGTGTAAACTTGGAATATGTTTGTAAGGTTATGAAAGTGTTATGTTTTTAATTTGAACAAAAATGAATTTCGATTCGATTAGTTTTGAAATTTTTACCGGTTTGTGGCCAAAAAAACATTTTTAAAAAAAACAAAGGAATTACGTTTAACTTTTGGAGCTTTCGATCAGAATAGGATGTCATAGTCGAATAATGCTTGGAGAATGAGTTTGGAAAGAAAATGATGTTTTCTTAAGCATTAACGGTATTATTTTACTTAATGTATTTGTTGGAATAAAACCGACACGGTTAGAAATGGACCTTGAGAGGTTACCGGACGTGATTGTGATATGAAAACTAGTGTAGTTGTTCATATTTGATAAATGTGGAATATGATTTGTTTCTAAATGTTGGGAATCATGGGAGATTCCAAGTTATAGTTATATGTTGGATTATATGCCCATGTTGTTATGTTTTAATTAATATGTTAGAGATAACTATTTTGGCTATCGGTGAAAATTTACCATGTTGCATTTAAATTAGGATTTTGATCAAAATGGTAATATTTAATAAGTAGGGATTTTCTTTGAGTTATATATATATATTTTTGTAAAATCTAAATGATTTTAGAAATCGTCATTTGATTTGTTTTGAAAAAATGGATTGTTGATTCAAGAAGGTGAATGATTTTGAAAGTGGGTTTACTTTCTTTTTCCTTCTAAAAATAGAAATTTATATTTTTTGAACTATGTTGATGAAAGAAAGATGTTTTGGTGAGATCTTCTCAAATATTTGAAGATGAATGGTTTTGGTAAGAAAACCTAAAAATTGGGAATTTTTAAGAAAGATGTTGAAAATCTTTGGAATATATTGTTATATTTATTTTGTATGCCAAAATAAATAATGTTTGAAAATTGTTTAGTTATTTCATGAAAATGATGGTTTTTCATGGAATAAGATAATTGTTGAGATTTTGGAAATGTTTGAAATGTGGGAATTATGTTATCCCTTAATGAATTGAAATAAATGTATTTATTTATCTTGTGAAATTGTATTGAAAGGAGAAATGGAAGTTTTGATCACAATGGAAATATTGTGTGGAAGAATGGAAAATGGATAAAATGTTGCATTGCATTTGTTGATACATTGGCATATCAATTCATTAAAAATGAAGAACTTTGAAAGTTGATTTGAAAACTTTGCATTGAGAAAAGAATGTTGAGAAATGTTTTCATGAAATGGTTTTGGGGTAAATATGGTGGTAAGTCTTGACAGGTAGTGTGGATTATAGGTGTCGAGCCTTTTAGTTGCGATTGGTAAAATTGACAAATTGGCAGTACTTGTATAGTCTACTTGCAGACACCAGCCTGGTAATTGATAGGTGGTGTAGATGATAGGTGTCGAGCCTTCCGGCTGTGACCGGTAAAAATGACAAATTGGTAGTACTTGTATAGTCTACTTGCAGATACTGACCTAGGGATTACCAAAGTTGTATTTACCGCCCTTGAAATAAATTGTTAAGTTTTGAACAATTAAAATTGCATGACATCATTGAGTATGATGGTTTTCAAAGAATGAAAATGTGATTTTTCTTCAAAAAGGATATAGCATGGCATATGTATTCATCTCATAAGATTATATAAAATGGATTTGATGAATTGTTTAATTATTTGATTCAATTGATAATTAGATAATTGAATGGATTAAAAATGATGTCATGTTACTATTGAAGCATGTTTATTTATTTAAGTTAACTAGTTGTGGTTAATTAAATAAAAAAAATGGATTTAAGAGATTATGTGATAAAACCTTATGATTTTGGCATGATATGATTTCACGAATATGCATATCTTTGTACTCGCATATCTCTTAATGTTTTTAATATGAGTTTGCTCGGTGAGTTTTGCTCAACTCTTGCCTGTACATGTGTACAGGGAATGCTTTTCGGATTTGAAGATCAAACAATGGGTTTTACCATTTCATAAGTGTAATGTAGAGATAGATTGTACTACTTCATTTGTTGTTTGGCTGAGTGCTATCTTTTTGTAAAGAGTAGTGTCCTCTCTTTTATTGTAAGCCTCAAGGCATTTCTTTTATTTGTATGTAAATGTCATTGTTGTATAACGAAAAGGAATATGTATATTTAATTATTCATCATTTCATCCAATGATGAAATGTTATTTGTAAATGGACTTAATTAATGAATATTGGTAAGGTTATTCGAGTAATAAAATACGGGGCGTGACATAAATAGTTGTATGAGTTGTATCTACCTCATATTATGGTTAAATAATTTATTTTGGAAAAATAATGTTGAAATATTTATCTCATCTTTGAGTTTTGGAATTTATTTTTGAGAAGAAAAATAAATTGATATTGATGAATATGGTGTGAATTGTTAAGTTGAGATTATAGAGTGATTTTGGGATTTAAGACTCTAAAAGTGTGATATTTATGATGTTTCGTAAATGTTAATTTATTAATTTTAGAAAAGTTGTGAAATTGTGGTTGTAGAGATTTGGGAAAATTGGCTAGGCATGAAATGTGGAGGTATTTTGAGTAATGAGTTATGAGAATTTATGTTTGGTGTTATTAATTTGGAAGATGGTGAACTTAATGGATTTACTAATTTGATAAATTAAATTAATTTGGTTAATATTTAAAATCCTTCGTAATTAAAGGGGTGTTATTGGGTTTAAATTCCTAACTTTTAATATTATGAGATTAAAAGTGATGATGTTGACCAAGAATGAGATTTGAAGAAATAAGCGAGATTAAGTTGGTGTGATATGGTATTTGGTCCATAATTTTACTAGTTGAGTTATGTTATCATAATAATACTTAAAATTCATATATAAGACATTCGAATTGTTTTGGCTGATTTTGACAATAAAAGAAAAGAATATGATTTTAGCTCGTTTGGAGTAAATGGATGAATTTGATTAAAACAAGAATGAGTTATCAAAACTTTTATTTATTTATTTATTTATTTTTCTTTGGTTTAATTTGATGCGGTTGATGTTGATAATTGGAAAGTGAACACTCACGTTATATTTTATGTTTATAATCAAGAAAAGATTTTATTTATTATTTATTTATTTTGACGTGAGTGGTCACTTTCCGATTATCAACATCAACCGCACCAAATTAAACCAAGGAAAAATAAAAAAATAAATAAAAGTTTTGATAACTCATTCTTGTTTTTAATCCAATTCATCCATTTGCTCCAAACGAGCTAAAATCATATTCTTTTCTTTTATTGTCAAAATTCGCCAAAACAATTCGAATATCTCATATATGAATTTTAGGTATTATTATGATAATATAACTCAACTAGTAAAACTATGAACCAGATACCATATCACATCAACTTAATCTCGCTTAATTCCCCAAATCTCATTCTTGGTCAACATCATCATTTTTTATCTCATAATATTAAAAGTTAGGAATTTAAACCCAATAACACCCCTTTAATTACAAAGGATATTAAATATTAACCAAAGTAATTTAATTCATCAAATTAGTAAATCCATCAAGTTCACCATCTTCCAAATTAATAACACCAAACATAAATTCATATGACTCATCACTCAAAATACCCTCATATTTCATGCCTAGCCAATTTTCTCAAATCTCTACAAACCACAATTTCACAACTTTTCAAAAATTAATAAATTAACATTTACGAAACATCATGAATATCACATTTTTAGGGTCTTAAATCCCAAAATCATTCTATAATCTCAACTTAACAATTCACACCATATTCATCAATATCAATTTATTTTTCTTCTCAAAAATAAATTCCAAAACTCAAAGATGAGACAAATATTTCAGCATTATTTTTTCAAAATAAATTATTTAACCATAATATGAGGTAGATACAACTTATACAACCATTTATTTTATTTTATTTTCGGAATTTTAACAAGTATTTCCAACACAAGATGATTTTTCCAAATCAATTTCAAAATAACAATATTCTTAACATTTCAATATAGTTTCTCTTCCAAAAATTACCAAACAAAAATTTGAAAAAAAAATATATATATATATATGTTATGCCTCCTATGAATATATATATTTTCTCAAAATAACCCTCACATATTTTTAATGTAATAATATAAAGAAAGTCATTACCTCAAATATGAAGAAAAGCAATTCGAAAATGCAAACATCATCCGATCATGAATTTGAGAACACCATTGCGAAGATCACGACGAGCTCTCCAACTTTCATTTACAACATTTTGGCAAAATCTCACTCTAAATACTCTTATTTCAAGGTCAAAGATTGAGTATCAATGGAGGAAACAGAAAAGGAGAGAGAGACGGACAGAGAAAGAGAGGGACGCAAAGGGAAGAGGGTCTGCCAACCCAATAAAGAAATGAAATGAAAATGAAAAGATTGGGAAGGAAAAAGTGGGAGGCAATCCACGTCGGTTTGCTTTCCAAGGCTTGGTTTTTGCCATATATATATATATATATATAAATTTTGTAATAATATTTCAAAATCTTATAAAATAAATTATAAGATGATATAATTTTTCTCACCACAAAATATAATATTTTGCTCACTACAAAATATATACACATTTTCATTCTTTATAAAATATATAATTTTTCATCATATGGTACACACCATAAAATCAACTATCAAATATTTATTATAATCCTATATAATAAATAATAACAACTCTCAATGTGGTTACTACCAATCACCTAGTTAAAAAGGACCAAACAGTTAAACACGGGTCATAAACAAGTTCAAATTAAATTAAATCTAAGTCATAGGCCTCACCCATAAGTCAAACATGATCCAATTATATACCAAAATAGGCCCAACAAATTTATCTCAAATCCTGGTCCGAACACCTATAACGCCCTCATTCTAATACATAAAACCCATCATTCTTGACATGCATAGACATAAGAGAATAAAGCCTATTTCTATTTATCAGAGTATTCATTACAAAAGTATTACATGTTGACAACAAAAGTAAATGCCTTATGGGCTTACAACTTTTCAAGCCAACACTTGGTTACCAAAAAGGAGTGCTAACTCATACACATTAAGCCCTTGGCTTGAAATTACATGTAATACACAAAAAGGTAAACAAAACAACAAAAGAGTCTTCAACTCCCAAAACCTTCCAAGCTATGACCTTGGAGGTGGCATATCACCTGGACCTGAAAATGATGTCCCATAAAGGGTGAGCCAAAGACCAGTAGAGATATACTAAACCAAATATAAGCAATGATTAAAACAATGGCATCTGATAGATGGTTAACACTTATAAACCATTTTATATCATAATACAATTCCATGACAATCATGTCCATTTTACAATCCATTTTCCTTTACTTATCAAATCATTTCAATGAGACTATATCTCACATTAAAACACTTCCTTGATTCAACATTCAAATGAGTTTACAACTCACAATTAAAACACTTCCATGCCTCAATAAATACATATGTTTGCTGTATTAGCACTTCCATTTAATACACATAATTGTTGTATTAATACTTCAATCTGATACACGTGTTTGCTGTATCAATGGAGTCCATCCCCTATCTTCTCCCAAACAGGCTTGAGATCCATCCCCTATCTTCCCTCAAATCATGGAGTACATCCCCTATCTCCTCCCACACAATACACATATTCCAAGTATATAAGCAATTATCATATACAAGGGTCAATCAATACACATATCTGATGTATTATTCCAACTGTCATATTCAATGACGTATTCAACGTGATTGGTTTTGATTTTCCCTAATCAACATGCGGTGTCTACAACAATCAAGACTATCCTCCACCGATAGCCCAAAGCAGATATTTCTAAATAGAAAATAAATGTATCAACAGATAAAATATCCACATTTTTATGGGTGAGTGATAAATTAATCCAACTACACCATTTAATCCCATAATTATCCAATTTCAATATTCTCAACTCAATTTCTCATTTTCCAAAATTAATTATACAAATTAATTCATTTCATAATTAGGGCATTCTCCCCCCTTTACCACATATCAACCCAAAGGCTCAAATTCAATAATTTGACAACAATAGTTCCATTTTTCAAATCTTACATTCACTTGGAGTTTAATATCATAAAACCCCTCTTTTGTTAATTACATAACAAACCCTAACTTTTCCAAAATTACCCAACAACCCCAACAAGTCAAAATGTCAAAATTTAAAGACAAAGCTCATAAGAAGGAGTAGGATATCCCTACCTCAAAATGAAAAGCTCAAATGGAGAAGATTACCAAAAACCAAAGTGCTCCAATCCCCAAATTTTTAGATTAAAATGAAGCCCTCAACACCCTCTATCTTTCTTGCAAAGAGAGTAGGCTAGAAACTCAATGGAAGTAGATCAATCCCTAGAGAGAAGGTGTTTAGAGAGAGAGAGAGAGAGAGCTTGGATTTAGAGTTTACACAAAAGAAGAAATGAAAAAGTGAAGTGTAATCCCACTACTGTTTGCTGATATAACACAGGCTCGCTCGAGCCAACAATACGAATCTTCAAATCTGCAACCCAGAAGAACGCTCGAGCGACAGAATGCTCGCTCGAGCGAATAAACTCAAAACATACACCTCGCTCGCTCGAGCGAAGGAAAGTTCTTTCGAGCCAAGAAATGCAACCTTCAGGTCCAAAACCAGACGCAGACGCAAGCTCGAGTGAAGGACTTCTCGCTCGAGCCACCCGATACAAAACTCAACTCTTGCTCAAGTGAACAAACCCTGGCTCGAGCGAAGGATCTAAAACAAAAAAGCTCTCTCAAGCGACAAAGTCCTCGCTCGAGCGAAGACGCCAAAATCTGGGCAGCAAGCATTTGCTCCCAATCACACCTAACCTAAAATAAACCTGCCCAACACATCCTATAACTCATAAATAAGGAATTAAAGGATAACAACAAGATATAACAATCAGCCAATACGACGGAACATAAGTCCGGAACACTATACATAAAGGGGTAAAACCTGGGATCGCTATAACCCAAAACTAAATTTCAAATTATGTTATAAATTAAATTGAACACTAATCAGTCCGTGAATTTGCAGAAAATAAATACTCATCATTTAATTCTGCAATTTTTATCCAACGTGCTAGACTCATATAAGAACAACATAGAAACATTTCATAATTTTCTGAGATCGGTAACTATTTTTAAAAAATACAAAACCAAATTATTTTCACACAGAATTTACACAGTATTCAAATTTGAAAATTTGCTCAATTAAATTATGCATTGGCTATTTAAAAAAAAAAATTCTAGGTCATTATAACATTGATAGGGATATGGAAATTGATCACAATGAAGAATTGTGTGGAGGAAATTGGAAATGGAATCATATGAAGGATTGTACATTTTGCATTATCATTTTATCGAACCACTATTGAAATTGATTTTTAATCTTGTATTGGAAGATTATGGTTTTAAAACAGAAATTGTTTTAGGAAACAAGATCTATTGTTTTGTTTTTGGTAAATACGTTGGTAAGTTTGGATAGGGGGTGTAGTCGGTATTGGTTAAGTTGGCTTAAGTGTCCATGGTGAAAGACCAGAAACCCGCACGGATAGGTGTCGAGGCTTCTGGTTAATACCGGTAAAAATGACAATTTGGTAGTACTTGCATAGTCTACTTGCTGACACCAGCCTAGGGATTACCTGAGTCGTATTTGCCACCTTGAAATTTTATTGAAATTGTTGGATTAATGTGTTTTCAAATTGGTATTGTGCATAAGATTTTCAAAAGATGAGAAAAATATTTTGAGTATGACATGGTATATGCATTCATCTCATAAGACTATATAAAATGTATTAGATGCTTTGTTAGATGTCATTATGAATTGTTTAATTATTTGATTCAATTGACAATGAGGTAATTGAATGAATTAAAAAGGATGTCATGTTGCCATTGAAACATGTTTATTTATTTAAGTTAACTAGCTGTGGTTAATTAAATGAATAGGATCTAAGAGATGATGTAATAGAATCGTATAGTTTTTGATATGGTATGATTTCAAGTATATGTATGATTATCTTTGTACCCGCATATCTCTTAATGTTTTAATATGAGATTGTTTGGTGAGTTAGCGGTTGCTCACCCCCTGCCTGTACATGTGTACATGGAATGCTTTTCGGATTTGAAGATCAAACAATGGGTTTTACCATTCCATAAGTGTAATGTAGTGATGGATTGTACTACTTCATTTGTTTGTTTGGCTGAGTGTTATTTTTGTAAAGAGTAATGTCCTCTCTTTTATTGTAAGCCTCAGGGCATTTCTTTGATTTGTATGTAAATGTCATTGTTGTGCAATAAGAGGGAACATGTATATTTAATTATTCATCATTTCATCCAATAATGAATTGACATTTGTAAATGGACTTAATTAATGAATATTGGTAATGTTATCCGAGTAATAAAATACGGGTGTGACAAAATGTAATTTTTTTTTTAATTTTTTCATTTAAATCTGACAGTAAGGGCTAAATTGATACGATTTCAAAAATTTTGGAGGTAAAATTGAAATTATCGAAGCATGGGGGGTGTAATTGGTTATAGAGGCAAAGTATAAGGATAACAATGAAATTTTCTCTTTTTTTGTTTAAACTTAGGGTAAGTTTGGAAAATATTAAAATAATCAAAAAGTCACTATCAAAAAATTAAAATTTTTTATTTTTCTTTTTTTACACTTTTTACACATATTTTCATTAAAAAAATTCTAAAAATCAAGGGTAAATTTTACTTTACCCCTTTTATGTTTGATCACTTCCTCACTTTGGCCCTTGTAATTTTTTTTTTTTTTTTTCACTTTGGCTCTTCATGTTTTAAGTTTTTTTTCAATTTACTTCTAATGCTAATTTCTGTTCAAAATTAGACAAAAAATACCATAACAATTGTCACATAACATAAAAAATGTATTATTATATTGGAGTTTAAGTTATATATAATAAAATATTTTCATGTCACGTGACTGTTAATGTGTCAGACATATGTTGAGAAAATAGATGTTGAGACCCATTTGTGTGTGCATTTGAGAATTAACTTAGTATCTGACACAAATAGGTCTTAACGTCTGTTATCTCAAAATAATCATTAATTAGAAAACAGATGTTGAAACCCATTTCATAAATCAAATAACATTCAAATGGAAGCATCAACTCACAATGTGAATAATAACTTGTCATCCAAAGCAAAACACATGGTGGTGGCGCTGGTGGATGGGTTGAACACTTGGACTCACACGCTTACATTGACGTTGACTTTATAACCCCCACAAACCACTAAAACTCCGTCTATCGATCACTATGTAAGCCTGTAGCCCCCTTTATATAAAGTAAAATTTCAGTACAATCCTAATAGTATGTCATTGACTAGTGATACTACTATTTAATAATAAAATGGATAAATTACACTTTAACCCCCTGTTGTTTGCCTAAAAAACACGGAGCGCCCCTATAGTTTTACTTGTAACACTTAAACCTCCTATATTTTATACTAGAGTGCAATTTCAGACAAAACTATTTATTTAAACGGGGCATGTGTTACACGACTATGAAGGGTGAATGAAGCAGTTTTTCCCTCCAAAAAACACAACACATGACAAAAATACCCTTATTGCTATATATATATACAGAAGAAGACTCAAACAACATAGAACCCTAAACCCAAATTTGCCCAAAAACTCTGCTTTTCTACCCAAATTGCCCAGATTTTTCAAAAGTAGAATATTTTGAAGATTTTTCAAATTTTGTTAGATGGCTTCTCATTTTCTTCTGAAAGTGGACACTCAAGGACCAATGCTCCAAGACTATGTTATTGTGGAGAGAGATCTCCTGTGAAGACTTCAATGACATCTGGAAATATGGGTAGAAGATTTTATAGTTGTGCACGATATGGGATAAGCTAAAATTAAATTTTGTTTTTCTACAAATAAAGATTGAATTTTGTTTGAAAGGAATTTGTGGGTTCATATTTTTTTATTGTAAGTTGATGTAACTTGTGGCTACTTTGAATGGGTTGATCCACCCATATACCAACATGGGAGGGAGGTGTTGCCAAAGATAATTGCAAAGATGAATGGATTGAAGAAGGAACAAGCAACAAGTCATAGAAAGGAGAAAATGTATTGCAAAGCTCTGTTTAGGACATGGGTTTTTTCTTTATCATAGCAATCTTCTGCTTGAAGTTGGTTGGAGGCAAGAAAAATGGGTTATTGTTAGGCCATGGAGTTTGAGAAAAGCAAAACACTGTGAAGGTGTAAAATAAAAAATGAAGAAGGTGTTTCTAATTTCTATTTTGAACAATGAAGGTGTCAAATGCTTTGTGAAACAATTATTGTAATGAAAGAATGTTTTGGGTCATGAAATATAAGTATTTGATGAACCAAAAAAAATGCAATAAAATTGTTGATGACATCTTTCAGATAAAGCATCTTAAAGAGCAGACTTGATACAAGCATGTCACTATAGTTTGCATTACTTCTAAATTAACACACAAATAACAGAGTTAAACCAAAAAAATGTTTCAAAATTCAAACAAATCACAAAAGAGAACCTATGCCAAATAAATCTAAAGACAATAAATCTAGCAATACCAACTCTTAGAACATTAAAGAATAGAAACTCCAAGAACCCAACAAAGAAAAAAAATTAAAAACAATTTTTTTAAAAAAGAGAAAAGAGTAGCATATTGCTTCCCATTGTGCAACGCCCATGTACAAAGGTACACAAACCCGTATATATTTCCTATTTGAAACATGCTTGATTTGCTTCATATAAAACCATTAAAGCATATAAAAAATTTCAGCTCACTTTCCTAAGCACATAAACAATTTCACCAAATCATTCAAGCACACAATACACAAAACCCAAGTAAACCTGTGGACAATAAACAACACAAATAATTGTATAAATCAACTCACAATTGTATAATTCAACTCATAGTTGTTTAATACAAGCCACAATTCAACATAGACCTAGTTTAATACAAACCACAATTATTTAATACAAACCATAAAGCAAACATAGTGCTTCCTGTTGTAGACACCCCATTTTTGACCGAGCTTAAGACTCAGACGTCACCGATTGAGCGCTTGGTGATGTTGCATATTGTGCTCGTTCTGAGGTTGCGGAGTCACTGTTGCGAGCCTTGCCTCCGAACTTCCGGACTTTTTTGTGCTTTGCCTCGGTTTGCGAACCAGGCCCTGTTTTATTTGTTTTCTCTTCCTGAAGGAAGGGAGAGGTCTCGTAGATCATCTCTCAGTGGCCGTAGGCTACGTTTCATGGTCGTAGGCCATTTTTCCCGTTTGGAGCCCGGTTTCTGATTTTCGGAGCCGTCGGCCGTGTGCCTCGGTTCGGGACCGCTTAACTACCTTCGTTTGCTCCGATTTTTGGGACACACCTTGTTTCCTCTCTTTTGAGGGACACTGTGGCCCGAGAGACCAACTCTGTGGTCGAACGCTACTTCCGGTGCCTAACAGCCTGTTTTCGGGGCCCCAAACTGCGTGTTTCGGCCCCCGAACCTTCGTTTTGCATCCGTCTTGGTCCATTTTTGGCAGGGACCTTATTTTCATTATTAGAAAGGTTGTAGGAGGGTGGGAGACCAGCAATTTTTCTGAAAAACCAGTTTTATGTCTTCATCGCTCTTCATCGCCCGTTTTCTTCACTAGGAAGTTGGTTTTTCCCACTCCCGGGCCACTTTTTTTGATTTTCCACCACATCATTGTGTTGTACACACCTGGGAGGCCACCAATATGGGTAGGACGACTAGCAATTGTTCTTGACCCTTTTGAACCCCTGTAAAAAGCTGGTTTTTCTCTCTCCTGGTTCACATTTTCTGGGTTTTGACCATACAGCTGTGTTACACTCATCTGGGAGGCCACCTTTTTGGGGTGGCCGACCAGCAATTCTTGTTGACCCCTTTGACCCCTGGTCGGCCGACCAGGGGAGGTGGCCGGTCGGCCACCTGGCCCTTTTGAACTTGGCCGGCCATTTTTGTCCCTCATGGTGCATTCCAACAGTGCCAGCTGTTTTGCACCAAACCCTCTGTCTGAGGGTCTGTCCTTTTGGAGGGAATTTTGAATTGGTTTTTGCCCCCTTTTTTTTTTGGCTTCTCTCCTCTATAAAGCCAATACTTGAGCTTCATTTCTAGGGGTGAGAAAATCAGCTGGGGCATTGGTATACAATCCTCCATATCTCTCTCATCCAAGCTTCAAAACACCCTTGACCTTGCATCATTTACACACCAACTCATAGCCTACCACCTCCACAGGCCATTCCAGCAACTTGGAGGCCATTTGCAGATGTTGAAAGCTCAGAATCTTGGACCAAAAGCTGCTATAAATCTGCTCTTCAAGGGTGAGTCCCTATTTTCTCTTTTTTTGCCCTATTTTGCATGATTGATTAGCCTTATTTGTAAGCATTTTTGGGCTTCAACCTGAACTTAAAATAGTCTTATTTTGAGTTTATCTTCATGTTTGATCAAGAGCTTTTTTCTGTTTGAGGTCTTCTACTCCCCCTTTGTGCTTTATCTCTCTTTTAGGGCTTATTTTGCATAGTATAATAGCTATATTTGTGAGCATTTCTGGGCTTCGAGCCAAACTATAAAGTGTCTTATTTTAAGCCAATCTTCAACTTTATTAAAGGGCTCTATGCTTTTTGAGACCATATGCTGCCCCTTGCCCTCTATCTCTCTTTTAGGGTTATTTTTGTGTCATGTTTTAGCCCTACTTGTGAATATTTTTGAGGCTTGATATAAACTAGAAAAAGTCTTGTTTTGGCCTCCTCTTTGAGTTTGTTTAAGGTCTCTTCTCTGTTTGGGGTCATCTTCCCCCTATGCATGCTTCATTCCTTCATGATTAGGGCTATACATTAGAGCACTTGCATTGGCCATGGTTTGGCCTCTTAGCCACTAAAATCTAATGGATTTTCAGTGGCTTAGGTGTATTCTTGAAGGCCAAAATCAGAGGAGGGTGATCCCCTTCTCTCCTTGTCTTGTTTGGTGGCCTTCTTGGCCTTCCAAAGGACCCCCATTTTGCATGCATTGAAGTCACTTTCCAGGCCTCATTCTGGGGATTTTAAGGTCTTCCTTGGCTCTGTCCAAGGCCCTTTTGGCAATATTTTATGTCTATGTTGCATGTGTAGAGAAATCCCATTCAAGGCCTTTCAAAAAGGCCTTTCTTTGCATGTTTCCGAGATTGATTTCAGGGCCCATTTTGTGAGTTTTAGGGCTTTCATATTCCATTTCCAGAGGGGGTCTTGTCATGTTACATGTCTATCTTGTATGTGCTTAATAACTCCTTGCATGGCCCTCTAAAGGAGCTCATCATTTTTGCACATGTTGGCTGCATTTCAGTGATTATTTGGGCATATTTTCACATGTTTTGTTCACTGATTTTTGCTGGTTTGATGAGATCTCACATGCTTCACATACATGCCATGTGACCCATGCTTACTAGCTAATTTTGTATGTTGATTTAGCCCATCATGTTAACATCTTTTGACCATGCTATAAACTAGTAATGTGCATGTTTTGGGACTGCCTTGGTTTTGTCTTTATGCTTCGTAGTCAAAAAATGCTTGCTTTGCATACTTGTGGTTCAATACATGTGCCTAGTTTTGAGTTTCGGGACCATTCCATGCATTGTATGACATATATCCATGATTCGGGATTCTTTTGCATCATGTTTTAGTGCTGGAATTTGCATGTCTGTATGCCATATTTCATGCCTTGCCATGCCTTGTTAGAGTGCATTTGGTGCCTTAGGTTTGGTCCTCGGTTTGCGTGCATGTGTGCACGCATTTCAGTTGTCTCATTTTCATCTCATGGCTACTGATGTGAGTGTGGCTGAGGTCCACTCATATTGGTGTAAGTTCATCGTGCATTGTGCCATTCCATTTCATAGCATTGCGTATGCTAGGTTGTATGTTAGAGCATTGTGTATGCCATGTTACATCGAGCATTGTGTATGCCATTTCATAGCATTGTGTATGTTAGGTTGCTTGTTAGAATTGCATTCATGCATGTCAGGCCTATTGCATCGTGTTTGGGATGGAGTTAGCCCAAACACGGGAAACGAGGGACGTTTCGTACTCCAAGTGACGGAACGTGTCTCAATTCTCGGTCGCCGACACTCCGGATTAACCATGATGGAGTCTCGGTCTTGTTGTGTTTATATGTGCATTCATTTCATATTGAGACGTGCAATTCGACTCCTCGGCCATCATGCATCGAGATGCGTGATTGGTGGCACGAGGATCGAGATGGGCATACATATGTGAAAATACTTTGCCATGCCCCTCTCTTGCTCTCTGTTGCCGCAAATCAGAAACCGGTAGTCTTTTGGAGCTTCGCACAATATTTCGGGCTTAATTGTAAACAGAGGCTAATCTGGGCATCGCAATGGATTTCTGCGCAAGGCAACTCAAGCATGCATCATTCATCATCCGGAACAGAGTTGAGGCGGTCCATAGCTTGCATGCTAATTTATCCGCTTTCCTAGATTAATTTGTTAATTAATTAGGGTTTTGTACTTATTCGGACTGTATTATTTATTTGGGACTGTATTATTTATTTGGACCCTCTGAGCGAGGGAAATGTTGTAATAAGTGTGCGTGCGTGTGATGTATGTCTTCCAACCCCACGTCTTTCTCCCTTTTATTTACTAGCTTATGATGGTTAGATTAGGGCATGTTTCGATTAGCATACAGTATGATAGCATGTTTGCATTCATTAATCTGTTTTGCATGCACCGGGCTCGGCGCATCATACTCACTGCATTGTATTTCAATTCCGAGTTGAATACATGTTAGCTGTAGCATTTCATATGCCATGTTTAGAATAGCCGAGCCTACCTTAGTTGCATTTTGCATGTGTTGTATTAGGCATTTCTGTATAGTTAGGATCATGCATGGATTTCTAACATAGCTTCTGTTTTGGCTTAGAGTACTCGGTAAGTTTTATGCTTTAGCATCCTTACATGCGTGTGAGTGACAGCCATGATAGCATGCTTACCATGAGGCTATGTGCTTATGTGATATAACTGCCTGAATGCCTGTGGGTGAAGGTTGGATTATCTGAATTGGAATAATGCATTGACTGTGAGTTTTAAGCCCACTTGAGAGTGGCAAATCATCCATGTTTTCTAAGCCCACCTGAGGGTGGCAAATCCACATTTTAGCCTACTTACGAGTAGCAAACCGTTTTCAAAACAAACATGAGATGTTTCGTTCCAATTCAGGCGATCTAGTCTATACTTGTATGCTGTGCGCATCACATAGTAAATTTAGGCTAATAACCGGAATAAGAGCACATAACGTTTTTAAAACTCGTAATCATGGTTAGTAGAGGCCGATCTTTGATCGGGCGAGCGGGGGTGCTCACGAAGTAACCTTCCCCAATCGTACCCAAGTTCCCGAGCCGAGGCAACTTTGGTGATGACGGACACGTGGCCTTAGGCAACGAGTCAGGGTTTCCTAAATTCCCCCAAAATAAAATATTTAGGTGGTGACTCTGTATCTGGCAAAACAGTCCATGTTTGGCACTTCTTTCAAAAAATCTGTTTTCAAAAATGATTTTTCAGATTTGGACTCTTTGATGATTTATCGGTCTTGCATTGCACTCTGCGAGATTGGATACAGGACCGTGACACAAATTGAGTCCGAACTGTAGTGAGGCCCAAGGACGCGTCTACAGTTTCTGGCGACTCTACTGGGGATTTAGAGAACTTGACTCGAACTCATGATATCTTGTTTGGACTACACTTATGTGTTTCTTTGCATTGCATTTGCATTGGTGTGCCTAGGACACCGTGTTTGCCATCTGCTATTCCTGAGTGGTTTGCCAGAGGCTGCGTGCCATAAGGCTTACCGATTTCGAGCTCTGCCAGTATGGAAACACAAACCTCGGTTTTACCGGGGCACCCTTTTGACCATTCAACCTAGTGCATATCGAAATCCATAATGACCATTCCAAGCTAGGACCGGTTGCTTACCCGATTTTAGGTTGTTTGAAGCCGCTGCGTGCGTAGTGAAATCCTAGCTCCTGACAAAATATTATAGGGAAACTCTACCCCAACATAGGAGTGTTTTGACTCTCACTTATCTGTTATGTGCTTTTAGAGTGCGTCTCTACAGGAATGCATGTATCAGTTTGCGAGTTTGAGCATCAAGCCTGCGGGCATCAGTTCAGTTATTTTGGGAATCAGTTATTTGCGGGTATCAGATTCAGTTTTCAGGGACAGTGATTCAGGGATAATGATCAGTGTTGGAGGATAGTGTGTATTCAGCTTACTGACTGTGTTTTGTTATGCCCAACTGTGTGTTGTGTGTTTATTTTAAGCTGTTATGCTGTCCGTTTGTCTGGTTATTTATTTCCTTATTGCTTTATTTATCTTTTTGCTAGGGCAGTTTTAGCACAATTGCTTCAGACCAAGCAGATATTCCCAAAGCACTTTGGACAAGAGGTCGTCGACTCAATCGATCTGAGGATCGGGTTGACGGACAACCAGTGTTTCACTCTCTACCCCCGGTTGTCAGACGAAGGCCGAGAAGACGTAGTGTGTCTGAACAGAGGTTGCCAGAGCAGTGGTCTACCCTAGCAGTGAATAGTCGGGCTGAGGTCTCAGTTTCTGCCATAGAGATACACATACCAGTCAGTCAGCAAGATCAGCAGAACATGGCCGGGATAGAAGAAATGATGCGATAGCTTCAAGAGAGCATGAAGCAAATGCAGGAAGACGCTGTCCGCCAACCAGAGTTCTCTAAACAGCAGGCCACAATCATGGCCCAGCAGGCCGAGCTTATCACTAGACTACAACAGCAGAACGGAGCATCAGCCTCACATCCAATTCCTCTCCCACCAGGGGTCCCGCTACCCAAGCAGACACCAACTGCCCAGAATGTCCTGCCAAACGCTCAGAACATCTTGCCAAATGTCCAGAACATCCAGGAGGACACAGACTTTCCAACGGGGCCAGCTCCACCCCCGCTTCCACCTAAATTATCCAAGGCACATACACCCGTCAACCACCCGGACTCTCCCTTTGAGTTCGAAGTAGAGCCTACAGCACTAAAGTTGAGCAAACTCGAAAAGCTATTCAAGAAATCCCAAGGGGTAAAGGCTATCCCGGATATCAAGGACGGATATACCGATGTGGCTGTGATGCTGCCGGATAGGTTCAAAATGTCGCAGATCGATCGCTTCGATGGATCTGGGGATCCCATGGTCCACCTCTGGCTATTCTCAGATATACTGCGGCCAATGGGCCTCACAAGACCACAAAAGCTTTCATTATTCGGCCGGACCCTGTCGGGTGTGGCTGCTATCTGGTACGCGAAGTTAGAGGATGATGTCAAGCGGAGTTGGGATGAAATGGCTGAGGCCTTTGTCGCGTAATACTCTTACAATACCCAAATCGAGATTACGACCCGAGATCTCGAAACAACAAGGCAGGAGCCTAAAGAGAGCTTCTCGGATTTCGTAACTCGGTGGAGGGTGAAGGCTTCAATGATGACCCTAAGGCCTACCGACAAAGATCAAATCAGGATGATTGTGTGCAATCTCCAGCCAAAACTGATGTAAAAAATGATTGTGCTCCCCTTCCCCACTTTTTTAGATCTGCACAAAATGGGGGTGCAAATCGAAGATGCAACGAAACAGGGTCTGATTGACCAACATAGAGAGCAGCCCAGGAGGACTTTCAACCGTAACAACAATGCAGGCCCAAGTGGCGCTGCGACTACAAGAGCTTCGGAGGTGAGCATGGTCACCACCATTCCCCCTTCCCTTCCAAGGCCCATGGCAGCCACACCTTTCTTCGGTGCATCCGGGAGCAATACGCAGACCACTAAATACCAACCCAGAGGCCAAAGAACTTTCACGCCTTTATATATGCCCCTGTCCAAGGCTCTGGGGGTATTAATCAGGAAAAGGCATTTGAAGCCCCTGGAGCCGACGCCACTTCCAAATCCACTCCTTCTCTCTCATGACCCAGCAAAATACTGCGCATATCACCAACAACATGGTCACGACACTGACCATTGTTTTAGATTGCATCACGAGATTCAGGATCTCATTGACTAACAGGTGATTGCGCCTCCAGAAAAACCCAATGTCACAACTAACCCTCTCTCACCGCATAACCAAGCTTCCCCTCCCAACAGAATCAACTTTATCCAGACTGGGGTCGTGTCTTACGATCCTAGTATCTATATCACCCCATCCCACCTACCTAAGCCGGAGGTGCTCCTTCCTGACTGCACTGATTCTTTGTGCATGTTGGACATCTCCAAAACCCAACCCGAGCCAATGGGGGAGACTGGCAAAGATAGAACATAGGAGATTTCAGAAGAGGATGGAATTTTTCAATCAGGGTTTGAGCAGTCTGGGAGTGTCACTGGGGAAGCCTACGATCTGAGTGAGTACATTTTGTCAGTGGACCAGGTTGAGCCAAGTGTAGAATTGCTAGAGAGGGCAGAACAGTGTGTGATCTAGGGGGATAGACTTGAGCAAGGGGCAAATGATTTGATGGCTGTGGAAGAGGACTTTGCCAACATCCAATTTTTCAATAACCCAGAATCGGGGGACGCGGCAGTCAACTGGTTTGATTATGAGGAATTGGCAGAGGCTATCGGGTGGCTGGATGATCAACCGGACGTTGTGGAAGAGTTCCAACCAGAACAGGGCCCGGCAGGGGCAAGGATATCAGTTGTGGCCGGAAGGGCCGGAAGTCAGAATACATTGCTGGAGAGCACCGGCACTAAGAATTTCGCTCATGATTTGGGTATTGTGAATGTAGGGGGAGCTAAACAACAACTTGCACCAACACAGGTGGAACAAGAAAGGTTTTGGGATTCCGAGAGAATCAGGAAAGCCAAGGCCCCCGAGGAGACTGGAAGTGCTGTGTGCACGGGAACATAATATGCTGCGAGTATGTTGGCTGAAGGTACTGCGAGTATAATCATACCGAAGCCGGACAGGTGTCTATCAGCTGCCGATGGAATGTGGTGGGAGGACGATGATTTATGTCTTGCCCACATAGATGAAGATTGGGGAAACCATCGGCTGAACGACACCTGGTATATTGGTGAGGTCGATCATATGACGAGAAGCGGGCAGCATTTCAAGCCCCCGTACCTAGACCAACCAGAGGCATCTGGGAAGGATAAGGAAACTGAAAAGCAGAAAGAGAAGCAGATCGAAGAAGAAGCTGTACTGAAGCAGCTGAAGAAGATACAAGCAGACATCTCCATCTGGGGACTGCTTATGGCATCACGAGTGCACAGACAGGTTGTTCTATCTGCTTTGGACAAGGCCAAACTCTCCATAGATACCACACCAAAGCAGCTAGTTGGACTAGTCTTTCTGGGAGGAGCTATCCCGATGATGACTTTCTCTGATAAGGAACTACCACCTGAGGGTGCGAACCATAATAGGCCATTCTACATCTCTGTGGAGTGTAGAAATAAATGGATACCCATGGTACTCGTTGACACAGGGTCCGCAATCAACGTCTGCCTGACAAGGACAGCCTATGTCATCGGTTTAAAGAACGCCGACTTTGTACCAACAGCCCAGGTGATTCGGGCGTATGACAACATGAGCCGGGAAGTAATGGGGACGGTAAAAATCTAGACCAAGGTTGGGCCAGGACAACATGAGATAGACTTCCACGTCTTAGAAGTTCTGGCAACCTTCAATCTGCTTTTGAGGCGGCCGTGGTTGCACCAGGTGAAGGTCGTCTCGTCCACTCTGCATCAGATGGTGAAATACCCATATGGAAAGGGAGTAGCCATTGTTTTCGAGAATTCATCGATCCATCCACCTCCGGAGGTATCTACACCAGTCCTAGAAATTGAGCACGGCATGGAGGACGTGTTTATGTCAGGTTTTACCTTAGCTGAAGCTCAGGTTGGAAAGAACATAATGGTTGTTAATGAGGGAGTGTTTATCAGTGCTCAATCTGTATACCTCATGAACAAGCTTCAACACATCCCTGGGATGGGATTGGGAAAGAGCGGCTGGAAGGGCGTCGCAACATTGGCCGAAGTGCCACACAACCCCCATACCTTTGGTTTGGGTTATCAGCCTACCAAAGAAGATTGGATAAGGAAGGGGAAGGAAATGGCTGGGAGAGCTAGAGCAAAATAGGCTGGAAAGCCTTTTGAGCTGATGCATAAACCCATTCAGGGTACCCTAAACGAACGCTTCGTCCGGCAGGGGGAGGACTTTCGGTTTTGTGGCTTTCCAGAGCCGTGGCTGAACGCGAAGAGGAAGCGCGTACCAAGTTTTGAGATCTTCTTTGATCTGCAATTATCCGGGGAGGATGTTGCTGAAGAGTAGACGGGCCCATGGGCTGAGGCTGAGCAGAGCAAGAAAGTGCAGTCTGAGGACACCGAACTTGAGATGGGGGTAGCGCTGGCATGTCTACTTTCAGATCCTCCAATCGACCAGAAGTGCTTGGGGGATAACTTCTCGGTATGCGTGATCAGGAATGAAATGGCTGCCAGCCTACCAGTAACTATTTTGGATGCATCTATCGCACCCTCTCTCATTTGGCAATATGAAGAGGGATTTTTGTCCAGCAGCATCGGGTCAGGTAGTGAGCTGGAATCTGATTCCACCGAGTCTTGTGAGTCGGAATCAGATTCCAGCTCGACTGAGTCTGAGTCTGGTAATCCTGGGGATGATAACCCAGATGCCACAGTCTTGTCCAGGTCGTCTTTTTCTTTCTCTTTCGAGTCTGTTGTAACCGAAAAATCGGATGATTTGGATGTGCTTAATGAGAATCAAGTAGCTGTGGTTTCTGAGTACTTTTCTGTGCCCTTGATTTATTGCATTAACTCAGACTTTCAAAATTTTGATGAAAACGACGAGGACGAAATTCCTCCGGTTTTGCAACGCTTAATCGAACAAGAGCAGGAAAGATTTGTTAAACCTTTAGTTGATGAAATCACTACTGTGAATGTTGGTACTGAGGAGGACCCGCGGCTGGTCCAGATCGGGTCCACGTTGTCTTCAGAGGAACGCGAGCGCTTAGTCGCTTTATTAAAAGATTTCAAAGATGTTTTCGCATGGTCTTGCGAAGACATGCCCGGAATCGATCTTGAGATTGTACAGCATCGGATCCCTCTTGACCCCGAAGCCCGACCCGTTAAACAGAAACTCAGGAGGATCCGCCCGGATTGGGCTCTCAAGATTAAGGAAGTGGTCACCAAGCAGATCGACGCTGGCTTCCTGCTGGTATCCGAATACCCGACTTGGTTGGCCAACATCATTCCGGTGCTGAAGAAGGATGGCAGGATCTGAGTATGTGTGGATTTCAGGGATTTGAACAGAGCCAGTCCAAAGGACGACTTTCCCTTGCCGCATATTGATGAGTTAGTGGACTTCACAGCAGGGCATGCTTTGCTTTCATTCATGGATGGCTTCTCGGGCTACAATCAGATAGTAATGGCACCTGAAGACCAGGAAAAGACTGCATTCACCACCCCGTGGGGGACATGCTGCTATAGAGTCATGCCGTTTGGGCTGAAGAATACTGGAGCTCCTTATCAACGGCCCGCGACCACAATATTGCATGACATGATCCACAAAGAGGTTAAGGTGTACGTGGACGACATGATTGTCAAGTCCAAAGATAGAAAGGGCCACTACACTGCCTTGCAAAAGTTCTTTCAAAGGATCAGAGAGTTTCGGTTGCGACTGAATCCTCAGAAGTGTACATTCGGTGTTATAGCGGGAAAAATGCTGGGGTTTCTGATTACACAGAGAGGCATTGAAGTCAACCCTTCCAAAATCAAGGCCATCTTAGAAATGCCACCACCAAGGACTGAAAAGGAGGTGCGAGGCTTTTTGGGTAAAGTGCAATTCATAAGACAGTTTATCTCAAAATTAACATTGACTTGTGAACCACTTTTTGGTCTCTTGAAGAAAGGCAAGAAATTCCAATGGGACGGCCGATGCCAAGCTGCTTTTGAACAGATCAAGGAATACTTACAAAACCCGCCCGTGTTGTCACCACCAGAGCCGGGGAAACTGTTGATATTGTACCTTTCAGTAACTGAGACTACAATGGGCTACATGCTCGCGCAAGAATCAGAGGACAAAGTGGAGAGAGCCATCTACTATCTTAGCAAGAAGATGCTAGAGTATGAGACTCGCTACACACTGTTGGAGAAGGCTTGCTTAGCTTTGGTATGGGCTACCAGGAAGCTGCGACACTACTTGTTAGCTCACTCCGTAATGTTGGTTTCATGACTCGATCCCATCAAATATCTTTTCGAGAAACCAGCACTTACGGGTAGGCTAGCTCGTTGGTTGCTGTTACTCTCCAAATTCGATTTGAAATATGTGACGCACAAGTCAGTCAAGGGAAGAGCAGTAGCAGAATTCTTGGCCGATCATCCAGTGGAAGGGGGTGAAGCAGTTGAGTACTTATTCCCAGATGAGGCCATCTTGCATATCGACGACGAATTTTGGACGATGTACTTTGACGGAGCATCAAACCAATACGGATATGGGATAGGAGTGTTGCTGATAGCACCTGACAAGTCCCGTATCCCTCTAGCCTTCAAACTCCGGTTCAAAGTCTCGAACAACGAAGCAGAATATGAGGCATGCATTGCCAGTCTAGAAGCAGCCCTGGAACTAGGGGCAAAATGGTTGGACGTCATCAGGGACTCGAACCTTGTTGTGTCTCGAGCAAAAGGAGACTAGAAAGTCAAAGAAGAAAAGATGATGATGTATCACCAGACCTTGGATTTGTTAATTCCTCAGTTTGAGAAGCTAAACTTTGCTTATCTACTAAGAGAGAACAACAGGTTCGCAGATTCTTTAGCAACTCTATCTTCCATGATAGACATCCCGTTCGGAGTCCGGATGTGTCCAGTCATCATTGACCAGAAATTTGCGCCAGCCTACGAGTCGATTGCTGCTATAGATGAGGTTCAGGATGAAAACCCCTGGTACCACGATATTTGGAATTTCTTGGAGAAGGAAGCATATCCGCTAGGGGTAAATGCCAAGAATAAAAGGGCAATCAGAAGAATGGCCGTTCAGTTCATCATCTGTGGGGGTAAGCTGTATAAGAGAGGTCATCTGGGAATGCATAAGCTGTGTGTCGATGCCGAAGAATCAAAGCATCTAATGGAGGCCATCCATGGAGGGGAATGTGGTGCGCACGTGAATGGAGTAATGCTAGCACGGAAGATCCTCAGACAGGGTTACTATTGGTCCACCATGGAGGAGGATTGTATCGGTTTTGTCCGACGATGCCACAAGTGTCAAATTCATGCAAATCGCATGAACATTCTGCCGTCGAAGCTGTACAATATGACTTCACCATGGCCATTTTCAGTCTGGGGAATTGATGTGATCGGGGCTGTCACTCCGAAGGGGTCGAATGGGCATGAGTTCATCCTGGTCGCGATTGATTATTTTACAAAGTGGGTTGAGGCCCAATCTTATGCGGTGTTGAAAGCTTCACATGCTGCGAAGTTTATCAGAAACAACATCATCTGTCGCTACGGAGTCCCAAACAAGATAATTTCAGATAACGGTTCCCACTTCAAGAAGGAAGTGATTGACTTGTTGGAAAAATACAACGTGGCTTTTCATAAGTCATCTACCTATCGGCCGCAAACCAATGGAGCGGTTGAGGCCACCAACAAGAATATCAAACACATATTGCAGAAGATGGTGGAAACCTCTAAATTTGGCGGATAACTGCCGTTTGCTCTGTGGGGCTACCGGACTTCAATCAGAACTTCTACTGGGGTGACTCCGTATTCATTGGTTTATGGGATGGAGGCCGTTCTACCTATCGAAATTGAGGTTCCGTCTTTGCGAGTATTGGCTGAGTGTCAAATAGCTGAGGCAGATTGGGAGCAGAGCAGATTTGAGGAACTCATGCTCTTTGATGAGAGGAGACTGAAAGCACTGTACCATGTTCAAGGTTATCAGCGCAGAATTGCCCGGGCTTTCAACAAGAAAGTTAAGTCCAGGAATCTAAAGGAAGGAGATTTGGTGCTCAAGGACAACCGAGCTCCCATCCAGGACCCAAGGGGCAAGTTCAGACCAATTGACCGGGTCCCTACATCATTAAGTCTATCCGTCAGTGGAGTCGTGGTTACGATGGATCTAGATGGCTTAGAGCTCTCACAACCGATCAATATGGACAAGTTGAAGAAATACTACCCTTGAGAGGCTCGCTAGACCGAAAACCCGAAAAGGCGACCTAGGCAAAACTCAGAGCACAAAAAATTTTGAAATTATAAAAACTGAGCTCGCAAGGTTGAAAACCCGCAAAGGGCGGCCTTGGCAAAAGTTAGAGCGTAAAAGGAGAGTGAAAATACTCGAGTGAACCCGGGCCTAAACTACGTAAGGCTTGATTCCCATCTTTGGGATACGTAGGCAACTTCATCCTGAAGTTCAGCCATAAACTTTTCCCCGATCAACTTTGTCCATTTGATCATCTCAGTCATCTTTGTCTATCAGCATTCATCGTAATCTCCAGTGCAGTGCTATTCAGACTAGGGGCAACTTTCCGTTGTCTTGCAAATCTGGTACTATCTGACTAGGGGCAACTTTCCAGTTGCTAAGATCCGGGGTTGTGCATCTCAGTGACAGATCTCAGGCATGTCCAGTTCTGATCCATATCGAAAATGGTTTTGAAAAGTTTTAATAAAAGTTGACTTTGTTCAAATTAATCTTTTTACAACTTAGACCATTTTTGGACCAAAACGGAAAATTTTCAGTACCCACAACCTTCAATTTCATTGATTTCAAAATAGAGTTCTCATGCTCTTCCATACAAATTGAAGTTGCTTTTTATTACATTCCTAAAGAAAACTTGAAAGTACTAGTAAAGCAATAAATCCAGGGCATAGATAAGTCAGGTATCCCTGCGCCCCCTCCCAGAGCTAGTCGAAGCCTCTGATGCCAAGTTGGGCCCAATTTGTGCCTTTTCATTGAGCCAATCTAAGCACTCATTAGACATAGTGCAACTGAAAGTGGGAGCGGGGGCCAGAAGCTCTCTAGTCCTCCATGCTGTGGCATAACGGGCAAGCTGTGCGCCTCGAATTGGAAATGTGGCAGGATACTCCATCCCCTCTAGCGGGCAAGTCTGATCATGATCAAACTGGCGCTGGAACCGGAACGGAAAGTAGAACACACAGTGAGTTAGACCAATCAACTGAATCCCGGTCTGCTGGGACATGCTATAGCTCATTGCCGGGAGATTGAGCCAAGGACAATGCCAAGTAATGCGATCTGCAGACAAATTGCACATCCAGTCAAACCACCACCCCTCATCAAGGGCATCGACTAGGCGTTGTCGAAAGAAGTAGCCGCGAGCTGAGTAGGCTGGGCAAGAGTCCACAACCTGCAATTTATCCATCAACCATACTTGGGAAGGGATGAGAAATGAGAGAATAAAGAATAGAGAGATGTACGATGAGAGAAAAGTAAGGAAAGGGTTTTGTGAGAAAAAAACTGAGCCTGAGGGCCGAGTGATGTAATTAATATATATGCGAGATTGGGTGGGAAACATTACCTGTAGCAGTAGTGGACTCCCCGCAAACCTGGTTGTCTCCCGGCGATAAAAAGCATCTAAGCCCATCAGTGTCTCGGCCAATGTCATGGTGATGCAGCTCTTTCCTTCTTTCAAGTCTTGAGCAACTTCAATCAGACGAATGCTAGATCCACTAAAGCCTGGGGCAAGCAAAAAGTGAGATAGCATGCACAAGCAAAGGGCGTGTTGCTGAAAACCTTGCCAATAATGGTTGCCGTGGTCACCAGCATCAGAGAAGCGATGAATCAAGCCGAGGATGTCCAGTTCCCCGTTGCAGATCAGAGACCGAGCGTCATGCATGGTGAGCCCACACATCCGCCCTAAAGTTTTGGGCGTGGCTAAAGCGAAATTGTGGCAAAATTTCTTCATGGCATTCAGATTCCATCAAAACTTGAAAATCTTCGAAAGTTGGACATACCTCTTGCCTGCTGAAGCTAAAAACATGTGTCACCGAGTTCCAGAACCTCGTCGCGACATGAAGGAAGGGAAGGTGCAGCGGAGTACGGCTCAGCGTGAATAGTGCATTCAAGCCGAAGCTCCGGAAGTTCAACTTTTTCGAGCCATCTAGAGAAGCAATCCAAGCTGTGAGATTTTCGATGAGAAACACCTCCATTTTGATGCAAGCCTGAGATGAGATGAATGAGCCACGGAGCTAGGACTTTTAAAGAGGATAAGGCACTGTTCGGGGGGACACGTGTCGAAAAATTGGTGGCTGCCAAGCTAGGTGGTCGGCCGACCACCTCTCTCCCCTCAAATGCAAAAAACTGGTCGGCCAGCTCCTAAAGGTGGTCGGCCATGCTGCAAAGTGTGTCTTTGGTCCTGTTCTACCCTCTAGAAGGAAGTTCCCAGCATTTGCATGCATCGAGAGTGTTGAAGGCCTCCATTTCCCTCTATTTCGGATGCGTTCCGTCACCCAGATCGTCCGAAATGCACTTTGTTTATAGAGGTGTTGTTAAGTCTTGCTTATCAAGTTGTTGCTTTGCTTATCGAGTTGTTGTTTTGTTTGTTGAGATGTCTTGTCTATCGAGTTGTTAAGTTTTGTCGAGCTATCGAGTTTCGTGCATTGAGTTGTTACTCTTTGTTTAATCAATTTTGTTGTGCCTTGCTTATCGAGTTATCAACTTTGTTGTGTTTTTCTTATCGAGTTGTAAACTTGCTAAGGTTTTGTTATTTCTTAGTAAGTTAGGTTGTTTAGTTTGTTGCGTCGGTTCACTACCTGACTTGGTAAATACACAACGCACAATTCCATTGAATCTCATTTTTGTGCAAAATGATGCGATACGATGCTAAGAACATAAAATATAACACTTTTTCCAAAAGCTGTTTCATTCCATCATGCTTCCTTTGTTACAACTTTTTACAACAAGGGTACAAGTTTTATAGAAAATAAAACTGCCTAACAATGTACAATGTGCTACAACTACTAGTAAAAAGGTGAATAAAGCAGGAAACAACTACATCGATGCTCTCAAGAGCAGGAATAAGAGGCCCTCTTCGTCTTCTTCTGCGGAATAGTCTCTACACCACCAGCACCATTTCAGTCGGAGCTGTCATCCTCGGGATCCTCCTCAGCCTCACCTCCACTTCTGGAACCAGGGTCGGAACCTTCCTCCCTGTCAGCAGATGTCTCTGACTGACGATTTGCAGCTTCCTCCTCCTCACTGGCCTCCTCTTCTATAATGTGTGCTCTGCTTCTGCGAGACGACCCCCTTCCCTTGACTCCTCGAGAAGGCATAGATGGTCCAGCTCCTTGTGAAGGCCCAGATGGCCCGGCTTCTCGAAAAGGCCTAGATGGCCCGTCCTGTGGCTGAGCATACACCGGAGGCATCTGAAAATAAAGAGTGCAATTTGAGTACATGAGCTAAAACATGTATATCAGATGTAGATGCAAGAAAACTACACAGAGTGGATGTATGCAGATATAGTACATGAATGTGGTGTGTGTCAGATGTGCTCTACACAAGCAGCCTATCAATGCAGTAAGATGTTCAAGATCAGCATGTCATCAGAAGTATGATAAATGCAAGAAAACTAAAGAGTACCTGGACACCCATGATGGACAACTGCGCCTCTCTCCGCAGGACCATGCCCTCGAGTGAGGCTACCAATCCGAGCATCTCATCTATATACTCGACGGGAGGCTGCAAATGCAAATGCAAATGCAAGATCATCAATAAATGAATGAGTGTCCGAGTATCGAAGTGATAAATCAAAGTTGTAAGCATATCGGTGGCGAGTTGGGGTCTCTGACAAATCGATGATAAGCCATCGGAGGCTCTATCGGGATCGGGTAGGAAGCCCCATATCTCCATCCCGTCAACTCGGTCGGGATCTCTAGCCATCCAGCATGGAAATGAGTCGGAGAAGTCGGGGGAACCAATCCACCCCCACCTCTAGATGTGCCAGCCCTGCTGGTAGAAGGGACATCCGCAGTCCGAGCCCAGCTCGATGATGGCATACCAGCAGACCTCATCGTCGGAGTACGGACTCCCGTCAATGGAGGCATCAAATACGTGTGACGGTAAGTAGCGTAATCCCCCTCCTCGAGATAAAGAAATGCATTAGTACCTAACCTGGCGTCAACAATACCTTGGGGTGGGAGCCTATCAGCGGTTCGCATATCGTCTGGAGGTGCTGAAGGAATGTCCTGAGCAAGGTAGCCCCATATCTGATGCAAGAAGCGATCCCCCACAAACCAGGCCCTACCAACTGGCCCCTCGAACAGGATCCGATACCGAGAGGCACCCCATGCTCTGGAAAACTGAAATCGGAGGTCTCTACCTAAAGGCGCCCAGGGCTGCCATGTGATCTGTGGATAATCGATGCATAAGCTAATCAGAAATTGTGAATGTGCAAGATAAATCAAAGATATGAAAACATGAAGAACTGAGAGTTCTGAAATACCTCTGATGACCGCATTGTATCGAAGTACTGCCGCAGGTAGAGGAGAGACTCCTGAGGTCTCGGCCGATACTGGCCCTCGAATACAAGTGAGTAAGGGGTCGTGAGGGGCACCTCCACCTCAAGCTCCAGGGCTAGCGTCGGGAAGTACGCGTAGATCCATAGCAGTGGAAAACAGAGCAGTAACCATCAAAATACAGAATGCTGAGTGCAGAATGTAAATACAAAATGCTAAGAGCAAAGTGCAAGGTACAGAATGTAAAGTGCGCCGTGTGTGCAATGTACAAATAATGAAAAGCAGAAATGTAAATCAAGAGGACAGAAAGTACCTCCCAGGCTCTCCAATAGCCGCCGACTATGTTCCCCCTTCTGCAGGAGGTCGTGCTCATATAGCAATAGCGAGTAGCCAGGCTAGCGCCACCCCAATCATATCGGCTGACCTGTGATAGGTCCACTAGAGCACTCAACAGATAGAGCCCGACAGTGTTCCCCCTATCGGCAAACAGAGTGGTCCCGAAGAGGAACATTAGAAATCCGCGGGTGTACTGTGCTACCTCCTCAGGAGTCTCAGGCTCCATCTCCACCCTCCTGAAATGTGAAGAAAACCAGGTATATCGGACTCTGTCCGAAGATCTATCAACTGGCGGGCGAGCTCCCAATAAGTATATCCAAGCGGCCTCCCACTGGCCCATGTCCTCGTCATATGGGATTACCCAGCCTCACACATCAAGGCCGATCAATACAGTGAAGTCAAAGGGGGTCATAGTCATGTCCCCAGTAGCAGAGAAATAGAAGGAGTTGGTGGTGTCCCACCATCTCTCTACCAAGGCACCCATCAGCGTCCTATTAGCAGGACAGCGAGATATCCCAGTGCAGAAGGGCCCAAACCCTGCCAAGTCAACCGAATCCCGGACAGCCTCCAGAAGCTCTGCGTACCACTTTCTCACCACAATGGAGCCGTATCCTCATGTAACATGAGAGGTCACCTGCATTCAGAATAAATACATGTATCCAATTTCAAAATGAAATGTGTAAGCTGCGTGCAAATGAAATGAATAAGCTGCGTGAAAATATGAACGAGCTGTGTGTTCGACATCAAGTGTTTGGGCTGCGTGTTCAACCCTCAATCAGTGTGTGCTGTGTGTTCACCTCAACAACGAGCTGTGTGCTTGACATCAAGTGTTTGGGCTGCGTGTTTAACCCTCAATCAGTGTGTGCTGTGTGTTCACCTCAACAACGAGCTGTGTGTTCGACATCAAGTGTTTGGGCTGCGTGTTCAACCCTCAATCAGTGTGTGCTGTGTGTTCACCTCAACAACGAGCTGTGTGTTCGACATCAAGTGTTTGGGCTGCGTGTTCAACTCTCAATCAGTGTGGGCTGTGTGTTCATCTCAAAGTTCGAGCTGTGTGTTCAACATCAAGTATTTGAGCTGTGTGTTCAGATTTCAAAGTATGGTTGTGTGTTCATCTCAAAGTTTGGGTTGTATTTCAACTCTCAACGAATGTGTGCTGTGTGCTCACAATCAAAAAAATGGGCTGTGTGTTCATCATCAAAGTTCGAGTTGTGTGTTCAACATCAAGTATTTGAGCTGTGTGTTCAGATTTCAAAGTATGGGCTATGTGTTCATCTCAAAGTTTGGGTTGTATGTTCAACTCTTAATGAATGTGTGTTGTGTGCTCACAATCAGAAAAATGGGCTGTGTGTTCATCATCAAAGTTCGAGCTATGTGTTCAACGTCAACGTCAAGTATTTGAGCTGTGTGTTCAGATTTCAAAATTAGTGGGCTGTGTGTTCATCTCAAAGTTTGGGCTGTGTGTTCAATTCTCAACAAGTGTGTGCTGTGTGTTCACAATCAATATACGGGCTGCGTGTTCAGAAAGTTAGAGTGTTTGAACTGTGTGTTCAAGATGTAAATGGAATACGGTGTTATAGACTAAACATTCAAAACAAGTTGTGTGCTTGTGTGAGCAGATAAACATAGTGAAAGCACGAAATGCACGGAAAATGCAGAATACATTGCAGAAAATGTAAAAGTGAAGTAAATACCTCTCGTGCCTGATGAGAGAGGTGGGACTCCAGCTCTCTCAAAAGCAGATCCCCAGGAGCTCGATCATCGAAATCAGTGAAATGATAAAAAAAACTGCCTGAGGGAGGACATGTGTCTGAGGAGCGTACCTCTTAGGAATAAATGGTCAAACCCTCGGAGGCAGAGCCATAATATCTGGATCCTCTCCAGCGCCTGGAGGACCTCCACCCTGAGGAAAGTGACCGGCCATTTCGAAAAATCTACAAAAAGTAGCAAAAATGAGCAAAATGAGCCAAAATTAGAAAAAGTCAACAAAAGTCAACTCTTGGGAAATGAAAAAGTCAACAAAAGTCAACTCCCGAGAAAATCTTCCAAATGTTGAGACAAACTCACCTCAAATGGCGAAAACGAGAAAAGAAGCACCGAAATCAAAATTTAATCGGTTCAAAGTGTTGAAAACCGAAAGATTTCGCGAAACAACCTTGCGTGGGGCGTTGGAAAACGAATATGGAGCACAGATCTGAGAGGGAAAATGCTCTAGGAAGGTAGAGGGACTGATTTCGGAGTTAGAGTTGTGAGGAAAAGGTGTTTGGCCGAGTGGATTTAAAGTAATGAGAGCAAAAGGACCAAACTGCCCCGGATTTGGGCTAGGTAGTCGGCCGGCCACCTTTTCTGGCAAGCCGACCACCCCTCTCCCTCAAACCTGGTCGGTGGCCTGCCCTTTGGACCAAACATGGTCGGCAGCATTCCCCAGGTGGTCTCCAAGGTCTCTGCAAATTTTGGTGATGATTGGAGTCCCCGGCACCCGAGAAAGTACAAAGAAAGTGCACTTTTCATCGCGAAATCTATCCGCGGGAACTTCAACTCCAACTTTCGATGCGTGCTTCATCGTTACTCATCAAAATCAAGAGGTATCCTTTTTGAATACATCGCGACCCCTCCGGGAGGTAAACCGGAGGCCGCGATCGAGCCGCCCTCGTAAAAAAAAAAAAAAACCTGCATTTCTTTGCTCGTCATTTTGTGACAAACATGCATTTGAGTTTACACTTGTTCTACATTGTTTTTTGAGACCATCTGCTGCCCCTTGCCCTCTATCTCTCTTTTAGGGTTATTTTTGTGTCATGTTTTAGCCCTACTTGTGAATATTTTTGAGGCTTGATATAAACTAGAAAAAGTCTTGTTTTGGCCTCCTCTTTGAGTTTGTTTGAGGTCTCTTCTCTGTTTGGGGTCATCTTCCCTCTATGCATGCTTCATTCCTTCATGATTAGGGCTATACATTAGAGCACTTGGTTTGGCCTCTTAGCCACTGAAATCCAGTGGATTTTCAGTGGCTTAGGTTTATTCTTGAAGGCCAAAATCAGAGGAGGGTGACCCCCCTCTCTCCTTGTCTTGTTTGGTGTCCTTCTTGGCCTTCCAAAGGACCCCCATTTTGCATGCATTGAAGTCACTTTCTAGGCCTCATTCTGGGGGTTTTAAGGTCTTCCTTGGCTCTGTCCAAGGCCCTTTTAGCCATATTTTATGTCTATGTTGCATGTGTAGAGAAATCCCATTCAAGGCCTTTCAAAGAGGCCTTTCTTTGCATGTTTCTGAGACTGATTTTAGGGCCCATTTTGTGAGTTTTAGGGCTTTCATATTCCATTTCCAGAGGGGGTCTTGTCATGTTACATGTCTATCTTGTATGTGCTTAATAACTCCTTGCATGGCCCTCTAAAGGAGCTCATCATTTTTGCACATGTTGGCTGCATTTCAGTGATTATTTGGGCATATTTTCACATGTTTTATTCACTGATTTTTGCTGGTTTGATGAGATGTCACATGCTTCACATACATGTCATGTGACCCATGCTTACTAGCTAATTTTGTATGTTGATTTAGCCCATCATGTGAACATCTTTTGACCATGCTATAAACTAGTAATGTGCATGTTTTGGGACTGCCTTGGCTCTATCTTTATGCTTCATAGTCAAAAAATGCTTGCTTTGCATACTTGTGGTTCAATACATGTGCCTAGTTTTGAGTTTCGGGACCATTCCATGCATTGTATGACATATATCCATGATTCAGGATCATTTTGCATCATGTTTCAGTGCTGGAATTTGCATGTCTGTATGCTATATTTCATGCCTTGCCATGCCTTGTTAGAGTGACATTTGGTGCCTTAGGTTCGGTCCTCGGTTTGCGTACATGTGTGCACGCATTTCGGTTGTCTCATTTTCATCTCATGGCTACTGATATGAGTGTGGTTGAGGTCCACTCATATTGGTGTAAGTCCATTGTGCATTGTGCCATTCCATTTCATAGCATTGCGTATGCTAGGTTGTATGTTAGAGCATTGTGTATGTCATGTTACATCGAGCATTGTATATGCCATTTCATAGCATTGTGTATGTTAGGTTGCATGTTAGAATTGCATTCATGCATGTCAGGCCTATTGCATCGTGTTTGGGATGGGAGTTAGCGCAAACACAGGAAACGAGGGACGTTTCGTACTCCAAGTGATGGAACGTGTCTCAATTCTCGGTCATCGACACTCCGGATTAACCATGATGGAGTCTCGGTCTTGTTGTGTTTATATGTGCATTCATTTCATATTGAGTCATGCAATTCAACTCTTGGCCATCATGCATCGAGATGCGTGATTGGTGGCATGAAGATCGAGGTGTGCATATATATGTGAAAATACTTTGCCATGCCCCTTTCTTGCTCTCTGTTGCAGCAAATCAGAAACTGACAGTCTTTTGGAGCCTCGCGCAATATTTCGGGCTTAATTGTAAACAGAGGCTAGTCGGAGCATCGTAATGGATTTCCGCAGAAGGCAACTCAAGCATGCATCATTCATCATCCGGAACAGAGCTGAGGTGGTCCATAGCTTGCATGCTAATTTATCCGCTTTCCTAGATTAATTTGTTAATTAATTAGGGTTTTGTACTTATTCGGACTGTATTATTTATTCGGACCCTCAGAACGAGGGCAATGTTGTAATAAGTGTGCGTGTGTATGATGTATGTCTTCCAACCCCACGTCTTTCTCCCTTTTATTTACCAGCTTATGATGGTTAGATTAGGGCATGTTTCGATTAGCATACAGTATGATAGCATGTTTGCATTCATTTATTTGTTTTGCATGCACCGGCCTCGGCGCATCATACTCACTGCATTGTATTTCAATTCCGAGTTGAATACATGTTAGCTGTAGCATTTCATATGCCATGTTTATAATAGCCAAGCCTATCTTAGTTGCATTTTGCATGTGTTGCATTAGGCATTTCTGTATAGTTAGGATCATGCATGGATTTCTAACATAGCTTCTGTTTTGGCTTGGAGTACTCGGTAAGTTTTATGCTTTAGCATCCTTGCATGCGTGAGAGTGACTACCATGATAGCATGCTTACCATGAGGCTATGTGCTTATGTGATATAACTGCTTGAATGCCTGTGGGTGGAGGTTGGATTATCTGAATTGGAATAATGCATTGACTGTGAGTTTTAAGCCCATTTGAGAGCGGCAAATCATCCATGTTTTCTAAGCCCACCTGAGGGTGGCAAATCCACATTTTAGCCTACTTACGAGTAGCAAACCGTTTTCAAACAAACATGAGATGTTTCGTTCCAATTCAGGCGATCTAGTCTATACTTGTATGCTGTGCGCATCACATAGTAAATCGAGGCTAATAACCGAAATAAGAGCATATAACGTTTTTAAAACTCGATATCATGGTTAGTAGAGGCCAGTCTTTGATCGGGCGAGCGGGGGTGCTCACGAAGTGACCTTCCCCAATCGTACCCAAGTTCCTGAGCCGAGGCAACTTTGGTGATGACAGACACGTGGCCTTAGGCAGCGAGTCAGGGTTTCCTAAATTCCCCCAAAATAAAATATTTAGGTGGCGACTCTGTATTTGGCAAAGCAGTCCATGTTTGGCACTTCTTTCAAAAAATCTATTTTCAAAAACGATTTGCCGGATTTGGACTCTTTGATGATTTATCGGTCTTGCATTGCATTCTACGAGATTGGATACAGGACCGTGACACAAATTGAGTCCGAACTGTAGTGAGGCCCAAGGGCACGTTTACACCTGCCAAAATAATAAGTAAACAAACCAAGCAACCATTGTGTACTACCCACTAAGTTTTTCAAAACACACTAAACTATTATACTATTGTTTGTTAGCCATTTGCAAATTCAAAAGCAATATGGAACTACCCACTTAATGATTTAACAAGCTAAAAAGTACTCAAAACACAATAATAATAAAAATTGCACAAAAAAAGTTGTCTATTCTATCATGCTTTCCCTTTGCCTTTGTCAATTTGCCTTTTGAGTTGCAACTTTTGCAAGCAGACCTTGTCCTCTACCTCTTGCTATAAAGCTACCTCCCAATGCAAATATGGACATAACTTTACCACTTCTAACTGGCCCACCCATTCCTCTACCATAACTAGTGGGTTGCAACACGTACAAGTATGCAATTACATATTGTGGAATAGTAGAAAAGCAAATGAAGTTACATAGGAGGGAGAGAGAGAGAGAGAGAGAGAGAGAGAGAGTTTACTTGAGATGAAAAAGTATAGCCCATCCCAGTTGGGAAATGTGAAGAATTGTGGGCACCTCCAGTAGGCTAAAATGATTTAACAAGTATGCAATTACATATTGCGGAATAATAGAAAAGAAATTGAAGTTTCATAGGGGAGAGAGAAAGAGAGATTACCTGAGATGAAGAGGTGTTGCCTATTCAAGTTGGGAAATGTGGAAAATTGTGGGCAACTCCAGTGGGCTGCAATAATGTAACAAGTATGCAATAAAATGTTATGAGTTATGTAGAAAAGCAAATGAATTTGTATAGGAGAGAGAGCTTACCTGAGATGATGATGTGTTGTCTCTCATAGTTGGAAATTCTGGAGAAGTGTGGCTAACTGTAGTGGGCTGCAATGATGTAACAAGTAAGCAATTAAATGTTGTGAATTATGTAAAAAAAGCAAATGAACATGCAAAGGAGAGAGAGCTTACTTGAGATGATGATATGTTGCCTCTCATAGTTGAAAATTTCTAAGATGTGTGGCTAAGTCTAGTAGGCTGCAATGATTTAACAAGTATGCAATTATATATTGTGAGTTATGTAAAAAAGCTAATGAAATTGCAAAGTGGAGAGATCTTACTTGAGATGAGGATGTATTGGCCCTCCTAGTTGGGAACTCCTTTCTGGGCTGCAATGATTACATCTCTATTAAGTAATTGTTACATAATGCCTTGCAAAATTAAATGAAATTAGAGACAAAGCTTACTTGAGATGTTGAAGCTGTTACTATTGTTGTTGCAATCGCTGCTGTTGCTATTGTTATGGCTGCAAACGAGCCGAGCCAAACTTTGCTGAGCTCGAGCTCGACTTGTTTGCTTATCGAACTCGATTATTGAGCTCGGGCTTAGCTCAATAAGTTGGACTCAAGCTATCATGACCCCATTTCGTCCCTAGTAGAATGGTGCCATGATGGCCAGTAATCCGAGATTACCAAAGGCCAACTTACAAAGTTTCACACAACCAGAGTATAGATATGGGGCTTACATGTGTGGACGCAATAAATTTAAATCTAATTAGTCCATAAGATCTGTGCATAGATTAAATGAAATGACATACATCTTAACATGGTTTACAACTTGGATACAAATAAAATAAAGTACATGTTACATCTTGATCAAAAGGCTTCTCCAGCCGAAATATACAAAAGAAATAAACTACAGAGCTAAGAAGCATATTCTTCAAGATGATACAAAACATGAATCAAAACATCTTGACATAATATCTTAGGCGTCACCGCCTTCTTGCTCGTCACCTACATATATATAAAGGAGAGGGTGAGCTTGGATACCCAGTGAATGATATAAGTAATAAAGGTTTGAATGAATGATATCCGAGATCTTTATCAAAACAATACATATCATAGCTTATAACAAAACATAGGATGAATGAAGTTTATCAATCAAATTCTTTCAAAGCTTCTTGGGATGTTTAATAACATCTACATATTACAAAGGATGACATTCCTGACAAAACAAAGGAATAACCGTCCTGGAATCAAACCACACCCGTTCATGACCGTTGGTGGCCAACCCGGAATCGGTTGGACAACTCACCCGGAAAACTATCGGTGGCAAAACAAGGGAATAATCGATCCGTAATCGATTAGACAAACCCACCTATACAAGACCGTTAGTGGCAAGGGAGATATCTCAAACGAGGGTACTAGTTGCATTATAGTCCCCTAGCACTAAGGACTTTCCAAGAATGTCATCAAAAAAACATAATACTTGATACAAAAAAATAGAGGATAATCATTCATTCTTGATCAATTACTATTCCAAAACAAAGCAAAGCAAAGCTTTTATCAAAACATTATAACATAGCTTTATTAAAAATACCACTCACTTAGCTCTTCGGGTGTGGGGATTAAAGCAAGGATCTAAGGCCTACAAGTACATAATAAATCCCATTGAATGCATTTCAAGAAGATAAGAATTGATGCTCAAAGATGGATATGAAATGCATTCTCAAAATAAGCTTTACATGAGTGCAAATGATCCCGGCATTTCTTTCTAAAGCCAAGTCAAGATAAAGCAAAACATGTGTTGGGAGTTAAAACACTATTTTTTATCTAGGGAAAACATGCTGGGTACCAATTAGGTCTTGGAATGGATGTATAGAGATGATCTAGGCCAAAAAGGCTGCTTGGGTGAACTCAGGGAGTCTTGGCCGAGGTGTGATCTCTTAGGCCTAGGTGTACAGTTGCCTGCTAAGATGTTATAAGGTGCCAGCAAGGGTGTACCATGGTCGGCCTAGGTGTGTGGTGGTCGGCCTAAGTGTGCATGCAAGACAGACTAAGGTGCAAGTGATCATGCAAGGTAGGCCAAGGTGAAATACGATGCTTGGCCTAGGTGTGAGACCTAGGCAAGAGTGGTCTCAGTGACCACACTTAGGGAAATAAGTCTGGAAATCTGGGTTTCCCCCTTGAAGAATATGTAAAACAAGAACATAAATGTTAAAATCATAACTTTTATTCCAAAATCTGAGATTTCATGATATGAGTTCAAAAACATGGACTTGGGTACTCGTACTTGGAGATTTCATGAAAACAAACACAGAAACATGGATCTTGATACAAACTTTCGGATCAAAACATGATTTTCTTTCAAGAACACAAGAACATCACTTTCTCTTTCTAAAACAAACTTTAAATCAATGCATGGCTCATGAATCATTGTAGATCATGCAATGCGATCAGATCAACATAAAGAACAACAAGAGTAGATCAAGAATCTAACCTCAAAACATGAATCTAACGGTTCAAGGTGTGAAGATCAAGCTTGGAAATCTAATCCCCTCTTTAAGAACCTTTTCTCCTTCTTCCTAGAGCTGCTCTCTTTACAAGGCTAGGATATGACAAAATGGCATGGGTTTCTCAGCTACAATCTGACTTAACCCTCTACTGGGACACGTGGCATTGCCGGATTGGATCTTCTCAAAAAGGTGCCAGAGTGAAAAGACAAGGATGATGCAAGATGGCATGGGCACTCTAACAAAGCAATGATCTCGGATTAAGACATAGGCTTCGGCAAGAAGTTTTCAATGACCTTGGCTAGGAAGGATAACACTTGACCTAGGTGTGCCACACCTTGGCCTAGATGTGCCACACCTCGGCCTAGGTCATACCAGTCCAGGAACAAGATCACTAGGTGCAGGGATCAAAGATGTTAGATGCCTAGATGATACACATCTCAGCCTAGGTGATGCACACCTCGGCCTAGATGGTGCACATCTCAGCCAATATGCCTAGGTGACGGGGGACGTCAACCAAGGTGGTTCTAAGATGGTCCTAGGTGTTGGCGCTCAACGGCCTAGGTGTAAGAGGTTCAAAGGTGTGACCTAGGCTTGAGACAACAAGGATGGATGACCTAGGCTTGAAATGACCTAGGCTCAAGATGACCTAGGCTTAACACACCAAGCAAGGAACAAAGCATGCATATAACACTTAGGCAAAACATGATAGTATCAAGACAAGACAAGGACCTTTACCTAGGCAAAACAAGTCAAAGTCTACAAACGCAAGCTTAACAAGACAAAATCATGCAAATACACATGAACGTAGCTATGCCAAGAATGAGGATTATTACACAAGCTCAACTCAGCTTGGCTTGATAAGATTTTTTTTTAATATTATTTATATTATTTAATATATAATATATTTATTATATAATTTAAATAAAGATAACGAGCCGAACTTATTCGAGCTCGAGCTTAAGCTCGACTCATTTACTAAACGAGCCAAGCCCTTAACGAGCCGAGTCGAGTCTGCTTGTGAACATCTTGGTTCATTTGTAGCCCTTGTTGTTGTTCCTGCTAAAGGTGGCTGCTGTTGTTTGCCTCCTTTTTGCTTAAAAAGCTTGGACTTGGGATGGACAGATTGTGGCCTTTCTGAAGGCATCTAGTACAAACAATGAACCTTTTTTGCCTTGACACTCTGACATGGTTTTTTGGCTCATCTATCCGCTTCTTTCTCATTTTTGATGGTCTTCCAGGCTGCTTTCTGTAGCATGGAGGAGCCACTATTGGTAATCTTGTTTCAACCCAATCATGCTAGCTTGAAACAGGGTGAATCAATGAGGCTACAAGATAATGATCCTTATTGTAATAAGGATGCACATAGTCTTCAAGCTTTTCTCTTTGAATATATATGGAGCTAATTGTATTCTGCAAGGTATTCCACTCAAATCTCACGTTTGACAACTGCATTTCCTTTTCTCCAAATCAAACAATATGTGTGGTATCACCACAATATACTTCAATTTTCTTTCACCATAATAGGTTGCAAAACAATTCCTTGCTTCTACCTTCAATGCTTTCAGATCTTTCAAAATGTTAGAACATATTTGACCAGTGCATTTTTGCATCCCTTCCTTCTTGATTGGGATCCTGTGCATAACTCTCATCCTAATCCATTCAAGTGTACTGATTATGGGATTGTCCCTAGCTTTCAGTATGTTGTTATTGAATGATTCACACATGTTGTTGACCAATGTATCACACCTACTTCATGGACAGAAATGGGACCTAGTCCATAGAACAAGATCTATCTTCCTTAGCCACTTGTATGCTTTCTCTTTTGGATCCATTTCCTTGAACTTGTTCATGTGAAATTCAAATTGCCTCACAGTCCCAGCTATAACTACCTTCCACAATAGGTCCCTCAATTCAATCCCTTTGTACTTTAGTCTGAAATTTGTGTAAATATGCCTCATACAAAACCTATATTCCACATTTGGCATTACCTCATCAAATGCAGGTACCAACCCCTTTTATCTATTAGAAATGAAGACCCATTCCATGTCACCAACACTACCAATATCATCCATGAGTGGCCTTAAAAACTAGACCCAAGAATCTTTAGTCCCTGCCTCAACAACTGCCCATAAATTGGAAAGTAGTTATTATTCCTGTCCCTTCCAAGTGCACATAACAATTGGCCACCATAGATTCCTTTCAGATGACACCCATTCAATCCTATAATGGACCTACATCTTCCAATAAAGCATGTTCTAAGGGTTGCAACCCCAACATATACCCTCTGGAAAACTCGGGGCAATTCTAAGTTGGGCCTAAGCATGTTTTCATTGGGTCTATCCACCACTACTTGCATTACACTATTAGAATTATGCAACCGCACAGTTTCACAATAATCATACACCTTTGCATATTGAACCCTTTAATCCCCTTCAATAACTTCTCTTGATCTTTTTAATATTTACAATTGAGACCTACTGACATCAACCATTAACTCCCTCCAAATTGTCTTCTGTTAAGCCCAACTTTGGTGTCAGGGTCATCTCTTAACTTGTCCATATACTTGTGTGCCAAGTAAGTTGAGTTGACCAAGTGATTGTCATATGACCTTCTACATGCATGCTTTAGCTGGAATGATTTTATCTAAAAAGTCCTCTCACCTTGCATGGGAGAATCATGTAATTTCCATCCACATCTATATTTGCATACCATAGTAATCCTATAGTTATCATTCCTTATGTACTTTATGTCATAACTATGTTGGATATTCCACTCTTTCATTACCTGTCTAAAATTTTGAGAGGTGGCAGACTTCATTCCAAGTTTGAGTTATGACTTTTTCATGTCTACTTCCTCAATGAACTCAAGATATTTATCTTTACATTCTTCATCTGATGAGTTATGTACAGTGTGTAAATCTTCATCCTCAGGATCAGTTCCTTGTATCACATGAAGGAGGTTGCCTTTTTCTTTTATTTGCAGTCTCCCTTGGTGCAAAAATATTATCATCTTTTGGCCCCTCTAAACCCTCATTCAACCAACCAGGTTCATCACTTTCATAGTCTTCATCTTCTGAACCACTGTTATCATTCCCATCAACAATGTAATCAGGATCATCACTATTTTCTTCATCTCAATCTCCATTATCCCTTTCCTTATTTCTGACATTTTCACCCCCATCTGTATGATCCATTTCTTCATCTCCTGCTCCTTCACCCATATCCCCATAATTCATTTCCTCATCACCTATATCTTGCACTCTATCTCCATAAGCTCCTAAACCTTGTCCTCCTTCTCCGCAATCCATCTCTTGTTTACTTATATTTTCCATTCGATCATGTACCCTTTCATCTGTTGCAACAATATCTATTTCATGCCAAGTTAGTGCTTGCTTAGAACTAATTGGTACTCTTAAGGTACTAAATGTTTCCATTTTGGACTTATCACTTGTAATGGTTCCTGACCCTTCTCCACAAACAATTGAATCACATCTAAACCTTCATAATCATATATCATAGTAAGTACAACAACATCTTCTTCAATTATTCCCATCATCCAAATTTTTTCTAGGTTTCCTATACCACAATACACAAGTACTATAGACATCTATTTTCATCTCCCTCAACATGGTATGAATCTCAAACAAAGACAGTATGTTAGGATCAACATCATAAATATATTTTAGTTTCTCTTGTTTATAAGCAATATTAGGAGGCTTGTGGAAGTACCCATTGTAATTGATCTCAAAAATCATTTTTTTTACCTCACTGCACAAAACAACAAAAGTGAACAATAATACATTACAAAAATCAAGGTGTAGACACCCCATTTTTGATCGCCTTTAAGACTTGGGTGCCACTAATTGATCACTCGATGATGAAAGTTATGTTATACAGTCGTTCGATTTCTTCAATAAGAACTGCTTCAAATCCTAACCTTACACCCCATTTTGGACCAAAACTATTTTAGACTTGAAAACCCTCTCTTTCAAAATATTTTTGAAAATATTTCTACGATGTTCCAAGACTCGCATTTTATTAAAAATTGCACTTTTCGGTAAACTGAGCAAGGACAAAGTGGAAATAAATGGAAGAGAGATGAACTCTTTGAAAAATATTTTTAAACATCTTATTGATAGGTTTAAAGTTGAAGAAAATTAGAGGGAAGGGAAGAAACCTAGTTGGGAGAGAAGTTGAGTATTAAACCATTGAGAGAAAATCGGGCAGCCTCACTAAATCAGTCCTATCCTTTTGTACACTTGGACTTTAGATATGAGGCCACCTCCGTTGGAAAGTGGACTTCCGAGGCTTCATTTTAGACTGAAGAATCTCCTAAAGCCAAGTCCGGATGAAAGAGATACGGCTGTTTGAAGTTAGGTATCCATCCGATTAAGACAAAAATGAGTAGCCTTCACTAAAATAGGCACATATTTTAGCGCACTTAGAATTTAGATGTGACGCTTCCACCATTGGAAAGTAGACTTCCCAGGCTTCAATTTAGACTCAAGAATAACCTAAAACCGAGTTCGAATGAAGGAGATATGCCCATTTGAAGTTGGGCCTAGAAGCAAATTTTTGGTGGTTGGCATATGGCCAGTCGACTACCATTGGTGGCTGACAATTCCCACTTTTGGCCAGTCGGCCACTGGTGAAAAACCTAAATATTTTTGGCCAGTTGTCCCTCAAAAGCTCCAGCTATTCAAGGCTTGATATTTTCAACCTGTCAGGCTATTTTTCTATATATACCAAGCCAAACTTCTTGGTTTAAGGTTCAAAAAATTTCCAAAAGCTCCAAAACTTGGAATTATCTCTCTATCTCTATCTTACAACCTATACACCCCCTCTCTACACTTCCTAAACCAATATTGAAGCTCACCTTGTTGAGATTATTGAGTCCAAATTTTAGCCTTTGAGAGTAAAAGACTTGTGGTTTGTGAACAAAAGTGTTATTCCTCTTCAAGAGGTATAATTTTGAGCACCTTTGCACTACTTCTTTTCTATCTTTTCTTGCTGATTTTGAATTCTTTTCAACTATTTTTAAGGGCTGAAGCTTATGGTTTAAAGCTACCAAAGGTGGAGGGGTTAACCACCCTTCTTTGAACCTTGTTCTATAAGCTTTTGCCCTTGTGTTTCCCATTCTTTTCTCAACTTTTTTTGAGATTTTTTACCACTGAATTTCAAAGTTATTTCAGTGGCCAAAATCATGTTTTGAAGTCCAAATTTGGAGGGGCTAGCCTCCTCTTCTTGTGTCTTGCTTGCTAGCCTAGATAGCTCTATGTGTTAGCTTATTTTTCTAGCCTTTTGTAGCTTAATTTCAGCATGTTTTAACCTCTATTTTGGGTTGTTTTGCCTCTGTTTTGGATTGTTGGTTACATTTGAGCTTTGTTTAGCATGCTTGTAGTGTAATAGTCCTCATGAGCTTGGTGTTTTAGGCCTTAGACCTAGCTTATTTGAGTTGATAGCATTTATTTATGATTTTCTCACTTATTTTCAGCGCTAATAATCTCTGCAACCTCTCTCCTTTCTTGGCTTTTGTTTTGCTTTGACAGTTGTTTCAAGCCTCTTATTCTTTTAAGCATGACATTGAGATTGTCATGCTTAATGGTTTAATCCCTTTTAGGGGTTCATTATCAATGGCATGACATCTCTTTAATGTCTTGAGTTAACTCTTGGTTTGGTACTTCACTTCATTAGAGGACTTAAATTCACCTGCTGGACTTAATTTGCTAAGGAATGGTTGGTAAATTAAAATGAAGTAATTAAAATGGGACTAAAATGGTGCAAGATAAAACTAAGGTGTTGTGTTCAATCAGACGTTAATTGAACACATGGACACTTGGGCCATTTCATACTTATTAAGTAACACCACTTCCCTTGACCAATTCATGAAAGGGAGGTTGTATAAGTCTTGTCTTGTTGCATTTATTGAAATTGCACACTTTGGTTCATGAGCCATCATGCAATGAAATTGCTTAAATTGATGGTTTGTGGACCTAGATTTGTCTCCCTTTGATTTGTTCATGAAATGGGGGTGAATTGTGAAAACATACCCTTGAAAATGCCCTGTATATGCTCTATTTGCTCTCTGTTGTAGCAAGGAAGCCCAGTCAGCAGTGGCCAACTGACCATCTGCAGTGTACTTCTGAGGCAGAACAGAGTTGGCCTGGTAGTGGAAATCAGTGCCAGTGCTTTACTATGCAACAGAGACATTCAACAGTAGAAATGGAGGCTTTTCAGATGGAAACCGCATTCATGCATGAGTCCATTGATCATTGAGATCCGAGTTGTAATATATTAGTGTTATACTTAAATAGTGGCTTTTGTAATTAATTAGTTAGGATAGCTAATTCATTTCGTGTTGCTATAATAATAGCTAATTCGTTCATGCATTAGTTAGAATAGTTAATTAGTTCAATTTGTTGTAATAATTAGTTAAGTAGCTTAGCCAATTATTCATTTATTTTTATTATTTATTTTGTCATGACCCACTCCTCGTACCCAAGGGTTAAGCATCGTGATGGCCAGTAACTGACATTACCTCCTGCCAATTCTTAAACAAATTAATAAACGTGAGCGGAAATAATATTTAAGTGAGGGTACCAAAATAATCACTGAAGCTTTTATTTTTATAACAAAATTTATTGACCAAAAAGGCTGATATTTACATATAAGAATACCACAAAAATGTTGTATGTGTCTATTCTGTCGTCCTACGTCTAAGACTCTTCTGAATTGTATTGTTTCCTTAAGATTAATCCCAACCTTTACCTTTCGTTCACTGTGACCTACTAAATACTCCAAACTACACTTAAAGTTTTATATATAAAGAAAACACTAAAGATGAGAGAGAGAGAGAGAGAGAGAGAGAGAGAGAGAGAGAGAGAGAGAGCGAGCTTGGAAGTGGTGAGATGAATGAATTGATGATCATCTGTATATATAGGCGACAAAGTGTGGGGCACAAGACACTTGCTTGGCACGCATCCTTTTTGTACAGAAAATGGTGTATTTCAGTGTATTTTGGTCCAAGAAAAATATAATAAAAATACCATAATACTCAGAAAATAATATCGAATTATAATGTAAAGTTAAAATTATTTTTTTTTGAAATCATTTACAATTAAATAATACTAATATAAAATTTAAAGGACTATTTAAATTTCTGGGTTATTACACATTTGTTTTGTAATCATAGGTTTAGCTTTAATTAGTTAGCTAGTTAATTAGTTCATTCAGACTCTCTTTCATGAGAGAGCAATGTAATAATGTGTATGTCTTCCAACCCCACGTCTTTCTCTCTTTTATTTACTAGCTTTCAATGGTTAATTTAGAGACATCACGTTTCGTTTAGCAGTACTCATGCTTGCATTCATTTGTATTGCATGCACCGAGGCTCGGTTCATCATTCTAACCTGCATTGCTAGTTTAATATTTCTTTGAATACGTGCTTAGACCGCATGTTGTCAAATTGATTCATATGCCACATTAGTAGCCGAGCCTAAGTAATTGCATATCGCATGTGTTGCATTAGTCATATTACATAAAGTTAGAATCATGCATTTTTCTAACTCTTTTGTTCATTTTGGCTTGGAGTATTAGGTGAGCCTTTACTCGCTTTAGCATAATTGCATGAGTGTAATTGTTGCCATGTCTAACATGCTTGCCATGAGGCTAATTGCTTAAATGCTAAACTGTTTGAATGTCTGTGGATGAAGGCTAGTTGCTTGAATTGGAATAATTTGAGCCATGCTCATATGTGATCACTTTTTCAAGTGGCACATATTTCGAAATAATTTTCAAAACAAACATAAATCGAGATGTTCCAATTCTTGTGAATTTAGTCATTGCTTGTGTGTGTGTGCATCACATAGTAATGTTAGCCTAATAATTGAAATAAGAACATATAATGTACATAAGATTCATACCATGATTAGTAGAGGCCGATCTTTGATCGGGCGAGTAAGGGTGCTCAAATGTATTCATGACCATCCCCTCTCGTACCCAAGTTCCCAAGCCGAGGAAACTTTGGTGATGACGGACATGTGGCCTTTGGCATGAGTCATGGGTTTCCTAAATTTTCCCGAAACAAAAAATATTTAGGTAGCGACTCTGTATCTGGCAAAGCAGTCCAATTTTGACAATTTAATTCAAAATCAATTTTCCAAAAAATTTGCCGGATTTGGACTCTTTGGTGTTCATCAATTTCACATTGCACTTGTGAGGTTAGATTTAGAACCGCGAGAGTCTGAACTGTGGAGTTTATATTCGACCTTCTGAAATGGGGGGCGTGAAAAAGTCGAGCCACAGTTTCTGGCGACTCTGCTGGGGACATTTAGAGAACTTGACTTGAAATTCATGATATGAAATTTTATCTACATCTATATGTTTCTTTGCATTGCATTTGCATTGGTGCGCCTAAGTCACTGTGTTTGCCATCCGCTATTCCTGAATGATTTGCTGGAGGCTTACTTGAAAAGCTTGCCAAAAGGCTGATCAGTCGCGGGCTCAGCCATGATGGGAACACAACCCTTGGATCTGAACTACCGATGTACCGTTTGATCCTCCTTTTACTTCTCAGTGTTAGGTGTGAGAGGTATATTAGGTGGTCTTGCTGAGGTACCCTTTTTGACCATTCGGCCTAGTTGTATATTGAAAGCCATAGAGACTATTCCAAACTAGGACATGATGCTTACCTGAATACATGATTGCATGAAACTGCATTGTTTGAATAGTGAATCCTAGTTCATGCCAAAGCTAGGACAGGGAAACCATAACCTCTCATAGGGGTGTTTTGAGTGCTTTTGTGCAAAATGTGAAATCTTCCGAAAGGGGGATGCGAAAAAGTGGAGCCACACAAAGTCATTGGGACCACATTACAAAAATCAAAGCCCTTGGGACCACACTATGTGATTAATATTTGATTATTAAATAAATTCCCCAATATTTAATTAAAATCCACTTGGGACCACAACAAAATATTCATTGTTTATAAAGCTATATACCCCACCTTAACCAAAAATTCCAAAAATTAAACCAATACAGGCATGGCATGCATAAAAAATTACAAAATCTCTAAACACAAATAGAAGAGATGAATAAAAATATCCAAAATCAACATCATGATGCCAGGACACAGTTTGATTATTTGTAAAAAAAAAAATAATAATAAAAAATAAAAAATAAATAAATAGATAAAATAAATTACCAAATCTCTAAACTGAAATAAAAAAATGAATAAAAAATCAACATCATAAAAGATATGAATAAAGCTCTAAACCCCACTCCACTTTAACTAAAATCCTAAAAAATTAAAGCAATAAAAGGCATGAATACAGAAACTGAAGTATACATAAACAAATATATGAATAAAAAATACCCAAAGTTAACATCATGAAAAGCAAATAATAATAATAATAACCCACATTTTTTATGAAGCTTTATACCCCACCCCACCCCATTTTAACCAAAATCTCCAAAAATTAAAGCAATACAGGCATTCTATGCATAAAAAATTACAAATTTTATAAATCGAAGTAAACACAAACAAAGATAGGAATAAAAATTACCCAAAATCAACATCTAATGATCAAAATAAATTAGGGTAAACAAAACATACCTAAACTAGCGATGGCGTTCGCAATACGATGGATCGATGATGAAATCTAGTTCAATCCAATTAACCATAGTGAGAGAGAATATAGAGAGAGAAAGAAGATAGAGATATGAATACTTATTAATCAAATGAAACGACTGGGGGTGTAAAATATCTATGACCATTTATGACTTTTTGCAACTTTTGTTACGTCTGTCCGAAATTACATTCTAGTATGAAATTCAAGGGGTTAAAGTATTACAAATAAAATTATAGGAGAATTCTGTGTTTTGTAAGCAAGCTGCAAGGGGTTAAAATGTAATTTACCCTAATAAAATATTGCATATAAAAGTGAATTTTACTATCTAGAAGCAATCATTTTATTCAATTCATCTCATCTATGGATAGTAAAATTAAAAATGTACTGATAATAGGCTATAATTGGTTGATATGATATGATAGTTTCACTTATTTTTTTCTCCTTTTTATGGAGAGGATATTTTTCTTTTTCTTTTTATTTTTTTATCTTTTGAAATAATATTTCACACCATTTAATTTATGACTATTATCCAGTTGCTAAAAAAAGACATTAAGGCATGTTTATTGATCCATAAAACTTGTATTCCATTGGTTGGTTGCATTATCCATATTAGATTATGATGAACACTATATCTAACAAAATAGATAATTTTTTTAATCCTACAAGTAATAATACAAAATAAATATATAATTAAATTATTTATTTCTATATTCATTGCAAAACAAATGTGGAGAAGAAGGAATTATATATCCCACTAATCTATAGTTAGATAACCAATACTACACTAATTTATAAATTATTAATTTTCTTACTAATAATTATGCTATTTAATCAAATTGGGCCTAAAGTGATTAGTGTTACTAAGACACCACACCACAGTAGTCGCAAGAATACAAAATAATTTTATTTTTTTTAAGTATATATATGAACTAGCGGTTGGTACATGTGATGTGTGTGTGATTAAAATAATTAAAAATAAAACAAAACTTTTATGTATATTATGCAAGTGGTAAGAGTCTTATTTTGTCACGCCATGAAAATATCCCTCAAAATAAGACGCATTAACCCACATTCTCCAAATAATAATGGCAATCTCCAACCCTTTCATCATAAATCAATAAAGTTTATACAAGTTCTACATGTGAATTATACATTCAACAATATGAGAATACATGAATCTATAGCATGTAGAGCATCAAATCCCAAGTAAATAAAATGCCCTTAAGGGCTTACATCTTCCAAGGCAATAGCTCGGTTACACAAAATGGCCTCTCAGACCCATACATGTTTAGCCCTGGGCTTACAAAAAATTATAACAAAGTAAAAGAGCAATCTACTCTTCACAAAAAGTAATCCACGCCCTCAACTTGGCGGGATCACCACATCTTTACCTGCACCAATATTCCATAGGGGTGAGCATAAAACCCTGTAGATGAAACCTTAACAAAGTATATACATTTATGTAAGATATCCAACATTAAATGCAATGCGATGCCATTAAAAAAAATAATCACATGTCATATTTTGCTTGAAAATTTCCATGCTTTCAATGACATTTTGCAATCTCATAAATTCCAAACTTCCAATTTAATCATAAAGGGTGGTAAATATGACTCTGGTAATCCCTAGGTTAGTGTTTGCAAGTAGGCTCAACAAGCACTACCAATACCCCACTTTACCGGTTGCTAACCGGAAGGGAAGTGGTACCTCCTCCGCGCTTGTTTTCGGTCTTTCACCCCGGACATTTAGGCCAACTTATCAAACTCATCTACACCTCCTAACCGGACTTACCAACGTATTTACCCCATAACATTACCATAATTTCAATCACAGTGATTCATTCTCAATGAAAGTTCAAGTATCTTTTCAAAACAATTTTCATGATATGGAAGACTTAAGTAATGCCGATACAACAGTTGCCCATATTACTACATGTCTCTCTACATTGTTCATAACTACAATTAACCTTCCATAGAGGTTCATAATTTACATTTTTCCCTTTCCATGCCATTCCATCAATGGCCAAGCATTTATCATCAAACGCCCATGTGCAACAATAAAACCACACTTCATGCTCTTTCAACATTTTAATCATTTCAAACCATAACAATGTAGGGATGTCACCCCCATGTTCCAAATCTTTCATATGTTAAGGATTTCTTCATCCATGTAATTATATATATATATTCATTTGCATACCACCACACATTTCTCATTCTCTTCATTTACTATGGTTTACAACAATACACCCACATACATGTATATAAACATATATATATATATATCCATATAATATAAATATGAACTTTCATCCCCTTTCATTTAAGAAAACCCCCAAATTTCTAGGTTTTCACAAAACTCTAACATTTTCCATCTCTTTTGTAAACCTCATTTTACTCCTTAATCTTAATCCATATTTGTCCAAAATTTCAAGAAAACATCTTTTAAAGAAAATGAGATAGAGTTTATTCCACTAAATCATCAATTTCTTGAGCCACCAAAACCCATTTTCGAAATAGTACTAGTAGCCCACCAAAATCAACTAAAAACCTACATAAACATATATATAACTCAAAGGAGACCCTACCTCAATGTTTGATGAAGAAAAAATAGATGAAACCCTAGCTTCAAAGGAGGATTCTTCAACTTCCACTACACCAAGAGGAGCCCAAGCTTGATCTTCAAGATTAGAGGAAGATGAGGATGATCTCGACCCAATGGATAGCAAGAATCAAAGTGTTTTAGGGCTTTGGCGAGAGTTTCTAGAGAGAAGGAGGGGAGAAATGAGGCTTAGAGTGAGAGAAAAATGTTCAAAATGTGATACAACTTCGGCCAAAAAGGTAAAAAAAAAACAGAGATTTGGACTGCCAGAGTGCTGCACATGCAGCGCCCCTCCCTGCACGTACGGAGCGCCCCCTCCAGCACGTGCGGGGCTCCTCTCCCGCACCTCTCTCCGCTCGTGCTTATTAGACAGAACATAGCCCCAACCTCCTCTACATTCCGCACGTGCGGGGCTCCTCTCCCGCACCTCTCTCCGCTCGTGCTTATTAGACAGAACATAGCCCCAACCTCCTCTACATTCCGCACGTGCGGCCCAAGGCCCCCGCACGTGCGGCCCCTAGTTTCCAGCCCAGAATTTTCCCGCTTTGCTCCCGGGCACTCCGGACTTGGTCACACATCCTCCGAAACAAGAGAGATTTAATCCCTGAACAAAACAAAAAAAAAACAAGAACTATTATTTTGAGAACTATTTCTGAACGCGACAAATCCAACGAAAGTGAAAGGAGAAGGAGCGAAGAAAGAAAAAGAAGAAAAGGAAAGACACGGTCGTCACATATTTATTAAACTTAAAATCCAATGTCTAAGTCTTACTTTTGTCAACTATCTAATTTTTTTTTTTTTTTAATTTGAAATAAGAAAATGAGAATGTATGGTATAAGGAGAAGTCACCAAAATTTAGACACCAAATGAGTTGTTCACGTTTAGTAGAAAAATGATGATGTAGGAGATATCATGATGAATTGGTTGATAGATTGAAGCGTCACAAACATTTTTTTCTAGTGATCTGACTAGACTAGCTGAGCAGACCATCCTGGCCTAAAAACCCAAAGCTTCTCTTTTTGTTTGCAACCCAAAAATCAAACTTGTTTCACAACATGATTTGCATTTGGGGTGTTTTTGGGCATGTTCAATTCTCAAACTAGCAAGTGCAAAGGTCATGGTGGGAGATTGATGTAGGACAAGATTTAAGAATTTTTATATTTTTAATTTTAATATTTTTGATATATTATTTATTAATTTTGTTATTTTAGAATTAGATTTTGACTAGGATTTTAAATAGTTTAGAGTTTTAGTTTCCTATTCTCTTAGGTTTCTTTATTTGTATTGATTTAAGTTTCCTAATTTATTTTAGAATTACTTTTCCTACAAGTATTAGGTTTAGTTTATTATAAATAGCTATGTAAGCCCCATGGCAAAGACAACTTTTATTCATTCAATCAATAATATTAAGATATTTTCTCTTCCTTGTGGATTCAAGGTTCTATTTTTCTCATGGATTCGAGAGCCCTTTCGTCTACTAGAACGATATCTAGTCCCTGTGTATTCTGCTGCATCAAGAAAATTGCTCTTAAGTTTAAATAGTTTATAATTTTAGTTTCCTATTCTCTTAAGTTTCCTTATTTGTATTGATTTAAGTTTCCTAGTTTAAACTGCTCTACACCAAGAAAATCAATGAAGTGTATTTTATGTTGATGTTGGATACTCTCTAAACTCTACTCTGTCTTAGAATCAGTTAGACATTCAATTATCAATCTTGGAATATCAATTGCATCATCAATCAACTTCTCTGGTGCACATGTCAACTTTATTATCTCATCTTTTATTTCTTCTTTTTCATTGAGTTCAACTAGATCTCCTTCTTTTGAGATCTCATAACCATGATAATAATCAAGAGATGGTAGTTCCGTCATTAGAAGATCTTAGCTAACTTCAACGTTTTTCTCTTGCTTCACCTCTTCATCATCTTCTTCAAACTTCTTGATCAAAGTAATTTCAGTGACCTCTCTTTCATCAATTTCAATGTTCTCACCATTGTTGAAATCAACTTGATTTTCTACTTCAATTGAATGTCTATTTGGGTCTTCAAAATTTTGAAACATTGAGATACTCAAAATCATTTCTTCTTCAATGTGTGGTGAGCGTAACAAATTTGTTAACCTAGAAGACTTGATTGACCCAAACTTGGCATAGCCATATTCATGTTTCTTGAATAATCTGTATCCACAATTGCATAATAATTATTGAGTTGTGAAGAATATTGTGAATCAGAATTACCTTGGAACAATTGTTTCGATTCAAGCTTTCTTTGATATTGTTGATACAACATTTGCCCATGATTTGATTGAAGGAATCTAGAACTCATCAACTCTTTCATCTTATTCCACATCCTAATGGATCGTTTGTATTGTCTCCTTCGATCATACTGCAATTGTGTTGAAGATACTGAGCTAAATGCACTGTAGCAGTCCAATTGATTCCAATTGATTCTGTTATAACTGCTTCAGCTCCAACTACATCTTCAAGAAGCTACTGCCACCTCAGCCATTCAGTTGTAACTACCTAGAGCTTATATGCATTGTACATTTGAGTCTATAAATAATTATTGTATACCTCTATCTGTATTATCTTTTGAATAATAAGAAACTGAGTATTGGCTAGTAAGGTTCTTAAGTTTCTTCTTTTCTTCACTGTATCAGAGCCTGTATCTCTTACAAGTTTATCCATGGCTCATTCAACATCAACTTCTTTGTTATCTTCTCTCATGGCTTCAACATTCACCTGCAATCTATTCATATGTTCTTCATCTTCATAACTGTGCTGAGATCTGGACTGTTTTACATATGTGATTCACTTCGCTTTCTCGATCTCATGTTCACCAATTGAAGAACAAATTAAACAGCATTTCCAAGAAAATAGATTCGATAGAGGATTATCTCTCCAAGATCAAAGACTTGGTCAGTCAATTGGCTCTTGTTTCTTCATTTATAGATAATGAAGATCTTGATCTTCTTACCTTGAATGGTCTACCTTATGAGTATGATGCCTTTAAGACCACTATTCGAGCCAGATCAGAGTTAATTTCCAAGGAAAAATTGACTGCTTTTCTTCTTTTTGAAGCCATTCATATTGAATCCAAACTTCATAAGCTTCCTTTTGAACCTACTATTGCTTTCTCTTTTGTTCAAGGTTTTTCCAATTACAATCCCAGAGGTCATTCCTCGGGATTCAGAGGTCATTCTTATGGAGGCAATAGAGGTGGTCACTCTTACAGAGGCAATAATAGAGGTGGCGGTAGATCTGGATCCGATTCCTCCAATTCCAGTTCTTCAAGGAATCCTCATGATCAAGGAGGTTTCTCTCGCGGCTGAGGTAGAGCTATAACTTGTTAGATTTGTGGTGGCTTTGGTCACTTTACATTGGACTGCTGGTATTGGATGGATTCTCAGTATCAATCTCAGTATCAATCTTTTTCTAGTTCTCAGCATCCTTCTGAGTCTCATTAGTCCAACTCTAGAGCCTTTGTTGCTACAACTCAATCAGTTGCCTCTACTCTTCACACTCCTTGGTACTTGGACTCTGCTGCTATAGATCATATCATCCATGATCTTCAAAACCTCAGTTGCTCACAGCCCTATCAAGGGTCTGATCAGATCACCATAGGTAATGGTACTACAGTTCCTATTCATAATACTGGTAATGGACTGTTTCCTACTCCTCATTGTTCCTTTCAATTGAAACATATTTTGCATATTCCTTCTATTTTTTCTAATCTTCTATCTGTTCACAAATTCACCAAGGATAACAATTGTTTTATCACCTTTAATGATTCTAAATTTGTGATTCAGGACAAGGATTCGAGGAGAATTCTTCATCAGGGTTCTAATACCAATGGCCTATACCAGTTCCACTCTACTCCTTCATCTGTGGTGGGTGGTGATTCATCTATCCATCATGCTTACTTTACTGCATCATATTGTAGACGCGCTCCCGGGAACTCCCCGATATCCGCGCACCCGCGCGGAGCGGTGAATCTCGTCTTGTTCTAAGAGCTACTACAGTTCGGACTCAAATGTCACAGTTTTGAATCTAATCTCACAATGTGCGATGTGAGATCGATAAATCACCAAAGAGTCCAAATCCGGCAAATCGTTTTGGAAAACTGATTTTTAATAAAGAAGTGCCAAACATGGACTGCTTTGCCAGATACAAAGTCGCCACCTAAATATTTTATTTTGGGGGAATTTAGGAAACCTTGACTCGTGCCTAAGGCCACGTGTCCGTCATCACCAAAGTTGCCTCGGCTTGGGAACTTGCGTACGAGAGGGGAAGGTCATGCAATGAACACCACCGCTCGCCCGATCAAAGATCGGCCTATACTGAGCATGATATTTTGTTTTTGAAAACACACGTGTTCTTATGCCGATTAATTAGCTAATCTTACTACGTGATGTGCACCGCAAACAAGTATAGACTAGATCGCCTAATTTGGAACAAAACATTGCATATTCGTCTGAAAATGGTTTGAAGTTTGCTACTTGCAAGTAGGCTAAATCCGGGATTCGAATGAATTGTTCCAATTCAAGTAATCCAACCTTCACCCACAGGCATTCAGGCAGTTATATCAAATAAGCAGTTAGCCTCATGGCAACCATGCTTTCATGGCAACATTAACACGCATGCAGTATGCTAAAGCGTAAACACTCACAGTGTACTCCAAGCCAAAATAGAGAACTAGTTAGAAATCATGCATGACCCTAGTTCATGTTAAGATGGCTAATGCAACACATGCGAGAATGCGACTAAAATAGGCTCGGCTATTCTAGGATGTCATGTGAAATGCAACTTGATACATGTATTCAAATAGGTATTGAAATACAATGCAGTTAGTATGATGCGCCGAGTCCGGTGCATGCAATATAGATGAATGGATGCACGCATGCGAGCATAAGGTATGCTAAATGAAACATGCCCTAAGACTAACCATCGTAAGCGGTTAAGTAACAGGGAGAAAGAAATGGGGGTTGGAAAACATGCATCATACATACGCACGTTTATTACAACAATTGGCCCTCTCGAAGAAGACACCGAATAAAGAGCTAACTAGCTATTCTAAGCTAATTAAACTAATTATTACACGACAAACTAATTAACTAATCCTAGTTAACTAATTATTACAAAACAAATTTAAATAGCTAAACGCATTAACTATTAAGGTAAAAAACGAAGCATTAGCTAACTATCTAAGCATGGTAGCTAAGGAAAGCAATAAAGCAGGAGCCTCAAGGCGAGGAGTTCATACACACTCAGTCGCTTCGTTCGGAAATCCAACGCGATGCCCCGACTTGCCTCTGTTTGCAATTGTTTCCAGAACACTGCACAAAGCTCCAGAAAGCTGAAACTCCACCTTGGGAGACTTGTGGGAGGGTGGCCGACCACTTTTGGTCTCTTCAGCCACTAGTCAACCACTTTTCTTGCAGAAAGCTAGAAAAAGTGGTCGGCCAGCTAGTTTTTCTGGCTGGCCGACCAGTTGTTGCTGCTGAACTGCAATTTGTTGCAACAGAGAGCAAGAAAGGGCATGGCAATGTATTTGCAAGATATGTGTGTACAACCACTCTCCCTATCATGTCATGAACTCAAGGGAGTATGGTTCTCGACCCTCGGACCACCAATCGCACATTTCAATGCGTGATGGCCGAGAGGCGAAGTTGCACAATTCAATATAAAAATGAATGCACAAGTAAACATATAAAGCCTAGAACTCTATCATGTATGATCAAGAGCGTCGGCGACTGAGAATTGAGGCATGTTTCATCACTTCAAATATGAAACGTCCCTCGTTTCTCGTGTTTGGACTAACACATATTCCAAACAAAATGCAACAAATAACATGGCATACTCAATGCAATGCAACATGGAGCATGCAAACATGCAATACAATGAAACAAGCATGCAAACAACATGCAAGGGACAAGCATGCAAACAACATGCAAGGCAACATGATCAAACTACCAATGCTAAGGGCATGCATACTCAATGCAAGGCAACATAAGCATGCAAAATGCAAACAACATGGCATACACAATGCAACTACATGGCATACTCGATGCAAAGAATAACATGGCATACTCGATGCAATGTGACATGATCAACTTAACAAAGCTAATGACATGCAAATAATGCTAATGCATGCATACACAATGCAATGCAACAAGGGCAACTTATCAATGTTAGGGACATGCATACTCAATGCAAGGCAAAATAAGCATGCAAACAACATGCAAATAAAAATGTTAAATGGACTTAAACTAAAAGGGGTAAACCTCAATCAGGCCCAAATCAGTGGCCATAACACCAAAATGAAGGCACCAAAAGCATATATAAGCATGTATGCCAATTGGCTCACCAATTAGGCTTAAGATCACAACCCTCAAGAAGGCTCAAAGAGTGATAAAAGTGGAAGTGTAGAAACACTAAGTGCACTAAAATTAAGTAAGAAATGATGCCAAATCATTCAAACAAAGCAAGTACAGCATGCTAGGGTCCTTAAAGCATAAGTGCTAGCAAAGAGGACTACAAAGGAGGCATGCAATACATGGCACAAATGCATGAACTAAGCATGGACAGAGCTCAAGTAGGTCAAAACAAAGACCTAAACATGCTGAGATAAGGGCTCAAAGACCTAGGCATGCAAGCATACAAGCTAAGCCATAAACTAGGCAACAATGCACAACACTCAAAGACACTTAAAGAGTGAATGAAGTGGGAACATGGCAATGCTAAAAGCTCTGAAATGTCATGTTAGATGATGCCAAATCATATACACAACACAAATGAAGCATGCAATGGTGCTCAAAGCTTGAAGCAAGCAAGAGCACTTGTACTACAAGTATGCAAAACATGAAGCATGTGATCAAGGCAACCCCAAAACAGTGCTAGAACATGTTAAAATGAGTCTAAAACATGTATGGAAGGAAGCCAAAACAAGCTAGCATGGAAGGCATAAGGCATGATGCATGCAAGGCAAATAAGGTCGATTACACTACACCTATTAAGACCAAGCATGAGATGACTTAACCAACAAAAATCATAGTTATGTCATGGAAAAATAACCCCAAATAAGCACTGAAATGATGGCTCGCAAGCTAACGCATGAAGGCATACACAATGGTTCATGTTAAGGCATAAAGGGGAAAACCCTCCAACGCATTGAATGAGTGATAAATACGAGTGCACGAGCATGAAACATGGACTAAAATCACATATTAAATGTTGCCAAATCATTCGAATAGTCCAAGTAAAACATGCCAATGGACTTGATACACAAAGCTAACAAGCTAGAATGCATTATAGCTATACAAAGCAAGTCATGCATGACCAAAACAACCAAAATCAGAGCTAAAGCATGTTAAAACATGGATAAAAGCTTCATGAAGTTAAGCCAAAAGCATGCTAAAATGACATGTCAAAGCATGAAGCATACAAGACTATTTCATGGAAATGCAATACAAGTGCAAGGAGCATGCAAAAGATGACCAAACCAAACCTAATCAGAGGTATGACATGGCAAAACATCACCAAAAACATGCTGAAATGGACACAAAACAATCTAGAATGACATGCTACTTCATGAAGCATACAAGACTAGTTTGTGTGATTTATACTACAAGTGTATTATACATACAAGGTGTAACAAGTCCGCGAGGGACCTCGCTACAGTTCAGACTCAAATTGTCACGGTTCTAAATCTTGAACCAAAGAGTCCAAATCCGACAAATCGTTTTGAGAAAACAGATTTTTGAAAGAAGTGCCAAACATGGACTGCTTTGCCAGATACAAAGTCACCACCTAAATATTTTATTGCGGGAAATTTAGGAAACCCTGACTCGTTGCCTAAGGCCACGTGTCCGTCATCACCAGAGTTGCCTCGGCTCGAGAACTTGGGTACGATTGGGGAAGGTCACTTCGTGAGCACCCCCGCTCGCCCGATCAAAGATCGGCCTCTACTAACCATGATATCTAGTTTTGCAAACATTATGTGTTCTTATTCCGGTTATTAGCCTAGATTTACTATGTGATGCGCACAGCATACAAGTATAGACCAGGTCGCCTGAATTGGAACAAAACATTTCATGTTTATTTTTGAAAATGGTTTGATGGTGCTACTCGCAAGTAGGCTAAGACGTGGATTTGCCACCCTCGGGTGGGCTTAGAAAACATGATTTTGCCACTATCTAGTGGGCTTAAAACACACAGTCAATGATTTGTTCCAATCCAACTAACCCAACCTTCACCCACAGGCATTCAGGTAGTTATATCACATAAGCAGTTAGCCTCATGGTAAGCATGCTATTCATGGCAGTCACTCGCACGCATGCAAGGATGCTAAAGCATAAAAACTCACCGAGTACTCCAAGCCAAAACAGAAACTAATTAGAGATCCATGCATGAATCCTAAATATGCTGAAATGCCTAATGCAACACATGCAAGAATGCAACTATAGCAGGCTCGGCTATTCTAAACATGGCATATGAGATGCAACAGCTAATAAGTATTCAACTTGGAATTGAAATACAAATACAGTTAGTATGATGCGCCGAGCCCGGTGCATGCAAAACAGATGAATGAGTGCAAACATGCTATCATACTGTATGCTAATTGAAACGTGCCCTAATCTAACCATCATAAGCGGGTAAATAAAAGGGAGAATGACGTGGGGTTGGAAGACATACATCACACGCACACACACTTATTACAACGTTGCCCTCGCTCAGAGGGTCCAAATAAATAATATACAGTCCCAAATAAATAATACAGTCCCAATAGATACGAAAATCCTAATTAATTAACAAATTAACTAAGGAAAGTGGTAAACTAGCATGCAAGCTAGGGACTGCCTCGACTCCGTCTCGGACGATGAATGATGCATGCTCGGGTTGCCTTGCGTGGAAAACCACTGCGATGCCCCGATCAGCCTCTGTTTACAATTATGCTCAGAATACGGTGCAAGGCTTTTGAAAGCTGCTGATTTTTGATTTGCTACAACAGAGAGCAGGAAAGAGGCATAGCAATGTATTTTTACACATGTATGCATGCCTCAATCCTCGTGTCACCAATCACGCATCTCGATGCATGATGGTCGAGGAGCCGAATTGCACAACTCAATATGGAATGAATGCACATATAAACACAACAAAACCTAAACTCCATCATGGGTAATCCGAAGTGTCGGCGACTGGGGAATTGAGATACGTTCCGTCACTCGAAGTACGAAACGTACCTCGTTTCCCGTGCTCGGGCTAACTCTTATCCCAAACACAATGCAATATGCATGACATGCATGAATGCAACTAAGATACAACCTAACATGCACAATGCTATGAAATGGCATACAGGATGCACGAGGTAACATGGCATGCACAATGCGCTAACATACAACCTAGCATACACAATGCTATGAATTGAAATGGCATACACAATGCGCAATGGACTTACACCAACACAAGTGGACCTCAGCTACACTCACATAGGAGGCCATAAGATGAAAATGAGACACTCAAGATGTGTGCACACATGCACGCAAACCGATGACCAATCCTAATGCACGAATGCCACTCTACCAAAGCATGGCAAGGCATGGAATATGGCATACAAACATGCACTAAAATATGATGCTAAACAGCCCCGAAACATGGCAATATGGTACCGATGCATGAGATGAATCTCGAAACTCAAAATTAGGCACATGGAATGACTTATAGCTATACAAAGCATGCATTATTTGAACATGAAGCATGAAGACAGAGTCAAGGCAGTCCCAAAACATGCATTTTTTCAGTTTAGAGCAAGGCCAAAAGGTGCTAGCAAGATGGTTTAAATTAGCATGCAATTTTGATTAGCAAACATGGTTTACATGGCAAGTGTATGATGCACATGGAATCTGACCAAACCATCAAAAATCAGTGAATAAATCATGTGAAAATAGGCCCAAATAATCACCGATATGCAACCATGGCATGCAAAAATGATGAGCTCCTTTAGAGGGCATACGAAGGGATTCTTAAGCACATACAAAATAGACATGTGGAAGCCTCAAACAAACTTTGAAAATCAAATATGGTAGTCCCAAAACCCAACAAATTGACCCTAGAAAGTGACTTCAAACCATGCAAGATGGGGTCCCTTTGGAAGACCAAAATGGCCACCGAACTAGTCAAGGTGAGAGGGGGTCACCCCCCTCTAATTTGGAAGCTCAAAATAGTGGCCAAGCCACTGAAAATCCACTGGATTTCAGTGGCTAGAAGGCCAAACAAAGCATGCAACAAGGGCTAGGATATGAGGGTCAAAATGGGAGGCAACCAAGCATACAAGATAGCATATGACCTCAAAAAAAAATGGAACCTTAATAAAACATGAATATGATGTCAAAAAAAGCCTTTTTCCAGTTTACAACAAGTCTCAAAAGTGATCAAAAATATGGCTTATATATCATGCAAAAATGGCCCTAAAAGAGGGCTAAAGAGGCAAGGGACAGAATCTGGCCCCAAATGGCAAGGAGCCCTTCAAAAAAGTTGAATAGGGGCTCAAAACATGGTACTTTACAGTTTACATCAATCCACGAAAATGAGCACAAGTAAGGCTAAACTATCATGCAAGAAAAAGGCCTAAAAGAGGGATAAAGAAGCAAGTGATAGCTACTGGCCTCAAACAGAGGAGAGCTCTTCAACAATGTTGAAGAGGAACTCAAAAAAGATATTTTATAGTTTATTACCAAGTCTAAAACAGCTCACAAATAAGCCTAAAATACTATGCAAAAATAGGCCTAAAAGAGGGTTTAAACACAAAGGGTAAGAAGGAAGCCTCAAACAGGGAAAGGCCCTTAATCAAACATGAAAAAGAGCTCAAAATGAGACTATTTCCAGTTAGGGTCAAAATCCAAAAATGTAAGCACAAGAAACTAGGATATAGATCAAAATAGTGCACAAAATAGGGAAAATGGGACTCACCCTTGTAGAACCAAACTTCGGCAGCCTCTTGGTCCAAGAAGTGGTGCTCCTAGCCTCTAGAAAGAGCCTCCAAGCTGCTGGAATGGAGTGTCGATTGGTTGGCTTGGAGATGGAGTAGAAATGGTGTAGGGCTTGAGAGGTTTTGATGGTTAGAATATAGAGAGAGAGAGAGAGAGAGAGAGAGAGAGAGATTGAATGCAAGAGGCTTAAACAAGATTTTGTAACCCTCAAAACACAGCTGGGGGTGCTGGTTATATAGGCAAAGGAGTGGAGGAAAAGGGGGGAAATGAAATTCAAATTTTCCCCCCAAAAGTTCCCCCCTCGGATACAGAATTTGGCGGGAAAAGGAGAGTGTATTTGTAAGGAACCAGCAGTGAAGATCATGGCCGGCCAGTTTTTGAAAGCTCAGGTGGCTAGCCGGCCACCTCCCTTGGCCAGCCGACCAGGGTCAAAAGGTTCAAGTGGAGAAAGCTGGCCGGCCACCCATATTGATGGCCTCCCATGTGTGCACAACACAGCTATGTGGTTGAAACCCTGAAAATGTGAACCAGGAGAGAGAAAATCCAACTTTACAGAGGGGTTCAAAAGGGTCAGGAACAATTGCTGGCCGGCCATGACATATTGGTGGCCTCCCAGGTGTGTACAACACAAATATGTGGTTAGTGGCCCAAAAAAGTGGCCCGGGGGTGGTCAACATCAACTTTCTAGCAAGGAAAACGGGTGACGGAGAGCGATGAAGGAATAAAGCTGGCTTTCAGAACAATTGCTAGCCTCCCACCCTTCTACGACCTTCATAACGATGAAAATAAGGTCCCTGCCAAAAATGAACTCAAACCGATGCAAATCGAAGGTTCGGGGGCCGAAACACGCAGCCTAGGGCCCCGAAAACTGACTGTTAAGCACCGGAGGTGGTGTTCGACCACGAAGTTGGTCTCTCGGACCACAGTGTCCCTCAAAAGGGAGTAAATAAGATGCATGCCAAAAACCGGAGCAAACGGAGGTGGTTAGGCGGTCCCGAACCGAGGCACACGGCTGACGGCTCCGAAAACGGAGAACCGAGCTCCAAACGGGATAAATGGCCTACGACCACGAAACGTAGCCTACCGCCACTGAGAGATGATCTACGAGACCTCTCCCTTCCTTTGGGAAGAGAAAATGGAGAAAATAGAGCCTGGTTTGCAAACCGAGGCAAAGCACAGAAAAGCCCGGAAGTCCGGAGGTAAGGCCCACGGCCGAGACTCTGAAACTTCGAGACAACCGCGATATACAACATCACCAAGCACTCAATCGGTGACGTCTGAGTCTTAAGGTCGGTCAAAAATGGGGTGTCTACACAAGGGATGACCAAACCAAGCAAAAATAGTGGTAAGCCTCAGCAAAATAAACACAAATACATGCTAAGAACAAGCCAACACAAGCTTAAAAAACATGCTCAAACATGACGTCTATATGGCAAGTATTTAAAATACAAGGAGAGGGGATGACCCTCTCCTATTTAAGACTCCAAAACCACCTTTCCACCACTGAAAATCCTCTGGATTTCAGTGGTAGAAAGGTCATGCAAAGGCTATAACAAGAGCCTAAAAGGATGGCTTAAAACAAGGCCTAAGAGGGGGTAGATCACCCCCAACGAAAAAGTGACCTTAAAAAAACTTTTTAAGCACACAAAAACAGAACTTTTTCCAGTTAAGAGTTAAATTTAAAACAGTATGTAAATAAGGCTAAAAGCTTAAGCAAAAATAGGGGATTTAAGGGTTAGAAACTCACCCTTGATGACCCTCTTCAAGGCTGCAACTCTAGCAGGTTTTTCAAGCTCAAACCAACCCAAGAACACCGAAAACAATTTCAAGAAGCCTTAGCAACACAAGCAAGGTGTTTGAGTGTGTGTTTGTGTACAAAAGTGAGACAAAACTACACTTTAGGGCACAAAGTAAGAACAAGCAAGGAGATATAGATACAAAGCTATATCTATCACTCAAACCTCCAAATTCTGAACCTAGAGGAGGGAGGAGGAGCCTCCCTCTTATAGAGAACAAAAGGCAAAGCTTCTCTAAGAAGCTAAGGGCCAAGGCAATCCCTCCATACACGTGTATGGAGGATAGCTCTGGTGCCCTCCAACAATATCTCCAAAAAGGTGACAAAAAGTGGCCGACCACTTTAAGTGGTCGGCCGACCACTTTAGGCGGTCCCCCAGAACAATAATTGGTCGGCCATGGTGGGAGAAAGTCCAGAAGATAAAAGCAAGCAAATGGTGTGGTGGCCAACCACTTTTGATGGTCCAAAGATTAGGGAGACCAGTTATCATACCAGAAAACTGGCTGGCAGAAGGAAAAGTTGTCTCCAAGGGGAAATACTGGTCCCTCACCCTTGTACCACCTTCCAAACAAGAAAAACAAGGTTTGTACCAAAAACAAACCAAAACAGATGCAAGACGAAAGTTCGAGAGGCAAAGCGCGCAGCCGGGAGCCTCGATAACTAGCTGTCGAGCACCAAAAGTGGTTTACGACCACAAAAGTGGTCTCCCAAACCACAGTGGCCCTCTAGGCCAAGGAAACAAGGTGTGGTTCAAAAACCACACGAAACGGAGAATGTTAAGCGGTCCCGAGACAAGGCCCGCGGCTAAAGGCTCCAAAAATCGAAAACTAGTCTCCAAACAGGAAAAGTGGTCTACGACCACAAAAAGTGGTCTACAACCACAAAAAAGTGGTCTACAAGACCTCTCCCTCTCTCAAGCAAGGAAAACCAAAATTGGTCCGCAAACCGAGCTGAAACACAAAGAGTTTAGAGGCCCGGAGGCAAGGCTCTCAGCCAAAACTTCAAAACCTCGAAACGAGCACGACATGCACTATCACTGAGCGCTCAATCGATGACGTTTGAGTCTTAAGGTCGGTCAAAAATGGAGTGTCTACAGTTGCCCCTCTTTGACAGAACTCGGAAGTCATAAGTGACAGGAGTGAATGTCAAAGCCCAGAGATGACCCATTTTTGACAAGGCCGAAGACTTAAACAAACAGGCAAGATAATAAAGAGATGTGCCCGTAGGCGGGGGCAAAACGCAAAAGACATGCAAGATGCCAAACATAACTTATGATCATGCAAAGAAAGCTATAATGAAGCAATTAGACATAATAAGTGCAACAGTTTAAGCAAGTGGATACAAATCAAACTACATTACATGCAGAAAGGATGTAAGAGAATTATACAATTCTCGCTACGTCTCACGCGGAGTACATACAATACTGTCTAGTTCGTCTGGTCACGCCAGCCTCAAATGAACCGTACATACAATATCGTGCCTGCAAAAGAAAGAAACTTAACAGGTACAATATAGTTAGAAATATGCATAGCAATGCAAGTGAAAGGTGCGTGACAACGAAAGTGGAGGGGTGCATGACAATGCAACCTAAGTGTGACGCATAACAATGCGGAAAGGGGTGTAAAACAATGCAACCTAAGTGTGACGCATAACAATGCGAGTGAAGTGTGCATAACAATACAGAAAGGGGTGCATGACAATGCAACCTAAGTGTGACGCATAACAATGCGAGTGAAGTGTGCATAACAATGCCACTAAAAGAGTGCATAACAAACAGACGAAATATGCGCGACAACGCAAGTGAAGAATGCATAACAATGCAGGTGAAAAGTCCGGGTGCATAACAATGCGATGCATAGCAATATAAGTAAAACGAGCATGACAACACAAGTAGTGAACGCATAACAAAGCAATGAGTGGTGTGCATAACAAAAGCAAGAGAGGGAGGTGTGCATAACAATACGAGAGTGGTACAACTTCGATAGCATTCCCTGAAACAAAATGCCGATGTCAAGAAAAATAAACCTTAACGCGAGCAAATTAACCGGAACCTCCGATTTACCTTTCAGAGGGGTGACAACATACTTAAATAGGATACACCTTGCTTTTGACGAGTGACGATGATCCACGCATCGAAGATCTGAATTGAAGTTCCCGCAGGGACAATTTTGCGCTGAAAAGTGTATTTTTCTTGCACTTTCCCGAGAGTCGAGGACTCCAATCACCACCAAAACACACAGAGAGAACAATGGAGCTCTGAAGATCACCCAAGAGGATGGCCGACCAGTTGTTGCCCATCAAAGTGGTCGGCTGACCAAAAAAACTGGCTGGCCGACCAGTTTGCAAAAACAAGGGCAGTTTTGTCTTTTTATGCTCGGTTCTTTAAGTACACAACTCCAAATCAGTTTTGCTCACACCTCCAAGGCCGAAATCAACTTCTCTTCCTCTCTAGACCCTTTTCTCTCTCGGATCTGCACTTTATACACGTTTTCCAACACCCCACGCGAAGTTGTTTTGCGAAAACTTTCGATTCTCTTCGTTTGAACCGATTAGAATTTGTTTTCGGAGCTTCTTTCTCCATTTTCACCACTTGAGGTAAGTTTGTCTCGAACTTTGGCACCTTTTCTTGGGCGTTGACTTTTTCTCTTCCAGAGAGTTGACTTTTGTTGACTTTTTGCAATTTTGGCTCATTTCGCTCATTTTTGCTTATTTTTGCATATTTCTTCAGATGGCCAACGATATTCCGTATGGCGGGGGTTCTCCATACGCAGAGGACGAGCCCGACATCATACTGTTGCCTCTGAGGATACGGCCGTTCGACCCGGAGGAGTATGACCCATAGGAGCATATCCTTCCTCCGAGTACTCTCTACCATTTCACAGACTTCACGCGACAGGCACTCCCAGACTTGCTGCTACGGGAGCCTGAGTCCCACCTATCTCATCATGCACATGAGGTGCGTACTTTATTTAGTTTTCTGTGATGTATTTTATCTGCTCGTTCTGAACATATTCACATACACAGTACTACTGCTCACAGCATCCAATTCATTTGGCACACAGCTTTCAACATAACACTTTGCTCATTTGGCACACAGCTCTTAACACAAAACCTTGTTCACTTTGCACATAGCTCTTTCGGGCACACAGCTCATTCGGGCACACAGCACATTTGGGCACTCAGCACGTTTGGGTACACAGCTCATGACACTGCTCAATCTGAACACACAGTTCATAACACAGCATTCTGTTTAATAACATAGCACATAACACTGTTTAATCTGAACACGCAGTTCATAACACAACATTCTGTTTAGTCTGAACACACAGCTCATTTGGGTACACAGCACATTTTGGCACACAACACATAACACTGCTCAATCTGAACACACAGTTCATAACACAGCATTCTGTTTAATAACATAGCAACCGCTCAATCTGAACACACAGTTCATAATGCGATATACTTTCTCATAACATAGCACATTGCTCAATCTGAACACACAATCCATAACACAGTATTTGATTTATTGACTTAGTACATCGCTCAATCTGAACATGCAATCCATAACACAATATTCGATTTATTGACTTAGCACACCGCTCAATCTGAACACACAGTTCATAACGCGATATACTTTATAGCACACTGCTCAATCTGAACACGCAGTCCATAACACAGTATTCGATTTATTGACTTAGCACACTGCTCAATCTGAACACACAGTCCATAACACAGTATTTGATTTATTGACTTAGCACACCGCTCAATCTGAACACGCAGTTCATAACGCAATATACTTTATAGCACACTGCTCAATCTGAACACGCAGTCCATAACACAATATTCGATTTATTGACTTAGCACACCACTCAATCTGAACACGCAGTTCATAACGTGATATACTTTATAGCACACTACTCAATCTAAACACGTAGTCCATAACACAGTATTCAATTTATTGACTTAGCACACTGCTCAATTTGAACACGCAGTTCATAATGTGGTATTTGGTTTTAGCACACTGCTCAATCTGAACACACAGTCCATAACGCAGTGCACTTTCTCATTGGCATGCAGCTCATTTTTTTTCATTTTGAACACACGGCTCACACTTTTCAAATTGAACACACAGTTCATACATTTCATTCTGAACACACAGCTCATACATTTCAATCTGAACACACAGCTCATACATTTCATTCTGAACACCCAGCTCATACTTTTCATTCTGAACACACAGCTTATACATTTCATTCTGAACACACAGCTCATATTTTTCATTCTGAACACACAGCTCATACTTTTCATTCTGAACACACAGCTTATACTTTTCATTCTGAACATACAACTCATACATTTCATTCTGAAACTGAATACATCTGTTCATTTTGAATGCAGGTATCCTTCTGTTCCACACGGGGTTACGGATCTATTATTGCTAGGGAGTGGTACATGGAGCTCCTAGATGTTGTTTGCCACATCGTGGACGAGGCAAGATTTGGCCCTTTTTGTGTGGGATTGTCACGTCATCTAGCGAGTAGGACCCTCATTGGGGCACTTGTAGAGAGATGGTGGGACACCACCAACTCCTTCTATTTTTTAGCTACCAGGGACATGACGATGACCCCATATGACTTCTCTATGTTGACGGGCCTTGACGTGGCAGGCCAGCCAATCCCATACGATGCAGATATAGGTGAGTAGGAAGCCACCTGGATTTATCAACTTGGAGCCCGTCCACTGATCGACAGATCATCAGGTAGGGTCAGGTACACCTGGTTCTCCAAGTGGTACAGCGGGACTACGCCTGAGACCATTGAGGCCATACAGCAGTATGCTCGGGGATTCTTGATGTTTCTCCTCAGGACCACTCTGTTCTTCGACAGGGGGAACACAGTTGGGCTTTATCTGCTCAGTTCTTTGGTAGGCCTATCACAGGTCAGTCAGTATGATTGGGGTGGCGCTGGCCTCGCTACCCTTTACTGCTACATGAGCTCGACTTCCCTAGAGCGAGGGACCATAGTAGGCGGCTACTGGTGAGCCTGGGAGGTACGTTCTGCCCTCTTGAGTTACATTTCTGCTTTTCATTATCTGTAAGTTGCGCACGGCATACATTACATTTCGTACTCTACATTCTGCACTCAGCATTCTGTACTTCCTATACATTCTGTATACTGCACATTGCACACAACATTCTGCACTCAGCATTCTACATTCTCTATACATCCTGTATTCTGATAGCCACTGTCTTGCCTTTCACAGCTGTGGGTTTATGCGTACTTCCCGACATTGGCCCCTGAGCTCGAGGTTAAGGCACCTCTTGAGATCCCCTACTCACACAGATTTGAGGGTCGGTGCCGGCCCAGGCCTCGGGAGACTCTGCTTTACCTCCGGCAGTTCTTCGATACTGTATGGGCGACGAAGGTGATTCAGAACTCTCAATTCTTCATGCTTTCAGCTTTGATTCGTCTTGCATATTTATGACATCTAATCAATTTATGCACTTGTTACCCGCAGGTGACCTGGCAGCCTTGGATCGATATGCCAGGAAATCCTCGATTTTTGTTTGCTGGGGCATGGGGCTCCTCTCGATATAGGGTCTTGTTTGAGGGACCGGTCGGCAAGGCCTGGTTTCTTGGAGAGCGCTTCATGCGCCAGACGATGGGCAACTCCGCTCAGGACGTCCGCTCACTACCTCCACCAGAGATGCAGTCCGTAGGGGATCTCACACCCCGGAAGGCAGAGGACCTTATGTTGGGTATTGACGCGGTCCTTTTCCTAGAGGAGGCAAATTACGCGACATATCGCCATACGTATCTGATGCCTCTGCTGTCAGGTGTCCATACCCCCAGGAGGAGACCTACTGACATGCCTTCCTCAAGTCGCGCCCGAGCCGGAGACATTCCTTCCACCAGCGGGGCTGGCACATCGAGAAGCGGGACTGGAGGGATGCTCTCGACTTGGCAGTATGCTGGATGGCCAGATCTTCTGACCAGGCTGACAGGCTGGTAGTATGGGACACCATACCAGATTCCACTAGAGCCTCCGCTGCCCGATCATCGATACGTCAGTGACCCTGACTCACCACCGGTATGTTTTACAGTTTTCATTTATCACTCAGATATTTAGACATTCATTCATTCACTGATGACTTGAATTTGTGTCTGAAGCCTCCCAGGGAGTATATTGACGGGTTACTCGGAGTGGTGGCTTCACTCGAGGGCATGGTTCTTCGAACGGAGACGATGCTATGCGCCTCCGGCGTTCGGGTACTTTTCAATTTCCTTGCATTTATCATGCTTCTGATGACATATAGAAACTGAACATTTCACTGCATTGATTCATTGCATGTGTAGAGCACATCTGACACATCACATTCACACACTATATTTGTATGCACCCACTTTATGTATCATTCTCGCATCTGCATCTGATATACATACTGGCTAATGCATTCAAACTGTCCTTTTCAGTCCTACTCTGCGAGGGCCATCGTGCCTTCTCGGCGACTAGGAGAGGAGTCTCAAGACGCTGTCGGGAGGGGCCTTGAGCACCTGTCAATTATGACGAGGAGTCTAGCGAGGATGAGGAGTCAGCACATCCATAGTCAGAGACATCTACAAGCAGGGATGGTTACTCTGGTTCCAGTTCGGAGGGCGGAGGCGACACCAAGGAGGCTTCCAAGGATGGTGGCTCTAATTCAGATGGAGATGCCGACGATGGTGGTGTGGAGGCTGCTCAGCTGAAGAGGGTGAAGAGGGCCTCTCGGTCTTGAGCTTGATGGCACTGATGCAGATGTTCCTGCTTTATTTTTCTTTTTACATGTAGTTGTAGCACATTGTACTGCTTAGGTAGTTTTATTTTCTTTCTTCAGAACTTGTACTCTTTTGCAAAATGTTTGTAAAAAAAGCTATGATGGAATGAAAATGACTTTTTTACTCAAAAAGTGTTGTACTTGTATTCTTAGCATCACATCGCACTATTTTGCACAAAACTGGAATTGAATGGAAATTGAACCTCGTGTATTACCAAGTCAGGCAGTGAATCGACAAAAACAAACTAAACAACCTAACTCACTAAGAAACAACAAAACCTTAGCAAGTTTACAACTCGATAAACAAAGAAGAACAACTTGATAATCAAAACTTAACAACTCGATAAGAAAAACTTAACGACTCAAAGAGCGAATGCATTTTGAGACAAACAAAGCAACAAAATGCATTCGAAACAGAGGTAAACTCAGACCTTCAGTACTCTCAGCACACAGGAAAGCTAGAGACTCCCTTCTGGAGACAAGAAACAGCTGGAGACCAGCTTTTTGCACATGGCCGACCACTTTTAGAACCTGCCGACCAATTTTTCTGTTTGCAACCCAAAAAAGTAGCTGGCCGACCAAAAAAAGTGGTCGGTGGACCACTTAACTTAAGAACCTCCAGTTTTCTGACACTTGTCCTCCAAACAGTGCCTTATCCTCCATAAAGGTTCCAACTTCGTGGTTCCCTCATTCTAACTCAGTTTTGCACCAAAATGGAGGCATTTCTTGTTGAAAATCTGACAAATTGGATTGCTACCTTGGATGGCTCGGAAAAGTTGAATTTTCGAGGTTTCGGCATAAATGCACTATTCACGCTGAGTCGCACTCCGCTGCATTTTCCGTTCCTTCATGCCGCGGCAAGGTTTTGGAACCTGGTAACACATGTCTTTAGCTTTGGTGGGCAAGAGATGTGTCTTACTTTCGAAGACTTCCAAGCTTTGATGGAGTCCGAGCATGAGGAAGAGATTTTGCCACAATTCCGCTTCGGCCACATCCAAGCCTTAGGACGGATGTGTGGGCTCACTATGCATGACGCTCGATCTTTGACTCGCGATGGGGAGTTGGACATCTCCAGCTTAGTTTATCGGTTTTCTGATGCCGGTTACCGCGACAATGATCACTGGCAGGGTTTTCGGCGACACGCCCTTTGCTTATGCATGCTGTCACATTTCTTGCTTGCCTCAGGCTCCGGAGGGTCTAGTGTCCGGTTGATCGAGGTTGTCCAAGGCTTAAAGGAGGGCAAGAGCTGCATTGCCATGACACTGGCTAAGACGTTGATGGGCTTGGATGCTTTTCATCGCCGAGAGACGACTAGATTCGCGAGGAGTCCACTACTGCTGCAGGTAATGTTTCCCACCCTATCTCGCATATATTGCTTATATCACTCAGCCCTCAGGCTCGATTTTTCTCACAAAACCCTTTTCTTACTTTTCTCTCAAGATACACCTCTCTATTCTTTAATCTCTCATTTTTCATCCCTCCCCAGGTATGGTTGATGGACAAATTAAGGGTTGTGGACTCATGCCCAGCATATTCAGCTCGCAGCTATTTCTTCCGGTGACGTTTAGTCGATGCCCTTGATGAGAGATGGTGGTGCGAATGGATGTGCCATCTATCCGCTACCAGTGTTGCTTGGCGCTGCCCTTGGCTCAATCTGCCGATGATGAGTTATAGCATGTCTCGCCAGCTTGGGATTCAGTTGATCGGTCTAACTCACTGTGTCTTTTGCTTTCCATTTCGATTCCGGCGCCAGTTTGGACATGATCAGACTTGCCTGGAAGAGGCAATAGAGTACCCAGCTGCATTTCTGGTCCCAGGCGCACAGCTAGCTCGGTATGCCGCAGCATGGAGCACTAGAGAGCTTTTAGCTCCCGCTCCCACTTTCAGTTACACCCTTTCTGATGAGTACATAGCCTGGCTTGATGAGGAGGCGCAAGTTGGGCCCTCTTTGGCATTAGAGGCTTCGACTAGCTTTGGGAGGGGACGCAAGAATACCTGACTATGCCCCGAATTTATTACTTTATTAGTACTTTCAAGTTTTCTTTATGAATGTAATAAAAAGCAACTTCAATTTGTATTCAAGAGTAGGAGAACTCTGTATTGAAATCAATACGATTGAAGGTTGTGGGTATTGAAAATTTTCCGTTTGGTCCAAAAATGGTCTAAGTCGAAAAAAGATTAATTTGAGCAAAATCAACTTTTATTTAAACTTTTCAAAACTGTTTTTGATATGGATCAAAATTGGCCATGCCCGAGATCTATCACTGAGATGTACAACCTCGGATCCCGAGCAACTGGAAAGTTGCCCCTAGTTTGAATAGCACTGTATCTAGAGATCACAACTGAGGTCTGAAATGCAGAATAGACGAAGATGACCAACAAGATCACATGGACAAAGTTGATTGGGAAAGTGTTTATGGCTGGACTTCAGAATGAAGTTGCCTACGTATCCCAAAAATGGGAATCAAGCCTTACGTAGTTCAGCTTGGGTTCACTTGTGTATTAAATCTCTCCTTTTGCGCTCTAACTTTTGCCAAGGCCGCCCTTTCTGGGTTTTCAACCTTGCGAGCTCAGTTTTTAGTATTTCAAATTTTCTGTGCTCTAACTTTTGCCTAGGTCGTCCTTTCAGGTTTTCAGCCTAGCGAGTCTCTCAGGGATAATATTTCTTCAACTTGTCCATGTTGATCGGCTGGGAGAACTCTAGGCCATCTAGGTCCATCAGAATGACAACTCCACCCGACCAAATAGACTTGATGATGTAAGGACAGTCCAATTGGGTCTGAACTTTCCCCTAGGGTCGTAGATGGGAGCTCGGTTGTCTTTGAGCACCAAATCTCATTCTTTCAAATTCCTGGACTTAACCTTCTTGTTGAAAGCCCTGGCAATTCGTCGTTGATAACCCTGAACATGGTACAGTGCTTTCATCCTTCTCTCATCAAACAGCATGAGTTCTTTGAACCTGCTTTGCTACCAATCTGCCTCAGCTATCTGACACTCAGCCAATACTCGCAATGATGAAACCTCAACTTCGATAGGCAGAACAGCCTCCATCTCATAAACTAAAGAATACGGAGTCGCCCCAGTAGAAGTTCGAATTGACGTCCGGTAGCCCCACAGAGCAAATGGCATCTTATGTGGCTAGTCCCGATAGGTTTCCACCATCTTCTGCAGAATGTGCCTAACGTTCTTGATGACGGCCTCAACTGCTCCGTTGGTCTGCGACCGATATGTGGATGACTTATGAAAAGCCACGTTATACTTCTCCAACAAATCGATCACCTCCTTCTTGAAGTGAGAGCCATTATCCGAAATGATCTCATTCAGGACCCCGTAACGACAGATAATGTTGTTCCTGATGAACTTAGCAACATGCGAAGCCTTCAATACCGCATAAGACTGGGCCTCAACCCACTTTGTGAAGTAGTCTATCGCTACCAGAATGTCCTCATGCCCGTTGGACCCCTTCGGAGTGACAGCCCCAATCACATCAATCCCCCAGACTGAAAATGGCCATGGCGAAGTCATGTTGTATAGCTTTGATGGCAGAATGTTCATGCGATTTGCATGGATCTGACATTTGTGGCATCGCCAAACAAAGCCAATACAATCATCCTCCATGGTGGACCAGTAATAACCCTGTCTAAGGATCTACCGAGCTAGCATTACCCCGTTCATGTGCGCTCGGCACTCTCCTCCATGGATGGCCTTCATCAGGAGCTTGGATTCTTCAGTATCAACACATAGCTTATGCATCCCAAGATGACCTCTCTTGTACAATTTCCCTCCGCAGACGATGAATTGAGCAGCCATTCTTCGAATTGCCCTATTATCTTTGGCATTTGCCCGTGGTGGATACGTCTCTTTTTCCAAGAAGTTCCAGACATCGTAATACCAAGGATTCTCATCTTGTACCTCATCTATGGCAGCAATCAGCTCGTAGGTCGGCATAAATTTCTGTTCGATGATGATTGGACGCATCCGGACTCCGAAAGAGATGTCTATCATAGAAGATAGAGTTGCTAATGAATCTGCGAACCTGTTATTCTCTCTTAGCAGATGAGTGAAGTTTAGCTTCTCAAACCAAGGAATCAGCACGTCCAAGGTCTGGTGATAAATTCTCATCTTTTTTTCTTTAACTTTTCAATCTCCTTTAGCTTGAGATGCAACAATGTTCGAGTCCCCAATGACGTCTAACCGTTTTGCCCCTAGTTCTAGGGTGGCTTCTAAACCGGCAATACATGCCTCATATTCTGCCTCATTGTTCGATACTTTGAACTAGAGTTTGAATGCTAGAGGAATACGAGAGTTGTTGGGCGCTATCAGCAACACCCCTATCCCATACCCGTATTGGTTTAACGCTCCGTCAAAGTACATCGTCCAAGTTTCTTCTTCGACGTGCTGAATGGCCTCGTCTGGGAATAAGTATTCAACTGCTTCATCCTCTTCAACTGGGTGATCGGCTAGGAACTCTACTACCGCTCTCCCTTTTACTGACTTGTGCGTCACATACTTCAGATCGAATTCGGAAAATAGAAGCAACCAACGGGCTAGCCTACCCGTAAGTGTCGGTTTCTCGAAGAGATATTTGATGGGATCTAATCTCAAAACTAGTATTAAGGAGTGAGCTAACAAGTAGTGCCGCAGCTTCCTGGTAGCCCATACTAAGGCCAAACAAGCCTTCTCCGACAGAGTGTAACGGGTCTCATAATTTAGCATTTTCTTACTAAGATAGTAGATAGCCTTCTCCACTTTGTCCTCGGACTCTTGTGCAAGCATGTAGCCCATTGTAGTTTCAGTCACTGAAAGATACAGAATCAACGGCTTCCTCAGCTCAGGCGGTGACAACACATGTGGGTTCTGTAGATATTGCTTGATCTGTTCGAAAGGAGCTTGGCATTGGCCGTCCCATTGGAACTTCGTTCCTTTCTTTAGGAGACCAAAGAGTGGTTCACAAGTCAAGGTTAATTTAGCAATAAATCGTCTTATGAATTGCACTTTACCCAGAAAGCCTCGCACCTCCTTTTCAGTCCTCGGTGGTGGCATTTCTAAGATGGCCTTGATTTTGGAAGGGTCGACTTCGATGCCCCTTTGTGTGATCAAGAACCCCAGCGTTTTCCCTACTGTAACACCGAACGTACATTTCTGAGGATTCAGCCGCAGCCGATACTCCTGATTCGTTGAAAGAATTTCTGCAAGGCTGTGTAGTGGCCCTCTCTCTCCTTGGACTTGACAATCATGTCATCCATGTACACCTCTACCTCTTTATGGATCATGTCATGCAATATTGTGGCCGCAGCCCGCTGATACGTAGCCCCAGCATTCTTTAGCCCAAACGGCATCACCCTATAACAATAGGTCCCCTGCGGGGTGGTGAAAGCGGTCTTCTCCCGGTCTTCGCGTGCCATCAATATCTTATTGTAGCCTGAAAACCCATCCATGAACGAAAGCAACACATGCCCCGCAGTGAAGTCCACTAACTTGTCGATATGCAGTAGAGGAAAGTCATCCTTCGGACTGGCTTTATTCAAATCCCTGAAATCCACACAGACCCGAATTCTGCCATCTTTCTTCGGCACAGAAACTATGTTGGCCAACCAAGTTGGGCAGCAGGAACCCTACGTCAATTTTCTTGGTGACCTCTTCTTTGATCTTGAGAGCCTAATCAGGGTGGATCCTTCTAAGTTTTTGCTTAACAGGTCGGGCCTCTGGGTCAAGAGGGATCCGGTGCTATACAATCTCAGGATCGATTCCAGGCATGTCTTCATAGGACCACGCGAAAACATCTTTGAAATCTTTTAACAAAGCGACTAAGCGCTCGCGCTCCTCCGAAGACAACGTGGACCCAATCTGGACCAGCCGCGGGTCCTTCTCAGTACCAACATTAATTGTGGTGATTTCATCAACCAAGGGTTTTACAAACCTCTCCTGCTCTTGATCAAGCAAAAATTTCAAAACCGGAGGGATTTCTCCCTCGTCGTTTCCATCGAAATTTTGAAAGTCCTGATTAATGCAAAAAATCAAAGGCACAGAAAAGTAATCGAAGGCCACAGCTGCACAATTCTCATTAATCACTTCCACATCGTCTGATTCCTCTATTACAATAGACTCAAAGGAAAAAGAAAAAGACAACCTAGACAGGACTGTGGCATTCGGGTTGTCACCCCTAAGAATACCGGACTTAGACTCAGACGAGTTGGAACCTGATTCCGACTCTACGGACTCAGTGGAATCAGATTCCGGCTCACTACCTGACCCGGTGCTACTCGATAAGAATCCCTCCTCGTATTGCCAGATGAGGGAGAGTGCGATGGATGCATCCAAAATGTTTGAAGATGGGCTCTCAGCTGTTTCATTCCCGATCATGGACACCTAGAAGTTATCCCCCAAGCACTCATGTACGATCGGAGGATCTGAAAGTAGACAAGCCAGTACTACCCCCATTTCAATCTCTATGCTCTCGGAACCCTCCTTCCTGCATTGCCCAACCTCAGCTGGTAGGTCTGTTTGCTCCTCGGCAACATCATCCCAGACAATTGCAAATCAAAGAATATCTCAAACCCCAGCAAGCGCCGCCTCTCTGCGTTTAGCCATGGCTCTGGGAAGCCGCAGAATGGGAAGTCTTCCCCATCCCCAACAAAGCGTCCGTTCAGGGTGCCTTGAATGGGCCGGTGCACCAACTCATAACGTTTCCCCGCCTACTTCGCTCTGGCCCTTCCAGCCATCTCTTTGCCTTTTCTCACCCAATCTTCTTTGGTAGGCAGGTAACCTAAGCTAAAGGTATTCGGGTTATACGGCACTTCGGCCAATGTTGCAACGCCTTTCTGGCCACTACGCCCTAATCCCATCTCAGGGATGTGTTGGAGCTTGTTCATGAGGTACACTGACTGTGCAATGACATATAACCCCTCGTCAATAGCTAATATGTTCTGTACAACCCGAGCCTCAACTAGGGTAAATCTTGACAGGAATACGTCCACCGCGCCATGCTCGATTTCCAGGACCGGTGTAGACACCTCCGGCGGCGGATGGATTGAAGAATTCCTAAAAACTATAGCCACCCCCTTCCCGTGGGGGTATTTCAGCATCTAATGCAGGGTGGAAGAGACTGCCTTTACCTGGTGCAACCACGGCCGCCCTAGAAGTAGATTGAAGGTCGCGGGAACGTCCAAGACATGAAAATCAATATCGTGTTGTCCTGGAGCGACCTTAGTCTGAATCTGCACAATCCCCATCACTTCTCTGCTGGTATTGTCATATGCCCGAAAGACCTGGGTAGTAGGTACAAAGTCCACGGGCTTCAACCCGATTGCATATGCCGTCCTCGACGGACATACGTTGATGGCGGATCTTGTGTCGACAAGAACTACTAGTATCCATTTGTCTCTACACTCCACAGAGATGTAGAGAGGTTTGTTATGGTTTGCGCCCTCAGGCGGCAACTCCTTATCAGTGAAGTTTAACATCGGGGAAGCTCCTTCCGGAAAGACTAACCCTACTAGCTGTTTAGGCATGGTGTCAATTGATAGCTTGGCCCTGTCCATCACAGAAAGGACAGCTTGTCTATGAACTCTTGAAGCCATGAGCAGTCCCTAGATGAAGATGTCTGCTTGTATCTTCTTCAGCTATTTCAGCACAACCTCCTCCTCAAGTAACTTTTCTTTCTGCTTCTTTGCCTCTCTGTCTTTCCCAGACGCCTCTGGTTAATCTAGGTGTGGGGGCTTGAAGTACCGCCTACTCCTGGTCATGTGATCCACCTCTCCAAGATACCAGGTATCATCTGGTTGGTTGTTCCCCCAATCTTCGTTTGTGTGGGCAAGACATAGGTTGTCGTCCTCCCACCACATTCCGTCGGCTATCGACAAGCAGCTATCTGGTTCTGTTACAACTGTTCCTGCGCGCACAACACATTCTGTTCCCGTACTCACAGCACATTCAATCTCCACAGGGGTTTTGGCCTTCCTGGCCCTCTCCAGATCTTCGATCTTTTCTTGTTCAAACTGTTTCAGTGCAGCCTGCTACTCAGCATCCTCTGTACTCAAACTGTTCTGATCCTGAGCAAAATTCTTAACACCGGTGCTCTCCGGTGGTTTATTCTGATCTCTGGCGATTCCGGCCACTACCGATGTCTCCATGTCTGACGGACCTTGTTCTGACTAAGACTGCTCAACAACATCCGGCTCATCGTTGTGCCACCCAGTAACCTCTGCTGACCCTTCCATATCGAACTAGTTGACAGTCACGTCCGCTGAATCCTGTTCTTCAAAGAATTGCAGATTTGTAATGTCCTTCTCTAGTTCTGCCAGGTCATCTAGCCCTTGATTAGGTCCATCCTCTCGAGCTACACAGATCTCTGCCCCCACTGGCAATTCCACCCTTGGCTTAGGCTGATCCGTTGGTGTGATATAACCGCTCGGGTTGTACTTAAAACTCACAGATCCCTCAAGGTTTGAATCCTCATTCTTCTCTGCTCCCAAAGTGACCGCTGCTCTATCTTCGGTAGTCACCACCACCGGTTCTGGTTGGGTTTGGGAGATATCCAACATGCACAAGTCAGTGCTATTAGGAATGAACACCTCCGGCTTGGGTAGGTAGGAAGAGGTGATATATATGCTAGGGTCATATGACACAACCCCAGTTTTGATGAAGTTGATGCGTTTGGGAGGTAGAGCTTGGTTATGTGGTGGGAGAGGGTTGGTTGTGACATTCGGTTTCTCCGGAGGCATAATCACCTTGTTGCCAATGAGATCCTGAATCTCATCACGCAATCGAAAGCACTAGTCGGTTTCATGACCATGCTGTTGGTGATAGGCGCAGTACTTTGCCGGGTTATGGGAAGGAGGAATTTTTTCGGGTACGGGTCGCGGCTCTAGGGGTTTCAAGTGCCCTTTCTTGATCAAAACCCCCAAAGCCTTGGACAAAGGCATGTATAGTGGGGTGAAGGTTCTTTGGCCTCTGGGGGCATATCTGGCTGTTTGCGAGCTACTTCCGGACACACTAGTAAAGGGTGTAGCTGCAAGGGTTTTGGGAGGGGTGGTGGTGACCATTCCCACATCTAAAGATCTAGCAGCTGCAGCACTGCTTGTGCCTGTATTTGTACTGTGGTTGAACGTCCTCCTAGGCTGCTTTTTTTCAGGGTCAATCAGACCTTGTTTCATTGCGTCCTCGATCTGCACCCTAATCTCATGTAGATCTGCAAAGGTGGGGAGAGGGAGAACTATCATCTTCTGCATGAGCTTGGGCTGGAGGTTGCACACAACCATCCAAATTTGATCTTTATCAATGGGCCTGATGGTCATCATCGAGGCCTTAGCCCTCCAGCGGGTCACAAAATTGGAGAAGCTCTCCTTTGGTTCTTGCCTGGTGGTCTCGAGATCATGAGTTGTGACCTTGATCTGTGTATTGTAGGAGTATTAAGCTATGAAGGCTTTAGCCATCTCCTCCCAACTTCTCTTAACAGAGTCCTCTAGTTTTGCAGACCAAATGGCCACTACACCCGACAGGGTCCAGCCAAACAGGGAAAGCTTCTGTAGTCTAGTGAGGCCCATTGGCCTTAAGATGTCTGAAAACAGCCGTAGGTGCACCATAGGATCCCCAGACCTATCAAAACGGTCAATGTGCGGCATCTTAAACTGGTCCGGCAGAGTCACGGCCGAATTGGTATACCCATCCTCTATATCCGGAATGGATTTCACACCTTCGGACTTCTTGAAAAGCTTTTCTAGCTTGCTCACTTTTAACGCCATTGGATCCACCTCAAACTCAAACGGTGAATTTGGTGGGCGCTTTAGACAGCTGGGGTAGGATTGGGGGCGGAGCTGGCCCCATTGGAATGTCCGTATTTTCCTGGACATTTGGCATCTCACCAAGTATGGGAACTCTGGGTGGGGGAGGAGGTGTGTGCGAAGCAGATGCTCCGGTTTGCTGCTGTAGTCTGGCAATTAACTCTGCTTATTGGTTGGCTACCTCGGCTTGATGTGCGGACATTTCTGCCTGACGGGCAGCATCCTGTTGCATGGCCTTCATACTTTCCTGGAGCTGACGCATCATCTCTTCCAAACCTGCCATTTTGTCTTGATCTAATGAACAACTGGTATATCTGTCTCTACAGTAGAAACTGAGACCTCAGCCTGACTGTTCAAGGACCGCTGATCTGACAACCTTTGTACTGATACACTGCACCTTCTTGACCTCCGCCTAGCAACCGGGGGTAAAGAAAGAAACATTGTTTGTCCGTCTATCAGATCCCTGGATCGATTAAGTCTTCGACCTCTAACCCAGAGTGCTCAGGGAATATCTGCTTGTTCGGATGTAATTGTGCTAAACTACCTTGCAAAAAGATAAATAAAGCATAATAAATAAACAAACAACCCGAACATGCAGTGTGCTATGTTATGAGCTAGATAAATTAAAGACAACACACAATTGGCAAACACAAGCTGAAATAACTGTTCTCAACCACTGATCACTGTTCCCCAAATTACTGCCCTAAAACTGAATCTGATACCCTCAGGCAAAACTGATTCTCAAATACTGATGCCCTCAGGTCTGATACCTAGACTTGCAAACTGTTGCATGCATTCCTGTAGAGACACACTCTAAAAGCACATATCAAGCAAATGAGAACCAAAACACCCTTATGTTGGGTTAGGGTTTCCCTGTCCTATTTTGTCAAGAGCTAGGGTTTCACTATGCACGCAGCGGTTTCAAACAACCTATGATCGGGTAAGCAACCTGTCCTAGTTTGGAATAGTCACTATGGATTCCGACATGCACTAGGCCGAATGGTTAAAAAGGGTGCCTCGGTAACAACCGAGTTTTGTGTTCCCATCGTGGCAGAGCCCGTAACCGGTCAACCTTATGGCACATAGCCTCAGGCTAACTGTTCAGGAATAGCAGACGGCGAACACGGTGTCCTAGGCGCACCAATGCAAATGCAATGCAAAGAGACACATAAGTGTAGTCAAAACAAGATATCATGAGTACAAGTTAAGTTCTCTAAGTCCCCAATAGAGTCGCCAGAAACTGTAGACGCGCTCTTGGGAACTCCCCGATATCCGCGCGCCCGCGAGGAGCGGCGAATCTCGTCTTGTTCTCTGAGCTACTACAGTTCGGACTCAAATGTCATGGTTTTGAATCTAATCTCACAATATGCGATGTGAGATCGATAAATCACCAAAGAGTCCAAGTCCGGCAAATCGTTTTGGAAAATTGATTTTTAATAAAGAAGTGCCAAACATGGACTGCTTTGCCAGATACAGAGTCGCCACCTAAATATTTTATTTTGGGGGAATTTAGGAAACCCTGACTCGTGCCTAAGGCCACGTGTCCGTCATCACCAAAGTTGCATCGGCTCGGGAACTTGGGTACGAGAGGGGAAGGTCATGCAATGAGCACCCCCGCTTGCCCGATCAAAGATCGACCAGTACTAAGCATTATATATTATTTTTGAAAACACACGTGTTCTTATTCCGATTAATTAGCTAATCTTACTATGTAATGCGCACAACAAACAAGTATAGACTAGATCACGTAATTTGGAACAAAACATTGCATATTTGTTTGAAAATGGTTTGAAGTTTGCTACTCGCAAGTACTCTAAATCCGGGATTTGAATGAATTGTTCCAATTCAAGTAATCCAACCTTCACCCACAGGCATTCAGGCCGTTATATCAAATAAGTAGTTAGCCTCATGGCAAGCATGCTTTCATGGCAACATTAACACGCATGCAGTATGCTAAAGCGTAAACACTCACAGTGTACTCCGAGCCAAAACAGAGAACTAGTTAGAAATCATGCATGACCCTAGTTCATGTTAAGATGGCTAATGCAACACATGCGAGAATGCGACTAAAATAGGCTCGGCTATTCTAGGATGTCATGTGAAATGCAACTTGATACATGTATTCAAATAGGTATTGAAATACAATGCAGTTAGTATGATGCGCCGAGCCCGGTGCATGCAATATAGATGAATGGATGCACGCATGAGAGCATAAGGTATGCTACATGAAACATGCCCTAAGACTAACCATCGTAAGCGGTTAAGTAAAAGGGAGAAAGAAATGGGGGTTGGAAGACATGCATCATACACACGTATGCTTATTACAACAATTGGCCCTCTCGAAGGAGAGACCGAATAAAGAGCTAACTAGCTATTCTAAGCTAATTAAACTAATTATTACACAACAAGCTAATTAACTAATCCTAATTAACTAATTATTACAAAACAAATTTAAATAGCTAAATGCATTAACTATTAAGGTACAAAACGAAGCATAACTAGCTATCTAAGCATGGCAGCTAAGGAAAGCAATAAAGCAGGAGCCTCGAGGCGAGGAGTTCATGCATGCTCAGTCGTTTCGTTTGGAAATCTAACGCGATGCCCCGACTTGCCTCTGTTTGCGATTGTTTCCAGAACACTGCACAAAGCTCCAGAAAGCTGAAACTCCACCTTAGGAGACCTGTGGGAGGGTGGCCGACCACTTTTGGTCTCTCCAGCCACCTCCCAACCACTTTTCTTGCAGAAAGCTAGAAAAAGTGATCGGCTAGCTAGTTTTTCTGGCTGGCCAACCAGTTGTTGCTGCTGAACTGCAATTTGCTGCAACAGAGAGCAAAAAAAGGGCATGGCAATGTATTTGCAAGATATGTGTGCACAACCACTCTCCCTATCATGTCATGAACTCAAGGGAGTGCGATTCTCGACCCTCAGACCACCAATCATGCATTTCAATGCGTGATGGCCGAGAGGCGAAGTTGCACAATTCAATATAAAAATAAATGCATAAGTAAACATATAAAGCCTAGAACTCTATCATGTATGATCAAGAGCGTCGGTGACCGAGAATTGAGGCACGTTTCATCACTTCAAGTATGAAACGTCCCTTGTTTCTCGTGTTTGGACTAACACCTATTCCAAACAAAATGTAACAAATAACATGGCATACTCAATGCAATGCAACATGGAGCATGCAAACATGCAATGCAACTCAAGTATACAAACATGCAATACAATGAAACAAGCATGCAAACAACATGCAAGGCAACATGATCAAACTACCAATGCTAAGGGCATGCATACTCAATGCAAGGCAACATAAGCATGCACAATGCAAACAACATGGCATACACAATGCAACTACATGGCATACTCGATGCAAAGAATAACATGGCATACTCTATGCAATGTGACATGATCAACTTAACAAAGCTAATGACATGCAAATAATGCTAATGCATGCATACACAATGCAATGCAACAAGGGCAACTTATTAATGTTCGGGACATGCATACTCAATGCAAGGAAAAATAAGCATGCAAACAACATGCAAATAAAAATGTTAAATGGACTTAAACAAAAAGGGGTAGACCTTAGTCATGCCCAAATCAGTGGCCATAACACCAAAATGAAGGCACCAAAAGCATATATAAGCATGTATGCCAATTGGCTCACCAATTAGGCTTAAGATCACAACCCTCAAGAAGGCTCAAAGAGTGATAAAAGTGGAAGTGTAGCAACACTAAGTGCCATGAAATTAAGTAAGAAATGATGCCAAATCATTCAAACAAAGCAAGTAAAGCATGCTAGGGTCCTTAAAGCATAAGAGCTAGTAAAGAGGACTACAAAGGAGGCATGTAATACATGGCACAAATGCATGAACTAAGCATGGACAGAGCTCAAGTAGGTCAAAACAAAGACCTAAACATGCCGAGATGAGGGCTCAAAGACCTAGGCATGCAAGCATACGAGCTAAGCCACAAACTAGGCAACAATGCACAACACTCAAAGACATTTAAAGAGTGAATGAAGTGGGAACATGACAATGCTAAAAGCTCTGAAATGTCATGTTAGATGATGCCAAATCATGTACACAACACAAATGAAGCATGCAATGGTGCTCAAAGCTTGAAGCAAGCAAGAGCACTTGTACTACAAGTATGTAAAACATGAAGCGTGTGATCAAGGCAACCCAAAATAGTCCTAGAACATGTTAAAATGAGTCTAAAACATGCATGGAAGGAAGCCAAAACAAGCTAGCATGGAAGGCATAAGGCATGATGCATACAAGGCAAATAAGGTGGATTACACTACACCTATTAAGACCAAGCATGAGATGACTTAACCAACAAAAATCAGAGTTATGTCATGGCAAAATAACCCCAAATAAGCACTGAAATGATGGATCGCAAGCTAAGGCATGAAGGCATACGCAATGGTTCATGTTAAGCCATAAACGGGGAAACCCTCCAACGCATTGAATGAGTGATAAATGCGAGTGCACGAGCATGAAACATGGACTGAAATCACATATTAAATGATGCCAAATCATTCGAATAGTCCAAGTAAAACATGCCAATGGACTTGATGCACAAAGCTAACAAGCTAGAATGCATTATAGCTATACAAAGCAAGTCATGCATGACCAAAACAACCAAAATCAGAGCTAAAGCATGTTAAAACATGGACAAAAGCTTTATGAAGTTAAGCCAAAAGCATGCTAGAATGACATGTCAAAGCATGAAGTATAGAAGACTATTTCATGGAAATGCACTACAAGTGCAAGGAGCATGCAAAAGATGACCAAACCAAACCTAATCAGAGGTATGACATGACAAAACATCACCAAAAACATGCTAGAATGGACACAAAACAAGCTAGAATGACATGCTACTTCATGAAGCATACAAGACTAGTTTGTGTGATTTATACTACAAGTGTATTATACATGCAAGGAATGACCAAACCAAGCAAAAATAGTGGTAAGCCTCAACAAAATAAACACAAATACATGCTAAGAACAAGCCAACACAAGCTTAAAACACATGCTCAAACATGAGGCATATATGGCAAGTATTCAAAATACAAGGAGAGGGGATGACCTCCTCCTATTTAAGACCCCAAAACCAGCTTTCCACCACTAAAAATTCTCTGGATTTCAATGGTAGAAAGGTCATGCAAAGGCTATAACAAGAGCCTAAAGGGATGGGTCAAAATAAGGCCTAACAAGGCCTAAGAGGGGGTAGATCACCCCCAACGAAAAAGTGACCTTAAACAAACTTTTTAAGCACACAAAAACAGAACTTTTTTCAGTTAAAAGTTAAGCTTAAACAGTATGCAAATAAGGCTAAAAGCTTAAGCAAAAATGGGGGATTTAAGGGTTAGAAACTCAGGTTGCAACTCCAGCAGGTTTTTCAAGCTCAAACCAACCCAAGAACACCAAAAACAACTTCAAGAAGCCTTAGCAACACAAGCAAGGTGTTTGAGTGTGTGTTTGTGCACAAAAGTGAGACAAAACTACACTTTAGGGCACAAAGTGAAAACAAGCAAGGAGATATAGATACAAAGCTATATCTATCACTGAAACCTCCAAATTTTGAACCTAGAGGAGGGAGGAGGAGCCTCCCTCTTATAGAGAACAAAAGGCAAAGCTTCTCCAAGAAGCTAAGGGCTAAGGAATCCCTCCATACACGTGTATAGAGGATGGCTCTGGTGCCCTCCAGCTGGCGCTGCTGGAGGAAAATATCTCCAAAAAGGTGACAAAAAGTGGCCAGCCAGTTGACAAAAAGTGGTCGGCCAGCTACTTAAGTGGTCGGCCGACCACTTTAGGTGGTCCCCCAGAACAACAACTGGTCGGCCATGGTGGGAGAAAGTCCAGAGGATGAAAGCAAGCAAATGGTGTGGTGGCCGACCACTTTTGATGGTCCAAAGATCAGGGAGACCAGTTGTCAGGCCAGAAAACTAGTTGGCAGGAGGAAAAGTGGTCTCCAAGGGGAAATACTGGTCTCCCACACTTGTACCACCTTCTAAACAAGGTTTGTACCAAAAACAAACCAAAACGGATGCAAGACGAAAGTTCGAGAGGCAAAGCGCGCAGTCGGGAGCCTCGAAAACTAGCTGTCAAGCACCAAAAGTGGTTTACGACCACAAAAATGGTCTCCCAAACAACAGTGGCCCTTTAGGCCAAGGAAACAAGGTGTGGCTCAAAAACCACGCCAAATGTAGAACGTTAAGCGGTCCCGAGACAAGGCGCGCGGCCGAAGGCTCCGAAAACCGAAAACTAGTCTCCAAACGAAAAAGTGGTCTACGACCATGAAAAGTGATCTACAAGACGTCTCCCTCCCTCAGGCAAGAAAAACCAGACTTGGTCCGCAAACCGAGCCGAAACACAAAGAGTTCAGAGGCCCGGAGGTAAGGCTCTCAGCCAAAACTCCGAAATCTCGAAACGAGCATGACATGCACTATCACCGAGCGCTCAATCGATGACATCTGAGTCTTTTGGTCGGTCAAAAATGGGGTGTCTACACATATGCACCTGTCTCTTCCTTTGTTTGGCATAATAGATTAGGTCATCCTTCATTAGTGAAGTATAATCATCTTAAACCTCATTTGAATGTTTCACAGAATAAAATGTCATCTATTTGTACTAATTGTTGCATAGCTAAGAGTCATCGACTTTCTTTTTAATTGTCTAATGTTACTGTAAATGCTCATCTTTCTCTTATCCACAGTGATGTATGGGGGCCATATTCTTCTACCTCTGGTTATAAATACTACTTTCTTTTTGTGGATGATTTTAGCCGGTTTACTTGGCTTTTTCCATTATCTTATAAAAGTGAAGTGTGTGATAAGTTCATAGAATTTAAGGCTTATATTGAAAAACAATTTCATGCTCCACTGCAAATTTTGAGAACTGATGGAGGATTTGAATACTTTACTAATAAAATACAATCCTTCTTGCGCACCTAAGGTGTTCTTCACTAACATTCTTATCCCTACACTCCTTCTCAGAATGGCACTGCTAAGAGAAAACACAGACATATCACTGAAACTGCCACTGCTCTTCTTCATCACTTATCTGTGCCATTACAATACTGGTTTGATGCTGTTGCTATCTCTACTTTTCTCATTAATAGACTTCCCTCTTCTAAACTTAATCATTAATCTCCTTTTGAAAAACTTTTTCAGTCCTCTCCAAATTACTCATATTTTCGAGTGTTTGGTTGTCAATGCTTTTCTTGGCTTAAGCCTTATCATCCTCTGAAGTTACATCCTAAATTTTTGTCCTATGTCTTTCTTAGCTATCATTCTTTTGCTAAAGGCTATTGAAGTCTTGATCCACTCACAGGATGAGTCTATTTGTCTAGACATGTGGTCTTTAATGAGTCATGTGTTTCCTTTTGCTAAACTGTCTTCTTCCTTATCTTCTTCACATTATTTTATGCCTGCTATTCAATCCTTTTTCTAGCCTTCTTCCTCTTCCTTTTCTTATGTTGCTTCTCAGTCTTCCTCTAGTCCAGTTTCTCCTCATGCTTCCTCCTCCAATCCTCCTTCTTTACCTATTTCTGTAGTTCCTATTCAGTCCATTTCTATTGAGTTACCTCTTATACCACCTTCTCATCCTTCTAACTAGCATCCCATGATTACTAGGTCCAAATCTACTGCAACTCCTCACTGTTTGGTTGCTTTCACTGCTTCCTACTCAGACTCCAAACCTCCTTCTTACAAAGAAACTTTACTCTCTCTTATTTGGCATAAAGCTATGCTTGAGGAGTTTTTTGCTCTTTAGCAACAACATACTTGGTCTTTGGTTTCTCTCCCATTTGACAAGACTGCCATAGGCTATAAATGGATTTTCAAAGTTAAATAGAATTCTGATGGCACTATTGCAAGGTATAAGGCTCGATTAGTAGCCAAAGGGTACTTGCAATAGGAGGGCATTGACTTTTATGAGACTTTTAATCCAGTGGCTAAGAAACCCACTATTCGAATCTTACTTTGCCTTGCTCTCCACCACCAGTGGTCTCTTAAACAATTAGATATTTCCAATGCTTTTCTTCATGGCCTTCTTGAAGAGGAGGTATTCATGCTTCAGCCTCCAGGCTTTGAGGATTCCTTCTCACCTAATCAAGTGTGTAAACTCCAAAAGGCCATATATGGCTTGAAACAGGCACCAAGAGCTTGGTATTCAACTTTTTCTCACTACTTGTTGTCTCAAGGCTTCACTAATAGCAAGTGTGATTCCACTTTGTTCATTTAAAGGACTTCTACTTCAGTCACTTATCTGTTGATCTATATGGATGATATCTTGATCACTAGTGATAATTCTTCTCACATCCAAGCTCTCATCACTCAGGTGCATAGTGTTTTCTCCATGAAAGAGTTGGTGTAACATGCCCGGGCAATACCTGCGCGTGTTAAACAATTCAGACTCCTGATTTCTTTGATCTAGTCGCACAAGTGCAATATGAATTAATATAGACAAGAATCCACATTTGGAAAATTTTAGAAAATCCATTATATTGCAAAAAATATTTTGCCATAAATGGACTATGTCATCAAATCTCAAAGTCGCCACCTAATATTTTGAGAAATTAGGAAACCCATGACTCGTGCCAAGGCCACTGTTCGTCATAACCAAAGTTGTCTCAGTTCGGAACCTTAGGTATGAGAGGGAAAGGTCATTAATTGAGCACCCCCACTCATCCGATCAAAAGATCAGCCTTTACTAAACCATGATATGAATTTTATTTACTTTATATGTTCATATTTCGATTATTTAATAAATCCTAAAAAAATTAATATGTGAAGTATACAAGTATAGACTATGTCACCCACTTTGGAACAACTTGATTTCATGTAGTTTTGAAAGAATTTTGAAGATGTACAACCAAGATAAATTGAGTTTACAAACATAAAAATCAACATCATTCCAAATTAAGTGACAACCTCCATCCACTGGCATTCATAGAATTATATCACATAAGCAAATAGCCTCATGGTAGAATGCTAAACATAGTAAGAAAAACACACACAAATGGAATACTAAAGCATAAAAACTTACATGTTTGAAATCTCCGCGAACAAGCTACAAAACAAAGTTAGTAAAACATGCATGATCTTATATACAAAATCCTAATGCAATTTACTCATGAGATGCAACTAAAGATTCGACTTCTAAGATATGACATGTGAATCATCTCAAGAACATGAGGTAGCACACATAATCACATAGGAATTGATTAGATCCACAAATGCAAAATTTGCCGAATCAAGATGCATGAAACATGGATGCAAAGCATGGATATAATAAAAGACAAAATATGATGCATATTCACAAATAAAGAAAGCAAGTAAAAGAAAGGGATAGAAAGAAGCAGGGCGGAGAATTATTACAACACTTGAAAGAATAATTACAAACCAAATTAGAGAGGGATGAGGGGAATATTACATCAAAATAAAAATAAATAAAATAAAAGCTTCATGTTCCTTAGAAACGTCAGCAGAAATTGGTTAACGTTGGGAGATTATGCTATCTTGTCTGAAAGAAGCTAATCGACTGGCCAAATAGGCCGGCCGGCCAACTAGGTCGAGCAAAACCTGTCTTGTTACGAAACCAAGAAAATGAACAAACAAGAAATATGTAGGTGACTAAACTGACTACTACCGATTAGCTTATAGCACAACTAATATGAAATAAGAGCAAGCAAATAAGTAAAAAAATAATAATAATTATGAGCTAAACAAATCACTTAGATTACAACAACACACTATGAAATATAAAGTATTAAAATAAATACGAGATAAACAAACCACTTGGATTATAACAAAACACTATGAAATAAGAAGTAAGAAAATAAATATGAGACAAACAAACCACTTGGATTATAACAAAATACTACGAAATATAAAGTAAGAAAATAAATATGAAAAAAACAAACCACTTGGATTATAACAAAACACTACGAAATATAAAGTAAAAAATAAATATGAGAATGTAGACACCCCATTTTTGACCAACCTTAAGACTCAGACGTCACCGATTGAGCGCTTGGTGATGTCGCATATTGTGCTCGTTCTGAGGTTGCAGAGTCTCGGCTGCGAGCCTTGCCTCCGGACTTCCGGACTCTTTCGTACCTTGCCTCGGTTTGCGAACCAGCTCCCGTTTTCTCCGTTTTCTCTTCCCGAAGGGAGGGAGAGGCCTCGTAGATCATCTCTCAGTGGCCGTAGGCTACGTTTCGTGGTCGTAGGCCATTTTTCTCGTTTGGAGCCCGGTTTCTAGTTTTTCGGAGCTGTCGGCCGTGTGCCTCGATTCGGGACCGCTTAACCACCTCCGTTTGCTCCGGTTTTTGGCATACACCTTATTTCCTCCCTTTTGAGGGACACTGTCAATCTGGTTGGACCGAATCTGTGAGCCTTCACCAAAACTGGCATAACTTTTTTCACAGGAGGAATTTTAATACAAGGTTTGTGGCATTGGAAAGCTAACTTCTGGGGCTTCATCCTACGGGGTGGCCGGCCACCTTTGACCTTTTTGACCTGGTCGGTCGACCAGGTAAAGTGGCCGACCGGCCACCTAAACCTTTCGAACTGGCCGGCCGACCAGGGGAGGTGGCCGGCCGGCCACCTGAACCTTTTGTACTTGGCCGGCCATTTTTGTCTCTGTGAGTGTATTCCAGCTGTGCCAGCTATTTTCCACTTGACCCACTGTCCGAGGGTCTCCCTTTTTGGGGGGAAATTTGAATTGGTTTTTCCCCCCCCTTTTCTTTGCCTCTCTCCCTCTATAAAACGAGCACTCAAGCTTCATTTTCAAGGGTTACAAAAATTGTTTAGGGCCCTTGCATACAATCCTCCCTCTCTTCCAAGCTCCAAAACCTTAAGCTTCTTGCACCATTTGCACTACAACCTATAGCACCACACCTCCGTCACTCATTCCAGCACCTTGGAGGACATTTGAAGAGGTTGGAAGCATAGAAATTTGGTCCAAGAGTTGCTGGTTTGCTGCTCTTCAAGGGTGAGTTCTCTCTTCCCCTTTTCTAGTCTTTTCTTGCTTCATCTATAAGCCATATTTGCTTACATTTTTGGACTCCGACCCAAACTGGAAATAGTCTTATTTTGAGCTTATTTTCATGTATGATCCATGAACTTTCTCTGTTTGAGGCCATTTGTTACCCCTTTCCATTTATCCCTCTTTTAGGCCTATTTCTTGCATGATATATTAGCCCTGTTTATAAGCATTTCTGAGCTTTGAGCCAAACTGTAAAATGCCTTATTTTGAGCCCCTCTTCAAATTTTTTGAAGGGCTTTTCACTATTTGAGGCCAGCTACTGCATATTACTCTCTATCTCTATTTTAGGGCCATTTTTGCATCATATTGTAGCCTTATTTGTGAGCATATTTGGGATTTACTATAAACTGTAAAGTGTCTTTTTCTGAGCCCCTCTTCAACTTTTTTGAAGGGCTATCCTCTGTTTGAGGTCATTTACTACCATGTTTGCTCATTCTCTCTTTTGGGACTGTTTTTGCATGATACATTAGCCTTACTTGTGAGCCTTTTTGGACCTTGACCTAAACTAAAAAAAGTCTTTTTTTGACATCATCTTCATGTTTGATTCAGGCCTATTCTCTTTTTGGGGTCATCTTCCCCTATGCATGCTTCATTCTTCCATGATTAGGGTCATACATGTGAGCATTTGCATTGGTCTTGTTTTGGCCTCTTAGCCACTAAAATCCAGTGGATTTTCAGTGACTTTGATGCATTTTTGAGCCTCAAAATCAAAGAGGGGTGACCCCCTCTCTCCTTGCTTTGTTTGATGGTCTTTTTGGTCTTCCAAAGAGGCCCTATCTTGCATGCCTTGTTGACTGATTTCAGGGCCAATTTGATGAGTTTTAGGGCTATCATATTTGATTTCCAGAGTTTATTTTTCCATGCTCAGTGTCCTTGATGCATGTGCTTAATAACCCCTTGTATGCCCTTCCAAAGGAGCCCCTTATTTTTACATGCATTGGCTGCATTTAAGAGGTCATTTGGGTATGTTTTTGCATGTTTTATTCACTAATTTTTTCTGGTTTGATGAGTTCTCACTTGCTTCATATACGTGCCATGTAATCCATGTTTGATAGTCAAAATTGCATGCTATGTTAGGCCATCTTGCTAGCATCTTTTGGCCATGCTTTGAACTAGAAATGTTCATGTCTTGGGACTGCCTTGGTTCTGTCTTTATGCTTCATGATCAAATAATGCATGCTTTGTATAGCTATAGGTCAATGCATGTGCCTAGTTTTGTGTTTCGGGACCATTCCATGCATCGGGTGCCATTTATCCATGTTTCGGGATCATTTTGCATCCCATTTCAGTGCTGAAACTTGCATGTTTGTATGCCATATTTCATGCCTTGCCATGCCTTGTTAGAGTGGCATTCGTGCCTTAGGTTCGGTCCTCGGTTTGCGTGCATGTGTGCACGCATCTCGAGTGTCTCATTTTCATCTCATGGCCATTGATGTGAGTGTGGCAAAGTTCCACTCATATTGGTATAAGTCCATCATGCATTGTGTATGCCATTTCAATTCATAGCATTGCGCATGCTAGGTTGTATGTTAGAGCATTGTGTATGTCTTACTACATCGTGCATTGTGTATGCCATCTCATAGCATTGCGTATGCTAGGTTACATGTTAGAATTTCATTCATGCATGTCATGCATATTGCATTGTGCTTGGGATAGGAGTTAGCCCGAGCACGGGAAACGAGGGACGTTTCGTACTCCGAGTGACGGAACGTGTCTCAATTCCCAGTCACCGACACTCCGGATTATCCATGATGGAGTCTCGGTCTTGTTGTGTTTATGTGTGCATTCATTTCATATTAAGTCATGCAAATCGACTCCTCGGCCATCATGCATCGAGATGCGTGATTGGTGGCACGAGGATCGAGGACTACACTCCCTGAAGAGTAATCAAGCATACATATGTGAAAATACATTGCCATGCCCCTTTCTTGCTCTTTGTTGCAGCAAATCAGAAACCGTCAATCTTTTGGGACTTCGCGCAATATTCCGGGCATGATTGTAAACAGAGGCTAATTGGGGCATCGCAAAGGATTTCTGAGCAAGGCAACCTGAGCATGCATCATTTATCATCCGGAGCAGAGTCGAGGCAGTCCCTAGCTTGCATGCTAATTTATTGCTTTCCTAGATTAATTTGTTAATTAATTAGGATTTTGTATTTATTCGGATTGTAACTATTCATTTGGGACTGCATATTATTTATTTGGACCCTCCGAGCGAGGGCAATGTTGTAATAAGTGTGCGTGCGTGTGATGTATGTCTTCCAACCCCACGTCTTTCTCCATTTTATTTACCAGTTTATGATGGTTAGATTAGGGCATGTTTCAATTAGCATACAGTATGATAGCATGTTTGCATTCATTCATCTGTTTTGCATGCATCGGGCTCGGCACATCATAACTCACTGCATTGTATTTCAATTCCAAGTTGAATACTTGTTAGCTGTAGCATTCCATATGCCATATTTAGAATAGCCGAGCCTGCTATAGTTGCATTTTTGCATGTGTTGCATTAGGCATTTCTCTATAATTAGGATCATGCATGATTTCTAATCAGTTTCTGTTTTGGCTTGGAGTACTCGGTAAGTTTTTATGCTTTAGCATCCTTGCATGCGTGTGAGTGACTGCCATGATAGCATGCTTACCATGAGGCTATATGCTTATGTGATATATCTGCCTAAATGCCTGTGGGTGAAGGTTGGGTTATTTGGATTGGAACAATTCATTCACTGTGAGTTTTAAGCCCACTAGATAGTGGCAAAACCATCTTTTCTAAGCCCACCCGAGGGTAACAAAATCTACATTTTAAGCCTACTTGCGAGTAACAAATCACTTTAAAAAATAAGCATAAAATGCTTTGTTCTAATTCAGGCGACCCAGTCTATACTTGTATGCTGTACGCATCACATAGTAAATCTAGGCTAATAACCGGAATAAGAACGCATAATGCTTTCAAAACTAGATATCATGGTTAGTAGAGGCCAATCTTTGATCGGGCGAGCAGGGGTGCTCACGAAGTAACCTTCCCCAATCATATCCAAGTTCCCGAGCCGAGGTAACTTTGGTGATGACGGACACGTGGCCTTAGGCACGAGTCAGGGTTTTCTAAATTTCTGAAAATAAAATATTTAGGTGGCGACTCTGTATCTGGCAAAGCAGTCCATGTTTGGCACTTCTTTCAAAAATCTGTTTTCTCAAAACGATTTGCCGGATTTGGACTCTTTGGTTCAGATTAAGAACCGTGACAATTTGAGTCCGAACTGTAGTGAGCCCAAAATGAACAGAACAGGACATCATCCCTCCTGGGGCATTCGGGGACGTCTACAGTTTCTGGCGACTCTGCTGGGGATTTAGAGGCTTGACTCGAACTCATGATATCTGGTTTTGACTACACTTATGTGTTTCTTTGCATTGCATTTGCATTGGTGCGCCTAGGACACCGTATTTGCCATCTGCTATTCCTGAGCGGTTTGCCAGAGGCTGCGTGCCATAAGGCTTACCGGTTACGGCCTCTGCCAGTATGGAAACACAAACCCCGGTTTTACCAGGGCACCATTTTGACCATTCGACCTAGTGCATATTCAGAATCCGTAGTGACCATTCCAAACTAGGACAGGTTGCTTACCCGATATAGGTTGTTTGAAACCGCTGCGTACGTAGTGAAACCCTAGTTCCTGATAAAATAGGACAGGGAAACCCTACCCCAACATAGGGGTGTTTTGGCTCTCACTTATCTGTTATGTGCTTTTGGAGTGCGTCTCTATAGGAATGCATGTATCAGTTTGCAAGTTTGTGCATCGAACTGCGAGCACCGATTCGATATTTTGGGATTGATTTACTGAAGGTATCGATTCTGAGCGAGTGCAGTAGGGGCACAATCATTCAGCTCTGCTCATATGGGTTATCGTAAAATCAAGCTGAGATGCTCTCTGTTTTCCCTTTTGCTAGGTAGTCCTGGAACCATAGCTTCAGAAGGCTCCGATATCCCCCAGGTACATTGGACTAGTGCTAATAGACTTTCTTAGGTCAGAGATTCAATTCAAGGGCAACCAGTGTTCTTTCGCTGAGGCAAGGCAAAGAAAGGCCAGTCAGGGCTCACCGGTTCATCTGATCCGGCAGTCGCCAGTCACATCACCTTTGCTCGGACTCAGCAGACCGTGATGGCACAGGGTTCGGAAGAATTTGTGGCCGTGATAGCAGCCTTCATCGAGGAACGCCATGCGGTGAGACCAGTATTGAAATGCAGCGCCCATCTGGGGCATCTGCCTCACATCCAGCTTTGGGACCCCAGCCGAACTTTGACCCACTTCCGCCAGTTGAAGATTTGCAGTGTCCGAATCCTCAAGAAGGGTTGGCTCAAGCTCGAGTTTTCAGACCCCTGGTGCAGCCTAATGAGAGGCTTTATCCCCTTGATGCTAATGACCTTGATCTGACCGCAGTGAAAATTGTGAACCTTGAGAAGCAATTCAAAAAGGCACATGGCCTTAACTCCATTCTCGACATTGAGGATAGGTACACCAAGGCTACCGTACGACTCCCAGACATATTCAAAATGCCACATATTTGACCGTTTCGACGGGTCTGGAGATCCTATGGTACATATCCGGCTTTTCTTGGATATCCTGAAGCCGATGGGTCTGACTAAGCCACATAAACTCTCTCTGTATGGAAGAACCCTGTCGGGTGTAGCAGCCACTTGGTATGCCAAGTTGGAGGATACAATGAAGCAAAACTGGGAAGAACTGGCTGAGGCCTTTGTCGATCAGTATTCCTACAATACCCAAGTTGAAATGACCACCCAAGAATGATGGTGCGAAACCTCGAGCATAATATGTTGCAAAAGTTGATAGTCGCTCCACTATTCACTTTCAAAAGTCTGCATGAACTGGGGGTTCAGGTCGAGAATGCGTTCAACAGTGGGATCATTCCCAGAACAAGGGAACCGATAAGGAAGGTGATTTCAAGGAGTACCAATGCTGAAAGTAGCACTATTCCTAAACCCACTGAAATCAATATAGTTACCACAGCCAACCCTTTTGCCCAACCAAGCCTACAAACAACCGGCCCAGCCCAAGCTCAGGGCAGAACTTTCACCCCTCTCTATATGAGCCTGACTAGCGCACTAAAAGTCCTGATGGAAAGAGGGTATCTCAAACCCCTCGATCCTCAACCTCTGCCTGACCCACTCCCAGCCAGATATAACCCCTCCAAGTACTGTGTGTACCATCAGCAGCGCGGTCGTGGCACTGACCGTTGCTACCGCCTTCGTCATGAGGTCCAAAATCTCATCGACAATCGGACGATAGCTCCACCTTTAGACCCCAATGACCAAACATCTCCTGCCTACCTCAATCTTATCCATATACTGCCATCCACCTATGATCATATACATCACCCCAGCCCATCTACCCAAGCCTGAGGTGTTTATCCCAGAAAGCATGGACTTATGCATGATGGGTGCACCTGAACCTCAATCATCTCAAACCCATGAACCCACTACTTCTGAACTGAAGAGAACGATCGAAGATCTTCAGAGAACTGTGACAGATTTGGCCTCCGGGACATTGGCTTCGTCATCAACCACATCACATACCAGGGAGTTCATGTCAAAAGGCTCCCCAGTCTTGGAACGAGCTGCATTTGAGGAGTGCCAATCCCTTGGCAAAGTGGAGGCGAGTGGAAAGAACAAGATAGGGGCGGACATAGATCCCCAGGAACATCTTCTGTTGGTTGTTGAGTCTTTGAAAGCCGAGGGACTGAACAAAGAGCAAGTGCTCGCAGTTGTTGCAAAAACTGTGGACGACATTTTCGCCACTCAAGTTGGGGGCAGTTTGATTCAAGGGGCAAGCCGGGAGAAGGGTCGTTGTATCAGAAACGTTCCTTTCAGCTATAATCCTGCACTCAGAAGAAATCAACAAACCAGGCCAGCACCTGCCAATCCCTTTACTGGTGTGTCCAGCAAAAATCCACAAACCTCGAAGTATCTACCCCGAGGACAGAGGATCTTCCATGCCCTCTATATGCCTTTGTCCAAAGCTCTCCAAATCCTTGTTGAACAAGGCCATCTCAAACCCCTTGAGCCTCGGCCTCTCCCGAACCCTCTTCCGGCTACACATGATGCTACCCAATACTGCGCATACCATCAGCAAACTGGCCATACTACCGACAATTGCTTTCGTCTTCGCCATGAAGTACAGGATCTATTTGACAACAGGGTCATCCTCCCGCCGAGCTCAGCAAAGTCTATCAGCACTGGATCAGTGAACTTGGGGGATAATGTGATGTGATCGGGGGATGAACCACCTGCGGGAGGCACTTAATTAACTCCAGACGTGGATGGCATGCACTATTTTGAGCACATTTGCAAATGTTGTTAATTTGTACTTTCTGACTTGGGTATTGGGTCAATCTTGTTGTTTGTACAGAGTCAGTCTTTTCTTACTGAGTCAGTTGGGTCTATCTTGTTGTACCGAGTCAGTCCTATTTTGTTGGAGTTGGGTGATTTCAGGGGTGTTACCTCGGACATCACTATCTTGTTTTGTATTTGTCTTTTCGTTTTGTTTTGAGTCTGTTTCTGCCACGGAGCCAGTTGTGCCAACAGATCTGAAATGAAACAGTAGTGATTTTCACATCTTTGTGTTTACTTCTGCTTTGTGCCAGTTGTGCTAGAAGTTTGAATGAAACGGCAGTGCATTCCACCTGCTCTTCTGTGCCTCGAACTCATTGCATTGACCTAAGTTTTTCAAAACCTTTTGAACACTGTGATGAAAACGAAGAGGAAAGAATTTCTCGGGATTTGCAAAAATTTGATCAATTGAGGGAAAGAGAGGCATGATAAGCCCTTAATGAATGAAATCATGTTTGTTAACGTGAGTACTGAGAAGGATCCTAGCTTAATCCAGATTGGTTCTACATTGTCTTCCGCGCGAGCGATTAGTCGCTTTCTATAAAGATTTCAAAAAAAAAATGTTTTGTGCAGTCGTGCGAAGACCTGTGTGGAATCGCTCTTGAGATTGTGCAGCTTAGGATCGCTCTCAGCCTTGAGACTCGACCCCCCTTCGCTTTCCGACCTTGAACCTTAACTCAGAATGTTCAACGGTCAACCGCAATGTGAGGCCTGTGTGGCCAGATTCGAAGTAGCCCTCGACCTAGGGGCAGAAAAATGTCAGATGTGCTCGGAGAGCCGAAGATAGATCATCCTGCAAATCAATGAAGACTGGCAAGAATGCCAAATCCCAGAAGAGAAGAAAAAAGAAAGTATTGCTGAAGAACAACTGAGTTCCTATCTACAACACTAGGGGAAAATTTAGCCCCCATGGGATGGACTCCTTCATCGTCAGCGAACAGCAGTCACTCTCTTGGATTTAGACGGATTCGAGATCACAGAACCATTTGACATGGACCAAGCTACACTTTTACCCTTGAGAGGCTCGCTGGGCCAAAAACCCAGAAGGGCGACCCAGGCAAAAGTTAGAGCAAGAAAAAGAACAAGAAAAAAAAAGAAAAATGCAAAGAATGAAAAAATAAATAAATAAATAAATAAAGAAAATGCAAAGAAAAGAAAAAAAGAATCGAAAAGAAGAAAAACAAAGCTCGCAAGGTTGAAAACCCGCAACAGGCGCCTTGGCAAAAGTTAGAGCATAAAAAGGAGAGGTTAAATACCCGAGTGTACCTTAACCCCGAACTACGTAAGGCTTGATTCCCATCTTTGGGATACGTAGGCAACTTCATTCTGAACTCCAGCCATAAACACTTCCAAACCAATTGTGTCCAGGTAATGGTTTTGATCATCTTTGCCTTCTCTGTATCCGAGAGTCTGGTTGTGTTCGTCGCTCTGAGGATTGACTACAATGCGCTGCGGTGCCGTTCAAACAAGAGGCAACATTCTGTTGCCATTCAATACGCTGCGGTGCCGTTCAAACAAGGGGCAACTTTCCGTTGCCATTCAATGCGCTGCAGTGCCATTCAAACAAAGGGCGACTGTCCATTGCCATGCAGCTCCCCTCAAGCAAGGGGCAATTTTCCTTCGAATCTGAGGTTGTGCATCTCAAGAGTGGGTTCTATGCTTGTTAAGCAGTGGCCGTTCGAAAAAACAATTTTTGAGAATTTTTACTAAAGTTGACTGATCTTCTCTCGAAAACTATTCCATTTTTCTAAAACTGGACCTTTTTCTTGGACCCAAAAAAGAAAAATTTTCAGTGCTCATAACCTAACTTGCATGATTTTGAATTAGAAAATCGAACAAGCACGTTAATCTAACTCTCATTTTGGTCAAAATTGTTTTAAGCAGAAGCCAAAAACAAAAAATGGTCAAAATAATAAGCTAGGGGCACAGTTGAGTCAGGCTTCCTGTCTTTTCCTCGTTGTCAACATACTTGCCAAGAAGGGCACTCTACTTGCCAAAAAAGGGCACAACTGAAGTTAACAGCAAAAGGGCTGAAAGCTCTCTCACCCTCCAAGCAACGAGGTATCAAGCCAAGTGCGAAGCATGAATTGGAATGGATCAAGATATTCCACTCCCTCATCTGGACAGATCTGATCACGTCCAAACTCCCCAGCAGAGCATCGTCAACCGATGTCAGTTGCAGATTTGCTACACACCCAGTTGTAGCACAGCCCCTCTGTGGGAAAAACTCACTAGCTGCGTGCAGAAGAAGAAGAATCAAGCGGAATGCTAGGGGCAAGAGCCCACGACTTTCTGTTTATCCATCAACCACCCAGGGGAGGGATTTAAAATAAGAGATTAAAGAATAGAGAGGTGTGCATTGAGAGAAAAAGTGAGGAAAGGGCTTTTTCAGAAAAACAGAGCTTGAGGGCTGAGTGATGTGAGAATCACAAATGAGAAAGGGTGGGAAACAATACCCAAAGAAACTGGCTCCTCGTGCACCGAGAGGTCCCTCGCCTTTGTAACACAGCTGAGTGTTGTGTTTGTGTGTTTTGTTTGAGTGTCAACAAATGTGTTTAGGTCATTTTACCGTTGTTTTCCATTGTTGAGTCGTTTTGGCTGTGGTCAGTTGTAGGCTCAATACCCGGTTGAGAACCCTTTTCTCATTTCAATCTCAAAAATCGTTTTGTGCTCAGAGTGCCGTGTCGTTCTCCACATTTGTGCAAAAAAGGATCAGTTCTTTCATAAAGCCGCAGGGTTCAACCCAGGTCATATCAGAATAGTAAAACAAGGACCTATCTAAAGCTATTTAGGTTCCAGACTGCAAAGCAAAAGAAAAGAGGGAAAATTTGGAGCATCTTAGCATGTTTCAACTTTTGCAAAATCCGAGACTGCATTCCAGGTGCACCTTCTCAGGCCTCGCTTTTTCTTTGGGGTATGAGTGTATCTCGACCCCAAGTGTAAGCCTGCTTCAAGTCAGAATGGCAGTCCAAGCAGCACCCGAGGGTTTTACATGCAGGTGTTATCTCTCGCCAATATGAACATGGTGTGCCCTTTTTGAGCTGAGTGAGTTGCGAAGTCCTCTAAGAGGCAAATCAGAGGCACCAGAGTACATGTTTGATGCTCCTCTATTGCATAGAATGTGAACTTTCATATACACTGTTGTTGCATGCGTGCCGCGCATCGTTGTGATTCATACATAGAATAGGCTTGCTTTCGATTCCGCATAGAATATGCTTTGCTTGTTTCATGCATAGAATATGCTTGCTTTCAATATTGTATAGAATGTGCTTCCATACTTGCATAGAAAATGCTCGTATCTTTTGCATGGAAAATGCCCCCGTACTTGCATAGAAGATGCATTTTATCGCACTTTCTTGTGCATTTTATCTCGCTCGCACTGTCTTGTGCACTTACACTTTGTATCTCACTAGCACTGTCTTGTGCATCTTGTGGTTGTATCTCACTCGCACTATCTTGTGCATTTCAAATCACTCGCACTGTTTAGCGTATCGCACTGTCTTGTGCATTTCAAATCACTCGCACTGTTTAGCGTATCGCACTGTCTTGTGCATTTCTAATTACTCGCGCTGTTTAACGTATCGCACTGTTTTGTGCATTTCTAATCACTCGCGCTGCTTAGCGTATCGTACTGTTCTGTGCATTTCTAATCATTCGCGCTATTTTGCGCACCTCAATTGCACTGTTTTGTGCAGTTTATCATTCGCGCTATTTTGCGCACCTCCATCGCACTGTTTTGTGCAGTTTACATTCGCGCTATTTTGCGCATCGCCGTTACATGCGGTTTATCACTCGCGCTATTTTGCGCACCACAATCACACTGTTTTGTGCAGTTTATCATTCGCGTTATTTTGCGCACCTCCATCGCACTGTCTTGTGCATTGCATTCATCACGCTTTGCATATCACATCGCACTATCTTGTGCATTTCAATCAATCGCGTTGTTTAGCGTATCGCACTATTTTGTGCATTGTATCATTCGCGCTATCTTGCGCACCTCATCTGCACTTGTTAGTGTATTGTATCGCGCTATCTTGCGCCGTGACCATTACTTGCATTGTGCATGCATTTTATCGCGCTATCTTGCGCACCTCACCTTTAGCTCACACTGTCTTGTGCACTCACCTGGTCCAAGAGACCTTAAATCCTCCGGTCTAAGGAGACCTTAAATCCTGCATCATCATTCGCGCTGTTTTGCGCATCGCACTTGCATTTATTTGCACCGTCTCGTGCACTTTCTGGTCTAGGAGACCTTAAATCCTCTAAAGGTGCAATTCCTTTGGTGTTTGTTATGCCCGAACGACTTCCGGTGGTCTGGTATAGCCACCTGCCTTTGTTTGCGGTGAGTTCCTAGGAGACCAACTGAGACGGTGGAAACTAGAGTTTGAATGGCTCTTGCCTAGAATGCAAAGGTTCAGGATTTTCGAGACTAAAGTCTGGTTTAAATATCCAGAGGTATATCCTCGGCTTGAAATCTGTATGGCAGCCCCATAGATTAAGATAGCATGTGTATGCACCTCAATTCTGGATACTGAACCAACCTAGTCTGTCACCCTGTTGGAGAATAGGGAAAGCTGTGACCATAGTCAGGGAGAAAAGTAGTACCTGTGGTTCAACCAAGAAGGAAGGGAAGGTCCCCAGCAGCATGAGATAGGTCATTGCCAAATTGCCCCTGTAAGGTGCCTTCGCTTTCTGGCTATCACATTGCATTTTAGTCATTACAGTACATTGCATAAATCCTGAATTTTCAAACCGGCTTTGCGTAGCGTATAAGTCCAATCTTCAAACCGGCTTCGTTTAGCGTATAAGTCCAATCTTCAAACCAGCTTCGCATAGCGTATAAGTCCAATTATCAAAATCTTTCTACATATTGTTTTGCATTTTGCCCCCCGTCTGCGGGCATGCCTGCGGGCACACTTCTCTGTTATCTAGTATGTTTGTTTAAGTCTTCGGCCTTGTAAAAAATGGGTTATCTCTGGGCTTTGACATTCACTCCCAACACTTCTGGACTTTCGAGTTCTGTCAAAGAGGGGCAACTGTAGATACCCCATTTTTGACCAACCTTAAGACTCACACATCACCGATTGAGCACTTGGTGATGTCGCATATTGTGCTCGTTTTGAGGTTGCGGAGTCTCGGCTGCGAGCCTTGCCTCCGGACTTTCGGACTCTTTTGTACCTTGCCTCGGTTTGCGAACCAGATCCCATTTTCTCTAATTTCTCTTTCCGAAGGGAGGGAGAGGCCTCGTAGATCATCTCTCAGTGGCCGTAGGCTACGTTTCGTGGTCGTAGGCCATTTTTCCCGTTTGGAGCCCAGTTTTCAATTTTTCGGAGCCGTCGGCCATATGCCTTGGTTCGGGACCGCTTAACCACCTCTGTTTGCTCCGGTTTTTGGCATACACCTTATTTCCTCCCTTTTGAGGGACACTGTGGTCTGAGAGACCAACTTCATGGTCGAACGCCACTTCCGGTGCCTAACAGCCTGTTTTTGGGGCACCGAACTGCGTGTTTCGGCCCCCGAATCTCCGTTTTGCATCCGTCTTGGTTCATTTTTGGTGGAGACCTTATTTTCATTGTTAGAAAGCTTGTAGGATGGTGGGAGGCCAGCAATTTTTCTAAAAAACCAGCTTTTTTGGTCAAAAGTGGTTCAGCATGAATCTGGGAAGAAGGAAAACATCTGCGCGGCTTTACCGAAACGGGCATAACTCTTTGTACAAAAGGAATTAAGATATGAGGCCACCACCATTGGAAAGCTTACTTCCGGGGCTTCATTTTGCACTCAAGAATCTCCTAAGGACAAGTCCGGGCGGGGGAGATATGATTGGTTGAAGTAAAGGATCAATCCGGTTAGACCGAATCTGCGCGACTTCACCAAAACTGGCATAACTTTTTTCACAGGAGGAATTTTAATGCAAGGTTTGCGGCATTGGAAAGATAACTTCTAGGGCTTCATCCTACAAGGTGGCCGGCCACCTTTGACCTTTGTGACCTGGTCGGCCGACCAGGTAAAGTGGCCGGCCGGCCACCTGAACCTTTTGAACTGGCCGGCTGACCAGGGGAGGTGGCCAGCCGGCCACCTGAACCTTTTGCACCTGGCCAGCCATTTTTGTCTCCGTGAGTGTATTCCAGCTGTGCCAGGTATTTTCCACTTGACATACTGTCTGAGGGTCTTCCTTTTTGGGGGGGAAATTTGAATTGGTTTCCCCCCCCCCTTTTCTTTGCCTCTCTCTCTCTATTAAACCAGCACTCAAGCTTCATTTTTAGGGGTTACAAAAATTGTTTAGGGCCCTTGCATACAATCCTCCCTCTCCCTCTCTTCCAAGCTCCAAAACCTTAAGCTTCTTGCACCATTTGCACTACAACCTATAGCACCACACCTCCGTCACTCATTCCAGCACCTTGGAGGACATTTGAAGCGGTTGGAAGCACAGAAATTTGGTCCAAGAGTTGCTGGTTTGCTGCTCTTCAAGGGTGAGTTCTCTCTTCCCCTTTTCTAGTCTTTTCTTGTTTCATCTATAAGCCATATTTGCTTACATTTTTGGACTCCGACCCAAACTGGAAATAGTCTTATTTTGAGCTATTTCTTGCATGATATATTATCCCTATTTTTAAGAATTTTTGGGCTTTGAGCCAAACTTTAAAATGCCTTATTTTGAGCCCCTCTTCAACCTTGTTGAAGGGATCTTCACTGTTTGAGGCCAGCTACTGCCTCTTACTCTCTATCTCTCTTTTAGGGCCATTTTTGCATCATATTGTAGCCTTATTTGTGAGCATATTTGGGATTTTCTATAAATAGTAAAGTGTCTTTTTCTGATCCCCTCTTCAACTTTGTTGAGGGGCTATCCTCTGTTTGAGGTCATTTACTGCCCTGTTTGCTCATTCTCTCTTTTGGGGCTGTTTTTGCATGATACATTAGCCTTACTTGTGAGCCTTTTTGCACCACGACCTAAAATAAAAAAAAGTCTTGTTTTGACATCATCTTCATGTTTGTTTAAGGCCTATCCTCTGTTTGCGGTCATCTTCCCCTATGCATGCTTCATTCTTCCATGATTAGGGTCATACATGTGAGCATTTGCATTGGTCTTGTTTTGGCCTCTTAGCTACTAAAATCCAGTGGATTTTCAGTGGCTTTGATGCATTTTTGAGCCTCAAAATCAGAGGGGGGTGACCCCCTCTCTCCGTGCTTTGTTTGATGGTCTTTTTGGCCTTCCAAAGAGGCCCTATCTTGCATGCCTTGTTGACTAATTTCAGGGCCAATTTGATGAGTTTTAGGGCTATCATATTTGATTTCCAAAGTTTATTTTTCCATGCTAAGTGTCCTTGATGCATGTGCTTAATAACCCCTTGTATGCCCTTCCAAAGGAGCCCCTCACTTTTACATGCATTGGCTGCATTTCAGAGGTCATTTGGGCATGTTTTGGAATGTTTTATTCACTAATTTTTTCTGGTTTGATGAGTTCTCACTTGCTTCATATACGTGTCATGTAATCCATGTTTGATAGTCAAAATTGCATGCTATGTTAGGCCATCTTGCTAGCATCTTTTAGCCATGCTTTGAACTAGAAATGTTCATGTCTTGGGACTACCTTGGTTCTGTCTTTATGCTTCATGATCAAATAATGCATGCTTTGTATAGCTATAGGTCAATGCATGTGCCTAGTTTTGTGTTTCGGGACCATTCCATGCATCGGGTGCCATTTATCCATGTTTCGGGATCATTTTGCATCCCATTTCAGTGCTGAAATTTACATGTTTATATGCCATATTTCATGCCTTGCCATGCCTTGTTAGAGTGGCATTCGTGCCTTAGGTTCGGTCCTCGGTTTGCGTGCATGTGTGCACGCATCTCGAGTGTCTCATTTTCATCTCATGGCCATTGATGTGAGTGTGGCTAAGGTCCACTCATATTGGTATAAGTCCATCATGCATTGTGTATGCCATTTCAATTCATAGCATTGCGCATGCTAGGTTGTATGTTAGAGCATTGTGTATGTCTTGCTACATCGTGCATTGTATATGCCATCTCATAGCATTGCGTATGCTAGGTTACATGTTAGAATTTCATTCATGCATGTCATGCATATTGCATTGTGCTTGGGATAGGAGTTAGTTAGAAACACGGAAGCGAGGGCGTTCAGACTCAGTGACGGAACGTGTCTCAATTCCCAGTCACTGACACTCCGGATTATCCATGATGGAGTCTCGGTCTTGTTGTGTTTATGTTTGCATTCATTTCATATTAAGTCATGCAAATCGACTCCTCGGCCATCATGCATCGAGATGCGTGATTGGTGGCACGAGGATCGAGGACTACACTCCCTGAAGAGTAGTCAGGCATACATATGTGAAAATACATTGCCATGCCCCTTTCTTGCTCTCTATTGCAGCAAATCAGAAACCGGCAATCTTTTGGGACTTCGCGCAATATTCCGGGCATGATTGTAAACAGAGGCTAATTGGGGCATCACAATGGATTTCTACGCAAGGCAACCCGAGCATGCATCATTCATCATCCGGAGCAGAGTCGAGGCAGTCCCTAGCTTGCATGCTAATTTATTGCTTTCCTAGATTAATTTGTTAATTAATTAAGATTTTGTATTTATTCGGACTGTAACTATTCATTTGGGACTGCATATTATTTATTTGGACCCTCCGAGCGAGGGCAATGTTGTAATAAGTGTGCGTACGTGTGATGTATGTCTTCCAACCCCACGCCTTTCTCCCTTTTATTTACCAGCTTATGATGGTTAGATTAGGGCATGTTTCAATTAGCATACTGTATGATAGCATGTTTGCATTCATTCATCTGTTTTGCATGCATCGGGCTCGGCGCATCATAACTCACTGCATTGTATTTCAATTCCAAGTTATATACTTGTTAGCTGTAGCATTCCATATGCCATATTTAGAATAGCCGAGCCTGCTATAGTTGCATTTTTGCATGTGTTGCATTAGGCATTTCTCTATAATTAGGATCATGCATGATTTCTAATTAGTTTATGTTTTGGCTTGGAGTGCTCGGTAAGTTTTTATGCTTTAGCATCCTTGCATGCGTGTGAGTGACTGCCATGATAGCATGCTTACTATGAGGCTATATGCTTATGCGATATATCTGCCTGAATGCATGTGGGTGAAGGTTGGGTTATTTGGATTGGAACAATTCATTCACTGTGAGTTTTAAGCCCGCTAGATAGTGGCAAAACCATCTTTTCTAAGCCTACCCGAGGGTGGCAAAATCTACATTTTAAGCCTACTTGCGAGTAGCAAATCACTTTCAAAAATAAGCATAAAATGCTTTGTTCCAATTCAGGCGACTCAGTCTATACTTGTATGCTGTGCGCATCACATAGTAAATCTAGGCTAATAACCGGAATAAGAACGCATAATGCTTTCAAAACTAGATATCATAGTTAGTAGAGGCCGATCTTTGATCGGGCGAGCGGGGGTGCTCACGAAGTGACCTTCCCCAATCGTACCCAAGTTCCCGAGCCGAGGCAACTTTGGTGATGACGGACACGTGGCCTTAGGCACGAGTCAGGGTTTCCTAAATTTCCCAAAATAAAAAATTTAGGTGGCGACTCTGTATCTGGCAAAGCAGTCCATGTTTGGCACTTCTTTCAAAAATCTGTTTTCTCAAAACGATTTGCCGGATTTGGACTCTTTGGTTCAGATTAAGAACCGTGACAATTTGAGTCCGAACTGTAGTGAGCCCAAAATGAACAGAACGGGACATCATCCCTCCCGAGGCGTTCGGGGACGTCTACAGAGATAACAAAACACTTAGATTATAACAAAACACTATGAAATAAGAAGCAAGAAAATAAATATGAGATAAACAAACCATTTAGATTATAACAAAACACTATGAAATAAGAAGCAAGAAAATAAATATGAGATAGAAAATATAAGAGAATGAAAGACTAGAAATTTACATTCCAAAGAAATATTGAACTTCTTGATTTCCAAACTTTCTTTTGTTCACCCTCAAGTTTAGAAAGTGTGTTCTCAATCTTCAATTCAAAACTAGAATGGAACTCTGGATATGTATGGTGGAAAAATGGCTAACTCTCTTTCTTTCCTTTTTTTTTTTTTCTCACTTTCAACAACACTCACTCTTTCCTTTGATCAATCACTACGGAAATTTAGCTATTTCAGAATTTTTAGAGGAGTTTTGGGTGTAGGAAAGATGAAATTTCAGTTTTTATGGAAGATATGGGGCGTATATGGAAAATAAGAGTGTTTTTTTGCTCAAAAACTCAAGTTTTCACTCTTTTTTCACCATTTTCTCACTATTTTCTCTTCAATTTCGTGGTCCTCCCTCTCTCTTACAATATGATTATTCTATATAGGCAATGAGGGAGAGTAAAGGTCAAAAAGAAGGTGGGAGATAAGAATATGATAAGAGGGCAAATTTTCAAGATGGTTGCATGGAATACTCCTTTATGAATGCAAACAAAACCTTTTTTTGACAATGAGGGATGCTTAGGTAATGGAAGATGAGTGGGTGCACTTGAATGGATCAAAAAATAGGTAAATGAGGTGTCCCAACCGAACCAAAACCAAGAAAAATTGGGTTGCTGTTGTTTTGGGCCGAGTTAACAAAATCTGCTATTAAGCTCAATTTCAAACAGGCATATCTCCCTTATATGGACTTGGTTTTAGGTGGTTCTTGCGTCTTAATTGAAGTCCTAGAAGTGTAATTTCCAATGGTGGTGGCCTCACCTCTAAATTCTATATGTATAAAGAGATATGCTTAATTTAATGAAGGTTGTTCATTTCCCTCGGGCCAGGTCAACAAAATCTGCTCTTAAGCCCAACTTGAAATGGGTATATCTCTCTTATTCAAACTTGGTTTTAGGTGGTTCTTAGGTCTAAATTGAAGGCCCAGAAGTCTACTTTCCAATGGTGATGGCCTCATATCTGATTTCCAAGTATACAAAGAGATATGCCTAATTTAGTGAATATTGTTCATTACCTTCTTAATGATTTGATGCTCATTCTTTTCCTAAACCAGTTTTCTTCTATCCCCTCATGTTTCCTTCAAATCCAAACCTATCCAAACTTGTAAAGAAGATGTTTTTAAAAACCTTTTTAAAGAGTTCTCCTCCCTTCCATTTATTTCCACTTTGTCCTTATTCGATTTACTAAAAAGTGCAATATTTTAATTGAAATGGGAGCCTCGAAACATTGTAGAAACATTTGAAAAAATATTTTGAAAAAAGGGTTTTAAAGTCTAAAATAGTTTGGCCAAAAATGTGTGAAGGTCGGGATTAAAGCTCAAATTCCATTTTTCTTGTTAAGGATTGATGGGGAACACATTCTAATTGTCATCCTCGGGTAATCAACAGAAAGCGCCCAAGTCTTGGGGCTAGGCAAAATAGGGTGTCTACAGTTGGGTGACATTGCTTACTTTCTTGGCATTTCAGTTCAACCTACCTATTCAGGATATCTTTTATCCCAGTCCAAATATGCCAAAGAAATTCTTCTGAAGGCTAGCTTGTCCTCTTGTAAGCCTTGCTTTTCACCTATCTCTGTCAAGCCTAGTGCTCCTCCTAATGCTTCTCTGCCATTTTCTAATCTGGCTCTCTATAGAAGTATTGTTGGTGCTTTACAATATCTCACCATCACAAGACCAGATCTTTCTCTCTGTCAACCAAGCTTGTCAATATATGCATGCCGCTAACATTGGCCATTTTGCTACTGTTAAGAGCATTCTCAGTTTTGTTCAAGGCACCCTCACTCATGGCTTGTTCTTTTCTTCCAGTACTTTTGATGTTCATGGGTATTTAGATTCTAATTAGGCAGGAGATGTTCATGACAGAAAGTCAACCTCTAGTTATTGTGCCTTCTTAGGCTCTAATCTGGTCTCTTGGTCTGCGAAGAAACAAGCCACTGTGTCTCGCTCCTCCACTGAAGTTGAATATAGAGCCTTAGCAAATGCTGCTGCTGAGTTGAGTTGGATTTCCATGCTGGTTACTGAAATGGGTATTTCCTCACCTACCACACCCATTCTTTAGTGTGATAACCTCTTCGCAATAGCACTGGATTCCAATCCTATCTTTCACTCACATTCCAAACACATCGAAATTGATTGTCATTTTGTTCGAGATAAGGTTCTTACTAAGCAATTTCAGTTAAAATACATTCCTACCATTGATCAACTTGTTGATTTTTTTACCAAACCTTTAAGTGTCTTCGGTTTCAATATCTCAAATCCAAGCTCATGGTTCTTGATCGCCCGATCAACTTGCAGGGGAATGTTGAAGATACTGAGCTGAATGCACTGCAGCAGCCCAACTGATTCCAACTGATTCTGTTATAACTGCTTTTGCTCCAACTACATCTTCAAGAAGCTACTGCCACCTCAACCATTCAGTTGTAACTACCTAGAGCTTATATGCATTGTACATTCGAGTCTATAAATAGTGATTGTATACCTCCATCTATATCATCTTTTGAATAATAAGAAACTAAGTATTGTCTATTAAGGTTCTTAAGTTTCTTCATTTCTTCAAATTGTTTCCACCATGTAGAAACATAATCTTGTAACTTACGTGCGACATATTTGGCTTACTTTTCTTCAGAGATTTCCATACACTCACGGAATTTGTCAACTTTGCGAAACCAATAAATAAAATCCTCGGTATGACAAGAAGCATTAAAATAAGGAATTTCGGGTGGTACTTGATAATCTAAAAAGTCATTATTGATGCAATTATTGCTATTGAACACATCACTAAATCTTCTTTGTCATCTTACCGACTGGTATTCACCATAATCCTTGAATAACTCATCTTCAGATTCGTCCTCACTATTGTATTGATAACAAGATGGTCGTCTCAAGACGTTGTGGTTAATAAGCTGGCCTTGGGAAAATCCCATACCGCGCTTCATATTAATGTTGTGACTAACAGGTTGGCCTTAGGCAAGTCCTTTGACTCGAATCCTATTAGATTTTTTTCTACGATCATCGTCAATAGAGCTTGTGTTTCCTTTTTCGATGAATGACATCGAGTCAGGAGAAACCTTACTCTGATACCACTTGATGCAGCAAAATATACGGGGACTAGATATCGTTCTAGTTGACGAAAAGAGCTCTTGAATCCACGAGAAAAATAGAACATTGAATTCACAAGGAAGAGAAAATATTTTAATATTATTAATTGAATAAATAAAAACTACCTTTGCCATGAGACTTACATAGCTATTTATAATAAACTAAATCTAATACTTGTAGAAAAATTAATTCTAAAATAATAAAATTAATAAATAATATATCAAAAATATTAAAACTAAAAATATAAAAATTCTTAAAATCTTATCCTACATCAGGGATTCGGACAAATCAAGCTCATTTTTTTTTTTTTTTTTTTTATGAGTACAGAAATAAATTACATAATACTCTCAACGATGTGGGTTTTACTTTTTGCGAGTATTCTATGATTCATTTATGTATAAATGTTACACAAAATGTATGTATATATAATAATATTATTCCCAAAAAAATAAAAAACTTGTAAAGATTACAATATGATCTGGACATATTTAGATTCTCTACATTTTATGGATGAAATGAAAAATCTCCAATTCATTATTAATGAATATGAAAAATCCTCATTTAACAAATATTTATTTAAACTAAAAGTTATTTTGAAACTGATTTTAAATTTTTTCATGTGTTCTATTTTTTTTAAATCAATAATATATATATATATAAGAATTTATTAAAATATATTTTTAAAACACGTATTAAGAAATTTAAAATATTATATATTCTGTTTTAAATTACATGAAATAAAATTGGTACACATTTTAAAATTTTTAACATATGACAGATAAAGGGGTAATGAGAAAAGAACATTAACATCGGCATTGGCAACATAAATAAATAAAATAATAATAATAATAAAATTATATTAAAAAAAATTGCAAAAAAAAAAAAAAAAACTTCATTCCATAATATTGCATAAAGGATATTATATTAAAAGCATTAACAAAATCTGCTAAACATTAAACGGTTCAAAAAGGCCAATAATGAAAAGTTCACACAAGTCTACAGTTTAATCTTTTTTGGTGATAAAACATGTTTAATGAAATTATTTGATGAGAAGGATAATTTATTATTTTAAAATATATATTTTTTTTTTCTAATTTTACCCCATCACTGCGGGACTACTACTAGGCCATTGCCAGAAAAGTCTCTAGAGGTGGCCGGCAACAATAGTGGTGGTGATAGTGATATGGTCAGATAAGTGACACATGAATAAATAGGAGGATGACACGTGGACAGATAAATAAACAAATAAGTGAGGTTTTTTATAGATGAATGTAATATAATTGTTCAATTATTATTATCCTTTTGACTCCAAAAGAATAGAGTTTAGGACTATTACTTCAAAAATTTATAAATTAGACCTATGACCTGAGTACCTTTTTTTTTATTATTATTTTATATTCATATTGAATTATAAAAAATAGCAAGTACTATAAGTCAATCTATCTAAAGTGAGAAAGTTCTATGCAATATTAGGGGAAATTTAATTTTCACACAATTATTTCAGTACACATATTTTCTCAGTATACATATCTATTAATTTGATTATTAATTAATTTTCTCAATCCATACACTAAAAGTTACAATTATACCATTTACTCATAACTATTGTACACACACCACTTAACACTCATTTCCACACACTTGTTGAGTGACTCTACTTGCATATTTGTAGACTTACCCATGTTAGACCATTCAAGACCAAAGTCTAAAATTGAACCTCCATTGAAAACACCATTGAAAACTCTTTAAAATATTGTTGAACGTAAGGCATCTTTCTATTTTGTTATTGCATTTACCATTTTCAAATCTCTGTGCACTCCATAGCTATAAAACCCTTGGTTTCTTTATATGTTTTTCGGTTCGGGAATTGCGGCACTAGTATTCCGAAATTATACATTTAATTCAAAACTTAACTTCTGAATAAAAGTGATTAGTTTGACTAATTAGTTCCGAAAAAAAAAATAAAAAATAGGTGATTAGTTTCCGAATTTAATAAATTTCTTCGGTTCTATAGTTCCGAATATTTTCAATTGTTTCGACATATGGGCCCCAAATGTTGTGTTTTGGTTCGACACTGTTGGCTTTTTGGCTTTCGTAGGTTTTTTTTGTAATTGCGAGCGTGCCAGCAAGGATCAATCAGTCCTTACAGAAAATTATTTGCCAACCAATTATCAGACGATTGTGTTTTAGTTCTTTCAGGCTCAATGAAGAGGACTTTTACTGGTGGCTTGATTTAGGAGAATTAAGTAAGATAATAATTAAATGAAGAACAATTGAAACATTTCATTAAAATGAAAAACTTACAATGATCCAAACTCAGCCTCGTAGAGGTTTACAGCAACAATCTACTACTTGAAACTACTCCTATGAACAAAGTGTAGTGCATGAATTTAAAGCACAGGAATGTAAAGAACAGGAAATGTAAGACTGGAAATGTAAAACTGGAAAGGAAAATAAGTAGAATAAGACTGGTTTTTTGGATCTGAGTCTGAGGGCTTTTTCTGTGCCTTCTCTGCTATTTATACTTCTCAAGGATGACCATCGAACTGCATTTCCAACCGTCGAACTGCTCCGCCATGATCGCTGATCATGTTGCCTTATAATTAGCTCCACTATGCCATCACTTGTAGTTAGGCTTCCCTCCTAAATTTGAATTTAAATGTGAGTAACCGTTGAAGCCACATCACCTTGCATCTCTTTGTTGATCCACTGCTACTCAGATCTCATAATAACCAATACTAACTGCCACGTGTATGATCAGGATCGAAGACTTGAATAGTCTTCCTGTATTACCTTTATTCTGCCACGCGTCGAATTGTAGTTGGCTTGTACAAAATATGTAGCCAACAGACACTAAACTTCCGAATTAATTTTTATTTTATTTTATTTATTTAGACCAAGTTACATAGGCCACCAAAATTGGTTGGACCTTAGGTTCTTTTCCAATAACATTATTTTATGGATGTGTTTATTTATTTTTATTTATTTATTTATTTTTTTTTTTTTGTGAACTTCAATACATAACAATAGAAAAAAAAATCTGTGCAGTATTGGTATTCCCACATTATATTGTTACCACAACTAATTGTTATTACTATATTGGTTAATGACTACAATTTCACTATTTGATTGTATATTTGTTAGAGTGTTTTTACCATAAATGCTATATTGGGTTGATGAGAACAATTTTCCTTATGCAGATGGATGTTGGTCCCAGTCAACATCAGTCAGTAACAGTTTTGAACTCTGTGAATTAGAGAATGCTGAGTGTCGGTCACTCCCACAATTTTAAAAAGAGCCAATAGCTATTCGTCTTATATGTGCAATCCATAATCAATACACGAGAGAATGTACAAAATAGATCCAAAATACATTCAATGTCCATTCATTGTTTGTTTTCAACTTGTATGTCCTCAAATCAAATGGACATTCACACTTCTTCGCACCAGTTTGTCTCAACAAGCCTTTCGAGTCATCTTTCAACTTGTTACGCGATCTATACTTGCCACTCCATTCACAAGCAAGATAAATTATTGATCTCTTGCAACCGCCACCATAGTCCGGCATCTTTATAATAATAACAAAACCATTGGTCCTTCTAATATCACGTACCCAAGTAAGCAATTCATTTTTATTGTCGAAAAACATGTATATAATGTCACACAACTTTCATAACAACAAACTAAGGGTCCGTTTGTTTTCAGAGGTAGATTCGATAGGATTGTTAGTGATGAAGATTATTAGTAAGGAGACTGTTAGTGAGGGGACTGTTAGTGAGGGGACTAGAAAATTTGTGTTTGTTTGATAATCAGTGGACTAGTAATAATTCCTATTTGTTTTGAGAGATAGAAGTGGGATTAACTAGTAAAATTTCATAAATACCCTTGTTACATTATTATCAAATTTGGAAATTTTTAGTGAGTGGATTATGAAAAATTGTGTTTGTTTAAGATATATTTTAATATTAAAATTATATTTTATAAAAATATTATTATATTAAATTATAAAAAATACTTAGGATCCCTTTTTTTGGGACCCCACAACCCTGTTTAAAAAATTATATTAAATTATTTTTTATAACAATATTATTATGAAATATTATGTAATAAATAGAAAATCAAAAGAAACAAATCATCCAGCCCATGGTTTTCCAAAACCAGTGCATGGTTTCAAACATTGTGCTGAAATATTTTATTCACTCAAATATTGGTTCATTTCATCATCATCTTTGCCTTCTTTGTTAAAAAACAAAAGCAGAGTTTTGCCTTTATCCATCACCACCACAACGACGACGATGACGCCGATCTTCACTGTCAACGACAACGACGATGCAACGACGCCGATCATCACCGTCAATGATGACGCCGATCTTCACCGTGTTTTGCAGAAGAGTGAAGAAGAGAAAAGAAGATAAGATTTATGAAATTTCTCCACTTCCTCTTCTCAATTGAATTATCTATTTTCTTTTTTTCTTTCTTTTCTCTTCTTTAATTTCCATTATTTTTTCTTTTCTTCTTTTCTACAATAAAGAGTAGAAAATTAATTGAAAAAAAAAAAAGAGGAAATTATTGATTGTTTCTGAGTGTGGTTAAAAATTTGGAGAAGGGATCTATTTTTCTATTTGATGATATGGTGGATAGTATGGTCATTTACATCATAATCCCAACGGCTTCTTTTTCAATACCAAGTCCCATGAGGGATTGTTAATCCGCTGGTTTGAGGGGATTCATAGTCCGTTCGGACTATGACTTCGGTACAACGTTGTCCCAACAAACAGGAGGTATGGACACTGTTCATCATTCACAGTCCACTCCGGACTGTGAAAGAGGAAAACAAACAGGGCATAAGTAATAATAATTATTAACTTATGAAATTCATGTTAAATGTTACCTATTTTATTGTAAAGTGACTAGATAGTACAATCCACCATAATATCATATTGAATCTCAATGCATGCAATCTGAGAAGGGGGAAAAAAACTAACATTTTCATCATTGATTTTGTTGTCGCCAGACATAATTTTGCTTGAGTTTGAACTTTCATTGGTTTGCAATTCTTTCATAACAAAATCAAGTAAAAATTGTGGAGCTAATAAGAAAACGATATAAATAATAAAATATAAATATAGAGATTAAAGCAATATGAGAGTTGTTATGAGAGTATTATTTTGCAAGTAATATAGAAGTATAGAGTGTGCAACAAGCAAAGTGACAATAATGAAAAAATTAGGATTTAGTTTTTTTTTTTTTTTTACTCAAACAGTGCATATTGATTTTTTTTTTTTTTTTTAAAGATGTGCTCAAAGAATATTTTCATATAATATTATAGGTGTTTGTGGATGTCCATTATGATCATTTTAATTTAGGGTATAATTGTAATTAAAATAATATTTCATTAAGTGTGTAAACTAAGCTAACTAGGTGTGCGGGAATAGAATTTTCCCAATATTAGTTGTAATTTAAAATAAAATAAAAAATTAATTGAGAGTCATAGGGGTATAGTAGCCAGCAGCAGCAACTAGTGAATAGAGAATTATAGAGGTGAGAATAAAAAAATCTATAAGAAAAACTATGAGGCATTTTGGTAAATTTAATGATTGATTTTTACCTATTTATAATTAATTTTGCTTTTCACTTGTAATTTCAATTTTTTTTATTATAAAAAAAAAAAAAAAAAAAAACTGAATTGTTAATTTTTGACCCATTTACTGATACATTATTTTATCAAAAAATAAATAAAAATCAACGTATCATAAATCAACGTATCACGCGAGATAGAAAGTATGAGCGAGTGACCCATAAAAGGCAAACCCAAATTAGGTCCCAATCAACAAATCAAGCCCAAAACCCTCTTCATTTTCAGGTTGGTTTATATTTGTGAACAATATTAAAATATAATTTTTTAAAAAGAGTTTATAAAATATAAATATTTATTTAGTTTTATTTTTTTAAAATAGTTTTGAAATTTTAAAATTTTGAATGAATTTTATTTTATTTTTTTTTTTGGGGGTAAATTATATTTACCTCCCCTGAGATTTCTGACAAATACAGGGACCTCCTCTGTGGTTTGAATAATTACAGTAACCTCCCTCACTTTATCTGACAATGTTAAGATTCTCCCAAAATTTGACCGTCGTTTATGCACCTAGCCGACCTTGCTGATGTCATCAACTGTAAACACAAAAATACCTAAAATGCCCTCAAGTGCCTCTAATGCCTATAATGTAAATACTAAAGTGCCTAAAGTAAACACTTAATTTTATTTTTTATTTTAAATATATATTTTTTATTTAAATATTTTATTTTATTTTGTAAATATTTTAATTTTTTAATTTTAAATTTTAAACTCAAAATACAATTTCACACTCAAACCGTAACTAAACACATAACTCAAAACTCAATTCAAAAATTATTTTCAAATCTCATAACCAAACACATAACTCGAAACTCCACACTATTTTCAAAACTCTACACTCAAATCATAACAAAACACATAACAAAAAAATTAAAATATTTAAAAATATATTTATAAAATAAAATATTTAAAATAAAAAATAAATTTTTTAAAATTTGTTAATATTTAAAAATATATATTTAACATAAGTTTGTATTTTTCTTAAGTTTGTGTTTGGTTATGAGTTTGGAAAATAATTTTTGAATTGACCAACACAATCATAAAACTCAATTCAAAAATTATTTTCAAACATCATAACAAAACACATAACTCGAAACTCCACACTATTTTCAAAACTCTACACTCAAATCATAACAAAACACATAAATTTTTTTTCAAATATTTAAAAATATATTTATAAAATAAAATAAAAAAATAATTTTTTTAAAAAAATTAATATTTAAAAAATATATTTAACATAAGTTTGTATTTTTTTAAGTTTGTGTTTGGTTATGAGTTTTGAAAATAATTTTTGAATTGACCAACACAACCATAAAACTCAATTCAAAAATTATTTTCAAACATTATACCCAAACACATAACTTGAAATTCCACACTATTTTCAAAACTCTACACTCAAATCATAACAAAACACATAAAAAAAATTAAAATATTTAAAAATATATTTATAAAATAAAATAAAATATTTAAAATAAAAAAAAATTAAAAATTTGAATATTTAAAAAATATATTTAACATAAGTTTGTATTTTTTTAAGTTTGTGTTTGGTTATGAGTTTTGTAAATAATTTTTGAATTGACCAACAAAACCATAAAATTCAATTCAAAAATTATTTTCAAACATTATACCCAAACACATAACTCGAAACTCTACACTATTTTCAAAACTCTATGTTTGGTTAAGACTCTATGAGTTTTGAAAAGATTTTTGAAAATTTCTAATTGGAATTGTAATTCTAAAAGAAAACCAAACATGTTTCTAAAAAAAATATTTTTTCGGAACATGTTTGTACTGAAAACTCAATTCAAAAATTATTTTCAAAAACTCATAACCAAACACAAATTTAAAACTCAATTCAAAACTCAAAACCAAACTTTTTCCAAAACTCTATTTTAAAAGGAAAAATTTTAAAAATATATTTTATTTTTTAAAATTATTTTTAGAGTCATGATTTGAGTGTGGAGTTGTATTTGGAGTTATGAGTTTTGAAAAGAAAAAATTTATTTTGTTATAAGTTTTGAAATTTTTCGAATTTATTTTTTTAGGGTAAATATTTTATATTTTAAATATTTTTTATTTATTTTAATGTGCATTATATTTCATACATTTATGTGTTGTATTTTTTAATTTTTTAAATATTAAAAAAATTTTAAAAATTATTTTTTATTTTAAATGTGTCATTTTTAATATAAATATTTTTAAATTATTTTATTTTATGGTTGTGTTGGTCAAAGCAATGGGTTTTTTCGTCTTTTACTTTATAGCAGTGATGTTCGTCTTGAAGAAAAGGGTTTTTCGTCTTTTTGCAGGCAAAAGCAAGGGTAATGTGGTCATTTTATACAAAATACTAACGTCGTTTGTGCAAAATAGACAGAATGGGGGAATCTTGACATTGTCAGGTAAAGTAGGGGAGGTTATTGTAATTATTCAAACCACAGGGGAAGTCCCTGTATTTGTCAGAAACCTCAAGGGAGGTAAATGTAATTTACCCATTTTTTTGTAATTGAGTAAATGGGTGTGAAAGAAAAAATGATTGATTGATTTGTAAGATGTGAGAGAATGAGATAGGAGAGACACAAGTTTCGTTTGGTTTTAGATTTTTGGCTAAAAAAGCATAAAAAGACAAAATTAGCTATACAAAATGTTACATCTAAACTATAATTATTATACTTTTTCTCTCACAAAAGTCAAAAAAAGTAAAGTCAAACGAGACTAAAAAAGTCTCAACACAGAATAGCAAGTTAAAAAACCTAATACCAAATTTAAAAAACTAATACCAAACGAAGACAAAAAATAATTGATTGATTACTAAAGACAAAAGTGATTTTGAATTTTTCTTTTTAAAAAATTTCAACCAGACAATTTTTAAATTTTTTTTTCTCAAAAATTGACTTTTAGGGGTTGTTTGGGGTGTCTTAAATAAATTCACTTTTTGACTTTTTAGACTAAAAAGTTAAGGGGAAAAATATGATTGTTTGGGTTACTTTTTTGACTTTTTATGAAAAATGTGTATTAAAAAATTGTATAAATTAATGTATAGGAGAAGATTTATTTTTTTGGGTTGTACGGCTATCCTTGCATGTGCAGGGTGAATAGGTGGTAAGGGTAATTGTCTACTTTTAAGGCATTTCACCGGATGATGCTTTTCGGCTGGTGGGGGCCATCACGGGTTCTGTTTTGATAATCTGAACCATTCAATGTGCAGTACTCGTCGAGTACCATATGACTGTCAAAAATCACGTTGATCGGATGTCGATAACTATCTTATCAGATTTTTTTTTTTTTTTTTTTTTGGTAACCATTAACTATAACACCATTCTTTTGTTTCATACAAAACTAATTTGATCATATAGTTATCGATATCCAATCAATGTGATTTTTTACAGACATATAGTACTCGACGAGTTCTACACATTGACTGGCTCAGATTATCAAAATGGGATCCGTGATGGGCCCCAATGGCCGAACAACAGTGTGTTCAAATTGCACTCCAACTGTGCAATTTCCCTTTTGAACCGCAGGTTGTTTCTGACTTTATTGTGATTGATGAGTTGTATTTTTGTGTGTAAAATTAATTTTTTAACATTTTTTTTTTTGTGAATAGTGATAACTTTTTGAGTAACTTTTTGACTTTTTATCTTTTTTTGAGACATGCCAAACTTGGCCTTAATAGATAAAAAATTATTAATTAGTCTCAAAATACTGTCACATAATGCTTTATTTGATGAAAAAGATAAGACCGACAATTTTATATTAAATAATTTGAAAAGACCAGGACGTAGGGATTTATGATTGGTGGTTCCTTTTCTTTTATTTTTTATTTTTTTTATTTTTTCCACTCAGACACACTGTACTATGTACATTTCGGTTGGCAGGTCTTCTACTGGAGTCCAGATCCTCTCCTTGAGGAGGGTCCTTCATTTCCTGCTTGCAACGGCTCAGATGAGCCGTTGGTCATACAACGGCTGAGATTATAAAAAAAATAAAATAAAATAAAATAAAAAAATCAAAAATGAAATGTTTTCGACTTCCCGCCCAAACAAAACAACAACACAACTCAGGAGGGATTCACTTTCACTCTCACACAGCACTCTCACTCTCACACAACACTCTCCTCTGTCGAACCCATCCTCATCTTCACCGGCGAACCCATCCTCACCGACGGCGAACTCCACCGCTCCAGCCTCTACGCTTCGTGAACTCTACCGCGACGACCACCATCGGTTGAGCAAAGATCTCTTCTTCACGAACCAAGTTGGTCTTCGAACAAAGTTCTTTTGTCTTCCAACGTCTGAGATTGAGATTGAGATTTGGGTTTGGAATTGATATGGACAAGTTAGGGCTTTCAGAATCAGGGATTTTATAATTTCAAAATTAGGGCTTTTTAAAAAATTAGGGATTTGGGTTTTGAAAAATTAGGAATTTGGGTTTTGAAAAATTAGGGATTAGGGCTTTTAGAAAAATTAGGAATTTCAGAAGTAGGGATTAGGGCTTTTACAAAAATTAGGAATTTCAGAATTAGGGATTTGGGTTTTGAAAAATTAGGGCTTTTAAAATTTGAAAATTACAACTTTGAATTTCTATTCGAACGGCTAAAAATTTAGGGCTTTTAACGTCTGAAAATTTTTTCAATTTGAGGATAATTTGGTAATGATTTTTTTAAAGCATTTTCAGACTCTCTGCATTGTTCATCTATGACTGATGATTGTTTAAGAGAATATTGATAAATGGTCATCTTGTAATTTCATAGCTTTGAGACTATGCTTTGTTCATCTATGACTCTGTGCTTTGTTCATCTATGACTGAAAATTTTGTTCATGTATGAAAATTGAAGCTCATCCAATTGGTCTTTTCATGGAATTCTTTTCCAGTAAAACTTTATTTTCTTGAACCTTTTAATTACGAATTTGAAAAAATGTAGTGTTTTCTGAGATAGTATGCTAACAGTGTATTCATAGGTCTGACCATCTAGAGTTTTCCTGATAAGCATTGAGTGAAATCATTTTTCTCCGGCATATTCTTGATTTATTTTGTCTTTGCTTTGATTTGACTTGATGCTTATGAATAGTTGAGATTTATTGAGAAAAAAAAATATATTCTCTCTGATTACAGACCATCTATTTAAAAATTCATGGTAAAAGATTGAGTGAATAGAATACATCATTTTGTTCAATATATCTCACTGCAAGTATGGTGTAAGCCCTTTTTTTGGGTAAAATAAGTTGAAAATTTTTCTAGTCAATATTGCTTTAGTTCTTTTATTTCTGGTCAAAGATTGAGTGAAAGAAGTCATTTTCCATATTGGTCTTGTTTGCATCTGTTAACATTAGAACCAGTTTGCATTTGTCATGTAACTAACCCACAGTTCTGATGTTATGTAACCAATCCATAGTCCATACATCTGTTATGTAACCAACCCATAGTCCATACAATTGCATCTGTTAATAACCATGTCTATGAGAACCAGTTTGCATCTGTAACATCAGAACCAGTTTACATCTGTTATAAACAATGTCTTCAATCTGTTTGCATCTGTAACATCATAACCAGTTTGCATAGAACAATGTCTTCAATCTGTTTGCATCTGTTATGTAACCAAAGCAGAACCATGCAGAGTCAAAAGCATAGCAGTTTGCATCTGCATCTGTTATGTAACCAATACATAGTCAAAATAATTGCATCTGTTAATATCCATGTTTGCATCTGTTAACATCAGAACCAGTTTGCATCTGTAACAATGTCTTCAAGTTGTTCCTATGGGACATATTATTAGAACCAACTTCCATTAGCACCATTAGCACCAACTCCCATTAGCTTTCACACTCTGTCCATTAGCACCAACTTCCATTAGAACAACTTCCATTAGCCTTCACACTCTGTCTCTCTCCTTATGTATGCAGATTTAAAAAATAGCTTCTTCTTCTAACATTAGCGACATAAAATTAGTACCGAGGACGTGCAATTGTGGAAGAACAGCTGCCATACATATTGTAAAAACCAATGAGAATGGAAATGAAGGACGTTTGTTCTTTGTTTGCCCATCGAAATATGTAAGTTGGTAATTCTAGCTATTTTCTTCCTTTATTAGTCACATTAATATTTGTCTTATTGAACTAATGTATTCGCATACATTGCAGAGTAACACTCCCACTCACCATTGCAATTACTTCAAGTTCGTGTCTGAAGATGATGAAGACGTTACGTCCAGAATCCGTTCTAACAGTACAGCTTCTACTGGTATAACAATAGAAGACTTGAACGATGTAAGGATGAGGCTTCATTACATGGAAAATGACTATGGTCGAAAGCTGCAAAGGATGGAAAATAAGATCAAAAAAATGGTATACTTCATTGTATTTTGTATCACTTTGTACTTTATGATGTAACTTTTCGACTTTATTGTATTTTTGGGAAACTTAATGGAAGTTTGTATCCTTTTGGGTTTTATGTACTCCAACTTGTTATCTATTATCTATTATGGAATGAATTTTGGGGAACATTAAACTTCTTATCTGTTATGGAATGAATGATGGAATTTTGGAATGAATGATGGAATCAATATGCCAATCTCATTTTGGAATGTTGGAATGAATGATGAATGATGGAATTTTGGAATGAATGATGGAATGTTATGTTATGTAACTATAATATATGAGGTCAGCATGAATGCTTCAGCTATGTGCAGAACCATGAAAGGTATTTTGTCTGCTGATTCTGTTCTTGTTGCACAGGCAGATTATGATTTATGTACTGAATGCTTCCATAATGGGAAGCTTGACTCTGGATGGTCCCCGACGGATTTCATTCTCATGGAGCCTGCTGGTGTAAGTGGTGGGAAGTGGGCAGATCTGGAGACCCTTCTCCTCCTTGAAGCATTGGAACTTTATAATGAGAACTGGAATGAGGTTGCTAAGCATGTTGCTACAAAAACAAAAGCTCAATGTATTTTGCATTTTGTTCAAATGCCAATTGAGGATGCTTTTATGGACTGTGATGATGAAAAGAATGCTAGTGTCAAAGAAAATGTAGATACAGCTATGGCCGATAATGATTCTTCTGCACCTAAAAAAACACCTGAAATACCAGAGAGTAGGACTGGTACAGATGAAAATCAACCTCAGTCTTTCCCAATGGAAATTCCAAAGCCAGAAGATGCCAGTGAACTGAAAGCTGATCAGAAATCAACCTCAGTCTTTCAGAACCATTTTCAGAACATCAGAACCATTTTAGAACATGCAGATCCATTTCAGAACATCACAGCCAGTTTCACAACATGCAGATCAATTTCAGAACCAGTTTCTTCAGTAGCATACCAGTTTCAACATCAGAACTAGTTTCAGAACCAGTGTTCAACACAGCATGACTTATTTGTTATGTTCAATACAGCATGTTCAATACCAGTTTCCTGAATCTGAACATGAACATCAAGCAACCAACATGGACACCAATTTAAATGAACATGAACATGAACATCAACCAACCAACACATAAATTAAAAAAAAAAAAAAAAAACATTAACAATAACAGAATCAGTACAACTTTAACAATAACCAACATCAACCAAGCTAAATGAACATTAACAATAACCAGTTCACTTGGGTTTAACATACAAATTAAAATCAACTGTAAATGAACATCAACCAGTACAACTTTAACATCTAAATTAATTTAAAAATTAACACATTGGTACTTTAACATCACTTTCCAGCAGCAGTTTGCTTCACAATTTCAGAGGCCATGACTTCACGTTGTAGCCCAATTTCAGCATCAGTTTGGTTCTGTTGATGGTTGTCCATAGCCTAAAAAAAAAAAGACAGAATTTTTAAGCAACTATAAATACATGATATCACAGAATTTTCAGCAACTATAAACTAAAAATACATCAAGAATGAACCTCACTACATATTGGAGTAGTTGATTCTTGAGAATATCGAAACCCAATGTCATATCCACATGAACCTTGTAGTAGTGACTGGAATGTTGGTTGAGCAGAATGCCATTGAGCCATTGAAGTTGGCAAATAATTTGGCACCACATACATCTCCGGCAAATTGTTCGCTTACAACAATGTCATATATGCTTTCAGTTATGGTTTGAGTCACATATTATATCTACACAAAAATTATATCTACACAAAAAATACAATGTTAAAGTAAGACTTACATGATATGTGGGATACATCAATGGCGGAGGAATGTAATTACCACCCATGGGCAAAGATCGAGGAAGAGGATGAAGGGAAGGAAGAGGTTGAAGCGTAGGAACATGTTCACGAACATATATATCTCCTCCAACAGGTAATGGAGAAGGTGCAACCGTTGAACTTGCAATAGATTGTAACGAAGCCAAGCTGTTAGCACGGGATTTTTTTTTTGGAGTTCGCTACCAACGCCGCTTCGAATCCACCTTTGACCCTCCTTTTGCCCTTACTAGTTGCCACCTTTTTCTTCAATCATTTTGGTTGCACAACATGATTCACAGCTTCGCATTCCACTTCAAAGCTTTGGGTGCCATCATCAATACGTACTTCATTTCCAACACCAAAATGAGCACTTAACTTGCCTTCAACATCTGCACCTAATATAGCAAGGTGTGCAATACAAAAATCATAAGTTTCTTCAGTTTCAGCAGCTCTACTTGCTACTGCTCTAAATGCGGCCATCAATGTCTTATACCGTGAGGCTTGTTGGAATTTCACATCTACTTCAATGTCATTTTCCTTAATGTGCTGCACAGTTTCGGCTCTTGCTTGTTTGGTCCACCTCTTTAGAATGTATTGTGGAGGAACCTCTTTCATCTTCAATATGTCTCTAATGACCTTCAATGAGTGACAACACAAGATTCCTTCCCTTTCAAACTTTATACAATTACAACCCAAAGAGCCATCCCTCTCCATCTTCACTTTCCTTGCATGTTTGTTACCAACATCAACAACTGTGAAAATGGTACTAGCCTCGCCATATTCAATTGATTCTATGTCCGATTCAATGGATTGAAAGTACTCATTTTGAAATTCCTCAAAGATCTTTTTTGTGTAGACGTTACCCATTTGAATTAACATTCTTATTATTGCTTTGACCTTTGGCAACCTTTGGCACAAAGCATAGCCTGCTTCTAACTCCTTGTATCACTTCTCGTAAAGTACCCTTTTCGAAATGCATGAAGAATTCATTTAAGTTGAAATCAGAACGAATGTAATCTTTCAAAAAAGCATTAAAAGATTCACTAAGTTGTGTGGTACTCATTCCCGCAGGCCATGTTGATCTAACATAAGGCCATCCCCATTTTTCTTTCACTGCAAAAGTCAATTTCAACCAATGGTTTTCATGCGCATCATATTTATCAAGCATTTCGGCCCACTCTAACTTCCATTGATTTGCATCTTCAATGTGAAAGAAGAATTTATTTAGTACACACTTCACCCCCTTATCTTGGAACAAATAGTTAACATGTTTTAATGCATTTTGCATCAAATGCCAAGTTATTTGCTCCTCATTATCTAATTGAACAGCATAAAAGAATGAAGGATTCTGCAAAGATTTTTCTTTAAAGTATTGCAACACATTGCCTACTTCCCCATTTGCTAAACTTTGTTGTCTTTTAGTTCTCAAATAATTTTTAGAATCTAATTTCGTAAAACCAAGACATTGCCTTCCACCAGCTTCCCTACCCATGAGTTCAAAAGACTGGCCTAAACCAAGACCAGATTGTGTCGCTAAATCTAACTGAATTGCTTGGGTAGTGGATATCTTTCTTTGTGACGGCAACATGTGGGCACACTCGGGTGATACATGATCATGGTTGTGTTTTTCTTTGAAATCAGTCACAACATATTTTCCAGTACCCTCATGTAATTTAACATAAAGTCGAGCCTCTCACCGAGTCCTAGTTTCAGCTCTAGAGTTTTTTGACAATGGGTCTCGCTTGTCAACCTTTCGAAATCCCTCCTTGTTGCAAACCAAAAGTCTATGAATAAGTTGATTAGTGAACTTGTCCTTCCTACAATAATCTCTTCTTATGCTAAACCCCATTCTTCCTCCATATGCATTATAAAAATCATACACACATTGTTCAGAATCAAATATCATTCCCTGTTTGGGCTTCCAATCACAGTCATTCTCAGGTTCCATATCGATATCAAAATGCAACTAAAAACCCATATAAATAAAATCTTAAGTTAATGATAGTTGAGCTTCTTAATAAGATTGCAGGGTTGCTTAGGTTGTAGTGCTATAAAAATGAATTGAAATTGGTTTATAGATAAAATTTATCTGGTTTATAGATAGGACCATATGTCATATAAGGAAAATTACTGGAATTAAGGAAATTGAATTATTAAAAACCAGATTAAATTAATATAGATAGATATTGCTTCATTCAATTATTCATGAGATTCAATATAACACATCTAGACACCAGTTAATAATTACATGACCCATGAGACTGCCATGTCTACAAAAACCAGGAGACATACTGTGATAAGGCCCATAACATTACCCTGTTATGGCAAAACTGAGATAATTTACGAGCCTTTTAACAAAACATCACAATAACAATTAGATGAGCAACAAAAGAGGTAAAACACACCAACTATTTATGGATTCTAATGTAAAGATCAAAATTGAATTCTGTTGTTTGTTTTGCTAGGTTATGACTCGAAGTCATAGCTTAGTGCTATATTGGTTTACTATTTCTAATAAAAGGTAAAATAATGAGAATTTATTGATTGAATAATAAAACAAAAGAGGTAAAACACACCAACTGAGAATTTATTTATTGATTGAATTTATCCAATTTACAGTGTGTTAATCAAATAGCAAAACCTTAGAGAAAAGTTAAAGAAATCATAAAGAGGTAAAACACACCAATTAATGAAAACTCGTATTCGATTTCTGACCTTAGTGCCGACTGTAATTTGTAAAGAGCATCAGTCGAAAGCTTTGGCGGCAGAAGACGTCTTAGGTTCTGAGGAGTTCGCCGTCAGTGAGGATGGGTTCGCCGGTGAGGATGAGGATGGGTTCGACGAAGGAGAGTGCTATGTGAGAGTGAGAGTGTTGTGTGAGAGTGAAAGTGAATCCGTCCTGAGCTGTGTTGTTGTTTTGTTTGGGCGGGAAGTCGAAAACATTTCATTTTTGATTTTTTGTTTTTTTTTTTTTTTTGTTTTTTTTGTTTTTTTAATAATCTCAGCCGTTGGATGACCAACGGCTCATCTAAGCCATTGCAAGCAGGAAATGAAGGACTCCTTCTACTGGTCCTGTCTTCTACTGTGTGTGTGAGAGAGAGTGGTGAGTGAGTGAGTGTGATAACAGAAGGTTAGAGAGGGGAGAAATTATTCATTGCATAGGAGCATTGCTCCACCCTATTCATGTTTAGAGAAGTGTCCAATTGTCTCCCTCAAAGGAGACAAACAAACAGTGAGATTCACTGTTTCAACCTAAGGTTGAGCACCTAGATTAGATTTGCCCCGTGGCGATGAATAATTTCGAGAGAGAGGAGAGAGAGAGATTTTAATAAAAAGAAAGGAATGCAGCAGCACCTAATGCAGATGTAGCCCATGATGGCTACCGTCACTATTGATCACTTCAACAAGTACCTCTTTCACTCCCTCCCTTCTCTCTCTCATGCCCTTTTATTGCTGTCTTCATTATTGATTGTTTTGTTATTACAATTATTTATCAATGAGTTTTGTTAATTGGGTTTTCTTGTAACAGCAATGCTAAGTATCATGAAAAACCTTTCATGAAAATAATCATGAAAGCTTTGTGACCCTTGGATTACACTTAGAATAAAGCACTACACACTAATCAAGGTAATCCAAAGATCATAAATCTTTCATGATCATTTTCATGAAAAATTTTTCATGATCCCTAACTTTTCTCTTCTTGTAATTAATGTATGGTCTAGTTTTAGTTAATTTATCTTACTGCTATCTTACGTTTCGAGGCTTTCACACTACAAGAAAATCGAAAATTAGCGGCGTTTATAAACGCCGCTATAGGCTATAAAAACGCCACAAAAAAATAAGATGACTTTTATAAAATTCGTCGATGATGTGGCCATCGTTGTATCTTTGTGACGTTTAAGAAATGCCACTAAATACTTTAGACGACGTTTTCTAAAACGCCGCTAATTCTTTACACGGGTTAACTATGCACGTTAAAGCAGTTATCTCTGACGTCATAATGACGACATTTCGCGACATTTTAAAAAAAAACGCCACCATTTCTTTCATTTTTTTTAAAAAAAAAAAATCATAATTAATAATCTTTTGACTTTTGTTCAAACCAAACCTATATCATCCATCACCATTCTCAAAATATATACCATAATGTGAATGAGCATTCACTTTTCAATTTTTCATAAAATAAATAAATAAATAAAACCCCTTTAAATACAATATGACAATACAAAATCATAAAAATAATAATATTCAGTGTGCTCTCCAAATTCTCTGAAAATAACTTCATCCACAGCTCTCTTCAGCTTCATCAAGTCATCAATCATCTTCACCAAAATGATGATTATATACCTGAATCATCCAATTCCATTAACACAACTTCAATAAACTTGAATGGTTGAAAAATCTACATACTATTGCGTACCATGTCAACAAGGCTAGAAAGATAAGAAATTATGAAATTTGCAAGTGCATGTACAATGAAATTTTTTTTTATTTATACATTGCTTCAGAAGCACCAACATTATCATTCTATGATTGACGCGTGAATTGTGGAATTGTAGCCACAGAATTAATCTGTCACATAAAAATAACAAATTAGCTTATGTTGTTATTGGAATAAAGAGAAATTCATATTTTACAGCCCCATATTTATTAAAAGGGAAATTTGGTTGTTAATTTTTTTAAAATAAAGAGAACATAAGTTAGCTGTTATGGTATGAAATGGAGTTCCATGAAGATACTGCATCATCTGATTGTGACCAAATTTCTAGCTCTTTATACAAATGCAATAAATATGGATAAAAAAACAAACCTTCATCACACTGTTTTACTTGAGCTAATATTAAAAAATAAAAGAAAATGAAACCCTTCTTTAAAAACATGCTGATGTAATTTAAAACCAACATCATTCCTTCATTTCTCTTTCCATTGACCCCAGTCTTTTGAGCCAAATCATTTTATCACCACAACCCCCCAACACTAGCATTGATAGAATTCAAATAAAACGAAGGGTGCAACCATGCACCCAACCTTGTCCATAAAAATAGTCATATTTCAATATCAAATAAAATTAGAGCTGTTAGTCATCTGACATTGTATACTAACTTTTTAATATCTGATTCACCCATTTGTTTTTTTGAGTCCATTCTGGAAGATGCATTCACACCATTAAATGCAACTGAAAATATGGAGTTTCAAATTCTGTAAGAGGTTCATATCCCAACCTTTCCTTCATAGAAAATTGCACAAATGAAAATAATTTATTTTCTTCTATTTTTGGGGAATACGCCACAGTTCACCTTGTAATTGAACTAGAAAAACATCAATGGAAACAAATTGGGAAATAAAATGACGATGAAACTTTACCTGTAATTATAGTCCTTAACAACAAAATATAATGGTGGTCCTATTCTGAGATACTCTGACACATCATTGAAATACCCCTGTAGCAAATATACCATTACTGCCAAGAAGGCCAGACAAAAGGGAAAATCCTTAATACAAAGCAAACTCATGAAACAGAGGAATCAAATCTACTAAACCTGAAGATAGGAGTCTCGAGGAAGAGCAATCTGTTGCTCTAAACCAGGTTCAATCCTCGTTCATAATGCCTAAAAATGAGAAAAGCAAGCAAAAAATTAATAATGAAATGATAGACAACATGTATATATAACACGGAGGATTGGACAACCAGAACACAAAACACAACAGATAGGATTAAAGAAACAGTGACTTACAATGCTTGCCAAAGCAAATGCAGTAAAGACAGCAATAACAACAACTTTGACTCCCCAGAGGCTCTAAGGACGCGTGCATGAACTTCCTACAAGATAAATTATTTGCAAAAACCATAACAATAACAAAGGGAACACTATACACATATAGTTATCCAAACACATCCGTTCAAAAGGATATTATCCTGATTAAAATTTAGAACATAAGATAAAACCATCCTACATTCAATAAATGCACTGTGCCTCATCCCAACTTCAGTGTCACTAAAACCAAATTTCTCAGCCATTTTAGCCCAATAAAACTCGTACTTAAAACTTGTACGTATCAACATGCTAGTTTTACATAACCTCCCATAAATTGTGGGTTCTCTTTCAATTTCCTTTCCTTTCACTTTTGACTTCACAATAAAAAATCCCAAGGCCCAGACAGCTCGAAACCAGGTCAGCCTCAAAACTAGTATCCCAAAACCACCGTCCACACACCCAATAGATGAGATTGGGTGATAAAATGCTAATAAAACTAGCTAATTATTTTAATGCCAGTAATGCACTTAGAATTTTAGATACTTTCACCACAATACTGAATAGTCTTTAAAATGATAGCTCACAGCATTCTGCCAGGCACAAACACTAGTATATGCTAGTCCTCCACTCCCACACCCGAAAATTTGACGCACCAACTGCAATTTTCCACCATTCGAAACGTTAAAGTTATCAATATAAGAAAATTCAGAAGCAATGCAGTTGTTCACTAGGCCTCCCAACAGACATTTGAAGTACCATTTTTATTTATTTATTATTGACTAAGAAAAGAAAGAGATACAAAGAATTCCAAGTACCATCTGTCAATCATCATGTTGGACATTTCTGTATTTTGACACATGTTAATTTGTAAAACATCAATAGTTCGACACATATTCACAATCTTTTGCATGTAAATTATCTTTATGCAATTCAAAAGGAGTGCCAGCATGCAACTGGTTGTCAGCATCATCACTGATTCATTGATGCAACAGCAGAGATGGCAGGACAATTTTTTTTGTTTCTAAGAATATCAAAGTGCCAGAAATATATTCCACAATAGATTATATGGTGGTTAAAGTTGCACTTGCTCTGGTAGGGTAGCATTATAAAGTTGTCCCCAGTCTCTATTGAACTTTGCCAATCCTCTTGAAGTTAACCTTGTTAAATAAAGCAAATAAAAAGAGCCCACTAAAATTACCTTCATATATCGAGCCAGCAATCCAAGACTCCTCCGATTGCCTACAACTAATTCATATGTTTCAATCAGAATTTACACACCAATTTACAAAATGAAAAAGATACAGTGCAAATGTAACATTGTGAAACACACGACACATCTAACCCTATATGAAGATCCTTAGCAAATAAATGGAAAAGCAAGTGAAAGCTTATAGAAGTACCTTCAACAGATTCTACAGAAGATGAAGGGACTTTTAAGCATGGAAAACAGTCAACCCTGTTATCCTCAGCTCTCGAGATATCAAAAACTGTCAAGGCAACAAAAGCAGTAACTTGCAGAAGGAAGTCCAATAGAACAGCCAAAGCTATAGGTACATAAAACAAAGGGGTTATCAAACAGTTATTTTTTAGTTAATCAACCAGGACATCAAAATAAAAAATAAAAATTTCACACCAGCAAACATTGAAAAAACACGGCTTGCCGGCATAGAAATGAAACTTCCAACTGCAAATGCAAGAACCTCAGATAAACTAGCTAGTGTTATTGAAGGACCAACTTCGACAAGGGCATTGCTTATTCGCCCTTCTAAAGGCAATTCCTGTGGTTGTCGTTTCATAGCATGTACCAATATACACATGTTATCCACTCCTACCTATAAAAAGAGAAAAATATTTGAAACAATGAAGTTATTATCATAGAATGCAACACTAGAACAAGTACACAGAAGAAAACATCTTTAATGATGAGAAAGAGAGAACCATATGTTAAGTCAAAAGTATATTAAAAGGAAAAGCTTGTAGCTAATAGAGTTCTTGTGTAGTAGCACGGTAAAATGTACGACATAATTTGAGCAAATGAGGCAAACCTTTGCAGTATTAAGCACTACATTTTTGCAATCGGGTAAGAAGCTCATAGACCATGCTGGTAAATTATATGAATTGCCATTGAAATTCACAGTTGCATCACGTTGGGAATCCACATTGGCAAGAAAAGCAGCACATAAACCTGACCCAAAGCAGACTGTGAATCATAAGTATCAGGCAATTGTCATAAAAACTTGTAACAAGTATAATAGCTTTCAAGAAAATAGAATTACCATATAATAATTTTGGAAGGTTCCCCCTCGCTGGAAGAATCGTGCTACATCAAAAGCAATGTTTAAAATGAGTAAAAGAGTTTGGTTATACATAAATGTATAGGTTTCAATGACACACTGGAAGCATTAAAATGAGTTGGTACATTTCCCTAAAATATTATTTTTAAAGCTACAAATTCTTATTTGGAATAATTCATAGTCAACTATGTTGGTAACTCAGTCACATTTTTCTGGTAAGTGGGATATCAAAAGTACCTGAGGCATGATATAGATGATTGACATCATGTAATTGACATACTTAATGTGGATAAAAAAAAGTTAACAGGCAATGTTTTTCATGCAATATTTCTGATACAAATGAGATTTTGAATATTTGGGATAAAAATAAAAATAAAAATAAAAATAAACAAAAAAACAACTATCAGCTGAATTAAGAGCTAAAGAAAACAGATTGAAGACCCAAAAGCAAGAACAACCCATTTCACCAAAAACAAAAACTAAAACAAGAATCAATCAAAATGAAATCAAAGAACATCCAGAGTTTCGAAATCAAATCAGTGAGATTCAAATACCTTAAAGGTGTTTGTCTGGAGAAGGAGAGAGCTCTTCAGAGGAATTCTTCAGATTTTCAGTTTGGTAAGTGCAATCTATGGGAGTTGGTTTTTATAGCGACGACTATGTAACATGACACAATCCAACAAATACAAACATGATAAAAGTTTATTTTACAGTAAGAGTTCCATCATCATTTTTATTTTTTTGGTGTTTGGCTAAAAATTAAAAGGTAAAATAAAAATAACAAAAGTTTTTCATTGACACATTTTATCAAACATTTAACATGCAAGGAAAATGGTACAATAAGAATCGCAATATCAACAAGTTATTCCAACAAAAAAAATCCATAAAAAAATTTATGTCAGTAGGATAAGAATCAATCAACGAACTACTCATCAGGAAATACTACCCTCAACTACAAATCGGTCATCATCAATAAACTCGTCACCAGCACCAATTTTAGAAACTGTTTTGACATTTTCTATAAGGAAAATGTGATAGAGTGACAAAGATAATGAGATTCAATCAAAAACTAGAGAGAAAGGTCCAAATCTCATAGAGCAATTTAGAGAATACATGAAATTCGATCGGAGAGATTGAGAGAGTAGATTTGATATTACCATACTAGCAGATCGGAGAGATAGAGAGAGCAGATCTGATCGGATAGAGAACAGATCTGAGAATAAGATCTACATCTCTACATCGTTGAGCTTGCTTCTACTCATTGTTGCTAACGATCCAGATCCAACGCTGCTAGCTTATCTTGTACGTGATCAGAGACATTAATACGGCACTCATAACCCTAGATAAATCGATTTGGAAAGAGAAAATACAAAACAGAAGAGAAGAAACTAGAAATCAACTATAAATCGTTAGTTTCAGCCATGAAAGTTTACAGATCTTATGTGAATGTAGCAAATCCATATCAGAAAACTCAAGCCCTAGATCGACTTAGATAAGAGGGATTCAAACGATATTACAGAGATACACTCAAATCAAGTACAGAACAAGAATTTCCAGATCATACAACCAAAGAATCCATGGAGATCGAAGATCCAAGGCCCTGATTTCTCTCTTTGCCCCTCCCTCTCTCTCTCTCTCTCTCTCTCACAAAAGTCGCGCCTCTGTTCTCTTCTTTTGATCAGAAACCTGCCTTTTCAATCCCAAATAAACGTTATTTCACAGCTTTCTATTAACGGCGCACAAAACGAGATAAAATAATTAAATTGGCTGAGAAGGTAAAAAATCATAAAAAATTTCACAACGTTTTTAAAAAATGCCAGGAAAAAAAATGTGGTGATATCCTATTTTTCTTGTAGTGTCATTTCCTAAAATCCTGGTGGAGAGCTGAATGTGGCCTTTGTGGGTTTTGTCAATCTCTTTCTTGTTCCTTTTTAATCTGATTGATTGTGTAAAATGGGTTATATGTCAATTTAATGATCCCCTTATCATCTTTGAAGGGTTTTTTTTTTCAAAAAAAAAAATAATAAATAAAATAAAAATAATTCCCAATCAGAAGTATGTTTCCCAATATTGCAAAATTAGTGAAATCTTGGAAAGTAATTGCAAAGATTTACGCCGTGTTTGGTAGGGAGACTTAGAAAACGATTTAGAAAGAAAAATAGAAAAGATAGGTAAAATGTGAATAAAATATACCTACATTTCATATAGTTTCAACCCTTATGGTCACATTATATAGCCATGTAACACAGATATAGATATAATACGGATTTGCTGATACAACAAAACCTAAAAACATATAATACTAGTTCGGTCAGGATACATTCATTAAAAATATATATTTATAATTTTTAGTATTGTATTACACATAAGCTCAAAGAATGGTGAGAAATTATTCTTTTGGAATTAAAGTATCAGTTTAAAAGTCAATAGTTGGTTTACTATTTTTATTTTTTTCAAGTCTTCTAAAATGTTTATTTAAATATCAAGTCTAAACTATTTACATCGCCCCCTCATGCTTTCCATTTCACACTAAGTATTATGAAAAATGCTTGGGAGCACTAATTAGTGCTCCCACTAATTAGGTGGCAGTGGGTCCCGTCAGTAATGATGTGATGTTTTGGTCTTGGAATTGTATTTTTTTTTTTTTAATACTTTTTTAATGCATTAGTGCGGTGGTGTTTTTAGTGGGATGAATTATTGTTGAAGTATTATATGCAAAACTTGCCCAAATTTTACTTACTTGTTTTATTGTTAAAATCTAGTTTTTGTATATCATTATATTTTTCATTTACTATTACTTTTAATAAAGTATGGATATGGATATGGACATGGAACACATCATTACACATTGAAGATACATCATTTTGATAAATTCTAAAAAATAACTTCAATTTCACTATTTTCTTCTTCTCTAAGAAGTAAACAAAGTATTGAAAAATTATTCTTGTATTTATCCTAATAATTGTACTCTAATTTTATGCTAGATTATCCATGCTTCATAGGTTAACGATTATAGAGAATGTGAAGAAAGAAGAGAAAGGCACTAATTTTGCTGAGGTGTGTGTGTAGTGAGAGTGAGAGACATGGGGAAAGGGAAGACCAAAGGAGAAAGGAAGAGAGAGGAAGGATCTGGGAGTGGTATTCATGCCCCATAAAAATCTGACTCCCTGAGATTGAAATTATTTTTCGGTTTTCCATTTCTGCTGATATTTGGGATAATCTTCCCACTAAACTGATATATCTTTCCCCAAATGCCATTTAACTGCAATTTCCCATATACATATATTTGATTTAGTCTTTTTTTTTTTTTTTTTTTTTTTTTTTTTTTAAATTCATGTTCATCCTCAAAGCTTAAATGATTTGGTAATTTTGTTTCTGGATACCAAATTGGTAGGCTATTGTGGGGTTACGTTTCTATCACATTATTTATGGAAACGGTATTTACACCTTATTTTTAATCATCCTTTGAAAGGAGTGTGATTGCCATTTTTCTTATTTATTTAGTTTTTGGGTATTCTTTTTGTTGATTATTGTCTATTGTTTATTGTATGTGCAGTTTGGTATTTGAGACATATCTTTAAAGGGTGAATTGATACAATATGTGGATGTAAGACAAATATAAGAAGCCACAGAGAACATGGGTTGTGGCGTTAAGAAAGAAACACCATGGTATGTTTTCATCTCAGTTTTTGGGCTGCTGACTGACTGCTGTTAAGAGTGCTTCATAGTGGAGTTTTATGGTGTGCTAAAGTGAAGATTAATTATACTTCTCTCTGGTTGAGTCCATGGTATGTTTTCATCTCAATTTTTGGTCTGCTTACTGCACTAATTTGTATTGGGTCTGTCTGCTACTGTGGGAGAATTCCGCTTTGGTGTGTTTACTGCTGGTATGGTGTATTGCTCTCGTTTTGCTATATTTGCTGTTTGGTGTATTGTTCTGTTCTGTTTTGTGGCTGTGGATTGTGAGGTTTGCTGGGAAGGCTGTTCTATTTTCTTATGGGCGAGCACAGAGCAGTGGTGATCTCAAAGAAAGAAAGAAAGGCTATCAATGGTCAAGTTAAGCTGCCCTATCCTGCAGTGTTTGTGATGGTCAAGTTAAGCTAGCTTTGGTTGTTTGGTTTGGTTCTTCTTTCTTTTTTTCCGTTGGTCTCTCACCAACTTGGGGTGCCAGCAAATGATAGGGTGAGCTCGATGGTGCCAACCTAGTTGGGATCATTTACCTCACTGTGATGCTTTTGCACTCCCCCCCTTCCTTTATTGTTGCTTTTGTCTTGTACTCTGTACTTGTTCATTTCATCAATAAAGTTCCTCTTTTTTTGCCGATCAAAAAAAGAAAGAAACACCACTTTTCAGAAGCATATGGTCTAATAGTCAAATATGTTAGTGTTAGAATGCAATTTTAGTTAGGTTTGACAATTTTTTAGGCAAATTTTATTTGAGTTGTAGTTGCCTTTGAGATTTAATTAATTTTTGAAGTCCAATTTCATTATCAAAGAAAATTCATATCAATGAAATCAAATTCTTTCATAGTTGTATGGGATCTAATGGTCCAGTCCAATAGCTAATCTAGCATAAAGTCGAAAACTAAAATAACTATCCCTTCAATGCATTGTAGGTTGGACAATTGAGAGAGGTATCCAACAAGGCAAATAATGCAGAGCTAAAATTGTTCTTGGAAGTGGAAAGTAGACAGGTAACGTCTATTTCATTTTTTTGGCAGCAGTTACTCAAGTTGTTTATTATGGACTTCTGTTTTGGTTAAGTCGTATGAGTTTTATGATATGCACATGGAACTCTACATGTTGAATATGATGCGCACAACTATGCAGGATTTGCGGCTGATTCCTCCACCTGTGAAGAGCAAAGAGGAGATTCTTCTTTTTTTCAAACTTTATGACCCTTTGAAAGAGGAGCTTAGACACTTAACATTTCTTTCCTTGGGTTGGAGTTGCATGTAATTACCAAGGACTCTTTGTTTCCCTTTTCGGTTAGTTATTGAGGCTTATTTTTTTTCATTTTTTCCCCCTGTTGTCAGGTATGTTGGGCAGTTGTTTGTGAAGTCGAATGGCAAGCTAGCAGAAATATTGACAAAGTTAAATGAGTTGGCTGGATTCAGTCCTGATGAAGAAATTGAACTCTTTGAGGTCGGTTATTTCATTTTAGTAGATTGACTACCATTTTCTTGCTCTCTTGCCTGGCCACATAGCAACAAATTTAGTTCAGACAATCATCTTATGCACCCCCTTTAATGTTTAGGAAATAAAATTTGAACCTAATGTCATGTGTGCATGCATTGATAAGAAGCTCACCTTTCGTGGTAGTCAGGTATGAACACGATCAATTGTGAGCTATTTTTACTTGTACATTCTGCTCTAGTGTGTATAGCCTATTCTTTTTTTTTGGTGGTCGGATATGCATTAACCATGACTACCTGAAAGGAAATATTCACCTAATTCTTCTACAGCTTGAAGATGGTGACATCATTTGCTTTTAGAAATCCCCTCAAGTTGAAAGTAGTGAACAATGCCGCTATCCTGATGTTCCTTCATTTCTGGAATATGTGCATAATCGTCAGGTATTCCATGAGCCTTCACAATGTGACATCATTATCTGAAGGTTTGGAAGAGAATAATTCTTCTCATGTATCTCAAACATAATCTGTACAGGGCTATAAATAAAGTACAACAAGTTGACTTCTAGGCCCTGTTTGTTTTGGGGTGTAAAGGATGGGATGGGATGGGATGGGATTAGGATGGAGGTGGGGTTATTTAGTGTTGTGTTTGTTTGTAGAGTTGGGGAAGGGATTAGGATAGAGGAGGGGATTAAGATGGAGGTTTGAAGGGGGATTGGGATGGAGGAGGTGGAGGTGGAGGTGGAGGTGGTATTAGAAAAATAGCGAGGGAATTAGAAATTTTTTTATTTTTTTTATTTTTTACATATTGAGAATTTTTTTTTGAACATTAATGTTTAATTATTTGTATTTTTTTATTTGTTTTATTATTTTATATAAAAATAATTTAACAATTCCTACACTAACAACTATCATCAAAATAAATGCAATTTCACTTAATCCCCTTACTATGAATCCCCTCCATTCTACCTCTGAAAACAAACGGGGCCCTAAGAATCTAAATAAGGAAACAACCTAATTCTAGCCAACATAAATGAGTACAGCTATACAACATTTAACAAGGAAAGAATAACAGGCTATTACAGCTGTTATACAAGCTTTATACACCCTAAAAAGATCCATACTCCAACACTCTCTCTCAAGCTAGTGTGCAGATATCATGCATTCCCAGCTTGCTCGTGATTCATTGAAAACTTAGGCTAGGTAGTCCTTTAGTGAGAATATCAGCTAGTTGATTGGTGGATGATACATGTGCAGTTCTCACTTGACCACTATCAATCTTCTCTTTTATGAAGTGTCTATCCACCTCTACATGCTTGGTTCGGTCATGCTGAACTGGGTTGTGTGCTATGCTAATGGCTACCTTGTTGTCACAATAATGCACCATAGGTTCCTGAAACACAATCTTATGATCTTTAAGGATCATTTTTACCCAAAGAAGTTCACATATGCCTTGTGCCATGGCTCTAAACTCTGCTTTTGCACTAGAACTGGCCACCACATGTTGTTTCTTGCTTCTCCAAGTAATAAGATTTCCACCTAAAAGGGTACAATACAACAGCCAGAAGTAGATCGTCTAACCACAATAGAACCTGTCTAGTCTGCATCTATGTAGGCCTCCAACTTTAAATCTTAACTTTTCTTGAACACTATACCTTTTTCGGGAGTTACCTTCAAATATTTCAGAATTTGGTGTTCAACATCTAAATGAGATTTAAGTGGAGCATGCATAAGTTGACTTACCACACTCATAGCATATGCAATATCTGGTCGTGTGTGTGATAGGTAAATAAGCTTTCCCAGCAACCGTTGAGAGTTTCCTCTATCAACAGCTGATCTTCATTAGCCTCTCCCAATCTGTGATTCTGCGCAATAGAAGTCTCGGCTGATTTACATCCAAGCATGCCAGTTTCCTTAAGCAAGTCTTGTATATACTTCCTTTGAGAAATCACTAGCCCTTGCTTTGATCTTGCTACCTCAATTCCCAAAAAGTACTAAAGTTTACCCAAATCTTTAATCTCAAATTCCCTAGCCAAGTAGGCTTTCAGTCCCATAATCTCTTCTTGATCATCTCCGATGACCACAATACCATCAACATAAACAATCAATGCAGTAATTTTCCCTTGATGTGAATGTTTAATGAACAAAGTATGATTACCTTGACTTTGACGATAGTCTCTTTTTACCATAACTCTCATGAATCTTCCAAACCAAGCCCAAGGAGATTGTTTAAGTCCATATAAAAACTTTTTGAGCTTGCACACCTTGTTTGACCATGTCTGTTTTCCATACTCGGTTGGGATATCCATGAATACTTCTTCCTCTAGGTCTCTGTGGAGGAAAATGTTCTTTACATCAAACTGCAGTAGTGGCCAATCAAAGTTTGTTGCCAATGAGAGAATGATCCGGATAGTGTTCATCTTGGCCACCGGTGCAAAAGCCTCCTAGTAATCGATCCCATATGTCTGGGTATACCCTTTTGCCACTAATCGGGCCTTGTACCTTTCCAAAGTTCCATCGGCTTTGTACTTGATGGTGAAAATCCATTTGCACCCCATAGTTTTTTTTTTTTTTTCCTTTTGGCAATTCTACTATCTCCCCGGTTTGATTTTTCTCCAAGGCTTTCATCTCCTCATTCATGGCTTCCCTCCATGGTTTCAATTTAATAGCTTCTTGGACACTATTGGAAACTTCATGGGAAGACATTTGGGTGACAAAAGCTTGATACTGAGGTGAGAGATGCTAAAAGGAAATAAATTGAGATATAGGGTGACGAGTGCAAGTTCTAACACCTTTCCTAATGGCAATAGGCAATTCCGAGTCTTCATGAGAATCAAAAAACTGAGTTTTAATTTCATTACCTGTTTCAAGATCAATGCTTGGATCATGTGAGCTAATTTCAGGCTTCTTCCTTCTGGAATATATCTTGGTGATAGGTGTCTTGAGTCTCTCGTCTTTGGTCTCTGGAGACTCTATAGTGCTCAATGGATTCTGTTCGAGACTCACATTCAGTTTAGGAGAAGACATATTTGAAGTAGGAGGAATATCTAGATTAGAAGAAGAACTAGCACTTGGTATAGGACTAGATACCACACTTGAAATAGGCAAGGAATGATCAACCTCTAACCTTCTATCTTCTCCTAAACTCTCCCCCTGAAGATAGGTGTCCCCAAAGTAAGGTTGGTGTTCTACAAAGATAACATCCAAAGTGGTGTATTTCCTTTTTGTTGGAGGTTGATAACACTTATAGCCTAAGAAGCATGGATACGGATACGAGATACGAGTACGATACGACACTCGGAATAGGCAAGGAATGATCAACCTCTAACCATCTATCTTCTCCTAAACTCTCCCCCTGAAGATAGGTGTCCCCAAAGTAAGGTTGGTGTTCTACAAAGATAACATCCAAAGTGGTGTATTTCCTTTTTGTTGGAGGTTGATAACACTTATAGCCTAAGAAGCATGGATACGGATACGGGATATGAGTACGATACGATATGGATACAACGATAGGGCAAAATTTGAAAAATTAGGATATGGGTATAGCGGAGATACGTTCGTAAAAAATATTATTTTTACAATTTTTAGTAATGTAGTATGCATAAAAATAAAACCTAAAGCAGAAGACGATAAAAAAGAAAGATTTTAGCAATTTCAATAAAATTTCAACAATTTCAGCAGTTCAATAAAAAAAACAAAACAAAACATTAATGTAGTTAACCTTTTCAATGATAAAAAAAAAACAACTCACAAGGCTCCTTGATGTTGTTGTCTTTTGAGAAAATAAAAAGTGGGTACTAGTAGTAGTTTAGCTTAGTTGCAAAAAAAAGAAAAAAAGAAAAAAATCAAAGGGGTTAGTTTAGTACAGTGAGAGGGAGAGACAGTGAGATTGAGTGAGAGGAAGAGAGAGATCGAGCAAGAGAGAGAGAGAGAGAGAGAGAGAGAGACAGAAAAGGGAGAGAGTGAGAGCAAGCGAGCAAGGGAGAGCGAGAGCAAGAGAAAATGAGAGTGATAGTGATAGTGAGAGTGAGAGAGGGGGACTGACCTTGATCGACTCCTCTTCCTCCTCCTCCTCCTCGCTGCTGTTCGTGAATGGCAAGGGAATCAATAGAGAAGACGACGTTGACTCTTGCTCTGTTCGACTTGTTGCTGCTCCAGTGCTCGTGAGCTAGGGTTTGTTTTAGTTTTTTGTTTTGTTTAAGATAATTTTTGTTATTTTACACTTTGACCCTATTATGAGTTTGTAAAATTATTTTTTCGCCTCGCCATATTCTAAAAGTATCCTCGCGTATCCCAAACGTATTTGAAATTTGAAAAATTAAAAAAAATAAAATGGGATACTTCTTTGCCGTATCCGATACGTATCCCGCTGTATCGGACACGTATACGTATCCGATACGTATCCGACACGCGTACGGGGGCCATTTCAGAGTATCCGTGCTTCATAGCTTATAGCCCTTTTGAGTAGGAGAGTACCCCAAGAATACACATTTGATAGCTCTAGGATCAAGTTTACCCCATAAATGACTATGAACATGCACATAGCAAGTACATCCAAATAGTTTTGGAGATAAGGACCCAACCCCTTGGAAATTTGGAAACAAGGATGAGAGTTTACTCACGGGAGATTGAAATTGAAGAACTTTTGATGGCATTCGGCTTATCAAGTATGCAGCAGTGACTACTGCTTCCCCCCAATAAGTTTTAGGAACTTTCGTTTGGAAAAAAAGGGACCTAGCAACTTCAAGAAGATGTCCGTTCTTTCTTTCTCCTACTCCATTTTGTTGGGGTGTGTCAACACAAGATGAGTGATAAAGGATGCCCTCATTTGCAAGATAAGTAATGAGATCTTGATTGAAGTATTCCTTGCCATTATTAGATCTAATTGTGTGTGTTTTTGTCCCAAACTGAGTGCTAATAAATTTGTGGAACAGGGAAAAAGAGTGGAAATTTCCGATTTGGACTTCATAAGATAGACCCAAGTAGTACGAGTGTAATCATCTATGAATGAGGTAAACCACCAAGAACCAAAAATATTTGGTATACGGGAAGGATTCCAAACATCCGAATGTATTAAACTAAATGGAGATAAGATTTGTGGAGTTTTCAAAGGAAAGGATACAAGATGATGTTAGGCCAATTCACAAATTTCACAATGAAATTTCCCCACTTTATTATTCATAAACAAGAAAGAACATTTTTTCCAACAAAGGAAAAGGAGGGTGTCCTAACCGTCTATGCCAGAGCCAAACTTGATCATCTTTTTGTTGAAATGTAGTAGAGACCAAGCCTTGAGACTCTTGATTCTTTTTCACCAAATCTGCTTCCAAGAAGTACAAGCTGTCCTTCAATTCAGCATGCCCAATCATCTTCCCTGTAGCATGATCCTAAAAATTGCAACCAGAGGAAGTAAGTAAAACTGAACATTTTAAATCATCAGTGAGTTTTCCTACAGACAGCAAATTATAGAACAAATTTGGAACATAGAGGATTGATTTTAGGCACAAAGTGGGTGATATTTGGACATTTCCTTTTCCGGCAATGGAGGACAAGGAACCATCGACGACTTTGATTTTTTGTTTTCTTAACCATGGGATATACATTGAAAAATGATTGAAGGTGCTGGTCATGTGATCTGATGCACCAGAATCAACTATCTAGATACTAGAATTGACACTCTTGGAGGTGATTAAGGCAAAGTTATTACCTGATTGGATCATGGAGCAAGAACTTGAAATTGGAGTCAAGTTTGTGGTTTGATTATCAACCTGATTTAGCAAAATTTTCAGCTTTTCAACCTCACTTTTGCTAAACCCCATAGCTTCCTTATGGTCATTTACAACCACAGTTTGATGAGCTTGACCTGATTTTTCTGCCTGACTTCCTCCTTTGCTGCCAATTCCCTTCAAGCCTTGTGGTTTTCCATGCAGTTTCCAGCACATCTCCCTGGTGTGGCGCGGTTTGTGATAGTAATCACACCACATCTTTTCTCTATCCAGATTTTTCTTTCCTTCATTCCTTCCCCAAGCAACTTTTGATGCAGCCAAGGCCAAATTCTCATTGGTAGGCTTATCCAGCATCACCACCTGCCTATTTGCTTCTCCTCGAACAATTGAGAAAACCTTATTCAGGGATGATAAATTCTCCCTGTCCAAAATTCTGCCTCTATTCTGATCAAACTCACCATTTAACCTCTCAAGGAAATCAAATATTCTTTCTTCTTCAAGTGTTTTTTGCAGCTTTGCAGCATCCGTGCTACACACCATCTCAATCCTTTGATAATGGTCTAGTTCCAACCAAAGGCTCTTGATGGTATTGTAGTATTCGGTGACACTGGAAGATCCTTGTTTTGTGTTGTGAATCTTCGTTTTCAGTTCATAGATATGAGCTTTCATACCTACATTAGAGTAAGTTTGTGCGGTAGCTTCCCAACATCAATGGTTGTTTTAAGGAACATGTAAGTCTTCCCAATTTCTGGTTGAATAGAGTGGAGTAGCCATGACATAATCATGGAATTCTCCACATCCCAATTGGGATCGGTTGGCTCTGGTGGAGGATCTGTGAGATATTCTAACTTCCCTCTGCCTTTGATTGTCAACATTGCTGATTGTGACCATTCAAGGTAACTGGTCCCATTCAGTTTTGTTGAAGCAATCTGGAGGCTCAAACTTTCAGATGTTGAAAGGGCTTTTGGGGCTGAAGAAGATGCATCTGTGACCTCAGATATGATTCAATGAAGGAATCAGTGGGCAGCAAGACAAAATTGATTTGAAGAGGACACAGAAACAGGTTGTAGAAGGGACTAACTATTCTTCAGAATCTGAGATGGCAAAAGATAGCAAGAATCAGAGGAATATAACAGAAATTCTGAATGGCAATGAAGGCCACAGTGAATCAGCTATGAAGGCTGAATAATCCTAGTAATGAAGGCTAGGTTAAGAGGCTGCTAGGGTTAGGGTTTCTTGTAACGCCCTCAAAATAAACCCATATTATACACAATATTGACATGCATTGGTATAAGAAAAACAAAACATTATTCCATTCATCAGAGTATTCTTATTAAAAGACATTACATGTAACATCGAAAATAAATGCCCTACGGGTTTACAACTTTCCAAGCTAACACTTGGACACAAAAGTCTGAGTACTAACTCAATTACACATTAAGCCCTTACCTTGAGTTTACATGTAATATCAAAATAAAACAAAATAACAACTAACTAAACAGAGTCTTCAACTCCAAATCCTCCCAAGCTAAGTCCTTGGAGGTAGCATATCACCTGGACCTGAAAATGATGTTCCCGTATAGGGTGAGACACAACCCAGCAGAAATATACTAAACCAAATATAAAAATTGACTAAAGCAATAGCATTCGATAGATAGTTACACTATTAAATCCATTATATCACTGCACAGTTTCATGACAATAATATCCATGACATGTTTCACTTTACGTTATTATTCAACTTTCCATTTATACGGACATGGCTCAGAACCTGGCCTACTATAAAGTGAGACTATATCTCACATCAACATTACTTCCAATACCAACAATTCAAGTGAAACTAAGGCTCAAACTAAAACACTTCCATAACACGATAAGTACACATATTTGTTGTACTAATACACTTCTATAAATCACTAAGTACACACATTTGCTATACTACTGAAGTCCATCCCCTTTCTCCTCCCAAACAGGTTTGAGAGTCCATCCCCTATCTTCCCTCAAACCATGGAGTACATCCCCTATCTCCTCCCAAACAATATTCAATCAATACACGTATTTGCTGTATTAATTCAACTGTCATATTCAATGACTCATTCAATGTGATTAGTTTTAGTTTTCCCTAATCAGCATGCAATGTCTACAACAATCACGACTATCCTCCACTGATAGTCCAAAACAGTTATTTCTAAACAGGAAATAAATGTATCAACAAACATAAACTCAACATTTTCATAGGTGAGTGATTAAACTATCCAACAACACCATTTAATCTCATAATTCCCCAATTTCAAGAATTTAACTTAATTCCACATTTTTCTCTAAATTAATTATGCAAATTAATTTATCACAACAATTAGGGCTTTTCCCCCTTAAGCTCAAAATTAACCCTAAGGTTCAATTTTCGCAATTTAATACTATCACTGTCATTTTTCATGACTTCCAAACACATGAATTTTAATATATAAAAATTCCCTTTTTCTCAAATTATAAATCAAACCCTAGAAATTACCAAACGACACCAACATATCAAAAAGACCAAAACTTAGGACAAAACCTATAGTATGGAGTAGGGTACCCCTACCTCGAAGCGAAGAACTCAAATGGAGAAGATGGCGGAAACCCAAGGTGCTCCAAATCCACTATTGCTCAGATTAAAACGAAACCCAAGTCACCCTCTATCTTTTATACAAAGAGCTTAGGGTAGAAACACACTAAAAGGAGATGAAACCTAAGAGAGAAGGTGAGTGCAGGGAGAGAGAACACGGACCTAGGGTTTTTAAAACAAAAGAGGATGAAAAAGTGATGTTTAAAACCGTTGCTGCGTATTTATATAAAACAGGCTCGCTCGAGCGAAGGATTGGTCGCTCAAGCGACCAGACACAAGAAAGCCTCGCTCGAGCGAAGAAAGTCTCGCTCCAGCCAAAAGCTCGAAGCTTTAGGTCTGCAACCCAGAAGCACGCTCGAGCGACAGAATGCTCGCTCGAGCGAAGAACTCGAAAACATACACCTCGCTCGCTCGAGCGAAGGAAGGCTCGCTCGATCCAAGAAATACAGCTCTCAGGTCTACACCTAGACGCAGTCGCTCACTCGAGCGAAGAAACACTGGCTCGAGCGACGAACCAAAAACAAAGATCTCGCTCGAGCGACAAACTGCTCGCTCGAGCGAAGGACCAAAATTCTGGGCAGCAACCATTTGTTCCCAAACACAACCAACCTGTAACAAACCTGCCCAATACATCCTATAACTCAAAAACAAAGTATGAAAGGACGGAAACAAGACATAAACCATAACTAACATCCACGAAACCAAGTCCGGATCACTATACAACAAGGGGTAAAACCCGGGATCGCTATAACCTCCCCTCCTTAAGGAATTTCGTCCCCGAAATTAAGTGCAAGTTTTCAAAAACAGGTTTTTCTCAATTTCCATCAATAAGACATTTCAATAATCAACACCCTGACCCATTACCGGTCATTTCATCTCTTATCAAGAGGCATTTCACAATATGTAAAACAACATATATTTCAACTTGCATTATCATTATGCAATTTCCTTTCAATTTCAACAGTTTTCAATATATATGATTCCCATTTCCATATCATATTTAATTTCATGATAAAACTCCATTTCTATAACATATTAAACATATACAATTTTATAACAAACTTCCAATTCTAGGCAAGTTTCAAGATTCTTCCATTAAACCAAAACATTCTTAATGTTTTATAACTCAAAACATATATAATGCTCTTAAAGTTAAATAATATTACAAAATCTCAATACATGATTACACATCAACAAATATGTCCTGATATTTCTTACGAACTTCCAACTCACGTTCCCAAGTGGCTTCCTCCACTCCGTGATGTTTCCACAACACTTTTACCAAGGGAATGGTCTTGCCTCGCAAGACTTGATCCCGCCTATCCAAGACCCGAACCGACCTCTCCTCATACGAGGCATCCTCATCTACCTCTAAGTCGGTCCAATCCAATACATGCGATGGATCCGGCTCATACTTCCGAAGCATACTCACATGAAACACGTCATGAACTCCGGATAACTGCGGTGGCAAGGCTAAACGATAGGCAGCCTCGCCAATCCTCTCAAGGATCTCGAAAGGGCCAATAAATCGAGGGGACAACTTCCCGCTCTTTCCAAACCTCATCAATCCCTACCTAGGTGATATCTTTAGAAAGACATGATCACCCACCTCAAATACCAATGGTCTCCTCCTACGGTCGGCATAAGATTTCTGACGACTCTGGGCTGTAACAAATCTCCTACGGATAAGCTCAACTTTCTCTGTTGTTTCCCTCACCAACTCCGGACCCAATAAAGGTGCATCACCCACCTCGGCCCAACAAACTGGAGACCTACACAGTCGGCCATACAAAGCCTCAAACGGTGCCAGACCGATACTAGACTGGAAACTGTTATTGTAGGCAAATTCCACCAATGGCAAGTGCCTCTCCCATGACCCACTAAAGTCAAGAACACAACCCCGAAGCATATCCTCAAGGATTTGAATAGTACGCTCAGACTGCCCGTCAGTCTGAAGATGATAAGCTGTGCTAAAGGTCAACTTAGTGCCCAAGGCACTCTGCAAACTCTGCCACAACTTGGCAGTGAAACGAGGATCTCTATCTGAGATGATCGTCACTGGGACCCCATGCAACCTCACTATGTCCCGAATATACAAGTCAGCAAGATGATCTACCGAATCTCTCACGCGTATAGGAATAAAGTGCGCCGACTTAGTCAACCGGTCTACAATCACCCAAATAGCATCACTACCTCGCTGAGTCCTCGGAAGACCTACAACGAAGTCCATAGTGACATGCTCCCACTTCCACTCGGCAATAGGCAAGGGTTGCAACAAACCCGCTGGCCTCTGATGCTCGGCCTTCACTTGCTGACAAGTAAGGCACTTAGACACGAAAACTATCACATCTCTCTTCATACCCCACCACCAAAACTGGCGACCCAAATCTCGATACATCTTAATGCTTCCCGGATGCACCGCAAGGCGTGAATGATGAAACTCTCGGAGTACCTCCTCTCGGCAAGACTCCGGCGCAAACAAACGGTCTCGGTATCTCACACTCAAGTCGGGATACATCGTCAAACCCTTCTCAACCTTCCCACTGGAGATCTTCTCTCGGAGGGATTCCACCTTAAGGTCACCTCTCTGTGCCTCTAACACTCGAGTCACAAGTGTAAGCTGTGCAACAACAGAAAACAAGGCCGCAGCCTCAACGGATTCGCCTAGAAGCAAATCAAACTCGCTAAGTGCACCCAACATCTTCCACTCCCGGATGGCTATACAAGCTACATCACTAATGGATTTCCTGCTAAGGGCATCGGCCACAACATTGGCCTTCCCCGGATGATAATGCAACTCGAAGTCATAATCCTCAATGAACTCCATCCACCTCCTCTACCTCAAGTTTAAGTCTTTCTGTGTAAACAGATATTTCAGACTCTTATGATCCGAGAACACCTCGAATTTCTCACCATACAGATAGTGCCTCCAAATCTTCAAGGCAAAAATCACGGCTGCTAACTCTGGGTCATGTGTAGGGTAATTCTTCTCATGTATTTTCAACTGACGTGATCCATAGGCTACCACTTTCCCCTCTTACATCAACACACAACCTAAACCCTCTCGTAAGGCATCACAATAAACAGCATAACCCAACCCTCTCTCCGGAATAATCAAGACCGGAGCGGTAGTCAATCTAACTTTCAGCTCTTGGAACGACTTTTCACAAGTCTCACTTCATACAAATTTGACTCCCTTCCGAGTTAGTCTAGTCAACGACGAAACTAACTTGGAGAAATCCTTCACAAATCGTCGGTAGTACCCAGCTAATCCCAGAAAACTACGGATCTCAAACACACTCTTAGGCTGTGCCCAATCTTGCACTGCCTCAATCTTGGATGTATCAACAAACACTCCTTCCTGTAGCTCAGCTTTTTGCGCTCCCTTTTGGAAGAATGAAATAGCCCTTACAGTTCGGACTCCACTTGTGTTGGTTCTGAATTTGATTTCACAAGTGCAATGTGAAACAGTGAAAATACAAAAAAGAGTCCAAATCCGGCAATTGTTTTTGGAAAATCGATGTTTGAATCAAATGCCAAAAATGGACTGCTTTGCCAGATTTCAGAGTCGTCACCTAAATATTTATTTTGGGCAATTTAGGAAAACAGTGACTCGTGCCAAAGGCCATTAGTCCGTCGTTACCAAATTGTCTTGGTTCGGGAACTTAGGTATGAGAGGGGAAGGTCAATAATGAGCACCCCACTCACCCGATCAAAGATCGGCCTGTACTAATTATGATGTGATTCTTATGTACAGTATATGTTCTTATTTTATCTCTAACATACAAGTATAGACTAATTTCACGAACAGTTAGAACGTTTGATTTTATGTTTGTTTCGAAATAGTGTTTTGAATATGTATCACTTGAAAAAGTGATCTCATATATATACATTAATCAAAATATCCCAATGTCAGTGAATAGCCTTCATCCATAAGCATTCAAACAGTTTATCACTTAAGCAATTAGCCTCATGGTAGTATGCTTGATATGACAGCAATCACACTTATGCAATATGCTAAATCATAAAAACTCACCTCGTACTCCGAGCCAAAAAAAAAAAGAGAACTAGTTAGGGAAAAATGCATGATCCTAACTATGTATTATGACTAATGCAACATATATAATATGCAATTACTAAGCTCGGCTACTAACATGTCATGTGAGTCAATTCAAGGCATGCAATAGCGCACGTATTCAAGTAAAGAGTTTGAATTTGACATTTGCAATAATATGATGAGCCGAACTTTTATGCATGCAATACAAGTGGATGCAAACATGAGTATGCTAAATTAAACATGATGTCCGTAAACTAACCATCATAAGTTGGTAAATAAAAGGGAGAAAGACGTGGGGTTGGAAGACATACACATTATTACAATTTTGCGTCCTCACGCAGGAGGATCCAAATGTCCAAGTGTCCGAATAAATAAATGTTACATATCTGAATGAATAATAATGAAAAGGGGCTGCCTAATTTATTACAACAAGTAATATGTAATGATTGCGCGATGCTCCTCAGGAATTACTCTGTCTGCTTTGTTGAGATTTGTTCTGTTTCACCTTATCATTGCTTTTGACCAAAAGTGTATTGTTTGCAATTTATTGGGGCCTTGCCAGCCCAAAACAAGACGTAGTCAAGCCCCAAATAAATCCAAGCGTACCTTGTTTTCTTTGCAGAAATCTGTTTTTTTTTTGTGCCTGAGGTGAAACAGTGCAAACATGCAGACAAAGTATTCCTAGCCATGTTTGTCTCTTCTACTTTTCTCTATCATGGAAAATACTCAAGAGAGAAGCGAACTCAGTTCCCAAACCATCTATGATTGCGATTTGATTTGCAAGATGGTTTTGGATACGATAGGACAAAGATCCATAAATGCAATGCATAACAACCACCCTTCCTTCCTATCATGAAGAAAATTCAAGAAGGGAAGTAGAGACGCTTCAAGATTCATCAAAACATTATGGAGTAACGTAAGACAAGCCTTGACACAATAAACTCGGTATAACGTCCGACCGAATTCAATCAATCATGTGGGTTCTTTATGTTGGTTGATTCATTTTAAGCTCAATTTTATTAGCCTTTTTTATATTACCTTCCCTTTTCTGTAATCCATTAAGTCCATAGTGATATTTACATCCACTAAGTCTGAAATGCAATAAAGGAAAATAAGTGCCGACTTAACCCGAATAAACCTTATTTTCTTTGGAGGAAATCACAAAGGAAGAGTCAAACTTATGTACGAGTTAGGGATTTCAAGTCAAACTCTAGATGCGCAACAAGAACTAGTCAAACGCAGAAGAGTGATAATGACTTAGAAAAACCCAAAGTGAGCGATAAGGACTTGAAATCCAAACTTGATAATGAGTGATAATGACACTTTCCTTGGCGATTTCCGATGGTCAATTAATCCCTTAACAGTAAACAAACTGGTGATAAATTCTTCAAGGGAAATTACAAAGAAAGAGTCAAACTTATTTACAAATTAGGCATTTCAAGTCAAACTCAAGATGTGCAACAAGGACTAGTCAAACTTCAAAGAGTGACAATGACTTAGATAAACCCATAGTGAGCGAAATGACTTGAAATCCAAACTTGATAATAAGCGATGATGATACTTTCCTTGGTAATTTCCAAGGGTCAATTACTCCCTTAGCGGTAAACACATTGGTGATAAATTCTTCGGGGGAAATTACAAAGGAAGAGTCAAACTTATTTACAAATTAGGATTTCAAGTCAAACTCAAGATGTGCAACAAGGACTAGTCAAACTCCAAAGAGTGATAATGACTTAGATAAACCCATAGTGAGCAAAATTACTTGAAATCCAAACTTGATAATAAGCGATGATGACACTTTCCTTGGTGATTTCCAAGGGTCAATTAATCCCTTAAAAGTAGACACACTGGTGATAAAAAGAACTGAAAAATACATGGTTGTACTTTAGTATAAGAAAGTTTTTATGCCGTTAGTGCTGAACCTCTAGAGAGATTAAACCGTTAAATATGAGAAAAATCTCCTTTCTTATACTTGAACCACAATCTTGATTTTTCACAACTTTTTAATCAAAATCATCAAAGAATGGAGGGAGATTGCAGATGTGGTTATGCGAGGTTGATTAATTGGTTAATATAACACAAACACAATAAGTAAGACAAACTTATTAAAGTAAATTAAACAGCCCCCAAGTAACATAGAAATGTGCTGAAATAGAGAGATTAAGCTAACGTAATTATGGGGAAGGGTAGCTAACCCCTCCCCACTTTCACAACTTCAAATCACATAGTTTATATGTTGAAAAACAATTCCAAGACAGTCCCAAATCAGCCACAAAATGATGATAAAAATTAGAGAAACCCGGTGGGAAATACAAGGATTTAAGCTAAGAATAAGGTTCAAGCAAGGGTGATTCACCCCTCCACCTCTGGGTAGCTTTTAATCACAAGTTTCAGCCTTTAAAACAGTCCCAAAACAATATGAAAACACAATAAAAGGACGCACGAAGATTGAAATAAGAGCAAGGAAACTTTACCTCAATATGAAGGTACAAGCTTGGCACGAAGTGGATCAAAGCTCTCCACTAGCGGAACGGCGGTGTAGCAGCGATTGGAGTAGGTTAGCAGCGTAGTTTCAGCCAAGAGGAAGAGAAGATGAGAGAGCTACTATGCCTGCGAGTTGTGTGCTTGCAGCCTCAATGTGTATATATGTGCTTGTAGACACCCCATTTTTGACCGAACTTAAGACTCAGACGTCACCGATTGAGCGCTCGGTGATGTTGCATATTGTGCTCGTTCAGAAGTCTCAGAGTCGCGGCCGTGAGCCCTGCCTCCGGACTTCCGAACCCTCTTCTGTGCCTTGTCTCAGTTTGCGAACCAGGCTCGGTTTTCTCTATTTCTTTTCCTGTAGGGAGCGAGAGGTCCGGTAGACCATCTCTCAGTGGCCGTGGGCTACATTTCGTGGCCGTAGGCCATTTTGCCCATTTCGGAGCCCTGCTCGGGCCGTGTGCCTCAGTTCGGGACCGTCTAACCATCTCCGATTCCTCTGGTTTTTGGTATACATCTTATTTACTCCCTTTTGAGGGACACTGAGGTTTGAGAGACCCACTTCGTGGCCGAATGCCACTTCCGGTGCATAACAGCCTATTTTCGGGACCCCGAACTGCGTGTTTTGGCCCCCGAGCGTTCGTTTTGCATCGGTTTTCGTTCATTTTTGGAAGGTACCTCTGTTTTATCACCAAGAAGGTCACTGAAGGGTGGGAGGCCAGCAATTGTCTCAGTAATCAGTTATGCTCCTCCGGCGCCCTCCGACGCCCGTTTTTCTCACTTCCAAGCCAATGTTGACCACCCTAGGAGTATTTTCTTCAAGCCCAAACCACATATTTATGTTGTACACACATGGGAGGACCCTGAAAGTCTATGGCCGGCCAGTAATTCTTTGGTCCATTTTGAAACCTCTTTGAAAAGTGGCTTGTTGTCTCTCCTGTTTTACAGTTGCCAATTTCCAACCACAGGGTCTTGTTGAGCACACATGGGAGGCCACCAATATATGGTGGCCGGCCAGAAAATCAGCTTTTCATTTTTGCCCCTTGGCCGGACGGCCATAGGGGGTGGCCGGCCGGCCATCTGCAACAAAAATACCTAGTCGGCCATCATCCCCTCAATGTGTACTTTACAGCTGTATAGCTGTTTTTCCCCAAAAATATCTGTATCGGGGGAAAAGCTTTTGGAGGGAAACTTGGTGTCATTTCCCTCCACCTTTTCTCCCCTTCCCTTGCCTTTATAACCAGCCTCCAAGACTGATTTTCGGGTTACACAAATTTCCCTAAGGGCCTTGCATACATCTCTCTCCATTTCTCTCTCATTTTCTCTCAAAATCACCAAGTTTCTACCCCTTTTCTTCACTACCACCTAGCACCACCATCACCACTCCATTCCAGCAGCAAGGAGAGGTTTTTCAGAGGCTTAGAGGCAACATTCCTTGGTCCAAAAGGCAGCAAAGAATAGTCTTCAAGGGTAAGTTCACATTTCCCCTCTTTGTTGCTTGCTGTTTTGGGCTCCGACCCTAACTGAAAGGGTCATTCTTTTGAGCCATTCTTCATGTTTTTTTAAGGGCTCAACCCTGTTTGAGCCCTCCATTTGGTACTTGCTTCAATACCCTCTTGTATGCCATTATTTTGCATGGTATTTCTAGCCTATTTTTGATCTGTTTTTGAGCATAATATAAACTGTGAGTGGGATTATTTTGATCCCCTCTACAACATTGTAGAAGGTCTCAACACTTTTGGGGGCCTCCATGTGGCACTTACCATTATACCCCTCTTTGGCCCCCATTTTTGCATGCTTTGTTAGGCTTATCCAGCTTCTGTTTTAGGCCATGATCAGAACTGAAAATGGCCATTTTTTGACCTCCTTGGCATATCTAATTAAGGGTCTTTGGCTTTTTGATGTATATTTGGCCCACTTCATGTTATACCCCTCTTTGGCCCCCATTTTTGCATGCTTTTTTAGGCTTATCTAGCTTCTGTTTTCGGCCATCATCAGAACTGAAAATGGCCATATTTTGACCTTCTTGGCATGTCTCATTAAGGGTCTTTGGCTATTTGGTAAATTCTTTGTATACCTCATGTTATAGCCTCTTGTTGGCCTTAATCTTGCATTGCATTTTGAGCATGTTTGTATACTGATTTGAGGCTTTTCATCTACTGTAAATGTTCATATTTTTAGTCCCTCTTCAGTGTTGTAGAAGGGTATTTTTCTTTTTGGGCTTTTCATCTACCACTTGCTTCATAGCCTCCCTTACGGAGCCATTTTTGTATGCCATTTTAGCCCTACTTGTGATTGCTGTTTGGCCATGTTTTGTTCTGTAAAAATGTGAGTTTTGGGGCTGCCTTGATTCTGATTTTCCATTTCATGTATCAATTATGCATGTATGGTATAGCTGTAGGCCATTTTATGCATTGAAATCCATGTTTCAGGATCATTTCATGCATCGGGTATTATTTCGCCTCGTTCCGGGGCTGTTTTGCCCCTCGTTTTACCACTGATTTTTTCATGTTTGCATATCATATTCCATGTTTTTGTCATGTCTCATTAGAGTGGCATTTCGGTGCCCGAGGGTCCGTTCTCGGTTTGCGTGCCCGTGTGCACGCATTTCGAGGCATCTCATTTCTATCTCCCGGCCTCTTATGTGAGTGTGACCGAGGTCCGCTTATGTTAGTATAAGTCCATATTGCATTGTATATGCCATTGTAGCCTCATTGCATTGCGTATGCCATTCTCTCGGTTTGGGCACGCACTTCGAGGTATCTTGTTCTCATCTGATGGCCTCATGTGTGAGTGTGGCTGAGGCTCTCTCATGTTGGTATAAGCCCATTATTGCATTGCGTATGCCATTTCACCCATAGCATTGTGTATGCCTGGTTGTATATTACCTCGTATAACGTGTATGCCATTCCATGACATTGTGTATGTTAGGATTGCATATTAGTCGCATTTCATGCATATCATGCATTTTACATTGTGTTCGAGATAGGCGTTAGCCCGGGCACGGGAAACGAGGCACGTTTCGCACTCCGAGCGGCGGAACGAGTCTCAATTCTCAAGTCACCGACACTCCGGATTACCCATGATGGAGTTAGGTTTTGTTGTAACATTCACATGCATTCATCCTATATTGAGTTATGCAATTCGGTTCCTCGACCATCATGCATCGATATGCGTGATTGGTGGCACGAGGATCGAGGCATGCATATATTTGTGAAATACATTGCTATGCCCCTTTCCTGCTCTTTGTTGCAGCAAAATGAAGAATTAGCAACTTTTCGGAGTCTGGCATGCATTTCGAGAAACATTGCAAACAGAGGCTAATTGGGGCATCCTAGTGGATTTTCGCGCAAAGCAGCCTAAACATGCATCATCTCATTATCTGAAGTGGAGTCAAGGCAGTACCTGGCTTGCATGCCAGTTTACAGTTTTTTTCTTAGTTAATTTGTTCATTAATTAGGAATTTGTATATTATTCGGACTGTAATATTCGGACTATATTATTCTTTCATTTGGGACTGTATATTTATTCGGACCCTCTGCGCGAGGGCATAATTGTAATAAGTGTGGGTGAGTGTGATGTATGTCTTCCAACCCCACGTTTTTCTTCCCTTTTATTTACTCGCTTATGATGGTTAGATATAGGGCATATTTCAATTAGCATACAGTATGATAGCATGTTTGCATTCATTCATCTGTTTTGCATGCACCGGGCTCGGCACATCATACAAACTGCATTTGTATTTCGATTCCAAATTGAATACGTGTTAGTTGTAGCATTCCATATGCCATGTTTAGAATAGCCGAGCCTGCTATAGTTTGCATTTTTGCATGTGTTGCATTAGGCATTTCTGTATACTTAGGATCATACATGATTTCTAATGAGCTTTTGTTTTGGCTTGGAGTACTCGGTGAGTTTTATGCTTTAGCATCCTTGTATGCGTGTGGGTGACTGCCATGAATAGCATGCTTACCATGAGGCTATGTACTTATATGATATAACTGCCTTGAATGCCTGTGGGTGGAGGTTGAGTTACTTGGATTGGACAATTCATCAAATGTTTGTTTTAAGCCCACTAGATAGTGGCAAAATCCTGTTTTCTAAGCCCACCCGAGGGTGGCAAATCCACGTCTTAGCCTACCTGCGGGTAGCACCATCAAACCATTTTCAAACAAACAAACATGAAATGTGTTGTTCTAATTCAGGCGATTAGTCTATACTTGTATGCTGTGCGCATCACATAGTAACCTAGGCTAAAAATCGGAATAAGAACATACAATGTTTTCAAAGTAAGATATCATGGTTAGTAGAGGCCGCTTTTGATCGGGCGAATGGGTGCTCACGGTGACCTTCCCAATCGTACTAAGTTCCCGAGCCGAGGCAACTTTGGTGATGATGTACACGCGGCCTTTGGCACCGAGTCGGTTTCCTAAATTTCCCATTAAAAACATTTAGGTGGCAACTCAGATTCGGGCGGCACCATGTTTGGCACTTCTTTCAAAAAAATCTGTTTTCTCAAAACGATTTGCCAGATTTGGACTCTTCGGTTCAAGATTGAGAACCGTGACATTTGAGTCCTTCGAACTGTAGTAAACCCAATATCGAACCAGAACGCGCGGGGGGGGAGGGGGGGGGAGATTCGCACTCCCTTCCCCGGGATGCGTTCGGGGACGTCTACAGTTTCTGGCGACTCTGCTGGGGATTTAGAGAACTTGACTCGAACTCATGATATCTGGTTTTGACTACGCTTGTGTGTTTCTTTGCATTGCATTTGCATTGGTGCGCCTAGGACACCGTGTTTGCCATCTGCTATTCCTGAGCGGTTTGCCGGAGGCTTCTCTTGTCAAGGCATGTCCATAAGGTCGATTCTGCTCTCACAAGATGGGGAACACAAACCCCGGTTTTTGGGGCACCCTTTTGACCATTCGACCTAGTGCATATTCGATCCATAGTGACCATTCCAAACTAGGACAAAGTTGCTTACCCGCTTATAGGTTGTTTGAAACCGCCAGCGTAGTGAAACCCTAGCTCGACAAAATAGGACAGGAAACCCTACCCCAACATAGGGGTGTTTGGCTCTCACTTATCTGTATGTGCTTTAGAGTGCGCTCTCACAGAATGCATGTATCGGTTATGAAGTTTGGCATCAGTTCAAGGGCACCAGTTCAGTATTTCGGGATTCGGTTTACCCGAGGGTATCAGATTTGAGGCAGAATTTTGGAGCAGAATTCAGTAGAGGGCACAGTCATCCTACTATGCTCGTATTTGTTTTGGTGAAGTTAGGCTGAGATGCTGCATGTTTTCCCTTTTGCTAGGTAGTCCTGGAACCATAGCTTCGTATATTCAAATCCCTGCACATTGGACTAGTGCTGATAGACTTTGTTAGGTCAGAGATTCAATTCAAGGGCAACCAGTGTTCTGTCGCTGAGGTAAGGCAAAGAAAGGCCAGTCAGGGCTCACCGGTTCATCTGATCCGTTAGTCACCAGTCACATCACTTTTGTTCGGAATTAGCAGACCGTGATGGCACAGGGTTCGGAAGAATTTGTGGCCATGGTAGCAATAAGAAATCGTGGAGTCGCCATGTGCCGAGACCAAGATCAAACGCAACGCCCATCTGGGGCATCTGCCTCACATCCAGCTCTGGGACCCCAGCCGAACTTTGACCCAATTCCGCCAGTTGAAGATTTGCAGGGTCCGGATCCTCGAGAAGGGTTGGCTCAAGCCCAAGTTTTCAGACCCCTGGTGCAGCCTAATGAGAGGCATTATCCCCTTGATGCTAATGACCTCGATCTGACCGCAGTGAAAATTGCGAACCTTGAAAAGCAATTCAAAAAGGCACAGGGCCTTAACTCCATTCCCGACATTGAGGATGGGAACACCGAGTCTGCCATCCGGCTCCCAGACAGATTCAAAATGCCACATATTGACCGTTTCGACGGGTCTGGGGATCCAATGGTACATATCCGACTTTTCTTGGATGTCCTAAAGCCGATGGGTCTGACTAAGCCACAAAAACTCTCTCTATATGGAAGAACCCTGTCCGGTGTAGCAGCCACTTGGTACGCTAAGTTGGAGGACAAAGTGAAGCAAAACTGGGAAGAATTGGCTGAGACCTTTGTCGATCAGTATTCCTACAATACCCAAGTTGAAATGACTATCCAAGAGCTTGAAGCAAACCGCCAAAACCCAAAAGAGCCTTTTGTGGAATTTGTTACAAGGTGGAGAGCAAAGGCAGCACAGATGATAGATCGCCGCCCTTCTGAGAGAGATCAAGTGCAGATGATGGTGCGGAACCTCGAGCATGATATGTTGCAGAAATTGATAGTCGCTCCGTTATTCACTTTCAAAAGTCTGCATGAACTGGGGGTTCAGGTCGAGAATGCGTTCAACAGCGGGATCATTCCCAGAACAAGTGAACCGACAAGGAGAGTGATTTCAAGGAGTACCAATGTCGGAAGTAGCACTATTCCCGAACCCACTGAAATCGATACAGTCACCACAACTAACCCTTTTGCCAATCCAAGCCTGCAAGTAGCCGACCCAAATTTCGAGCTCAGGCGTAACTTTCACCCTCTATATGAGCTTGACTAGGACACTAAAAGCCTGGATGGAAAAAGGGCACCTCAAACCCCTCGATCCTCAACCTCTTCCCAACCCCCTCCCAGCCAGACATAACTCGCTAAGCATCAGATGTACCATCGCCAATAGCCATGGCACCGACCGTTGTTACCGCCTTCGTCATGAGGTCCAAAATCTCATCGACCATCAGACGATAGCCCCACCTTCAGACCCCAATGACCAAACATCTCCTGCCTACCTCAATCTCATCCATATACTGCCATCCACCTATGACCCCAGCATATACATCACCCCGGCCCATCTACCCAAGCCTGAGGTGTTTATCCCAAAAAGCACGGACTTATGCATGATGGGTGCACCTGAACCCCAATCATCTCAAACCCGAGAACCCACTACTTCTGAGTTGATGGGAATGATAAAAGATCTTCAAAGAATCGGATCGATCCGCCTCCGGGACATTGGCTCCATCATCGACCACACCACATACTGGGAATTTCATGTCAAAAGGCTCCCCAGTCTTGGGGCGGGCTACATCTGAGGAAGGCCAATCCCGTGGTAAAGTGGAAGCGAGTGGAAAGAACAAGGTAGGGGCAGGCATGGATCCCCATGAGCATCTTCATATCGTTGAGGCTTTGAAAGCCGAGGGACTGAACAAAGAGCAAGTGCTCGCAGTTGTTGCAAAAACTGTGGACGGCATTTTCGCCACTCAAGTCGGGGGCAGTTTGAATCAAGGGGCAAGCCGGGAGAATGGTCGTTGTATCAGAAACGTTCCTTTCAGCTATAACCCTCCACTCTGAAGAGATCAGCAAACCAGGCCAACACCTGGCAATCCCTTCGCTGGTGCGCCCAGTAAAAATTCACGAGCCTTGAAGTACCAACCCCGAGGTCGGAGGGTCTTCCATGCCCTCTATATGCCTTTGTCCAAAGCTTTCCAAATCCTTGTTGGACAAGGCCATCTCAAACCCCTTGAGCCTCGGCCTCGCCCAAACCCTCTTCCGGCTACACATGATGCTACCCAAGATCAAGATACCATCAAGAACCGCCATACTAACAACTCGCCTCGTCTTCGCCATGAAGTACAGGATCTGTTTGACAATGGGGTTGTCCTCCCGCCAAGCTCTGCAAAGTCTATCGGCACTTAATTAGTGAACTTATGGGGGATAATGTTATGTGATCGAGGGATGAACCACCTGCGGGCAGCGCTCAGTTTACTCCAAATATGGTGGATGGCATGCACTGTTCTGAGCAATATGCAAATACCAGTTTTTGTGTTTTCTTACTTGGGTATTGGGTCAATTTTGTTGTTTTGTTTTGAGTCTGTCTTTTTGTTTTGAGTCAGTCTCTTTTGTTTTGGGTCTGTCTTGTTGTATCGAGTCAGTCCTGTTGTATAGAAGTCGGGTGATTCCGGGGGGTGTTACCTCGAGCGTCACCATTTTGTTTTGTGTTTGTCTTTTTGTTTTGTTTTGAGTCTGTTTCTGCCAGGGAGCCAGTTATGCCAACAGATTTTGAATGAAACAGCAGTAATTTCCACGCTCTCGCATTTGCTTCTGCCGTGTGCTAATTATGCCAGGATTTGAACGAAATGGCAGTGCATTCCACTTGCTCTCTTGTGCCTTGAAGTCATTGTATTGACCTAAATTTTTCAAAACCTTTTTGAACACTGCGGTGAAAACAAAGAGGGAGGAATTCCTCGGGATTTGCAAAACTTTGATCAAATTAAGAGAAAGAGAGGCGTGCTAAGCCCTTAATGAATGAAATCATGCTTGTTAGTGTGAGTACTGAGAAGGACCATAGCTTTGATCCAGATTGGTCCTGCACTGTCTTCAGCACGAGCGATTTGTCGCTTTCTTAAAAACTTTCAAAAAATGTTTTGCGCGGTCCTGCAAAGACATGTGTGGAATCGCTCTTGAGATTGTGCAGCTTAGGATCGCTCTCAGCCTTTGCTTTCAAACCTTGAACTTGCATTCAGAATGTTCAACGGTCGACCACAATGTAAGGCCTGTGTGGCCAGATCTGAAGCAGCCCTCGAACAAAAGGCACCAAAGTCAGATCAAGAAGGTCAGACCTCATCAGAAGAAGCTTGTAAAGCTAGAACAGAAGTACCCCTTGAACTAGGGGCAAAAAAAAAATGTCCGATGTGCTCGAAGAGCCGAAGATGGATCCTTCTGCAAATCAATACAACAACCACTCTCCTGGATACAGAGGGCTTTAATCTCAGAACCATTTGGCATGGACTTGTTACATTTTTACCCTTTGAGAGGCTCGCTGGGCCGAAAACCCAGAAGGGTGACCCAGGCAAAAGTTAGAGCAAAGAAGAGAATGAAAAAGGAAAAAAGAGAAAAAATGCAAAGATACAAAAATGCAAAAAGAAAAGAAAAGAAAAATGCAAAAAAGAAGAAGAAAAAGGAATGAAAAGAATAGAAAAAAAGAAAAGAAAGAAGAACAAAGCTCGCAAGGTCGAAAACCTGCAATAGGCGCCTTGGCAAAAGTTAGAGCATAAAAAGGAGATGTTAAATACCCGAGTGTACCTTAACCCCGAACTACGTAAGGCTTGATTCCCATGTTTGGGATACGTAGGCAACTTCATTCTGAAGTCCAGCCGTAAAACACTTCAATTTGATTGTGTCCATGCAATGGTTCTGGTCATCTTTGTCTTCTCTGTATCTGAGAGTCTGGTTGTGTTCGTCGCTCTGAGGACTAACTACAATGTGCTGCAGTACCATTCAAACAAGGGGCAACTTTTCGTTGCCATTCAATGCACCGCGGTGCCGTTCAAATAAGGGGCAACTTTCCATTGCCATGTAGCTCTCTCCAAGCACGGGGCAGTTTTGTTTTGGATCTGAGGTTGCGCATCTCAGGAGCAGGTTTCATGCTCGTTGAGCAAGTGGTCGTTTGCAAAAATAGTTTTTGAGAATTTTTACTGAGGTTGACTAATCTTCTCGAAAAGTACTCCATTTTTCAAAACTGGACCATTTCTTGGACCCAAAAAAAGAAAATTTTCAGTGCTCATAGCCTGACTTGCATGATTTCAAATCAAAAATTGAACAAGCATGTTAATCTAACTCTCAATTTGGTTAAAATTGTTTTAGTAGAAAGCCAAAAACAAAAAATGGTCAAAATGATGAACTAGGGGCACAGTCGAGTCAGGATTTCTGTCTTTTCCCCATTGTCAACATACTCGCCAGAAAGGGCACTCTACTCGCCAAGAAGGGCACTCTACCTGCCAAGAAGGGCGCAATTGAAGTTAATGACAAAGGACTGAAAGCTTTCGTATCCTCCAAGCAACGAGGTGTCGAGCCTAGTGCAAAGCACGAACTGGAATGAGGCAAGATATTCCACTCCATCATCTGGACAGATCTTATCACGTCCAAACTTCCCAGCAAAGCATCATCAACCGATGGTAGCTGCAGATTTGCTACACACCCAGTTGTAGCGCAACCCCTCTGTGGGAGGAATTCACTAGCTGTGAGCGGAAGAAAGAAGAATCTAGCTGAGTGCTAGGGGCGAGAGCCTTCAACTTGCTGTTTATCCATCAACCACCCAGGAGAGGGATTGAAAAATGAGAGATTGAAGAATAGAGAGATGTGCGATGGGAGAAAAAGTGAGAAAAGGGCTTTTTCAGAAAAACAGAGCTTGAGGGCCGAGTGATGTGAGAACCACAAATGAGAAAGGGTGGGAAACACTACCCGATGAAACAGGCTCCCTGTGCACGTCTGAGTGTCGTGTCTTTTTTATCTCGATTCTTGTTTTGAGTCGTTTCAAGTATTACTCGATGTGTCTAGGTTGTGTGACTTTTATTTCCGTGTTGAGTCGTTTTGCTGTGTTCAGTCATAGGCTCAATACCTGGTCGAAAACTCATCTCTCAATTTCGAAAATAAAATCATTCTGTGCTCCGAGTGCCGTGCCATTCTCCACATTTGTTCAAAACAGAATTGGTTCTTTCGTAAAGCCGCAGGGTTCAACCCAGGTCATGTCAGAACAGTAAAACAAGGATCTATCTGAAGCTATTTAGGTTCCGGACTGTAAAGCAAAAGAAAAGAGGGAAAACTTGGAGCATCTTAGCATGTTTCAACCTTAGCAAAATTCGAGACTGCATTTCAGGTGCACCTTCTCAGGCCTCGCCGTTTCTCTGGAGTATGAGTGTATCTCAACCCCAAGTGTAAGCCTGCTTCAAGTTCGAATGGCAGTCCAAGCAGCACCCGAGGGTTTCACATGCAGATGTCATCTCTCGCCAATATGAACAAGGTGTGCCCTTTTTGAGCTGAGTGTGTTGCAAAGTCCTCTAAGAGGCAAATCAGAGGCACCAGAGTACATATTTGATGATCCTCTATTGCATAGAATGTGAACTTTCATATACACTGTTGTTGCATACGTGTCGCGCATCGTTATGATTCTTGCATAGAATATGCTTGCTTTCCATATTGCATAAATTGTGCTTTCAATATTGCATAAATTGTGCTTCCATACTTGCATAGAAAATGCCCGTATCTTTTGCATAGAAAATGCCTCCGTACTTGCATAGAAGATGCATTTTATCGCACTGTCTTGTGCACTTACACTTTGTATCTCACTTGCACTGTCTTGTGCATCTTGTGGTTGTATCTCACTCGCACTATCTTGTGCATAGCATATCAATCGCGCTGTTTAGCGTATCGCACTATCTTGTGCATTTCAAATCACTCGCGTTGTTTAGCGTATCGCACTATCTTGTGCATTTCAAATCAATCGCGCTGTTTAGCGTATCGCGCTGTTTAGTGCATTTCAAATCAATCGCGCTATTTTGCGCACCTGAATCGCACTGTTTTGTGCAGTTTATCATTCGCGCTATCTTGCGCAACTCGATCGCACTGTCCTGTGCTTTGCATATCACATCGCACTATCTTGTGCATTTCAAATCATTCGCCCTATTTTGCGCATCGCACTGTTTTGTGTAGTTTATCATTCGCGCTATTTTGCGCAACGCAATCGCACTGTCCTGTGCTTTGCATATCACATCACACTATCTTGTGCATTTCAAATCAATCGAACTATTTAACGTATCGCACTATTTTGTGCATTGTATCATTCGCGCTATCTTGCGCGTCTCACCTGTACTTGTTAGTGCATTACAAATCAATCGCGCTGTTTAGCGTATCGCACTATTTTGTGCATTGTATCATTCGCGCTATCTTGCGCGTCTCACCTGTACTTGTTAGTGTATTACAAATCAATCGCGCTGTTTAGCGTATCGCACTATTTTGTGCATTGTATCATTCGCGCTATCTTGCGCGTCTCACCTGTACTTGTTAGTGCATTACAAATCAATCGCGCTGTTTAGCGTATCACACTATTTTGTGCATTGTATCATTTGTGCTATCTTGCGCATCTCACCTGCACTTGTTAGTGCGTTGCATCGCGCTATCTTGCGCACCTTACCTGTATCACACTGCTTTATGCATTCACCCGACGACACCGCGCGTGCCAAACTTTCGAAATCACATTGAATATATGTTGTTAGCATATTGTGCTTGTTGAGTTTCTTTCTTTTGCAGGCACGATATTGTATGTACGGTTCATTTAAGGCTAGTGCGACCAGACGAATCGCGCAGGTATCGTATTTTCTCCGTGTGAGACGCGACGAGAATTGAATAATTCTCCGCATTCCTAACTGCATGAAATGTAGTTGTTGCTTTGCATTCTTGCTTAAAATTGTTGCATCTATTTGCGAATACTTGCTTCATTACAGCTTGCTGCACTTGCATGATCATTAAGTTACCTCTGACTCCGTGCATATCGCTTTGCATTTTGCCCCCTGCTTGCGGACACGCCTGCGGACATATCTCTGTTCATCTTGTATGATTGTTTAAGTCTTCGGCCTTGCCAAAAATGGGTCATCTCTGGGCTTTGACATTCACTCCCGTCACTTGTGACTTCCGAGTTCTGTCAAAGATGGGCAACTGTAGACACCCCATTTTTGACCGACCTTAAGACTCAGACGTCACCGATTGAGCGCTCGGTGATGTTGCATATTGTGCTCGTTCAGAAGTCTCACAGTCGCGGCTGTGAGCCCTGCCTCCGGACTTCCGAACCCTCTTCTGTGCCTTGTCTCGGTTTGCGAACCAGGCTCGGTTTTCTCTGTTTCTTTTCCTGTAGGGAGGGAGAGGTCCTGTAGACCATCTCTCAGTGGCCGTGGGCTACATTTCGTGGCCGTAGGCCATTTTGCCCATTTCGGAGCCCTGTTCCCGGTTTTCGGAGCCGTCAGGCCGTGTGCCTCGGTTCGGGACCGTCTAACCATCTCCGATTCCTCTGGTTTTTGGTATACATCTTATTTACTCCCTTTTGAGGGACACTGAGGTCTGAGAGACCCACTTCGTGGCCGAATGCCACTTCCGGTGCTTAACAGCCTATTTTCGGGACCCCGAACTGCGTGTTTTGGCCCCCGAGCGTTCGTTTTGCATCGGTTTTCGTTCATTTTTGGCAGGTACCTCTGTTTTATCACCAGGAAGGTCACTGAAGGGTGGGAGGCCAGCAATTGTCTCAGCAATCAGTTATGCTCCTCCGGCGCCCTCCGACGCCCGTTTTTCTCACTTCCAAGCCAATGTTGACCACCCTAGGAGTATTTTCTTCAAGCCCAAACCACATATTTATGTTGTACACACATGGGAGGACCCTGAAAGTCTATGGCCGGCCAGTAATTCTTTGGTCCATTTTGAAACCTCTTTGAAAAGTGGCTTGTTGTCTCTCCTGTTTTATAGTTGCCAATTTCCAACCACAGGGTCTTGTTGAGCACACATGGGAAGCCACCAATATGTGGTGGCCGGCCAGAAAATCAGCTTTTCATTTTGCCCCTTGGCCGGCCGGCCATAGGGGGTGGCCGGCCGGCCACCTGCAACAAAAATACCTAGTCGGCCATCATTCCCTCAATGTGTACTTTACAGCTGTATAACTATTTTTCCCCAAAAATATATGTATCCGGGGAAAAGCTTTTGGAGGGAAACTTGGTGTCATTTCCCTCCACCTTTTCTCCCCTTCCCTTGCCTTTATAACCAGCCTCCAAGACTGATTTTCGGGTTACACAAATTTCCCTAAGGGCCTTGCATACATCTCTCTCCATTTCTCTCTCATTTTCTCTCAAAATCACCAAGTTTCTACCCCTTTTCTTCACTACCACCTAGCACCACCATCACCACTCCATTCCAGCAGCAAGGAGAGGTTTTTCAGAGGCTTACAGGAAACATTCCTTGGTCCAAAAGGCAGCAAAGAATAGTCTTCAAGGGTAAGTTCACATTTCCCCTCTTTGTAGCACTTTTTTTGCACCATTCTTCTAGCCTATTTGCTTGCTGTTTTGGGCTCCGACCCTAACTGAAAGGGTCATTCTTTTGAGCCATTATTCATGTTTTTTCAAGGGCTCAACCCTGTTTGAGCCCTCCATTTGGTACTTGCTTCAATACCCTCTTGTATGCCATTATTTTGCATGGTATTTCTAGCCTATTTGTGATCTGTTTTTGAGCATGATATAAACTGTGAGTGGGCTTATTATGAGCCCCTCTACAACATTGTAGAAGGGCTCAACACTGTTGGGGGCCTCCATGTAGCACTTACCATTATACCCCTCTTTGGCCCCCATTTTTGCATGCTTTGTTAGGCTTATCTAGCTTCTGTTTTAGGCCATGATCAGAACTGAAAATGGCCATTTTTTGACTTCCTTGGAATATCTAATTAAGGGTCTTTTGCTTTTTGATGTATATTTGGCCCACTTCATGTTATACCCCTCTTTGGCCCCCATTTTTGCATGCTCTTTTAGGCTTATCTAGCTTCTGTTTTCGGCCATCATCAGAACTGAAAATGGACATATTTTGACCTTCTTGGCATGTCTCATTAAGGGTCTTTGGCTGTTTGGTAAATGCTTTGTATACCTCATGTTATAGCCTCTTGTTGGCCTTAATCTTGCATTGCATTTTGAGCATGTTTGTATACTGATTTGAGGCTTGTCATCTACTGTAAATGTTCATATTTTTAGTCTCTCTTCAGTGTTGTAGAAGGGTATTTTTCTTTTTGGGCTTTGCATCTACCACTTGCTTCATAGCCTCCCTTACGGAGCCATTTTTGTATGCCATTTTAGCCCTACTTGTGATTGCTGTTTGGCCATGTTTTGTTCTGTAAAAATGTGAGTTTTGGGGCTGCCTTGATTCTTATTTTTCATGTCATGTATCAATTATGCATGTATGGTATAGCTGTAGGCCATTTTATGCATTGAAATCCATGTTTCAGGATCATTTCATGTATCGGGTATTATTTCGTCTCGTTCCGGGGCTGTTTTGCCCCTCGTTTTACCACTGATTTTTGCATGTTTGCATATCATATTCCATGTTTTTGTCATGTCTCATTAGAGTAGCATTTCGGTGCCCGAGGGTCCGTTCTCGGTTTGCGTGCCCGTGTGCACGCATTTCGAGGCATCTCATTTCTATCTCATGGCCTCTTATGTGAGTGTGACCGAGGTTCGCTTATGTTAGTATAAGTCCATATTGCATTGTATATGCCATTATAGCCTCATTGCATTGCGTATGCCATTTTCTCGGTTTGGGCACGCACTTCGAGGTATCTTGTTCTCATCTGATGGCCTCCTGTGTGAGTGTGGCTGAGGCTCTCTCATGTTGGTATAAGCCCATTATTGCATTGCGTATGCCATTTCACCCATAGCATTGTGTATGCCTGGTTGTATATTACCTCGTATAACGTGTATGCCATTCCATGACATTGTGTATGTTAGGATTGCATATTAGTCGCATTTCATGCATATCATGCATTTTACATTGTGTTCGAGATAGGCGTTAGCCCGGGCACGGGAAACGAGGCACGTTTCGCACTCCGAGCGGCGGAACGAGTCTCAATTCTCAAGTCACCGACACTCCGGATTACCCATGATGGAGTTAGGTTTTGTTGTAACATTCACATGCATTCATCCTATATTGAGTTATGCAATTCGGTTCCTCGACCATCATGCATCGATATGCGTGATTGGTGGCACGAGGATCGAGGCATGCATATATTTGTGAAATACATTGCTATGCCCCTTTCCTGCTCTTTGTTGCAGCAAAATGAAGAATTAGCAACTTTTCGGAGTCTGGCACGCACTTCGAGAAACATTGCAAACAAAGGCTAATTGGGGCATCCCAGTGGATTTTCGCGCAAAGCAGCCTAAACATGCATTATCTCATTATCCGGAGCGGAGTCAAGGCAGTCCCTGGCTTGCATGCCAGTTTACAGTTTTTTTCTTAGTTAATATGTTAATTAATTAGGAATTTGTATATTTTCGGACTGTAATATTCGGACTATATTATTCTTTCATTTGGGACTGTATATTTATTCGGACCCTCTGCGCGAGGGCATAATTGTAATAAGTGTAGGTGAGTGTGATGTATGTCTTCCAACCCCACGTCTTTCTTCCCTTTTATTTACCCGCTTATGATGGTTAGATATAGGGCATATTTCAATGGGCATACAGTATGATAGCATATTTGCATTCATTCATCTGTTTTGCATGCACCGGGCTCGGCACATCATACAAATTGCATTTGTATTTCGATTCCAAATTGAATACGTGTTAGTTGTAGCATTCCATATGCCATGTTTAGAATAGCCGAGCCTGCTATAGTTTGCATTTTTGCATGTGTTGCATTAGGCATTTCTGTATACTTAGGATCATGCATGATTTCTAATGAGCTTTTGTTTTGGCTTGGAGTACTCGGTGAGTTTTATGCTTTAGCATCCTTGCATGCGTGTGGGTGACTGCCATGAATAGCATGCTTACCATGAGGCTATGTACTTATGTGATATAACTGCCTTGAATGCCTGTGGGTGGAGGTTGAGTTACTTGGATTGGACAATTCATCAAATGTTTGTTTTAAGCCCACTAGATAGTGGCAAAATCCTGTTTTCTAAGCCCACCCGAGGGTGGCAAATCCACGTCTTAGCCTACCTGCGGGTAGCACCATCAAACCATTTTCAAACAAACAAACATGAAATGTGTTGTTCTAATTCAGGCGATTAGTCTATACTTGTATGCTGTGCGCATCACATAGTAACCTAGGCTAAAAATCGGAATAAGAACATACAATGTTTTCAAAGTAAGATATCATGGTTAGTAGAGGCCGGTCTTTGACTGGGCGAGCGGGGGTGCTCACGAAGTGACCTTCCCCAATCGTACCCAAGTTCCCGAGCCGAGGCAACTTTGGTGATGACGGACACGTGGCCTTTGGCACCGAGTCAAGGTTTCCTAAATTTCCCATTAAAAAACATTTAGGTGGCGACTCTGTATCTGGCGAAGCAGTCCATGCTTGGCACTTCTTTCAAAAAAATCTATTTTCTCAAAACGATTTGCCGGATTTGGACTCTTCGGTTCAAGATTGAGAACCGTGACATTTGAGTCCTTCGAACTGTAGTAGACCCAATATCGAACCAGAACGGGGGGGGGATTCACACTCCCTTCTCCCGGGATGCATTCGGGGACGTCTACGGTGCTCTACCCGAGAGACCCAAAAAGAGATCAGGTCCAGTGAAAGGAAGCAGCTCGTCTATGTTGTCTGTGTAATTTTCTCAAGAAAACACAGATATCTCAAACTTCTTCTTTAGGCCTCACTTTTCACTTTGTGTTACACCGTAGACAGAGAAACCGAGAGCCTATGTGTCTTGCGTGGATCTGCCGTGAGGGAGAGAGATTGGGAGAGCTTGGTGGTGTTGCCGAGAGAGAGCTAGTGGAGGTGTATTATCCGAGAGAGATGGAGATATGTGTGTATGGAATGCTTAGGCCACAAATGGCTGGAGAGGAGTGAGAGTCAACTGTGTCTTTTCTTTGTTTTACTCCAATTTTCCGAGGGAGAGAAGCGGTGCTATATGTGTGCATGGTCTGTGTGTTTGTGTATGGGAGACAGAGAGATCACCATGTTAGAGAGAGAGGTATATGTATAAGCTTTTACAGGTTATTCCACCCTCCACAGGTTTAGGAATAGAATATATGTATCAGAGGGAGAGAGAGATCACGGTTTGGGGTGTTGAAGGTTCGGCCTGAGAGTGGAGTAGTTGGTGGTGTTGCTGCTGGTGGTTCGGCGGTGGAGTTGCAGTCGTGGGTTATGCTGTGCTATCTGTATATGAAATGGAGTATGTGTGCTGCGTGTTAATGTGTGTGTGTGTGTGTGTGTATGGTGTGTCTGTATGCTGTGTGAGTGTGGGTGTATGACAGGAAAGGTTGATGCCGAGAGAGAGAGAGATGGAAGTGTGTATGGCTCTGTCTGTTTTTTTCTTTTTTTTTTGTCTTTCAACCCCCCTCCTCCTCTCTCACCCGAGTGTGCTATATATATCCCCCTCTATCTGCCCCTTACATTTGCTTTTTTAAAATCTCACCAGCCACGGATAGAGAGAGTTGCTCCACTCAATTCTCCACTCAAGAGACAGATAGCTCAACCAATGTGCCTTGTGTCTTTTTTTTTTTTTTTTATCATTATATTCTCCCATCATGCCAAAGAAAAATAATCATCATGTTGTGTTATCTAAAAATATAATACCACCCCGCCACCGAATTAAACCCACTGAGAGATATATCTAGTTAAAAACTTTTCCATTACAAACTTCCTTCATTCTGCTGATCATCTTTTATTATTATTTTATTTTATGTATATATATTTTTTTCATATTTTCTATTTTTTTGTTTTATTATTTTCTTCTTTTTTTTCTTTTATCAAATATTTAACAGTTTATATAAAACACACTTAAAACAAATGTACACACATATAAATTAAATTAATATATAAAATATATATATAATTATAAAATACTACAAATTAATAAAATATTAGTGATGGCCAAAATGGGTAAGGTTTGGAATTAAAACTTTAATTTGATTTTCCTACTAAGAAATTCATAAAATAGCACATTTCAATTTTCATCAGCGACGTTCAAAAGAAGGTGTCCAAGTCTTAAGGGTGGTCAAAAATGGGATGTCTACACTTCCCCAGAAATCACATGGCCTAAGAACTTGACTTCTCCTAGCCAGAACTCACACTTTCCAAACTTGGCATAAAGCTTATAGGCTCTAAGTAACTCAAGCACCACTCTCAAGTGCTCCTCGTGCTTTTCCTCAGAATGTGAATAGATAAGAATGTTGTCCACAAAGACGACCACAAAACGATCCAAGAATTCCCGGAAGATCCGGTTCATCAAATCCATAAAGACTGCTGGTGCATTGGTGAGCCCAAATGGCATCACCAGAAACTCATAGTGGCCATACCGCGTACGGAACGCCGTCTTCGGAATATCCTCCTCCCTGACTCTCAACTGGTGGTAACCCGATCTCAAGTCTATCTTAGAGAAACAATGGGAACCCTTCAACTGGTCGAACAGATCATCTATACGAAGCATAGGGTACGTATTCTTGACCGTAGCCCAATTCAACTTCCGGTAATCAATGCAAAGTCTCAAGGCACCATTTTTCTTTTTAGCAAAGAGGGTCGGTGCTCCCCATGGTGAAACACTAGGGCGAATAAAGCCCTTATCTAGTAATTCCTGGAGTTGAATCTTTAACTCGCTCAACTTGGCTGGGGCAAAACAGTAAGGTGCCATAGAAATTGGCGCCGTGCTGGGCACTAGATCAATAAAGAACTCGATCTCTCGATGGAGTGGCAAATTGACAAGATCCTCGGGAAAGATGTCCGAGTACTAACAAACCACAATCGGTAATACGGTCTGGGTCTCATCACACTCACTACTCATAAAGCTAGCAAGTAGACCACTAAGCTCGTTCCGCCCTCGCGGATCATACATCGGTGGCAACACACTACCAACCCGATCCCCCAGAAAATGAAAACACTCCCCGCTCAAGGTACAAACAGTGACCCTCTGGGGATAGTAGTCAATAACAGCTCGGTATGACGATAACCAGTCCATACCCAAAATAACATCAAAACCCAACATAGGCATAACCACAAAAGGAAATGGAAGTCGGCGGTCGGCAACCTCTATATCACAACCTTGACATCCTTGTCTCAAAATCAATTCACCCTCAACAGGTGATATAACACAAATAGGAGATGCTAACTGTGCCAACTCCAATCCCAAAACAGATGCAAATACAACAGAGATAAAAGAATGAGATGCATCGTATCAATCAATACACTAGCAACCAAATTGCAAAACAATAAGGTACCTCTCACGACAGATGGAGATGGTACAAGATCCTGTGCAGTAACAGCATACACGTGCCCAGACGGTTTCTGATCAACCTGCTCACCCCTAGGAGCATAAGACTGCTGCACAGACTGGGACGATGAAGCCCCCTGATTGGCCTTCGAGTCCTGAACTGACTGAGCTGGCTGATGACTCTGAGTCTGCCTCAAACTAGATGCACCAGATGTGCCACTCAACTGCAGGCAAAACCTCTTCAGGTACCCTGCCTGACCATACTGATAACAAGAGAGCGGCTGGCCTCTACCCTGACTCTGGCTCTGAGATCGAGCCAAAGATGACGCTGCTCTCTGCCATTCTCCCTTCTGCGGGCAAACTGGAGACTTGTGGCCTAGCTGACCACATTTGAAACAGGTAATGTCTCCCTGGCTGCCTTTCCCAGGACCTGCACTCGGTACTGGAAAAGTCGATCTAGTAAAGCTACCCTGAGACTGCTGAGGGTTAAAACCTCTCTGTCTCCTGTCATCACTCTAGCCATCCTGACTCCTCTTGGAGCCCCTCTGCCTTTCCTCCTATTCCTGCATCATGATCTCCATGTAGGCTGCAGCATCTACCAGACGCCCATACTCTCAGGTCATAGAACCCCCAACTCTCATCTTGAGGCCATGCCGCAACTTCTTCTCGAACTCAAGATAACGGCGTTCCTCAGACGCCACCAACTCAGGTGCAAACCTGGATAAACTAGTAAATGCGGCCTCAAACTCGGCCATAGAAGAACTCAGCTGCTTAAGCTGGCAGAACTGCTCCCTTAACCTCTCCTTAACAGCTGGAGACAGGAACTTCTCCTGGAAAACGTCAACAAAGGCCTTCCAAGTCCCTCCTATACGGCCTCTCGTGAATTTCCACCACTGACTCGCATCCCCCTTAAGCTGGAAAGATGCCAAGGTCACCTTCAGAACCCCGTCCTTGATGCCAAGCATCTCAAACGTCTTCGTTGTCTATTCAAGCCATTCATCTGCTTTAAGCGGCTTTTTTGGATCACCCACAAACTCGTCCGGATTAGACCGGAAGACCTCTCTCTTCAGAAACACAGGCCCTGCATCTGCAACATGAACCTGGGCTTGATTCTCAGCCCTGAGAATGACCACGGACTCCCTGAATGCCCCTGCTATCTCGCGAGCTAAGGCATCCATAGCCTGCTGACCCTCTGGTTCGGCCACATTGGCCTGACCAATACCCTCCTGCTGCTCCGGAATCTCATCCGATATGGGCATCTCCTGCCTACCACGCCTACCACGCCTACCACGTCCTCGACCTCGTCCTGACATCCCAATAAAGGTAACAAAGACGATTAATATATTAGCACATTAATAAATGTGCCAAAATTATAACACTCGCATCCTAATGCATTGGACAACAATGATTCATTCCATGTAAGCACATAATCACATAAGCACATACGAATTTCATTCCTGGATAATGATAGTCCCAAGGCATTACTAGAGTTCCGGTTGGAAGCAGCATTGATCAAGTGCCTTTCCAACAAGACTACTAGGAACTCAAGGGTCCAATCAACATCCTAGAAACTACATTCCATACCCACATAATCACATAAACATGTTATCATATAAGCATATAACAGTACATCTAAGTCTCTATCAAGCGAGACGAACCCATTGTGATACTAATCACTTCCCACGTACCCAAAGTATTCAAACCCAGTACGCTCTGATACCAAGTTGTAACGTCCTCAAAATAAACCTATATTATACACAATATTGACATGCATTGGTATAAGAAAAACAAAACATTATTCTATTCATCAGAGTATTCTTATTAAAAGACATTACATGTAATATCGAAAATAAATGCCCTACGGGCTTACAACTTTCCAAGCTAACACTTGGACACAAAAGTCTGAGTACTAACTCAATTACACATTAAGCCCTTGGCTTGAGTTTACATGTAATATCAAAATAAAACAAAATAACAACTAACTAAACAGAGTCTTCAACTCCAAATCCTCCCAAGCTAAGTCCTTGGAGGTAGCATATCACCTGGACCTGAAAATGATGTTCCCGTATAGGGTGAGCCACAGCCCAGCAGAAATATACTAAACCAAATATAAGAATTGACTAAAGCAATAGCATTCGATAGATGGTTACACTATTAAATCCATTCTATCACTATTCAGTTTCATGACAATAATATCCATGACATGTTTCACTTTACATTATTATTCAACTTTCCATTTATACGGACATGGCTCAGAACCTGGCCAACTATAAAGTGAGACTACATCTCACATCAACATTACTTCCAATACTAACAATTCAAGTGAGACTAAGGCTCAAACTAAAACACTACTATAACACGATAAGTACACATATTTGCTGTACTAATACACTTCCATAAATCACTAAGTACACACATTTGTGGTACTACTGGAGTCCATCATCTTTCTCCTCCCAAACAGGTTTGAGAGTCCATCCCCTATCTTCCCTCAAACCATGGAGTACATCCCATATCTCCTCCCAAACAATATTCAATCAATACACGTATTTGCTGTGTTAATTCAACTGTCATATTCAATAACTCATTCAATGTGATTAGTTTTAGTTTTCCCTAATCAGCATGCAATGTTTACAACAATCACGACTATCCTCCACCGATAGTCCAAAACAGTTATTTCTAAACAGGAAATAAATGTATCAACAAATATAAACTCAACATTTTCATAGGTGAGTGATTAAACTATCCAACTACACCATTTAATCTCATAATTCCCCAATTTCAAGAATTTAACTTAATTCCACATTTTTCTCTAAATTAATTATGCAAATTAATTTATTACAACAATTAGGGCTTTTCCCCCTTAAGCTCAAAATTAACCCTAAGGTTCAATTTTCGCAATTTAATACTATCAATGTCATTTTTCATGACTTCCAAACACATGAATTTTAATATATAAAAATTCCCTTTTTCTCAAATTATAAATCAAACCCTAAAAATTACCAAATGACACCAACATATCAAAAAGACCAAAACTTAGGACAAAACCTATAGTATGGAGTAGGGTATCCCTACCTCGAAGCGAAGAACTCAAATGGAGAAGATGGCGGAGACCCAAGGTGCTCCAAATCCACTATTGCTCAGATTAAAACGAAACCCAAGTCACCCTCTATCTTTTATACAAAGAGCTTAGGGTAGAAACACACTAAAAGGAGATGAAACCTAAGAGAGAAGGTGAGTGGAGGGAGAGAGAACACGGACCTAGGGTTTTTAAAACAAAAGAGGATGAAAAAGTGATGTTTAAAACCACTGCTGCGTATTTATATAAAACAGGCTCGCTCGAGCGAAGGATTGGTCGCTCGAGCGACCAGACACAAGAAAGCCTCGCTCGAGCGAAGAAAGTCTCGCTTGAGCCAAAAACTCGAAACTTCAGGTCTACAACCCAGAAGCACGCTCGAGCGATAGAATGCTCGCTCAAGCGAAGAACTTGAAAACATACACCTCGCTTACTTGATCCAAGAAATACAGCTCTCAGGTCTATACCTAGACGCAGTCGCTCGCTCGAGCGAAGAAACACTGGCTCGAGCGACGAACCAAAAACAAAGATCTCGCTCGAGCGACAAACTGCTCGCTCAAGCGAAGGACCAAAATTCTGGGCAGCAACCATTTGTTCCCAAATACAACCAACCTGTAACAAACCTGCCCAACACATCCTATAACTCAAAAACAAAGTATGGAAGGACGGAAACAAGACATAAATCATAACTAACATCCACGGAACCAAGTTCGGATTACTATACAACAAGGGGTAAAACCCGGGATCGCTATATTTCTAAACCTGCTCTGATACCATGAAGGTTTGGAAGAGAATAATTCTTCTCATATATCTCAAACATAATCTGTATAGGGCTATAAATAAAGTACAAGAAGTTGACTTCTAAGAATCTAAATAAGGAAACAACCAAATTCTAGCCAACATAAATGAGTACAACTATACAACCTTTAATAAGGAAAAAATAACAGGCTGTTATACAACTGTTATACAGGCTTTATACACCCTAAGAAGATCCATATTCCAACATTATCTTAGAGCTTTTATGCAACATTGTGAGCATGCCAAATTGTCTGATATACAAGGTCAAGAGTGTATGACTCTTTGGAGGCTCTCACTTGCCAAACCCTTGAACTTTATTGAGCCACAATTAAATACTCACTCAACCACTAGTTAACATCATGTGACAAAAATCCAAGCTCACACGCCAGTGAATTCCTTTTATTTTTTGATTGCCCACAAACTCAATATTCCGGAAGGAATCCAAATGGCTAAAATTGGTATCCCACAAAGTTACACGGATGCAAACTCATTTTACATGGACTCTTATATATTTCATAAAGTTCATGTATTCACTAGATATGACAAGAGTAAGAGTGTTGGATATGTGATACCTATACCCAATTAGACACATGAATCCTCAAATTTTTTATTATGTCACATAACGCACCTCTCACAACCCCCAAAGCACCACTGTCATCCACTTCCCATAGTTCCACCATTGCTTGCTGACCTTAGTCCTACAACCCCCAAATCAATGGGCAACAAAAACCCCATGTTTCTCTCTCTACACTAAGAAATAATACGTTCATAAAATGTTTGTAGCTGAGATGAGGATATGCTTAAATAGATATTTGGTCGAAGTAGAAAAGACAAAATAAAAAATGAATCTATTTGTGAAATGGTAGGAGTAACATAAATTAAAGACGTTGAGTTGAGATATACCATGCTAAGAAGAAGATGGTTTGGTTATACATAATGACGACATGTAGATGCAATAGTAAGGAAGAGTGTTGTAAATGAAAGTGTTTGGGAGGGGAAAACTTAAACTAACATGGAATGCAGTTGTAAAAACTTATATGGATATATTTAATTTAACAAAGCATATAGCCATTGATAGAACGAAATGGCCAGTAAAGAATTATGTAGCCGACAACACCTAATTCAGACATTATGCGTAGTTTGGTTTGGTTTATTTATGCTGTACACCATTCTATTTCTTTAATGATTGTTTAGTTGAACTTATATATTTCATATGTTTTCCTCAGCCCCCCCAACCTGCAGGTTGGGTGGCTGGTGTACAAAAGAATGAGTCATTTTTTTCTTTTCCCCAAGAACTTATAGTGAAAAGGGAATGAGTGAACTGTTTTTATCTTTTATTTATTTAATTATTTTTTATCTATGTCCTCCCCTGGCCAAGTTGTGATTAGTAATGGAGGACAATGCATTCATTGGGTGTTTGAAGATGTCAAAAATTTTAATATAGTTGACATTCTAATTACAGCTTTCTGCAATTTTTTCTCTGATGATCTCCTCAGTATTAGTTTTTCACCTGATTTGATGATTCATAGGTTGTTTGCTTCCATTCTTTGGAGAAACCTAAGGAGGATGAGTTCTGTCTCGAGCTGTAAGCTTTCCTAAATCTTATCTATCATACAAATTTATTCTGTATATCTAATTATTCTGTTTATTATTTGTTATATAAACTTCTTCATGAATTTACTTAGGAAAAAAATATGATTACCCTTGTAAAATTTTTAGGTCAAAGCTTTACACTTATGATGATGTTGTTGAAAGACTAGCCCGCCATGTTGGCTTGGATGATCCGTCTAAAATAAGGCTTACATCTCATAACTGCTACTCTCAGCAACCTAAACCCCAGCCAATCAAGTATCGAGGAATGGATCATCTATCAGACATGCTGGTCCACTACAATCAGGTTGTAGACTAAAGTTGCTTTCCATCATGCTACCAAGGACGAAGTGAGTGTGAAATCGTAGCAGTCATTTCTTCATTATATGTTAGCCTTTTGTTTTTTTTTTTTTGATCGGCAAAAGAAAGGACTTTATTGATGAAAGAAATGCATACAGAGTATGGAAAACTACATCAATAAAGAGGAGCTTGGAGCTAAAAAAGCTCCAACCTCCTAGTTGGTGAGAGACCAACGAAGAACAAAAGCACAGAAAAAAAAGGAACTCAAAAAAACAGAAAGGATCAGTCAGTAGGAAAACCAGCAGCACAGAACAAGTCACATTTACCCAGCAAGACATACATAATAAAACAATCCATACTGCAGCAGCAACATTGCAGTCCACATTGCAGTATGCAGCAGCCAGCTCTCTGATTAACCGCCATCTAACAGATTGCACTATCTGCACTACACCAATAAGCCATTTGAAGCACCAAAGCAGAACAGATGAAGCAGATGCCTTGATCTACTATGCCATGTATTACAACTGCTCAAACAAGCAACTGATGGAATAGCAGACAGAACATTATTCAATAGATTCTCCTTGGAGTATATAGCAGCAGCAGATCCATTGTGCCCATCCATAGATTCTCCTCTACACAGACCAGCCCAGCTGCAAGCAAACCAAGAAACAACTACCTACAACACCATCCACTCCTCAGCCAAAATTTTAGACCAACACAGCAGCAATCAAAATTCCCTCCTCTGCACAGGATCAGAGCTACCAACTAATAGAATTTCCTCTGCACATTCTGCATCAACCTCCTCTGAAGCCTCCACCCCTGCATATGTTAGCTTTTTGTCTCTCATACAATCTTGATTTAACTATTTTCAGGTAGTAATTCATACTATTAGATTACCAAAACAAAGCACTGTTGGAGATGTTATTAATGATCTTAAGGGGAAGGTAACCATTGCAACTTTCTTTGCTTTCTAACTTGTCATATACTCCTTTTTTTCATGGAGATGTGTCTGTATTGATTGGACTGCGACAATATTTTTCGTACTTACTGTGCTAAAATTTACTTGTTCTTATTTGACAAGAATCCACTCACCGTAGTTCCTTATTTTGGAACTGGTTGAGCTGTCTCATCCAAATGTGGAACTTAGATTGCTTGAAGTTTTCTATCACAAGATCTACAAGGTATTAAGTAATGTTAAAGCTATTATTGTTACTTTCTGAAGCAAATTTGACAGGTCATTGAAATGGGTATTAGATAATGTTGAAGCTATTACTGTTACTTCTTAAGCAAAGTTGGTGAGAGGTCATTGAAATGAATGCATCTTGACAGATGGTCTGTGGTTGATGCTGTCCTTTCTACGTTCAAGTTTTTCACTTTTTTTTCTTTGTTTCTTTTTCTCTGAGCTGCAATTGCATGAAAATATGATTGGTGGATGGGGTTAAATCTTTTCAAAAACTAGTATATAACCAGAATCTTTTCAGAATCAATTTATAATTCTCAAACCACTTCCAAAACTCCTAACATTTCTGGGTTGATTTTTGGTGAGCTGTGAAATTATTACAGTGTTTACTGAGCACGAGCAATTATGTGTAGCTAGCACTACTTGCATCATCTGAGACCGTTTCTATGTTTTGTGATCTTATTCTGCACCATATAACATTACAGATTTTCCCGCTCAATGAGAAGATTGAGAATATCAATGATCAGTACTGGACATTACGTGCAGAGGAAGTAATCAATTTTTTTTTCTTAGCTGGTTTATTCATGTGGCATTAAGTTCCTTGTGTTTCCTGTTTATACAAGTTTTCTGCAAAAATGATTTTCTAATATTTGTAAAGGTGCTTCCTGCATCTTGATTGTTTGTTTTCTTGACTAACTAGTTATTTAGGTCTATGTTTGGGCTTGGGTACGAGTGTCGGGTGCAGGTATGCATCTAAGTGTCTAATTCATTTAATTCTTATGTCCAAGATATGGGGACATGGAAAATATTCATAAATTTTAATACACTTTTATTTTCTAGGGTAAAATGATGCTTATAAGGTGTCAGAGAGAATTTCATACATAATTTGGAGGTTTTATGCTTGGCTTTCTGTTGGACTCGAAATATGCTTGCTAGGTGAATGTCTAACTACACATGTCAAAACATATTCCATATCTTTACCCAAGTGTCAAGTGTCTGACACGGGTACTTAATGCTGTTAGAAGAATCCATGTAAGATATATTTAGGTCAACACTAAACTTGAAAGAAACCATGCTTTCGATGAACAGCTTGGGCTGTCGGGTAATGCTGAGCTGATTGACACGATACTCTAGCCTTCATTGGGGCAACTTGTGCTTTTGTGTTTCCAATAACTATCTAGGAGCTACATGCATTCCATTCAAATTTGATTGTAAGGAATATTTAGGATCATTGAATTAGAAAAAAATATTACAGTAGCTGTATCTCTTAATTTTCAAAATCTGTAATTGATAGATACTAATTTACAACTATTGGTTCTTCAAAGTTGATGGTGGCTTTACTTTTCATTCTCCTTTGTCCTTTTCTTTCCTCTCCTTTTTTTATGTTATTTTTCCTTCCCAATTTCATTCATTTCTTATATTTTCAATTTGTTCCAGTTTTTCTTTCTCTTGTCTTTTTTTTAAGGTGTCATGTTGATTATTTCAGTGTAAGTTACACTGACCTCCCTCGAATTTTAGAGATAATACAACAAGCCCCATTAACAAAGACCCTAAATGTGTTAACTGAAGTGATTAGTTTACTTTTTTACCTTTAAATGCTTTGTATTTTAAGTGACATTAATGTCAAATGAAAAAATTGTCCTCTTCTTAACTGGTCAGTCTACTTAATTACCCTGCATTATATCTATTTTATTTCTTCCTCCATTTCATGAGACCGCCGCCACCATCCCCCTTCCTCATCACCTGTAATTTCTCTTTTATCATTCCTTCACCTTCGTTTCTTCCCGCATTTCTTTTATTTCTCTTTTCTCACGACTCTGCAAAACTAGCCAAAAGCCACTAGCCACAACCACCAAAGGCCACCAATTGCTGCCATCGCCAACCAGGCCACTAGCAACCACCTCTTTCTTTCTTTCTTCCAGCTCAACTGTCTCTTCCCACTCTTAACAAACAACCACAATTCTCATTGGATATAGAGAGAGTGAGAGTGAAGCCACCACAGGCAGCATGCCTAACACCTGTGCTAACGCTTCTGTGATCCCCTTCTCTCGCTTTTCCCCATCTTGGCTTCAACACTTCTGTTGGGTTATTTTGATCTACTCTTTCAGGGTTTTATATGGTTTTGGGATTTGGGAACAAGCTCAACGATGGAAAGCCTTCAACGAAATGGTGGTAAGAGCTTTCAGGTAGGACATGTTGCTGGATTCATGGCTCACAAGGGTATGAGAAAAGTATGCGTTGGTGCTTATACCAGGGGCAAGAGCTAGCGGAATGTTTGTGAAGTTGCCCATGATTACACAGTCGATGAGAAAGGAAGCAACAATGGTGTCGATGAGGTCTTTGCAGATTCTCTAAGACTCATTAGCCTAGATGCGGCGGATGTTGGTGCTGGATCAATTAGAGTTGAAGATGGAGGGATTGGAACAGACGGACATAGTCAGAGATAAAGCATGTGCCACTGTGACAATGGTTTTCTGTTCAACCATTTGCTGAATAGGTTATTTAAAATGAAAAATGAATAAAATAATTTGGCTAGATTTTATTTTTAAAGAAAATGGTTAGTTGTGAATTTAATAAAATATATGGCATAACATCAGCAAAAGATGTTACCTCATTAATAGCTTATTTACGCTTTAGTCTTTAGACCAATTTATTACTAAGATTTAAGGGAGGACAATGTAATTTTGTCAAATTATAGGGGTAGGTTGTAATAAGTTCAAATTACAGGTTAGGTCAGTGTAATTTACCCATTATTTTATTAACTTGCCTTTTGACACACTATTATATCAGCAACAAGCTGTTTTAGCTGTGTTGAATTGACTGGTATAGCAAAAGTTTCCTAATCTTGATTGTTTGGATCAGTTCACATTGTCATATGGAAAGTGTTTTGTAAAGGTTCCTGACTACATTTGTTCCTCATAACAGATTCCGGAGGAGGAGAAGAACCTTGGTCCTCATGACCGTCTTATTAATGTTTATCATTTTATGAAAGATACAGCTCAGAACCAAGTGGTAAGTTGTTTTGATAGAAAATTTTAAAGCGGTATTGCCATTGTTCCAATCATTTATAAAGTAGTTGGAGCAGGGGCTATGAGAGAGTGCTTTTGTTACATATTTGTGAGAGCGGTCCGATCAAAATTAAGGGTTCGGAAGGCTTCTGGTGTTTGATGAACTATGTGCTATGGCTCGACTCTGTAGTCAAAAAGATTTACATTCATGGAAAGGATGGCTGCCAACAACTTTCCTTCAAAATCTAATGTCCAGGAACAACTACAATACCAGTAAACTGAGATTCAGTGATACAATTGTAATATTTCTGTCATTTTTTCCTTTTTAAACAGCAGGTCCAGAATTTTGGGGAACCTTTTTTCCTTGTCATCCACGAGAGTGAGACTTTGGCTGAAGTCAAAGTACGCATACAGAAGAAATTGCAGGTTCCTGATGAGGAGTTTTCAAAGGTATAATATTTTTATATTGGGATAATTACAAAAAAAAAAAAAAAAAAAAAAAAAAAAAAAAAAAAAAAAAAAAAACCAGGGTTTGATCCTTGTAACAAAATCAATCCAAAATTTTTAATTTTATCAATTTACACCCTAATATTTTGATTTGTTTTTTATTTAAACCATTTTCTTATTTTCATTAAATAAAATCGATGAAAAATGAATATTTTAGTCATTAAACTCAACATAGATTAGCCTGTGTCCAAAATTTTCAGAATCTTTGTCTATTTTAATATTATAAAAATCTTCATATTCTGACCAGCAACTTGGGATTCAATAAATTTGCAAGGCTGGTCATCTCTCTCTCTCTATATATATATAAATATATTTTAATCTCGATATTGTGAGGTTTAGTTATCATTTTATTGGATGTGAAATCTTTTAATACGGGGCGGGAGAGCATATGCAGCATATCCTCCATAGTTTGGAATATGCAGCATATCCTCAATTTACACCCTGCTCGCTCTCACATGTGCTTGCGCAAGAACCAGCGCGAGTTTATTCCATTGTAATTAAGGAATACATAAGATTTTGGGTTGGGTGATGTATAGTGTATAGGTATGTGTTTGGACATTTCCTTTCTTTTCCCTTTTCTTTCTGTCTGATTCTCCATTTCTAGTTTTATTTTGTGTATTATTAGACCATCTCCAACGCTTCATCAAACCTGATATCAAATTCAAAATTTGGTGAAAAAGTCACTTTTTTAAGCTCCAACGGTTTCACCAAATCGATATCAAATCGAGAATTCACCAAACATTTCACCAAAATGAGAACAGGCGAAGCATTTCACCAAATCACTGTTTCTAACCGTTGGGGGAGACTAACCGGTCGACTAGCTGGTTGACCAACCGGTTGTCCCGGAAAGAGTTCAAACATTTCAGTATTTCTTGTTCAAACCGTTCAAAAAAAAAAAAAAATTTTTTTTTTTTTGCCTAACCGGTCAACCAGCCGGTTGTCCCAGAAAAAGTTCAAAAAGTTCAACAAAAAAGATTCAATTCGTTCAAAAAAAAAAAAAAAAAAATTTCCCTCACCGGTCGACCAGCCGGTTGTCCCGGACAGATTTGATATTTGGTGAACCATTGGAGCCTTTGGTATCAAATTGGGAAAAGAGCGATTTTTTTGCTCAGATTTGGTGAAAAGTTTGATAAATCGTTGGAGATGCTCTTAGTGGGGGATCTGTATAATGTTTGTTTTTTGGTTGCTATTTTTGGGTTTTTCCAGATTTGTGCAAAAGGAACTAGTATTTTCTTTACTGTCCAATTGAATTGGTATCCAACTGTTTTAACCCCTGAAGTTAGGGTTGGTTTGGGGTATTTTAAAAAAGTGTACTTTTTGTCTTTTTACGAAAAGATGTGCAGAAAAGTAGAGAAGTGATGTGATAGAAAAAAGATAAAAAGATAGATTATATAGTAGATGCCAAACAAGGCCTTAATTGTTGAAAACACTTTCCTCTGTTCTGAATTGTCTCACTATATGCTGCCTTCAATTGATAGGAAAAGAAAGGAAATAAAAGGACAAGACATAAACACTGTTCACCTTGTTTGGTTTTGATTGATTTTTTAAAAATTAAGTTTTTTATTTTTTGTTTTTAGTAAAATTTTAAAATATTTAAAGTAAATTTTTTTTTTTTACTTTTTAGATATATTTAGCCTAGATGTAAATAAATATTTTTTAAAAAATATTTAAACAAATTAATAAATAAACAAGAATACGTATTAATAAATATTTATTTATTTTATTAGATTCTTAATATATATTATTAATGAAAAAAATTAGATTGATTCAATAATTATTGTAATAACTAAAAATCTGTGATTTTTCAGAACTCGATAGTAAGACCAGTATCACTGTCGCTCCCATAAGAATGGCTACCATGGGTGCATATTTCCGCTCTCTGATGGCATAGTTAATTTCCTTGAGTGCATTCTTGGTTTTTAACATATATCATTAATGGAAAAAATTAAATCAATTCAATAATTATAATATTTTTATTTTATGATATTTGTCTTTAAAAAAATAAACAATACGATAAAATTAAAATGTTACGATTATCAAATTGACTTAATTTTTTTCACTAATTTATTTATCATCTTAATCTTTGAACTTTCTTTAATGATAAATTATTATTCATAATATATTTTATTATTTATAATTTTTGTAACTTTTTTTTTCAAGTTAAAAAATTAACACGCTCTTGCTTCCGATACCAATTTGATTTTTCTTGCTTCCAATATGATACTAGGCGGGGGACTACAAACTTTTCATATTGTCATCCTCAAAAAAGAGGCCAATATAATTATTATGTTAAAAATATAAAATTAATTGTGTTTTGTTTAAAATTCAAGAGAGGTGAATGTAATTACCTATAATTTGGTAGTAGCAACATCCCTTTCACGAGAGAGAGAGAGAGAGAGAGAGAGAGAATTTCAGGTCCAAAATACCCCAACAGCGTGGAACATTCTGCGGCATTTTCCCCAACGAGGGTTTTAGGTTCTTGTTGGTCAATTCTGCTCTAACCATCCATTTCTTCAAGAGGCTTTTTGAGGTATTCAGAATTTTTAATTTTAATTTTTTTTTTTCTAATAATGCCAGTGTATTGTGTGGTTCGGATTTATTTTATATATAGACTAAAGTTACCTCAGTTAAATTTTAACTAAGTTTTCCGTTTGTTAATTTGAAATTGGAAAAAAAAATTAATTAGTCAACTCAAATTATCGCTTGTTTGAATTTAAACAATTATCACTTTTGTTTTGCAGGTTTTATTCATTCACAAATACAGCAGTGTGATGTACCTTGATGTTGCAATTCCAATCTCTCTCAGCTACTTCATCTCCACATCAACCATGATCTATGCCCAACACCTAACCCTAGGGTTCCCCGAGCCGCCACTTGATCTTAAGGATGCCGGAATTTCGATGTTTTTAATGGGTATATCTGGTAACTTGTACCACCATTACCTCCTCTCTAAACTGAGGGAACAAGGTGACAAAGGGTACAAGATCCCCAAAGGTGGCTTGTTTGATCTAGTGATATGTCCACACTATCTTTTTGAAATATTAGGGTTTATAGGGATCTCTTGCATTTCTCAAACTCTCTATGCATTCTCATTCACCCTAGGCACCACTATCTACTTGATGGGGAGGAGTTATGCCACTAGGAAATGGTACCTTACAAAGTTTCAAGACTTTCCCAAGAATGTCAAGGCTTCCATTTGTCCTCTAGAAAAAAATGAAAATGTGGGAATATAAATTTAGGATAAAGTTAGTATTAGTCATATATATAAAGATATTGCAGATTTGATATATGAAATGAGATTAAAAGCCAGAGTAGTTAGGCTTATGCCATAAGTTTGTTGATCAATAATTTTTTGTTTGTGAAAAACTTTATTGTTCATCTTTGTGCTCTTACTGACTTTTACATATAATTTAAATTATTGGTTTAAGTAGGAATTTAGAAATGAAAAGGAATTGTGAGAGAAATTGATAGAAAAAAAAAAAAAAAAAAACCATATATTTCATTCATATTTTTCTCACATATTTCTTGTCCTTTCAAAATTATTATTCAAATTTGTGATCCAAATATAACCTTACGTATGAATTGCCAATAGATGAGTGTGAAAATGCATTGACCATAAAAGAGGATCAAATAAAAAAAAAAAAAAAAAAAAAAGGGCACTTTGATTAAACATTCTTGAGCAAATTATACTCGTAGTTTTTATAATTTCTCATGTGCTAAATTTAGTTTTTGTAGTTCTAATTAGGGCTATTTACATAGAGAAACTATTGAGAATATCACTTTGACCCTCTAAAGTTTAAAAGTGTATAAATTGACCCCTTCAACTATTGAGAAGTATCACTTTGCCTCCATAAATTATAAAAACGTACAAATAGACCTCATAAACTATTGGTGTGATTCACTTTAACCCCTTCGATTAACAGTCCAATTTGTACATTTTTATAATTTGCGGACATTTGTACACTTTTATAATTTATAATGCAAAGTGATACTTCTCAATAGTTTGGGGAGTCTATTTGTATGCTTTTAAAGTTTAGTGGTCTCATGGGTTTTTTGTGTAAATAACCTTCTAATTATATCAATTTTGTTCTTTAAATTTTTTATTTATTTATGTCAATTTAGTTTAATTGATATTTCCATTTGCACACTACTTTTTTACTTTTATATTTTTATCTTCACACTATTTTGTCCGTTTAGATATCAACTCCCAAATAAAAATTAATTATTCAAATATCAATCACAAAATAAAAATTAATTATTTAAATATCAACTACTAAACAGTTTTCATTCTGTAGTTTGATTCTGAGCCTCAAATTTTTGCTTGGTAATTGAGATCTAAACAAAAATTGGTGTGAATTGAGAAATTTTGTGGCAAATAGAAGTTTGTTTGTTTCAAGTTGGATGTTATTCTTTCAATCAATTTGGGAAGAGTGAATAAATTATTTTGTTCCTTGATATTTAATCCAATTTTTAAAAATATTATTAATTAAAAAAATTGACACAATATAAAAACTTTAAGAATAAAATTAACGCAATTAAATTATAATTACCATATCGACACGAGTACAAATATAAAGTCTACGACTAATTATAAGGAATGTAATTTGTCCAAATTTCTTTCTTGCGACTTGTAACTATCTATTATCTTTGGGAGGTAAACAATGACTAGTTAAAAAAAACACATAAACGAAAACGAAAACGAAAACGAAATCCTCCAAGGTGGTTTGGAAACTAATTAAAAAAGTAAAAACAAGTTAAAAAGTTAAAAAATTATACAAGTTAAAAATTTAATTTTCTTTTTATTTTGTATATTTTTTTTTTGTAAAAAGTCAAAAAATCATTCCAAATATACTAATTTTTTTAGCTCCAATTTTAGTTAAATTTTTTTTTAAAATTACTAAAATAGTCTATTCCCAAAGTTCCGGTAGTATAAAATAGATAACAAGTGTGTTTTTAAAAATGTTTTTTTTTTTTTTTTTCTAGCTGAGAAATATGATAAGTTGGGCCTTCTATGATGATTAGATGTGATTAATTTTTTATGTGGATAATTTACACACAAAAAACTTACAAAATAAATAATTTGAGATCATTGAATAGAGATCTATGACGGATCCTACAAATGTGAAATAACACCATCCACTCTAAATTGGGCTAATAGGAACCTAACCATACACACTAGGCATTGTTTGGGATATTTGACTTTGGTTAAGATAGTCAATAAATATATTAAAAAAAAATTAAGATAGTTAATAAGACAAAATGTTACATCCAATACAATAATTGATCAATTGTTCTCTCATGACCATCTATTTAACTACAAAAAAACTTTATAAATCATCTCAAATGCATAATTTTTTTCATCGTATAAAATAGTTAAAAAGTTAAAAAAAATCACTAAAATAGCTATATTTGTAAACAAGCAAATCTGAATTGAAAGGAACCTACATAGCCCTAATGGGAAAGTCATTTTGGCCAATTCAAAATTCAAATGAAAAGTACGGAAGTAAATGTGATTTATGAAGTAAAGAAAGGTTGCATTACTACCATGTTGGACCTTGACTTGGTTTCTTGTGTTTTCACTGTAAATGACCCGTGTGATGTCTCTAGGCAAAAAAAATTCAAAATTAAAATTAAAATCTGTCCTATTTTTTAATAAAAATTTAGGGTCATCTAAGTTGCACAAAATAAAAAATATATATTTACTGATATTTTTTTAAAGTTTATCAAAGAAGGACATTAGCCACACAAAAAAAAGGCCTTCCTAAATGTAAGTTATAAAAAAGTTTTTTAAAAAAAATAAAAATATTACCAAACAATATGACCTACTTTAACCATTACAAAACTCAAAAATTAAAATTTGTTATAGCTTAAAAATAAAATGACATCACCCAATATAGTATATAGTATTGTAAATAAACTTTTTTTTACTAAGAGTGTTTTTAGAACTTCAAGGTTTGAAATTACAGACTTTTTAAAAAATCTACTGTCTAAGCCATTAAACCTTAAATATTTAAAACTTAAAATTTTCATAATAGATATCCTCAAATCGATTACAAACTTATCAATAAAATTCAAAAAGAAATGTCTTATACTATTATTTATTCTTTTTAAACTCTAGGAAAATTTACTCATAAATTCCGTATGTATTTTTAATATAATAATTTTCAAATTTTATTTAATTGTGATCATTTAAATAATACTTTTAATTTCTAAATAGAATGAACATATTTCAAAATGACTTGGTTTCTTGGTTTCATGAAGAAGTTGTATAGTGGCTAAGGTTTTAAAGTGGGAAAGATAATAGGTTGTAAAGAAAGAAAGGGAAAATTGAATTTTTTTTTTATTATGAAATAATTATTATTTTTCAGGAATGATGGTATAATAATAGCAATATTTTTGTTTTTAGGAAAGAATGGTAAAATTTTAACAAAATTATAATTAATAAGATGCTTTAGCCAATAATATTTTCTTGGGTGAAACACTAATAAATCCTAAAATGTGATTTTGTGAACGGTTTAACCCTCAATTTTTTCTTATAAATCCGAAGGTCCAATTAAAGTGAAAATTACATAAAAAGTTAGTCACTTCACATGTTTAGGTTTAATTTTTTAGGGATAAAAGTAATTTTCTCAAAATGTAAAATTACACATTTGGGCGATTTGAATTATAGAAGTTTTGGATTTTTCCTCATTCTAGAACAAATCCCATATCACGAACAAAAACCTAACACTTTAATGTAACACTCCAATAACGTAACACTTCAATGTAACACACTAAAAAACCTATTTGTGTACTTTTCCCAAATGTAACAACGTAACACTCAAAAAAAATTCTTTGGTATACTTTTCTCAAACGTAACGCTCCAATGTGTATATATATATAATTCTTAGTGTACTTTTTCCAAACATAACACTTCAATTAGTGTAATCCCAAACGTAACATTCCAATGTAACATACTCCAATATAATACACAAAAATACTAAAAAAACTCTTTAGTATACTTTTTTTTCAAACGCAACATTCACAGTTTGAAATTATACATTTGTTCAAAACTTACTAAGGAATATTTGTACTCCTTTTGGAATGGTTTGAAGAATCTCACATTCTTTTTTTTTTTTTTTAGTGTTACATTGGAGTGTTATGTTTAGGAAAAGTACATTAAGAAGTTTTCTTTTGTGTTACATTGGAGCGTTACGTTTGGAAAAAATATACAAATTTTTTTTTTTTGTTACACTAAAGTGTTACACTAAGAAATTTTTTTAGAATGTTATATTGAAGTGTTACGTTTAGAAAAAGTACGCTAAGAAATTTATTTGTGTTACATTATAATGTTACATTAAGAGTTTTTGTGTGTTACACTAAGGATTTTTTTTAAAGTGTTACATTTGAAAAAAGTACACAAATGAGTTTTTTTTGTATGTTACATTAGAGTGCAACACTAAGGAGTTTTTGTATGTTATATTAAAGTGTTACGTTTAGAAAAATACATTAATGCGTTTTTTTGTGTGTTACATTAGAGTGTTACAATAAGAAATTTTTGTGTGTGTTATTTTAGAGTATTACATTAAGGAGTTGTTTTGGAGTGTTATGTTTGGAAAAACTATAGTAAGGAGTTTTTTTTTTTTTTTTGTGTTACATTAGTGTTACATTTGGATGTTAATTAATGTCAATGTTACAACAGAGACGAACACCACACCAATAATACCACAAACGGGGTAATATCATTCACCTACAAATCACTCCACTAAATCTCCACAAAAAAAAAATAAAAATAAAAATGTAAAAATCTACCTTACCCACGCACACACACAAGGGCAAATAAGTAAACTTTCAAACCTCAAATCAAAGAAATATAATATATCCAAAAATAAAAAAGACTAATTGGTTTGAAAGAAAACTTCTAAGACTAAATAGAATAACTTTTCTCCAAATGGGATTTATGAGCAATTTTTTCTATTTTCTTTTAATATTTTAAAAATAAAAAAATTAAGAATTTTATGATAAAGTGTTGGAGCTTTATTTTCCTATTATGAAATAATTATTATTTACAAGAATGATGGCATAATCATAGCAATATTTTTGTTTTATGAAAGAATGGTAAAATTTTTAAAAAATTATAAATAATATGATGCCAATAAGATTTATTTCAATGTTTTCAAAATAACAAAAATTAAAAATTTTATGATGAAGTCTTGGGAACTTTCCTACCATTCATCATTGAACTATCACGAACTTTCCTGCCATTCATCATTGAACTATCACTTTAATATTCTTTTAATATTTTAAAAATAAAAAAATTAAGAATTTTATGATGAAGTGTTGGTGCTTTATTTTCCAATTATGAAATAATTATTATTTGTAAGAATGATGGCATAATCATAGCAATATTTTTGTTTTAGGAAAGAATGGTAAAATTTAAAAAATATAATTAATATGATGTGTTACCCAATAAGATTTATTTCAATATTTTTAAAATAAAAAAATAATTTATGATGAAGTCTTGGGAATTTTCCTACCATCATTATTGAAATATCACTTTAATATAGATATAGATAGATAGATAGATATTTAATATTGGATCGACTTAAAATATTTGTGTTTTCAGCTAACCCTATCTTGGATTTGATAAAAAGTAAAAATAAAAAATAAAAATTGATCAATAAATTAATAAATATTGTTAAAAACAATCAATTTATATCATAGTTTCTCAAGTTTTAATACATATTTTCATAATTCAAATAAAAAATACATATTTTCATGGTAAAAAACAATCAAGTTACCATTACAAAGTTTGACAAAAGAAAAAATGAGATTGATCAATAAGTCCCATATTTTACACTTGTAATCGATATAGTTTCATATTTTTTTTTTATTTTATATAGGCTTGGTTTGAGGTACACTAAAAAAGTCAAAAAAGTCATTATTCTATTTAAGACACATCACCTCTTTACACATCACTTCAAACTCAATCCACACCCAACCCATATTTCATCAAAAGTAAACAAGTGCACTTATTTAGATCATCACAAACCATTAGTCTTTTTGGAATTGTAATGACTTATTTGCCCACCACGTTGGAGTGTCACATTTGTGAAAAGTACACTTTAGAGTTTTTAATTTTTTTAGAGTGTCACATCATACCCGCTACGTTGGATTATCATATGTCACATTTGAAAAAAAATATATTAAAAGGTTTTTTATTTTTTTGGAGTGTCACATGTCACATTTGGAAAAAAAATACACTAAAAAGTTTTTTTTTTTTGAAGTGTCACATCATATCCGCCATGTTGTCACATTTGGGAAAAGTACACTAAAGAGTTTTTTTTTTTTTTTTTGAGTGTCATATTATACCTGTAACGTTGTCATATTTGGAAAAAGTACACCCGCCACGTTATTACATTTGAAAAAAGTACACTAAGAAATTTTTAATTTTTTTGAGTATCACATCATACCTGTCATGTTGTCACATTTAGAAAAAGTACACTAAGAAATTTTTAAGTTTTTCAGAGTAAAAGTCTTGGAGTGTTAAATCATGCTCGTCACGTTGTCACATTTGAAAAAAAATACACTACGGAATTTTTAGTTTTTTTAGAATGTCACATCGTTGGAGTGTCATATTAATACCTGTCACATTGAAATATCACATCATACTTGTCACATTAATAAAAGGGGTATAGTTGTCCACCAAAACACTACTAAAATAATAAAAATAGGACTACACGAAAAGAAAATCTTCACTAATAGGACTTAGTTAATAGATCAATAGAAAAAAACTTAAGACTAATTGAAATATTTGGTTGCAATCTCCTACTTTTAGAAGTTTATGTAACATTAAAAAATAAAATTCTATTATATCAAAACATTTTGAAGGTTGTTAATTTTTATTTTTAAAAAAATTGAAAATACTAAAATATTAATATGATTATAAGGTTTGAAAATATGTAGGAGTTAATTTAGGAACATAAATTTAAAAATTAGAGAGTATCTATATATGGTATAAATTTTTATGGGGTTAATTTTGAAAATACAAAATTAGGTGATATTAAATATTAAAATAAATTTAATTAAAAAAGTTAATTTAATAACATATATTTAAAAAATTAGAGAGTATCTATATATGGTATAAAATTTTCATGTAGTTAATTTAGGAACATATAAATTTAGCTGATATTAATAATATTAAAATAAATTTAATCAACTAATCACTTTACGACATGTCTTTTTTGTCTTTTTACAATAATTCAAAAATTTTGAAAAATTATGTTGAGAACTTGGAGCTTCCATGGCCTTTTCATTAAAAATTCCATTTTCCTTAAAAGGAACCTAACCATCCACTCTAAGGCATTTGGGATGTTTGATTTTGGCTAAAACAGTTAATAAAGATGAAAAAATAAAAAATAAAATTAAAATAATTAATAAGATAAAATGTTACATCTTACACAGTAATTAATAACTTTTTCTTTTATAATCATCTATTCAACTATAAAAAAATTACAAATCATCTCAATAACACAATTTTTTTTATCACATAAAATAATTTATAAAATTTATAAAAAAAACCCACGAAAACAGCTAAATTTGTAAACAAGCAAATCTAAATTAAAGACAACCAACCTAGCCCTAATGGGAAAGTCATTTTGGCCAATTTAAATTTAAATATAAAGTACGGAAGAAACATAGGTTGCCATTACAGCCATATTTGACCTTGACTTGGGTTTCCGTGTTTTCACTGTAGATGACTTGCGTGATATGTAGTACGATGGAATGAAATGAAATGTGGACGGAAAGAGCCTAAGAATGAAATATGAAGTTAAATAGAATATAATTTTTATTTTATTGTTTGGTTGTTAATATGGAATGATATAAAAATATGATGATAATTATCATTCTCATATTTAGTTACTAATCTATTGTTCATGCTATGTACCAGATAATTATAGATATTTATATTTGTTTTTGATTTTTTTTAATATATAAATTATGTTTTTTAAGTTTTTTATAAAAATAATTTAACAATCTTATTACTAACTATAATGTATGAGAGAAGTTAAAAAGGGTACTGCAGTAACTATACACAGATTGTATCTATAATTATTTGTATGAGGGAATTTTAACGCTATGTTTGGATTGAGTGATTTGGAGAGAAAAAAAAAATGGAGAGCTGTATTTCTCTTACTTGTTTGGATAATTTAAGTGGAGAGAAATGGAAAGAAATAGAGAGAAACTCATTTCTCTTATAAACCTCATTTTCAATCTTCCCAAAAGTGGAAAGATTAGGAGAGAAAAGAAACCACTATTTTCATAATACCAATTTTGCCCCCTATAAAAATAAAAGAAATGAAATGATTGAAAATATAAAAACGTTATTTTGGTAATATAACATAAAATAATTTCTTTTCTTTTCTCTTAATGAAATCTAACCAAACAAGAATGAGAGAAATCACAATCATTTCATTTCTTTTATTTCTTTCTTATCCAAACAAAAATGAAAGAAATCACAATCATTTCATTTCATTTCATTTCTTTTCTTTTATAACTTAAATAATCATTTCTTTTCTTTTCTCTCCTAGTTCCCAAACATAGTGTAAATACTGATCAGAGAATTTTGACCAAATCAATAAATGCAGGCATGTGAAAATACATGTGGATTGAAAAAAGTTAATAAATACTGATCAGGAGATTTTGACAAAATCAATAAATGTTGAGTTTTTTTTTTAATAAAAAATTTAGAAAATTCAAATTGGGATATTGATGCTCCCACAGGTATTGGGGGGTTAAAAACCCCCTTTTGCTTAATATATAGTATAGATACCTATTAAACTCATGAAATGAAATAAATTTTTATTGTTTATTTATTTTTTTAACAAACTAGTAACAAATAAATTAAAAATTTATATAGATCATAATAAATATTAATAATTGTGAAAGTGATGGTGTGAGTCGTAGTGGTAGTGGTGGCGGTGGTGGCATCGGTGGTGGTGATAGCAATGATTGTAAGATGGTGATAGTAGATTGTTGTGGGCTTAGTGGTGGCGGTGGCTGCAATTGCGGTAGCCAAAGGTAGTGTTGGTGGTAGTAGTAGCGATATTGATAATACGGTGATGGTAATATGGTGGTGTGGTGGTTGTGGCAGCGACCGTAGTGGTGTTTGTAGTGGCAATGGCGGTGGCGATAGAGTGGTAAGAGAACAAAATAGTGATAGTAATTAAACAATACTATTTTTTTAAGTGCCAACAAAATAATAATAATAATTGAAAAATCTAGAAACCCTAGATGTTGATTTGTGATTATGTACCAATTTAAAGCAAAATATAACAATCCCAATCAAACAATCAAGAGAAAGAGACACAAAGATTTTACGTGGAAAAACCACAATTGGACGCCTTCCAATTGTGATAAAAAAAACCACGGGCAACAGCCACAAGAACAATCCACTAAGAAGATATAAAGGAATTACACAGGTATCACTCTCAATTATCTAGCGAATTCACAACGCCTAATTGAACCAACCTCTATGTGCCTCTTCCAACCCCATCTTCAGCACGGAATTGTCTTTCTGATGAGCCACTCCGGATTCCCGCCAAAGCTTGTGCTCGAATTCTTGTAATTCACAATCGAAGAACAACTCTCTCTTTGTGTATAACAAACAAACCTTTGTTGTACTCTCTTTACACCATGAGTAACATACTCAATAAAACATCAAAGAAAATAACAATATCTCCCCAGATATTAAGGTTGAACAACCCAAAAGAAGATCTGGAGGACTTCAATATATTACTTAGTTTTCAGAGAAAACCAAGTATTTATAGAGAACCAAAAGTAATCCAAGATTGGGAAGAAAACAAACTCCTTGAGAAATCCGGATTACGAGGCTCGCTCGGCGAAGCTTTCTGGCTCGGCGAGGAGAGTAATTTTCATGATTTCTACTAGTGCCTTGGCTCGGCGGCGGATCCTTGGCTCGGCGAGGAATACACTCTTCGGGTTTTTGTATGAACGCAATCCTTGGCTCGGCGAGCATTCCTTGGCTCGGCGAGCAAGCCTTAGCTCGGCGAGAACTCCTTGGCTCGAAGCGAGCAACTGACATGCAATTTTGAATGCAAATTTGAATTTTGCTTGATGGCCATGACCCGGTCACTCGACCCGTAATAATCAGCGAAGTGGCAATCTTGAAAGCATTAACATCACAAACTTCTCTGCATGGCTCGATTCGGGTTGGATTCGCATCTAAAAAACTCATAGCCTCACTGAAATAAAAGTGCGAAAATAAATACATCTAAAAGGAGTTTTGTCAAACGGGGTTGCCAAGAATAAAAACCTAACAATAATAATAATAATAATAATAATAATAATAATAATAATTTTTTATGGTAATTTCATGATGAAATGGAATGGCCATTCCTTAGGTTGAAGGAATGAATATACATTCTTACATTTTGTTGGAATAGTAAGGCGTACCAAACAAAGAAAAAAGAATGCAAAGGTAAAATGGACATTCTATTCTAGCTCATTCAATTATACCAAATGTGCTCTATGTTTCTATGTATCATTTTGGCAAAAAAATTAAAAATTAAAATTAAAATTGATTATGTAAAAAAATTTCAATATATGTTTAGCTAGGCAAAATGTTATAATCTGTTGGCTTTTTGGCTTTCGAAAATTATTTTTGTAATTGCAAGCGTGCCAGCAAGGATCAATCAGTCCTTACAGAAAATTAATTGCCAACCAATTATCAGACGATTGTGTTTTAGTTCTTTCAGCATCAATGAAGATGCCTTTTACTGGTGGCTTGATTTAGGAGAATTAAGCAAAATATCAATCAAATGAAGAACAATTGAAGCATTTCATTAGAATGAAAAACTTACAATGATCCAAACTCAGCCTTGTAGAGGTTTACAGTGACAATCTACTTGAAACTACTCCTATGAACGAAGTGAAATGCAGGAATTTAAAGTACATGAATGTAAAGAACAGAAATGTAAAGAATAGGAAATGTACAATTGGAAATGTAAAACTGGAAAGAAAAATAAGTAAAGTAGAATAAGACTGGTTTTTTGGATCTGAGACTGGGGGGTTTTTCTGAGGCCTTCTCTGCTATTTATACTTCTCAAGGATGACCATCGAACTGTATTTCAAACCATCGAACTGCTCCTCCATGATCGCTGATCATGTTGCCTTATAAGTAGTTCCACTATGCCATCACTTGCAGTTAGGCTTCCCTCATAAATTTGAATTTGAATTTGAATGTGAGTAACCGTTGAAGCCACATCACTTTGCATCTCTTTGCTGATCCAATACTATTCAGATCTCGTAAGAACCAACATTAACTGCCACGTGTACGATCATGATCAAACACTTAAACATTCTCCCGTATTACCCTTACTTTGCCACGTGTTGATTTGTAATTGGCATATGCAAAATATGTAGCCAACACAATCGTATTAATATATTTAGATCCAACTTCTCTCCCATCGAGAGAAGAATATGCTGTAGTGTTCGATTTTTTTGAGCTTACCATATGAATTATTTTGATGATTCCTTTGTTGGATTTTTAATGTTATGTATAACTATGGAAGAAAAAAAAAATTTGTAACTGTACAATTTTATTGCATTTGTATTAAAAAATACAAGCATTTATTATTTTTTTTAAATAAGGTATATACTATTTACACTCACTTATTATTATTAGAAAAATGTTTTGTGCCTCGAAATTCTTTCCCCTGAATGCCCCGAAAAACAGATGGAGAAGAGAAAGAGGGAGAAAGAAGAGAGGAGAAGAGAAAGAGGGAGAAAGAGAGAGAAGAGAGAGGGAAACAGAGAGAGAGAGAGGCCCCTCCATTCCGCCCCCTCCATTCCGCTGATCGCCGGTTGTCGTCGCAGTTGGCCGATCGTTGTCCCACCTCTGCCTTCTTCTCTTCTTCTTTCTTCTTCTGGCCCTTCCATTCCACCTGTTGGACCCTCTCTATTCCCTTCTCCTCCTCCCTCCTCTTCTTCTTTCTTCTTCTCTTCTTCTTTCTTTCTTCTTCTTTCTTCTTCTGATTTTCTGATTGAAAAAAAATAAAGTAAATTAAAACTACGAAACGACGTCGTTTCGTCAATTCGGGGGAGCTCAATTCGAGCTCTTAATCGGTTCTGTTATTATTATTATTATTTTTTTCATTTTTCCACTCATATATTAAATAGTTAAATGTAAATTTAGAAAATTGTATATTAATTTGTTTTGTCTCCACCCAAACAAATTTAGTCGTTAATCAATATATATTTTTAATTTTGTTTTTTGAAAATCTAATAATCAACAATTTAGTTTAATAGTTCTCTTTCCCCATCTAAAAAATCATTGATTTTTCCCTTTAAATACATAAGTGATATGTGTAATTTGCTGAAATAAAATGAAAAAGTACTAACGATTTTATCAAATATGTTGATTCTATTTAGAAATAAAAAATATTATTTAAATGTTCACAATTAAATAAAATTTGAAAATTCTTATATTAAAAATATATATGGGATTTATGAGTAAATTTTCCTAGAGTTTAAGAAGTTTAAAAATAAAAAATTAATAATAGTATAAGACATTTCTTTTTGAATTTTATTGGTAAGTTTGTAATCAATTTAAGGATATCTATTATGAAAACTTTAAGTTTAAAATATTTAAGGTTTAATGCTTAGACAATAGAGTTTTTAAAAATTTTAAAGGTGAAACCTTAAAGTTCTAAAAACACTCTTAGTACAAAAAGTCTATTTACGATACTATATAATATACTATATTGGGTGATGTCATTTTATTTTTAAATTATAGCAAATTTCTATTTTTGAGTTTTGTAATGGTTAAAATAGGTCTTATTGCTTGGTAACTTTTTATTTTTTAAAAAACTTTTTTATAACTTACATTTAAGAAGACATTTTTTTTTAAAGCTAATTTTCTTCTTTGATAAACTTTAAAAGAAATAAGTACATATATATTTTTTATTTTGTGTAACTGAGATGACCCCAAATTTTTATTAAAAAATAGGACAGATTTTTTAGAATTTCCAAATTGAAAAATTAAGTCAAGATGTAAAAGGAATAATCTTTTTCCGAGAGGATGTCCAGGCGGATGTCTTGGAGGTTGTTTGGAGATGAATAAAAAAACTTTCAAAATTGCTCTTGGTTGACATCTGAGAGGATGCCTAGCCTAGCGGTAAATTTAAATTTGATAAAAAATGAAATGCTCCTTTCATTTGATGAAAGCTTTGGTTTTACCTCTATTTGATATGATTTTGATGAAAGGGTTTGTAAGAGTGGTTAACTTGATCCCAATCGAAGCCCAATTGGGAAGCTTAAAATTTGGTGAGCTTGGAGAAATTATTGCCAAATGGGCCCAAGTAAATTCTATTGAATGAGTCCATAAGAAAGCTAACAAATTAGGCCGAGGAAGACCTATCGAGCATATATCTCTAAAGAAAGTCTAACAAGCCCATCCAAGGAGGCTTAGATCATACGGACGTCTGAGGAGGTTAATCGTTGTTTTAAGAAGAGATGAAACCCTCGGAGAAGATCCATTCTCCAAGGTATTGGCTTAGTCTTGAAAGGGTTCGGAACCACAAACTTAGAGACCTATTTGAGCTCGGACTCGAAAGGGTTTGGATCTACGAACCTGGAGATCAGAAGCACTTGGCTTCAAACAGATTCGAACGCAATCTAGAAGTCGCTCCATTAATGAGTCCCAGAACAATTGCAGGCTTAGAGCTTTCTGGGATCTATGCACCAAAACCATGGGTGTAATGGAGTCTAAACCAAGAACCCAATCTGGAGGACGGTGAGTAGAGATAAATTCACTTTTTGGTTAAACTAGCCTATACCCGGGTCGAGGTGGCACGATCTAGGAGGTCCCTGAGACTCGGCAATATTTGCAGCATGGCGTTTTCTTGAACTACCCCTGACCCTTCTGCGGTAAGGCATCCTCTGGGATTACCCCTGACTCTTTGGGATGATTGGGGATCATTGGTTAGATGTGGCTAAGAAGAAGGGTTCGCTGAGAGGTTAATCTCCTCTTCGGGGTTTTCCTCATCCTCAGAGAGGTCACCTCCTCGAACAAGGTAGTTAGAGGGAATATTCTCCATGTGCCTTGCACATGGGCTCCATCCTACATCATGAGGTACTTATAAATAGCACCAACCTATAGCTTTATAAGGGATGGATTTTAGAGAGACAACTCTTGGGAAAGAACTAATGTCCCTTCTCCATTGTCTACTTTGAGAGTGAAAGTGGGAGATCCATGGGAGAGTCTTGCCATTATTCTTTCTCTAACTACTTTTCCTTTTGCGTCACCCAATCTCTTATCTATTTATTATTGTGTTCTTAGTTGTGATTGTTGAAGAATTTAAGCCTCTCATCATTTCTAGAGAATTTGAGTTTTCTTCAAAGATCTTCGAATTTTCCAACAATATTCTTGAACCCTTTCATATATTTGGTGACTCCATTGGGGAGGCGTGTTGGTTAATGGTCTCAACAAGATCCGGAATCTACACAACTCCGGTGAAAATGGCAGGAGAAGAAGAAGTTCATCAACAAGGATCTTCCAATGATAGTGATTAGAGGACTCAAGTTCAAGACTTACCTTTCATCCTTGAAGCCATTCAAGGACTCCAACACACTCAACAAGAGATTCTCACAACCCTTCAAAATTCCACCCACACCATGTTGGTGATAAGTTCGCATTTTGCACCACAGACAACAAATAAAGGTTAAGTCGGTGTCGGCAAGCATCAACAACTTCATGGTGATGTTGGGAATGGTCAAAACCATTAAGACCCACCCCAAATTCTCCCTGAAGTTGCTCAAAATGGTGTGCAAAATCAAGTGTTAAGAGGAACAAGTCATGGCCAACCTGTGGCCCATGGAGCACAAAATCACGCAACTGGAGGATCGAGCCATGGTCCATTGGCGGTTGGAGGAGTCTCTGGCACAATGAATGGTGTTCTAGTGATGGTGGAAGTTCAAGGAAGGCCCACTGAAATTTCTTTACCAAATGGTGCTCCACTTATGTCTAATTTTGTTTCACCGATTGTAAATTCCACTATTGTAATGAGCGGGTCTCCTTTGGTTCCCATGTCGAGTTTGTAAGTCCAACCAGGTATAGCCACGGCGTGCAATAGACCTTATGGGACCCAATTCAATGTCCCATCATCAAATGGCTTGTCCATAGGTGCCGATGGTCAATATCCCCACGTTCCTATACCGATGGTGAATTCTCAACACCCAAATAGCCAAGTCACTCCAGGCTCGGTCTTCGGGTCTACAAGCCAAGTTTTGGGAATACCGCCATCAAGTTCTCTTCCTCAACAATTTCTTACTCTCGCCGATGTGCAAGCCATGTTCAATCTCAAACGGGACAAGAGGACTCTACCTTTTTTGCCTGATCCAAATGTCAAGTCACCATACTCTATCGAGATGTTCAGTTATCCATACCCGGAGGGGTACATGGTGCCGAAGTTCATCAAATTTGATGGCAAGCAAGGAAATGCTCGAGAACATGTTGTTCGATTCATGGAGATTTTGGGGATTCATGGTTCAAATCATGTCATCCAACTGAGAGAATTCTTCAAGTCCCTCACCGACCGAGCATATAGTTGGTACATTAACTTGGCCCCAACTTCTATCCAAAGTTGGAAGGAGATGGTTAACAAATTCCACGCCAATTCTTTCAAGTGGTTGAGAAAGTGACCACACTTACCCTTGCAAGGAAAATCAGCGAGAGCGTGAAGACATTCTCGAATATGTGAAAAGGTTTCAAGACAAAGCCGTGGACTGTTACGAGGCTGTGGAAGAAAGCTACTTGGTCCAAATTTGTGTTGAAGGGGCATTGAATAGGTACAAGATGCTTCTTGTTAATCACAAGCTACCCACCTTCTCGGCACTAATTGAAGCATCTCGGAACATTAACATACCTCAGTCCCAAGCGATCGGGTTCGAGACTAATTATAAAACCAGCTTCAAGACATCCCGAGGACCTTTTGTCACTGCGGTTGCTGCGTCTTCTTCCCAAAAGTCGTAGGGGAGGAATTCAAAGGTCAAAAGAGGAAAAACTGTGAAGATGACACTCTTTTTTCATGTAGTGTTAAAGAGGTGAAGGCCTTAGTTAAAAAATAGGTGGTAGGTGGGGAATTGAAGTTGCCTCATATCGAAGAGCTTTTGTCGAAGAAGGACCTCGAAGGCCTTAATTATTGTGTTTTCCACCGATCACTAGGACATCCTACAGAAAAGTGTCGGACGCTTAAGAAGATCTTTAGAAAGAAAGTCAAAGCAGATGGGCTCGAGTTCAAAGAACAGGGGCACCAGGATATCTTAGAAGACGTGGTGTAGACGCGCCCCAGGAACTCTCCGATATCCGCGCCTGCGATGACGCAAATCTCATTTTGTTCTGAACTACTACAGTTCGGACTCAATGTCACAGTTCTGAATCTAATCTCACAAAGTGCAATGTGAGACCGATATATCACCAAAGAGTCCAAATCTGGCAAATCGCTTTGGAAAATTGATTTTTATAAAGAAGTGCCAAACATTGAATGCTTTGCCAGATACAGAGTCGCCACTTAAATATTTTATTTTGGGAGAAATTTAGGAAACCCTGACTCGTGCCTAAGGCCACGTGTCCATTATCACCAAAGTTGCCTTGGCTCGGGAACATGGATACGAGAGGGGAAGGTCATGCAATGAGCACCCTCGCTCGCCCAATCAAAAGATTGGCCTGTACTAAGTATGATATTTTGTTTTTGAAAACACATGTGCTCTTATTCCGATTAATTAGCTAATCTTACTATTTGATGCGCACAACATACAAGTATAGACTAGATCGCCTAATTTGGAACAAAAGATTGTATGTTCATTTTTTAAAATGGTTTGAAGTTTGCTACTCGCAAGTAAGCTAAATTGGGGATTTGATGAATTGTTCCTATTCAAGAAATCCAACCTTCACCCACAGGTATTTAAGCAGTTATATCAAATAAGCAGTTAGCCTCATGGCAACATTAACACACATGCAGTATGCTAAAGCGTAAACACTCATAGTGTACTCCGAGCCAAAACAAAGAACTAGTTAGAAATCATGCATGATCCTAGTTCATGTTAAGATAGCTAATGCAACACATGCAAAAATGCAACTAAGATAGGCTCGGCTATCTAGAATGTCATGTGAAATGCAACTTGATAACATGCTGTTGAACACGTATTCAAGTAAATGTATTTAAAATACAATGCAGTTTAGCATGATGAGTCGAGCCCAGTGCATGCAAAACAAATGAATGGATGCACGCATGCAAGCATAAGGTATGCTAAATGAAACATGCCCTAAAACTAACCATCGTAAGCGGTTAAGTAAAAAGGGAGAAAGAAATGGGGATTGGAAGACATGCATCACATACACGCACACTTATTAGAACAATTGGCCCTTTCGACGGAGAGTCTGAATAAAAAGCTAACTAGCTAATCTAAGCTAATTAAACTAATTATTACATCACAATGAAGCTAATTAACTAATCCTAGTTAAATAACTATTACGAAATAGTTAAGCAGCTAAACGCATTAACTACTTAAGTACAGAACCCAAAACATAAACTAACTAAGCAAATTAGCTAAGTAAAGCAATGAAATAAGGTCCTCAGAGAGAGAAGAGTTCATGCATGCCCGGTCGCCTCGTTCGGAAATCCGTCGCGATGCCCCAACTTGCCTCTGTTTGCAACTGCTCTCAGAAACTTGCACCAACATCCAGATAGCTTCTAACTCGCCTTAGGGACCTGTGGAAGGGTGGCCGACCAGTTGTTGGTGTGGGAGACCACCTGCCGACCACTTTTTGTTGTTGTAGGACAGAAAAAGTGGTCGGCCAGCTAGTTTTTCTGGCTGGCTGACCAATTGTTGCTGTATTCTTTCAATTTGCTGCAATAGAGAGCAAAAAAGGGCATGGCAATGTATTTGCAAGATATGTCTGCACAACCACCCTCTCTATCATTTCATAAGGTCAAGGGAGTGTGGTTCCCGACCCTCAGGCCACCAATCGTGCATTTTGATACATGATGGCCGAGAGGCAAAGTTGCACGATTCAATGTAAAATGAATGCACAAGTAAACACATAAAGCTTAGAACTTTATCATGTATGATCAAGAGCGTCGGCGACCGAGAATTGAGGTACGTTTCATCACTTCAAGTATGAAACGTCCCTCGTTTCTCGTGCTCGGATTAACACTTAATCCAAACACAAATGCAACACATAACATGGTATGCATAATGCTATGTAACATGGAGTATGCAAAAATGCAATGCAACACAAGCATGCAAATATGCAATATGACTTAATCATGCAAATATGCAATGCAACATGAACAACCTATCAAGGCTAATGGCATGCACAATGCAAATGAACATAGCATACACAATACAAATGAACATAGCATACACAAATGCAATGAACAATATGGCATACTCAATGCAATGACTAACATGGCATACTCAATGCAATATGATCATGGCATACACAATGTGAATCAAGAGCATAGCATACGCAATGCAAACAATAACATAACATGCACGATGCGATGTAACATGGCATGCACAATGCTCAATGGGCTTAAACCAAAATGGACAAACCTCGGTCATGCCCAAAATAGAGGCCATAACACCAAAGTAAAGGTACAAAATACAAAGCATGCATGCACAATGCATTGGCCATACAAGTAGGCCTAAGAACATAACCCTCAAGAAGGCTCAAGGAGTGACAAATGCGGAAGTGTAACAACACTAAATGCACTGAAATTAAATAAGAAATGATGCCAAATCATTCAATCAAACACAAGTATAGCATGCAAAGGTCCTAAAGCATGAAAGCTAATAAGGAAGACTACAAAAGAGGCATGCAATACATGGAAAATATGCATGAACCAACCACAAACAAAGCTCAAGCAGGTCAAAACATGGACCAAAACATGCTAAGTTAGGGGCTCAAAGGTCAAGACATGCAAGCATACAAGCTAGGCCACAAGTAAGGCAACAATGCACAACACTTAAAGGCATTCAAAACATGAAAGAAATAGGAACATGGCAGTCCTATATGCTCTGAAATGAATCATTAAATGATGCCAAATCATCTAAATAGCTCAAAAATAGCATGCTTGAGTCATCAAAACACAAAGCTAGCAAGGCCAATTACACTATAGCTATACAAAGCATGAAGCATATGGCAAAGGCAACCCAAAAAAGTCCTAGAACATGTCAAAATGATACTAAAATAGGTATGGAAGGAAGCCAAAACAAGCTATCATGAAGGGCATAAGGCATGATGCATACAAGGCAAATAAGGTGGATTACACTACACCTATTAAGACCAAGCATGGGATGACTTAACCAACAAAAATAATCCACCCAAAAAAAGACTTAACCAACAAAAATCAGAGTTATATCATGGAAAAATAACCCCAAAAACACATTGAAATGATGGCTCGCAAGCTTAGGCATGAAGACATACGCAATGACTCATGTTAAGGCATAAAGGGGGAAACCCTCCAACGCATTGAATGAGTGAAAGATGCAAGTGCATGACCATGAAACATGGACTGAAATCACATAATAAATGATACCAAATCATTCAAATAGTCCAAGTAAAGCATGCTAGTGGACTTGATGCACAAAGCTAACAAGCTAGAATGCACTATGGCTGTACAAAGCATGACATGCATGACCAAAACAACACAAATCAGAGCTAGAGCATGCTAAAACACGGACAAAAGCTTCTTAAGGTTAAGCCCAAAGCATGCTAGAATGACATGTTAAAGCATGATGCATGTTAGGCTAATTCAAGGAATTGCACTACAAGTGCAAGGAGCATGCAAGAGATGACCAAACCAAACCAAAAAAGAGGTATGACATGGAAAAATAACACCAAAAACATGCTGAGATGGACTCAAAATAAGCTAGAATGACATGCTACTTCATGAAGCATACAAGACTAGTTTGTGAGATTTACACTACAAGTGTATTAAGCATGCATGGAGTGACAAAACCAAGAAAAAACAGTGGTATGCCACAGCAAAATAAGCCCAAATACAAGCTAAGATATGGCCAACATAAGCTTGACAAACATGCTCACACATGAGGCATTCAAAACAAGTATTCAAAATACAAGGAGAGGGGATGACCCTCTCCTATTTGGGACCCCAAAACCACCTTTCCACCACTGAAAATCCTCTGGATTTCAGTGGTAGAAAGGTCATGCAAAGACTAGAACAAGAGCCAAAAGGGATGGCTCAAAACAAGGCCTAATAAGGCCTAAGAGGGGATAGACCACCCCCAACAAAAAAATGACCTTAAACAAAGATTTTAAGGGCCAAAAATTAGAACTTTTTGCAGTAGGAAGTTAGTCCTAAAACAACATGAAAATAGGTTCAAAAGCTTAAGCAAGAATAGGGGTTTAAGAGGTTAGTTTCTCACCCTTGAAGACCACCTTCAAAACAGCAACTCCAGCAAGTTTTTCAAGCTCAAACCAAACCAAAAACCTCAAAACCAGCTCCTAAGCACCTCAGCAACAAAAGGATGGTGTTTGAGTGTGTGTTTGTGTACAAAAGTGTGATAAAATGACACTTTAAGGCACAAAAATGAAAGAGATGGAGGATTATAGAGACAAGAGTGTATCTATCTCTCAAGCCACTAAAATTAGAACCTGGAGGAGGGAGGGGGAGCTTCCCTCTTATAGGAAACAAAAGCTCCAGCTTCTTGAAGAAGCTGAGGGTCAAGGCCATCCCTCCATACACGTGTATGGAGGATGGTTTTAGTACTCTCCAACTATACCAGCTAGCTAAAAATATCTCCAAAAAGGTGATAAAAAGCAACCGCCAGCTACTTAAAGTGGTCTCCCAAGACAAAAACTGGTTGGCTAGGGGTAGGAGAGGTCTACACACTGAAAGCAAGCCAATGGTGTGGTGCCCAGCCAGAAAAGGTGGCCCAAAGACCAAGCAAACCAGTTTCCCAGCCAGAAAACTGGCTGGCGGGAAGAAAAGTGGTCTCCAAGGGGAAGAACTGGTCTCCCACCCTTGTATCACCTTCCAAACAAGGAAAACAAGATTTGTACCAAAAACAAACCAAAACGGATGCAAGACGAAAGTCCGGGAGGTAGGACGCGCAGCCAGGAGACCCGAAAACTAGCCTACGAGCACCAAAAGTGGTTTATGACCACAAAAATGGTCTTCCAGACCACAGTGTCCCTTTAGGCAGAGGCAATAGGGTGTGGTTCAAAAACCACGCCAAACGAAGAACGTTAAGCGGTCCCGAGACAAGGCGTGTGGCCAAAGGCTCCGAAAATCGAAAACTAGTCTCCGAGCGGGAAAAGTGGTCTACGACCATAAAAGAGTGGTCTATAAGACCCCTCCCTCCCTCAGGTAAAGAAGACAAGGCTTGGTCCGCAAACCGAGCCGAAGCACAAAGAGTTCAGAGGCAAGGCACCCGACCAAAAACTCCGAAACCTCGAAATGAGCACAACATGCGCAATCACCGAGCGCTCAATCGATGACGATTGAGTCTTAAGGTCGGTCAAAAATGGGGTGTCTACACATGGCTATGATGGCGTATGAAGGCCACAACTTGAGCAGTTGGTGAAAGCTTTTCGAATGACCTCACAACTCTAGGGGCAAGGGTCGACATTCCGTAGAAGAAGTCTATCTATGATATCTACAATTTGTATTTACGGCATTGTCTAAGAAGTTCTATCTTTCTTATGTTATGAAAAATTTATTTCCTCCATATGGTGCATCTCCATTAGAAGTTATTTTATTTATTTTTATTTTTTCTATATTGTGTATCTTCATTGTGTTATGTTGCTTGAGATAGTTTTCAATTTTTGTTGCCCCTCAAAGAAGAAAGAGGAATAGTAGACTCGGTTACCAACCTGAAGGGACCTTTCTTGATGCAGTAGAAGTGTACTCCCACTCGGACTTCCGAGAGACAACCTTTATTAGTTGCCGAAGTAGAGTGTACTCCTACGGACAACCCTTGCTTCCATTTGGACTTCCGAAGAGCAACCCTTACTTCCATCAGTGCAAGTTTCAAGGGCCCTGAGGTGGTATACTTCTTACAAGAAGCAAGTTTCAAGAGACCATTAGTTGTTGAAATAGAGTGTGCTCCCATTTGGACCACCGAAGAGCAACCATGGCTTTCATTAATGCAAGCTTTGAGGGTCTTTCTTGCTGAAGTAGAGTGTGTGCTCCCACTCAGACTTCCGAAAAACAACCCTTGCCTCCATTACGTGCAAGTTTCAAGGACCCCAAGGTGGTAGACTTCTTACAAGAAGTAAGTTTCAAGAGACCATTAGTTGTTGAAATAGCGTGTGCTCCCATTCGGACCTCCGACCATGGCTTTCATCAATGCAAGCTTTGAGGGTCTTTCTTGCTGAAGTAGAGTGTGTGCTTCCATTCGGACTTCCGAAGAACAACCCTTGCCTCCATTAGTGCAAGTTTCAAGGGCCTCGAGGTGGTAGACTTCTTACAAGAAGCGAGTTTCAAGAGATCTTTCTTGCCGAAGTAGGGTGTATGTTATTATTCAGACTTCCGAGGGACAACCCTTGCTTTCATTAGTATGGGTTTCAAGGGCCCCGGGGTCATGAAGTTCTTGCAAGAATTCATTCACCTGAAATAATAAAATCAACAAACGAAAGAAGCAACAATATATGACCCTGTTCTATACCATGGAAATTCATTCTCTCAACCAAAGTGTTCACAAAAGTATCAAAATTCATTCATCAAGTAAATGGAGCTCAAGTAAGGTATTTCATCATATCAACAAATTCTACGAAGAATTCTACGCCAAGAGTTTGAGCATGACATCCACTATCCTCGAAGCTAGCAACAATAATCATTCCTATCACATCTCTGCCATTGACATCAATAGCTTAATGCAAGCATCAAATATTCTATTTATGTTAGATTTGTCAACATGAGTTCAAGATCTGGTAGCAGTGGTTCAGACACATAAGTGAGCAGCAAAATTTCATCATTCTCGGATTTAACAAGTCTCAACATCAGTGGAGTTTCAGATTCCAAGTGAGGATTCAAAATATATTTTATCAAGCATTATCAACAGTTCAGCTACCTCATTAAAGCAAAGATTAGCAAAATTCAATATCATAGCATTTCTTTTCTCTCAGTGACCAAGCAATTAACAAGGGTTTAGCAGTCTTATTTTCTCTCTCAAGCAATGAGCAACAATCAAAAACTCAAGACTAAAAAATAAATAAATAAATAAAAATAACATTTGAAGATCTATAGCAAGAAGTTCATAAATATGTTTTTTGAAGTACAGAAATGGGTCTTCATAGAAGCTTATCCACAGATCCAAAAATATAAGAAGAAGGAGAAGGGGGTTTCAGCGAACACTTGTTGTGAGACCCATAAAATCCTCTCACATGGATAGTTGATGAGATCCAATGAAGAGATGACCTTGGCTTTTGTAAATCTCCAAGGCAACATAGTCAGTGCCATCCAACTGGGCTTGCCGGCCAGAGACACTCCGATGATAAGGTTAGCCCCGGAATCAGGGAAGGAAGATGAAGAAAAATGAAGAGTGTTTGTGTGCTGTCTGGCAGAGAGATGAACATACCTCCACTTGGGATGCCCCCCTTTATATAAATGGGGAGTGTGTGATATTTGTTTGAATTGGACCCATTGTAGCCCTTGTTTGGGTTAGCCCTAATAAGCTGATATATTTTTTTTTTCTGGCTCCCACAATTGCCCCAAAACTTTCATTGTCTGTGGTAGAAGAAATGAGAGTTTTTATTGCTGAACTACGCTATTCAAATAGATGTTAGATTTCTTGATAAAGAACACTCTGGATAAATGAATAAAATGAACGGATGAATGGCTATATGAATGCATGCATGGTTGAATGTATGTGCAAATATATGTATAACTATATGTATATAAGGGAGAGGGGCGAGCTAAAGCCCAGTGAGTGATACTAGTATAGAGAGGTTCAATGAATAATGTCTATCATAGGTCTAACATAGTGTCACGACCCAAACCCGGCCCTATGGGTTTAGCATCAGAATCGCCAAGAATCCGAGATTATCAAGGCCTGCGAAACGAATATCTGATTAAGCAGTCTGAGGGCTGGCGGAAGCCAATACAGTAAGTAACTAGTGTCCATTGAGCTGTGAAAATCTGTATGCCACAAACATTTTTCATGCATTCAAACAGTTTAGAACAGTACAGTTCATACAATCATTTACAGTCAGTCAGTACAGGGATCGAATCCCTAGGCAACAGTACAGTATAACAGTAGACAGTCTATACAATAGTACAAAACAGTAAGGAGACCGATAGGGGACACAAAAACACCCCAAGCCATAGCATGGCAACTCGGAACCTCGCAGTGAGGCACATAGGCTGGCTTGACAAAACTGGGGACCAACCCACGCTCCTAGCTCCGGTCTGGCTGCTGAGAACCTACATATATATATAAACAGTGAGCTAAAGCCCAGTGAATAACATAATGCGTAAAGAGGTTATGAATGAATGTCCTTACAGTAATGAAATCAGTTCATTAAACAGTATTTCAGTCTTTCAGTATTTCAGTCAATCAGTCATATGTGGTACACCCATTAGCCTATAACAGTAGGTCCAAAAGGACCGGGTCTTAACAGACCCAACAGTAATGATGGCCATCAATCAGTAAACAGTATGGTTCCACAAGGAAACCGACAGAGCTACTAAGATGTCGATAAATGCTAAGGATGCCACAATCTGATTCGAGAATCTGAGGACATACATTCATTCAGTAAACAATATCAGTTCAATAAACAATTCAGTTCAGTATTCAAAAGATAACCATTTTGAACATATCTTTACACAATTGTTACTCACAGAGATTGGGCTAATAGCAGCTAGAGCGCGTCCCCGAGAGCCAACCCTAAACAATTAACAAATAGAACACACACTAAGTTTAACAGTTGGGAAGTATAATAATTAACTCCCTATTCTGCCTCGGTGTGTTCTACATCTATCCTCATTAAGATGTCTTAAACTAGGCCTAAGAATGCCTAGGATGGAACGAGGATGCAAAGATGCGCATAGGAAACAATTTCAGAATTTTCAGTGAAACAGGGCCTCCGCTCGAGCGCAGGTTTCCCCGCTCGAGCGGACAAGCAAAACAAAGGTCCCCGCTCGAGCGTGACACACAATCCTCCGCTCGAGCGCACATTCCTCTGCTCGAGCGGACTGATGAACAGTGCAAGATGCTGGATGCTCGATTTCTCCACTCGAGCGGACTGTAAACCAAGTCGAAGAAAATACTAGGAGCTTGTTTTCCCCGCTCGAGCGGACGGCCAAAATCTGGGAAATCCAGATTCAACCTCCAAGTTCCAAACCAAGTTTTGATGCTCCAAATTCGATCCTCTTGGGCCCATTTTCTGGAAAACTCTTTCAAACACATAAAATAACACGTTTTAAAGCTCAATTTAAGAAATCAAGGCCCAAGGGTGTTTCAATTAACTCAATTTCAAACCCAATTTACATGAACATGCATGAACAACATTCAAATATGACATGCATGCATTCAAACCAATTTAAAACTCCAATGTGATGCTCTAATGAGCTCAATACTTTGAAAACATGATGGTTTCATGAACCTTAACTAGAACTTGTACATGCATGCAACAATTAGCCATAAATTCCACTTTAAACTCAACAAAGAACGCAAGCATGCAAATGTTAAGCTTCAATTCAACATTCTTGAACTTAACACATGGCTTAGCTCTACAATGATGCATGAAACATGCAAGATTTAGCTCAAGACAACAAGAAGAAGATGATTTCCTTACCTAGAGTGTCAATTACAACGTTTATGAGCTCAATTAGCAACTACTCTTCAATTTCTTCAAGCAATCACAAGATGGATTCAACTCCCTCAATTTCCCTCTCTCTAAAATCGGTGGAACTCTCAGTTCTTGGCTGAGGAAAATTTTTCTCTAAGTGTATAAGGTGTATAAGGCTCAATATAATTGAATAAACAAAGCTCCACTCACCATGGCAATTTGGTAAATAAACTAACACTTGCACTTAGCTCAATTTTAAACTAGTTTAATCAATTTAATCGTACCTAATCAATTTGCAGATAAATATATCATTAAATCACAAATATTCTCCTGATTACAAAACACTAAACGATTTCTAATTCGGCTGCCGATAAGGCCTTCAATTAGCAGTTTAAACACATAAACTCAAACAGATAATCAATCACTTAAACAGATAGAAATGCAATATAATAGATAAACTTATTCAATTTCCATTTCGATTTCGATCAGTCCATTCAGTACCTTAGTTAATTCGATTATCAGTCATTATCAGTTCAGTTTAGCGGAAATCAGTATGTAATTCAGTGGTTAATCGGTAATCAAAACGAGGGTTGTTACACATAGAGACCCCTTGGGTCTACATTAGAGATCTCTGTAACGATGGGCCACGATATTATTACCTCTGGGCGAGTGCTATAAGCCGCGATATTATTACCCCCAGGCAAGGGCCATGGGTCGTGGTATTATGTCTTTCGAGCGAGGACTGCACTAAGGATGCCACAATGACTATATGTATGTTTTGCTATTAATTCAGAGATTTTTACTGATGACACTTCGTGCCAAGTGCGAAGATTGCACCGTATTTGGAGACGTTGGCTAATTTTAAGTGACGAGCAATTGCCAACATTGCAAGGATTTGGAGTAATGCATCTCGTGTCATTGATTGCCTGTACCAAATGATGTAGACTTGTTAATCACAAATAAGTGAAATGTGGAAAAAAGTACACCAATAGTTGAGCATTAAAAAATAACATTGTAGCATTGAGCCGTTGTAAGAAATTGCTAAGTAGATTTTGGAAGCAAATTGCCGACTTATTTGAGTTGAGTCGTCTGTCCCACATATTTGCCCCATTACTTTCGAATGACATTGTTTAGTCGGAAGGAAATCAGAATGGAGTCTTGCCAAAATTGTCGAGTTAAACCGAGAAAGCCGAGAACAAATTATGGAAGCAGATTCCTAGCCTCATGGCGGTTGAATGGAATTTGTTATTCGGAAAGAATTCATAACGAGTCTGGTGGTTATATAGTTGAGAAGTTTCCAAATATTTGTTAAAGTCAGCATTGATCAAACTGTAGGCTTGGCGTCAAAAATATTGTTTCAGCGGCAATAGATATGTGACAGGGCGTATAAAATCAACAAATTTGCGGTATGGAATTTGCAAAATCAAACCGTATGGATGTGTTCAGAAGGCGCTAAATAGTTTGAAACGACTTTTGGATCGTTGGAATCGGACTCCGGTTGGTGTAGTAGTAGCCAAAATGGATCTGATGGCTAAGATCGATTGAGACTTTTGCTCCGTAAATCACTGGATAATTTCCGCATGGCTGGGCAAAAATAAAAGATAAGGAAAGATGGGGCCAACAAGACTTGAATCCTTGCCTTTGGAAGGAAGAGAGAGCATTGAACTACTGTGCCAAGACTAAGCCTTATGTTTGTATTTTGCACATTATATATTTGAACTTGATTATTTGGCTATGACATGAGGTAACTTAGCCGCAATGCACACAATAATTTCTTAAGTTGGCCAACTCCAAATCCAGTTGTCTTCTCTAGCTGAATAATGATATTGCGCAGCTCGTACAGCTTCGTTTGACCTCCGATTTTGACGCGATTTATTGTGTTGGACTCGTCTCACTTTGTACTTTACACTGGTATGATCAAAACTTGATTGCGATAACTTTAAAAATGTCAATTTTCGGCAGATGTGATCCATTTCACAACTTTTGGCAGGCTTTGGTTATTTCTTGGCTCCTCGAATTGGTGGGTTTGGACTCTTTGAGCCGATGTGAATCCTGTGGTAGGTTCATATGTGGATTTTGGAAAGTCGAGATGCTAGTTTTATGCCTAGATATTAGTGCCGAGCAAGATTGTGTAGTTTGCAATCGATATAAGACACGCGTGCCATTCGTGATTATCATTGTCGTTGAGCTTGATGACGGTGTTATAGCCACAGAATTTTGGAAAGCAAACTTGTATGAATTCAAATTGGCAGCTGAATGATTTGCATGTGATAATAATTTCAAGTGTTGCCAAATGAGAAATATGGCCGAGCAATCTTGCCGAGTACACAATGTTAAGCCAAATTATAGCGATCCCGGTTTTCCCTTTCTTTGTTTATCGTATTCCGGACTTGGTTCCGTGAGTGTGTTGATGTCGTATTCTCATTTCCACCATTTACTCTTTGTATTTGAGTCTTGGATTGTGTTGGGCAGGTTTGTAATAGATTGGTTGTGTTTAGAAACCAAAGGTTGATGCCCAGAATTTTGCCTTCATGCTTGAGCGGAGATTTTGACACTCGAGCGGGCCCTTTGTTGTTGCTTGTCCGCTCGAGCGGGCGTTTTGACGCTCGAGCGTGATTTTCCATCTCTCAGTATTTTGTTCTGCAGGTCTTCGGACACTCGAGCGTCCACTTTCACGCTCAAGCGGGGACCATCGTCTGCATAACTTCTGGAAGTGTGCATCCAGCGCTCGAGTAGCGCTTTTGACGCTCGAGCGTGAGTCTGTGTCTGACACTCGAGCGAGGAGTTCTACGCTCGAGCGGGGCGAGTTTTATATCAATTCAAAAAGTGACTTTTTGGATCACTTTTCTTTGATTTTTTCTCTCTCTTACTTTTCAAAACCTCCATTAGAGAGCTCCTCACTCTAAACTTCAACTTCTCTCTAGGGTTTGATCTAGTTTGAGTGATCTTCTACCTTAGTTTCTTTGTAAATAGCGTAGAGCTTGGCTTGGGCTACCTATCAATCCGAAAATCTTGGGATTTGAAGTACTTTCGATTTTCTTTACCTTCTCCTTTGAGCTCCGAACTTGAGGTAGGGATAACTACTCATATTTATAGTCTTTGACATAAACTTGTTGTCATTTTGATGTAATGTTGAAGTTGGGTGATTTTGGGTGTTAGGGTCTCAAAATGTATAAAGAGGGGTTTTGTTCTTTGGGCCAATACATGTGTATTTTGGGTCTCAAATGGGTTTATTGTTGTTAGTTGTTGATATTTGAGCCTTTGGGTCAATGTTGAGAAAGAATGAGGAAAGCCCTAATTTTTGTTATTAATTAATTTATATAATTAATTTGGAAATGTTATGGGAATATGAAATTGAGTTGGAAATAATGAAATTGGCTCATTATAAAGTAGAATGGTAGAGTTGGATTTAATCATCACTCACCTTGAGAATTGTTGATAATTTATCTGTTGATGCATTTATTATCTGTTTAGAAATAACTGCTTTGGGCTATTGGTGGAGGATAATCTTGATTGTTGTAGACACTGCATAATGATTAGGTGAATTAAAACTAATCGGTTGAACATGTCATTGAAAATGACGGTTGAAATAATACATCAAATTTGTGTATTGATTGAACATGTATATGATAAACGTTTATATACATTGTATTGTGTGAGAAGGAGATAGGGGATGTACTCCACGGTTTAGGAGGATATAGGGGATGGACTTCTAAACCAGATATTATTTGGGAGGAGATAGGGATGGATGGACTCCATTGATACAAGAAATATGTGTATCTATTGTGAAGTATGAAAGTGTTTTAATATAAGATTGATACAGCAAATATGTGTATCTATTGTGAAGTATGGAAGTGTTTTAATATGAGATTGATACAGCAAATACGTGTATCTATTGTGAAGTATGTAAGTGTTTTGATATGAGTGTTATCTCATTTGAAAATGAATTGTAGATAAAGGAAATGTTTTAATATGAGATGTAATCTCATTTGAATTGTTTGGCCAGCTTCTGAGCCATGTTTATGAATTGAAAATTTGTTAAGTAAAGGAAAGTAAAATGAACATGGTCATATGTGTCATGGAATTTGAATGTGTTGTTAGTTGGTTAACCTGTGTTAACATTTATCGAATGTTCATGTTTTAGTTATTGTTCATACTATGTTTAGCATATCTCTACTGGGCGTTGGCTCACCCTATATGGGACATCATTTTCAGGTGCAGGTGATATGCCGCCTCCAAGGTCTTAGCTTGGGAGGTTATATGAGCTGAATGCTTATTTTTGTTATTATTTTGTGTATTACATGTAATTCAAGCCAAGGGCTTATTTTGTATAAGAGTTAGAACTCTACTTTTGTTGAACCCAAGTGTTGACTTGGAAAGTTGTAAGCCCAAAGGGCATTTACTTTTATTGTCAACATGTAATACTTTTAGACTAAATACTCTGATGAAAGGAAATATATTTATTTCTCTTATGTTTATGGATGTCACGAATGTTTGATTTATGGGTTTATTTCCAGGGCGTTACACAAATAATGTTGCTGAGTAGGAAATGTTAAGCCGAATAAGCCAGGTTGCCGAATAATGGTGCGGAATAATGATGCCGAGTAAAGAATGTTAAGCCGAATAAGACATGTTGCATAAAATGTTGCGGAGTAATGTTGTCGAGTAGGGAGCGCCAAGCAAATATGGCTGCACTTCTGAGAATTAAATTATGAGATTGTTACAGAAGAGATAAATGAATTAATAATTGTAAATATACTTGAGCTATTGCTTGTTTATTTTTTTAATTTTTAATTTTTATTTTTATGTTTGATTTATTTATTTAATTTGAATTTGAAGGTGACAAATGGTGAAGAAGTTCGAGTTGTGGGTCCTGCCCCAGGTGGTGGTTGATGGCCTAGCTCCAAAAGCCTGCTGTCAAAATTGCATGTTGATCGGACACGATCTGACTGTTGATTTATCATTTAATGTTTCCGATTGGCCGGTTTATTGATCCCAATAAGAGGCTCAGAATTTGCAAAATTGGACCCTGAAAATGGATTCTATATGGCGAAAAATGTGAGGGTAGACATCCTCAAAGTTTTTAGACCACCCAAATGATCTGAACAAACTAAGATGCAACATAGCACTTTGTGCCGAAAAGTGCACAATAAATCCTTATGCCATCTTCACGTAGCACCTTCATGCAGAACTTTGTGGAAGACATAATTCGTCAGGTTCAAACTTTTCACTTTGAGCCCTACTAACTCCTTCGTCATAAGTCTAATTTGCCTCATTTTTGTGGCGTCGGATTCATCTCTCAGCCTAGTATCCATTCCATCATGCAGATGCCTCATTCCGTTTTTGTTTGGATACCGTCGGACCTCCAAAAGTTGACCAAAAATAAGGTTATTATTATTTTTTTTTGTTTTTTTTTTGTTTTTGTTCGGCTTTTGTCCTCAGCTAAAGTGTAGTCGGCGAAAGAATGTGCTCCATGGTGAATAATCGAGGCCGTTCTCGTTGCCAAAGAATGGAGCTCGGGGTTATAGATCCGCCGAGTAGCTTGGTCTCTTTGCTGAGCAAGTTGCTATGAATTACTACACTGCCGAAATGCGTATGCATGGGCCCGAACGCCAAATATAAGTTGGGGCTGGAACGCTGTCGAGCAGCCTTGTTGAGTTGTGTTGATGAGCTTTCTAGAGAGAATCTAGGCCAACTTGAGTCTTCTTGTTCTTCGGCTACACATGGCAATGGTTGTCAAAACTGCTTTGCAATCGGCGAGTGGATCACTTGTGTTGACATCACTTCGGTTTCCACGACCATCCTTTCGGTGCTTGTCGAGCTTGACCCAACTATTGGTACTGATCGACATTCCTTTTAGTTTGCCAAAAAACTTGGTCAGCAGTCGGCCACCAGAGGGTGTACTGGACTTATCTTGTGGATTGTTCATAGCCATAGATCTTCTGATATACCTGTTTGCTGTGTAGAAGTCCAGAACTCTGCCAAAGAGCCCAAACATTTTTTTCGACAAGAGGTCCGAGTGAATTCAGAGTGCTCCAGTTTTGTGACTTTGGTTTCGCACTGTCTTCTCTACGATGGTCTTATGTTTCGGCGCATAACTCGATCATGCCATGCGAGAGTTATTTGGCATTCGGTTGTTAAACCACAACACATTCTTTAATTCCTGTTAATTGTTAGCACATGCACATATATGTATATTCCAAGAATTAACTTTAAAATAAATGTTGTGAGGCAAGAAATTAATCAAAGAAAGTCCTAGGTGGATTTGGCCGAGCAACTCATGTTATATTCCCGAAAAGCTGTGCTTACACAAAAAAGTGTGAAACCCATTTTTAAAGAGAGAAAATGAAGACACCAGAGGAGATTTATGAATTTTGTTTTGTTTTAAAACTTTTCCATGAATATTTACCACGAACAAAAGTTTTCACAGAGCTTGTAAACAAGCACATATGTATATACAAATCAAGAACAAATTGTAAAGTGGTTTTACAGTCAGTTTAATCAGAGAGAAAATAGAGCACCATCAGAGTGTTGTTTGTTGCATTTCTACTTACAGTTTACTTCGTTGAACTCTCTCAGATGATTCCCATTGACGGCGCCAATTGTGAGATCCAGAAAATCCTCTTACATGGATAGTTGATGAGATCCAATGAAGAGATGACCTTGGCTCCTGTAAATCTACAAGGCAACATAGTCGGCACCACCCAACCAAAGTTGTCGGCCGAAGACACTCCAATGATAAAGTTAGCCCCGGAATCAAAGAAGGAAGATAAAGAAAAATGAAGAGTGTTTGTGTACTGTTTGGCAGAGAGATGAACATACCTCCACTTGGGATGCCCCCATTATATAGATGGATGTGTGATATTTGTTTGGGCCAGACCCATTGTAGGCCTTGTTTGGGTTAGTCCCAATAAGTTGATATATATTTTTTTCTAGCTCCACAATTGCTAATCTGAAATAGCAACACAAATAAAGATGGGTCAATAGAATGTTAGAATCGGCATTGACACAAAGAGGATGGGCCGATGGCGAGCTGAATCTGGTGTTGATCACTGCCAAATCCAAGAAAAAGAGAACCAGCGGCCACAGTGGGTCAGCTAATAACGAGCTGGTCCGGCGCTGATATGTGTGAGCAGTGGCTTGAGTCTCGTTGTTGACAGTGCCAGGAGCTACGACGCAAACAAGTGACGGAGTAGCTGGTAGACCGACGCCGCGTTGAAAAGGCGGCGTGATTGGCACCAGATAGTCAAAGCCGAAGCAGCAACAGCGATCTTCAAGAGAGCTGGTGTCGGCACAGGTCAGTGGCAGCGGTGGCGGCTCGCGACGGTGCACACTCACAGTCGAAGTAACAGAGAATTGAGGAAAGAATCGAATGACGGTAGCCTTCAGTGGTTACAGAAGCAAAAACAGAGCTATGGTGCATTGATTTCAAAAACAAGATATGTTGAAGAATATGAAATCTGGGTCTCTCAATTTAGTGTGCTGTGGTGAGTGTGTCAGCAATAAAAAGATGGCGATAAGGACTAGAATTTGTCCTCTGTGTAAAGCCAAAAAAAAGTGTGATCTTGTGGTCTCTCAAATAATAGAGGAGCACGTGTGTGTGTATATATATATATAAAGTGGAGGCTTCTTCTTAAGTGTGCAACCCACAAAAGGTGTAAGTGGGTTGCACACCATGTGCCACTCACACAAAAGGTGTAAGTGTAAGGTGTAAGTGTAAGGTGTAAGGTGTAAGTGGAAGGTATAAATGAAATGTATAAGTTGCACACCATGTGCCACTTACACAAAAGGTGTAAGTGCAAGGTAAAAAAGGTGTAAGTGTAAGGTGTAAGTGAACACAAAAAGGTGTAAGGTGTAAGTTGCACACTATAGCATTACCCTAAAGTGGAAAGTGGGCCTCTTGTATTCTTAAAAAAAAAAAAGTGTGGCCTTATTTTGTCAAGGATAAAGAAATGGATTTCTTAATTTTTATTTCTTTGACTTAGAGCAAAAAAAAATTTTGTGTTTTCTAATACTTGGAGAGATAAAAATTTAATTATCAACATTCTGAGTTGTTCGAGCAAAAAAAAAATAATAATAATAATAATTATTAAAGGCACAAAAGTGTGTTTGCCAAATATGACATAAGGATAAAAGATTCCTTCTTATCATTATTAGTTGGCAATCTTATCCATACATTATGAGTCATCAATCTTATCCAAAAGTCACATGAGGACAAAATATTTCCAAGGGTTTGATGCGAAGCATGGCCGAAGAAGTGAAAATAAGCATGTCCGAAAATTTTAAAATTTCGCATACATGTAAGGGGCAAAATGTAAGGGGGGTTAACTTGAGCCCACTAATTAATTAGGCTCAATCGAAGCCCAATCGGAAAGTCCAAAATTTGGTGAGCTTGCAGAAATTATTGCCAAATGGGCCCTAGTAAATTCTATTGAACGAGTTCATAAGAAAGCCAACAAATTGGGCAGAGGAAGACCTATCGAGCATATATCTCTAAAGAAAGTCTAACAAGCCCATCCAAGGAGGCTCAGATTATACGGGTGTCTGAGGAGGTTAACCGTTGTTTTCAAAAGAGATGAAACCCTTAAAGGTGATCCATTCTTCGAGGTATTGGCTTAGTCTTGAAAGAGTTCGGAACCACAAACTTAGAGACCTATTTGAGCTCAGACTCGAAAGGGTTTGGATCTACGAACCTAGAGATCCGAAGCACTTAGCTTTGAACAGATTCGAACGCAATCTAGAAGACGCTCCACTAATGAGTCCCAGAGCAATTGCGGGCTTGGAGCTTTCCGGGATCTACGTACCAGAACCATGGGCGTAATGGAGTCTGAACCAAGGACCCGATCTCGAGAACGGTGAGTGGAGATAAATTCACTCTTCGGTTAAACTAGCCTACACCCGGGGCGAGATAGCACGATCTAAGGGGTCCCTGATACTCGACAATATTTGCGACAGGGCATTCTTTTGAACTAACGTTGACCCTTTTGCAACAGGGCGTCCTCTAGGATTACCCCTGACCCTTTGGGATGATTGGGGATCATTGGTTAGGTGTGTCTAAGAAGAAGGGTTCGTCAAGAGGTTGATCTCCTCTTCGAGATTTTCTTCATCCTCAGAGAGGTTACCTTCTCGGACAAGGTAGTTAGAGGGAATATTCTCTATGTGCCTTGTATATGAGCTCCATCCTACATCATGAGGTGTCTATAAATAACACCCACCCATAGCTTTACAAGGGATGGATTTTGGAGAGACAATGTAACGCCCTTGCAATAATACATAATCCCAATAACCAACAGTTCTTTATACATGATAGATAGATCACATTTCCATACTTACATCAGAGTTAATATTACAAAATGAGTATTTCATATAAATTACAAATGTTTACAAACATAATAAAATGCCCTGTGGGCTTATATCTTTCCAAGTTGTTACTTGGTTACACAAAAGAAGAGTTCTAACTCTATTACAAGTAAAACCCTCGGCTTGTTTTTACATGTAATCAATAAGACAAATGACAAAGCAGAGTCTTCAACTCCGAAAACCCCCGAAGCAAGGATCTAGAACTTGACACGCCTCATGTACCTGAAAATGGTGTCCTAAGTAGGGTGAGCCAAAGCTCAGTAGAGATATACTAAACCCAATATGAGAAACAACTAAAATATTATCATTCGACCAATGTTTAACACGTGTAGACCAATTCACAACCTTCTCACATCCCAACATCAATTACATCCATGCTCCTATCCACCTCCCTTATTTATCCAATTCAATTCATAAATATGGTTCATTATCTAACCAAACAATTTAAGTGAGACTTCCACTCGACTTATTAACTCTTTCGTTACTCATAATTCAAAATGAGACTACATCTCACGTATTTAATACTTCAATTTATAAGGTTTTGGGGCTTTCACCTCGGACACATCGGTCAACTTAATTATCTATGGAGTATACTCTCCATCTTGTTCCCAAACAAGGATACTTAAGCAATGTGTTTAATTATATTAACACATATAGAGTACGTCCCCCATCTCCTCCCAAACAAAGATACATAAATGATGTGTTAAAGTTTATGAACACATATGGAGTACATCCGCTATCTCCTCCCAAACAAAGATACATAAATAATGTGTTAAAGTTTATGAACACATATAGAGTACATCCCTTATCTCCTCCCAAACAAAGATACATAAATAATGTATTAAAGTTTATGAACACATATGTGTGTGGAGTACATCCCTTATCTCCTCTCACACACTGGAGTACATCCCCTATCTCCTCCCAAACAAAGATACATATATAATGTATTTAAGCACTTCATCACATACAATGATCAATCAACACACATATTTGCTGTATTATTCCGACCGTCACATTCACTGGCATAACACGTTCGATTAGTTTCAGTTTTCCCTAATCAACATACAGTGTCTAAAACAATCAAGACTTTCCTTCACCGATAGCCCAAAGCAGTTATCTCTAAACAGATAATAAATTTATCAACAGATAAAATATTGACATTTTCATAGGTGAGTGATTAAATTATCCAACTACACCACTTACTCCCGTAATTTCCCAATTTCTCTATCCCCAACTCAATTTCACATTTTCTCAAATTAATTATTCAACATAATTAGGACATTTTTCCCCCTTTCTCAATATCAACCCTAAGGTTCAATTTCATCAATTTGACAGCAATAATTTCATTCTCCCAAGGTCTCTCATACACATGGAGTAAAACATTTGAAAACCCCCTTTATATAACCACCAAACAAACCCTAACTTTCCCAAAACTACCAAACAACATCAACTAATCAAAAGGACTAATATTTATGTTAAAACTCATAAGAATGAGTATATCATCCCTACCTCAAATGGAGAGACCGAATGGAGAAGAGAGGCGAAACTCAAAGTGCTCAAAATCCAACTTTTCAGATTAAAATGTAGCCCTCACCACCCTCTATCTTTCTTACAAAGAGATTAGGGTAGAAACTCTCAAGAACTAGATCAAACCCTAGAGAGAACGTTAGTGTAGAGAGAGAGAGAGAGTCGAATCTAGGGTTTTAAGATGAAAAGAGGTTCAAAAATGATGAAGGGGACGGCTGATGTGTACTGATATAACAGAGGCTCACTCGAGTGAATGAGTGGTCGCTCGAGCGACCAGACACAAAGAACCCTCGCTCGAGTGCACAAAGCCTCGTTCGAGCCAACAAATCGAAGCTTCAGGTCTGTAACCCAGAAGCACGCTCGAGCGAAGAAAAGCTCGCTCGAGCGAAGGAAAGCTCGCTCAAGCCAAGAAAAGCTCGCTCGAGCCAAGAAACTCAACCTTCAGGTCCAGAACCAGACACAGACGCACGCTCGAGCCACCAGACACAACATCCAACTCTCGCTCGAGCGAAGGAACCCTGACTCGAGTGAAGGATCTAAAACAAAGAGCTCGCTTGAGTGACAAAGGCCTCGCTCGAGCGAAGAAGCAAAATTCTGGACAGTCACTATTGGTTTAAACTCACAACCAACCTGTAACAAACTTGCCCAACACATCCTAAAACTCAAATATAAGGAATTAAAGGATGACAACAAGATATATACTACAATCAACTTCATGGAACCTAAGTCTGGATACAACAACCAAATGGGGAAGAACCGGGATCGCTATAGACAACTCTTGGGAAAGAACTAATTTTCCTGCTCCATTGTCTACTTTGAGGGTGAAAGTGGGAGATCCATGGGAGAGCCTTGCCATTATTCTCTCTCTAACTACTTTGCCTTATTCTTCACCCAATCTCTTATCTCCATCATCTCTTTGTTATTGTATTCTTAGTTGTGATTGTTGAAGAATCTAAACTTCTCATCATTTCTAGAGAATTTGAGTTTTCTTCAAAAATTTTTAAATTTTCCAACAACATTCTTAAACCCTTTCATACAGGGTTGGAGCACCTCCTTTGGCGCTTTTCATCAAATTTCAAATTTGATAAAGTATCTAATACTGAATGAGAGATGCTTGAACAAGTTTGAAAGTAATATATATATAAGTCTATATCTAGACCTATTTTAAGATATATAGTGATGTGCAATCTATTATTTTAAGATTTATTTATAAAATTTTTCTAGTCCAACAACTCAAAACAACCAAAGATTATTTTTGGATCACAGATTCATTTTTCCCCTTTAAAGGGAAATCCTATAGTACTACCAGGCGCGACGCTAGTAAGGATCTGATGGAATCCCATCCACCGATCAAGTTGTCAAGAAGTGTTGAAAAAAAAAAATTATAGTAAAAAAATTATTTGGTAATTAATTGATCTTATTAAAAATACAAAAACGACTCCATTAGGAACTGGATAAATGTAAGAGATTTTAAATTTTATATTTATAAATTCATGATGTGATAAAAGAGTTGGGCGTTGGTTTTATGTATGTAAATATATGACAAATCAAAAAATAGTACTTATAATGCCACATTTAAAGAGCATTTTTAGAATTTCAAACATTTTTTTATGAACCTAATCTCTCTCTATAGCGACCCCGGTCTTTTCCCAGTCGATGTTTGTATCCGGACTTAGGTTCCGTAGATTCTATCTTTGTGTAATGGTTGTTGTCGTCCTATGTTTTCTTATTTGGAGTTATAGGATGTGTTGGGCGGGTTTGGAACAGGTTGGTTGAGCTTAGGAACCAAAACTAGTTGCCCAAATTTTGGCTTGTTCGCTCGAGCAGGGAGTTTGACGCTCGAGCGGGGACTTGTTGTTGCTTGTACGCTCGAGCGGGGGTTTTGGCGCTCGAGCGGGAAAAACACCCATCCAGTATTTCTTGTGCAGGGTTGGATGCTCGAGCGGGAGTCTGTGAGTGTCCGCTCGAGCGTGGGTTTGTCCGCTCGAGCGGGGCGGCTGGGTATAAAATCGTGTTTTTGACATTTTAAAGCAGTTTTTCATCCCCTTTTCAAATCCCAAACCCTAGATTACGAGTTCTCTCTCTCCCAACTCACCTTCTCTCCTAGGATTGATCTATCTAGAGTGGATTTCTACCCTAGTTCCTTCACAAATAAGATAGAGGAGAGTGAGGGCTTCCATTTAATCTAAACGGTTGTTGATTTGGAGCACTTTGGAGTTTGGGCTATCATCTTTATCTTCTTCTTTTTGGGTTCTTGCTTCGAGGTAGGGATTTCCTACTCCATTTATACGCTTTAATCCTAAGTGTTGGTATTTTGGTATGTGGGGGTAGTTTGTTAATTTTGAGAGAAACCTTAGGGTTTTGGCTTAGATTAATTTGTATAATTAATTTAAAGGAAAAATGTGGAATTGGGTTTAATTCATGAAGTTGGGGAAATTATGAGATTAATGATATAGTTGGGTAGTTTAAATACTTACCTATAAGAATGTTGATTTTACAGTCATTGTTGTATTTATTTATTGTTTAGAAATAACTGTTTTGGGCTATCAGTGGAGGATAGTCGTGATTGTTGTAGACTTTGCATGTGGCTTAGGCATAACTGGAATTAAGTCACTTATGTTGACTGTTGAATTAATACAGAACATTACTTGTATTGATTATGTGTTGTATATGGCAATTGTGTGTTTCATTGCATATGCATGTTGTTTGGAGAAGATAGGGGATGAACTCCACGGTTTAGGGGAAGATAGGGGATGTACCTCTAAACCGGATTTGTTGGGAGGAGATAGGGGATGGACTCCAGTAGCATCACTCATATGTGTGCTTATTGTTAATAGCAATATTGCTATTTGTTGTTGATATGATACATCATCAAAATGTGTATCAGTTGGAAGTATGGAAGTGTAATGGTTTGAGCTTTAGTCTCATTTATTTTTGTGACATCTGGATCACTATTATAGTGGGCCAGGTTCTGAGCCAAAATGATATCATTGGAAAGTTAAATAAATATTGGAAAGTGAAAGGTGTCATAGACATTATGTCATAGTCAATGTAGACATTCGTGTCATAAAATTAGAAATTGATTATCTTGTGTTAACCATATATCGAATGCTAATGCTTTAGTTAATTCTTATGCTTGGTTTAGTATTTTTCTACTGGGCTGTGGCTCACCCTTTATGGGAACTTCATTTTCAAGTTCAGGTGGTTCATTACCTCCAAAGACTTAGCTTGTGAGGATTTGGACTTGAAGACTTGTTTTATTTGTTTTAGTTATTTTATTTGAATTATGTAAACATTCAAGCCCAGGGCTTTATTTGTTTTGAGTTAGAACTCATGAAATTGTGGCCAAGTGTTGGCTTGGCAAGATGTAAGCCCGTAGGGCATTTATTTTGATGTTTTATTTCGTAATACTCTGATGAGTTAAATAATATAATGTTTTTCTTTGAATAATGCATGCCTTGTTTTATGTTTAATGGGTTTAATTTTGGAGGCGTGACACTCTCTATTACATTTCTCTTCTTGATACTCAAAACCAAATGAGATATCAATTGTAGAATAGAATGGTTGAATGATTGCTTGATTATATACATAATATAAAATGACACTATTGACAATAAGATTATTATGCAACGATTGAAAAAAAAATAAAAATTGGTAGAATGCAATTATAAAAATTTATGTATTTTTTTCTATTTTGTTAAGACAATAGTAATTTGTTAAAAGTATATTCTACTTAAGGTGAGAAAATTCAAATGTTAATTAGTATATATTTCTATAAAAAAAATATATATATAAAATTTGTGGAACTTAAATTTTTTAAGTGATTCTATCTGAAAAAACTTCTAAAGTCGTTACTATATAGTACATGCCCCTCCACCTTGTTGCACGTCTTTGTTGTGTGTTACATATTTTTGTGATAGAAGTTACGATAATTTGTAATTGAGAAATGAAATTATATATTTTTGTGATAATGTTATATATTTTGTGGTATTATTACATATTTTGTGATTAAAAAATATTTAAATTAAATAATATATAACATTACCACAAAAGTACATAATATTAATACAAAATATATAACTTTATTTCTGAATCACAAATTATCATAATTTTTACCAAAATATATATAACATTTATCATGAAACACATAATAATTGTCACAAAAATATATAATAATGTGATACACATTTTTTTTCAAATGAGTGTGTTCAGTGTTTCCCTTTTTCAAAAAGTAATGCCCAGATATTAATGACTGATTTCGCAACAGCCGTGTCGACTTCTTCATTGACCCCCAAGTCTTCCTCTTTTAAAAAAAATAAAATAAACTTAAAAAAATAAAAAATTAAAATTAAAATTAAAAATTTTAAAAAAAATATGGCAATCTAAGATAGTATAAGAAGTGGCCATTCGATGGCAAACAGAACTCAGAAAAACAACAAACAAAAATCTTTATTGTGGACCTGTGTTTTTGCTGATTCATCATCTTATTTATCTTTCAAATTGTCTCCACCCAAACAAAATATTTATTTTTGAAAATCTAATAATCAACAATTTAGTTTAATAGTTTTCTTTCCCTATCTAAAAACATCAATGATTTTTCCCTTTAAATACATAAGTGATATGCGTAATTTTCTAAAATAAAATGAAAAAGTACTAACAATTTTATGAAATATGTTCTTTCTATTTAGAAATTAAAAATATTATTTAAATGTTCACAATTGAATAAAATTTGAAATTTATTATACTAAAAATATATATGGGATTATGAGTAAATTTTCGTAGAGTTTAAGAAGAACAAATTAATAGTATAAGATATTTCATTTTTAATTTTATTGGTAAGTTTGTAATCGATTTAAGGATATCTATTATGAAAATTTTAAGTTTTAAATATTTAAGGTTTAATGGCGTAGACAATAATTTTTTTAAAAATTTTGTAGTTTTATGGATTACTACTAGTGCAAAGTAATTAAATGTGTATAACTACAAATTTTTTGATATAACACCATTTTATGTAATATGAAAAATATTAAATGAAATTCTATTATACCAAAACATTTTGAAGGCTGTTAATTTTTATTTTTTAGAAAATTGAAAATATTAAAATATTAATATGTTTATGATGTAATATAAATTATGTAGGGTTTGAAAATATGTAGGACTTAATTTAGGAACATAAATTTAAAAATTAGAGAGCATCTATACATGGTATAAATTTTTATGGAGTTAATTTTGAAAATACAAATTTAGGTGATATTAAATATTAAAAATAAATTTAATCAAAGAAGTTAATTTAAGAACATAAATTAAAAAAATTAGAGAGTATCTATATATGGTATAAAGTTCCATGTAGTTAATTTAGGAACATATAAACTTAGCTGATATGAATAATAATAAAATAAATTTAATCAACTAATCATTTTAAGGCACTACTAAAAACAAGGCCTTTTGAGTCGGTTTTTTTGAGTCGGCAAATTTTACCGTCGCAAAAGGTAGTCTTTTTGAGACGGCACAGAGTTACCGACGCAAATACCATACCTTTTGAGTCGGCACCGTTGGCCGACACAAAAAACTAATATTTGATAGCATTATTTGAGTCGGTAGTATTTACCGACTCAAAAGATAGACTTTTTGCGTCGGTATATACTTTTTGAGTCGGCAAATTTGTGCCGACGCAAAAAATTACATCTTTTTGTGTCGGCAACAGATGCCGTAGCAAAAAATATATTTTATAACCAAGATATATATATTTACTTGATTATATTTAATACTCATTTCGATATTAAAAATAATAGTTAAATTAAAAGAGAATTAGTAATATAAAACTAAAAGTGATTCTAATTATTTTATTTTATTTTATTTTTATTTTTATTTTTATTTGGATAATAAAAATATGTAGAAATAGAATTATACAAAATTTATTTAAAAGATTAAATATAAATATGTTGTGATTGGATTAAGAAGAAAATAGTGTATATAGACATAAAAAATTTAAATTAAATAATTTAATGTTAAATAAAAAATAATTTAATGTTAAATAAATAATTTAATATAGGCATAAAAAATTTAATGTTAAATAAATAATTTAATGTTAAATAAATAAAAGATTAAATAAAAAATAATTTAATGTTAAATAAATAAAAGATTAAATAAAAAATAATTTAATGTTAAATAAATAATTTAATATAGGCATAAAAAATTTAAATTAAATAATTTAATGTTAAATAAATAATTTAATGATAATAAATAATTTAATGTTAAATAAAAAATTAAATATAAATTAATATTAAGACATCAATCAGATCGATAAAAAATAAAAATAAAAATAAAAAAATAAATTTAATTTGTGCGATACATGTAATTAAGCACATTCTGCTTTATTTATTTGTATATCAAGATAATTTTTTCGAATATCATAATAATGAAATTATAATTATATGTATATATATTTATAGATATACTTTTATATTAAAATTGAGTGTATATACTATAAATAATAAATATGTCAATTAATAACGGAAAGAGGTAGAGTGGCGAAGTGGATTTAGAGTGACGAGTTTGGGTCCGGTCAAAGCTTCCAAATGGTTGTGGGTTCGAAACTTGGGAGGGGAGGCGCCTATAAGAAAATTATTATGGGTTAAATTTCTTAAAACATTGAATCACTTTTTGAGTCGGCACGATGCCGTCACAAAAAAATAAAACCTTTTGCGTCGGCAGATTGCCGACTCAAAAACATTTGCGACCCCACCAATTTCGACCCTTGAGTTGCCGTCGAAACGCCGTCGCAAAAACGTTTTTGTGGCGGCAAATGTACTATTTGCGACGGCACTCTGCCGACTCAAAAGGCCCTGTTTTTAGTAGTGAGGCATGTCTTTTTTTTCTCTTACAATAATTCAAAAAAATTTTAAAAATTATATTGAGAACTTGGAGCTCCATAAGTCTTTTCATTATAAATTCCATTTTCCTTAAAAGGAACCTAACCATCCACTCTAACTTCTAAGGCATTGTTTGGGATGTTTGATTTTGGCTAAAATAGTTAATAATGATAAAAAAAAATTAAATAATTAATAGGATAAAATGTTACATCCTATATACTAATTAATCACTTTTCTCTCATAATTATCTATTCAACTATAAAATAGAAAAAAATTACAAATCATCTCAATAACACAATTTTTTTATTGCATAAAATAGTTTTAAAAAATTTAAAAAACCACAAAAACAGCTAAATATGTAAACTAGCAAATCTGAATTAAAAGGAGCCTACCTAACCCTTATGGGAAAGTCATTTTGGCCAATTCAAATTCAAATGAAAAATACAGAAGTGAACGTGATTCATGATGGAAATAAAGGTTGCATCGACATTGACTTAATTTTTTTGTGTTTTCACCGTAGATGACTCGCATGATATAGTATGAATGAAATATAATAAGAATGAAAAGAGAGTAAGGATGAAATATAAGGTTGAATAGGATGAAATGTTTATTTATATTTTATTGTTTGGTTATCAATATGGAATGACATAAGAATAGGATAATAATTCACATTCTCATTTTTTGTTATATCTATTAAACTTATGAAATGAAATAAATTTTTATTATTTATTTATTTTTTAACAAACTAGTAAAAAATTAAAAATTTATATAGATCTTGATAATATTAATAATTGTGAAAGTGATGGTGTGAGTTGTAGTGGTGGTAGTAGTGGTGGCGGCATCAGTGGTGGTGATAAATTATTGTATGATGGTGGTAGTAGATTGTTGTGGCCTTAGTGGTGGTGGCGGCGGCAATTGCGATGGCCAAAGGTAGTGTTAGTGGTAGTCGTGGTGACATCGATAGTACGATGGTAGTAGTATGGTGGTGTGGTGGTTGTGGCGGCGACCGTGGTGAAGGTAGTATTGGTGGTAGTAGTGATGATATCGATAGTACGGTGGTGGTAGTATGGTTGTGCGGTGGTTGTGGCGGCGACCGTGGTGGTGGTTGTAGTGGTGGCAGTGGTGGTGGCGATAGAGTGGTAAGAGAACGGAATAGTGATAGTAGTAAAATCATAATATTTTTTTTAAGTGCCAACAAAAAAATTAATAAAATTTTTTTATGGTAATCTTATTATATAAAGAAAAAGGGACTTTCTAGTGAGAAGGCTTGTGAGAACTCTAAAGTCTCATCTTAATTTTCTTAATTTATTTAATTTTAAATAATTAAAAAAATCTCCATTGGTTAGCTTTTATTTGATAATTCCACATCAGAAAAATAAGAAAAAAAAATGAGTTGTTTTATTCATATAAAAGGAATCTTACACTCTCATCCCATTTAGTGAGGAGCCTTGTGAGGGTTTCAATATTTCATACTAATTTTCTTGATTTTCTTAATTTTAACAATTAAGAAAATAATTAAGAAAATCTCCATTGGCTAGCTTTTATTTGATTATCCCACATCGGAAAAAGAAGAAAAAAAATGAATTGTTTTACTCATAAAGGGAATCTTATACTTCTATCCCATTTAATTTCAATATCTCATACTAATTTTATTGATTTTCTTAATTTTAAACAATTAAAAAAAATTTCATTGGCTAACTTTTATTTGATAATCCCACATCAAGAAAAGAAAGGAAAAAAATGAGTTATTATACTCATATAAAATAAATTTTATACTCCCATCTCATTTAATATTGTAGTGTTGTGCATGTTTCAAATCAATATAGTTTAGATTTTAAAAGTTTTAATTAATTAATTATGACCTAACTGATTAGGTTAAATCATTTTTGATTTGATTAATTTGTTGGTTTAATTGCGATTTTAGCAGTTTTATCGAAATATATTGATTAGATTTGTTTAATTCAAAATAAACTAAAGATTGAACTGATTAAAAATTGAAAAACTAAGATTGCTTGATTAAAAACAAACTTTCTGTTCAAATAATTGTTAACTTTTATTTCATAATCTCACATCGGAAAAGGAAAAAGAAAAAAAAAAAAAGTGAGTTGTTTCACTTATATAAAGTGAATCTTAATAGTGTAGTATTGTGTATACTTCAATTCAAGACATTTTCACATTTAAAAGTTTTAATTAATTAATTTTTGTATAAGTTAGTTGGTCATTTGACTTAACCGATTAGGCTGAACCATTTTTGGGTTTGACCGATTTGCCGGTTTAATCGTGATTTCTCATTTTGATTTTATTAGGCTGACTTTCATTTAACCATATAAAATAAAACTCTAATTAGTTTATGGTTTATTTTATAATCCCACATTGGAGAAGAAAAAAAAAAAGAAAGAAAGTTTGTTTCACTATCTATCTATATATTATATAAGGAAAATGGAATTTTAGGGAGAAACCTTGTAGGAACTCCAAACTCTTAATATAAAATTATTGAATTTTATTAATTTTAAACAATTAAGAAAATTCCTGTTGACTAGCTTCCATTTACTTTTTATTTTACAATTTCACATCAGAAAAAGAGAGAAAAAGTGAATTGTTTCACTTACATAAAGTGAATCTTATGGTCCCATTTATATAAGCAAAATGCGATTTTTAGTGAGGAACCCTATAATCAATATGTTATATTTCTTTTTTACTTTCTTACTCATAAGTGATAAGCAAAAGGAGATTTTTATCCATTGGTTAACTTTCATTTAACTTTTATTTTACAATCTCACATAATTTTGATTTTAAAAAACAATTTTATATGAGATTTTGAAACTCTCATAATATTTAATTTTAAAATAATTACAATCACACACTAAGAAAAGAAAGAAAAAGTGAGTTGTTTCACTTATATAGTGTTATAATCCTACATCGGGAAAAGATAGAAAAGTGAGTTGTTTCACTTATATAAAATGAATCTTATAAAAGGAGTTTTAAGGGAAAAGTCTTCTAGAAGCTCCAAACATTAATTCTAAAATTATTGAATTTTCCTAATTTTAAACAATTAAGAAAATTCTCATTGACTAGTTTTCATTTACTTTTTATTTTACAATCCCAAATCAGGAAAACAAAAGGAAAAAGTGAATCGTTTCATTTACATAAAGTGAATCTTATGCTCTAATTTATATAAATGATTGAAATTTCTTAATTTTAAACAATTAAGAAAATCTACATTGGTTAGCTTCCATTTAACTTTTATTTTACAATCCACATTGGGAAAAGAAGAAAAAAAATGAATTGTTTCACTTATATGAGTAAAAGAAGATTTTTAGTGAAAAGTCCTATAATCAATACCATTTTTTTTATTTTCTTAAATTTAAATAATTAAGAAAATCTTCATTGGTTAGTTTCCATTTAACTTTTATTTTACAATCCCACATAGACGTTTTGATTTTAAAAATAATCTCGTATGAGATTTTGAAACTCTCATAATATTTAACTTTAAAATAATTACAATCCCACATCGAGAAAAGAAATGAAAAGTGAGTTGTTCAACTTATATAAAGTGAATCTTATACTCTCATCTCATTTAATATTATAGTACTAGTGTATGCCCGTGCCTAAAGACACAGAGCAATTAATGTTAGGATCAAGATGTAATTGTAATTTATACGTACCATATTGAAATTTATGAAGCTTGTGTCATTTTTTGATAAAGATACTGAAAAAAATAAACTAACATATATAGTATTGAGTTAAAATTTGGTCAGCTACTAACAAAATATTGAGAATACAAAACCTAACTTCGGTGATCAAATTTCTTCATACTGTCACCCAAAACCCAAATTGTTTTTCCCTTATTTTTCTTTAAATTCTCAGCAACCAAACAATGCACCGAAAGTAAATCATCCAAAAAATACCTTTTTGACACTACTTACTGGGATCCATTGATTAGAAGTGCAAGATCCATTGCCATTTTTCCCGATTCAACACAAGTTGCTTCCAATTTTTGAGTAAAATCCAACAGTTTAAGATCAACATGGGTATTTTCAATCCAAGGTTGCAAGGCAAACTAAAATTAACTCTAGGAGGTTCCAGATTAGCATAAACTAGTAGTAGCACTTAAAGCCAAGCAATAAGAATCTCACACCTGTGCGCAAGTCCTCTTGACCAAGAAAAAATAGATGCTATGCTATTTGTGCTAGTTTCACCTCCCTTCTGATGAACCCTATAATGGCAGATGACTATGCCATGGGCTGGCTCGGCTTCAATGTCTTTCTATTTGGGTACACCTGGAGCCCATCCATATCCTTAAACACTCAATGATGAAGCACATAAAAGAATGCATTTGAAGAGAAACACAAAAATTGACACGACAGATATACCAGCACTAATGTCATCAAACCAAGAGAACCAAAACCTGTGACAATGGAAAACAAAAGTCTGAGGAAAATTAGGTAATCTGAACTTTGATGAGAATAAATAATCTGATCTATGACATTGCCTCAGCTATGATGTCCCCAAAACAGAAAATTAAACATTCAATTTCACAAGCAGCATCAATATTCACAAATAACCAGAGCTTACTTGATAATCATTACCACAAAATTAACTAACCTAGTGCTAAAAAATCACTCAGGAAGCAAAAAACTGAAGAACTGAAGAACTGAAGTACCTGTGTTTTGGCGTTTGAATAGACATAGCCAAAAGTTAGAGAAAGAAAAAAAAAATGATCTTCCTATTTAATCAAAACAGAACCAGCCTACTATTTACCCCAATCTATCAAACATCTAGATTTTTAATTTTAACCCACCCTAATTCAACCAGTTGACCAAAAAATGTATTCACCATTCAAACTAAAATCAAAATAAACAATTCATCATGACCACTTCAAATCAAAATCACAATTGTCCATTACAAATTGCACCAGATCTAAGCCGACCCTATTAACCCACCCTAATTCAACCTAATAATCACCAGAAAAATCTAATAGATAGAACCAAACCTGGAAGCAAAAAACTAAAGAACTAAAGCCACAAAGAACATACATAACCACAAAAAAAAATAAAAAAAATAGAGAGGAAGAAACTGCGATGCCCAATTTCACAATTTATTTACAATTTCTGCCACCAAATAATGCTAAAAACCAACCTCTTTGAAAAACAGAGAGGAACAGACATAACCACCAAACAACGCTAAAAAACAGAACCAACCAACAAAACCCTTAAATAACCTATTTGAAGTGAGAAAAAAAAAAAAAAAAACTTACCTTGCGAGCCGAGTTCGAGAGTAGTGATGTAAATAATATTGGGATTAGAATATAATTGCAATCCCAACCCTTCTGTCTTGTTATGTAGATTATCAATTTAATATAAAAACAGTTTGATGAGGCAAACAAACCCTTCTATCAAACTAATAAATAGACAAATACCATTGTATATGAGCCAATATGCAAAAACACGTTGATGAACACTATGATATTATTTTTTGCACATAAATTGCTTCATACTGACAACATAAATGCTTCACTAAAATAGTGAATAGAACTCACTTGAGAACATGGGATGCCACCCCATACATAATGTTGTCAAATTGTTTCCACATACGCATCAAAATCTCTTTCAATGAACCTAAAACCCATGAAGAGAATGAATAAACACTTACATTCCAATTTAACCATATGCAATAACACTACTTATACACTTATAAAAAAGCTCACCATTCAGTCTCTTTCCGCCTCGTTAAAAGTTCATCCACAACCTACAAATCACACTAACTAATGTACTTAAAAAAAAAATAAAAATCAAGTTAAACCATACCTCCTGTTTTCAATGTGTTTGATGGAGTCAGTCTTGAATTGCAGCAAGGGAAAAGGTTGTACACAACTAAGTTATCAATCTCAAGGGAAATTGTTGATTTAAAGGCTTGATTTGAACTTACCTAACGAAGCAAGTAGCTGGCAGTTACCAGAACTAGGTGGTCTGCCACGACCCCTTTTGGAAGAAGAGAACTCAGAAGAAGAAGAAGGAAAAGGAGCTAAGAAAGAAAAACTTGGCGGTGGTGATGATATAAATGGTAGTCTCAAGTTACCATCTGAGTCCTACTTTCTTGGCCTCCCTCTCTTCTTCAACAAACCACCACCACCACCACCACCTGTAGTGGTGATCTGTAGGCTTCTCTTCATGCTCATGTTCATGACTTCAATAACAAATTGTATTAGTATTAATATAAAAAAAATAATAGAACAAATAAGTCCTAAATTCATACTTGGACATCAAATCAAAGGAAAAAAAAAAGAGAAAAAGAAAAAAAGCCCTGTCATTAACTAATGTACTTCAAAAAAATAAAAATAAAAAAAGCGCACCAACGAATATGGAAAAAAAAATCTAAATCAACAACCAAATTAAACTCATCTTGGTAATGAAAAAAAGAAACAGAGAATAACATTCAGATTAAAAAGTAACAAAGAATAACCCTCAATGATATATTAAGCATGCTAGATGATCTTTAACCATATATGTATTAAGCATACTACACTACCAGTTTTCTGATCATTAAACCAAATCTATATAGATAAATTATAATCAACTACCAGTTTTCTAATCATCTACTGTAAGGGAATGTGTTTGATGTTTAACCAAATCTATATAGATAAATTACAATCAATAAAGAAAAATTACCTCAGCAAATGGGCAATGCTTGAGATCAACTCTAACCAGTGATGTTTAATTAAATATAAAAACCCATCTCACAATTTGAACACACACATACTCTATACTTTGCCACTTGTTGACTGAAAGTCAGGTCAATACAACAACCACCTGTAAGATTTTTTTGGGTTAGAAGATTTTCAACAATGCATAAAAGAAAATATGCAAAGAAATAAGCATGTTAAGACCTTTAAAAAAAAATCCATACCTTGCCGACACTTCTATCGAAATGAAGATACTCAACTACATCTCCAACAGATTTTAAAACCCACAAATACAAATATAGTTTCAATTTGGTCTGATTTTGATAAGAAAAATATACCAAAATAAGAGAGAGATACTCAACTGCATTTGCTACATATTTTAAAACCCACAAATGCAAACATGTTTAATTTTTCCAACACGAACACAAATACAGTTTCAATTTGGTCTGATTTTGATAAGAAAAATACAACAATAATGGCTTTTCATAGATACCCATAAAAACCAAAATAAGAGAGAGACAGAGAGAGATCATATCATTTGTTAGATATCAGTAGTAGATGGTGGTCTCTGCTCACAAATAGAGAGAGTAAACAGAGAGAATGGAATTCAAACAAAATGCCTTGAACCCGAATTCAATAACAGACACAGGGAAAGAGATAAAGAGACAATGTAAAACAGAACCTTGAAGCCAAATTAAAAAACAGACACAGAAAGATAAAGGGAGAGACAGATATAAATACCTTGAACCCAAATTCAAAAATAGACACAGAGAGAGAAGGGGAGAGACAGATTCAAATACCTTGAACGATGGGTCTTGAAACCATTGGGGTTCGAATTTGGAAATTCGAAAACAGACATAGAAAATCAAGAAAATCTGACCCCTTTAGAGTTAGGCAACTATACATATCATCACGCATGATTAGAACAAATAATTAATTGAATACTGAGAAACAACAAGGAAATTACTTACACTTGAATAGAGAGAGAGAGAAAAAAAGAGAGAGAGAGAGCGATGTAAGTCCCCTAAGGCTAAAATGTCGAAGAAATGAAGCCCCTTTTGTAACGCCTCCAAAATAAACCCATAAATCATACATTCATTACATCCATAAACCTAAGAGAGTAAGACATATTTCCATTCATCAAGGTATTTAGTTCAAAAGTATTACATGCTGACAATAAAAGTAAATACCCTACGGGCTTACAACTTTCCAAGTCAACACTTGGGTTCAACAAAAGAAGAGTTCTAACTCTTTATACAAAATAAGCCCTTGGATTGAATTTACATGTGATACACAAAAAGCTAATAACAAAAGTTCTTCAGACTCTAAGCCTCCCAAGCTACGTCCTTGGAGGTGGCATATCACCTGAACTTGAAAATGATATCCCATATAGGGTGAGTCAATGCCCAGTAGAGATATGCTAAACATAATATGAGCAATAACTAAAACGTTAGTATTTGATAAATGGCTACCACTAGTGAACCAACTTACAACACAACCCAATTCCATGACATATATGTCCATGTTTCATTCTACTTTCCTTTACTTATCAAATTTTCAATTTATGAACATGGCTCAGAACCTGGCCAAACAATTTCCATAAGACCACAGCTCATGTTAAAACATTTCCAATATCAACAATTTAAATGAGATTACAACTCATATTAAAAACACTTCCATATTTCACAATTCACATGAGATCACAACTCATATTAAAAATCTTTCATACTTCACAATTCACATGAGATCATAACTCATATTAAAACACTTCCATACTTCAATTAATACACATATTTGCTGTATTAATGGAGTCCATCCCCTATCTCCTCCCAAACAGGTTTGAGAGTCCATCCCCTATCTCCTCTCAAACCGTGGAGTACATCCCCTATCTCCTCCAAAATCGTGGAGTACATCCCATATCTCCTCCCACACAATACAATGTATATAAACAATTATCAGATACACTGATCAATCAATACACGTATTCGATGTATTATTCCAACCGTCATATACAATGACAAATTCAACGTGATTAGTTTCAGTTTACCTAATCATCATGCAGTGACTACAACAAGCAAGACTATCCTCCACCGATAGCCCAAAGTAGTTATTTCTAAACAGATAATAAATGCATCAAACAGATAAATTACCCACAATTTCAAAGGTGAGCGATTAATCAATCCAACTCCACTATTCATTCTCATAACTACTCAATTTCATTATTTCCAACTCAATTTCACATTTCCATAACTTTCCCCAATTAATTATACAAATTTATTCATAACTGCAATTTAGGGCTTTTCTCCCTATTTTCTCAACATTGACCCAAAGGTTCAAATATTAACAATAAACATCAATAACCTCTTTTTAAGACCCAAATACACAAGTATTGGTCAAAAGAACAAAACCCCTCTTTATACATTTGAAACCCTAACACCCAAAATCTCAAGTTTCAACATTTAATCAAAATGACTACATGTCTATGTCAAAGATCATAAATATGAGTAGTTATTCCTATCTCAAAGTTTGAAGCTCAAAGGGAAAGATGAAGAAACCCAAAGATGCTCCAAATCAACACTTTTTCGGATCCAAAGATAGCCCAAGCCAAACTCTACCTTTTATACAAAGGAACCAAGGTAGAAACTCTCTAGAACTAGATAGATTCTTAGAGAAAGAGAGAGAGTAGAGAGAGAGGCTGCCAAAGTTAGGGTTTTGAAAAGTTAGAGAGAGAGAGAGGAAGTCAAAAAAGTGATTTAAAATAACCCAGCTGTTAATTGATATACGTATGACCCGCTCGAGCGGAGAATAGGACGCTCGAGCGTAAGTGTAGACACCCCATTTGTGACCGACCTTAAGACTCAGACGTCACCAACTGAGTGCTCGGTGATGTTGTATATTGTGCTCGTCCTGAGGTTTTAGAGTCTTGGCTGCGAGCCTTGCTTCTGGACTTCGGGGCTCTTTTGTGCTTTGCCTCGGTTTGCGAACCAGGTCCCGTTTTCTCCATTTTCTCTTCCCGAAGGGAGGGAGAGGTCTCGTAGACCATCTCTCAGTAGCCGTAGGCTACATTTCGTGGTCGTAGGCCATTTTTCCCGTTTGGAGCCCAGTTTCCGATTTTCGGAGCCGTCGACCGTGTGCCTCGGTTCGGGACCGCTTAACTACCTCCGTTTCCTCCGATTTTTGGAACACACCTTGTTTCCTCCATTTTGAGGGACACTGTGGCCCGAGAGATCACTTTTGTGATCATACGCCACTTCCGGTGCCTAACAGCTTGTTTTTGGGGACCCGAACTCCGCGTTTTGGTCCCCAAACCTTCGTTTTGCATCCGTCTTGGTCCATTTTTGGCGGAGACCTTATTTTCATTGTTAGAAAGGTTGTAGAAAGGTGGAAGGCCAGCAATTGTTATGAAAAACCATTTTTATTTCTTCATCGCTCTTCATCGCCCGTTTTCTTCACTAGAAAGCTGGTTTTTCCCACTCTCGGGCCACTTTTTCTGACTTTCCACCACATCATTGCATTGTACACACCTGGGAGGCCACCAATATGGGTAGGCCGGCCAGCAATTGTCCTTGACCCCTTTTGAACCCCTCTAAAAAGCTAGTTTTTCTCTCTCCTGGTTCACATTTTCTGGGTTTTGACCATACAACTGTGTTGCACTCATCTGGGAGGCCACTTTTTTGGGGTGGCCGGCCAGCAATTCTTGTTGACCCCTTTGACCCCTGGTCGGCCGACCAGGAGAGGTGGTCAGCCGGCCACCTGAACCTTTTGAACCTGGCCGGCCAAGTTTATCCCTCCTGGTGCATTCCAGCTGTGCCAGCTGTTTTGCACCAGACTCCCTGCCCGAGGGTCTGCCCTTTTAGGGGGAGATTTGAATTGATTTTTCCCCCCTTTTCTTTGGCGCCTCTCCCTCTATATAACCAGCACCCTACTTCATTTCTAAGGGTTAGAAAATCAACTGAGGCATTAGCATACATACACCCCCTATATCTATACTTCAAGCCTCCAAACCCCCATTTTCTTGCATATTTACCCTACACCTCATAGCTTACCACCTCCATCACTCATTTTAGCACCTTGGAGGCCATTTGAAGAGGTTGAAAGCTCAGAATTTTGGACCAAAAGCTCCTGATTTGCTGCTCTTCAAGGGTAAGTACCTATTTCCCTTAAACTTGTATTTTTTTTGCTTCATCTATGAGCTATACTTGCAAGAATTTTTGGGCTTCAACCTGAACTAAAAATAGTCTTATTTTGAGCTCATCTTCATGTTTGATCAAGGACTTTTCTCTGTTTGAGGTCTTCTACTCACCCTTTGTACTTTATCTCTCTTTTAGGGCTTATTTTGCATGGTATATTAGCCTTATTTGTGAGCCTTTTTGGACCTCGACATAAACTAAAAAAAGTCTTGTTTTGACATCATCTTCATGTTTGATTAAGGTCTATTTTCTGTTTGGGGTCATCTTCCCCCTATGCATGCTTCATCTCTCCATGATTAGGGTTATGCATTAGAGCACTTGCATTGGCCATGGTTTGGCCTCTTAGTCACTGAAATTTAGTAGATTTTCAGTGTCTTAGGTTTATTCTTGAAGGCCAAAATCAGAAGGGGGTGACCCCCTCTCTCCTTGTCTTGATTGGTGGTCTTTTGGGCCTTCCAAAGGGACCCCTTTTTGCATGCTTCGAAGTCACTTTCTAGGCCTTATTTTGTGAGTTTTGAGGTCTTCCTTGGCTCTATCTAAGGCTCTTTTGGCCATGTTTTATGTCTATGTTGCATGTGTAGACCAATCCCTTTTAAGGCCTTTCAAAGAGGCCTTTCTTTGCATGTTCCTAAACCCATTTCAGGGCCAATTTGGTGAGTTTTAGGGCTGTCATATTCCATTTCCAGAGGAGGTTTTTCCATGTTACATGTCTATCTTGTATGTGCTTAATAACCCCTTGTATGGCCCTCTAAAGGAGCTCATTATTTTTGCATCCATGGGCTGCATTCCAGTGATTATTTGGGCATATTTTAGCATGTTTTATTCACTATTTTTGGCTGGTTTCATGAGTTCTCATATGCTTCATATACATGCCATACAACTCATGCTTACTAGTCAATCTTGCATGTAGCCTTAGCCCTTTATGTGAGCACCTTTTGGCCATGATTTGAACTGAAAATGTTCATGTTTTGGGACTGCCTTGGCTCTATCTTTGTGCTTTATAGTCAAATAATGCATGCTTTGTATAGCTATATGTCAATACATGTGCCTAGTTTTGAGTTTCGGGGCTCATCTCATGCATCGGGTGCCATGTTTCCATGTTTTGGGACCTTTTAGCATCATGTTTCAGTGCTGGAATTTACATGTTTGAATGCCATGCTTCATCCTTGCCATGCCTTGTTAGAATTGCATGTTGTGCCTTAGGTTCGGTCTTCGGTTTGCGTGCATGTGTACACGTATTTCGGTTGTCTCATTTTCATCTTATGGTTACTGATGTGAGTGTGGTTGAGGTCCACTCATGTTGGTGTAAGTCCATTGTGCATTGTGTATGCCATTTCAATTCATAGCATTGTGTATGCTAAGTTGTATGTTAGAGCATCGTGTATGCCATGTTACATCGAGCATTGTGTATGCCATTTCATAGTATTGCGCATGCTAGGTTGTATGTTAGTCACATTGTGTATGCCATCTCATTCGCATTATGTTTGGGATAGGAGTTAGCCCAAGCACGGGAAACGAGGGACGTTTCATACTCCGAGTGACGGAATGTGTCTCAATTCGCGGTCGCCGACACTCCGAATTACCCATGATGGAGTCTAGGCCTTGTTTTGTTTATATGTGCATTCATTTCACATTGAGTCATGCAATTCGACTTCTCGACCATCATGCATCGAGATGCGTAATTGGTGGCACGAGGATCGAGGACTACACTCTCTGAAGAGTAGTCAAGCATACATATGTGAAAATACATTGCCATGCCCCATTCTTGCTCTCTGTTGCAGCAAATCAGAAACCGACAGTCTTTTGGAGCCTTGCATAAATATTCCGAGAATAATTGCAAACAGAGGCAAACCGGGGCATCGCAAGGAATTTCCCGGCGAAGGCAACCCAAACATGCATCATTCATCATTCGGAACAGAGCTGAGGCGGTCCATATAGCTTGCATGCTAGTTTATTTCATTTCTTAGTTAATTTGTTAATTAATTAGGGTTTTGTAATATTTAATTATTTATTCGGGCTGTAATTATTATTCAGACTGTATTATTTATTCGGACCCTCCGAGTGAGGGCGCAATTGTAATAAGTGTGCGTGCGTGTGATGTATGTCTTCCAACCACACGTCTTTCTCCTTTTTATTTACCAGCTCATGATGGTTAGATTAGGGTATGTTTCATTTAGCATACAATATGATAGCATGTTTGCATTTATTTATCTGTTTTGCATGTACCGGGCTCGGCGCATCAGAACTCACTGCATTGTATTTTGATTCCAAGTTGAATACTTGTTAGCTGTAGCATCCCATATGCCATGTTTAGAATAGCCAGGCCTATCTTAGTTGCATTTTGCATGTGTTGCATTAGGCATTTCTATATAGTTAGGATCATGCATAGATTTTTAACATAGCTTCTGTTTTGGCTTGGAGTACTCGGTAAGTTTTTATGCTTTAGCATCCTTGCATGCGTGTGAGTGACTGCCATGATAGCATGCTTACCATGAGGCTATATACTTATGTGATATATCTATCTGAATGTTTGTGGGTGAAGGTTGGGTTATTTGGATTGGAACAATTCATCCACGGTGAATTTTAAGCCCACTAGATAGTGGCAAAACCATGTTTTTCTAAGCCCACCCGAGGGTGGCAAAATCTGCATTTTAAGCCTATTTGCGAGTAGCAAACCATCTTTCAAAAACAAACATGAAATGTTTTGTTCCAATTCAGGCGATCCAGTCTATACTTGTATGCTGCGCACATCATATAGTAAATCTAGGCTAATAACCGGAATAAGAATGCATAATGTTTTCAAAACTAGATATCATGGTTAGTAGAGGCCGATCTTTGATCGGGCGAGCGGGGGTGCTCACGAAGTGACCTTCCCCAATCGTACCCAAGTTCCCGAGCCGAGGCAATTTTGGTGATGACGGACACGTGGCCTTAGGCACGAGTCAGGGTTTCCTAAATTTTTCAATAATAAAATATTTAGGTGGCGACTCTGTATCTGGCAAAGCAGTCCATGTTTGGCACTTCTTTCAAAAATCTGTTTTCTTAAAAAGATTTGCCGGATTTGGACTTTTTGGTTCAGATTGAGAACCGTAACAATTTGAGTCCGAACTATAGTGAGCCCAAAATGAACAGAACGGGACTCATCCTCCTAGGCGTTCAGGGATGTCTATAGTAAGGCACAAAAACTTCACCCACTCGAGCGCAAAAATACCCGCTCGAGCGCCAAGGCACAAACACAAAGGCATTACCCGCTTGAGCTCAAAGAGACCCGCTCGAGCGCGACTCGCTCGAACATAAGGGAATCCGCTCGAGCGTGAAAAACACACCTGCAGTAATTCTGCAGACGCACAAAATGCTGAAAGTGTGCAAACTCCGCTCGAGCGTAAAAAGACCAGCTCGAGTGGATAACCAAAAATCTGGGCAACAAGAATAGGGACCAAAGCTATTCTTGTTAGGGTTTACAGGATCAGTTCTCTGATTCTTCACAATAGTGTAGAAAGAAAGAAAGAAAGAAAGAAAGAAACTATAAAACTATAAATAAATAAAAAAAGAAAAGAAAGAAAGAAAGAAAAAGTATTCCAGAGAAGTTATGGACTGTGTTCACATGGTTTTTTTTTTTATAAACTGTGTTCTTGATTATTTGCTTAGAAACGATGATAAACAAAAACATTGATTTAAACCATTACCTCAATTCTACCAACAAACATCAATTTACTTGAAGCATAGAGAAGCATAGAGAGAAAGAGAGAGAGAGGGAGAAAGGTACCGGAGAGCTCCTATGGGGGTTCGAAACAGAGAGAGCAAGAGAAGGTGGTGACGTCAATGTAGAATTCGAGGAAGTTGATGATAATAACGGTGGCTGTGGTGGTGGAAACCTTAGCCTTCGGTGACCCAATCAAAGCATAGTTTTGTGATTCACAATCGAAAACCCTACATTGTGAGTGGGAGGGTTGCAACTTGAAGCCACTAAGAGAGAAGGGGGTACAGGTAGAAATCGAGGCCGGCATCGGGAGCGAATGCAAGAGCGAGGGCATGAAAGAAGAAGAATAGATAGGGAGAGAGATAAAGAGGGAATGGGGAGAAGACGTGGGTAGGTGGGAGAGGGAGAGAGAGTGTTTGGGCGGGAAGAAAATTGATCTCAACCGTTAGATATTTATTAGGATTGATCTATATCATTCAAATGAAATGTATCTCTGATAAATTTTATATATTTTCAAAAACCGTTCTGTCTTATTACACAGATTGTGTATGTTTCAGTTCAAAACGGTTTAAATTTTAAAAGAAAAATTAAAAATTTTAATTAATTAATTTTGTTGTAAATTCATTAGTCTTTTGACTTAGCCGATTAGGCTGAATCGTTTTCGGTTTGACTGATTTATTGGTTTAACCACAGTTTTAGTTGTTTTGTCAAAATATATTGCTTAGATTTGTTTAATTTAAAATAAAACTAAGATTGACCTTATTAAAATTGAACGACTGATATTGCTTGATTAAAAATGAATTTTTCGTCTAAACAACTGTTAGCTTTTATTTTATAATCTTACATCAGGAAAAGGAAGAAAAAATATGTTGTTGCTCCTACTTAATATTATAGTATTGTGTATGTTTCAGTTCAAGACAGTTTAAATTTTAAAATTTTAATTAATTAATTTTTATATAAGTTGGTTGGTCTTTTGACCTAACGATAGGATGAACTGTTTTCGATTTGACTGATTCGTTGGTTTAACTGCGATTTTGGTGGTTTTATCAAAATATATTAGTTAAATTTGTTTGATTCGAAATAAATTAAAGATTGACCTAATTAAAGATTAAACGGCTAAGATTGTTGGATTCGAAATAAACTTCCCGCTAAATAATTGTTAACTTTTAAACAATTAAGAAAATCATTGGCTGGCTTTTATTTAAATTTTATTTTATAATCCCACATTGAGAAAAGAAGAAAAAAGTAAATTGTTTCACTTACATAAAGTGATTTTTATACTCCCATTTATATAAGCAAAATGAGATTTTTAGTGAGAAGCCTTATGATCAATATCTCATACTAATTTTTTTGATTTTCTTAATTTTAAACAATTAAAAAAGTCCCGATTGGCTAGCTTCCATTTAACTTTTATTTTACAAAATATAAAAAAATTAAATATAATTATCATATTTTTATTAAATAATATATTATTTTATCCCGTGTATAGCACGAGTGATATGCTAGTTCCATGATGGAATGGAATGACAATTCCTTAAGTTGGAGGAAGGAATATGCATTCTCACATTTTGTTAGAATAGTCATTCCAATAGAATAACTATGCCTACTTAAATAAGGCGTACCAAATAAAAAAAAATAATGCAAAGTTAGAATGTGTATTCTATTCCAACTCATTCAATCATACCAAATGTGCTCTATGTTTCTATATATCATTTTGGCAAAAAAATTAAAAATTAAAATATTAAAATTAAAACTGATTATGTAAAAAAAATCCAATAGATATTTAGCTAGGCATAATGTTACAATCGTATTAATATATTTGGGTCCAACTTCTCCCCAACCGTGGGAAGAATATTCTGTAGTGTTAGATTTTTTTGAGCTTACCATATGATTTATTTTGATAATTCCTTTGTTCATTTTTAATGTTATGTATATCTATGAAAAAAAAAAATGTAATTGTTCAATTTTATTACATTTGTATTAAAAAAATACAAATATATATATATATACTAGCGTATGTCTGTGCCTGAAGGCACGGTATAAATAATATTAGGATTAAAATATAACTGTAATCTCAATACTATTTAAATTTATTTTTTAATTTGATAAATTCACAAATTCATTATAAAATTTTGGAGTTCTCATAAAACTCCTCACGAAAACTCTTTTTTGCTTATACAATATATAGCTAGATAGATAGATGTACTTAGCATACATACAATTTTCACGAGCATACATATAATAATGCTTTTGCTTATATAATTATATGGAAATTGTATGTATGCCTGTAATGATCTAGTATATTACGAGCATACATACATTGTATGAAAATATGTGCAAAATATATTGAACAAAAATGAGAAAATAGAAAAATAAATGAATAGAAAGAAAAAAAATAGGAGAAAATAAAAAAATAAAATGAAAAGAGGGGGGAAGGTGGGATCATGAGATCATGGAAAGATGGGTGAGAAAAAGAAAAAGTAAGAGAGAGAAGCGGAAAAATAGAAAATGTACATGTAAGACATTTTTTGAAAAATATATCTCAGCCGTTGTTTTATAATTTAAACAGATCTGAGCCATCCCAATGTCCTAGTAGGACAAAAATATGTTAAAGATTAAAAAATTGTCCTGCTTTATTAAAATATATTGAAGATTTATATGAGATTTAAATGTATAAAGTCTATCATATATTCAATATATTTAAAAATAATAATTAATTGTTCAAATTCATTTAATTTATGGACTATAGAATTCATTAATATATTCTTCACTACACACAGTAAAATCTGACTCCTAATTCTAAGATTACAGTCTTTTCCATATAACATGAATAAAAAATAAGTGAACAAAAAAGAGAAAACAAAAAGATAAAAAACAAATAGAGAGAAAAATAAAAATGGGAGAAAATAAAAAAAAGAAAAAAGAAAAAAGAGAGAGGAAGTTGAGATCACGAGATCATAGAAGGATGTGTGAGAAAAGAAAAAAGTAAGAGAGAGAAGTGAGAAAATAGAAAATATACACGTAGAATATTTTTTGAAAAATATATCTCAGCCGTTGTTTTATAAATTGAATAGATGTGAGCCGTTCAAATGTCCTAGTAGGACAAATGTGTGTAAGACAAATTCAAAAATCATCTTGCTTTATTATATAGATGTTGAAGATTCATATGAGATTTAAATTTATGAAGTCTATCATGTATTCAATATATTTAAAAATAATAATTAATTGTTCAAATTCATTTAATTTGTGGACTATAAAATTCATTAATTTAATCTCCACTACACAGTAAAATCTGACTTCTAATTCTGAGGTTGCAGACTTTTCCATATAATATGAATAAAAAATAAGTGAACAAAAAAGAGCAAATAAAAAAATAAAAAACAAATAGAGAGAAAAATAAAAATTGGAGAAAATAAAAAAATTAAAACGAAAAGAGAGAGGAATGTGGGATCACGAGATCATAGAATGATGGGTGAGAAAAGAAAAAAGTAAGAGAGAGAAGCGGGAAAATAGAAAATGTACATGTAGAATATTTTTTGAAAAATATATCTCAGCCGTTGTTTTATAAATTGAATAGATGTGAGCCGTTCAAATGTCCTAGTATGACAAATGTATGTAGGACAAATTCAAAAACCATCATGCTTTATTATAAATATATATATATATATATATTTTAAAATAAGGTATATACTATTTACACTCACTTTTTTTTTCCCACTCATATATAAAATAGTTAAATGTAAATTTAGGAAATTGTATATTAATTTGTTTTGTCTCCACCCAAACAAATTTAGTCATTAATCAATATATGTTTTTAAATTTTGTTTTTGGAAATCTAATAATCAATAATTTAGTTTAATATTTCTCTTTCCCCATCTAAAAAATCAATGATTTTTCCCTTTAAATACATAAGTGATATGTGTAATTTGCTGAAATAAAATGAAAAAGTACCAACAATTTTATGAAATATGTTCATTCTATTTAGAAATTAAAAAAATTATTTAAATGATCACAATTAAATAAAATTTGAAAATTATTATATTAAAAATATATATGTGATTTATGAGTAAATTTTCCTAGAGTTTAAGAATTTAAAAAGAACAAATTAATAGTAGGACGTCCGGGCAGATGTCCTGAAGGTTGTCTGGACATGAATAAAAAAATTGTCAAAATTGCTCTTGATGGACATCCGGGAGCGGCCTAACAGTAAATTTAAATTTGCTAAAAGATGAAAGGTTTATTTCATTGGATGAAAGTTTTGGTTTTGCCTTTATTTGATATGATTTTGGTAAAAGGGTTAGAGCGCCTCCTTGGACTCTTTTCATCAAATTTCAAATTTGATGAAGTATCTATATTGAATTAGAGATGCTCTAACAAGTTTTTAAATAATATATATATATATATATTAGAACAACATCAATCAAAGTAAGAAAAATATATAATGTTAAATAAATTAGGAATTATAAATTACTTCCAAAAAAACAAATGATATAAAAGTCTATATCTAGACCTATTTTAAGATATATAGTGATGTGAAATCTATTATTTTAAGATTTATTATTAAAATTTTTGTAATCCAACAGCTCAAAACAACCAAAGATTATTTTTAGACCACTGATTGATTTTTCCCTTTCAAAGGAAAATCCTATAGTAATACCAGGGGCGACGCTAGTAAGGACCTGATGGGATCCCATCCACCGGTCAAGTTGTCAAGAAGTGTTGAAAAAAAAAAAAATTATAGTAAAAAAATTATTTGGTAATCAATTGATCTTATTAAAAAAACCAAAGCGATTCCATTAGGAACTTGACAAATGTAAGAGATTTTAAATTTTATATCTATAAATTCATAATGTGATAAAAGAGTTGGGCGGACTTATATATGTGAATATGTGACAAATTAAAAATTAATACTTATAATGCCACATTTTGAGGGCATATTTTAGAATTTCAAATTTTTCTTTTATGAATCTAATCTCTCTCTATTACATTTCTCTTCTCAAAACTCAAAACCAAATGAGATATCAATTGTAGAATATAATTGAATGATTGATTGATTATATATATAATAAAAAATGACACTATTGACGATGAGATTATTATACAACAATTTTTTTTTTAAAAAAAAAGTTGGTCGAACTCAATTATAAAAATTTATGTATTTTTTTTCTATTTTGTTAAGACAATAATAATTTGTTACAAGTATATTCTACTTAAGGTGATAAAATTCAAATGTTAATTAGTATATATTTCTATAAAAAAAAATTATAAAGTTTGTGAAACTTAAATTTTTTGAGTGATCTTATCTAAAAAAAACTTTTAAAGTCACATGCCCCTCCACCTTGTTACACGTCTTTGTTGTGTGTTACATATTTTTATGATAGAAGTTACGATAATTTGTAATTGAAAAATGAAATTATATATTTTTGTAATAATGTTATGTATTTTGTGGTATTATTATTCATTATGTGATTAAAAAATATTTAGATAAAATAATGTATAACATTATCATAAAAATACATAATATTAATACAAAATATATAACTTCATTTCTGAATTACAAATTATCATAATTCTTACGAAAACATATATAACAGTTATCATAAAATACATAATATTTATCAAAAAAAAAATACATAAGACCTGTGATACACATTTTTTTTTCAAATGAGTGTGTACAGTGTTCCCCTTTTTCAAAAAGTAATGACGTTAATGACTGATTTCGCAGTAGCCGTGTCGACTTCTTCATTGACTCCCAAGTCTCTCTCTTTTTTTTATAAAAAAAATAAATTAATTAATTAAATTAAAAATTAAAAATTAAAAATTTTAAAAAAAAATGGCAATGCCGAGATATTAATGAATGATTTCGCAGTAGCCGTGTCCACTTCTTCATTGACTCCCAAGTCTCTCTCTTTTTAAAAGAGTTAAATTAAATAAAAATAAAAATAAAAATAAAAATAAAAATATGGCAATCTCAGATAGTATAAGAAGTGGCCATTCGATGGCAAACAGAACTCAGAAAAACAACAAACAAAAATCTTTTATCCTTCAAATTTTGGCCATCCATCCATCATGGTCACAAAAAATATTATTATGCTACCAAAATCAATTCAACTTCTCCATGTGTTTGTGGTTGTGCTTTCACTATTATTATTAAACTACATACCTGTTCTTGGACTCTCAGGACGAGTTGAAGCTGCTAATAAAATCCGGTGCATAGAGAGGGAGAAACAAGCTCTCCTCAAGTTTAAAGAAGCTGCCATAGATCATTCTGGTATTCTCTCTTCTTGGGGGAATGAAGAAGATAAGAAAGACTGTTGCAAATGGAGTGGAGTCCATTGCAACAACCACAGTGGTCATGTAACCATGCTCGTTCTTAGCGGCCTTTCGTTTGGTGGCATTCCTCATCAGCTTGGGGACCTTTCCAACTTAAGGTATCTTGATCTCTTTGATAATAATCTAGAAGGTCCGATTCCGCATCAGCTTGGGGACCTTTCCAACTTAAGGTATCTTGATCTCTTTTATAATAATCTAGAAGGTCCGATTCCTCATCAGCTTGGGAACCTTTCCAACTTAAGGTATCTTGATCTCTCTTCTAATCATCTAGAAGGTCCGATTCCTGATGCTTTTGGGAACATGATATCCCTTGTACATCTCGATCTCTCTCGTATTAAGCTAGAAGGTGGCATTCCAAAGTCGTTCGTCAATCTAAGTCGTTTACAATCGTTAGAAATGAGTTCCAACAATTTAAAAGAAGAACTTTCTGAGATTCTTCACAAGTTATCTCGATCTGAGAACTCATTACAGACTTTGAACTTACGGTGGAATCAACTTAGTGGTACATTGCCTGATTTCACAAGATTTTTATCCTTGAGGGAATTGGATCTCAGTTTCAACCAATTGAATGGGCCTTTCCCAGAAAGTTTTGGACAACTTCCTAGTCTTGTTCACCTAGGTTTGTCTGGAAACCAAAATACTTCGAATTCTTTCCAAGGCATAATCTCTGAGGCCCACTTCTCAAACCTCTACAGTTTGCAATATTTGGACTTGTCATTTAACCAACTAGTTTTGAACTTTAGCTCTGATTGGGATCCTCCTTTTCAACTTCATGAAATAAGCTTGGCATTTTGCAAGTTGGGGCCTTATTTCCCAAAATGGCTTCAAAAGCAAAATAAAATTTCCAAGCTTGATATCTCTGGAGCTGGAATTTCAGATACTGTCCCTAGTTGGTTTTGGGATCTATCACCCAAGTTAAAATTTTTAAATCTTTCTTGCAACCATATATATGGCGTGTTACCAGATTCATCTTCAAAGTTTTCTGATGCTATCAGCATAGATTTGAGTTCTAATCGCTTTACAGGTCAAATACCACCACTTCCATCCAATTTAACATTGTTGAATCTCTCCAAAAACATGTTTTCGGGGTCAATTTCTTTCTTATGTGCAATTTCTAGCACTGCAGTTTTGTCCTATCTTGACCTCTCAAGTAACCTATTATCAGGAGGACTTCCAAATTGTTGGGAACATTTGAAAGCACTTACAGTTATCAATTTGGACAACAATAATTTTTCTGGAGCACTGCCTAGCTCAATAGGTTCCCTAAATGCCATTGAAGCATTGCAGTTGCGCAACAATAGTTTCTCTGGGAGATTGCCAAAGTCTTTGAATAAATGCATACAGTTGAAAGTTATTGACTTGAAGCAAAATAGATTCACAGGAAAAATACAAGCATGGATAGGGATGCATCTCACAAGGTTAATCGTTCTTAGTCTACGATCCAACAAATTCTATGGAAGCATACCTCAAAATATCTGCTACCTTAACCATATTCAAGTTTTGGACCTCTCTCAAAATGATTTATCTGGAAAACTACCAAAATGTTTCAGCAATTTTTTTGCTTTGGTTCAAAGTAACAGTTCAGAAGGAACCATTTTTTTCCCCTACAGTACATCTGAAGATGGTATATTTTTCTTCGGATACTATGAGAGCAATGCATTGGTTCAATGGAAAGGACAGGAGAGGGAGTACCAAAAAAATCTGGGACTACTTAAAATGATTGATCTTTCTAGCAACAAATTGACTGGAAAAATTCCTCGGCAAGTTGCAAGTCTTGCAGGGTTGGTTTCCTTGAACCTGTCAAGAAACAATTTGGTTGGAAGAATCATCCAAGAGATTGGTCAGATGAAGATGTTGGAAACTCTTGACCTATCTGCAAATAGACTTTCTGGTGAGATTCCTACAAGCCTTGCTCATCTAAATTTTCTTGGTGTATTGAACTTGTCAAATAACAACTTGTCGGGAAAAATTCCATCAAGTACTCAATTGCAAAGCTTTGATGCCTCTGCATATTCTGAGAATCCTAAACTCTGTGGGCGTCCCCTACCCAATAAGTGTCCAGGAGAGGAAACGGTTGTGGAACCTCCAATTTCTACTGAAGGTGTTGGAGATAAAAAGAATAACACTGAAAACAGAGGCAAAAAACCAAGAAAACAGAGGCAAAGAAATATATAAAATCTGAACTGTTGGGTCTTCTAATTCGAGTTAAAAATACTGAAGCAAATGTGCCTATATATAGGCTTACAACCAAAAACAACCAAACAGGTTTTTATGTACCACTAAGGCACTAACTTAGACCACTACAGCCACTAGCATAATATCAGCAACAACTACCCAATTGACTAAACAAACTCAGAAAAATACGGACACTACTAACAACCTGAAAAGACCAAGTCAGACTTTGAATCATTCTTCAACACTCCCCCTTGATTCAAAGTTGCAAACGCCAAGGAAAGCTCTGAAGTAGAAAAACTTTTCTTTTGACAAAGACTTCGTCAGTATATCAGCCAGCTGCTCATGAGTGGTACAGTACTTTAAAGTTACCTCCTCCTTCGCAACCAAATCACGAATGAAATGGAGACGCATATCTATATGTTTTGTTCTGCTATGAAATGCTAGATTTTTTGTCATAAAGATGGTTGCCTTGTTGTCACAAAAGATCTCTGTTGCTCCCTCTTGCCTTTGTTGAAGTTCAGCCAACATTCTTCTTAACCATATGGCTTGACAAGTTGCTGAAGTGGCTGCAACGTACTCAGCTTCTGAGGACGACAATGCTACTGTGGCTTGCTTCTTTGAGCTCCATGTGATTACTCCTGATCCAAGAGTAAAAACATTTGCTGAAATACTCCGCCTATCATCCAAAGAACTTGCCCAATCGCTGTCCGTGAACCCACATAATTTGAAATTAAAAACTTTTGAGTACCAAATCCCATAATCCATAGTTCCAGCGATGTAACGTAAGACCCGCTTCGCTGCTCCAAAATGAAGCTTTGAAGGATGTTGCATAAACCTGGAAATCATACCAACAGAAAATGCAATATCGGGTCGAGTGTGGGTTAGATAAATTAAACCACCAACCAAGCTTCTGAACCTACTAGCATCAGCCATATCTGCCCCATCTTCACACTGCAATTTTTCATTGATATTCATGGGTGTAGTTGCTGGTTTACAATTAAGCATGCCAAATTTATTAAGAAGATCCTTGGCATATTTTCTTTGGGAAATAAAAATCCCATCTTCTGCTTGTTGGACCTCAAGGCCAAGAAAATAATGCAGCAAACCCATATCAGACATTTCAAACTCATGCATCATACGTGATTTAAACTCAGCCACAAGAGAACTAGAGGAGCTTGTATAAATGATATCATCAACATAAAGACAAATAATGATGAAATCATTTGTACCTTCCTTCTTCACGTAGAGAGTGGGCTCATTCTCACTTCTCAAGAATCCATTTTGCTGAAAGTATCCATCAATTTTGCTATACCATGCCCGAGGAGCCTGCTTTAATCCGTACAACGCCTTTCTCAACTTATACACCTTTGTCTCTTTGCCTTCAATCATGAAACCTTCTGGTTGAGATACATAAACTTCCTCTTGTAGATCTCCATTTAGAAAAGCTGACTTCACATCAAGTTGATAAACAGGCCATTGTAATTGTGCAGCCAATGCGAAAATAATTCTCCAGCTTGAACCGAAGCTCTTTGGAGAAAAAGTTTCTTCGAAATCAATGCCATGTTGCTGTGCATATCCCTTCGCCACAAGCCGAGCTTTGTGCTTTTGTATACTTCCATCTGCACCAAATTTTGTCTTAAATACCCACTTCAAACCAATTGCATTTTTGCCTTCCGGCAAGTCCATCATCTCCCATGTTCTGTTCTTTTCAATTGCTGCCAATTCTTCCACCATCGCTCTTTGCCATTCTTCTTTTGTAGCTGCTTCTCCATAAGTCATAGGATCTGAAATAGTAAGAGCAAATTGGCAAGACTCATAAATGTCTCTTAAGGATCTAAACTTTCTGGGTGGTGTTTCATCCGAAGACTCTTCAAGAGTGGACGAAGAGTCTCTCCTTGGTGAACTTGGTGATGCCATAGAGGAACTGGATGAACTTGTAGGAATTGACACTTGACTTTCATTTGGAGAGATTCCAATGGACATAGGAACTTGTTGTTGCACTTTCTCATCACTTCCACGCCAATCCCAACTTGCATTTTCATTAAATACTACATCCCTTCTAATTAAAAACTTGCCACTAAGAGGGTTATATAATCTATATGCTTTGGATTGTGTACAATAACCAATGAAAATACATTTTTCAGATTTTTGATCAAGTTTATGACGAAATTGAGAATTTACCAAAGCATAAGCAACACACCCAAAAACTCTTAAGTGACTTACAGATGGTTTTGTGCCACGCCAAGCTTCAACCGGAGTTCGATTCATGACTGCCCTTGTGGGAGAAAGATTCAATAAATAAACTGATGTTGCCACAGCTTCAGCCCAAAAACCGTTCGAAAGTCCCTTTGCTTGTAACATGCTTCTTGCCATCTCCACAACAGTTCGATTCTTCCGCTCGGCGACTCCATTTTGTTCTGGAGTGTAAGGAGTTGTCAACTCCCTTTGAATGCCATTTTCTTCACAAAAAAGATCAAAAACTTTGGATAAAAATTCTCCACCTCTATCAGTGCGAAGAACTTTGATGCAAAATCCACTTTGCTTTTCAACTTTAGCTTTGAAGTGTTTAAATTTCTCAAAGGCTTCGGATTTGTTTTCCAAAAAATAAACCCAACTCATGCGACTATAATCATCAGTAAATAGCAAGAAATAACGACTTCCACCAAAAGATTTAGTTTGCATAGGCCCACATAAATCAGCATGAATTAATTCGAGACACATTGAAGCTCTCTAGGCCTTTCCAACTGGAAATGACTTTCTAGTTTGTTTCCCATAGATGCACCCTTCACATAATTCAATGGAACCAATTTTCGGTAGTCCAAAAACCATACCTTTTTCTTTTAGCAATTTCAGACCCTTGATGTTGAGATGCCCGTATCGCAAATGCCATAGCTTCGAGTAATCTTTTCCACTAGCGGCAAAGACAAAATTCTCCATGCTTGAAACTTCCAATGGGAACATTTTGTTTTGAGTCATGTTGATATTGATCAACGTATGGCCTGAGTGCTTGTCTCTAATAACACATGCATCATTATCAAATGAGATGGAATATCCAGCAGCCATTAATTGCCCAACACTTAGCAAATTATATCCCAAATCAGGTACAAATTGAACATTATGCAAGAGCTTTATGTTACCATGAGTAGTTTTAAAGCTCACTGTACCTTTCCCTTCAACATGCATTTCTTTGGCATTTCCCAGCTGCACTTTCAACTTTTGCGTCTCATCAAGCTCTTTGAACAAGGATTTCATCCCCGTCATATGATTCGAACAGCCGCTGTCTACGAACCACACATCGCTTGACGTATTGTTAGGATCAAAATGAGTCATAAAAAGCTTACTACTTTCTTCATTTTCTGCTGCATAATTCACTTGCTGGTCTTTGTACCAACAATCAGCTTTTATATGACCATACCTCTTACATTGATAGCATTGAACACCATTCTTGTAGTTTCTTTGCTCACTGGACTGCCGTTGCCCATCGAAGCGACCTCTGCCTCTTCCGTTACCATGACCATAACCACAACCACGACCACGACCACGACCACGGAATCCTCCTCTTCCACGGCCTCTGCTTGTCGAACTGTCACCTTCTGCAGCTTTGGTGACTATGTCCTTCACTTGAAATGCCTTTTCTTCATTCTTTTCAAGTGATCGATTAATTCTTGTTTCATGTGCTTGCAAGGACCCCATCAGTTCATCAAAGGAAAAAACTGACAAATCCTTAGATTCTTCTATGGCAGCCACAACGTGATCAAACTTTGGAGTCAAGCTTCTCAGTACCTTTGCAACAACCGTTTCATCAGAAATCTTCTCGCCGTACAATCGCATTTGACTGACTATTGTCATGACCCGAGACAAAAAATCAGCAATTGATTCTCCATTCTTCATGTACAAGGTTTCAAAGTCACGCCGTAGTGATTGCAATTTCACCACGATAACTTTTGAATCACCTTGAAACTCCTTCTGCAGAGTTGACCAAGCTTGCTTCGATGTGGTTGCCGCTGCAATTCGTGAGAAGATGCTGTCATGAACAGCCTGCTAAATAATCACCAACGCCTTCGAATCTTTCTTCTTATTCTCCTTCAATCTTGTTTCTTCATCAGGATCTACGTAGCCTTGATCTACCAAATCCCAAAGATCTTGAGATTTGAATAGGGTCATCATTCGGATACTCCAGAATCCATAGCCTTCTCCCTTAAAGACAGGGATGAGTGGTTGTGCAGCACTCATTGCATTGCCGTTGCTGGCCATTGGTTTTTCCTCTTAGGTGTTTCACTCAACTCACGTGTTTACCCTTTCTTCTCACTCTCTTAACAAGGCTCTGATACCAAATTTGTTGGAGATAAAAAGAATAACACTGAAAACAGAGGCAAAAAACCAAGAAAACAGAGGCAAAGAAATATATAAAATCTGAACTGTTGGGTCTTCTAATTCGAGTTAAAAATACTGAAGCAAATGTGCCTATATATAGGCTTACAACCAAAAACAACCAAACAGGTTTTTATGTACCACTAAGGCACTAACTTAGACCACTACAGCCACTAGCATAATATCAGCAACAACTACCCAATTGACTAAACAAACTCAGAAAAATACGGACACTACTAACAACCTGAAAAGACCAAGTCAGACTTTGAATCATTCTTCAACAGAAGGGATTCAAGAAGATGAGGACAGGTTTATTACCTCAGGATTTTATGTTAGCATGGGGATTGGTTTCACCGTTGGATTTTGGGGAGTTTTTGGCACTATGCTTTGTAACAGTCCATTGAGATATGCCTACTTCAAATTCTTGGACCGCATACAAAATTGGTTCTATGTGACTGCAGTATTGAATATGGCTAGACTGCAAAGGAATCTTTAAGGAAAATCGGTATGTCTCACTTCGATTTTGTTACTTTTTGTATTCTTGTGGGCATTGTTTGTAGGCCACCCTTGTTTACATGTTAAAATCTTCTTTTTAAATTGTAACCAAGATTTTTTAACTGCAAAGTGCAAACCGTGGGTTTCTCTTAGTTCTATTTTCTAATCAAAATATTCAAGTCCTATTTTAGTACAAGTACCTTTGGCTCTGTGGTAAGTTCTATTTCTACATCAATTCATGACCAAACAATGGTCTGATAGTTACATTAACACATTAGATGTTTAAAAAACCAACTTGTTTTCAAATTTAATTTTCTGGTCGAAGAGCTTTTTTCTTTTTTTTTTTCCCCCATGAGTTCTCCACTTCTATTGTAATTTTACAAAAGGGCGAATAACGCTAAAGGTTCTTGTAGTTTGAGACTTGTGCCACTTTGATTCTTAACTTTTTAATTGTGATACATTTGACTCTAAATTTTGAATCTCATTTCAAATAATGACAATTGAAGACAGTGTTGCTCCATTTCAAGAGTAAAGTCTTTAATTTGATCAAATATAAACCAATTTGACAGAAAATAAATGTTAAAAAATTATTTTTGAATTTTTAAAAATTATTTCTACCTACCAAAGATAAAATTATATAAAATAATAAATCTTTTATTTTTATATATTTTTTACTAAATTAATTTTTAGTATATATATGAATGATTATTATATAATGGGTTGTTGTTTTTGCTGACATTTTTGGATGGTCATAATGTAATAGATGGTTGTATTTGTTTTTAATAGATATTTTTTTATGGTTATCATGTAATTGATAGTTATTAAACTTTTAATGTGTAATTGATATGTTTAACATATGAAATATTTTTAGTTTTGGATTTTTTAATTTAATGGATTAGTTTAATAATGGCATCAAAATTGTCGCCATATTTGACTTTTGAAAAAATTGAAACTAATTTGACGAAAATAAATTTTAAAAAAGTATTTCTACCATCTCAAAAGATAAAATTATATAAAAATGATGTGTTATTAATTTTTTTCACCAATTTAATTTTTAATTTGTTAGAATTTTTTTTGAAAAATTGATTCTAAAAATCAATTCAAACAGAATTTTATAATAATAATAAAAAAATTCAGCATTATTCATTAAAAAAATGTCATTACATTTCAAATAACATACAAGTTAACCAACACAAAATAATTTGTATGACGACTTTACCCTTGAAATAGATCATTTACAAAGAAAACATCTTTGATTGTCCTTATTTGAAATAATATTTAAAATTTAAGATCAAATATATCACAATTGAAAAGTCAGGGATCAAAGTCACACAAGTCACAAACTATAAGGACTGTTAGTGTAATTCGCCTTTTACAAAATCAACTAATCGTGTAACAATGTGCTCAATGAAGTGGTCGTTTATTTTTTATTTATTTTTTTTTTTCAAGCCTAATAACTGAACTTAAGTGCTCTTTTATGCAATGATTTTGCAGCTCTTCTATGAGCACAAAATTCGATCACAGAACCAGATGTAATCCTTTCATATGGGATGATAAGATACGCATTTTTAATGGATTCCATCTTGTGATTATATCTAATTTTATTTTATGATTAGATTCTAAACATTTAGATTTTTCTATGATTCTAAATAAATTTACAAACTATTAATGGCTAATTGATGTTGCTTAACTTTAAGTGATAATTGATGTTGCTTAACTTTTTTTTTTTTTTTTGGTTGCTATATTTTCAAGGGAAGCTGCTATACGTAAGACATGAGCTTGTGATGGTGAGTTCGTGGCATACGAAGTGGAGTTGCTGGTACCATCTTTGCTTAGGCCCTCTATTTCTTTCTCGAAGGATGTAGCTACTTAAATAAATAATTCAAGTGTGTAATTTAATTATTTTGGATTAAGTGTGTGTTTTGAAGGACTCCAATCTTTTGTTTTGGATTATCAGTGTTTTCAATAGTTATGGCATTGGCATGGATGGGATAATATACATCACAGTATGACTATCTCATGCCTGTTTTCTTATTTATTTATTTTGTATAGATACATCGGAATTAAAACAACCGAACTGGGACTAAGCCCTTTCCCTAGCTAAGCCCACCATGTCTGAAACCAAGAGAGCTCTGATTTCTGCAGGTGGGTCATTAACAACAAGCATATCCTCAGATTGATCTGCCCCGAGCTTGGCCAATGCATCTGCACATAGATTACCTTCTACGTGTTGTGCAATGCTTTCACATCCATTGAAAATTATTCTTGCATCCAGTTCTATAAGCAGTTTCACCACTTCCTCCGCATCTGTTCTGATAATCACTTTGTTGAAGCCTTTTTGGAGGATAATCTTAGGCCTTTGTACACAGCCCATAGCTATGTCTCAAGGCTGGTACAGTTTTCTAGTCTGCCATAGAAGCCACAAATCCATGCTCCCTTTTCATCTCTAATCAGTCCTCCAAAGCCTCCAGGTTTGGCAATTCTGTAGCATCCATCAATGTTCATCTTGAGGGTACCTGAAGGAGGAAGCATCCGCTTGATTAGCATAAGTGTTGATCTTGGGTTAGTAACAGACATTCTAAAAGCTTGGTTAATTTCTCTGGAAAAAACTGATATAAATTTGACATTCTCAACAATGCTAAGAGTTTTGTTTTCAAAGATTTTTGAGTTTCTACTTTTCCAAATTTGCCAAAGAACAACTGAAAACACAATGTACTAAGGAGTATTGTTACCAACACTGTTTTTCTTTTTTAAGTTACTTAAAATCCAGTTCCTCCAAGATGAATTTCTAATCTCCAGGTACCAATTTTTAGTAAAAACAGCCATCCACACAGCCTTAGCATTAGAGCAGTTTCTAAAAAGATGATCCAAATCTTCCAACTCATTGCAAAAAGGGCAAGATGGGTTTTCAGTTAACCCCCTCTTCACCCTCGTACAATTAGTTAGAAGCTTTCCATGAAGCACAACCCAAAGGAAGCACTTAATCTTTTGGGAAAGTTTGCATTTCTAAAGCCACTGCCAATTTTCGCTTTGTTCATCATGTTCCATAAACAAACTATAAGCACTAGATGTTGAAAAGCAACCATCCGGAGAGATCACTTCCAGTGTGGTTGATCAGTATTGGTTGGGAAATTCTGGTTAATAGTATGTACATCCCAATCACCTTCTTCATTAAGGAGAGAATTCACCTTAATCAGCTCAGAACCAACATTGGGGGGGATTAGGGAGTGGGGAATAGTATCTTCCAGTGGTTGGTCACCACACCATCAATCACTCCACAGATTGACACTAGAATTGGCACCAATTGACCATTTAACCCATTTTTTCAAGATGTTCTTAGATTCTGCTATACTTCTCCACACATGAGAAGCCTTCTTTCTTTTATTCCAGTTGTAAAGACTGGAATTTTTGAGATATTTGGCTTGAGAACTTTAATCCACAAGCTATTCTCATTATTAAGAATTTTCCATCCAAGTTTGGAGAGCAGGGCAACATTTAGCTTTCTTGATTCCTAGCCCCTCAAACTTTTTGCTTTTACACACATCATCCCATTTAACAAGATGAATTCTCCTCCTGTCCATAGTATTCCCCTGGAGGAAATTTTGATTAATACGATCAATATCACTACACACCCTCTTGGGGATTGCCATGGTTTGCATGGAATATCTTGGCATTGCAGATGTAACAGATTGAATCAAAGTTGTTCTTCCTACCATAAACAAGATTTTCATCTTCCACCCAGCCAACTTGCTTTGCATTTTTCCAAAATAAAGTTAAAATGGCTACGGTTAGCTTATTGATGTAAAATAGGTACTCCCAGATACTTCCCAAATCAGAAGTAATAGGAATATTACATATACTGCTCTACTCCCTAGCATTTCTTCTGTCAATATTAGGTGATACAAAAAGCTTTGATTTCTGGAAATTGATTTTAAGTCCAAAAATTGAGCTAAACTCTTCCATAACTTTAGCAATCAAGTCACAATTTCTAGAATCAGCCTTGGCAAATAAAATAAGATCATCTGCAAAGAAAAGGTGAGTAATGCAAGGTCCACCCTTTGCAATTGTTACACCCTTCCAGCTTTTCTTTTCAACCAAATGGCTAATCATGTTAGAAAGCCTTTCCATACAAAGCACAAATAGATAAGGGATCCCCTTGTCTTAGACCCTTCATAGGTCTAAACTCCTCCAAAGCTTCCACATTCCACAAAATAGAAGATTGCATAGTAGTAACACAGCACATGATGAGTTCAATCCACTTCTCATTTAGATTAAACTCATGAAGAGTTTCTCTAAGAAAATGCTAGGATATGTTATCATAGGCCTTCTCAAGATCAATTTTTATGACCATACTACCAGCTTTACCTTTCATATGTCCCATAAAATGAATAGCTTCTTGCTTAATGATAATGTTATCACTGGTATTCCTACCAGGGATAAAGCTACTCTGATTAGGTCTCACAATATTATCGAGGAGAGGTCTAATTCAATCCACCAAAATTTTTGTAATGACTTTGTAGGTCACATTACAAAGACTGGTGGGTCTGAATTGTTTAACTCTCTCAGGGCTATTGACTTTAGAAATTAGTGCAATCAGAGTTCTATTAATCTCCTCAGAAATAGAGTTGTTAGCAAAGCAATTTTTAACAAAGGAACACACATCAATACCAACAATATCTCAGTACTTGTGGTAGAAGATAGCCTCCTGGGAGCTTTAAAGGCTTTAATATTGTTCATAGCCTTCTTGATCTCAGTACAAGTTATAGCCCTATTTAAGTCTCTATTATCCTCCTCATACAACTTAACAATAGCTTTATTACACTAGTGGTCTAAAGCGTTGTCAATAGGATTATCAAACAAAATTTTGAAAAAGTTTAGGACCATGTTTTTGAGCTCAGAGGGGTCATCAATCCAAACATCTTTATCATTTTTAAGAACCTCAATTTTAAGTCTTCTTCTCTTAATTAGAGTAGTAAGATGAAAAAATTTGGTGTTACGATCCCCTTGAGCGATCCATTTGGATCTAGGTTTTTGAAACTAGAGCAGCTCCTCTTGATAGAAGAGTTGATTATATTGGTCAATCAGGTTTTTCTCCAGAACTTGTAGGTTGTGTGTGTGCATTCTAGCTTGGCATTTTTGGATCCCTTCAATTCTACCAAAAAACCATCATTTATTTTTGAAAATATTTCCAAAAACATTTTTATTCCAGTCCAAAGCAGTAACGGCCATATTATGTAATTTATCAAGGAGGTCATTATTAGAGTGATTCAATTAGAATTAACTACATCTCTGAAGCCCTCATGAGCAATCCAAGCAGCTTCAAATTTAAACTGCCTATTAAGAGGGTTATACGGGAGCTTGCCATGGGTGCAGACTAGCATAGGTGAATGGTTGGAGTATTCTAGGTAGGTTGCGAGCAAAGCCTTCTGGAAAACGAGTTCTCCATTCCGCATTGTAAAGAGCCCGATCAAGGTGACTGAGAGTTTTTGCCCAACCTTGTATGTTGTTCGACCAAGTGAGGCTAGGTCCAGTGTAGCCTAGATCCATTAGTTTGCAGTTGTTGATGTGGGTCACGAACTTCTGACCATGGCTTTGACTTTGGTTAAGGTTTTGGTTTGTAGAGAAGCTTCGCTTTTCCTTTAGACCAGTATGGTCATTGAAGTCTCCAGCTAGTAGCCGTGGCATATGATTATTATGTGCTATGTCCTCTAAGTTGTCCAAGAGTTCATCTCTAGTTTTAGGATTGGGGCTAGCATACACAGCAGCGAGCAACCATTCAGGGTAGTTTTGTCTGGAAATGCTAGAAAAGATCATTTTGGAGTTAGCTTCAAAGACACTAACATTGACTTGGGTTGAGATCCATAGCATTTAAATCCCTCCACTTCTTTCGATTGGGTCCACGTGTGCAGATGCTATGAATCCAAGGCTGTTGAAGAACATGTCCATTGAGCTTGACTCCACATTTGTTTCCATTAGGACCAAGATATCTAGTTTGTGTATAAAGACCAGTTCCTTCATTGTTCTTCTGAACTTGTCATTTCTCGCCCCATGACAGTTCCAAAAAAGCATATCCGTAACAAGCATTTGGGTTATATTTGGGATCGGGGAATTTTCTGGTACACTCAGAATATTCCTAACTCCATGATGATTTTCTTCCATAAGAAGCTTGGATTTCACTATTACTAGGTGCCAACTCTGGCTTGCTTCGAAATGCCACCACAATTGAATCTTTAATTTTACCTCCTCTATCCAGCAATCTAAAGCGATGAGGTGAGAGGCTTCTTTCCCTTGTTCTAGGCATAGCATCACTCTGTTCTCCGAAGCTCTGTGGTTGATTGTGTTCTTCAGAAGTTCTTCTATCTCTATTTTCTCAATTGGAGTCTCTTCTCCCTCTATTTTTGGGTTTAGCTTTGTTTGGGGGTTCTTTGCTAGCTTTAGGGTTTATTGCTTCAAAAGATGTGTTTGAAATGACAATCTGCTTGGAATTGATGGTGCTCAGGCCTTGAGTAGTTGTGTTAATGACAGTGTGATTCGAAACCCCTGTGTTTGTTGCATCCTCATTGGCCATTTTTTTTTTGCCTTCTTTGATGACCTCGTGCATCTTATCTCTTACAATCCATCTTAGGGATTTGACCTGCTATTTTCTCTCCTAGGTTAATGGCCTTTTGATTGTATTTGAACCCTATTTTTGTGCTTTTCATCTCTAATTTACAACTTCTCTAATCTACTTGGGCTTCAGGAGTACCACCATGTTGTGGTTCATCGTGTGAGTATTGTAGGGCTTCAAATATGTTTCTTGGGGTGTTGTTTGGTTGTCTCTAGGCCTTGGGCTTTCTTTCTTGCCTTTTTATATTTTGGACTATCATCCATGGGCCAAAGCTAGGCCCGGTAGCTTCCTTATTATTTTCATTTGTTCTTGGTTGATGTCCTTTTGATGAGCTTGGCCTAGTTAGGTCCTTCATCGCATTTGGCCCATTCTGGTTTCCTTCTCTTTCAACGGCTCTCTGTTGTGTCTTCTTCGATGAGATGTCATAGCAATTTTTTTTCCGATGACCGATCCTGCCACAATAAATGTAAAATGAATGCAAATGTTCATATTCAATGAGATATTTATGTTTACCTCTTAAGAAATATGATATTAATGGTTTGCGCAAATCCATTTCGACACACACACAGAGGCATATTTGCCCCTTGCTACCAATGATGTGTTGATGTTGCTGAGGATTGGAGATCCCGCCCAAGACCTTTCAAAAATTATACCAAGCAGAAAAACACACACATACGCAAGGAGACACCATATTTAACGTGGTTCGGCCTCAATGCCTACATCCACGGGAGAGTAATCGGTTATCACTATAACAATGGAGAGATTACAGAAAGATAACAATAGAGGAGGAGCACACACTATTCTCACTCACCCACTCACCTGTCTCCCTCTTTCACACCGAGAGAGATGGTCTCTCTGCCTCACATCTCTCACTCTCTCTTGGTTTGCTCTCTCACTTAACTCTTCTCTCAACCTCTCCATTTATACATACAAGAGGAAGAGAGTGAGGAGAGATATAGGGTAGTGGGGCGGCTGCCACTTCTACCTATATTCAATGGGTTGGTTACCACCCCCACTCTCTCCAAAGTAGGTACTCCATTGGAGCTCCTTACATGGGGTGAGATATCCAACAAATCACATCCTCAACCCATGTGAGGTGATCCACTGCACACACTGTTGCTAATCTTGTCACGCTCTGTCATGCCCAAAAAACCAAAATAATCTACATCTTCTCATTGAGACGCTTGCATCCCCTAAAGCTAAAGATAACACATCAGATATACAAGAGGAGGAGGGAATTCTACATCCTCAACCCAACTCACACCACTCTCTGATTTGGAGAGAGCCTCTGCTCCTATCTCCCACAGATCTCTTCCACGCTTCCTGTCTTGGATGTCTTCACTTGCTATGCTTGAACTTGTGTAACAAGATATCCTGCACCCCCTAATTGGATTCCCTTCTCTCACTGGAGTGTTTAGTGACATTGCAGTTCCTCTCTGGAATGACACTAACCTTCCATGTATCATAATACACGGCTGGAGCAATAGAAAACACGCTCTGTTTTCCAAACAACACGCTTTGCCTAGTCAACTTCCTCTATCTTCTTTGCTCAAAGCTTTTTCTCTAAACTATCAGCCTTTGCCTTCTGCACTTCTGAACAACCTCATAGCGTTTCCACATACGCTCGTTGTCTATGCTTTTGCAATTCTTGATTTGCTGTCCAGTAGATTGATGGTTGACAGTAGCTCCATCCGTCAAAGCAACGTCAGCTATGCAATTCCTTGCATAGTGCTCGCACCCATGGCTTCTGATCTCCCTGCGTCGAGCTCGCTTGAGAGATTCGCATCAACTCTATCCTCCACTGCCATGGAACTAAAGAAACCACCATAGAGAAAAGAGACTTGTCACTGGAAGCACTCTTGTGTTTTATCCGTCTTAATTTCTCTATCTGGAAGTTCCTGTGAACTTTCAACAACCCGTTGCTATACACTCTTCTCACGCCTCTGTACGACACTCTAGCGTACCCTTGCACTGTTGCACGACTGCATTTGTGCTTCTGCGCTCTACAACTATTGTTCTACACGTCCACATACCACCAGTACCTACTCATATACAGTAACTCCAACAGCCACAACATTTTCTTGAGCTTGTACTTGTCGCCAAATCATCTATACGTCGATGAATGGTCTTCTCTTCTAATTGAACCAGATCTTGCGATAAACTTCAGAGATAATTGTCTCTGCAATCCTCTGATTGACCCTAACCAATCCTGATCTCCCTCGATTTGCCATTTGCTCAAGCTTGATCTCCTTTGGTCTTCAATGATCTATCTCGATTTGTATCTGATTGTCCAATCTAGTCAGAATCTGCTCATTCTAACCTCTTCAGTGAATCCACAGCATTCCACAATATCCGACAACCTTCCTTTGATTATTGAAGATAACAAACTCTCATGTTTTGACAATCTTTAAAAATCGTTCAGAATTTCACTATTTTGACCTCGCGGTTGTGTCCGGAGCGGTCTGTTTAGGTAGGACCAACCTTTGTTTCACTTCCGGGGACCTCACTGAAAACCATCCCTGAAAGCTAGGCCACACCACAATTTTCTAACAATTCTAGGCCAAATTGCAATTTTCAAAAGTTCAGAGAATATTCTGTTCCAACAGAATATTTCATCCACTGCACCTGACGCCGTCTGCCACTTTGATCTTCTTTCTTTTTACAGAAATTCTGATTCAAAAATTTGACCGTACGGATGTGTTCGGAATACTCCAAATAGTTGGAAAGCACTATTGGATCATCAAATACGGACTCCCAATGGCTCAAATCAAGCCAAAATAGTTTGGACGCCTCAGATCTATGGCTGCACCTTAGCCGCGTAGCACTGGATCCATCCTCCGAATCGGCTGACGTCAGCGGCTTGGTGACGTCACGCTGACGTCAAACCCACGTGCCTTCCCACTCATCATTTTCCTTCAACGGTGCCTGGGGCGCGTGCCTACACGTGAACCTTATGCACTTTCTTCAAGCGGTACGTGAGGGCGCGTGTGGGATCTTCTGGGGCTCCGCTCTGCAGTTCTGGACTCCTCTTGTCGAGACCTTGCTCCTGGTATGCTCAAAACCTGATTTCAAGCAATTTGATTTCTGGACAATTTCAAAAAACATTCTGTTTTTGTTCTGAAAATGACCGACGAAGCTCTAATACCACTTGTTGGGGATCAAGGATCCTGCCCAAAACCTTCCAAAAATTATACCAAGCAAAAAAACACACATCCCCACAAGGAGATACCATATTTAACGTGGTTTGGCCTCAATGCTTACATCCACGCGAGAGTAACCGGTTATAACTATAACAATGGAGAGATTACGGAGAGATTACGATAGATAAGGAGCTCACACTATCCTCACTCACCCGTCTCCCTCTCTCACACCGAGAGAGAAGGTCTCTCTGCCTCACATCTCTCACTCTCTCTTGGTTTGCTCTCTCACTTAACTCTTCTCTCAACCTCTCCATTTATACATACAAGAGAAAGAGAATAAGGAGAGACATAGGGTAGTGAAGTAACTGCCACCCCCATCCATCTTTAATGGGTTGGTTGCCACTCCCATTCTCTCCAAAGTGGGTACTCCATTGGAGCTCCTCACATGGGGTGAGATATCCAACAGATATCCACCTTCAATGGTTTTCCCAAAACCTTAGCGATATGGAATAACACATTTTTGATGTAATACTCAATTGGTAGATTTGGGAATCTAACCCAAATAGCAGTAGTGTCTTCCTCAGTAGCATCAGACTTGAAATCGTGTGGCCATTTTCTAATGGTCACATAGTGATCCATAGTCACTCATGATCTACCAGTGTAGACTTTCGTGTATTCATCCATCATTTTGAATTTGACAATAAAAAATCCATTACCAATATCCTGGGTTACAAAATTTGCTTGGAGTCCCTAAATATTTTTCATTTTGTTAACAAAAAGTTTATAGCCTATCTTTTTCCCCAAGAGTTGAACAATTAGACATTTCTTCCATGGTTCTCTGATTTTTCTAAGAAGCCTAGCTAGTATCTTTACTTTGGGGATGCCTTCAATTTCGAATTCCTCTGTTACTTCCTCATTATTCTCATCATTCTCATCTTGCATTTCCTCTTCATCATCTGATGATAGAACTTCCACATCACAATCAAAATTCTTTTCGTTGATGTGTTCATTGAATCTGAAATGGAGAAAGGCTTGTTTGAAGGGTTTTTGTCCTTCTTCTTCATTCAGCTTGACATGGGACAAATTGATATCTTCATCTCGCAGTTTCGTTGTAGCTAAATCTTCCATCCTTTCATCGTCTGGATCGTGGGTTTGATCTGCCTTTTGCTCATTATCCATTACTTCATCCTTCCTCTCAGTCATATCCCCTTTGATTTTCTTTGTGCTTTTTGCCAAGTGATCATCCTCTTCGGCTGATCTGCCATGGGAGCTGGTTGTGTCTACAGTGGTCATGTGGCTTATAGAGAGAGAGAGAGAGTTTAGTCTAAGTTCCTCTTTATGCTTGTTTTCTTATGAAGTCTAATTATTGTTATGGATTAATAATAAATATGATTACACAGTTGTCCAAAATGTATAATTAAATTAAAATAAATAAATTCATATTTAATTAAATTCAGATTATAGAATAACAAATAATAAAACTACTTTATACTGGAGATTACAATTTTATAAACAAAAATATATAACAAATATATATTGAAATAAGAAAAAGAAAACAAATCGAAGCCTATGTGATACCACAGTCTCCTTAAAAGAGATTCGTTGTCTCACCGCGGGTGCTGGAGGTATGCCGATTTCTGTCTCCTAAGATACGACGGTTGGAACCAGCTAAGTCAAAAGCACCTTCTGTATAGCTTTGGTGAACTGACAATGACATCACTCTCTCACACAGGAAGAATTATATATGTAGATTGACTATATAGGATGAGAGCAAAATTTATGTACTCCAACCTAAGAGGATGGTTTTTATACACAAAATGGGAGAGAGGAAGAGCCTTCCAGTAACAAATACAGAATTCATTTATGCAAAACTGAATAAACAAATGGAGCAAAACTGATGGTGTAAATCATCACCATAAGTGTAGAGGTTACACACAATTTACACATATGCATATATCTGTAGATTTTTTTATGGACATGTTAATTCACGGTTAGATTTTTTTTATTTTTTATATTTTTAAAAATAGAAAAAGACACAAATGGACTATAAAATATTATTATTATTTTTTATGAAAAATGTAGACAAATAGTGAATAATAAAAAATAAAAGTTAATTGAAAAAGTTACTTCACAGTTTATTTAACAAACACTACTCAGCAACTTAAATCTATAATCCAACAATTATACCAAACAGATTAACAGCTTCTGATTAAAGTCATAATCTATAATCTATTAAGCTATGATCTATAATTTGTTTTAACAGTTACACCAAACAAGACCTATGTCATATACCCCTTTTCTTTTCTTTTTTTGAATATTGAATTTTGCTAGTGTAAATACTTTATAACATGTTGAGACTGGAGAGGGAGGGTAAGGCAAAATGTGTTGCTTTCATTGCTTTCTCTATATTCATATATTTATTCTTATTCTTCTATGAAGACATGTTATCCAATCAAGATCATATATAAGTTAATAGATGTACTATTGTAATAACCCCGACCTATGATTAACACTAATTCATGTTTAAGTATGCCAAATAAGTAATTAAGAAGAAATCCCGAGTCGATTATATGTGCATTGTCTCATTTTGTGTTTATATCTATTTAACGTAGAAAGATCTGTTCACGTCTTAGTTTTGATTTGCGAATTGAATGCCTTATCGACATCCGACTCACAAATTGATTTGATTTATATGTTAATTAGGATTTATGGAATTTTATGGTAAGTTTAATTAAAAGTCGATTTGGAACGATTAAATTAGATTAAATTAATGTCCTTTTATTTGGCTTTAAATTAATTACACTTTTGTCCAAATCTAATTAAGGCATTAGTGGACTTTTTTGAGCACCAAACACTCCCAATTCATTCCTTTGATGATACAAATGGGAGAGTGAGGGAGAGAAGGGAGATTTGGTCCAAGACTTGAGAATTTGAATTCAAAACCAAGGATTGCTAGAATTGTTGTCTAACTGAAGAAGATTAGAGGGTTTCAACTTCAACTCTTGTAGATTCAAGCCTCTAGGTAAGGGATTAAACTCTTAATTGAGTAATTAAGTTGGATTCTACAAGATTATTGATGAATTAAGTGAATTCATGTAGGAATTGCACTAGAATTGGGAAGATTTGGGCCATACCATGCATACATGTTCGTTTCTTCACAAATTGAGCATGTTTTCAAAGAATTCTTTCATGCATGTGTTCATCTCACTTACATTTTGGTTATTCATCATGTTTTCTATCCAATTTTCAAGTTTGATCATGTTTTGAAGAGGTTGAGTTCAAGAAAATTCTTGCATGTTGTGTTCTTGAAACATTCATAAAGTTTATGTTAGAATTTTGTTCAATTGGCATACTTTTGGGCCTTGATTTCATGAAATGATCTTTAAACCATGATGTTTTGTGAGTTTCTAAATATTTTCCAAAATTTTGGCCCAAGAGGATGAGTTTTGAGGTGTTAGGTTCATGTTTTGAAGCTCAGGAGCAAATCTGGAAAACCCAGAATTTTGCTTCTACGCTTGAGTGAGGGATCCTACGCTCGAGCAACCGTCTTTGTTTTCATGCTTCCGCTCGAGCGACAAAAGGCTGGCTCGAGCGTAAATTGCAAGGTCTCAAGAATTTGCATGTTTAGACGCACACTCGAGCGACGAGACTTGCTGTCGAGCGAGGAACTGTGTCTCACGCTCGAGCGAGCGTAGGGCGAGCGTCGAGCGGAGATTTCATGCAACCAGAACTTTTTTAAATTTTACAGACCGCTCGAGCGAAGGAGTCCATGCTCGAGCGACCACTCACATTTGGCATGTCCGGTCGAGCGAAGAAAGCCACGCTCGAGCGAGACCCCTGTTTCAGCAAAAATTTGGCTAAGTGTTTCAAGTACATTTTTACATCCTCATTCCATCCTAGGCATTCCTAGGCCATGTTTAAGAATCCATAATGAGGTTAAAGGCTAGAGACACACTAAGAACAACGAAATAAGTTGTGTTTAAACCAAGTGTGTGTATTCAATGTATGTATCTACCATGTTATGTAGGTCACGCGCCTCAAGATAAGTGAATTGCCCACTTTGTCATCTGATTGGAGCTACCAATAACTCTGTAAAGTTATGTTTAACTTTAATTATTTGCTGATGATATGAGATGATAAGTTTCTGAAATGCTATGTTTTGTATGAATAAATGATTGTTCAATTTTCTTTGAAACGTAATTGTGATATCCTTAGTAGAGGCCCTCGCTTAGGGGACATAATATTATGGCTTATGATCATGAGGCCTTAGCCTGAGGGTTAATACCATGGCCCAGGCCCTCGCCCGGGAGAAATAATACTGTGGCCGATGTATGAGATATGATACTCGGTACCGGAGGTTCCTTTATGGGACTTAATAAGCTTGACCCAAGAAACATGTTTGTGCTAATGGATGTACCACACATGAATTTGAATATGGACAAGATTATGATTCTGTTTGGTTATCTGATTATGATTCTCTTTGCTATAAGATTTAAGATATGTTATGGACATCATTCATTAAAGTCTTTATTCTGTTCTTATTCACTGTGCTTTAGCTCACTATTTATATTATGTATGTAGGTGAGCAGGCACGTGACCAGACCCAGAGTTGATGGCCTAAGTCTCAGGTTTGGTCAGCCAACCTTTGTGCCTCCCGAGGAGGTTCCGATTAATGTCAAGTTTCATGGTTGTTTTTGTAATCATGTTAAGCTATGTTTATACCATGTTGTGTTTGGACAAGACATCTGGTAATGTATATTTGGAAGTGATGTGTAAAGTTTGTATCACTGTTATAAAAAGTTTTAAGTTATCGATTCCATGTATGTCTGCACAGCTCTATGGATGATGTATGTCTTGATTAATTACTTCCGCAGCCCTTGCTATATGTTATTATGCCAAGAGGCCTTTGGTAATCCAAGGATTATTGGCCGGTTACGATGCTAAACCTATAGGGGCGGGTTTGGGTTGTGACAGAGTGGTATCAAAACACGAGTTATACCGCACACACGAGTCCATATGAGCTTAGGATGTCCTAGTAAGAAGCTAGGGCATTCCATCTGCATGTCTAAGTGTATTTGTTTGAAAGTGAAATCATAAATTCAATTATGATCATATGAATTTAAATAAAGTAACAAGGACTATTTGCCTATGTTTACAAAGTTCTGTTTACCTATAGTAAATGGATAATGCAAGAAGTGATGATACAACAGGGTCCTCAGATACCCGAATGAACAGAATAGAACAAATGCTTACGGCTTCAACTGAAGTGGTAATGCAACAACAAAGGCAACAACCTTTACCGCCTCCACCCCCGCCGGCTCAAGTTGAAGCGGGCAACAACAACATAATTAACATGACTCAGAAATTTATGAAGATGAAACCGCCAACTTTCTTGGGTGGCATTGAACCACTAAAGGCAGAAACTTGGCTATTGGAAATGGAAAAATTATTTGAAGTGTTTCTCTGTTTTGAGGTTCAGAAAGTCTTATTGGCCACCTACACTCTGAAGGACGAAGCCCGGAGATGGTGGTTATTAGTTCGGAATGGTAATGAGAACATGACATGGGCTCAATTTAATACAATTTTCTATGACAAGTACTTTCCCCAGTGCTTCCGAGACCGGAAGGTTTTAGAATTCTAGGAACTTAAACAAGGCAGAATGTCTATAGCTGAGTATGAGGCTAAGTTTATTGAGTTAGCTAGGTATGCTCCTCATATGGTGGACACGGACTACAAGAAGGCCTGCAAGTTTGAGGGTGGGCTGGATTTAGATATACTGGATCGGGTGGGAGTTCTTAGCCTCCCCACGTACGTGAATGTTCTAGATAGAGCACTGATGGAAGAGGCCATTCTAGCAGCAAGGAAACAAACTACAATTTCACCAACTGAATGGAAAGGCAAGAGGGCCAGGTTTAATTTCAGGAAGGGCTGATCATTTTTTGAAAAAGCAGAACACAGGATATTCTAGTAATTCTAGCCAAAGCAGAGGTTCCATACCAAACTGTATAGATTGTGGCAGGAGACACAGAAGAGTGTGCCATCGTGCGTCAGGTGCCTGTTACCAGTGTGGCAAGGTTGGCCATATGATAAAGGACTATCCAGTGGGATCTGGGAATGCCAGTTACCCTGCAGCGAGTTTAGTTGGGTCAGCTTCAGTGGCCAAATCAAACATCAGAACTAATGCCAGAGGCAACAATGGAAATGAGACATTGAGATAAGGGAGAGTATTCGCCTTGGTGCCTGGAGATGTACAAAACACTGAATCAGTAGTGTCAGGTATCATTTATATCTGTGCTTAGAATGCATATGTGCTGATTGATTCTGGTTCCATACATTTATTCGTATCGCATGCGTTTTCACAGAAATTAATTAGACCATTAGAACCTATGAACTCTTTGCTATCTGTATCTACACTGTCTGGGGATTCTATGATGTGTGCTTATGTTTATCTGGCATGTGATCTTATGATTGGTGAAATGACATTATATGTTGATTTATTACCCTTGAACATCGATTATTTTGATTGTATTCTGGGTATGGACTGGTTGACTAAGTACTGTGCCACCATTGATTGTGTGAATAAATTTGTTGTATTTCGTCCACCCGGAATGCCTGAGTTTACTTTCACTGGAAATAGGGTAGTTCCTCCGCCATACTTGATTTCACTTATGAAAGCTAAAAGGCTGCTAAGAAAGGGGTGTCGAGGCTATTTGTGTAGCGTGTTAACTGTGCCTCCAGATAGTGCCAGTGTAGAACCTATTCATGTGGTTTGTGATTTTCTTGATGTGTTTCCTGATGATCTACCCAGGGATTTAATTGATAGAGAAATTGAATTACCATTGATGTAATACCTGGAACACAACCCATCTCTAAGACTTCATATAGGATGTCGACTTCTGAATTGAAGGAATTAAAAGTCCAACTTCAAGAACTCTTAGACAAAAAATTCATTCACCCGAGTACCTCACCTTGGGGTGCTCCAATCCTATTTGTCAAAAAGAAAGACGGATCTTTGAGGCTATGTATTGACTATCGGGAATGGAACAAGGTGACCATTAAGAACAAATATCCATTACCCCGAATAGATGATTTGTTTGATCAACTCCAAGGAGCCAAAGTGTTCTCTAAAATTGATCTTAGGTCCGGTTATCATCAGTTAAAGGTTAAAGCGGAAGACGTAGAGAAAACTGCACTCAAGACTAGATATGGACACTATGAATTCTTGGTAAATGCCATTTGGGGTAACAAATGCACCTGCAGCTTTTATGGATCTAATGAACAGGGTTTTCAAACAATATCTCGATGAATTTATCGTTGTGTTTATTGATGACATTTTGATTTATTCTAAAGACAGGGAAGAACATGAGAATCATCTGAGAACTACCTTGCAGATCCTGAGAGAAAAGAAATTGTATGCTAAATTGTCCAAATGTGAATTCTAGCTTGACAATGTAGCATTTTTGGGGCATGTAATCAACAAGGATGGTGTCTCTATTGACCCTCAGAAAGTCCAAGCTATTGTGGACTGGCCTAGACCGACAAATGTAACAGAAGTTAGAAGTTTTCTGGGGCTGGCTAGTTATTATAGAAGATTTGTGAAAGACTTCTCAAAGCTTGTAATGCCATTGACACAATTAACGCAGAAGAATGTACAATTTGATTGGAATGGTCAGTGTGAATTAGCCTTTCAAGAATTGAAAACCAGACTGGTGACTGCACCGATCCTGACTTTACCTAATGGTACTGATGGGTTTCAAATTTACAGTGATGCATCGTATAAAGGGCTGGGCTGTGTATTGATGCAAAATGGAAAGGTAATTGCTTATGCTTCGCGACAACTCCGTCCTCATGAAAAGAATTACCCGACCCATGATCTTGAACTGGCAGCTGTGGTGTTTGCCTTGAAAATCTGGCGTCACTAGTTGTATGGGGTAACTTGTGAAGTGTATACTGATCATAAAAGCTTGAAATATTTCTTCACCCAAAAAGAATTGAACATAAGATAGAGGAGATGGTTGAAGCTAATCAAAGATAATGATCTACATATTTTGTATGACCTTGGGAAAGCTAACACTGTAGCAGATGCCTTGAGCCGAAAGTCAATGGGGAATCTGTCATGTTTTCTTACTAGCCAGAAAGAATTGTTATATAACTTGGAAAAGAATGAGATTGAGATTGTGATGCGTGAACAGGGTGAAATACTAGCCGATATTTGCACTCAATCTGCAATCGTTGAAGAGATCAAAGAGAAGCAACTTGAAGATGAATACTTCAAAAAGGTTATAGAAGAACTTGATTCAAAATCGAGGCCAGGGTTTGTACTTGAGAATAATGTGCTGAAATTTCAGAATCGTCTTTGTGTGCCTAATTGTTATGACTTGAGTTGAAGCCTACAATACTAAATTTGCTATGCATCCAAGGAATACAAAGATGTACCATGATTTGAAACAGAACTTCTGGTGGCCTAGAATGAAAAAGTGTATTGTAGATTTTGTGGCTAGGTGTTTACATTGCCAACAAGTCAAAGCTGAACATCAATGACCCGCTGATTTGTTACAGCCGTTTCCAATACCGGAATGGAGATGGAAGCACATTACCATGGATTTCATTGCGGGATTGCCTCGCTCTTCTCGAGGTATGGATTCTATTTGGGTTATAGTTGATCGTTTGACTAAGTTTGCTCATTTCCTGCTTGTCAAAACTATTTATAATGCGGATAAGTTGGCTAACATGTATGTGAACAAAATTGTGAGATTGCATGGTGTACCAATATCTATTGTATCTGACAGAGATTCGAAGTTTACATCAAGATTCTGGCAAAGCTTGCAACAAGCCTTGGAGGCAAAATTCAGGTTAAATAGCACCTATCACCCACAGATAGATGGTCAGACAGAGCGGACCAATCAAACCTTGGAGGACATGCTCAGAATGTGTGTGTTAGATTTCCAAGGAAATTGGGAGACTTATTTACCATTGGCTGAATTTGTGTATAACCACAGTTACCATTCAAGCATTAGAATGGCTCCTTATGAAGCCTTGTACGGAAGGAAATGCCGATCTCTGATATGTTGGGCCGAGGTAGGCGATAGGCCATTGTTGGGACAGGAACTTGTGCAAGAAACCACCAAAAATGTAAAATTGATTCAGCAAAGGTTGAAAACTGCTCAAAGCCGACAAAAGAGTTATCCGATGTTCGAAGAAGGGATAGAGAATATGAAGTTGGGGATCATGTATTCATAAAGGTGACTCCGATGAAAGGACAGACACGGTTTGGTGTGAAGGGTAAATTAGCACCGAAATATGTTGGGCCATATGAGATCCTTGAAAAGATCAACCCAATGACGTTACCTCTAGTAATGGAGCATATGTATAATGTTTTTCATGTCTTTATGCTTCGGGAGTATTTGAGAGATCCGCTATATGTGATTGAGCCAGCTCACGTGCTTTTAAATGATGATTACACGTACGAAGAACGGCCAATTCAAATTGTAAATCGAAGGATCAAAAAGCTACGAAACAAGGAAATCCCACTTGTAAAGGTGGATTGGCAGAATCATGGGGGAACCTACACAACCTGGGAAATGGAAGAACACATGATGAAAAGATATCCCAAGTTGTTCCCTTTGAACCCTGTATTCTTTCAAAATGAAGGTAATTCGAGTTTGGAGGACCAAATTCTTTTAAGGGGGGAAGACTGTAACAACCTCGACCTATGATTAACACTAATTCATGTTTAAGTATGCCAAATAAGTAATTAAGAAGAAATCCCAAGTCGATTATATGTGCATTGCATCATTTTGTGTTTATATCTATTTAACGTAGAAAGATCTGTTCACGTCTTAGTTTTGATTTGCGAATTGAAGGCCTTATCAGCATCCGACTCAGAAATTGATTTGATTTATATGTTAATTAGGATTTATGGAATTTTATGGTAAGTTTAATTAAAAGTCAATTTGGAACGATTAAATTAGATTAAATTAATGTCCTTTTATTTGGCTTTAAATTAATTACACTTTTGTCCAAATCTAATTAAGGCATTAGTGGACTTCTTTGAGCACCAAACACTCCCAATTCATTCCTTTGATGATACAAATGGGAGAGTGAGGGAGAGAAGGGAGATTTGGTCCAAGACTTGAGAATTTGAATTCAAAACCAAGGATTGCTAGAATTGTTGTCTAACTGAAGAAGATTAGAGGGTTTCAACTTCAACTCTTGTAGATTCAAGCCTCTAGGTAAGGGATTAAACTCTTAATTGAGTAATTAAGTTGGATTCTACAAGATTATTGATGAATTAAGTGAATTCATGTAGGAATTGCACTAGAATTGGGAAGATTTGGGCCATACCATGCATGCATGTTCGTTTCTTCACAAATTGAGCATGTTTTCAAAGAATTCTTTTATGCATGTGTTCATCTCACTTACATTTTGGTTATTCATCATGTTTTCTATCCAATTGTCAAGTTTGATCATGTTTTGAAGAGGTTGAGTTCAAGAAAATTCTTGCATGTTGTGTTCTTGAAACATTCATAAAGTTTATGTTAGAATTTTGTTCAATTGGCATACTTTTGGGCCTTGATTTCATGAAATGATCTTTAAACCATGATGTTTTGTGAGTTTCTAAATATTTTCCAGAATTTTGGCCCAAGAGGATGAGTTTTGAGGTGTTAGGTTCATGTTTTGAAGCTTGGGAGCAAATCTGGAAAACCCATAATTTTGCTTCCACGCTCGAGCGAGGGATCCTACACTTAAGCGACCGTCTTTGTTTTTATGCTTCTGCTCGAGCGACAAAAGGCTGGCTCGAGCGTAAATTGCAAGGTCTCAGGAATTTGCATGTTTAGACGCACGCTCGAGCAACAAGACTTGCGCTTGAGCGAAGAACTGTGTCTCACGCTCGAGCAAGCGTAGGGCGAACGTCGAGTGGAGATTTCATGCAACCAGAACTTTTTCACATTTTACAGACTGCTCGAGCAAAGGGGTCCACACTCGAGCGACCACTTACATTTGGCATGTCCGCTTGAGCGAAGAAAGCCACGTTTGAGCGAGACCCCTGTTTCAGCAAAAATTTGGCTAAGTATTTCAAGTACATTTTTGCATCCTCATTCCATCTTTGGCATTCCTAGGCCATGTTTAAGACTCCACAATGAGGTTAAAGGCTAGAGACACACTAAGAACAACGAAATAAGTTATGTTTAAACCAAGCGTATGTATTCAACGTATGTATCTACCATGTTATGTAGGTCACGCGCCTCAAGATAAGTGAATTGCCTACTTTGCCATCTAATTGGAGCTACCAATCATCTGTGAGTAATAACTCTGTAAAGTTATGTTTAACTTTAATTATTTTCTGATGATATGAGATGATAAGTTTTTGAAATGCTACGTTTTGTATGAATGAATGATTGTCCAATTTTCTTTGAAACGTAATTGTGGTATCTTTAGCAGAGGCCCTCGCCCAGGGGACATAATACTGTGGCTTATGGTCATGAGGCCCTCGCCCGGGGGAAACAATATCATGGCACAGGCCCTCGCCCGGGGGAAATAATACTGTGGCCGATGTATGAGATATGATACCCGGTACCAGAGGTTCCTTTGTGGGACTTAATAAGCTTGACCCAAGAAACATGTTTGTGCTAATGGATGTACCACACATGAATTTGAATATGGACAAGATTATGATTCTGTTCCGTTATCTGATTATGATTCTCTTTGCTATAAGATTTAAGATATGTTATGGACATCATTCATTAAAGTCATTACTCTGTTATTATTCACTGGACTTTAGCTCACTATTTATATTATGTATGTAGGTGAGCAGGCACATGACCAGGCCCAGAGTTGATGGCCTAAGTCTCAGTTTTGGTCAGCCAACTTTTGTGCCTCCCGAGGAGGTTCCGATTGAAGTCAAGTTTCATGGCTGTTTTTATAATCATGTTAAGCTATGTTTATACCATGTTGTGTTTGGACAAGACATCTGGTAATGTATATCTGGAAGTGATGTGTAAAGTTTGTATCACTGTTATAAAAAGTTTTAAGTTATCGATTCCATGTATGTCTGCACAGCTCTATGGACTATGTATGTCTTGATTAATTGCTTCCGCAGCCCTTGCTATATGTTATTATGCCAAGAGGCTTTTGGTAATCCAAGGATTACTGGCTAGTTACGATGCTAAACCTATAGGGGCGAGTTTGGGTCGTGACAACTATCTTTCTTCAAATTCATATCTTGGTTCGGCATTTCATTGGTCATGTAAAGTTGATTTTTGTTTTCAACAATGCAGATGTCAAGGGGTTTTCCTGTTGCAAAAATGCTTTGGACTCCAAAGTTGGGACCCCCATGACCTCCAAAATGATGTGGATTAATCATTTTCTTTTTTCTTTTTTTCTTCTTTTCTTTCCTTCCTAGACCAATCACAGGTGAATGGCGATTGTAAGGGTTGTAGTTTTTGGAGGTCCGTAGCATTTTTGGTTCTTGTTACAATAAATAATGCCACCAATGCAGCCTTACTGGCAGTAAGAATGCTGGGTGTTGGCTAGGGGTGTAAATTTGGCCCGATCCGGTCCGACTCGACCTATGTTGAGCCTTGCAAGCTCCCGCCGAAATTTGGGCTAGGCCGGGCTGGCCCACTGGCCAACAAATTAGGCCCAGGCTCAGGGGGTATTTCGGGCCTCGGGCTTAGGCAGGTCTGAACAAATTTTTTTTTTTTGTCAACTAAAATTTTATTATTTTCCACTAAAAAAGACACTAGGCCTTAAGCGGGCTAAGTCTTGAGTGGGCCTTGAGCGGGCCGATGAACTAGGCCATGGGCCGGACCCACGGGCCTAGCCGGGCTTCAAAATGATGGCCCAAGGTCTCGAGCTGGGCTCGGGCTCAAGTCCAAACAAGTTGGGCCACGGGCGGGCTTCGAGCCGCCCACAGGCCACGGGTCATTTTTACACTCTCAGGGCCTGTTTGTTTTCAAAAGTATAATGGAGGGGATTGTAGTGAGGAGATTAATAGTGAGGGGATTGATAGTGAGAGGATTAAGTAAAATTGTATTTGTTTTGATAATAATTGTTGGTGTATAGATTATTAAATTATTTTTATATAAAATAATAAAATAAATACAAAAAAATACAAAAACATCAAACATTAATATTCAAAAAAAATGCCTAATATGTAAAAAATATAAAATAAAATAAAACAAATAAAACAATGATTTTTACTTAACAAAAAATACAAAAAAAATTAAACATTAATATTCAAAAAATATACCTAACATGTAAAAAAAAAAAAAAAATTAAAAAAAATAGTCCGGCGGATTATTTTCTAATATCAAGTCCCAAGCCTCCATCCTAATACCTTCCCCAAGGCCTATCCTAATCCGCAAGAGATTATAAATCCCCTCTCCATTTCTTAAAACAAACACAACATTAGTGGGTCACATCTTCATCTCAATCCCAATTCCCCCTCTACCTCCCAAAATAAATGGGGCCCTAGTGTTAGCGATTCTGACCTACAGGCAAGGTTAGGCTCTTTCTCTCTCCCAATCATTCATTTGCAATTTTTTTGGATAAATTATGCAAATGATCTTTATAATTTATACGATGCGTCAATTTGATTTATGTCATTTCAATTTGTGCGATTTTACCCTTTAATTTAACGGATTGTGTCATATTAGTTTAATAAATAACGGTTGTTAGGTTTAGTGGGCGGCAATTCGAACATGCTCAAATAATGTGTCAATTTGGTCTCTATAGTTTACACGATATGTTAATTTGGTCCATGTTATTTTAATTTTCTTCATTTTGACAGGAACCAAATTAACACATCATTTAACTTTTCATCCACCAAATTTAATCGCCGTTATTTATTGGACTAATATGACACAATCTGTTAAATTAAAAGACAAAATCAAAAAAATCAAAACAATAAGGATTGACCCATCAACAAAGACCATTTACATAATTTATCCCAATTTATTTTAATAGAAAATCCCTATTTTAGTTTTGATCGCCTATTTCTAAGAACAGATGGGGGAAAGGAAGCATGAAAGGAAGCATGCACATCAGAGAAAAAGAACAGAAACAAAGAATGAGAGAGAGAGAGAGAGAGAGAGAGAGAGAGCTTGACAATGATTATTAAAGTTTTATAATCACATTCTTAATAAGAGTTGGGGGCTAAATAATCATCTTGAACTTTATAAAAAATATCTTGAGTGGTGGGGGCTATTAAATTTCTTAAAAATAAAAAATAATGGGACAGAACCTATACAATATACATTGGTTGGTGAGAAAATTACTATACTTATACTGGTTTGATTTCATAATTTTTTGATGATGCTCCATGTTTGTGCAGAATGTCACAAGATCTAGAAGATACCAAAAACGATGTCCTGATGAAGGCAGAGAAGCTAGAGAAAGATGGTTGGGAATCGTATTTAAATCATTAGATTTTGAAACAACTTCTGGTTCATCTTTGCCCTTTTTACACGGATTTTTAAACTTTCACCATGAAAAATTGATCTCAGAGAAATTCACCGAGTACTCGAAAATCGTTACCAACAAGAGACACTGAAAAGGGTACACTGAATTTAGAAATCATTATCGATCAAGCATTCCTAAGCTCAGTAAAGAGGTGTAGCATTTGGGGCAAGAGGCATACAACAAAATTGCAGAAACCCGATCGGATTTTCGACGGAAAGGACACTGGATCAAAACTGCTTCATTGATGATTGTATGATTATCAGAACCTCTTTTTTGACTTAGTACAATAGCATCAATGAAAATGGTCAACGTGCTTTTTTTTTTTCTTTAACATTTATGGGTTTTTTTTTTTTTTATAAAAAAAAAAATGTTTTGACTATGTTCATGAAAAGTTGAATTTTAATTTTAAATAGCAACATGTATATTACATTGCCACCTTTACAGCGTCCACAGTGGTTGCATTTGTGTGCGTGCATTTATGTCAGATACTAAAGATTTTGGGTGGTGATTTAGACCCCCTTTTGACCCCCTCTCTTCTCTCATTGGTCCCCCTTTCCTGCACATCCAATCACCCCGTGACACATGGCAAAGGGGGGTGAGGGGGTGCCCCCAAAAGGGGGTCTCAAGTATTATCCAAAGATTTTAGGGGTGAGAGATGAAAATTATGCTCAAATGGAGCTGTTAGTATCAGAATATATGTTAAAATGTTTGTTTACTGGTGGATGAGATACCGACAAAAGGATTGAGGTGGAGTTTACAATTGTTTTTTTCTTGAGTAAATTACAAACGCATTTTTTGAAATTTATTTAAATTATAAATTATTTTTATGGTTTTAAAAATTACATTGTCTCTAAAGTTTCTAATTTCATAACAAATAGGTCATTTTCTTAATAAATCATCAAGTTAATTAACAGTTTTTAATAATGTTAAAATTTTATTTCAATTAATAATTCAGATAATTTTATTATTGCATAGGTAAAAGTTAGAAATTTTACTTTTTTAATTAATTCTGTTAAATAAAAAATTCTAATAGGGAGATATTTGTAATTTTCTAAACTACAGGAGGCAATTCGTATTTTAAGCAAACTTTAGGGGTGTATTTGTAATTTGCCCTTTTTTGTTTTATAGTTATTTTTTCATTTTTTTAGAATTAAGAAAAGTTGTTGAGTTTGTTGATGGTTAAAAAGGTCTTTTTTTTCTTTTTCTTTTTTTTTTTGTTTTTTGTCATAGGGAAAGCTTTGTGAGGGGTGTTTTTTTTTTTTTTAACTTTTGCTTTTGTGTGAAAAATTACCATATTACACTTATATTGTTATAAAGTCATTAAAATAATTAATTACCATGTGAGTAAAATTGTCTTTGCAAAATTATGTTTAGATATTTAAAAATATATATATGTTGATTTTTAAACTTATTTTTGTGAAACATAAATAGTTTGATTTTTTTTGTTGATAAAATTTTATTTTTACCCCTATACTTTACCTCGATAATCAATTACACTTCGAAACTTTGAATAATTTCAATTTTACTTTCAAAATTTTTGAAATCGTATCAATTTAGCCCCTACCATCAGATTTAAAAGGAAAAAGTTTAAAAAATTATATTTTGACCCCAAATTTTAAAAGAAATATGAAAACTCGCCATCTCTTTCTCTCTCTCGTCATTCTCTGAATTACCTAAATCTCTCTGCCACCGTTATCCTCTCTCCTCCGCTACCATCACCACCACCACCACCACCAAGAAGCCTTTTTCTCTCACTACACGCATCAAACCCCCACTGAAAACCAATAATCTTTTTTCTCAAGAAATCTCTAAAAATGAATTCCTAGAACCAAACCCTAGACAATCCAGAATCCTAATTAGAAGGCCAAAACTAGTTTGTTCCCACTATACCCTTTGCTTCAATTATTGTTTCTCTCTCTACAATCCTCTGTAATATATTGGCGGGTTAGAGTGTCAAAATAGTGAAATATGACTCATAGGTAATGTCAATGGTAAAGAAGAAGATGCATTTGGATTGGAGGAGGGTGGTGGTGGTGATGCGCAGAATAACATGGCTGCTTACGATGGTGCGCAAGTTAGCTACCATCCTTATGGTAAAGGTGAATTGATGGGTCAATGCCCACCTCTCATCCCTTGTGCTGTTCACTTACCATTGATGTTTACTCCTCAAGTCAAGAGGAGAAAGAAGATAAAGAAGGTGTGGCCGACGATGGTGGTGGGCGGTGATGGTGGTGGATTTAGATCTAGGGTTAGGGTTTCAAGAGAAGAGAAGAAAAATGAAGAAGAAGAGAAAGAAGATCAGTAGAAGGATGGTGACGACGATAATGGAGGTGTTTGGGGGTGACAACAGTACTACAACGATGGCAGTGATGCGATAATGGAGAACTGGGTGGCCGGAGTGGAAAACGGGTGGAGAATGAGGGCTGCTGGAGGAAGAAGTGGAAAGGGTGAGGAAAGAGTATGATTTTGGATAAGAGAGTGTGAGCTTGCATATTTCTTTTGAAATTTGGTGTCAAAATGTAAATTTTTTTTTAACTTTTTCATTTAAATCTGACAGTAGGGGCTAAATTGATACGATTTCAAAAATTTTGGAGGTAAAATTGAAATTATTCGAAGCCTGGGGGTGTAATTGGTTATAGAGGCAAGTATAAGGATAAAAATGAAATTTTCTCTTTTTTTGTTTAAACTTAGGGTAAGTTTGGGAAAATATTAAAATAGTTAAAAAGTCACTATCAAAAAATTAAAATTTTTTATTTTTCTTTTTTTTTACACGTATTTTTATTATAAAAAAAAATCTAAAAATCAAGGGTAAATTTCACTTTACCCCTTTTATGTTTGATCACTTCCTCACTTTGGCCTTTGAATTTTTTTTTTCACTTTGGCCCTTCAAGTTTTAAGTTTTTTCCAATTTACTCCTAATGCTAATTTGTGTTCAAAATTAGACAAAATACCATAACAACTGTCACATAACATAAAAAATATATTATTATATTGGTGTTTATGTTTATGTTAAAGATGTAAGTTATATATAATAAAATATTTTCATGTCACGTGACTGTTAATGTGTTAGACATATGTTGAGAAAACAGATGTTGAGACCCATTTGTGTGTGCATTTATGTCACATGAAATATTTTGAGAATTAACTTAGTATCTGACACAAATAGGTCTCAACGTCTGTTATCTCAAAATAATCCTTAATTAGAAAACAGATGTTGAAACCCATTTCATAAATCAAATAACATTCAAATGGAAGCATCAGCTCACAATGTGAATAATAATTTGTCATCCTTACTTATCCAAAAAAACTTGTCATCCAAAGCAAAACACATGGTGGTCGCGCTGGTGGATGGGTTGAACACTTGGACTCACACGCTAACATTGATGTTGACTTTATAACCCCCACAAACTGCTAAACTCCATCCATCAATCACTGTGTAAGCCTGGAAAATGAGTGAGAGCACTAATTAGTGCTATCACTAATGATGTGGCAGTGAGCCCCACCATGAATGATTTGATGTTTTGGTCTTGGTGTTGTATTTTTTTCTTTTTTTATTGAGTGCCATGTCATTAGTGATCTTTTTAGAGCTCCAAAATTAATGGTCTCTATCATTGTTGGTGTAAGCCTGTAGCCCCCTTTATATAAAGTAAAATTTCAGTACAATCTTAATAGTATGTCATTGACTAGTGATATTACTATTTAATAATAAAATGGATAAATTACACTTTAATCCCCTGTAGTTTGCCTAAAAAACACGAAGCCCCCCTATAATTTTATTTGTAACACTTAAACCTTATGTATTTTATACTAGAGTGTAATTTCAGACGAAACTGTTTATTTAAACAGGGCATGTGTTACACGACTATGAAGGGTGAATGAAGCAGTTTTTTCCGCCAAAAAAACACGACACATGAAAAAATACCCTTATTGCTATATATATACAGAAGAAGACTCAAACAACATAGAACCCTAAACCCAAATTTGCTCAAAAACTCTATTTTTCTACCCAAATTGCCCATATTTTTTGAAAGCTGAATATTTTGAAAATTTTCCAAATTTTGTTGGATGGCTTCTCATTTTCTTTTGAAAGTGGACACTCAAGGACCAATGCTCCAAGACTATGTTATTGTGGAGAGAGATCTCCTGTGAAAACTTCAATGACATCTAGAAATATGGGTAGAAGATTTTATGGTTGTGCAAGATATGAAATAAGTTAAAATTAAATTTTGTTTTTCTAGAAATAAAGATTGGATTTTGTTTGAAAGGAATTTGTGGGTTCATATTTTTTTATTGTAAGTTGATGTAACTTGTGGCTACTTTGAATGGGTTGATTCACCTATATACCAACATGGGAGGGAGCTGTTGCCAAAGATGATTGCAAAGATGAACCGATTGAAGAAGGAACAAGCAACAAGTCATAGAAAAGAGAAAATGTATTGCAAAGCTCTGTTTAGGACATGGGTTTTTTTTTCTTTATCATAGCAATCTTCTACTTGAAGTTGATTGGAGGCAAAAAAAAATGGGTTATTGTTAGGCCATGGAGTTTGAGAGAAGCAAAACACTGTGAAGGTGTAAAATGAAGAATGGAGAAGGTGTTTCTAATTGCTATTCTGAACAATGAAGGTGTAAAATGCTTTGTGAAACAATTACTGTAATGAAAGAATGTTTTGGGTCATGAAATATAAGTATCTAATGAACCAAAAAAAATGCAATAAAATTGTTGATGACATCTTTTAGATAAAGCATCTTAAAGAGCAGACTTAATACAAGCATGTCACTATAGTTTGCATTACTTCTAAATTAACACACAAATAACAGAGTTAAACCAAAAAAATGTTTCAAAATTCAAACAAATCACAAAAGAGCACCTATGCCAAATAAATCTGAAGACAATAAATCTGGCAATACTAACTCTTAGAACATTAAAGAATAGAAACTCCAAGAACCCAACAAGGGAAAAAAAAATTAAAAGCAATTATAAAAAAAAAAAAAAAAAGAGAGAGTAGCATATTGCTTCCCATTGTGTAGAGCCAATGTACAAAGGTACACAAACCCGTACACATTTCCTATTTGAAACATGCTTGATTTGCTTCATACAAAACCATTAAAGCACATAAATAATTTCAGCTCACTTTCCTAAGTACATAAACAATTTCACCAAACCATTCAAGCACACAATACACAAAACCCAAATAAACCTGTGGACAATAAACAACACAAATAATTGTATAAATCAACTCACAATTGTTTAATACAAGCCACAATTCAACATAGACTTAGTTTAATACAAACCACAATTGTTTAATACAAACCATAAAGCAAACATAGTGCTTCCTGCCAAAATAATAAGTAAACAAACCAATCAACCATTGTGTACTACCCACTAAGTTTTTCAAAACACACTAAACTATTATACTATTGTTTATTGGCCATTTGCAAATTCAAAAACAATATGGAACTACCCACTTAATGATTTAACAAGCTAAAAAGTACTCAAAACACAATAATAATAAAAACTATATGTTGCACAAAAAAAGTTGTATATTCCATCATGCTTTCCCTTTGCCTTTGTCAATTTGCCTTTGAGTTGCAACTTTTGCAAGCCAACCTCCTCCTCTACCTCTTGGTACAAAGCTACCTCCCAATGCAAATATGGACATAACTTTACCACTTCCAATTGGCCCACCCATTACTCTGCCATAACTAGTGGGTTGCAACACATACAAGTATGCAATTACATATTGTGGAATAGTAGAAAAGAAAATAAAGTTACATAGGAGGGAGAGAGAGAGAGAGAGAGCTTACCTGAGATGAAGAAGTATTGCCCATCCCAGTTAGGAAATGTGGAGAATTGTGGGCACCTCCAGTAGACTGAAATGATTTAACAAGTATGCAATTACATATTATGGAATAGTAGAAAAGAAATTGAAGTTGCATAGGAGGGAGAGAGAGAGAGAGAGAGAGAGAGAGAGAGAGAGAGAGAGAGATTACCTGAGATGAAGAGGCATTGCCCATTCAAGTTGGGAAATGTGGAAAATTGTGGGCTGCAATGATGTAACAAGTATGCAATAAAATGTTATGAGTTATGTAGAAAAGAAAATCAAGTTGTATAGGAGAGAGAGCTTACCTGAGATGATGATGTGTTGCCTCTCATAGTTGGAAATTCTGGAGAAGTGTGGCTAACTCTTGTGGGTTGCAATGATGTAACAAGTAAGCAATTAAATGTTGGGAATTATGTAAAAAAAGAAAATGAACATGCAAAGGAGAAAAAGCTTACCTGAGATGATGATATGTTGCCTCTCATAGTTGAAAATTCCTAAGATGTGTGGCTAAGTCTAGTAGGCTGCAATGATTTAACATGTATGCAATTATATATTGTGAGTTATGCAAAAAAGCTAATGAAATTGCAAAATGGAGAGATCTTACTTGAGATGAGGATGTATTGGCCTTCCTAGTTGGGAACTTCCTTCTGGGTTGCAATAATTACATCTCTATTAAGTAATTGTTACATAATGCCTTGCAAAATTAAATGAAATTGGAGACAACTTACTTGAGATGTTGAAGCTGTTACTATTGTTGTTGCAGTCGTTGCTATTGCTATTGTTGTTATGGCTGCAAACGAGCCAAGCCAAACTTTGCTGAGCTCAAGCTCAGCTTATTTGCTTATCAAACTCATTTATTGAGCTCAGGCTCAGCTCGATAAGTTGGACTCAAGCTCAACTCGCCTCGACTTGATAAGATTTTTTTTAATATTATTTATATTATTTAATATATAATATATTTATTATATAATTTAAATAAAGATAACGAGCCGAACTTATTCGAGCTCGAGCTCGAGCTCAACTCATTTACTAAACGAGCCGAGCCCTTAACGAGCCAAGTCGAGTCTGTTTGTGAACATCTTGGTTCATTTGCAGCCCTAGTTGTTGTTCCAGCTAAAGGTGGCTACTGTTGTTTGCCTCCTTTTTGCTTAAAAAGCTTGGATTTGGGATGGACAGGACCCTCACAAGACCTCTGGTTGTGGTCTTTCTAAAGGCATCTAGCACAAACAATGAACCTATTTTGCCTTGACACTCTGATAGGGTTTTTTGGCTCATCTATCCCCTTCTTTCTCATTTTTGATGGTCTTCCAGGCTGCTTTCTGTAGCATGGAGGAGCCATTATTGGTAATCCTGTTTCAACCCAATCATGCTAGCCTGAAACAGGGTGAATCATTAAGGCTACAAGATAATGATCCTTATTGTAAAAAGGATGCACATAGTATTTAAGCTTTTCTCTTTGAATATATATGGAGCTGATTGTATTTTGCAAGGTATTCCACTCAAATTTCACATTCGACAACTGCATTTCCTTTTCTCTAAATCAAACAATATGTGTGGAATCACCACAATATACTTCAATTTTCTTTCACCATAATAGGTTGCAAAACAATTCCTAGCTTTTACCTTCAGTGCTTTCAGATCTTTGAAAATGTTAGAACATATTTGACCAGTGCATTTTTACATCCCTTCCTTCTTGATTGGGATCCTGTGCATAACTCTCCTTCTAATCCATTCAAGTGTACTGATTATAGGATTGTCCCTAGTTTCCAATATGTTGTTATTGAATGACTCACACATGTTGTTGACCAATGTATCACACCTACTTCTTGGACTAAAATGGGACCTAGTCCATAGAACAAGATCTATCTTCCTTAGCCACTTGTATGCTTTATCTTTTGGATCCATTTCCTTGAACTTGTTCATGTGAAATTCAAATTTCTTCACAGTCCCAGCTACAACTATCTTCCACAATAGGTCCCTTAATTCAATCCCTTTGAACTTTAGTCTAAAATTTGTGTAAATATGCCTCATACAAAACCTATATTCCACATTTGGCATTACCTCATCAAATGCAGGTACCAACCCCTTTTGTCTATTAGAAATGAAGACCCATCCCATGTCACCAACACTACCAATATCATCAATGAGTTGCCTTAAAAACTAAACCCAATAATCTTTAGTCTCTGCCTCAACAGCTACCCATAAAATTGGGAAGTAGTTATTATTCCTGTCCTTTCCAAGTGCACATAACAATTGGCCACCATAGATTCCTTTCAGATGACACCCATCCAATCCTATAATGGGCCTATATCTTCCAATAAAGCATGTTCTAAAGGTTGCAAACCCAACATATAACCTGTGGAAAACTCGAGGCAATTCTAAGTTAGGCCTAAGCATGTTTTCATTGGGACTATCCACCACCACTTGCATTACACTATTAGAATTCTGCAACCTCACAGTGTCACAATAATCACACACCTTTGCATATTGAACCCTTTGATTCCCTTCAATAACTTCTCTTGATCTTTTTAACATTTACAATTGAGACCTACTGACATCAACCATTAACTCCCTCCAAACTGTCTTCTGTTAAGCCCAACTTTGGTGTGAGGGTCATCTCTTAACTTGTCCATATACTTGTGTGCCAAGTAAGTTGAGTTGACCAAGTGATTGTCATATGACCTTCCACATGCATGCTTTAACTGGAATGATTTTATCTAAAAAGTCCTCTCACCTTGCAAGGAAGAATCATGCAATCTCCATCCACATCCATGTTTGCACACCATAGTAATCCTACAGTTGTCATTCCTTATGTACTTTATGTTATAACTATGTTGGATATTCCAATCTTTCATTACCTATCTAAAAATTTGAGGGGTGGCAAACTTCATTCCAAGTTTGAGTTGTGACTTTTTCATATCTACTTCCTCAATGAACTTATGATATTTATCTTCCCATTCTTCATCTAATGAGTTATGTACAATGTGTAAATCTTCATCCTTAGGATCAAAATACCACCCTTCATCATCAGTCCTTGTATCACATGAAGGAGGTTACCTTTTTCTTTTCTTTGAAATCTCCCTTGGTGCAAAAATATTATCATATTTTGGCCCCTCTAAACCCTCATTCAACCAGCCAGGTTCATCACTTTCATAGTCTTCATCTTCTGAACCACTATTATCATTCCCATCAACAATGTAATCAGGATCATCACTATTTTCTTCATTTCAATCTCCATTATCCCTTTCCTTATTTCTGACATTTTCACCCCCATCCGCACGATCCATTTCTTCATCTGCTGCTCCTTCACCCATATCCCCATAATTCATTTCCTCATCACCTACATATTGCACTCTATCTCTATAAGCTTCTAAACCTTGTCCTCCTTCTCCACAATCCATCTCTTGTTACTTATATTTTCTATTCCATCATGTACCCTTTCATCTGCTGTGACAATATCTATTTCATGCCAAGTCAGTGCTTGCTTAGAACTAATTGGTACTCTTAAGGTACTAAATGTTTCCATTTTGGACTTATCAATTGTAATGGTTCCTGACCCTTCTCTACAAACAATTGAATCACATCTAAACCTTCATAATCATATATCATAGTAAGTACATCAACATCTTCTTCAATTATTCCCATCATCCAAAGTCTTTCTAGGCTTCCTATACCACAGTACACAAGTACTATAGACATTTATTTTCATCTCCCTCAACATGGTATGAATCTCAAAAAAAGACAGTATGTTAGGATCAACATCATAAATATATTCCAGTTTCTCTTGTTTATAAGCAATATTTGGAGGCTTACGGAAGTACCCATTGTAATTGATCTCAAAAATCATTTTTTTTACGTCACTGCACAAAACAACAAAAGTGAACAATACTACATTACAAAAATCAAAGTGTAGACACCCTATTTTTCACCGCCCTTGAGACTTGGGCGCCACTGATTGATCACTCGATGATAAAAGTTATGCTATACAGTCGTTCGATTTCTTCAACAAGAAGAGCTTCAAATCCAACCTTACACCCCATTTTGGACCAAAACTATTTTAGACATTAAAACCCTCACTTTCAAAATATTTTTGAAAATGTTTCTACGATGTTCTGAGGCTCGCATTTCGTTAAAAATTACACTTTTCAGTAAATCGAGCAAGGGCAAAATGGAAATAAATGGAAGAGAGGTGAACTCTTTGAAAAATATTTTTAAACATCTTATTGATAGGCTTGGAGTTGAAGAAAATGAGAGGGGAGGGAAGAAACCTAGTTGGGAGAGAAGTTGGGTATCAAACCGTTGAGAGAGAACCAGGTAGCCTCACTAAATCAGCCTATCCTTTTTTACACTTGAACTTCAGATGTGAGGCCAGCTCCATTGGAAATTGGACTTCTAGGGCTTCATTTTAGACTCAAGAATCTCCTAAAGTCGAGTTCAGAAAAGGGAGATATGGCTGTTTGAAGTTAGGCATCCATCCGGTTAAGATAAAAATGAGCAACCTTCACTAAAATAAGCATATTTTTTAGCACACTTAGAATTTAGATGTGAAGCTGCCACAATTGGAAAGTAGACTTCTGGGGCTTCAATTTAGACTCAAGAATGGCCTAAAACCGACTCCGGATGAAGGAGATATGCTCATTTGAAGTCGGGTCTGGAAGTAAATTTTTGGTGGCTAGCATGTGGCCGATGGTGGCCGACAATTCCCACTTTTGGCCGGTCGGCCACTGGTGAAAAACCTAGATATTTTTGGCCAATTGTCCCCCAAAAGCTCCAGCTATTCAAGGCTTGATATTTTCAACCTGTTAGGCTATTTTTCTATATATACGAAGCCAAACTTCTTGGTTTAAGGTTCAAAAAATTTCCAAAGTTTCAAAACTTGGAATTCTCTCTCTATCTCTATCTTACAACTTATACATCCTCTCTTTACACTTCCTAAACCAATATTGAAGCTTCCTTTGTTGAGATTATTGAGTCCAAACTTCAGCCTTTAAAAGCGAAAGACTTGTGGTTTGTGAACAACAGTGTTGTTTCTCTTCAAGAGGTATAATTTTGAGCACCTTTGCACTACTTCTTTTCTATCTTTTCTTGCTGATTTTGAACTATTTTTCAACTATTTTTATGGGTTGAAACTTGTGGTTTAAAGCTACCAAAGGTGGAGGGGTTAATCACCCTTCTTTGAACCTTATTCTATAAACTTTTGCCCTTGTGTTTCCCATTCTTTTCTCAACTTTTTTTGAGATTTTTTACCACTGAATTTCAGAGTTATTTCAGTGGCCAAAATCATGTTTTGAAGTCCAAATTTGGAGGGGTTAGCCTTTTGTAGACACCCCATTTTTTACTGTCCTCAAGACTTGGATGTCATCGTTTGAACACTCGATGATCATCCATGTTCGTGTTCGTTTTGAGTTCCCGAAGGTCCCAGCTATGCGACTTGCCTCGGGATCTCTCAACTTGACTGTCTTGTGCTTGGTTGGACCAAACACTTGTTTGTCTCTTGCACCTGAGGGTAGAGAATAGCTTGTTAGCTATCCCTGGTACCCACCGGCCTTGGCTTGAGGCCACCAACATTGTCTTCTTGCCACCGGCCATTGGTGATGGCCGGTCGGCTCTTTGTGTGGTCGGCCGACCATTTAGTTGGCCGATGGACTCCTTTTCTGGCCGATACCACCTTTTTGCCTCTTTTAGGCATAGTGCATGCCAGCTGTGCCAGCTGGAGTGCACGGACTTGTCCTCCATACAGCTGTATGGAAAAACTTGCACCTTTTGCACCCTTTTGGTCTAGCTTCTTGAGGAAGCTTGGGCCTTTGTCTTAGCTTCCTCAAGAAGCTTGACCCCTGTCCCAGCTTCCTCAGGAAGCCTTGGCCCCTTTGCCTTAGCTTCCCTTAGAAGCCTTGATCCTTTTTGAATAGCTTCTCTTGGAAGCTTAGCACCTTTGTTGGTCTATAGAAGAGGACCCTCCCTCTCCTTTGAGGAGGTTCAGCAAAACCAGACCTAATTACATATATCTCTGATATATATCACCCACTCTCTCTATATCTCCCTCTTTCTCTTGATTTGTGTGGGTTTGAGGGCCTAAAAGTGTAGTTTGTTCATAGTTTTGCACTAGAACACATAGTATTACACCATATTTCGACTTTGTAGGTGTTGAGGGTTTGTTCTTCAAGTTTTGAGCTGGTTTTGATCAGAAGAAGGGGGCTGCACTTTCTGTTCTTGAAGTGTTCTTCAAGGGTAATACTTTTGCTGTATTTTCCCCAATCTTGCACTAGTCTTTAACCTATCTTGCATACTGATTTAAGCTTTGTGTATAACTGAAAAAAGTCTTGTATTTTCATGCTTAAGATACTTCATTAAGGTCATTTTGGTGTTGGGGGTCGACCTCCCCCTCTTAGGCCTTGTTTGGCCCTTTTGTTGCTCTCCTTGTTAAGCTTTGAATACCTTTGTGCATTGGCCTTCTCACCACTGAAATCCAGAGGATTTTCAGTGGTGAAGAAGGGGTTTTGAGGTTTTGCATAGGGGAAAGACACCCCTCTCCCTTTGTCTCTCTTTTGTTTGCATTTTTGGCTCATAAGGGTAGCATGTATGTCTAGTTGCTTTTGGCTTCATTTCAGAGGTTTTTGGGTGTTATTTGGTCATGTTACACCTCTTTTTTTGTTCAGATTAACGGCCCCTTGCATGCATAGTATACTTGTATTGCATTCTACCTTTTTTCCCTAGAAATGCATCTTGCCTTTAAGACCATAATGCTTGCATGTTCTTGCCTAACTTTGTGAAGTTCTTGGTCACATTTCATCATGCTTGAGGTTTGTTGGGTGTTGATTTGGTCACACCTTTCATGCTTTGTATAGTCCTTTTGGATTCTAGCATGTTGGCATCGAGTGTGTGAGTCATTAGGATGCATTACGTTGGCTATTTTAGTGATTTGGAATCACTTATTATGTCATTTCAGTCCATGTTTTGTGCTTACATGCTTGTATTTGTTATCCTTTTAATGCCTTGAAGAAATGTGATCATATGCTCCATGTTTGAGTCATAATGCATGCCTTTTGTTTAAGTCATTTGGGCTGCCATACCAGAGGGTTTTTGGGTGTATTTTGATGCATTAAAACTCTGTTTTGGGTTGCATAATCCATGCCATGAGTGGTTGGGGTAGGTGTAGAGTAATACTCCATTTTGTGGCTTTGAATGCCCTTTGTTTTGAGCCCTTTTCTTGGCATGTTTTGACCATAGTCCATGCATGATTTAGTCTTATTTTGGAGTGCTTTAGGATTGTTCTAGGTCATTTTGATCCCTTGAGGTTTGGTTGACGTAGCCATGGTTTGGACCCTTTTGTTAGCTTCAAGTTTTAGTCATTGTTGCATGCCTTGCTTGCATAACATAGTGGATTTGGCATTGTCTTTTACATATTGTCAGAGCTCGTTATATTGGTGATTTGTCCATGTTTTTCTCTTCCTAATGCGCTTGAGAGTTGACTTCTTGTATGCCTAAGTGTTAGACTTCCATATGTGCACATTTGAAGGTGTTTAGTCCATCACTTCCATGCACTTTGGCCACTGTTTTGGGGTGGCCTGAGGCCTTCTCATTTCAGTATAAGTCCATCTTTGCATACTTTGCATGTTTTCATGTTGCATTACATTAGTTGCATGCTTGCATTATATCATGTTTGTATTGAATGCTTGCATTGTATGATAGGTTGCATCACATTGCATTTTGAATGCTTGGCACATTGCATGTTTACATGTTTAGTTTGCACTGCATTTGGCATGTTTGCATGCTCGAGCCACCTTACATACTTGAGCCACATTGCGCCCATGCATAGCATTTTGTTTGGTTTGGGGTGTCAAACCAAGCATGAGGGATGAGGCGTGTTCGTACTCAAAGTGACAAAATACGTCTCACTCCTCGATCGCCAATGCCCTTGACCTCAACATGATAGGGCATGAGGCATTCATCTCTTTTATGCATTCATTTTACATTGAATGGCAAACTTGGCCTCTTAGGCCATCATGCATCGCAATGCGCAATTGATGGCCCGAGGGTCGAGGGCCACGCTCCCTTGAGTCCATAACATGATTGGGAGAGTGGCCAATGCACACATTTGCTTGAAAATTCCATGCCATACACTGCTTGCCCTCTGCTGCTGTCAACTATAGGATTCTGCAGGAATAAATGGCCGACCGGCCATCTTTAGTGCCGACCGGCCATCAGTGTCCAGCCGATGACACAATCTTTGGCCGATAATCCCATTCCCACGGCCGGTGGCCTTTTGTTCTGGCCGGTGACACTCCACAGCACTCAGAAGGAAACTCAAAGCAGTTCTGGAAACTTTCATAATTTTCAGAGGAGCAAGGCAGTGTAAATAGAGGCAACAGTGGCATGGTATGGGTTTCCGCCATCCACGCATTCCGAGGCAGGGCTGCGGCCACCTTCCTTCTGCATTTAATTCGTTAATTAATTAGAAGTTCTGTAATAATTAATTTAGTAGTATTCATTTTGTTGTGTAATATTTATTCGGACCCTCCGAGTGAGGGTAATTGTGTAATAAGTGTGAATGGGTGTGTGTATGTCTTCTAACCCCACGTCTTTCTCTCTTTTATTTATCCGCTTTCAGTGGTTAGATTTGGGCATGTTCAAATTAGCATCCTTATGCTCGCATGTTTTGCATCCATTCATCTGTATTGCACGCACCGGGCTCGGCACATCATACTAACTGCATTTGTGTTTCAATTCTAAGTTGAATACGTGTTAACCGTAGCACCATCACATGCTATCTTAGAATAGCCGAGCCTATAATAGTTGCATCTTGCATGTGTTGCATTAGCCACCTCAACATGAACTAGGATCATGCATATGATTACTAACTAGTTTCTGTTTTGGCTCGGAGTACTCGGTAAGCTTTTATGCTTTAGCATCCTTGCATGCGTGTGAGTGTTGCCATGTCAGCATGCTTACCATGTGGCTATATGCTTATGTAATGTAAACTACCTGAATGCCTGTGGGTGAAGGTTGGATTGTTTGAGTTGGAACAACTCGTTGAAATCCGTGTTTTAGCCTACTTACGAGTAGCAAATTTCAAATTGTCTTTCAAAAGAACGGATATGCAATGCTTTGTTCCAAATTAGGCGATCTAGTCTATACTTTTGTGTTGTGCGCATCACATAGTAAGATTAGCTAATTAATCGGAATAAGAACGCATAATGTTTTCAAAACTAGATATCATGGTTAGTAGAGGCCGATCTTTGATCGGGCGAGCGGGGGTGCTCACGAAGTGACCTTCCCCAATTGTACCCAAGTTCTCGAGCCGAGGCAACTTTGGTGATGATGGACACGTGGCCTTAGGCAACGAGTCAGGGTTTCCTAAATTCTCCCAAAATAAAATATTTAGGTGGCGACTCTTTATCTGGCAAAGCAGTCCATGTTTGGCACTTCTTTCTAAAAATCTGTTTTCAAAACGATTTACCGGATTTGGACTCTTTGGTGATTTATCAATCTTGCATTGCACTTTGCAAGATCAGATTAAGAACTATGACAATTTGAGTCCGAACTGTAGTGAGCCCCAATGAACAAATCGGGACCTCCTCCCGGGACGTTCGGGGACGTCTACAGTTTCTGGCGACTCTGCTGGAGAGAATGAGAACTTGACTCGAACTCATGATATCTTGTTTTGTCTACACTTATGTGTTTCTTTGCATTGCATGTGCATTGGTGCGCCTAGGACACCGTGTTTGCCATCTGCTATTCCTGAGCGGTTTGCCAGAGGCTGTGTGCCATAAGGCTTACCGGTTACGGGCTCTGCCAGTATGGGAACACAAACCACGATTTTTACCGGGGCACCCCTTTTGACCATTCAACCTAGTGCATATTCGGAATCCATAGTGACCATTCCAAGCTAGGACAGGTTGCTTACCCGATTATAGGTTGTTTGAAACCGCAGCGTGCGTAGTGAAACCCTAGCTCCTAACAAAATAGGACAGGGAAACCCTACCCCAACATAGGGGTGTTTTGGCTCTCTTTTACTTGCTATGTGCTTTTAGAGTGTGTCTCTACAGGAACTGCGCATGTCAGTTTGCAAGTTTGGGCATCAGGCCTGCGGGCACCAGTGTTTTGAGGATCAGTTATCTGCGGGAATCAGATTTGGTTTTGGGGGCAGTAATCTGGGAACAATGATCAACATCTGAGAACAGTGTATTCAACTTATCAACTACGTGTTGTAATGCCCAACTGTGGGTTGTGTGTTTATTTATGCTGTTATGCTGTCTGTTTTTTTTTTTTTTTGGTTGTTTATTTTCTTATTACTGCTTTATTTATCTTTTTGCTAGATAGTTTAGCACAATTGCTTCAGACCAAGCAGATATTCCCCAAGCACTCTAGACAAGAGGTCGTCGACTCCATCGATCTGAGGATCTGGTAGACGGACAACCAGTGTATCATTCTCTACCCCCGGTTACCAGACGGAGAGCAGTTAGGCAGAAAATATCAATTCGAAAGTCAGTTCAGAGGGCTGCGTCCACCCCGCCTAGGTATAGTAGGAATCAGAGTCTTGTTTCTCCCACAAAAAGGGAATATATACCAGTAATTCAACAAGAGCAGAGCAGTATGGCAAGTTTAGAGGAGATGTTGCGCCAGCTCCAAGAGAGCATGAAAACTATGCAGCAAGACGCTGTCCGACAGGCGGAGTTTGCCGATTATGACTGAACAAGCAGAGTTAGTCATAAGGCTACAGCAGCAAGCCGGGGCATCTGCTTCACATCAAGCTCCTCCCCCACCAAGGATTCTGATACCCGAGGAGACACCAAATGTCCAGAATATCCAAGAGGATACAAACGTTCCAACGGGGCCAGCTCCGCCCCCGATTCTACCGCAACTATCTAAGGCGCCCACGCCTATCAATGTACTGGATTCTTCCTTCGAGTTCGAAGTGGACCCCACTACATTAAAGCTGAGCAAGCTAGAAAAGATGTTTAAGAAATCCCAAGGGGTAAAGACCATCCCCGACATTGAGGACGGGTATACCGACGCAGCTGTGACACTGCCAGATCGGTTCAAGATGCCACAAATTGATCGATTTGATGGATCCAGGGACCCCACGGTGCACCTGAGGTTGTTTTCAGATATTTTAAGGCCGATGGGCCTCACCAGACTGCAGAAGCTGTCTCTGTTCGACCGGACCTTGTCGGTTGTGGCGGTCATCTGGTACGCCAAATTAGAAGATGATGTCAAGAGAAACTGGGACGAGATGGCTGAGGCCTTCATTGCACAATACTCGTATAACATGCAAATCGAGATTACGACCCGTGATCTTGAGACGATGAGACAGGAGGCTAAGGAGAGCTTCTCAGAATTTGTGACCCGCTAGAGGGCCAAGGCCTCAATGATGACCCTAAGGCGCACCGATAAAGATCAAATTTAGATGATTGTGCGCAATCTCCAGCCTAAGCTGATGCAGAAAATGATCGTGCTTCCCTTCCCTACCTTTTCAGATCTGCATGAGATGGGAGTACAGATTGAGGATGCCTTGAAGCAAGGCTTGATCGATAATGATAGAGAGCAACCCAGGAGAACCTTTAACCGCAACACCAATGTAGGCCCGAGCGGCGCTACAACTACAAAAGCCTCAGAAGTAAGCATGGTCACCACCATCCCCCCTCCAAGAACCATGGCAGCCACGCCATTCTCCGGTGCGTCCGGAAGCAATACACAAATAGCCAAATACCCGCCTAAAAACCAAAGAACCTTCACTTCACTCTATATGCCCCTGTCCAAAGCTCTAGGGGTTTTAATCAGAAAAGGATTGAAGCCCCTAGAACCGAGGCCATTGCCAGAAAAACATCCCCCTACCCACAACCCAACCAAATATTGCGCATTTCACCAACAGCATGGTCATGACACTAACCAATGCTACCGATTACGTCATGAGATTCAAGATCTCATCGATAATGGGGTGATTGTGCCTCCCGAAAAACCCAATGTCACAACAAACCCTCTCCCACCGCACCATCAAGCTCCACCTCCCAAAAGAATCGACTTTATCCAGACTGGAGTCGTGCCTTACGATCCTAGCATATATATCACCCCATCCCACCTACCCAAGCCGGAGGTGCTTCTTCCTGACTGCACTAACTTGTGCATGTTGGACATCTCCAGAACCCAACCCAAACCAATGATGGTGACTGTCGAAGACAGGATAAGGGAGATTTCAAAGGAGAATGGGCTTGTCGAGTCAGAATTTGAGGAATCTAGCAGTTTTGCTGAAGAAATGTACAGTCCGAGTGACTACATTCTGTCAGTAGGCCAGGTTAAGTCAAGTGTGGAATTACCAGAGAGGGCAGAACTTTGTGTGATATAAGGTGACGGATTTTATCAGAGGTCAGAGGACTTAGCGGCTGTGGAAGAGGACTTGGCTGACTTCCAATTTTTCAACGAACAAGGCCCAGGGGACATGGCCGTTAACTGGTCAGATTTCGAGGAATCAGTAGAGGTCACCGGGTGGCTTGATGACCTACCAGACGTTGTCGAAGAATCTCAGTTGGAACAGGGCCCGGTAGGGGCAAGAATAACAGTGGTAGCCAGAAGAGCCGGAAATCAGGATACATCGCCGGAGAGCGCCGGTGTCAAGAATTTCGCTCAGGATTGGAGCATTTTGAATACAGGAATTGTTGAACAAATAACTGTACTGACGCAGTTGGAACAGGAAAGGTTTGGGGATTCTGAGAGAATCAGGAAAGCTAAAGCCCACGTGGGGACTGAAACTGCTGTGTGTGCAGGGACAGAAAATGCTGCGAGCATACGGATGGAGGGTACTGCGAGCATGAGAACAGTCATACTGGAGCCGGACAGGTGTCTGTCAGCTACCGATAGAATGTGGTAGAAGGACGATGATTTATGTCTTGCCCACACGGATGAGGATTGGGGAAGTAACCAACCAGATGACACCTGGTACATCGGTGAAGTCGATCATATGACTAGAAGCGGGCGGTATTTCAAGCCCCCACATCTAGATCAACCAGAGGCGTCTGGGAAGGATAAGGAGGCGGAAAAATAGAAAGAGAAGAAACTCGATGAAGAAGCTATACTGAAGCAGTTGAAAAAGATACAGGCAGACATCTCCATCTGGGGACTGCTTATGGCATCGCGAGTGCATCGACAAGCAGTCTTATCGGCCATGGACAAGGCCAAGCTCTCAATAGACACCACGCTCGAACAGTTGGTGGGCTTAGTCTTTCCGGGAGGAGCTACTCCGATGTTGACTTTTTCTGACAAAGAATTGCCACCTGAGGGTGCGAACCATAACAGGCCACTCTACATCTCTGTGGAGTGCAGGAACAAATGGGTACCAGTGGTTCTAGTAGATACTGGATCCGCCATTAATGTGTGTCCGGCAAGGATTGCCTATGCAATCGGTTTAAAAACCGCAGATTTTGTGCCGACGGCCCAGGTGATTCGGGCATATGACAACACGAGCAGAGAGGTAATGGGAACGGTGAAAATTCAAACCCACATTGGCCCGAGACAGCATGAAATTGACTTTCACGTCTTGGAAGTTCCTGCGACCTTCAATCTACTTTTGAGGCGGCCGTGGCTGCATCAGGTGAAGGCAGTTTCGTCCACCTTGCGTCAGATGGTGAAATACCCCCATGGGAAAGGAGTAGCCATCGTTTTTGGAAATTCGTCGATCCATCCACTGCCAGAAGTATCTACGCCAGTTTTGGAAATTGAGCACGGTATGGAGGATGTGTTCTTATCCGGCTTTACCCTGGCTGAGGCCCGGGTCGTACAGAACATCATGCCTGTTAATGAGGGGTTGTATGTCAGTGCTCAATCAGTATACCTCATGAACAAGTTTCAACACATCCCCGGGATGGGATTGGAAAAGAGCGGCCGGAAGGGCATTGCAGCGTTGGCCAAAGTGCCACACAATTCGCACACCTTTGGCTTGGGTTACCTGCCCACCAAAGAGGATTGGATAAGGAAAGGGAAGGAGATGGCTGCGAGAGCCAGAGCGAAGCAAGTGGGGAAGCCTTTTGAGTTAATGCACCGGCCCATCCAAGGTACCCTAAACGGACGCTTTGTCCGGGAGGGGGAGGACTTTCCATTTTGTGGCTTCCCAGAGCCGTGGCTGAATGCTGAGAAGAGGCGCTTGCCGGGGTTTGAGATCTTCTTTGACCTACAGTTATCCGGGGATGATGTTGCCGAGGAGCAGACAGACCCATCAGCTGGGGTTGAACAGAATGAGAAAGTGGAGTCTGAGGATGCCGAAAGTGAAATGGGGGTAACGCTGGCATGTCTACTTTCAGATCCTCCGATCGAACAGAAGTGCTTGGGGGATAACTTCTCGGTGTCCATGATCGGGAATGAAATGGCTACGGGCCTACCAGCAAATATTTTGGATGCATCCATCACACCCTCCCTCATTTGGCAGTACGATGAGGGATTTTTGTCAAGCTGCACCGGGTCAGGTAGTGAGCCGGAATCCGATTTCACCGAGTCTTGTAAGTCGGAATCAGGTTCCAGCTCGACTGGGTCTGAGTCCGGTATTCCTGGGGGTGATAACCCAAATGCCACAGTCCTGTGTGGGTCGTCTTTCTCTTTCTCTTTTGAGTCTGTTGTAACAAAAGAATCGGACGGTTTGGATGTGCTTAATGAGAATGATGTGGATGTGGTTTTTGAATACTTTTTTGTGCCTTTGATTTATTGCTTGAATCAGGACTTTCAAAATTTTGACAAAAACGACGAGGAAGAAATTCCTCTGGTTTTGCAACGATTAATTGATCAAGAGCATGAAAGATTTGTTAAACCTTTAGTTGATGAAATCACTACCGTGAATATTGGTACTGAGGAGGACCCGCGGCTGGTCCAGATCGGGTCCACGTTGTCTTTGGAGGAACGCGAGCGCTTAGTCGCCTTATTAAAAGATTTCAAAGATGTTTTCGCGTGGTCCTACGAAGACATGCTTGGGATCGATCCTGAGATTGTACAGCACCGGATCCCTCTTGACCCCGAGGCCCGACCCATCAAGCAGAAACTCAGAAGGATCCGCCCGGACTGGGCCCTCAAGATTAAGGAAGAGGTCACCAAGCAAATTGACGCAGGGTTCTTGCTGGTTTCCGAATACTCGACTTGGTTGGCCAACATTGTTCCAGTGTCGAAGAAGGATGGCAGGATCAGGGTATGCGTGGATTTCAGGGATTTGAACAGAGCTAGTCCGAAGGATGACTTTCCCTTACCGCATATCAATGAGTTGGTGGACTTCACAGCAGGGCATGCTTTGCTTTTGTTCATGGATGGCTTCTCAGGCTACAATCAGATAGTGATGGCACCTAAAGACCGGGAGAAGACTGCTTTCACGACCCCGTAGGGGACATACTGCTACAGAGTGATGCCGTTTGGGTTAAAGAATGCTGGAGCTACATATCAACGGGCCACGACCACGATATTGCATGACATGATCCACAAAGTGGTTGAGGTGTACGTGGACGACATGATTGTCAAGTCCAAAGAAAGAGAGGGCCACTACACCGCCTTGCAAAAGTTCTTCCAAAGGATCAGAGAATTTCGGTTGCGGCTGAATCCTCAGAAGTGTACGTTTGGTGTCACAGCAGGGAAAATGCTAGGGTTTCTGATTACACAGAGAGGTATCAAAGTCGACCCTTCCAAGATCAAGGCCATCCTAGAAATGCCACCACCAAGGACTGAAAAGGAGGTGCGAGGCTTTCTGAGTAAAGTACAATTCATAAGACAGTTTATCTCAAAATTAACCTTGACTTGTGAACCACTTTTTGGCCTCCTGAAGAAAGGAAAGAAATTCCAGCGGGACGGCCGATGCCAAGCTGCTTTTGAACAGATCAAGGAATACTTACAGAACCCGCCTGTTGTCACCGCCAGAGCCGGGGAGACCGTTGATATTGTATCTTTCAGTAACTGAGACTACAATGGGCTGCATGCTCGCGCAAGAATCAGAGGACAAGGTGGAGAGAGCCATTTACTATCTGAGCAAGAAGATGCTAGAATATGAAACTCGCTACACATCGTTGGAAAAGGCTTGCTTAGCCTTGGTATGGGCTACCAGGAAGCTGCAGCACTACCTGTTAGCTAACTCCGTAATGTTGGTTTCACGATTGGATCCCATCAAATATCTTTTCGAGAAATCGGCACTTACGGGTAGGCTAGCTCGTTGGTTGCTTTTGCTTTCCGAATTCGATCTGAAAAATGTGACGCGCAAGTCAGTCAAGGGAAGAGTAGTAGCAGAATTCTTAGCCGATCAACCCGTGGAAGGAGGTGAAGCAGTTGAGTACTTATTCCCAGATGAGACCATTTTGTATATCGAAGATGAAACGTGGACGATGTACTTTGACAGAGCGTCAAACCAGTATGGGTATGGAATAGGGGTGTTGCTGATAGCACCCGACAATTCCCGTATCCCTCTAGCCTTCAAACTCCAGTTCAAAGTCTCAAACAATGAAGCAGAATATGAGGCATGCATTGCCGGTCTAGAAGCAGCCTTGGAACTAGGGGCAAAACGGTTGGACGTCATCGGGAACTCGAACCTTGTTGTATCTCAAGCAAAAAGAGATTGGAAAGTCAAAGAAGAAAAGATGATAATGTATCACCAGACCTTGGATTTGTTAATTCCTCGGTTTGAGAAGCTGAACTTTACTCATCTATTAAGGGAGAACAACAGGTTTGCAGATTCACTAGCAACCCTATCTTTCATGATAGACATCCCGTTTGGAGTTCGGATGCGTCCAGTCATTATCGACCAAAAATTTGTGCCGGCTTACGAGTCCATTGCCGCTATAGATGAGGTTCAAGATGAGAACCCCTGGTACTACGATATTTGGAATTTCTTAGAGAAGGAAACATATCCACCAGGGGTAAATGCCAAGGATAAAAGGGCAATCAGAAGAATGGCCGTTCAATTCATCATCTGCGGAGGTAAATTGTATAAGAGAGGTCATCTGGGAATGCATAAGCTGTGCGTTGAAGCTAAAGAATCAAAACGCCTGATGGAGGCCATCCATGGAGGGGAATGCAGTGCGCATATGAACGGGGTAATGTTAGCTCGGAAGATCCTCAAACAAGGTTATTATTGGTCCACCATGGAGGAGGATTGTATCAGTTTTGTTCGGCGATGCCACAAGTGTCAGATCCATGCAAACCGCATGAACATCCCGCCGTCGAAGCTGTACAATATGACGTCGCCATGGCCATTCTCAGTTTGGGGAATCGATGTGATCGGGGCTGTCACTCCGAAGGGGTCGAATGGGCATGAGTTCATCCTTGTCGCGATAGATTATTTCACAAAGTGGGTTGAGGCCTAATCCTATGCGGTGTTGAAGGCTTCACATGTTGCAAAGTTTATCAGGAACAACATCATCTGTCACTATGGGGTCCCGAACGAAATCATTTCAGATAACGGTTCCCACTTCAAGAAGGAAGTGATTGACTTGTTGAAAAAATACAATGTGGCTTTTCATAAGTCATCCACATACCGGCCGCAGACCAATGGAGCGGTCGAGGCCGCCAACAAGAATATCAAACACATACTGCAGAACATGGTGGAAACCTACCGGGATTGGCTAGATAAGCTGCCGTTCGCTCTGTGGGGCTACCGGACTTCAATTAGAACGTCTACTGGGGCGACTCCGTATTCATTAGTTTATGGGATAGAGGCCGTTCTACCTATCGAAATTGAAGTTCCATCTTTGAGAGTGTTGGCTAAGTGTCAGATAGCCGAGGCAGATTGGCAGCAAAGCAGATTTGAAGAACTCATGCTCTTTGACAAGCGTAGACTGAAAGCACTGTACCATGTTCAAGGTTATCAGTGCAGAATTGCCAGGGCTTTTAACAAGAAAGTTAAGTCCAGGAATCTAAAAGAAGGAGATTTGGTGCTCAAGGACAACCGAGCTCCCATCCACGACCCAAGGGGCAAGTTCAGACCCAATTGGACTGGTCCCTACATCATTAAGTCTATCTGGTCAGGTGGAGCTGTGGTTCTGATGGACCTAGATGGCTTAGAGTTTTCCCAACTGATCAACATGGACAAGTTGAAGAAATATTACCCCTGAGAGGCTCGCTAGGCCGAAAAACCCGAAAGGGCGACCTAGGCAAAAGTTAGAGCATGAAAAATTTAAGATTATAAAAACTGAGCTCGTAAGGTTGAAAACCCGCAAAGGGCGGCCTTGGAAAAAGTTAGAGCGCAAAAGGAGAGTGAAAATACTCAAGTGAACCTGTAGACGCGCCCTTGGGCTTTGCTCTACAGTTCGGACTCCCCTGTTTTGTTTGTTGTGGTTCGTAATCTGAACCAAAGAGTCCAACTCTGGCAAATCATTTGAGAAAACAGATTTTTTGAAAAGTAATGCCAAACATGGACTGCTTTGCCAGATACAGAGTCGCCACCTAAATATTTTTTATGGGGGAATTTAGGAAACCCTGACTCGGTGCCAAAGGCCACGTGTCCTTCGTCACCAAAGTTGTCTTGGCTCGAGAGCTTGGGTACGATCGAGGAAGGTCAGCTATGAGCACCCCCTTTCGCCCGGTCCGAAGACCGGCCTCTACTAACCATGATATCCGGTTTTGAAAACTTAATGCGTTCTTATTCCAGTTATTAGCCTAGAATTACTATGTTATGCGCACAGCAAACAAGTATAGACTAGATCGCCTAATTTGGAAACAAGCATTGCATATCCGTTGGTTTTGAAAACGCTTTGGAATTTGCTACTCGCAAGTAGGCTAAAACACGGATTTCAATGAGTTTTCCAACTCAAGCAATCCAACCTCCACCCACAGGCATTCAAACAGTTTATCTCATATAAGCATTTAGCCACATGGTAAGCCTACTGTCATATTAACATTCACACGCATGCGATATGCTAAAGCATAAATACTTACATCGTACTCCAAGCCAAAACAACAAACTAGTTAGCAAAAATGCATGCCCTAGTTCATGTTAGAATGACTAATGCATCACATACAGAATGTGATTAGGATAGGCTCGGCTAACCCTAAAATGGCATGTGAAATGCAATCATTCGGTGCACGTATTCAAGTTAGATTTGAAAATACAATGCGGTTTGTATGATGTACCGAGCCCGGTGCATGTCAACAAATGCATGGATGCACGCATGCATTGCATAAGGTATGCTGAAGATAAACGTGCCCTAATCTACCATCATAAGCAGGTAAATAAAAGGGAGAAAGAAATGGGGGTTGGAAGACATACACACCACTCACCCACACTTATTACAGATTTGCCCTCGCTCGGAGGGACCAAAAGAATAATACAAATTAATTAACTACGCAAGCTAATTAAATATTACAAATTAATTAAATTAACAAATTAATTAATTTAAGAAAAACAGTAAACCGCCTCGGGGCGAGGGCTCAATGCACGCGCGCTCGGGTTACGCTCGGAATTGCACTACCATGCCTAGACTGCCTCTGTTTTCCCTGCCCTGCCCTTCTGAGAATTGCCAAAGTCTCATAACTACTTCCTTGGATACTGGGGATCACCACCGGCTAAATAGAATAGCCACCGGCTGCTATGTGTGGCCATCGGCACATAATTCATCCATCGGCTAATAATTGATTGCCGGTCGGCACTAAACATTGCCGGCCGGCAATGAATTCCTGCAAAACCTGCAACTCACAGCAGCAGAGGGCAAAATCTTGCATGGCAATGTTATTCAAGCAATGTATGCACCAAACACATTCCTTATCATGTTTGTGACTCAAAGGAGGATGTGCCTCGATTCTCGAGCCACCAATCACGCATTTCCATGCATGATGGCCCAAAGAATCAAGTGTGCAATTTTCAATTTCAAATGCATGCAAACTAGACAATCAAAGAGCCCAATCCCCATCACCAAATCAAGGGACAAGGCATGCATGTAAGATGCATTGCAACCTAATCATGTTAGCTAGGGATGCAATATGAGCATGTGAACAAACAATGCAAGCATACAAGCAAACATGAGGTAAGCATACAAGCAAGCAAATAATGGTCTTAAACATGACTTAGGCAACTCTAATTAATCCTAAAATCAGTGGCCAAAATGCCCAAAAATGAGGGCTAAACACACATGCACTCATGCAAGTAAGTTGGACCAACACTTAGGCACTAAACAAGCAACTTCCAAGCACACTTGAAAGGGGATATCATGTGAACTATTAGCATGCAATATGAGCTTTAAAATCATGTCAAAATGTGGTGCCAAACCAACTCAAACAAGACAAACAAAAGCATGCAAACATAGTCCAAGTATGCAAGGCAAGTCATGAAGGCTTGAACCACATTTAGTACAACCACACATGGCAATACTTAAGCAACTAAAAACAGAGTTTTAACACATAAAACTAAGCCCAAAAGGTCACCTAGATGGCATCTAAATGACATGAATCCAAAGGCATGCACAATGGTCAAAACATAGGGCATACAACACATACTTTTAAAGCAACAAAGAGACAACTATGGCGAGCATACAAGCACACCAAAGGGACTGAAATGACATGTTGGGTGGTTTTAAACCACCAAAATGATGCAATCAACACATGCCATACATTCACACACTTGAGGCATACAAGCCCGGCAAGCCACAAATGCAAAGGAGCTATACTAAACATGCCAAAATCGATCCAAACAACTATGGACAGACCTAAAGCATGGAAAAATAAGCACAAAACATTCATAAGTCCAAGCCTAAATCATGCTCAAACAAAGGCTAACAACCTAAGACATGTTAAGGAAATTACAAGGCATTACATGGCGACTATGCTAAACATGCATGGAGCACCAAAACCAACACACAACATGATTATATTATGGCATAATAAGCATGAAATGCAGCCTAGACATGATCAACACACACTTGAACAAAGGCTTCTCTAAGAGACCAAAAATGGTCCCTTTCAAGGACAACAAGGAGAGGGGGTGGCCCTCCCCTTTTTAAGACTTCAAGGCACCATCTCCACCACTAAAATCCCTCAAGATTTCAGTGGTGAAGAGGCCCAAACACCAAAGTCTCGAAACTTGCACAAAATAGCACAAAAAGAGGCCTTTCAAGGCCTAAGGGGGGCCAAACTTCCCCAAAGCACAAAACACTCTTAATAAACTATCAAGAGGGCCTAAAAACAGAACTTTTTTATGTTATACACTAAACACAAAAACAGCTTTAAGATAGGTAAAAATAGGATGCAAAAATGGGAAATAAAAGGCAAGTTTCTCACCCTTGTTGACCATCTTCACAAGTGTTGATGTTGTTGCTTCCTTGGGCTCAATTCCAGCCAAGAACACCAAGAACAACCTCTTGGAACCTCAGAAACCAAGAAAAAGTGAAAGACTAGGTGTTTGTGTGCAATAGTAAGACACAAAGCACCTAGAACACACACAAAGGAGATATAGAGATAGGATATGAATGGAACTCAAACCCTAAAACCAGAGCTTGCTCTGAGTTGTTTTCTCACTAAAAAGCCAACCCTAAAGCCAAGGGGGAAGGGCTCCTCTTATAGAGGAGCCAAACTTGTAATGCTTACAAGTTAAGCAACCAAGGGAGTCAATGCCAGACAGCTGTAATAAAATATCTGAAAAAGCAGCTGAACAGTAGCCGGCTAGCCAAAAATGTCATTTTGACAAAAATGACTGCCGACCGGCAACAAAGAGTGCCGGCCGGCAATATAAATTGCCGGTGGCAAGAAAAACCAGCCGGTGGCCTCTAGCTAGTGCCGGTGGTGTGTGGGGATGCCTCACAAGGCATTCCCTGCCCCTCCAAGGCAAAACACAAGTGTTTGGTGCAAAACCAGACACAAAACAGTCGAGTTCGGAGATCCTGAGGCAAGGCGCGTAGCCGAGAACTCCGGGAACTCCAAGCAAACACAAACATGGATAATCACCGAGTGTTCAAGCGGTGACGTCCAAGTCTTGAGGACGGTCAAAAATGGGGTGTCTACAGAACCCAAGCCTGAACTACGTAAGGCTTGATTCCCATCCCTGGGATACGTAGGCAACTTCTTCCTGAAGTTCAGCCGTAAACTCTCCCCCGATCAACTTTGTCTATTTGATTATCTCGGCCATCTTTGTCTATTCAGCATTCAAGAGTTCGGTTATAATCTCCGGTGCAGTGCTTTTCAGACTAGGGGCAACTTTCCGTTGCTGTGCAGTGCCGCGGTACTATTCAAACTAGGGGCAACTTTCTGGGATCCGGGGTTGTGTATCTCAGTGACAAGTCTTAGGCGTGTCCAGTTCTGATCCATGTCGCAAATGGTTTTGAAAAGTTTTGATAAAAGTTGACTTTGTTCAAAATTAATCTTTTTACAACTTAGACCATTTTTGGACCAAAGCGAAAAATTTTCAGTACCCACAACCTTCAATTTTATTGATTTCATTACAAAGTCTTTCTGCTCTTGCATACAAATTGAAGTTGCTTTTGGTTACATTCATAAAGAAAACTTGAAAGTACTAATAAAGCAATAAATCTGGAGCATAGCTAAGTCAGGTGTTCCTGCGCCCCCTCCCAGAGCTGGTTGAAGCCTCTAATGCCAAGTTGGGCCCAATCTGTGCCTCTTCATTGAGCCAATCTATGCACTCATCAGACAAAGTGCAACTGAAAGTAGGAGCGGGGGCTAGGAGCTCTCTAGTTCTCCATGCCGTGGCATACCGAGCAAGCTGTGTGCCTCGGACCGGGAATGCAGCAGGGTACTCTATCCCCTCCGGCGGGCAAGTCTGATCATGGCCGAATTGGCGCTAGAACCGGAACGGAAAGTAAAACACGCAGCGTGTCAGGCCTATCAATTGAATCCAGTCTGCCGGGACATGCTGTAACTCATTGCCGGTCTACAGACAAATTGCACATCCAGTCAAACCACCATCCCTCATCCAGGGCATCGACTAGGCGTCGCCGGAAGAAGTAGCCGCGAGCTGAGTATACCAGGCAAGAGTCCACAACCTGCAACTTGTCCATCAACCATACCTGGGAAGGGATGAAAAATGAGAGAATAAAGAATAGAGAGATGTACGATGAGAGAACAGTGAGAAAAGGGTTTTGTGAGAAAACCGAGCCCGTGAGCCGAGTGATGTGAGCAATACATATGTGAGATTGGGTGGGAAACATTACCTGCAGCAATAGTGGACTCCCCGCGAATCTAGTCGTCTCCCGGTGATGGAAAGCGTCCAAGCCCATCAACGTCTCGGCCAACATCATAGCAATGCAGCGTTTGCCCTCCTTCAAGCCTTGGGCAACCTCGATCAACTGGACACTAGATCCTCCGGAGCCTGAGGCAAGCAAGAAATGGGATAGCATGCACAAACAAAGGGCGTGTCACCGAAAGCCTTGCCAATGATGGTCACCACGGTCGCCGGCATCAGAAAACCGGCAAATCAAACTCGGAATATCCAGCATTCCGTCACCAATCAAAGATCGAGCGTCATGCATCGTAAGCCCACACATTCGCCCTAAAGCTTGGGCATGGCCTAAGCAAAGTTGGGGCAAGATTTCTTCGTTATGCTCGGATTCCATCAGAGTTTGGAAATCTTCGAAGGTAGGACATACCTCTTGCCCGCCAAAGCTAAAGACATGTGTTACCGAGTTCCAAAACCTTGCTGCGGCATGGAGGAACGGAAAGTGCAGCGGAGTACGACTCAGAGTGAATAGTGCGTTTATGCCGAAGCCCCTGGAAATTCAACTTTTCTGAGCCATCCAAGTTGGCAATCCAAGCCATGAGATTTTGGGCAAGGAACTCTTCCATTTGGAGCAAGTCAGTGTTGAATTGAAGAAAACTACGAAGTTGAGGCTTTTGTAGGGGATACGGTGTGAGTGGGAGACAGCTGTCAGCATTCTGGTGGTTCTTACCATCCATGGCCGGCCGGACAAACATGGTGTCGACCGACCACCACTTTTGGCCGATGGCCATTTCTTGAGGCCGACGGCTTTCCCTTGTGGCCGGTAGTCTTCCTTCTTGTCCCCTGAGCTCTTTATGTGTTGAACATGCTGAGAATTTGGGGACTGGCACCACTTCCAATGCCCTCTGATGATGATTTTTGAGGAGTCATGCCAATTTGCTTATCGAGTTGTTGTACATTTACTTATCGAGTTATATTTCTTTGAGTCTTTGTTTTGCTTATCGAGTTGTACTCACACTGGGTTAGCTCATCGAGTTTCTCTATTTTGCTTATCGAGTTGTTAGTCGGTTCACTACCTAATTATTACGAGGCAAGTGCTTAATTTTCAAACAAAGTTCGATTTCATTCGCATTGTTATGTGATGCCACGTGATACGATGCATAGAAAGTACAAACATAACACCGTTTTCGGAATAGCTGTTTCATTTCCATCATGTCTTTTGCAAAAATATACAGTTTTGAAAACCTGCCTGAGGCAGTGCAATGTGCTTAAAACTAACGATGAAAAAGGAAAGTAAAGCAAAAGGAGGGCAAGGCAGCAGAGTATCGGGATTGATACCAGTAACCTCCCCTTGTGGTCGGTACACCTCCTGCGTCCTTGTTCGGGTTAATTATACGGTTTGGCACCTTCATTACTCTAGATAGTGCAAGAAATGTGCGCTTTGGAATTTTAAATGGTCTTCGTGTTGACCTTGAAACATGTCTTCTGTGTGCGATGTTCGGTGCGTGCAAGGAGCATCCTTTCTCGTATCCTTTTGTACCTCGCGGAGTCCGCTAATCGCTTTAAACATGTTGTATTACATTGCTTCGATATGACTATGATTGCCACGCTCGTTACACGCCTTGCGTTGAGCAATGCCTGGTTTTGTTCTGAATTTGCATCTCAAACATCATGAATAACATGCCTTTACCATACTCCAGTTGGTTATACATGTATTCAAATTTCAACTATACACATTGTATGCATTATTGCATGCTTTACTTACATGTGTATACGTATCTTTCAGGTGGTTACACATTGTCCACGTTTCTGCGTGTACTTTACTTACATGTGTTCATGCCTTGCTTCCTTTACACATTGCATATGTTTCCACGTGTGCTTTACTTACATGTGTTTATGCATCTCACAGGAGGTTACACATTGCATGCGTTACTACTTGCTTTACTTACATGTGTTCATTCCTGCTATACACATTGTATGCATTATTTCATGCTTTACTTACATGTGTATATGTATCTTTCAGGTGGTTACACATTGTCCACGTTTCTGCGTATACTTTTCTTACATGTGTTCATGCCTTGCTTGCTTTACACATTGCATATGTTTCCATGTGTGCTTTACTTACATGTGTTTATGCATCTCACAAGAGGTTACACATTGCATGCGTTACCGCTTACTTTACTTACATGTGTTCATTCCTGCTATACACATTGTATGCATTATCGCATGCTTTACTTACATGTGTATATGTATCTTTCAGGTGGTTACACATTGTCCACGTTTCTGCGTGTGCTTTACTTACATGTGTTCATACCTTGCTTGCTTTACACATTGCATATGTTTCCACATGTGCTGTACTTACATGTGTTTATGCATCTCACAGGAGGTTACACATTGCATGCGTTACCGCTTGCTTTACTTACATGTGTTCATTCCTGCTATACACTTTGCCTGCATTGCAGCATGCTTTACTTACATGTGTATGTGTATTCTCAGGTGGTTACACATTGTACACGTTTCTGCGTGTACTTTACTTACATGTGTTCATGCCTTACTTGCTTTACACATTGCATGCATTGTCGCGTTATACTTTACTTATATGTGTTCAAGTTCCTACACACATTGCATGCGTTGTCGTGTTATGCTTTACTTACATGTGTTCAAATTCCTTTTTATACACATTGCATACGTTGTCGCGTTATGCTTTACTTACATGTGTTCAAGTTCCTTTTATACACATTGTATGCGTTGTCGTGTATGCTTTACTTACATATGTCTACATCTTCACACATTGTGCACATTGTCACGTGTTCTTTACTTACATGTGTTTGGGCTTCCATAGCATTGTTATGCTTGCCTTTAGTCGCATTGTTGCTTCCCACTCAATTTGCGTTGTCGCGCACTTTCAATTGCATTGTTATGCATACTGCTAACAATATTGCACCTGTTAAGTTTCCTTTCTCCTACAGGCACGATATTGTATGTACGGTTCATTTGAAGCTGGAGCGACCAGACGAACCACACAGGTATTGTATTCTCCACGTGAAACACAGCGAGAATCACGTAATTCTCTCGCATCCATTTTGCATTGTAGTGTAGTTGGATTTGTGTTTGCTAGCTTAAAACGATTGCATTGTCATGCTTCATTACAGCTTTCTTTGCATGATCATAAGTTATGTTCGGCTTCTTGCATTATCAGTTGCATTTTGCCCCCGCCTTCGGGCGCATATCATTATTGTCTTGCATGCTCTGTCAAAGTCTTCGGCCTTGTCAAATATGGGTCGTCTCTGGGCTTTGACATTCACTCCCGTCATTGTTATGACTTTCGAGTTCTGTCAAAGATGGGTAACTGTAGACACCCCATTTTTGACCGTCCTCAAGACTTAAACGTCATCGTTTGAACACTCGATGATCATCCATGTTCATGTACGTTTTGAGTTCCCGAAGGTCCCGGCTACGCGCCTTGCCTCGGGATCTCCCAACTTGACTGTCTTGTGGTTGGTTGGACCAAACACCTGTTTGTCTCTTGCACCTGAGGGTAGAGAATAGCTTGTTAGCTATCCCTAGTACCCACCGGCCTTGGCTTTGAGGCCACTGGCCGTGTCTTCTAGCCACCGGCCATTGGTGATGGCTAGTCGGCTCTTTGTGTGGTCAGCCGACCATTCAGTTGGCCGATGGACTCCTTTTCTGGCCGGTACCACCTTTTTGCCTCTTTCAGGCATAGTGCATGCCAGCTGTGCCAGCTGGAGTGCACAGACTTGTCTTCCATAGGAACTTGCACCTTTTGCACCCTTTTGATCTAGCTTCTTGAGGAAGCTTGGACCTTTGTCTTAGCTTCCTCAAGAAGCTTGACCCCTATCCCAGCTTCGTCAGGAAGCCTTGGCTCCTTTGCCTTAGCTTCCCGTAGAAGCCTTGATCCTTTTTGAATAGATTTTCTTGGAAGCTTAGCACCTTTGTTGGTCTATATAAGAGGACCCCCCCTCTCCTTTGAGGAGGTTCAGCAAAACCAGACCTAATTACATATATCTCTGATATATATCACCCTCTCTCTCTATATCTCCCTCTTTCTCTTGATTTGTGTGTGTTTGAGGGCCTAAAAGTGTAGATTGTTCTTAGTTTTGCACTAGAACACATAGTATTACACCATATTTCGACTTTGTAGGTGTTGAGGGTTTGTTCTTCAAGTTTTGTGCTAGTTTTGATCAGAAGAAAGGGGTTGCACTTGCTGTTCTTGAAGTGTTCTTCAAGGGTAATACTTTTGCTTTATTTTCCCCAATCTTGCACTAGTCTTTAACCTATCTTGCATACTGATTTAAGCTTTGTGTATAACTGAAAAAAGTCTTGTATTTGCATTCTTAAGATACTTCATTAAGGTCATTTTGGTGTTGGGGGTTGACCTCCCCCTCTTAGGCCTTGTTTGGCCCTTTTTGTGCTCTCCTTGTTAAGCTTTGAATACCTTTGTGCATTGGCCTTCTCACCACTGAAATCCAGAGGATTTTCAGTGGTGAAGAAGGGGTTTTGAGGTCTTGCATAGGGGAGGGACACCCCTCTCCCTTTGTCTCTCTTTTGTTTGCATTTTTGGCTCATAAGGGTAGCATGTATGTCTAGTTGCTTTTGGCCTCATTTCAAAGGTTTTTGGGTGTTATTTGGTCATGTTATACCTCTATTTTTGGTTGGATTAACGGCCCCTTGCATGCATAGTATACTTGCTTTGCATTCTTCCTTTTTGCCTGAAATGCATCTTGCCTTTAAGACCATCATGCTTGCATGTTCTTGCCTAACTTTGTGAAGTTCTTGGTCATGTTTCATCATGCTTGAGGTCTGTTGGGTGTTGATTTGGCCACACCTTTCATGCTTTGTATAGTCCCTTTGCATTCTAACATGTTGGCATCGGGTGTGTGAGTCATTAGGATGCATTACCTTGGCTATTTCAGTGATTTGGAATCACTTATTATGTCATTTCAGTCCATGTTTTGTGCTTACATGATTGCATTTGTTATCCTTTTAATGCCTTGAAAAAATGTGATCATATGCTCCATGTTTGAGTCATAATGCATGCCTTTTGTTTAAGTCATTTGGGGTGCCATACCATAGGGTTTTTGGCTGCATTTTGATGCATTAAAACTCTGTTTTAGGTTGTATAATCCATGCCATGAGTGGTTGGGGTAGGTGTAGAGTAATACTCCATTTTGTGGCTTTGAATGCCCTTTGTTTTCAGCCCTTTTCTTGGCATGTTTTGACCATAGTCCATGCATGATTTAGTCTTATTTTGGAGTGCTTTAGGACTGTTCTAGGTCATTTTGATCCCTTGAGGTTTGGTTGACATAGCCATGGTTTGGACCCTTTTGTTAGCTTCAAGTTTTAGTCATTGTTGCATGCCTTGCTTGCATAACATGGTGGATTTGGCATTGTCTTTTACATATTTTTAGAGCTCGTTATATTGGTGATTTGTCCATGTTTGTCTCTTCTTAATGCGCTTGAGAGTTGACTTCTTGCATGCCTAAGTGTTAGAGTTTCATATGCGCACATTTGAAGGTGTTTAGTCCATCACTTCCATGCACTTTGGCCACTATTTTGGGGTGGGCTGAGGCCTTCTCATTTCAGTATAAGTCCATCTTTGCATACTTTGCATGTTAGCATGTTGCATTACATTAGTTGCATGCTTGCATTATATCATGTTTGCATTGAATGCTTGCATTGTATGATAGGTTGCATCACATTGCATTTTGCATGCTTGGCACATTGCATGTTTACATGTTTAGTTTGCACTACATTTGGCATGTTTGCATGCTCAAGCCACCTTACATACTTGAGCCACATTGCGCCCATGCATAGCATTTTGTTTGGTTTGAGGTGTCAAACCAAGCATGAGGGATGAGGCGTGTTCGTACTCAAAGTGACGAAATACGTCTCACTCCTCAGTCGCCAATGCCCTTGACCTCAACATGATAGGGCACGAGGCATTCATCTCTTTTATGCATTCATTTTACATTGAATGGCAAACTTGGCCTCTTAGGCCATCATGCATTGCAATGCGCAATTGATGGCCCGAGGGTTGAGGGCCACGCTCCCTTGAGTCCATAACATGATTGGGAGAGTGGCCAATGCACACATTTGCTTGAAAATTCCATGCCATACACTGTTTGCCCTCTGCTGCTGTCAATTGTAGGATTCTGCAGGAATAAATGGCCGACCGGCCATCTTTAGTGCCGACCAGCCATCAGTGTCTAGCCGATGACACAATCTTTGGCCGATAATCCCATTCCCATGGCCGGTGGCCTTTTGTTCTGGCCGGTGACACTCCACAGCACTCAGAAGGAAACTCAAAGCAATTCTAGAAACTTTCATAATTTTCAGAGGAGCAAGGCAGTGTAAACAGAGGCAACAGTGGCATGGTACGGGTTTCCGAGCAAGGCAAGTCAAGCATGCATCATCCACGCATTGCGAGGCAGGGCTGCGGCCACCTTCCTTCTGCATTTAATTCGTTAATTAATTAGAAGTTCTGTAATAATTAATTTAGTAGTATTCATTTTGTTGTGTAATATTTATTCGGACCCTCCGAGCGAGGGCAATTGTGTAATAAGTGTGCGTGGGTGTGTGTATGTCTTCCAACCCCACGTCTTTCTCCCTTTTATTTATCCGCTTTCAGTGGTTAGATTAGGGCATATTCAAATTAGCATCCTTATGCTCGCATGTTTAGCATCCATTCATCTGTATTGCACGCACCGGGCTCGGCGCATCATACTAGCTGCATTTGTGTTTCAATTCTAAGTTGAATACGTGTTAACCGTAGCACCATCATATGCCATCTTAGAATAGCCGAGCCTATAATAGTTGCATCTTGCATGTGTTGCATTAGCCACCTCAACATGAACTACGATCATGCATATGATTACTAACTAGTTTCTGTTTTGGCTCGGAGTACTCGGTAAGCTTTTATGCTTTGGCGTCCTTGCATGCGTGTGAGTGTTGCCATGTCAGCATGCTTACCATGTGGCTATATGCTTATGTGATGTAAACTACCTGAATGCCTGTGGGTGAAGGTTGGATTGTTTGAGTTGGAACAACTCGTTGAAATCTGTGTTTTAGCCTGCTTACGTGTAGCAAATTTCAAATTGTCTTTCAAAAGAATGGATATGCAATGCTTTGTTCCAAATTAGGCGATCTAGTCTATACTTTTGTGTTGTGCGCATCACATAGTAAGATTAGCTAATTAATCGGAATAAGAACGCATAATGTTTTCAAAACTAGATATCATGGTTAGTAGAGGCCGATCTTTGATCGGGCGAGCGGGGGTGCTCATGAAGTGACCTTCGCCAATCGTACCCAAATTCCCGAGCCGAGGCAACTTTGGTTATGACAGACACGTGGCCTTAGGCAACGAGTCAGGGTTTCCTAAATTCTCCCAAAATAAAATATTTAGGTGGCGACTCTGTATCTGGCAAAGTAGTCCATGTTTGACACTTCTTTCTAAAAATTTGTTTTCAAAATGATTTACCGGATTTGGACACTTTGGTGATTTATCAGTCTTGCATTGCACTTTTCAATATCAAATTAAGAACTGTGACAATTTGAGTCCGAACTATAGTGAGCCCCAATGAACAAATCGGGACCTCCTCCCGGGACGTTTGGAGACGTCTACACCTTTCTTTTTTGTGTCTTGCTTGCTAGCCTAGATAGCTCTATGTGTTAGCTTATTTTTCTAGCCTTTTGTAGCTTAATTTCAACATGTTTTAACCTCTATTTTTGGCTGTTTTGCCTCTGTTTTGATTGTTGGTTACATTTAAGCTTTGTTTAGCATGCTTGTAGTGTAATAGTCCTCATGAGCTTGGTGTTTTAGGCCTTAGACACTAGCTTATTTGAGTTGATAACATTTATTTATGCATTTCTCACTTATTTTCAGGACTAATAATCTCTGCAACCTCCCTCCTTTCTTGGCTTTTGTTTTGCTTTGAGAGTTGTTTCAAGCCTCTTGTTCTTTTAAGCATGAGATTGTCATGCTTAATGGTTTAATCCCATTTAGGCGTTCATTATCAACGGCTTGACATCTCTTTCATGTCTTAAGTTAACTCTTGGTTTGGTACTTCACTCCATTAGAGGACTTAAATTCACCTTTTGGACTTAATTTGCTAAGGAATGGTAGGTAAATTAAAATGAAGTAATTAAAATGGGACTAAAATATTGCAAGATAAAATTAAGTGTTGTGTTCAATCAGACGTTAATTGAACAAATGGACACTTGGGCCATGTCATACTTAAAAAGTGATGAAATGGTTCAAGTATCCAAGGTCACCACTTCTCTTGATCAATTCATGAAAGGGAGGTGGTATGAGTCTTGTCTTGTTGCATTTATTGAAATTGCACACTTTGGTTCATGAGCTATCATGCAATGAAATTGCTTAAGTTGATGGTTTGTGAACCTAGGTTTGTCTCCCTTTGATTTGTTCATGAAAGGGGGGTGAATTATGCAAACAAACCCTTGAAAATGTCCTGTGTATGCTCTGTTTGCTCTCTGTTGCAGCAAGGAAGTCCAATCAGCAGTGGCCGACAGGCCACCATCAATGGCCGACCGACCATCAACCAAAGGGCCGAACAAAGTTGGCCTAGAAGTGGAAATCGGCCGATGCTTTTTCAGGCAAATGAGGCATTCAAAGAACAAAATGGAGGCTTTTTTGGATGGAAACCACGTTCATGCATGAGTCCTTCATCTATCCTTGAGATTCGAGTTATAATATATTAGTGTTATGCTTAAATAGTGGCTTTTGTAATTAATTAGTTAGAATAGCTAATTCATTTCGTGTTGTTGTAATAATAGCTAATTCGTTCATGTATTAGTTAGAATAGTTAATTAGTTCAATTTGTTGTAATAATTAATTAAGCAGCTTAGCCAATTATTCATTTATTGTTATCATTCATTTGTTTTGTAATCATAGGTTTATCTTTAATTAGTTAGCTAGTTAATTAGTTCATTCGAACACTCCTTTGTGAGAGCACAATGTAATAATGTATATGTCTTCCAACCCCACATCTTTCTCCCTTTTATTTACTAGCTTTCGATGGTTAGTTTAGAGACATCACGTTTCGTTTAGCATTACTCATGCTTGCATTCATTTGTATTGCATGCACCGAGGTTCGGTTCATCATTCTAACCTGCATTGCTAGTTTAATATTTCTTTGAATACATGTTTAGACTGCATGTTGTCAAATTGATTCATATGCCACATTAGTAGCCGAGCCTAAGTAATTGCATATCGTATGTGTTGCATTAGTCATATTACAAAAAGTTAGAATCATGTATATTTCTAACTCTTTTGTTCATTTTGGCTTGGAGTACTAGCTGAGCCTTTACTCGCTTTAGCATAATTGCATGAGTGTGATTGTTTCCATGTCTAACATGCTTGCCATGAGGCTAATTGCTTAAATGCTAAACTGCTTGAATGCCTGTGGATGAAGGCTAGTTGCTTGAATTGAAATAATTTGAGCCATGTTCATATGCGATCACTTTTTCAAGTGGTACATATTTCGAAACAATTTTCAAAACAAACATGAATCGAGATGTTCCAATTCTTGCGAATTTAGTCTATACTTGTGTGCGCGTGCATCACATAGTAATGTTAGCCTAATAATCAAAACAAGAACATATAATGTACATAAGATTTATATCATGATTAGTAGAGGCCGATCTTTGATTGGGCTTGCGGGGGTGCTCAAATGTATTCATGACCTTCCCTTCTCGTACCCAAGTTCCTGAGCCGAGGCAACTTTGGTGATGACGAACATGTGGCCTTTGGCACGAGTCATGGGTTTCCTAAATTTTCCCAAAACAAAAAATATTTAGGTGGCGACTCTGTATCTAGTAAAGCAGTCCATTTTTGGCAATTTGATTCAAAATCGATTTTTCAAAAAATTTGTCAGATTTGAACTCTTTGGTATTTATCAATTTCACATTGCACTTGTGAGATTAGATTCAAAACTGTGGGAGTCCGAACTGTAAGGCTTATATTCGACCTTCTGAAAGGGGGGGCGCGAAAAAGTTGAGCCACATAGTCATTGGGACCACATTACCAAAATCAAAGCCCTTGGGACCACACTATGTGATTAATATTTGATTATTAAATAAATTTCCCAATATTTAATTAAAATCCGCTTGGGACCACAATAAAATATCCATTGTTTATAAAAGCTATATACCCCACCTTAACCAAAAATTCCAAAAATTAAACCAATACATGCATGGCATGCATAAAAAATTACAAAATCTCTAAACACAAACAGAATAGATGAATAAAAATATCCAAAATCAACATCATGATGCCCGCACACAGTTTGATTATTTGTAAAAAAAAAAAAAAAAATTACCAAGTCTCTAAACTGAAATAAAAATATGAATAAAAAATCAACATCATAACAGATATGAATAAGCTCTAAACCCCACTCCACTTTAACTAAAATCCTAAAAAAGTAAAGCAATAAATGGCATGAATACAGAAACTGAAGTATACATAAACAAATATATGAATAAAAAATACCCAAAGTTAACATCATGAAAAACAAATAATTAATAAAAATCCCCATTTTTTATGAAGCTCTATACCCCACCCCACCCCATTTTAACCAAAATCTCCAAAAATTAAAGCAATACAGGCATTCCATGCATAAAAAATTACAAATTTTGTAAATCAAAGTAAACACAAACAAAGATATGAATAAAAATTACCCAAAATCAACATCTAATGATCAAAATAAATTAGGGTAAACAAAACATACCTAAACTAGTGAGGGCATCCGCAATACGATGGATCGATGATGAAACCTAGTTCAATCCAATTAACCAAAGTGAGAGAGAATATAGAGAGAGAAAGAAGATAGAGATTTGAATACTTATTAGTCAAATGAAACGACTGGGGGTGTAAAATATCTATGAGCATTTATGACTTTACAACTTCCGTTACGTCCGTCCGAAATTACATTCTAGTATGAAATCCAAGGGGTTAAAGTATTTCAAATAAAATTATAGGAGAATTCCGTGTTTTGTAAGCAAACTACAAGGGGTAATTTACCCTAATAAAATATTGCATATAAAAGTGAATTTTACTATCTAGAAGTAATCATTTTATTCAATTCATCTCATCTATGGATAGTAAGATTAAAAATGTACTTATAATAGGCTATATTTGGTTGATATGATATGATAGTTTCACTCATTTTTTTCTCCTTTTTATGGTGAGGATATTTTTCTTTTTCTTTTTATTTTTTTTCTTTTTATTTTTTTCATCTTTTGAAATAATATTTCACACTATTTAATTTATGACTATTATCTAGTTGCTAAAAAAAGACATTAAGGCATGTTTATTGTTCCATAAAACTTGTATTCCATTGGTTGGTTGCATTATCCATATTAGATTATGATGAACACTATATCTAACAAAATTGATAATTTTTTTAATCCTACAAGTAATAATACAAAATAAATATATAATTAAATTATTTACTTCTATATTCATTGCAAAACAAATGTGGAGAAGAGGGAATTATTTATCCCACTAATCTAGTTAGATAACCAATACTACACTAATTTACAAATTATTAATTTTCTTTCTAATAATTATGCTATTTAATCAAATTGGGCCTAAAGTGATTAGTGTTACTAAGACACCACACCACAGTAGTCCTGTGGGCTCACCCTTTTCTCGCGCCCCCCCTGGTCTTTCGGAAAGGGTTTGAAATGAAAGGCCTCATAGTTCGGACTCCCGCGGTTCTGAATTTAGTCTCACAAGTGCAATGTGAAACTGATAGTCACCAAATAGTCCAATCCGGCAAATCTTTTGGAAAAATCGATTTTAAATCAAATTATGCCAAAATTGGACTGCTTTGCCAAATACAGAGTCGCCACCTAAATATTTTTTGTTTTTGGAAAATTTAGGAAACCCTGACTCGTGCCAAAGGCCACGTGTCTGTCATCACCAAAGTTGTCTCGGCTCGGGAACTTGGGTACGAGGGGGGAAGGTCATGAATTGAGCACCCTCGCTCGCCTGATCAAAGATCAGCCTCTACTAATCATGATATGATGTTTTATAAACATTATGTGTTCTTGTTCTGATTTATTAAACTAGATTTACTATGTGACGCACACAAGTAAGTATAGACTAGTCGCAAGACTTGGAACAATTCAATTCATGTTTGTTTGAGAAAATGGTTTGAATTTGCCACCCTCAAGTGGCCTTAAAAGATGCGGATTTGTCACCTCAAGTGGGCTTAAAACATGATTTGCCAGGACAAAGTGGCCTTAAAACATACATTTGTTGAATCATTCCAATTCATACAACAAAGTCTTCATCCACAGGCATTCATGCAATTAAGCATTTAAGCACATAGCCTCATGGAAAGCATGCGAAACATGGCAATATGGCAATCACACTCATGCAAGTATGCTAAAGCGTAAAAGCTTACCGAGTACTCCAAGCCAAAACAGAAACTAGTTAAAAAGATACATGATCCTAACTACGTTAAGATGCCTAATACAACACATACAATGATGCAACTAAATAGGCTTGGCTACTTAATCATGGTATTTGCAATACTTTGTTAACATGGTTTAAAGCACGTATTCAGAGAAGTATTTAAACTAACAATGCAGTTTGAATGATGTGCCGAGCTTCGGTGCTGTAACACGTCCGCGGGGGACCTCACTACAGTTCGAACTCCCTTAGTTCGTTGCGGTTCTTAATCTGAACCAAAGAGTCCAACTCTGGCAAATCGTTTGAGAAAACAGATTTTTGAAAAAAGAAGTGCCAAACATGGACTGCTTTGCCAGATACAGAGTCGCCACCTAAATATTTTATTTTGGGAAATTTAGGAAACCCTGACTCGGTGCCAAAGGCCATGTGTCCATCATTACCAAAGTTGTCTTGGCTCGGGAGCTTGGGTACGATCGGGGAAGGTCAGCTATGAGCACCCCCTTTCGCCCGGTCCGAAGACCGACCTCTACTAACCATGATATCCGATTTTGAAAACGTTATGTGTTCTTGTTCCGGTTATTAGCCTAGAATTACTATGTTATGCGCACAGCAAACAAGTATAGACTAGATTGTCCAATTTGGAAACAAGCATTGCATATCCGTTTGTTTTGAAAATGCTTTGGAATTTGCTACTCGCAAGTAGGCTAAAACACAAATTTCAACGAGTTTTTCCAACTCAAACAATCCAACCTTCACCCACAGGCAATCAAGCAATTATATCACATAAGCAGCTAGCCTCATGGTAATCATGCTGTTATGGCAACATTCACACGCATGCGATATGCTAAAGCGTAAATACTTACATTGTACTCCGTGCCAAAACAATAAACTGGTTAGCGAACATGCATGTCCTAGTTCATGTTAAGTGGCTAATGCAACACATACAGGATGTGATTAGGATGGGCTCGGCAAATCCTAAAGTGGCATGTGAAATGCTACAACTATCACGTATTCAATTTGGAATTGAAAACACAATGCAGTTTGTATGATGTACCGAGCCCGGTGCATGCAAGACAAATGCATGGATGCACGCATGCTATCATACTGTTATGCTAATTTAAATATGCCCTAATCTACCATCATAAGCAGGTAAATAAAAGGGAGAAAGAAGTGGAGGTTGGAAGACATACACATCACTCACACTTATTACAGATTCGCCCTCGCCCGGAGGGACCAAAAGAATAATACAAGTTAATTAACTATGCAAGCTAATTAATAATTACAAATTGCCTAATTAATTAACAACTAACTAGACTAGGAAAAACAGTAAACCGCCTCGGGAGGAGAGCCTGATGCAACGCATGCTCGAGTCCTGCCCGGAATTGCGCTACTATGCATAGACTGCCTCTGTTTTCCCTGCTATGCCCTTTTGCAGACTGCCAAAATCTCAGAGATGCTTCTTCAGATACTAGGGATCACCACCGGCTGAGTAGAATAGCCACCGGCAGTGAATAGTGGTCATCGGCACAATATGCATCCATCGGCTGATGATGTATTGCCGGTCGGCACTGAATACTGCCGGTCGGCGAAGAATGCCTACAGAACCTGCAACTCACAGCAGCAGAGGGCAGAACTTGCATGGCAATACGATTCAAGCAATGTATGCACCAATCATGCCCCTTATCATGTTTGTGACTCAAAGGGGCATGTGCCTCGATTTTCGGACCATCAATCACGCATTTCCATGCATGATGGCCCAAAGAATCAAGCATGCACTTTCATGTCAAATGAAATGCAAACCAAACAAACAAATGAAGACCCAATTCCTATCACCAAATCAAGGAACAAGGCATAATCAAGGAACAAGGCATGCAAGATGCAATGCAACCTAGGCATGCAAGCTAAGGATGCAACATGGCATGGCAAGACACTTATGCAAGCATACAAGCAAACATGAGGCAATGCAAACTAATGAAAAGATGGACTTAAACATGATTTAGGCAGCTCTAAATGGGCCTAAAACAGTGGCCAAAATGCCCAAAAATGAAGGCTAAACACACATGTACATGTGCACATATTATGGTCCAAACCTTAAGCATTAAACAAGCAACTTTCAAGCACACTTAAAAGAGGCTATCATGGACAATTAGCATGCAACATAAGCTCTGAAAATCATGCTAGAATGTGGTGCCAAACCAACTCAAATGAAGCAAACATTAGCATGCAAATAGTCCAAAATCTTGAAGCAAGTCAAGGAGGCTTAAACCATGGCTAAGCCAACCAAGCCTCACAAGGCCAAGAAGGCTTAAAACAAGTTCAAGGCAGTCCTTGAATATGCAAAGGGGACCCTTAGATGGCATCTAAATGGCTCAAATTCAATAGCATGCATAATGGCTAAAACATGGAGCATACAACACAAGCTTTTGAAGCATCAAAGAGGTGTCCAAGGCAAGCATACAAGCACACCAAAGGGACTGAAATGACATGCTAAGTGGTTCCAAACCACTAAATTAATGCAAGCAATGCATGCTACACATTCACCTACTTGAAGCATACAAGCCATAATACAAAGGAGCTACATAATGCATGCCAAGATCGACTCAAACAATTATGGACAGACCTTAAACATGGTAAAATAAGCACAAAACCTTCACAAGGCTAAACCTAAAACATGCTAGAACAAAGGCTAACAACCTAAGGCATATTATGGCAATAACAAGGCATTACATGGTAGGTATGCTAAGCATGCATGGTGTACCAAAACCAACTTAAAATCATGTTACATTATGACAATATAAGCAGGAAAAATAGCCAAGACATGATCAACAAAAGCCTAAGCTAGATGCTCCCTTAAGAGGTCAAGAATGGTCCTTTTCAAGGACAACAAGGAGAGGGGGTGGCCCTCCCTTTCTTGAGACTTCAAGGCACCATCTTCACCACTGAAATCCCTCAAGATTTCAATGGTGAAGAGGTCCAAACACCAAAGTCCTGAAACTTGCACAAAATAGCACAAAAAGGAGCCTTACAAGGCTTAAGAGGGGTCAAACTCCTCCAAACCACAAAACACCCTTAACAAACAATCAAGAGGGCTTAAAAACAGAACTTTTTTATGTTATACACTAAGCACAAAAACAGTTCTAAGATATGTAGAAAAGCAATGCAAAAATGGGGAATAAAAGGGAAGTTTCTTACCCTTGAAGACCACCTTCACAAGCAATGCTCCAACAACCTTCCTTGGCTTAAATCCAGCTCCAAAACACTAAAACAACCCTCCAAGGGTCTCAGGTCCAAGAGATGGTGTGTTGGTGTGTGTTTGTGAGCAAAAGTAGGACCAAACACCCACTTATAGAGATAGAATATATATCTAACCCTAACCCTAGAACTCAAGCTTTACAAAAGCTATCTAAAATGTCTAACAAGAGTCTAACCCTTGGCCAAAGAGAAGAAGCTCTCCTATATAGGCAATTCCCTCTTGTAAGGCTTACAAAACAAGCCATTCAAGAGGAAAATCCCCCCATACACGTGTATGGAGGGGAATGGGGTGGGTGCCAGCTATCACAGCTGGCACAAAATATCTACAAAAAGTAGATGAACAGTAGTCGGCTGGCCAAAATTGTCATTTTCACAAAATTGATGGCCAGTCGGCCAAAAAGAGTGCCGACCGGCAATATACATTGCCGGTGGACACAAACAACTGCCGGTGGCCTCTAGCCATGGCCAGTGATGTGTGGGGATGCCTCACAAGGCATTCCCTACCCCTCCAAGGCAAAACACAAGTGTTTGGTGCAAAACCAGACACAAAACGGTCGAGTTCGGAGATCCTGAGGCAAGGCGCGTAACTGAGACCTCCGGGAACTCCAAACGAACACAAACATGGATGATCACCGGGTGTTCAAACGGTGACATCCAAGTCTTCAGGACGGTCAAAAATGGGGTGTCTACAGGTGCATGCAAGACAAATGAATGGATGCAATCATGCAAGCATAAGGTATGCTAATTGAAAATGTCCCTAATCTAACCATCAAAAGAGATTAAATAAAATGGAGAAAGACGTGGGGTTGGAAGACATACACATAGCTTGTGCATTTCCAAATGGCCTCCATTAGGCGCTTCGACTCTTCTACATTAACACATAGCTTTTGCATTCCCAAATGGCCACGTTTGTACAACTTACCCCCGCAGATGATAAACTGAGCAGCCATTCACCGTATTGCCCTTTTATCTTTGGCATTTGCCCCTAGTAGATAAACCTCTTTTTCCTAGAAGTTCCAGATATCATAATACCAGGGGTTTTGATCTTGCGCTTCATCTATTGAGGCGATCAACTCGTAGGCCGGCACATATCTCTGCTCAATGACGATCGAACGCATCCGGACCCCAAAAGGGATGTCTATCATAGAAGATAGAGTTGATAAGGCGTCAGCGAACCTATTGTTTTCTCTTAACAGATGCGTGAAAGTTAGCTTCTCAAACCTAGGAATCAGAACATCCAAGGTTTGATGATAGATTTTCATCCTTTCTTCCTTAACCTTCCAATCTCCTTTTGCTTGAGACATAACCAGGTTCGATTCCCCGATGACGTCCAACCTTGTTGCCCCTGGTTCCAAGGCGGCTTCCAAGTCAGCAATACACACCTCGTATTATGCTTCATTGTTAGATACTTTGAACTGGAGTTTGAAGGCTAAGGGTATTTGGGAATTGTCAGGTGCTATTAGCAACACTCCTATCCCATAACCGTACTGGTTAGACACTCCATCAAAGTACATTGTCCAGGTTTCTTTCTCAACCTGCAAAATGGCTTCATCTGGGAATAGGTATTCCACTGCTACGTCTCCTTCCACTGGGTGATCGGCCAGGAACTCAGCTACTGCTCTTCCCTTGACAGACTTATGAGTCACATACTTCAAATCAAATTCGAAAAGAAGAAACAACCAACGGGCTAGCCTACCCATAAGCTATGGTTTCTCGAAGAGATATTTAATGGGATCTAACCTCGAAACCAGAATTACTGAGTGACCTAATAGGTAGTGCCTCAACTTCCTGGTAGCCCATACCAAAGCTAAGCAAACCTTTCCAGTGGCATGTAGCAGGTCTCATATTCCAACATCTTCTTGCTCAGGTAATAGATGGCTTTCTCCACTCTATCCTCAGATTCTTGCGCAAGCATGCATCCCATAGTCATGTCCGTTACTGACAGATACAGAATCAACAGCTTCCCTGACTCTGGTCAAGACAACACGGGCAAGTTCTGAAGATACTGCTTGATCTGCTCAAAAGCAAACTGGCATCGGTCATCCCATTGGAATTTCTTTCCTTTCTTTAGGAGACCAAATAGTGGTTCACAAGTCAAGGTTAATTTTGCAATAAACCGTCTTATGAATTGTACTTTACCCAGAAAGCCTCGCACCTCCTTTTGAGTCCTTGGTGGTGGCATTTCTAGAATGGCCTTGATTTTGGAAAGATCAACCTCGATGCCCCTCTGTGTAATCAAGAACCCCATCATTTTCCCTGCTGTTATGCCAAAAGTGCATTTCTGTGGATTCAGCCTCAACCGATATTCTCTGATCTGTTGGAAGAATTTCTTCAAGGCGGTGTAGTGGCCCTCCCTTTCCTTGGATTTAACAATCATGTTGTCCACATACACCTCGACCTCTTTGTGGATCATATCATGCAAGATAGTGGTAGTAGCCCATTAATAAGTAGCTCCAGCATTCTTCAGACCGAACGCCATCACCTTGTAGCAGTAGATTCCCCACTGAGTGGTGAAGGCAGTCTTCTCTCTATCCTCGGGTGCCATCAAAATCTGGTTATGCCCAGAAAATCCATCTATAAAAGAGAGCAACACATGGCCTGCGGTGAAGTCCACCAATTCATCAATGTGCGGTAGGGAAAAGTCGTCATTCGGACTGGCTTTGTTCAGATTTCTAAAATCCACACATACCCGAATTTTGCCGTCTTTCTTCAGCACCGAAACGATGTTAGCCAGCCAAGTTGGATATTCAGATACTAGCAAGAACCCTGCGTCTATCTGCTTGGTGACCTCCTTCTCAATTTTCAAAGCCCAATCCGAGCGTATTCGCCATAGCTTCTGTTTAATAGGTCGGGCCTCGGGGTCAAGAGGGATTCGATGTTGTCCAATCTCAAGATCAATTCCAGGCATGTCTTCGTAGGACCACGTGAAAACATCTTTGAAATCTTTTAATAAAGCGACTAAGCGCTCGCATTCTTCCAAAGACAACGTAGACCCGATCTGGACCAGACGCAGATCTTTCTCAGTACCCACATTAATTGAAATGATTTCATCAACAAGGGGTTTTACAAACCTCACCTCCTCTCGATCAATCAAATGTTTCAAAACTGGAGGAATTCCTTCCTCGTCATTTTTATCAAAATTTTTGAAAGTCATGATCAATGCAATACACAAGTGGCATAGAGAAGTACTCAGAAACTGCAGTGGTATTCACATTCAAAAGATCCAGCTCATCCAATTCCTCAGTTACAACCGACTCAAAAAAAAAGGAAAAAGACGAATTGGACAAAACTACAGCATCCGGGTTATCAACCCCAAGAATACCGGACTCCGACTCAGAGGCACTGGAATCTGATTCCGACTGCACAGACTCTGTGGAATCAAATTCCGACTCACAACCTGATTCAGAACTGCTGGACAAAAAGCCCTCCTCTAGCTGCCAAGTGAGATAGGGTTCATTAGATACATCCAGAATACCACTGGAAGGGTCCACACCTGATTGGTCTCCGATCACGGAAACGGTGAAGTCATCCCCTAAGCTCTCCGGTTTGATATGAGGATCCAAAAGGAAACACGTCAGCGCTGCTCCTATCTCAAGTTCATTGTTGTTGGACTCATCCTCAGTACTCTGTTCAGCCTCAGGAGTTAGTTCAGTCTGTTCCTCTGTGGCTTCATCCTCTTGCAGCTGTAGGTCGAAGAAAATCTCAAAGCCGGGCAGACGCCGCTTCTCAAAGTTCAACCATGGCTTAGGAAAGCCACAGAATGGGAAGTCTTCCCCCTCCCGAACAAAGCGGCCGTTCTGAGTTCCCTGAATTGGCCTATGCACAAGCTCATAGTGCTTCCCACTTTGCTTTACCTTGGCTCTTCCTGCCATTTCTTTCCCTTTTCTTACCCAATCCTCTTTGGTAGGCGTGTAACCGAGACCAAAGGTATGTGGGTTATGTGGCACTTCGGTCAATGCAGTAACGCCCTTCCGGCGGCTCCTTCCTAATCCCATCTCGGGTATATGTTGTAGCTTGTTCATGAGGTAGACTGATTGAGCACTGATGTACAACCCCTCATCAATAGCCAAGATATCATGCATCACTCGGGCCTCGGCCAAGGTAAATCCAGACAGGCAAACATCCTCATCGCCGTGTACAATCTCCAGTACTGGTGTAGTGACCTCAGGCGGAGAATGTATAGATGAATTTCCAAACACAATGGCTACCCTCTTTCCAAGAGGGTACTTCAGCGTCTGATGAAGAGTGGAAGAGACAGCTTTCACTTGGTGCAGCCAAGGCTGTCCAAGGAGTAAGTTAAAAGTGGCCGGAACATCCAGGACGTAAAACTCAATATCCTGTTGTGCCGGGCCAACTTGTGTTCTGATCTGAACTGTCCCCATCACCTCTCTGCTTACGATCGGATCACCTGGGCCGTAGGTACAAAGTCTGCTAGCTTCAAGCCAATAACATAGGTTGTGCTCGACGGACAGACATTGATTGCAGACCCAGTGTCAACCAATACAACCGGCACCTACTTCTCTCTACACTCAACTGAGATGTACAATGGTTTGTTATATAACGAGCCCTCGGGCGGTAATTCCTTATCCGAGAAGGTCAAAGTAGGTGAAGAACCTCCCAGGAAGACAAGGCCCACTAGTTGTTCGGGAGTTGTGTCGACAGACAGCTTGGCCTTATCCATTGCCGACAACACCGCTTACCTGTGTACGCACAAAGCCATGAGCAACTAGGGCTGCAAACGAGCCGAGCCGAGCCGAGCTTTGCTGGGCTCGAGCTCGGCTCGTTAAGTTATCGTGCTCGTTTATTGAGCTCGAGCTCGGCTCGATAAGGGACTGGGCTCGAGCTCGGCTTGGCTCGTTAATTTTTATCGAACTCGAGCTCGGCTCGGCTCAGCTCGATAAATTTTTTTTAATATTATTTATATTATTTAAATATAAATATTTAAATAAAAAATATTATTTATATTATTTATATTATAAAAAATGCATTTATATATATATTTATATTTTTTTAATATATAAATAATGTATTTATATAAGCAGCAACAAACAATGAAGGAGATGGATTACGAAATCAAATATGAACCAAATTAAACAAAGACAGTATTGGAATGCACAAAACCAAAAACATTTAATTAAAACATTTAATTAAATTAATAGAAAATTACAGAAAAATAACTTGCACTTACAATGGTTGTAATCTGCAAGGATCTTGATTGTTAACTAGGAAGACAGAACGGGGAAAAGTAAACCTCACTCAGAGCACTCTGGGTTTTTCTTTCAATCAGAAGGGTTAAAAGAAGAAGAAGGTGTCGAGTGATTACATTTGATTACAAATATATAGAAAATAAAAGTAACTATGCAGCATGTGAATTGGCTGAATGATGAAGGCAGCTGGCAGCATTGGAGACTGAGCAGGGCTGTCGGTTGCTTTCGGCTGATTGATTGAACAGTTAGCAGCTTTAACAAAGTTGATTGACCAAATAGTGATGTGAACAGTAAAAGTGAACAGTAGCTTTTACTATTCATCACTTTCGGTGGAGCATGTGAATAAAGGAATCAGAATAAATACAAATTGGCAGCTTTTCTCAAAAGAGTATTGATTGAAGCCATTTTTGTATTTATAAAGAATCCTATGTTGACTAGGCATATGGATCCTGAGCATCTTGAAACTCGGGTCGTCCATATGGAATGGATTGAGTAGTTGATCCTTCAGAAGATTGAGCTGAACTGTCTGATCCTTCTTCTGAATCATCTGAACTGGTTGATTGGGCTTGAGCTCGATCTACAAGTTGCCGAGCCATCTGGAACATTTCATCCCTGGAGGGCTTGGACTTGGCTTTGGATTTAGCTTTGGGCCGAGCAGGAGGTGAAATGGGCTTTGCCGTTGATTTGGATTTTGACTTGGGCCTTGAATGATCCTTGGGTTGGTCCGGAATTATGGGAACTTTGGACTTTCCCTTGGATTTAGATTGGGCCGGTTGAACTGATTTGGGCTTGGAACCACTGGATGAGGGGCTTCCAAGGTTGACTGGAGGAAGGTCAATGACTTCCTTGGTGACATGCCAGTTAGGTTCTGCTGGGCTTTGATTATTGCAGGAGTTGGAGCACATTGATCAGGAGGAAATTCTTCATGAACAATTTCAATAATTCTGGGCACATTGAACTTAGCCCACCATTTGACTGAGTGTTGGCGGATAATTATGTTATCATCAATCCCATAATGCCATTTGAATATCCATGGAATTTTGTATTTGGACATAAAATTGAGCAATATAGGAAATTGTTTCTGATGAGCAGTGAATGGGTAAACAATGACAGAAAATAAGCAATTGTTTCATTGAGGGAACTGGGGAGAATTTCTGAAATGGCGCCATAATGGGACCACCATCTCACAAACCAGGTTGGTAACTCATATTTGAATTTTTGATCAAAGGAAATGAACCAGGAGTGGCTGAATGACTCATTTTGGTATAGGAACAATTTGAACCAAGCATCAACATAATCATGATAATTATATTGAATAGAATGACCAGGTAAATCTCGAAGCAGATTAGGATTTCCCCATTCTGCAAGGGAGACAATATTATGAATGTAGAGTGAATGGTATAGGATCTTGTAAGCATAAGTTCGATCCTGAATGGGTTTAATCAAGATGGAATGATGGTTGAGAAGGATATCTTTGTAATATGAGAGATTTTTCTCTGGAGGTGAAGAAATGAAATGACATCCAGAGCCAAAATGGAATTGAGCAATTTCATTAATGGTTTGACTTCTAGGGTGACTAGGTTCTTTGTAGAAGAGGTTTGTAACATGTGATTTGGTGTACTCAGTTCGAGAAAGGCGAACTTGGTTGAGTGGAAGTGGAGTAACTGAAATGGATTGGCTAGAGGCAAAAGGATCATTAGCCAATGCAGATGAATAATCAGGACGGTGGATAGTACCAAGAGTATGGTACCGGTTAATTAGGTCAATAGATTTGGATGGATGAATTGACTCCAAAGGAGGAGGAACTATGAGTTGATTAGGTTTACTGGAACCAGAAGAGGGAACCAAAGCCTTTGAAGGAGGCCTTGGGCGAGACATCTGTGAAATAGGGAACAAAGATTAGCAACCAGAAAGAAGATCTAAATGATTCTGGTAATAAAACAAATCATTGTAGTAATTATGACGTAAAACACGTCGAGCTTGTAATTGTTGATGATTGATGTATTGGGCTCGTTTAGTAGTAAGTCTGGTTGATTTAAGACGGGTAATACGGCGGTTAACTTGTCTGATCAGGGTTTGGTAATGGGTAATTTGGGCATAAGAAATATGTGGAGTAGCACTCATCCCTTACCCCCCTGTAAAAATTCCCGGGTAAGAAAATCAGGAAGGGAATTTTGACAACCGGGTATGTAAGTAATGTCAAAATCAAAAATACTTAAAATAGATTGCCAACGGGCAAAAATTTGTTTACTAGCAAGATTTTGAACATCCTTTTCTAAAACATATTTAGCAGATTTGCAATCAACACGAAGTAAAAATTTTTGATTTAAAATATCATCTTGAAATTTTTGAATACATAAAACAGTAGATAAAATTTCTTTTTTAATAGTACTATAATTTAATTGTGCAGTATTCCAGACACCAGAATGAAAACGGACAATTTGTTCAGGTGACTGGGGAGTAACTTGTTGGAGCAGAATACCACCATAACCAATGTCAGAAGCATCGGTTTGAATGATTTTGAATGAATTCTCAGTAGGAATACCAAGACAAGGAAGAGATTTAACATATTTTTTAACTTGTTGAACAACAGCAGTATGAGTAGGAGACCAATGAGGAGGATTATCTTTTAACCTACCAAACAAAGGTTGACAGATTTTCCTAAGGTCTTGATAGAAGTCAGCAATGTAATTGAGGGAACCTAAGAATCGTTGTAATTGAGTTTTATCAAGAATGTCATCAGGAAACTTAGACGCAAATTCAATAGAGCGACCAATAGGAAGAATAGTATTATGATGAATATCATAGCCTAAGAACCTAACTTTAGTTTGAAACAATTTAATCTTAGGAGCAGAAATGACTAGACCATGACTTTTAATTGTATAAAAGAATGCAGTTAAATGTTTCCAATGTTCACTAATTGATTTGGAAAAAATTAATATGTCATCAATGTAAACAATTGAAAAATGACTAAATGGGTTGAATATATCATTCATGATGTGTTGAAATTCACTAGGAGCGTTTTTTAATCCAAATGGCATGACATTCCATTCATATTGACCAAAGGGTGTATTAAAAGCAGTTTTATATCGATCTTTAGGGTGAATTTGAATTTGCCAAAAACCACTTTTTAAATCAAATTTACTGAAAATAACAGCTTGATTAAGTCTTTTAATTAAATCTTTTTTATTAGGAATAGGATATCGAATCCATTCAAGAACAGCATTTAATGGTTTGTAATTAATAACTAGGCGAGAAACACCTCGTTCTAATTCAGCATTTTTATTAACATAAAAAGCAGGACAAGACCATGGTGATTTACTGGGACTAATTATTCTATTTTTTAATAATTCATTAATTTCTTTTTTACACATTTCTAATAAGTCAAAATTCATCTGGATGGGTCGGGATTTAGTAGGAATTTGTTTTTCATTAAAACCTTTAATATACGGTAATGTAACTACATGCTTTTTCCTATGCCAAAATGCAGTAGGTAAAGATGAACAAACAGTTGATTCAAGTTTTAATTTAAAATCATTAATTTGAGAAATGAGAACTGGATCAGTTAATTGTTGATCAATTCTCTTGTAATTAATTTCTTCTTTAAGAAAATTAATATGTCGAGTTAATCTTCGAATAGTATGAGTAATAGAACAATCTTGTAATTGATTTAATTCTAATGGTTCAGGTGGAAACAAGAATTTAAATGTGACAGGATGTCCTAAAACATGAGTAGTAATTCCTTCAGTGGAAGTAGTAAATGGATATAGTAATGAAATGAAGGGTGTACCTAAAATAATTCGATCAGTCATGTTTTTAACTAAAACAAATGTAGTTTTGAAACAAACATTATTTTGGCAAACATGTACTTTAGGTAATTTATATTTAATATGCATTTTACTACCATTAGCAGAGGTTAATTTCTCTTGACATTTGTGATAATATTTAGTAGGAAGTAATCCTTCTTGAATACAGTTTAAATCAGCACCAGTATCAATTAGGGCAACTAAGTCTAATTCAAAATCTTCAACTATGATTTTAATTCGTGAATACCATTTTTGCATAAAAATTTTATTAAGTAAATTTAATCTTTTATCTTCAAGGTTAGTAGCTTGGGATCGATTGTCAAAAATGAGTTTATCGGGATTAGTGTGATCAGTATCAGGATCAGAATGGTGTTCAGATTCCTGTGGTGATTTTGGATTAGGTTGGAAATCATTTAAGTTTTGTTTAAGTTTAATATTAATGATTTCATTTTCTAATTTGTTATCTTTACTTTGGAGATCTCGGATAATTTGTTTAATGTGATTAATTTCAGATTGTAAATCTTGAAGCGTTACTTCTTTAGTTTTATTTTTAAATTTTTCTAAAGTTTTAGATAAACTAATAATAGGTTTATTAAACTGAGGTTTAGTATCTTTTTGTAGTAATAAATTTCTTAATTTATCAATGTATTGTTGTTTTAATTGAGGATCATCTAATTTACTAATTAAATCGATTAGAGCAGATTCTTCTTGAGTATGTTTGGTAAGAACAGAAATTTGTTTAACAGGTTTACAACAAACATCAGTACATCCTAAAGTAATTTGATTATGTTGGTTATCAGAATCAGATTGATCATTATCAGAAGGGGAATTGGATGTAGATGGAGGAACAGAAGAGGAATCATTATCAGATTGATTTAATTGTAAGATTTCAAATAATTGAATTTTGGATTCTTCATTAATTTGGAGTTGGTTAACTCTTTCTTTGAGTTTTTGTTTCTCTTTGCATTTATTAGCATAATGACCTTTTTGACCACAATTATAACAGGTAATATCCTTATTAGATTTTGGAGATGAGTTAGATTTATGATATTTCTTTTTAGGTTTAGTATAATATTTGTCATTAGATTTAGAAGGTGAATAAGGCTTCTTATATTTATTATAATACTTGGATTTATAATTTCTATGTTTTGAATATTTATGTGATTTCCTACGAGGGTGCAAGCGGAGGTAATCCATATTGTTCACAGAAATTGCCTAATTCATACTTAACTTTATGTTTATCTTTAGAAGCTTTTTGACTAAGTTTTAAATCAATACACATTTTTAAACCTTCTTTTTGAATAGTGCTTATTATATCACCATATGTTAAATTATCATATTCAAAAACGCCAGTAGGTTGACTAAGAACATCACGGATTTTGTGAGCAAATAAACTAGGTAACCCATTAATGAATTTTTCTTTCTAAAATGATTTAGTACAATCTTCTCTTAACATAACTCTAGAGGTAAAGACATCTTTATACCATCTAAAGTCACTTAATGTTGGACATGTAAGATTACTAAGTTGATCATGTATGCGAGAATAAATATTAGTTGGGGTACCAATGAAATGGCGAACAATCGTATAAATTAATTGATTAATACCATCAGGATGACAGCAGCCTAAAGTTTCATCAAAAATAGGTAATCCTTGATCATCAGTTTGATTAGCATAAATTATGGATTCTCGTTGATCTTCAGTTAAGTATTTTTCCCACCAGGATTTGAGCATACCAGTAAAGCCAGTAGTGATTAAAGTAACAATTTCAGGTTGAGTATATTGGGGATAGTTGGAGAGATAACTGTTGGAGACCATAGATAAATGATTTAATTTTTGGAGGATTTGATCTTCACTTAGACCATCAATATTCCATTCGTATAATCTTTTAGCAGAAACAGAAAATTGATTATTAATATTATTTTCTTCAAATTGTAAGTCGACAGGACTAGGTTTATTATACCAAATCTTAGTAGTTTGGGGATTAACTTTTGGATAATGGATTTTTGTAACTTGGAATTGTTGAGCTAATTGATTTATCTCATTGAGCTAATTGATATATATAAATACATTATTTATATATTATTTAATATATAAATAATATATTTATTATATAATTTAATTAAAGATAAACGAGCCGAGCCTACCGAGCTGAACACATGCGAGCTCGAGCTCGGCTCGTTAACGAAACAAGCCCAATAATCGAGCTCGAGCTCGGCTCGTTTACTAAACTAGCCAAGCCGAACCGAGCCCTTATCGAGCCGAGCCGAGCCTGTTCACGAACAGCTTAGTTCATTTGCAGCCCTATGAGCAACCCCTAGATGGATATGTTCGCTTGGATCTTCTTTAACTGCTTCAGTACAGCTTCTTCTTCCAACTGCATGTCCTTCTATTTTTCAGCATCCTTATCTTTTCCGAATGCTTCTGGTTGGTCTAAGCGCGGGAGCTTAAAGTACAGCCTGCTTCTAGTCATATGATCCACTTCCTCAGAATACCAAGTGTCGTCTGGTAGGTCTTGACCCCAATCCTCGTCTGTGTGGGCAAGATGCAGATCATCATCTTCCCACCATACTCCTCTAGCAACCGACAGGTGTAATTACTCTCACATCACAGTCATCCCCCATAGGGTATTTGGCTTTTCCATCTTTCTCACTATTCTCATCTGTTTCCTATTCAAATCGCTTCAGTGCTGCTTTTTGTTCAGTGCCCACAGTACTTATGACGCCCATTTTTTGAGCGAAATTCTTAATACCGGCACTCTCCGGCAACTTCCCCTTGTCCACGGCCATTGCGGCCCTTGTAGCAGTTCCTGCTTCTAGCTGTTCCAGCTTTGGTTGAAATCCCTCATCCACATCAGGTTCATCACTGAGCCACCCCGAATTATCTGCTGACCCGTTTAGATCAAACCAATTAATGTGCACATCTCCCGAATCTTGTTCATCAAGGAACTGCAGATTGTTGATGTCCTCCTCAAGGTCGGTTAAGTCATCCAATCCGTGGCTTGGTCCATCCTCCCGGACTACATTGACCCCCATCCCCGTTGGCAACTCCACCTCTGGCTTGGCCTGATTGGTTGGCACAATATAATGGCATGGGTTGTATTCCTCCTCAGATAAATCCACGAAGCCCTTGGGCACTGAACTGACATCCTCATTCCCCACCAAGGCTAACCTATCTTCTTCTATCACAATCACCACTACAGGTTTGGGTTGAGATGTGGACGCGTTCATCATGCACAAATATGTGCTTTCCAGGATGAATAGCGCCGACTTAGGTAGGTGAGCAACGGTGATGTATTTATTGGGGTCGTAAGGGACGGCCAGTGTATGGATGAGGTTTATTTGCCAGGGTGGAAGGGCTTGGTTATGTGGTGGAAGAGGATTTGTAGTGATGTTGGGTTTCTCGAGGGGCGCTATCACCTTGTTGTCAATAAGATCTTGAATCTCATGACGAAGTCTAAAGCATTGGTCAGTATCATGACCATGTTGTTGGTGGAAAGCACAATACTTTGCCAGGTTATGTTTAGGAGGAAGACGATCGGGCAATGGGCGTTGTTCTAACAGTTTCAAATGCCCTTTTCTGATCAAGACCCTCAAGGCCGCAGATAGAGACATGTAAAGTGGTGTAAAAATCCTCTGGCCTCAGGCCTGATGGCTGGAAGTTTGGAAGGTTGTATTGGCTGTGCCGGCAAAGGAGTTGGCAGTTTTGGGTGTGGTGCTGACCAAGCCCACATCTGAAGACCTCGCAACTGCACCACCGCCAGTAGTTGCATTGGAACTGCACGTAAAATCCCTCTTGGGCTGCTCTTTCTCGTGGTCCATCAGACCCTGCTTTATTGCATCCTCTATCTGCACCCCTATTTCGTGGAGGTTAGCAAATGTAGACAGAGATAAGACTATCATCTTTTGTAAAAGTCTTGGTTGCAGGTTACGAACCACCATTCTAATCTGGTCCTTTTCAGCAGGTCTGATGGTCATCATTGAGGCCTTGGCCCTCCACTGAGTCACAAAATCGAAGAATACCTCATTCGGCTCCTGGCGAGTTGCTTCGAGATCACGAGTTATGACCTCGATCAGAGTGTTGTAGGAGTACTGCGCTATGAAGGCCTCAGCCATTTCCTCAAAATTCCTCTTTACAGAGTCTTCAAGTTTGGCATACCAAATGGCCACAATACCCGTAGGGTCCGGCCAAAGAAGGATAACTTCTGCAGTCTAGATAGGCCCATCGGCCGCAGAATCTCTGAGAATAGTCGTAAGTGGACCATGGGATCACCCGAGCCATCAAAGCGGTCTCTGTGCAGCATTTTAAACCTATCTGGCAACGTCATCGCTGAATCAGTATAGTCGTCCTCAATATCCGGGATCAAATTCACGTCCTGTGCCCGTTTAAAGAGCTTTTCCAGCTTGCTCACTTTCAGCACAGTAGGGTCGACCTCAAACTTAAACTGCGCCTCTGTTGGACAAACTAGTGCCTTGGAAGTCTGGGGTGGGATGAGGTCCACCTGAATGCCGCATTCTCGTGGACATTGATTGTGACCTTGGGTGTCGGGATTCCCGCTGGGGGTGCTTGTGATGCTGAGGCCATCGCTGGTTGTGGCCAATGGCGGAGCCACAACTGCTCCAGGGGGGTCACGTGCCCCCCCTGGTTTTGGAATTTTTTTTTTTTTTTTTTTTTTGCAAATATGAAGAAAAAATTTTAAATAAAGAAATTATAAAATATTATTTAAATTGAAATATCAATGACATTTTTAAAATTATAAGAATAATAATGGTTATTTTTTTTATTGAAAATAAAAATATTACGATAAGTTATATTATTATTTATGAAAATTTCAATATAATAGTGATGTCCATCATTATTAACATGCAATTATAATTAAACTCAAAGAAGATATGAAATTTATTGAATTGTTAGTTATATTTGACATGTGGGATTCATACTTTATGTGTTTCTTTACTATTGGTTGGTGATATCATAAGTCAATGATGACGTAGTATGACTATTATATTGAATTTTTACTGAAATTTTGTATAAAAAAATACTTTATCATTATATAATTTATTTTAAAACTTATATCCATGATTTTTTTTAATATTGTTCATGATATACTAGTTACAAATAATATATATATATATATCTTTCTTGAAGTAAATCGTAAAAATTTATGTAAAATATTTTTGTAAAAAATTTTAATGCTGTGATTAATAAGTGCCCCCTCTGATTTAATTTCTTGGCTCTGCCACTGGTTGTGGCTGTTGTTGTTGAAGCCTTTCTATCACCTCTACTTGGCGGGCTACAACCTCGGCTTGGCGAGCTGTGGTCTCAGCTTGTCGGGCAGCATCCAGCTGTTGAGCATAGGCGAAATAGACAGTGACTACTGATTTGGTGACTGCTGAATCGGTGAGTTATGCCTGACTCTCCTCCATCTTATAACCGGGGGTAGTGAAGCAAACACTGGTTGTCCTCTTACAAGATCCCCAGATCGGTAAAGTCGCCTTACTCGGGTCCAGAGCGCTTGGGGGGTAACAGCCTTGTCTGAAGCAATCGTAAAAAACTACCTTGCAAAAAGAAAATAAAGCAAAAAAAACAAAAATCAGAAACCACACAGCACCTCGGCTTAGACAAAAACAACACGCAGTTCTAATCATAAGCTGGACAATTGCACTCAAACACTAATTTTTGCCCTAAAACTGATACCCAGACTTGCAACTAATACATATGTTCCTGTAGAGTTTCACTCTAAAAGCACGCATCAAACAAGCGAGAGCCAAAACACCCCTATGATGGGGTAGGGTTACACTGTCCTAATTTCGTTAGGAACTAGGGATTCACTATGCAAACAAGCGGTTTCAAACAATTCCTGCATTCGGGCGAGCAATCTATCCTAGTTTGGAATGGTCTCTATGGTTTTCGATATGCAACTAGGTCGATTGGTCAAAAAGGGTACCTCAGCAAGACAACTTAATATACCTCTCGCTCCTAACACCGAGAAGTGAAAGGAAGATCAAACGGTACAATAGTAGTCCAGATCTAAGGGTCGTGTTCCCATCATGGCAGAGCCCGCAACTGGTCAGCCTTTTGGCAAGCTTTTCCAAGCAAGCCTTCGGCAAACCGCTCAGGAATAGCAAATGGAAAACACAGTGACTTAGACGCACCAATGCAAATGCAATGCAAAGAAACACACAACTGTAGATAAAATAACATATTATAAGTTCAAGTCAAGTTCTCTAAATCCCCAGCAGAGTCACCATAAACTGTGGGCTCGCCTTTTTCTCGCGCCCCTCCTCCCCGGCCTTTCGGAAAGGGTTTGAAATGAAAGGCCTCACAGTTTGGACTATCGCGATTCTAAATCTAGTCTCAAAAGTGCAATGTGAAACTGATAATCACCAAAGAGTCCAATCCGGCAAATCTTTTTGGAAAAATTGATTTTAAATCAAATCATGCCAAAATTGGACTACTTTGCCAGATACAGAGTCGCCACCTAAATATTTTTTATTTTTGGAAAATTTAGGAAACCCCGACTCATGCCAAACGCCATGCGTCCGTCGTCACCAAAGTTGTCTTGGCTCGAGAACTTGGGTACGAGGGAGGAAGGTCATGAATTAAGCACCCCCGCTCACCCGATCAAAGATCAGCCTCTACTAATCATGATATGATGTTTTATAAACATTATGTGTTCTTGTTTTGATTTATTAAACTAGCTTTACTATGTGACACACACAAGTAAGTATAGACTAGTCGCAAGACTTGGAACAATTCAATTCATGTTTGTTTGCGAAAATGGTTTGAATTTTCCACCCTTAAGTGGGCTTAAAAGATGCGGATTTGCCACCTAAAGTGGGTTTAAAACATATTTTGCCACGACAAAGTGGCCTTAAAACATACATTTGTTGAATCGTTCCAATTCATACAACAAAGTCTTCATCCACAGGCATTCATACAGTTAAGCATTTAAGCACATAGCCTCATGGCAAGCATACGAAACATGGCAATATGGCAATCACACTCACGCAAGTATGCTAAAGCGTAAAAGCTTACCGAGTACTCCAAGCCAAAACAAAAACTAGTTAGAAATATGCATGATCCTAGCTACACTAAGATGCCTAATGCAACACATACAATGATGCAACTAAATATGCTTGGCTACTTAATCATGGTATTTGCAACACTTTGTTAGCATGCTTTAAAACACGTATTCAAATAAGTATTTAAACTAACAATGCAGTTTGAATGATGCGCCGAGCCTCGGTGCAAGCAAGACAAATGAATGGATGCAATCATGCAAGCATAAGGTATGCTAATTGAAAATCTCCCTAATCTAACCATCAAAAGCGATTAAATAAAAGGGAGAAAGAGGTGGGGTTAGAAGACATACACACATGCACACACACTTATTACAACATTATGCCCTCACGAAGGAGGATCCAAATGAATAAAAGCTAAGCTAATCTAAGCTAAGCTAAATTATTACAACACAATATTTAACTAACTATTCTAAGCTAATTAAATATTACAAATCAAATTAACTAGCTACACACTTAACAAATTAATTACAAAATGAGTAAGTTAATTAATTACAACATGAATTAATCAACTAAAATTACCACATTTGCAAAAATTAACTACAACTAATTAACTAAGCAAGTTAATTAAACAGCCTCGGGAAATGAGGGATGCATGTATGCTCGGTTTCTCCACTCGAAAAGCCACTGCCTTGCTGCCGAGTGCCTCTGTTTGCACACTCGAACACTGAAAATTGTGCCAATTTCCAGAACACCTTTGTTCCTCTTTTCCATCACACTGAGCAACTTTCTTCATTGATAGCCAATTGGCTACCAATGGTGGCCGTTGACTACCATTAGTGGCCAGTCGGCTACTGCTGGTGGCCGGTCGGTTACCCCTGTCCTGAACTTCCCTTTTTGTTGCAACAGAGAGCAAACATAGGCACAGAAGTGTTTTCACAAGGGTTAAATGTACTGTTACCCTCCTTATTATCACACAAGCTCAAAAGAGTGTAACTCTTGGCTCTCAAACCATCAACCAAGCAATTTCCATGCATGATGGTCAAAGAACCAAGTTTGTACAAGTTTAATGGGTACAAAACAAGACTCAAAAGACCACCACCCTATCATGTATGATCAAGGGTGATGGCGACCAAGGAAAGTGGCACATTTCATCACTTTTGAGTATGAAATGTCCCATTTCCCTTGTGTTCGAATTAACGTCCGATTCGAACAGATGCAATGCAACACAAAGAATGTCTATCTTGCACACTTTTACTTGTCAAATTTTATTTACTCATTTTAGTTACCAAACCATTCTTTAGTCAATTAGTCCATTGGTGAGTGTCCGCTAATGGAAGGATGGCTCAAATAACAAGTTGTTTTGGGCATGAAAGAGGCATTACACTGTTGGTAATGAACCCCCTAAGGGATTAAACCATTAGGTGCAACACCTCAATTTCACACTTAGGCAAACAAGTGGTTTGAAACTACTTTCAAATCAAACAAAAGAGTGAAGAATGGAAGGAGGTTGCAGACGTTAAAGTGCTGAAATTACATGCAAAATAATACTAAAACATGTAATCCACTCGAGGAAATGATGAATAAAGCACTAAAACAACAAGCTAGTGAAGGAAATTGCACTACAACCATGCCATACAAGGCTCATATGACCCAACCAGCCCAAAACAAAGCTAAGGTAGTCCAAATCAGAGGCAAAAACATGCTGGAATTAAGCTAAGTTAAGCTAGAAAAACATGCTAAACCATGAAACTAACTAGGCATGCAAACAAGACACAAGGAGGGGAGGCTAACCCCTCCAATTTTGGACTTCAAAAGAAAGTTTTTGACACTAAAAAACCTCTGAATTTCAATGGTTAAAACGCCCAAAAATTTTGATTTGAAGGTGATGAAAAATGGTGCAAAAGTCTAAACAATTAAGCAACAAGAGAGGTGAACCACCCCCTAACTTAAAAAGGCCTCAAACCAACACTTTTAAGCCTCAAAAATAGAGTTTTTTATAGTTAAAAACCAACCCAAAAACAATACAAAAGGATGGCAAAACAAGTATTCAAAGCAAGTATACTAAGCAAGTAAACTACCTCCTGAAGCTAAAGCACAAATCAAGCAACAATCCAAGCTTAAACTTTCTTCTAGAGCTCAAACAAGACTCCAAGAAACCTCAGCTCCAAGGTGGTCAAGTTTGATTAAGGGTTAATGTGCAAAAGTGTAGAGAAACTAGACTTTAAGGTACAAAATAAGAAGAGAGAGAGAAAGCTAGAAAGAGAAAGAGAGAGATTTTTGGTCTAAAATGTCTAACCCTCAAAAATGGGGGAGGAACCCCCCTATTTATAGAAAAACAAGTCTTGAGCTTGGATACATCTTACCATACACGCGTATGAAGATGTAGCTCAGTGAGCAACAGTTGGCACAACTGGCAACAAATATCTGGAAAAAGAGGCCAATGGCCGTCGGCCACCACTGGTAGCCGACAAACACAAGCCATGGCCGACAGATCCTAGGGCTGGCCGACAGGTCACCCTCTCTTCCAAGCTAGAGACAACATGCTCTTGGTCCAAAAACATGCACAAAGCAGATAAGGTTTGGAGGCTCAAAGACAAGGCGTTCTGCCGAGGACTTCGGGCGCTCAAAACGAACACAAACAAGCACAATCATCGAATGCACAAACGATGACGTCCAAGTCTCGAGGATGGTAAAAAATGGGGTGTCTACAATTGCCCCTCTTTGACAGAAATCGGAAGTCATGAAATGACATGAGTGAATGTCAAAGCCCAAAGATAACCTATTTTTGACAAGGCCAAAGACTAGGACAAACAAACAAACAAGCAAGACAAAGATGGTTGTGCCCACAAGCTGCCTACATATCCCTTTGCAAGGAATCAAACTAGCATAGTTCTGGGGCAAGATGCAAGTGATATGCACAATGCAAAAAATATAACTTATGATCATGCAATGAGGCTATAATAAAACATCTAGATGCAAGTGTTATGCAAAGAAATGCCGCATTTAAACAAACCGAAGTAAGGTATAGCAACTTCTAACACGAATAGAAGTAAGTAAACATGAGCCTAACCACATTTCATGCAGAAAGGGTGTAGGAAAATTATGCTATCTTAACTACGTATCACACAGGAAAGGAAAAGAATAACACAATCACAGACACACCCGAGGTGTCAAACAGGATCCTAACGCGTTGTACGCAGAAGGAGAGAAGGGATGGTGTGAACACCGGGACACACCCGAATGTTTCTAAACCAAAGCGTCCTAACGTGTCACACGCGAGAGGAAAAAAGGTAGTGAGAACACCGGAACGCATCCACGTGTCTCTAAACCGAAGCATCCTAACATGTCGCATGCAAGAGGAGAAAAGGTAGTGAGAACACCAAAACGTATCCACGTGTCTCTAACCGAAAGCGTCCTAACGCGTCGCACGTGAGAGGAGAAAAGGCAACGAGAACACCGGGATGCACCCACGTGTCTCTAAACCAAAGCATCCTAACTCATCGCACGCGAGAGGAGAAAAGGCAACGAGAACGCTGGGACACACCCAAATGTCTCTAATCGAAAGCGTCCTAACGCCTCGCACGCGAGAGGAGAAAAGGCAATGAGAACACTGGGGACACACTCAAATGTCTCTAATCAAAAGCATCCTAACGCATCGCACGCGAGACAAGAAAAGGCAATGAGAACACCGGGACGCACCCAAATGTCTCTAACCGAAAGTATCCTAACACATCGCACGTGAGAGGAGAAAAGGAAACGAGAACACCTGGACGCACCCAAATGTCTCTAACCGAAAACATCCTAACGCATCGTACGCGAGAGGAGTAAAGGCCACGAGAATACTAGGACGCACCCAAATGTCTCTAACCGAAAGAGTCCTAACGCGTCGCACGCGAGAGGTAAAAAGGCAATGAGAACACCACGGTGCACCCTAATGTCACTAACCGAAAGCATCCTAACCGGTCGCATGCAAAAGGATAAAAGGCAACGAGAGCACCAGGACACACTGTAGACACCCCATTTTTGACTGACCTTAAGACTCAGACATCACCGATTGAGCGCTTGGTGATGTTGCATATTGTGCTCGTTCTGAGGTTGCGGAGTCCCGGCTGCGAGCCTTGCCTCCAGACTTCCAGACTCTTTTGTACTTTTCCTCGGTTTGCGAACCAGGCTCCGTTTTCTCTGTTTTCTCTTCCCGAAGGGAGGGAGAGGTCTCGTAGATCATCTCTCAGTGGCCGTAGGCTACATTTCGTGGTCGTAGGCCATTTTTTCCGTTTGGAGCCCGGTTTCCGTTTTTTCGGAGCCGACAGCCGTGTGCCTCGGTTCGGGACCGCTTAACCACCTCCGTTTACTCCGATTTTTGGCACATACCTTATTTCATCCCTTTTGAGGGACACTGTGGTCCGAGAGACCGACTTCGTGGTCGAACACCACTTCCGGTGCCTAACAGTCAGTTTTTGGGGCCTCGGGCTGCGCGTTTTGGCCCCCGAGCCTTGCTTGCAAGCATTTTTGGGCTCCGACCCAAACTATAAATAGTCATATTTTGAGCTCCTTTTCATGTTTGATTAAGGACCTTTTTCTTTTTGAGGTCTCCTACTATCACTTGCCTCTTTAACTCTCTTTTAGACCTATTTTTGCATGGTATTTTAGGCTTACTTGTGAGCTGTTTTGGACTTGGTCATAAACTATAAAATATCTTGTTTTGAGCCCCTCTTAAACTTTTTTGAAGGGATCTCTTTGGTTTGAGGCCAGAAGCTACCACTTGCCTCTTTATCTCACTTTTTGGCCTTTTTGGGAGGAAATTTCAATTTCAATTTCCCCCCCTTTTCCCCCACTCTTTTGCCTATATAAACACCCCCCAGCTCTGGTTTTTGGGGTTAGAAAATTTTGGTTTGGAGCTCTCACATTAAATCTCTCTCTCTCTCTCTCTCTCTCTCTCTCTCTCTCTCTCTCTCTCTCTCTCTCTCTCTCTCTCTCTACTCTAAGCCTTAAAAACCCCCTTGGTTCTTCACCAACCCATAGCCCCACCCTTCCATCCTCCATTCCAGCAGCTTGAGGTTGTTCTTCAGAGCCTAGGAGTACTGTATTTTGGTCCAAAAGGCTGTCAAAGAATAGTCTTCAAGGGTAAGTCCTCTTCTCCCCTTTTTGACCCTTTTCTTGGTTCATATTCTAGCTCCTTGTCTTTACTTTTTTGAGCTCCGACCCTAACTGAAAATAGTATTTTTTTGAGCTCTATTTCATATTTATTTAAGGGCCTCTCACTTTTTGAGGCTTCCTTGTGGCACTTGCTTCTTTACCTTTCTTTTATGCCATTTCCTTGCATAGTATTTTAGGCCTATGTATAAACTATTTTGAGGCATGTTGTAAACTGTAAAGTGGCTTATTTTGAGCCCTTCTTCAACATTGTTGAAGGGCTCCTTACTGTTTGAGGCTTCCATTTGCCACTTGCCTTTGTATCCCTCTTTTGGCCTTATTTTTGCATGATTTGTTAGCCCCTTGTGCTTCTGTTTTTGGGCTCTGGTCCAAACTGTAAATAGCCTTATTGTGACACCCTCTTCATGTTTCATTAAGGGTCTTTTACTGTTTGAGGCATCCTTTTTCTACTTTATGTTTAAACCTCTTTTTTAGGCCTCATTTTGCATAGTATTTTAAGCATGTCTGTGCACTGTTTTGGGTCTGGTAATCAACTGTAAAATGCCATATTTTGGGCCCCTCTTCAACATTTTTGAAGGGCCCTCCTGTGTTTGAGGCCAGAAACCACCACTTGCTTCTTTATCCCTCTTTTGGTCCATTTCTTGCATGAGAGCTTAGCCATACTTGTGTTTGTTTTTGTGGCTTGTTGTAAACTGTAAAATACCATATTTTGGGCCCTTCTTCAACATTGTAGAAGGGCCCTTCTCTTTTTAAGGTCAGCAGCTACAACTTACTTCATTATCTCGCTTTCGGGGCCATTTTTGCATGCTAGCTTAGCCCCATTTGTGTTCACTATTTGGCCTTACTTAAAACTGTAAATATGCTTTTTTGGGGGCTGTGTTGATTCTGTCTTCACACTTCATGTTCAATTAATGCATTCATTGCATAGCCATAGGTCATTCCATGCGCCTAATTTCATGTTTCGGGATTCATTTCATGCATCGGGTGTCATTTTGCCATCTTTCGGGGCTGTTTTGCATCACTTATTGCCTCTAAAATTTGCATGCTAGTATGCCATATTCCATGCTTTGCCATGTCTTGTTAGAGTGGCATTTCGTGCCTTAGGGTCGGTCCTCAGTTTGCGTGCACGTGTGCACGCATTTCGAGTGTCTCATTTTCATCTAATGGCCTCTTATGCAACTGTGGCCGAGGTCCACTTGTGTTGGTGTAAGCCCATTATGCATTGTGTATGCTATTTCATTTCACAACATTGTGTATGCTAGGTAGTATGTTAGCGCATTGTATATGCCATGTTACCTCGTGCATCGTGTATGCCATTTCATAGCATTGCGCATGTTAGGTTGTATCTTAGTTGCATCCATGCATGTCATGCATATTGCATTGTGTTCGGGATAGGAGTTAGCCCGAGCACGGGAAACGAGGTACGTTTCGTACTCCGAGTGACGGAATGTGTCTCAATTCCCCAGTCACCAACACTCTGGATTGTCCATGATGGAGTTAGGTCTTAGTTGTATTTTCATGTGCATTCATTCCATATTGAGTTGTGCAATTCGACTCCTCGGCCATCATGCATCGAGATGCGTGATTGGTGGCACGAGGATCGAGGCATGCATACATGTGTGAAAATACTTTGCCATGCCCATCTGTTGCTCTCTGTTGCAGCAAATCAAGAATCAGCAGCCTTCCGAAGCTTGGCACGCATTCCACGAATAATTGCAAACAGAGGCTAATTAGGGCATCGCAGTGGATTTCTGCATAAGGCAACCCGGACATGCATCATTCATCATCTGGAGAAGAGTCAAGACAGTCCCTGGCTTGCATGTCAGTTTATTATTTTTCTTAGTTAATTTGTAAATTAATTAGGGATTTGTACATATTTGGACTGTATTATTTGGACTTTACTATTTATTTGGACCCTCTGTACGAGGGCAATGTTGTAATAAGTGTGCGTATGTGTAATGTATGTCTTCCAACCCCACGTCTTTCTTCCTTTTATTTACCTGCTTATGATGGTTAGATTAGGGCATGTTTCAATTAGCATACAGTATGATAGCATGTTTGCACCCATTCATCTGTCTTGCATGCACCGGGCTCGGCGCATCATACTAACTGCATCTGTATTTCAATTCCGAGTTGAATACTTGATAGCTGTTGCACCTCATATGCCATGTTTAGAATAGCCGAGCCTGCTATAGTTGCATTTTTGCATGTGTTGCATTAGGCATTTCTGTATACTTAGGATCATGCATGGATTTCTAATCGGTTTCTGTTTTGGCTTGGAGTACTCGATGAGTTTTATGCTTTAGCATCCTTGCATGCGTGTGAGTGACTGCCATAATAGCATGCTTACCATGAGGCTAACTGCTTATGTGATATACCTGCTTGGATGCCTGTGGGTGGAGGTTGGGTTATTTGGATTGGAACAATTCATCAAATGTTTGTTTTAAGCCCACTAGACAGTGGCAAAATCATGTTTTCTAAGCCCACCCGAGGGTGGCAAAATCCGGATTTTAAGCGTACTTGCGAGTAGCAAACCATTTTCACAAACAAACATGAAGTGTTTTGTTCCAATTCAGACGACTCAGTCTATACTTGTATGCTATGCGCATCACATAGTAACTTAGGCCAATAACCGGAATAAGAACACACAATGTTTTCAAAAATAGATATCATGGTTAGTAGAGGCCGATCTTTGATCGGGCGAGCGGGGGTGCTCACGAAGTGACCTTCCCCAATCGTACCCAAGTTCCCGAGCCGAGGCAACTTTGGTGATGACGGACACGTGGCCTTAGGCAAACGAGTCAGGGTTTCCTAAATTTCCCAAAAATAAAATATTTAGGTGGCGACTCTGTATCTGGAAAAGCAGTCCATGTTCGACACTTCTTTCAAAAAAAAATTTGTTTTCTCAAAACGATTTGCCAGATTTGGACTCTTTGGTTCAAGATTAAGAACCGTGACACAAATTCGAGTTCGAGCTGTAGCGAGGTCGCCCCGCGGGCCTGTCTACACACACCTAAAAGTCTCTTACCGAAGGGTGTGGTGTAAACACCGGGGCACACCCGAATGCTTTTGACCAAAACAAGGTGTTCGAAGGATAAGAATGATCTCACCTGAAATTCCTCTGAATGAACCGTACATACAATATTGTACCTTCTTAAGAAAGAGACTTAACAGATACAACATAGTAAGGGTGCATGTTCTATGCAAGATGAATAACCACGACACAATGTTAGAGACATGTTTTATGCAAAACATACGAGAAACAAAACAAAAGCACATTCTATGCAATGAGAACCAGAGCATGTTCCATGCAACATCGGAATGCATATTTAATGCAACAGTACAAAATGCATGTTCTATGTAGAGCACAAAATGCATATTTTATGCAAGATAATTGGAAGCATGTTCTATGCATGTTCTATGCAAAAATAGAGAAATGCATATTCTATGCAACAATGAAGGAATGCACATTCTATGCAACAATGGATTGAATAGTAACTTCCGATTTACCTCTCGGAAGAGCTGCGACAAGTTAAAAAGGATACACCTCATTCGTGTTGATTAGTGATGAATCATCATGCACTGAGGACACGGTTTAGAACTTCCGCAGAGACAATTTGAGCTTAAAAGTAAACTTTTCTTGCACTTTCTGGAGGACTGAGGACACAAAACAGCAGCAAAACACAAAGGAGGAGCACTGGAAACATGTCGGCCACCAGGGAGTGGTGTCAGCCACACCTGAAGGTTGTCGGCCACCAATGGCAATTTCGGGCCATTTTGGTCTTTTTGCATCGGGTCTTTATATTTACATCCCCAAACTTCATTTCCTCACTTCTCCTTAACCGAAATCCATCAATTTCTCTCTCTAGACATTTTTCTCCTCTACATCTGCACTTTACACGCGTTTTCCAACGCCCCACAAACATTTGATTCGCTAAAACCTCTTGATTTCCTTTGTTTTGAACTGATCGAAATTAGATTTCGGTGCTTTTTTCTTCATTTCCAACACTTGAGGCTTGTTTCCCTTGAGTTTCTCTTCGGTTCTGTGCCTTTTTTCGGGCTTTGACTTTTTCTCCCATTTTCTCTCTCTTAGGGTTGACTTTTGGCATTCTTCACCCATTTTGCTCATTTTCGCCCACTTTCTCACCTCATTTCTAGATGGCAGACAACATTCCCCATGACGGAGCTTCTCCAAGGAGGCAGGCAGATCTCAAGCATGTGCCATTACCACCCAGGGTTCGACCCTTTGACCCGGAGGCATATCACCCTGAGGTGTATGTGCTACCACCCGATACTATTCGTCACTTCAAAGGTTTTGCACGAGGCGTGCCAGAGGATCTCTTGCTACGAGGACCGGAGTCTCATTTATCCTACGGCGCCACCGAGGTATACACTGTCTTCTTATATTTTTTGCAATGTACTTTGCATTTCTTGCATAGATCACGCTTACGTTGTCTTTCATCTGTTTACTTCAAACACATTCTTGCACTGTATTTCTTACACTACCTTCTTAACCACATTCTGATTACAGGGGGACTCTCACTCTATCCGAGGATAAGGAGCCATATCAGCGAGGGAGTGGTATATGGACCTCCCCGCCAGCGTCCGCCAGATTATCGATGAGGCCAGATTCGGCTTATTCTACACGGGGTTATCACATCTCATGGCGAGTAGGCCCTTACTTGGCGCACTGGTAGAGAGGTGGTGGGACACCACCAACTCTTTCCACTTCTCTACTGTGGGAGACATGACGATGACTCCCTATGACTTTGCTATGCTCACTGGCATCAAGGTAGGGGGTCGGCCGATCCCTTATGATACAGACATAGGCGAGTGGGAGGCCGCCTAGACCTACCTGTTGGGGGCACGCCCACCTCTCTTTCGATTAGGGATGGTTCGATATACTTGGTTTGTGGATAATTTCAGAGGGACAGAGCCAGAGACCCTAGAAGAGATTGAGCAGTACGCCCGAGGCTTCTTGATGTTTCTCTTTGGCACCACTTTGTTCACCAACATAATGAATATTGTCGGGCTATATCACTTGAGTGCCTTAGTGGACTTGTCTTGGGTCGGGCTTTACGACTAGGGTGGCGTTGGCCTCGTTACCTTGTACAACTACATGAGCTCGACATCCCGCAAGAGCGGGAACAGAGTCGGCAGCTACTGGAGAGCTTGGGAGGTATGCTTTACTTTTCTGCTTTGCATTCCCTGCTGTGCTTTTTGCTCTACACATTCTGTATACCCTACATACATAGTCTAATCTCTGTTTTGCACTTGCACTTTTTGTATGCTACACTATACACTCTACTTTCTGCTTTGCATTTGTACTTTCTGTACGCTGCACTATACACTTTGCATTCTGCATTACCTGTGTCTATCTATTGTATACTCACTGTCGCCCTTTTACAGCTATGGGTATACGCATATTTTCTGACCCTCGCCCCAAAGCTGGAGGTGAAGATGCCTCTTGTCGTACCTTACTCTCATCGGTATGATAGTATGTGCGTGAGGAGAACCAGAGAGACCTTCTCATTCTTCCGCCAGTATTTTGATACTGTGACTACAGCAGAGGTAACTCAAAACCTGTAGTTATTTTTACTTTACTTCAGCTTTGATTCATATTGCATATCTAATGGCAACTAACAATCTATGCATTTGCTGTCTGCAGATCTCGTGGTAGCCTTGGGCAACAATGCCTAAGGGTGTCAGATACTAGTTTGTTGGCGCTTGGGGTGCTTCTCGTTACCGGCTTGTACTCGAGGGACCGGTAGGGTGAGCCTTGCTCTTAGGTGAACGCTTCCTACGCCAGACCTTGGGTTTGCCGTTGCAGGCGGTTCCCATCCTACATCCGCCATCCATGCGAGCAATAGAGAGTCTCTCCTCCCAGGAGGTGATCGACTTTCCACGAGGCGTGGATGCCGACTACTTTCTTGGAGAGAGGGATTATGCGACATATATCCAGACACATCTCATGCCTCCCTTGACGGGTATTCGTGCTCATGCAAGGAGAGCAGCAGACGATCCTTCAACGAACAAGGCTCGAGTGCTGAGGGACAAGGCTAGAGGGGTGTCCTCCATCAGGCAGGACTTCGGTTGGCCAGTGCTTCCAACCAAGTTGACATGTTGTTGACACACTGGAGAGGCCTATCAGATTCCTATTGAGCTTGCACTAGCCGGGCACAAATATGTCAGAGCACCTGATTCACCTCCGATATGCACTACAGTTCTCATTTTTTCCATTCTTACTCAAATACTCAGATATTCATTCCTTCCAGATATTGATCATTCCCAATACATTTGTAGGAATCCACAGGGTACGTCAAGGGACTGCTCGAGATAGTAGCTTCACTCGAGTGCATGATACTAAGGGGAGAGGCACTGCTCGGCTTCTACGGCATTCAGGTACTTTCTTCGATTTTCTTACATTCCAGTCATCAAATTTCTGCTAACATACTAAAATTGACATTTCAACTGAACACCTCCTCACACTACACTAATACACTGCATCTATAGATCACGTCTGACACACTGCATTCACACACTGTGTTTGGCCTCTGTATCACATCTGATATACCTGCTGTTACTAATATGAACTATCCTTTCAGGTTTCACCCGTATCGATGGGACCAATAGCACCTACAGCACCAGCGGTGCCCCTTCCGGCAGCAAGGAGGAAAGAGGGACAGCTTCTGGCACATAGCCAAGGGAGACGTCGTGGTCGAGATCAGAGGATCCCTTCAGAGCCTATCATGAGCGATGACGACGATGAGACCAGCAAGACCGAGGAGGCTGTGAGTCAGCATACTGAGTCATCCGAGAGCGAAGACAATGATGTTGGCTCGGGTTCTGCTAGTGGAAATGATGTTTAGCCAGGCTCTGAGGTAGAGAGTGGTGATGACTCTGGTCCAGATTCGGGTTCAAAGAGAGGTATAGACAGCGGCGCTAATGGAGACAGCTCTGAGTCCGTGCTCAGGAAGAGGACGAAGAGAGCCTTTCGAGACTGAGGTAACTGGCGCTGATCCATATGTTTTTGCGTAGCATCTTTTTGTTAGTAATGTTAGCACATTGTACATCTTAGATAGTTTTATTTTCATTAAAAACTTGTACACTTTTGTAAGAAGTAACCGTGATCGGAATGAAAACCAAATTTTTGTATGAAAAAGTGTTGTATTTTGCATCCTGAGCACCGCACGAGCACCACATTGCATAAAAACGAGATTGATCTTGATTGAAAACTGCACATTGTATTGGCATTTTCTTAATCAGGTAATAAACTGACCAACACTTAACAAACAGAGTAAAACAACTCAATGAACAACTAATAATAATAACTCGATCATCAAAACAATACAAATACAACTCCATAAGTAAAACAGATATAACTCAATAAGCAAAACAAGAGAAAATCAACTCGACAAACAAATTGAAACAAAACAGCTCAACAAAACTAACCAAAACAAGACAACACAATGCACAAAGAGTAGAACAAAACACAGGTTCTTAGCACTCTCGACATGTAGGTTGACCACAGGACAAACCAGGAGGCCATCGGCCATGAACAGAGTCTATCGGCCACGAATGGTGGCTGTCGGCCACCAATGGTGGCTTGTCGGCTACAAAAGGTGGCCGTTGGCCATCAACACTAGACAGTCGACCATCAATGTGAGGGACCTTCAAATTGTTGCCACCTGTCTTCCACTCAGTGCCTTATCTTCTACAAAAGCTAGGACTTCGTAGTTTCTTCATTCCAGCTTTGTTTTTGCCACAAATGGAGCCATTCTTTTCCGAAAAACTTTCAAATTGGATTGCAACTTTGGATGGCTCGGAAAAAGTGAATTTCTGAGGTTTCGAGATTAACGCACTATTTCCGCTAAGTCTTTCTCCATTGTGTTTTGCATTCCTTCACGCCGCGGTTAGGTGTTGGAACCCGGTTACACATGTTTTCGACTTTGGGGGGTAGTAGATATGCCCTACAATTGAAGAATTCCAAATTCTGATGGAATCCCGACATGACGAGGAAATCTTTCCTTAGTCCCGTTTTGGTCACATCCAGGCTTTAGGAAGGATGTGTGGGCTCACTTTACACGATACCCGATCCTTAGTTCACAATAGAGAGCTGGATATCCCCAGCTCAATTCATCGATTTTCTGACGTCGGTGACCGCGACGACTGTCTCTGGCAAAGCTTTCGGTAGCATGCCCTTTGTTTGTGTATGTTGGCTTATTTCCTTCTTGCCCTGGGTTTCGGAGGGTCTAACATTCGCTTGATTGAAGTAGCTCAAGGCTTGAAAGAGGGTAAGAGCTGCATTGGCTTAGTATTGGCTGAGACTTTGATGGGCTTGGATGCCTTCCATCGGCAGGAGACGGCCAAATTCGCAGGAAGTCCACTACTTTTACAGGTAATGTTTCCCATCCTATCTCGTATGTGTTTCTCACATCACTCGGCACTCAAGGCTCTGTTTTTCTCTCAACACCCTTTCTCACTTTTTCTCTCCATATACACCTCTCTATTCTTTAATCTCTATTATTTTTCATCCTTCCCCAGATATGGCTTATGGACAGGTTGAACGTAGTGGACTCCTACCCTGCATATTCAGCACGAGACTATTTCTTTCGCCAACGGCTAGTTGATTTCCGGAACGAAGGGTGGTGGTTCCATTGGATGTGCAACAGGTCTGTTGTTGACATTGCTTGGCGTTGCCCCTGGTTTGATCTGCTTGAGATGAGCTATAGCATGTCTCAGCAACCTGGCATTCAGTTGATTGGCTTGACACACTGTGTGTTCTACTTTCTGTTCCAGTTTAGGCGTTAGTTCAGACATGATCAGACTTGCTCAGAAGAAGGGGTTGAATACCCGGTTTCATTTCTAATCCAAGGTTCACAATTGGCTCGATACCCCAATGCTTGGAGGATAAGAGAACTTCTAGCTCCTGCTCCCAATTTCAGTTAAACCCTTTCTGGCGAGTGTCTAGCTTGGCTTGAAGATGAGGCACAAACCGGGCCTACTTTAGCATCTGAAGCTTCCACAAGCTCTGGGAGGGGAGCTAGAACACCTGACTCATCCATGCCCCAAGTTTATTACTTTGATCTGTACTTTCAAGTTTTCCTTTTGAATGTAATAAAAAGCAACTTTGATTTGCATCGAGAGTTAGAGAACTTTGTATTGAAATCAATGAAATTGAAGTTATGGGTACTGAAAATTTTTCTTTTGGTCCAAAAATGGTCTAAGTTGTAAAAAGATTAATTTGAACAAAATCAACTTTTATTAAAACTTTTCAAAACCATTTTCGATAAGGATCACAACTTGACACACCTGAAATCTATCCTCGAGATGTACAACCCCGAATCCAGAAATGGAAAATTGCCCCTAAACTGAATAACACTGCTCAGCACTGTAATCAACTATTCTCTCAGGGTAAGGATCACAACCGATCTTTCAGATAATGAGTGGACAAGGATACCTTGATCAAAGACATGGACACAGTTGATTTGGAAGTGTTTACGGCCGAGCTTCATAATGAAGTTGCCTACGTATCTCGAAGATGGGAATCAGGCCTTACGTAGTTCGGTTCGGGTTCACTTGGGTATTAACACTCTCTTTTTATGCTCTAACTTTTGCCAAGGCCGCCCTTTCCGAGTTTTCAACCTTGCGAGCTCAGTTTTACTATATTTCTAATTTTTTGTGCTCTAACTTTTGCCTAGGTCGCCCATCCGGGTTTTCGGACTAGCAAGCCTCTCAAGGATAGTATTTCTTCAACTTGTCCATGTTGATTGGTTGGGAGAATTCTAGGCCATCCAGGTCCATAAGAATGACAGCTCCACTCAACCAGATTGATTTGATGATGTAAAGGCCAGTCCAATTGGGTCTGAACTTTCCACTAGGGTCATGGATGGGAGCTCGGTTGTCCTTAAGCACCAAATCCCCTTATTTAAGATTTCGAGACTTAACTTTCTTATTAAAAGCCCTGGCAATCCTCCGTTAATATCCTTGAACATGGTACAGTGCTTTCAGCCTCCTCTCGTCAAACAACATTAGGTTTTCGAACCTGCTCTGTTGCCAATCCACTTCGGCTATTTAGCACTCAGCCATAACCCGTAGTGATGAAACCTCTATTTCAATCGGCTGAACAGCTTCTATCCCATAAACCAAAGAGTACGGAGTTGCCCCAGTAGATGCCCGAATTGACGTCCTATAGCCCCAGAGAGCAAATGGCAATTTGTCTGGCCAATCCCTATAAGTCTCAACCATTTTCAGCAAAATGTGCTTGATGTTCTCATTGGCGGCCTCAACAGCTCCGTTGGTTTGCGATCGGTATATGGATGACTTATGAAAAGCCACGTTGTATTTCTCTAACAAGTCGATCACTTCCTTCTTCAAATGGAAGCCATTGTCTAGAATGATCTCATTCGGGACCCCATAACGACAAATAATGTTATTCCTGATGAACTTGGCTACATGAGACGCTTTCGACACTGCATAGGATTGGGCTTTGACCCACTTTGTAAAGTAGTCTATTGCCACCGGGATATACTCATGCCCATTCGACCCTTTCGGGGTGACTACCCCAATAACATCAATTCTCCAGACTGAAAACAGCCATGGTGAAGTCATGTTATACAGCTTCGACGACGAGATATTCATGCGATTTGCATGAATTTGGCATTTGTGGCATCGTCGAACAAAACTTATACAATCCACCTCCATGGTTTACCAGTAGTAGCCCTGCCTGAGAATCTTCCGGGCTAGCATTACTCTGCTCATGTGTGATCCGCACTCTCCCTCATGGATGGCCTCCATTAGGCGCTTCGACTCTTCTACATTAACACATAGCTTGTGCATTCCCAAATGGCCTCGTTTGTACAACTTACCCCCGCAGATGATAAACTGAGCAGCCATTCGCCGTATTGCCTTTTTATCTTTGGCATTTGCCCCTAGTGGATAAACCTCCTTTTCCAAGAAGTTTCAGATATCATAATACCAGGGGTTTTGATCTTGCACTTCATCTATTGCGGTGATCAACTCGTAGGAAGGCACATATCTCTGTTCAATGATGATCGGACGCATCCGGACCCCAAAAGGGATGTCTATCATAGAAGATAGAGTTGATAAGGCGTCAGTGAACTTATTGTTTTCTCTTAACAGATGCGTGAAGGTTAGCTTCTCAAACCTAGGAATCAGAACATCAAGGGTTTGGTGATAGATTTTTATCCTTTCTTCCTTAACCTTCCAGTCTCCTTTTGCTTGAGACACAACCAGGTTCGAGTCCCCGATGACTTCCAACCTTTTTGCCCCTAGTTCCAGGGTGGCTACCAAGCCAGCTATACACGACTCATATTCTGCTTCATTGTTAGATACTTTGAACCAAAGTTTGAAGGCTAAGGGTACATGGGAATTGTCGGGTGCTATTAGCAACACCCCTATCCCATAACCGTACTGGTTAGACGCTCCATCAAAGTACATTATCCAGGTTTCTTCCTCAACCTGCAGAATGGCTTCATCTGAGAATAGGTATTCTACTGCTTCATCTCCTTCCATTGGGTGATCGGCCAGGAACTCAGCTACTGTTCTTCCCTTGACAGACTTGCGAGTCACATACTTCAAATCAAATTCAAAAAGAAGAAACAACCAACGGGATAGCCTACCCGTAAGCCCTGGTTTCTCGAAGAGATATTTAATGGGATCTAATCTCAAAACCAAAATTACAGAATGAGCTAACAGGTAGTGCCTCAATTTCTTGGCAGCCAATACCAAAGCTAAGCAAACCTTTTCCAGTGGCATGTAGCGGGTCTCATATTCCAGCATCTTCTTGCTCAGGTAATACATGGCTTTCTCCACTCTATCCTCAGATTCCTACGCAAGCATGCATCTCATAGTCATGTCCGTTACTGACAGATACAGAATCAACAGCTTCCCCAGCTCTAGCGGCGACAACACGGGCGGGTTCTGAAGATACTACTTAATCTGCTCAAAAGCGAACTGGCATCGGTCATCTCATTGGAATTTCTTTCCTTTCTTCAGGAGACCAAATAGTGGTTCACAAGTCAAGGTTAATTTTGCAATAAATCGTCTTATGAATTGCACTTTACCCAGAAAGTCTCGTACCTCCTTTTCAGTCCTTGGTGGTGGCATTTCTAGGATGGCCTTGATTTTGGAAGGATCAACCTCGATGCCCCTCTGTGTAATCAAGAACCCCAGCATTTTCCCTGCTGTTACGCCAAAAGTGCATTTCTGTGGATTCAGCCTCAACCGATATTCTCTGATCCGTTGGAAGAATTTCTTCAAGGCGGTGTAGTGGCCCTCTCTTTCCTTGGATTTGACAATCATGTCGTCCGCATACACCTCATCCTCTTTGTGGATCATATCATGCAAGATAGTGGTCGCAGCCCGTTGATAAGTAGCCCCAGCATTCTTCAGACCGAACGGCATCACCTTGTAGCAGTAAGTTCCCCACGGAGTGGTGAAGGCAGTCTTCTCTCTATCCTCGGGTGCCATCAGAATTTGGTTATAGCCGAAAAATCCATCCATAAAGGAGAGCAACGCATGGCCTGCAGTGAAGTCCACCAATTCATCGATGTGTAGTAGGGGAAAGTCGTCCTTCAGACTGACTTTGTTCAGATCTCTGAAATCCACACACACCCGAATTCTGCCGTCTTTCTTCGGCACCGAAATGATGTTGGCCAGCCAAGTCAGATATTCAGATACTAGCAAGAACCCTGCGTCTATCTGCTTGGTGACCTCCTCCTCAATTTTCAAAGCCCAATTCGGGCGTATTCGCTGCGACTTCTGCTTATCCGGTGTTGTACAATCTCAGGATCAATTCCAAGCATGTCTTCGTAGGACCACGTGAAAACATCTTTGAAATCTTTTAATAAAGCGACTAAGCGCTCGCGTTCCTCCGAAGACAACGTGGAGCCGATCTAGGCCAGATACGGATCTTTCTCAGTACCCACATTAATTGAAATGATTTCATCAACATGGGATTTTACAAACCTCACCTCCTCTTGATCAATCAAATGTTTCAAAACCAAAGAAATTCCTTCCTCGTCATTTTTATCAAAATTTTTGAAAGTCATGATCAATGCAATACACAAGTGGCACAGAGAAGTACTTAGAAACTGCAGTGGTATTCACATTCAAAAGATCCAGCTCATCCAATTCCTCGGTTACAACCGACTCAAAAGAAAAGGAAAAAGACGAATTGGACAAAACTACAGCATCCGGGTTATCAACCCCAAGAATACCAGACTCCGACTCAAAGGCACTGGAATCTGATTCCGACTCCACAGACTCTATGGAATCAAATTCTGACTCACTACCTGATTCAGAACTGCTGGACAAAAAGCCCTCCTCTAGCTGCCAAGTGAGATAGGGTGCGTTAGATGCATCCAGAATACCACGTGAAGGGTCCACACCTGATTGGTCTCCAATCACGGAAATGGTGAAGTCATCCCCTAAGCTCTCTGGTTTGATCTGAGGATCCAAAGGAAACACGTCAGCGCTGCTCCTATCTCAAGTTCATTGTTGTTGGACTCATCCTCAATACTCTGTTCAGCCTCAGGAGTTAATTTAGTTTGTTCCTCTGTGGCTTCATTCTCTTGCAGCTGTGAGTCAAAGAAAGTCTCAAAGTGGGGCAGACACCACTTCTCAAAGTTCAACCATGGCTCAACAAAGCTACAAAATGGGAAGTCTTCCCCCTTCCGAACAAAGTGGCCGTTCAGAGTTCCCTGAATTGGCCTATGCACAAGCTCATAGTGCTTTCCACTTTACTTTGCCTTGGCTCTTCCTGCCATTTCTTTCCCTTTTCTTACCCAGTCCTCTTTGGTAGGCGTGTAACCGAGACCAAAGGTATGTGGGTTATGTGGCACTTCGGCCAGTGCAAAAACGCCCTTCCGGCCGCTCCTTCCTAATCTTATCCCGGGTATATGTTGTAGCTTGTTCATGAGGTAGACTGATTGAGCACTAGCGTACAACCCCTCATCAATAGCCAAGATATCTTGCACCACCGGGGCCTTGGCCAAGGTAAATTCAGACAGGAAAACATCCTCATCGCCGTGTACAATCTCCAGTACTAGTGTGGTGACCTCACGCGAAGGATGTATAGATGAATTTCCAAACACGATGGCTACCCCCTTTCCAAGAGGGTACTTCAGCATCTGATGAAGTGTGGAAGAGACAGCTTTCACTTGGTGCAACCACGGCCGTCCATGGAGTAAGTTAAAAGTGGCCGGAACATCCAGGACGTGAAACTCAATATCCTGTTGTGCCGGGTCAACCTGTGTTCTGATCTGAACTATCACTATCACCACTCTACTTGTGTTGTTGAACGCTCAGATCACCTGGGCCGTAGGTGCAAACTCTGCTGGCTTCAATCCAATAGCATAGGCCGTGCGCGACGAACAAACATTGATCGCAGAGCCAGTGTCAACCAATACAACCGGCACCCACTTCTCTCTACACTCAACTGAGATGTACAACGGTTTGTTATGTGCAAAGCCCTCAGGCGGTAATTCCTTATCCGAGAAGGTCAAAGTAGGTGAAGAACCTCCCGGGGAGACAAGTCCCACTAGTTGTTCGAGAGTTATGTCGATAGACAGTTTGGCCTTATCCATTGCCGACAACACCACTTGCTTGTGTACGCGCGAAGCCATGAGCAACCCCCAGATGGCTATGTCCGCTTGGATCTTCTTTAACTACTTCAGTACAACTTCTTCTTCTAACTGCTAGTCCTTCTATTTTTCGGCCTCCTTATCTTTTCCGGATGCTTCGGGTTGGTCTAAGTGCGGGGGCTTGAAATACCGCCCGCTTTTAGTCATATGATCCACTTCCTTAGAATACCAAGTGTCGTCTGGTAGGTCTTGACCCCAATCCTCGTCTGTGTGGGCAAGATGCAAATCATCATCTTCCCACCATACTCCTCTAGCAACTGACAGGCAATTGTCCGGTTCTGTTGTAATTACTCTCACATCACAGTCATCCCCTGCAGTGTATTTGGCTTTTCCATCTTTCACACTATTCTCATCCGTTTCCTATTCAAACCGCTTCTGTGCGGCTTTTTGTTCAGTGTCCACAGTACTTATGACGCCCATTTCTTCAGCGGAATTCTTAATACCGGCGCTCTCCGGTAACTTCCCCTTGTCCACGGCCGTTCCTTTCCTTGTAGCAGTTCCTACTTCCAGCTATTCTAGCTTTGGTTGAAATCCCTCATCCACATCAGGTTCGTCACTAAGCCACCCCGAATTAACTGCTGACCCGTTTAGATCAAACCAATTAATGTGCACATCTCCCGAATCTTGTTCATCAAGGAACTGCAGATTGTTGATGTCCTCCTCAAGGTCGGCTAAGTCATCCAATCCGTGGCTTGGTCCATCCTCCCGGACTACATTGACCCCCATCCCCGTTGGCAACTCCACCTCTGGCTTGGCCTGATTGGTTAGCACAATATAATGGCATGGGTTGTATTCATCCTCAGATAAATCCATGGAGCCCTTGGACACTGAACTGACATCCCCATTCCCCACCAAGGCTAACCTATCTTCTTCTATCACAATCACCACTACAGGTTTGGGTTGAGATGTGGACGCGTTCATCATGTACAAATCTGTGCTTTCCAGGATGAATAGCGCCGACTTAGGTAGGTGAGCAAGGGTGATGTATATACTGAGGTCGTAAGGGACGGCCAGTGTATGGATGAGTTTATTTGCCAGGGTGGAAAGGCTTGGTTATGTGGTGGAAGAGGATTTGTAGTGATGTTGGGTTTCTCGGGGGGCGCTATCACCTTGTTGTCAATGAGATCTTGAATCTCATGAAGAAGTCTAAAGCATTGGTCAGTAGCGTGACCATGCTGTTGGTGGAAAGCACAATAGTTGGCCAGGTTGTGTTTAGGAGGAAGAGGATCGGGCAATGGGCGTTGTTCTAACGGTTTCAAATGCCCTTTTCTAATCAGGACCCTCAAGGCCGCAGATAGAGACATGTAGAGTGGGGTAAAAACACTCTAGCCTCGGGCCTGATGGTTGGAAGTTTGGGAAGTTGTATTGGCTGTGTTGGCAATGGGGTTGTCGGTTTTGGGTGTGATGGTGACCATGCCCACATCTGAAGACCTCGTACCTACACTACCGCCAATAATCACATTGGAACTGCATGTAAAAGCCCTCTTGGGCTGCTCTTTCTCGTGGTCTATCAGACCCTGCTTCATTGCATCCTCTATTTGCACCCCTATTTTATGGAGGTCAGCAAATGTACACAAAGGTAAGACTATCATCTTCTGTAAGAGTCTTGGTTGCAGGTTACGGACCACCATTCTAATTTGGTCTTTTTCAGCTAGTCTGATGGTCATCATGGAGGCCTTGGCCCTCCACCGAGTCACAAAATCGAAGAATTCCTCCTTCAGCTCCTGGCGGTTGCTTCGAGATCACGAGTTGTGACCTCGATCTGAGTGTTGTAGGAGTATTGCGCTATGAAGGCCTCAACCATTTCCTCCCAATTCCTCTTTACAGAGTCTTCAAGTTTGGCATACCAAATGGCCACGATACCCAACAAGGTCTGGTCGAAGAGGGATAACTTCTGCAGTCTAGATAGGCCCATCGGCCATAGAATGTCTGAGAATAGCCGTAAGTGGACCATGGGATCACCCGAGCCATCAAAGCGGTCTATGTGCGACATTTTAAACCTATCTGGCAACGTCATCACCAAATCAATATAGTCGTCCTCAATATCCGGGATCGAATTCATGCCCTATGCCCGTTTAAAGAGCTTTTCCAGCTTGCTCACTTTCAGCGCAGTAGGGTCGACCTCAAACTTAAACGACGCCTCTGTTAGATAAACTGGTGCCTTGGAAGTCTGGGGTGGGATGAGGTCCGCCTAAATGCCCGCATTCTCCTGGACATTGATTGTGACCCCGGGTGCCGGGATTGCCGCAGGGGGTGCTTGTGATGCTGAGGCCATTGTAGGTTATGGCTGCTGTTGTTGAAACCTTTCTATTACCTCTGCTTGGTGGGCTACAACCTCGGCTTGGCGAGCTGTGGTCTCGGCTTGTCGGACAGCATCCGACTACATGTTCTCAATAGTCTGTTGGAGTTAGTGGACCATTTCTTCCATGTTGACTAAGGGACGCTAAGCTATCAAAACTTGTGGGTACTCTCTTTCCGAAGTAGAAGCAAATGACTGGGCCTGATTGAGCACAAGCGAAGTAGACAGTGACCGCTGATTTGGTGGCTGCTGAACCGGTGAGTTATGTCTGACTCTCCTCCGTCTTGTAACCAGGGGTAGTGAAGCAAACACTGGTTGTCCTCTTACAAGATCCCCAGATCGGTAAAGTCGCCTTACTCGGGTCCAAAACGCTTGGGGGTAACAGCCTCATCTGAAGCAATCGTGAAAGACTACCTTGCAAAAAGAAAATAAAGCAAAAGAAACAAAAATCAGAAACCGCACAGCACCTCGGCTTAGACAGTAACAACATGCAGTTGCAATCATAAAATGGACAACTGCACTCAAGCACTGATTTCTGCCCCAAAACTGATACCCTCAAACTAACACCCAGACTTGCAACTGACACATACATTCCTACTGAGTTTTACTCTAAAAGCACGTATCAAACAAGCGAGAGCCAAAACACCCCTATGATGGGGTAGGGTTACCCTGTCCTAATTTCGTCAGGAACTAGGGATTCACTACACAAACAAGCGGTGTCAAACAATTCTTGCATTCAGGCAAGCAACCTATCCTAGTTTGGAATGGTCTCTATGGTTTCCGATATGTAACTAGGTCGATTGGTCAAAAAGGGTACCTCAGCAAGACTACCTAATATACCTCTCGCTCCTAGCACCGAGAAGTGAAAGGAGGATCAAACGGTACAGCGGTAGTCCAGATCCAATGGCTGTGTTCCCATTGTGGCAGAGCCCGCAACCAATCAGCCTTTTGGCAAGCTTTTCTAAGCAAGCCTCCGTCAAACCGCTCAAGAATAGCAGATAGAAAACACAATGACTTAGGCGCACCAATGCAAATGCAATGCAAAGAAAGACACAAGTGTAGATAAAATAACATATCATAAGTTCGAGTCAAGTTCTCTAAATCCCCAGCATAGTCGCCAGAAACTATGGGCTCGCCTTTTTCTCTCGCCCCCCCTCCCCGACCTTTCGGAAAGGGTCTGAAATGAAAGGCCTCACAGTTCAGACTCTCGCAATTCTGAATCTAGTCTCACAAGTGCAATGTGAAATTGATAATCACCAAATAGTCTAATCTGACAAATCTTTTTGGAAAAATCGATTTTAGATCAAATTTTGCCAAAATCGGACTATTTTGCTAGATACAGAGTCGCCACCTAAATATTTTGTTTTTTGAAAATTTAGGAAACCCTGAATCGTGCCAAAGGCCACGCGTCCGTCATTACCAAAGTTGCCTCGGCTCGAGAACTTGGGTATGAGGGGGGAAGGTCATGAATTGAGCACTCCCGCTCACCCGATCAAAGATCGGCCTTTACTAATCATGATATGATGTTTTATAAACATTATGTGTTCTTGTTCTGATTTATTAAACTAGCTTTACTATGTGACACACACAAGTAAGTATAGACTAGTTGCAAGACTTGGAACAATTCAATTCATGTTTGTTTGCGAAAATGGTTTGAATTTGTCATCCTCAAGTGGGCTTAAAAGATACGGATTTGCCACCTCAAGTGGGCTTAAAACATGATTTTGCCACGACAAAGTGGGCTTAAAACATACATTTGTTGAATTGTTCCAATTCATACAACAAAGCCTTCATCCACAGGCATTCATACAGTTAAGCATTTAAGCACATAGCCTCATGGCAAGCATGCGAAACATAGCAATATGGAAATCACACTCATGCAAGTATGCTAAAGCGTAAAAGCTTACTGAGTACTCCAAACCAAAACAGAAACTAGTTAGAAAGATGCATGATCCAAACTACATTAAGATGCCTAATGCAACACATACAATGATAAAACTAAATAGGCTCGGCTACTTAATCATGGTATTTGCAACACTTTGTTAGCATGCTTTAAAACACGTATTCAAAGAAGTATTTAAACTACCAATGTAGTTTGAATGATGCGCCGAGCCTCGGTGTATGCAAGACAAATGAATGGATGCAATCATGCAAGCATAAGGTATGCTAATTGAAAATGTCCCCAATCTAACCATCAAAAGCGATTAAATAAAAGGGAGAAAGACATGGGGTTGGAAGGCATACACACACGCACACATATTTATTACAACATTATGCCCTCACGAATGAGGGTCTAAATGAATAAAAGCAAAGCTAATCTAAGCTAAGCTAAATTATTACACCACAATATTTAACTAGCTATTCTAAGCTAATTAAATATTACAAATCAAATTAACTAGCTAAACACTTAACTAATTAATTATAAAATGACTAAGTTAATTAATTACCACATGAATTAATCAACTAAAATTACAGCATTTGTGAAAATTAACTACAACTAATTAACTAAGCAAGTTAATTAAACAGCCTCGGGAAACAAGGGATGCATTCATGCTCGGTTTCTCCACCCGAAAAGCCACTGCCTTGCTGCCGAGTGCCTCTGTTTGCACACTCAAACACTGAAAATTGTGCCAACTTCCAAAACACCTCTGTTTCCCTTTCCATCACACTAAGCAACTTTCTTCATTGATGGCCGGTCGGCTACCAATGGTGGCCGTCGACTACCATTGGTGGCCGGTCGGCTATCTGTAGACACCCCATTTTTGACCAACCTCAAGACTTAGACGTCATCATTTGTGCACTCGATGATTGTGCTTGTTTTGAGTGCCCGAAGTTCTCGGCAGAACACCTTATCTTTGAGCCTCTAAACCCTCTGTGTTTTGTGCTTGTTTTTGGACCAAACCTTGGTGCCTCTTGCCTGGAGGGGGGAAGGGCCTTGTCGGCCACTTTTTGGCCTTATCGGCCACTTTCCCCCTTGTCAGCCACTTGAAGTGGTTGGTCGGCTAGGTGAGGTGGCCGACGACCATTTTTCTCCTTTTTTAGATATTTTCTTTGCCAGCTGTGCCAACTGTTGATCATCGAGTGCCATCTCCATACACGTGTATGGAGGGATGAATGCAAGCCTTTGGCTTGATTTTCTATATAATGGGGGGTCTCTCCCCCATTTGAGGGGTTGGATTTTTTTGATCAAAATTTCTCCCTCTCTTTAGAATTCTCTCTATCTCCTCTTGTTTATGCTTGAAAGTTAGAATTCTCTACATATTTGCATACAACCCCTTTACCAAATTGGGCCACCTTGGATCTGAGGCCTCTTGGGACTTATTTTGGGCTGTTGGAAGGTCATTTGAGCCTAGAAAGTGGTTGTTTAAGTGTTGTGCTTCAAAGGTATAACACTTACATTCTTTAAGCTTATTTTGCACACTTGTTTTGCCACCTTTGCAAACTATTTTTGGCCTAGTTTTCAACTACAAAAACCTCTATTTTTTAGGCTTAAAAATGGTGGTTTGAGGCTATGTTGGAGTTAGGGGTGGTCCACCCTTCTTGTAGCTTGCTTGCTAAGTTGTTGTGCCATCTTTCAAAACTTTTAAAACAACTTTTTTTTGGCCTTTTAACCATTGAATTCTAGGGGACTTTTAGTAGAAAAAACTCTATTTTGAAGCCCAAAAATAGGAGGGGGTAGTCTTCCCTCCTTGTATCTTGTTTGTAAGTGTAGATAGCCTAACATGTGAGCATGTTTTTCTACCATTTTGTGACTTAATCTTAGCATGTTTTTGTTACTTTTTTGACTTGTTTTGCCTCTATTTGGGGCTGGTTAAGTCACTTGGGGCTTGCTTTGTATGCTTGTAGTGCAATTGTGCTTACTAGTTTAGTTTGTGCTATGTATTAGCCTCTTATTCTAGCTTTTTCTAGCTTACTTCAAGCATGTTTTAGAACTTCATTTAAGTTGTTTTAGGACTATTTTGAAGTTTGTCCCTTGTGAGCTTTGTATTGCATGGCTATAGTGTAACGGTCTTCACTAGTCCATTGTTTTGAGGCTTTGAACATGTTTTGCTTGAGATGATTGCATGTTGTAGTGTCATTTAACATGTGATTTCAATGTATATAGCTCTGTCATACTCTCACTTATTTCACTCTTTCATTGCTTTTGAGAGTTGTGTCTTGAGTCTTGTTTGCGAGCTAACACATGAGCATGTGTTTCTAGCCTTTTATGCTTTAATCTCAGCATGTTTTAGCCACTATTTTAGCATGTTTTAACTCTGTCCAGAGCTGGTTTGGTCAATTGAGCTTTGTGTTGCATGCTTATAGTGTTGTGATCTTCACTAGTTTGATGCTTTTAGGCTCTTAGCATGTCTTGCATGAGTTGCTTGCATGATTTAGTGCCTTTTTTCATGCCATATCAGCACTGAAATGTCTACAACCTCCTTCTATTCTTCACTTTTTAATTTGTTTTGAAAGTGGTCTTGAGCCCCTTGTTGGCTAGAGTGTGAAATAGAGGCCCTCATGCCTAATGGTTTTAACCCTCTCTTGAGGGTTCCTCCTAACCAATAGCATGAGACCTCTTTCATGCTCAAGATACTTGTGGCTTGAACCCTCTTTCCAATTAGAGGACTCTCACTTTGAGACTTAATCGGTTAAAAGACTAATCGGTAATCTAAAATGTGTAAACAAAATGAACCAAGTAAAACTTAAGCAAGATAAGCATGTTGTGTTGCATTGCATGTGTTTGGATTGGACGTTAATCCAAAAACAAGAAAAATGGAACGTTTCATACTCAAAGTGATGAAACATGCCACTTTTCTTGGTCACCGACACCCTTGATCATGGGTGATAGAGTGGAGGTCCTTCAAGTCTTATTTGTGCATTCATTAAGCTTGTATAAGCTTGATTTTCTAGCCATCATGCATTGAAAATGCTTGGTTGATGACTTGAGAGCCAAGGGCTATACTTCTTTGAGCTTGAGAAATGATAAGGAGGGTGGCAGTACACACATCCCTTGAAAAATGCATTGCTTTGCCTCTGTTGCTCTTTGTTGCAGCAAAAACAAAAGTTTAGAAAAAGGGGTGGCCGACCGGCCACCTGAAGTAGCAGAACGGCCAGTTAAGGTGGTCGACAGCCACTTTTTGTGGCCGATCGGCCACCAGTCAATTTTTGTGCAAATGTGTTCCTGTGTTGGAGCAGAGGCATTCTGGAAGTTGGTACGATGTTCAAAGATCACAATAAGTGCAAACAGAGGCAACCGATGACAAGATGATAGATTTTTTGGCAAGAAGCCAACCAAGCATGCATGTCTCTCTCGCCTTCAAGGCCATTTACTTGCTTTATTTAAATTGCCCTAGTTAGTTAGCATAGCTAATTGTTCAATTCAAGTGTTGTAATTAATTAGTTTAATTTGGTTTGTAATATTTTAGCTAGCTTAGAATAGTTAGTTAATTTATTTTAATTGTTGTAATTAATTAGCTAGAATAGTTAATTAGTTTGTTTTGCAATAATTAGCTTAGCTTAAAGTAGCTTAGCTTATTTATTCGGACCCTCCTTCGAGAGGGCGCAATATTGTAATAAGTGTGCGTGTGTGTGTGTGCATGTCTTCCAACCCCACATCTTTCTCCCTTTTATTTATCCGCTTTCGATGGTTAGATTAGGGATCACATTTTGATTAGCATACCTTATGCTTGCATGTTTGCATCATTCATTTGTCTTGCATGCACCGGGCTCAGCGCATCATTCAAACTGCATTGCAATTTCAATACACTTACTTGAATACGTGTTTAAAAGCATGTTATCAAAGTGTTACAAATACCATGATTAGGTAGTCGAGCCTATTTAGTTGCATTATTGCATGTGTTGCATTCGGCATCTTGTATAGTTAGGATCATGCATATTTCTAATTAGCTTTTGTTTTGGCTCGGAGTACACTGTAAGCTTTTACGCTTTAGCATACTTGCATGAGTGTAAGTGTTGCCCTGATAGCATGCTTACCATGAGGCTATGTGCTTAAATGCTAAACTACATGAATGCCTGTGGATGAAGGCTTTATTACTTGAATTGGAACAATTTGATAAATGTGAGTTTTAAGCCCACTTTGCGAAGTAGCAAATCATGTTTTAAGCCCACTTGAGGTGGCAAATCCGCGTTTTAGCCCACTTGAGGGTGGCAACTTCAAACCATTTTCGAAAACAAACATAAGTTGTTTTGTTCCAATTCTTGCGATTTAGTCTATACTTGCTTGCGTGCACATCACGTAGTAAAGTTAGCTAATAATCAGAATAAGAATACACATGTTTATAAAACAACATATCATGCTTAGTAGAGGCCGATCCATTGATCGGGCGAGCGGGGGTGCTCATTTCATGACCTTCCCCCCCCCCCCTCGGTACCCAAGTTCCCGAGCCGAGGCAACTTTGGTGATAACGGACACGTGGCCTTTGGCACGAGTCAGGGTTTCCTAAATTTCTCCAAAATAAAATATTTAGGTGGCAACTCTGTAATCTGGAAAAGCAGTCCAGTTTGGCATTATTTGTTTCAAAATCAATTTTCCAAAACGATTTACCAAATTTGGACTCTTTTGTGTTTATCAGTCTCACATTGCACTTTGTGAGATTAGATTCAGAACCGTGGTAGGAGTCCGAATTGTAGGACCAATTCGAGCCTCTCCGAAAGGGGGGGCGCGAAGAAGGTCAAGCTACACTAAAACTATTCTGAACTTCCCCTTTTGTTGCAACAGAGAGCAAACATGGGCAAAGCAGTGTATTCTCAAGGGTTATCTGTACTGTTACCCTCCTTATCATCACACAAGCTCAAACGAGTATAACTCTTGGCTCTTAAACCATCAACCAAGCAATTTCCATGCATAATGGTCAAAGAACCAAGTTTGTACAAGTTTAATGGGTGCAAAACAAGACTCAAAAGACCACCACCCTATCATGTATGATCAAGGGTGATGGCGACCAGGGAAAGTGGCACATTTCATCACTTTTGAGTATGAAATGTCCCATTTCCCTTGTGTTCGAATTAACGTCCGATTCGAACACATGCAATGTAACACAAAGAATGCCTATCTTGCACACTTTTACTTGTCAAATTTTATTTACTCATTTTAGTTACCAAACCATTCTTTAGTCAATTAATCCATTGGTGAGTGTTCGCTAATGGAAGGATGGCTCAAATAACAAGTTGTTTTGGGCATGAAAGAGGCATTACACTGCTGGTAATGAACCCCCTAAGGGATTAAACCATTAGGTGCAACACCTCAATTTCACACTTAGGCAAACAAGTGGTTTGAAACTACTTTCAAATCAAACAAAAGAGTGAAGAATGGAGGGAGGTTGCAGACGTTAAAGTGCTGAAATTACATGCAAAATAATACTAAAACATGTCATCCACTCGAGGAAATGATGAATAAAGCACTAAAACAACAAGCTAGTGAAGGAAATTGCACTACAACCATACCATACAAGGCTCATATGACCCAACCAGCCCAAAACAAAGCTAAGGTAGTCCAAATCAGAGGCAAAAACATGCTGGAATTAAGCTAAGTTAAGCTAGAAAAACATGCTAACACATGAAACTAACTAGGCATGTAAACAAGACATAAGGAGGAGAGGCTAACCCCTCCAATTTTAGACTTCAAAAGAAAGTTTTTGCCACTGAAAAACCTCTGAATTTCAGTGGTTAAAACGCCCAAAAAGTTTGATTTGAAGGTGATGAAAAATGGTGCAAAAGTCTAAACAATTAAGCAACAAGAGAGGTGAACCACCCCCTAACTTAAAAAGGCCTCAAACCAACACTTTTAAGCCTCAAAAATGGAGTTTTTTATAGTTGAAAACCAGCCCAAAAACAATATAAAAGGATGGCAAAACAAGTATTCAAAGCAAGTATACTAAGCAAGTAAACTACCTCTTGAAGCTAAAGCACAAATCAAGCAACAATCCAAGCTTAAACTTTCTTCTAGAGCTCAAACAAGACTCCAAGAGACCTCAACTCCAAGGTGGTCAAGTTTGATTAAGGGTTAATGTGCAAAAGTGTAGAGAAACTAGACTTTAAGGTACAAAATAAGAAGAGAGAGAGAAAGCTAGAGAGAGAAAGAGAGAGATTTTTGGTCTAAAATGTCTAACCCTCAAAAATGGGAGAGGAACCCCCCAATTTATAGAAAAACAAGTCTTGAGCTTGGATACATCCTACCATACACGCGTATGAAGATGCAGCTCAGTGAGCAACAACTGGCACAACAGGCAACAAATATCTGGAAAAAGAGGCCAATGGCCATCGGCCCCCACTGGTGGCTGACCGGCCACCACTGGTAGCCAACAAGCACAAGCCATGGCCGACAGATCCTAGGGATGGCCAACAGGTCACCCGCTCTTCCAAGCTAGGGACAACATGCTCTTGGTCCAAAAACATGCACAAAATATATAAGGTTTAGAGTCTCAAAGACACGGCGTTCCGCCGAGGACTTCGGGCGCTCAAAACGAACACAAACAAGCACAATCATCGAGTGCACAAACGATGACGTCCAAGTCTTGAGGACGGTCAAAAATGGGGTGTCTACAAGTCCTAAGAAGACAAAATAATTTTATTTTTTTTAAGTATATATATGAACTAGCGGTTGGTACACGTGAAGTGTATGCGATTAAAATAAGTAAAAATAAAACAAAACAAAACTTTTATGTATATTATGCAAGTGGTAAGAGTCTTATTTATTAAACTTAAAATCCAATGTCTAAGTCTTGCTTTTGTCAACTTTCTAATTTTTTTTTTTTTTTATTTCAAATAAGAAAATGAGAATGTATGGTATAAGGAGAAGTCACCAAAATTTAGACACCAAATGAGTTGTTCACGTTTAGTAGAAAAATGATGATGTAGGAGATATCATGATGAATTTGTTGATAGATTGAAGAGTCATAAAAAAATTTTCTGGTGATCTGACTAGACTAGCTGAGCAGACCATCCTGACCTAAAAACCCAAATCTTCTCTTTTTGTAATCAAACTTGTTTCACAACATGATTTGTATTTGGGGTGTTTTTGGACATGTTCATTTCTCAAACCAGCTAGTACAAAGGTCATGGTGGGAGATTGATGTAGGACAAGATTTTAAGAATTTTTATATTTTTAGTTTTAATATTTTTGATATATTATTTATTTTTTTTATTATTTTAGAATTAGATTTTGACTAGGATTTTAAATAGTTTAGAATTTTAGTTTCCTATTCTCTTAGGTTTCCTTATTTGTATTGATTTAAGTTTCCTAATTTATTTTAGAATTACTTTTCCTACAAGTATTAGGTTTAGTTTATTATAAATAGCTATGTAAGCCTCATGGCAAAGACAACTTTTATTCATTCAATCAATAATATTAAGATATTTTCTCTTCCTTGTGCATTCAAGGTTCAATTTTTCTCATGGATTCGAGAGCCCCTTTCGTCTACTAGAACGATATCTAGTCCCCGTGTATTCCGCTGCGTTAAGAAAATTGCTCTTAAGTTTAAATAGTTTATAATTTTAGTTTCCTATTCTCTTAAGTTTCCTTATTTGTATTGATTTAAGTTTCCTAGTTTAAATTGCTCCACACCAAGAAAATCAATGAATTGTATTTTATGTTGATGTTGGATACTCTCTGGACTCTACTCTGTCGCAGAATCAGTTAGGCATTCAATTATCAATCTTGGAATATCAATTGTATCCTCAATCAACTTCTCTGGTGCACATGTCAACTTTTATTATCTCATCTGTTATTTCTTCTTTTTCATTGAGTTCAACTAGATCTTCTTCTTTTGTGATCTCATAACCATCATAATAATCAAGAGATGACAGTTCCGTCATTAGAAGCTCTTGGCTAACTTCAACGTTTTTCTCTTGCTTCACCTATTCATCGTCTTCTTCAAACTTTTTGATCAAAGTAATTTCAATGACCTCTCTTTCATCAATTTCAATGTTCTCACCATTGTTGAAATCAACTTGATTTTTTACTTCAATTGAATGTCTGTTTGGGTCTTCAAAATTTTGAAACATTGAGATACTCAAAATCTTTTCTTCTTCAATGCGTGGTGGAGAGTAACAAATTTGTTGACCTAGAAGACTTGATTGACCCAAACTTGGCATAGCCATATTCATGTTTCTCGAATAATCTGTATCCACAATTGCATAATAATTATTAAGTTGTGAAGAATATTGTGAATCAGAATTACCTAGGAACAATTGTTTCGATTCAAGCTTTCTTTGATATTGTTGATACAACGTTTGCCCATGATTTGATTGAAGGAATCTAGAGCTCATCAACTCCTTCATCTTATTCTACGTCCTAATGGATTGTTTGTATTGTCGCCTTCGATCATACTGCAATTGTGTTGAAGATATTGAACTGAATGCACTACAGCAGCCCAACTAATTCCAACTGATTCTATTATAATTGCTTTAGCTCCAACTACATCTTCAAGAAGCTACTGCCACCTCAACCATTCAGTTGTAACTACCTAGAGCTTATATGCATTGTACATTCGAGTCTATAAATAATGATTGTATACCTCCATCTGTATTATCTTTTGAATAATAAGAAACTGAGTATTGGCTAGTAAGGTTCTTGAGTTTCTTCTTTTCTTCATGGTATCAGAGCTTGTATCTCTTACGAGTTGATCCATGGCTCATTCAACATCAACTTCTTTGCTATCTTCTCTCATGGCTTCAACATTCACCTACAATCTATTCGTCTGTTCTTCATCTTCATAACTGTGCTAAGATCTAGATTGTTTTACATAAGCGATTCACTTCGCTTTCTTGATCTCATGTTCACCAATTGAAGAACAAATTAAACAGCATTTCCAAGAAAACAAATTTGATGGAGGATTATCTCTCCAAGATCAAAGACTTGGTCAGTCAATTAGCTCTTGTTTCTTCATTTATAGATGATGAAGATCTTGTTCTTCTTACCTTGAATGGTCTTCCTGAGGAGTATGATGCCTTTAAAACCACCATTCGAGCCAGATCAGAGTCAATTTCCACTAAAAAATTGACTGCTCTTCTTCTTTCTGAAGCCATTCATATTAAATCCAAACTTTATAAGCTTCCTTCTGAACCTACTATTGCTTTCTCTTCTGTTCGAGGTTCTTCCAATTACAATGCCAGAGGTCATTCCTCTGGATTCAGAGGTCACTCTTACAGAGGCAATAGAGGTGGTCACTCTTACACAGGCAATAATAGAGGTGGTGGTAGATTTGGATCCAATTCCTCCAGTTCCAGTTTTTCAAGGAATCCTCATGATCTAGGAGGTTTCTCACGCAGCTGAGGTAGATCTATAACTTGTCAGATTTGTGGTGGCTCTGGTCACTCTGCATTGGACTGCTAGTATCGGATGGATTCTCAGTATCAATCTTCTTCTAGTTCTCAGCATCCTTCTGAGTCTCATCAGTCCAACTCTAGAGCCTTTGTTGTTGCAACGCAATCAGTTGCCTCTACTCCTCACACTCCTTGGTACTTGGACTTTGCTACTACAGATCATATCACCCATGATCTTCAAAGTCTCAGTTGCTTACAGCCTTATCAGGGGTCTGATCAGATTACCATAGGTAATGGTACTACAGTTCCTATTCACAATACTGGTAAGGGACTGCTTCCTACTCCTCATTGTTCCTTTTAATTGAACCATATTTTGCATACTCCTATTTTTTCTAAAAGTTCACAAATTCACCAAGGATAACAATTGTCTTATCACCTTTGATGATTCTAAATTTGTGATTCAGGATAAGGATTCGAGGAGAATTCTTCATTAGGGTTCTAATACCAATGGCCTATACCAGTTCCACTCTACTCCTTCATCTGTGGTGGTTGCTGATTCATCTGTCCATCATGCTTACTTTACTGCATCACATACACCTGTCTCTTCCTTTGTTTGGAATAATAGATTAGGTCATCCCTCATTAGTAAAGTATAATCATCTTAAACCTCATTTGAATGTTTCACAGAATAAAATGTCATCTGTTTGTACTGATTGTTGCATACCTAAGAGTCATCGACTTCCTTTTCAATTGTCTAATGCTATTGTAAATGCACCTCTTTCTCTTATCCATAGTGATGTATGGGGGCCATATTCTTCTACCTCTAGTTATAAATACCACTTGCTTTTTGTGGATGATTTTAGCCGGTTTACTTGGCTTTTTCCATTATCTTATAAAAGTGAAGTGTGTGATAAGTTCATAGAATTTAAGGCTTATATTGAAAAACAATTTCACACTCCACTGCAAATTCTAAGAACTGATGGAGGATTTGAATACTTTACTAATAAAATACAATCCTTCCTGCGCACCCAAGGTGTTCTTCACCAACATTCTTGTCCTCACACTCCTTCTCAGAATGGCACTACTGAGAGAAAACACAGACATATCACTTAAACTCCACTACTCTTCTTCATCACTCATATGTGCCATTAAAATACTGGTTTGATGCTGTTGCTATCTCTACTTTTCTCATTAATAGACTTCCCTCTTCTAAACTTGGTTATAAATCTCCTTTTGAAAAACTTTTTCAGTCCTCTCCAGATTACTCTTATTTTCGAGTGTTTGGTTGTCAATGCTTCCCTTGGTTTAAGCCTTATCATCCTCTCAAGTTACATCCTAAATCTGTGTCCTGTGTTTTTCTTGGCTATCATCCTTTTGCTAAAGGCTATCGATGTCTTGATCCACTCACAGGACGAGTCTATTTGTCTAGACATGTGGTCTTTAATGAGTCATGTGTTTCCTTTTACTAAATTGTCTTCTTCCTCATCTTCTTCACATTCTTCTATGCCTGCTGTTCAATCATTTTTCTGGCCTTCTTCCTCTTCCTTTTCTTCTGTTGCTTCTCAGTCTTCCTCTAGTCCAGTTTCTCCTCATGTTCCCTCTTCTAATCCTCTTTCTTTACCGGCTTCTGCAGTTCCTATTCAGTCCATTTCTATTGAGTTACCTCTTATACCACCTTCTCATCCTTCTAACCAGCATCCCATGATTACCAACTCCAAATCTGCTGCAACTCCTCACTGTTTGGTTGCTTCCACTGCTTCCTACTCAGACTCCGAACCTCCTTCTTACAAAGAAGCTTTACTCTCTCCTATTTGGCATAAAACTATGCTTGAGGAGTTTTCTGCTCTTTAGCAACAACATACTTGGTCTTTGGTTTCTCTCCCATCTAACAAGAATGCCATAGGCTGTAAATGGGTTTTCAAAGTTAAACGGAATTCTGATGGCACTATTGCAAGGTATAAGGCTCGATTAGTAGCCAAAGGCTACTTGCAGCAGGAGGGCATTGACTTTCATGAGACTTTTAGTCCAGTGGCTAAGAAACCCACTATTCGAATCTTACTTTGCCTTGCTCTCCACCACCAGTGGTCTGTTAAACAATTAGATATTTCCAATGCTTTTCTTCATGGCCTTCTTGAAGATGAGGTATTCATGCTTTAGCCTCCAGGCTTTGAGGATTCCTCATCACCTAATCAAGTGTGTAAACTCCACAAGGCCTTATATGGCTTGAAACAGACGCCAAGAGCTTGGTATTCAACTTTTTCTCATTACTTGTTGTCTCAAGGCTTCACTAATAGCAAGTATGATTCCTTTTTGTTCATTCAAAGGACTTCCACTTCAGTCACTTATCTGTTGATCTATGTGGATGATATCTTGATCACTTGTGATAATCCTTCTCACATCCAACCTCTCATCACTAAGATCCATAGTGTTTTATCCATTAAGGAGTTAGTGTAACATACCCGGAGAGTACCCGCGCGCGTTAAACAGTTCAGACTCTCGATTTCTTTGATCTAGTCTCACAAGTGCAATATGAAATATAGACGAGAGTCCACATTTGACAAATTTTAGAAAATCCATTTTATTGCAAAAAATATTTTGCCAGAAATGGATTGCGTCATCAGATCTCAGAGTCGCCACCTAATATTTTGGAAAATTAGGAAACCCATGACTTGTGCCAAGGCCATTGTTCGTCATAACCAAAGTTGTCTCGGTTCGGAACCTTAGGTATGAGAGGGGAAGGTCATTAATTGAGCACCACCGCTCACCCGATCAAAAAACCAATCTTTACTAAACCATGATATGAATTTTATTTACTTTATATGTTCATATTCTAATTATTTAATAAATCCTAAAAAAATTACTATGTTAAGTATACAAGTATAGACTATGTCACCCACTTTGGAACAACTTGATTTCATGTAGTTTTGAAATAATTTTGAAGATATACAACCTAAATAAATTGAGTTTACAAACATGAAAATCAACATAATTCCAAATTAAGCAACACAACCTCCATCTACTGGCATTTATAAAGTTATATCACATAAGCAAATAGCCTCATGGTAGAATGCTAAACATAGTAAGAAAAACACACACAAATGGGATGCTAAAGCAAAACAAACACTATGAAATAAGAAAAACACACACACACACTATGAAATACGAAGCAAAAAAATAAATATGAGATAAACAAACCATTTGAATTATAACAAAACACTATGAAATAAGAAGTAAGAAAATAAATATGAGATAGAAAATATAAGAAAATGAAAGACTAGATATTCACCTTCCAAAGAAATATGAACTTCTTGATTTCCAAACTTCCTTTTGCTCATCCTCAAGTTTAGGAAGTGTATTCTCAATCCTCAATTCGAAACTAGAATGGAACTCTGGGTATGTCTAGTGGAAAAATGGCTAACTCTCTTATTTCTATTCTCACTTTCAACAACACTCACTATTTCCTTTGATCAATCACTATAGAAATTTAGCTATTTCAGAATTTTTAGAGGAGTTTTGGGTGTAAGAAAGATGGAATTTCAATTTGCATGGAATGTATGGGGTGTATGTGGAAGATATGAGTGTTTTGGGCTCAAAAACCCAATTTTTCACCCTTTTCTCACTCTTTTCTCTTCAATTTTGTGGTCCTCCATCTCTCTTACAATATGATCATTCTATATAGGCAATGAGGGAAAGTGAAGGTCCAAAAGAAGGTGGGAGACAAGAATGTGATAGGAGGGCAAATTTTCAAGGTTGTTGCATGGGATACTCCTTTATGAATGCAAACAAAACCTCTTTTTGACAACGGGGGATGATTAGGTAATGGAGGATGACTAGGTGAACTTGAATGGATCAAAAAATAGGTAAATAGGTGTCCCAACCGAACCAAAACCAAGAAAAATAGGGCTGTTGCTATTTTGGGCCGAGTTAATAAAATCTGCTATTAAGCCCAACTTCAAACGGGTATATCTCCCTTATATGGACTTGGTTTTAGGTGGTTCTTGGGTCTAAATGGAAGCCTCAGAAGTCTACTTTCCAATGGTGGTGGCCTCACATCTAAATTCTATGTGTACAAAGAGATATGCCTAATTTAATAAAGGTTGTTCATTTTCCTCGGGCCAGGTTAATAAAATCTGCTCTTAAGCCCAACTTCAAATGGGCATATCTCCCTTATCCGGGCTTGATTTTAGGTGGTTCTTGGGTGTAAATTGAAGCCCCAGAAGTCTACCTTCCAATGGTGATGACCTCATATCTAAATTCCAAGTGTACAAAGAGATATGCCTAATTTAGTGAAGGTTGTTCATTACCTTCTTAATGATTTGATGCTCATTCTTTTCCTAAACCAGTTTTCTTCCATCCCCTCCTGTTTCCTTCAAATCCAAACCTGTAAAGAAGATGTTTTTAAATATTTTTTTAAAGAATTCTCCTCCCTTCCATTTATGTCCACTTTGTCCATACTCGGTTTACTGAAAAATGTAATATTTTTATTGAAATGAGCGCCTCGAAACATCGTAGAAACATTTGGAAAAATATTTTGAAAAAAGGGTTTTAAGGTCTAAAATAGTTTGGCCAAAAATGTGTGAAGGTTAGGATTAAAGCTCAAACTCCATTTTTCTTGTTGAGGATTGCTGGGGAACACATTATGATTGTCATCATCGGGTAATCAATAGAAAGCGTCCAAGTCTCAAGGCTGGTCAAAATGGGGTGTCTATAGTTGCCCCTTTTTGACAGAGCTTGAAGTCATTTCATGACGTGAGTGAATGTCAAAGCCCGAAGACGACCTTTTTGACAAGGCCGTAAGACTTGGGTAAATAAACAAGATGCAATGCAAGTGGTTGAACCAGAAGGCTGCCTACGTATCTCTTTGCAAGGAATCAAACCAGCGTAGTTCAGGGGCAGAATGCAAATGATATGCAATTGAAAATTGAACTCTTTTTTTATTTTTTTGTCTTTTTTGAAAATATGCATGACTAATGCAATACAACAAGTAATATGAAGCATAACAAGGGATACAACCCAAATACATCCACGTAAGAGAACGAAAGGTAACCGATGAATGGTCCCAAAATGAGGAAGGCATTAACCAAGGGATAGTCTTAACCAACAACCCAAGAAAAGGGAGGTATTAACCAATTATGGTTTGGACTGCCAACCCGAGAAAGGGATAATTTCGTCATCCCGAAAAAGAGCCAGTACAAACGAGTGGTTTTTACAACCCAAAAAGTGGAAGCTAGCATAAACTGTGTCAAATGGTGATATGAATAGATTGTAGCCAAGTGATGCAACATGTAACTATGCAAATGATATGCTAATGCAAGTGAAAGTGAAAGTCGATTTTTTCTTTTCCTTCTTTTATTTTGGAAACGCATGATGTGTACAATACAAGATGTAATATATAGTGAGGCAAGCCTCATGCAAATGATATGAATTAAAAGAGGGTGCATCGCATACAAATGTGCATACCACGCAAATAATGAACTTGAAATCCAAACACGTCTCACGCGAGAGGAGGAAAGATGGTGTGAACACCAGGCGCACCTGATGTTTTTAACTGAGTAAATCAATAACCTAATGCATCTCACATGAAAAGAAGGAATGATGGTGTGAACACCAGGCACACCTGATATTTTTAACTGAGTAAATCGATAACCTAACGCGTCTCACGCAAAAAGAGGAAAGATGGTATGAACATCAGGTGCACCTGATGTTTTTAACTGAGCAAAACAACAACCTAACGCGTCTCACGCGAAAGGAGGAAGGATGGTGTAAACATCAAGCGCACCTGAGGTTTTTAACCGCGTAAATCAACAACCAAACGCGTTTCAAGCGAAAGGAGGAATGATGGTTTGAACATCAGGCGCACCTGATGTTTTTAACCGAGTAAAACAATAACCTAACGCGTCTCACACGAAAGGAGGACGGATGGTGTAAACATCAGGCGCACCTGATGTTTTTAACCGAGTAAATCAACAACCTAACGCATTTCATGCAAAAGAATGAATGATGGTTTGAACACCAGGCGCATCTGATGTTTTTAACCGAGTAAAACAACAACCTAACGCATCTCATGCGAAAGGAGGAAGGATGGTGCAAACATTAGGCGCACCTGATGTTTTTAACCAAGTAAATCAACAACCTAACGCATCCCACGCAAAAGGAGGAATGATGGTGTGAACACCAGGCGCACGTGATGTTTTTAACTAAGTAAAACAACAACCTAACGTGTCTCATGCGAAAGAATGAAGGATGGTGTAAATATCAAGCACACCTAATGTTTTTAACCGAGTAAATCAACAACCTAACGCGTCTCACACGAAAGGAGAAAGATGGTGTGAACACCAGGCGCACCTAATGTTTTTAAACGAGTGAATCAACAGCCTAACGCATCTCACGTGAAAAGAGAAAGGATAGTGTAAACATTAGGCGCACCTGATGTTTTTAACCAAATAAATCAACAACCTAATGCGTCTCATGCGAGAGGAGGAATGATGGTGTGAACACCAGGCACACCTAATGTTTTTAACCTAGTAAAACAACAACCTAACACTTCTCACGCAAAAGGAGGAAGGATGATGTAAACATCAGGCGCACCTGATGTTTTTAACCGAGTAAATCAACAACCTAACACCTCTCACGTGAAAGGAGGAATGATGCTGTGAACACCAGATGCACCTAATGTTTTTTAACCGAGTAAAACAACAACCTAACGCATCTCACGCGAAAGGAGGAAGGATGGTGTAAACATCAGGCACACCTAATGTTTTTAACCGAGTAAATCAACAACCTAATGCATCTCACGCAAAAGGAGAAAAAGGTGAACAAATCCAAACACGTCTCGTGTGAGAGGAGAAAGGTGAACTTGAGATCTAAACGCGTCTCACGCGACAGGGAAAATAGTGAACAAATCCAAACGCGTCTCACGCGAGAGGAGAAATAATGAACAAATCCAAACGCGTCTCACGCGAGAGGAGAAATATTGAACAAATCCAAACGCGTCTCAAACGAGAGGAGAAATAGTGAACGAATCCAAATGCGTCTCACGTGAGAGGAGAGATAGTGAACGAATCCAAAACACGTCTCACGCGAGAGGAGAAATAGTGAACAAATTGAAACGCGTCTCACACGAGAGGAGAAATAGTGAACAAATCCAAACGCATCTCACGCTAGAAGAGAAATAGTGAACAAATCCAAACATGTCTCACGCGAGAGAAGAAATAGTGAACGAATCCAAACGTGTCTTACGTGAGAGGAGAAATAGTGAACGATTCCAAACGCCTCTCACTCGAGAGGAGAAATAGTGAACAAATCCAAACACGTCTCATATAAAAGGTGAAAATGTGGTGTAACCAACAGGCATACCTGACCGTATCTCATACGGAGAGAGGGAAGGTTTTAACCAGGTAAACATCAAATCCTAACACGTTTCAAGTGAAAGGAGCAAAGGTGGTGTAACCACCAGGCGTACCTAACTGTATCTCATACGGAAATGGGGAAGGTTTTAACTAGGTAAACATCAAATCCTAACATGTTTCACGTGAAAGGTGAAAATGTGGTGTAACCAACAGACGTACCTAATCGTATCTCATACGGAGAGGGGGAAGGTTTTAACCAGGTAAACTTCAAATTCTAACACGTCTCGCATGAAAGGTGAAATGGTGGTGTAACCAACAGGCGTACCTAATCGTACCTCATACGAAGAGGAGGAAGGTTTTAACTAGGTAAATTTCAAATCCTAACACATCTCACGTTAAAGGTGAAAAGGTGGTGTAACCAACAGTATGCCTAACCGTATGTCATACGAAGAGGGGAAAGGTTTTAACCAGGTAAACGTCAAATCCTAACATATTTCACGTGAAAGGTGCAAAGGTGGTGTAACCAACATATGTACCTAACCGAATTTCATACGGAAAGGGAGAAGGTTTTAACCAGGTAAACTTCAAATCCTAACACGTCTCACGTGAAAGGAGCAAATGTAGTGTAACCAACAGGCATACTTAACCGTATCTCATACGGAAAGGGGAAAGGTTTTAACCAGGTAAACATCAAATCCTAACACGTTTCACGTGAAAGGTGCAAAGGTTGTATAACCAACAGGCGTACCTAACCTTATCTCATACGGAGAGGGGGAAGGTTTTAACCAGGCAAAATTCAAATCCTAACACCTCTCACGTGAAAAGTGAAAAGGTGGTGTAGCCAACAGGCATACCTGACCGTATCTCATATAGAGAGGGGAAGGTTTTAACTAGGTAAACGTCAAATCCTAATACATTTCAAGTGAAAGGAGCGAAGATGGTGTAACCAACAGGCATACCTGACCGTATCTCATACGAAGAGGGGGAAGGTTTTAAACGAATAAACTTGAAATCCTAACGCGTTTCACGTGAAAAGAGAAACGGCAAATTCAAAGTCCAAACGCGTCTCACATGAGTGGAAGAAGGTACAGTAGAATGATTTTTTTTTTCTTTTTTTGTTTTTAGAATTCTTTTTTTTTTTTTTGTATAAATATCAAATACCATATATGTATACATACCATATATATAATACAAATACATATACACGCATACACAGGAAAACTATATACATATACAGAGACACACACATATATATGTGGACAATATACACATTCAAGGAATATTCCATTACTATCGAGGATATTTCATTTTTTGACGTTAGCGGTGCGTCACGCTAGCGTCATCACATGAAAATACAACTCTACTGCTATAAGGGTTCGAACCCCTAACCTCGGGCTCATTCGACCAATCCCTAACCGTTGAGCCAAACCAATTCTTTTGACAAAATGCATATACAAATAATATACATACAAGATATATGCATACAGACACAGTACATATACATATCTAAATCTTTCCCGTCTCCATTGTTTTTGTCTCACTCTCTCTTCCTTCATCTTCTTTGAGCGTCGTGTCTAGCCCGCGATTTCAATAATTGCGACGCCTGACCGACAGGCTACCCTGATTCTTCAATGCCTTATCCTAATGTTTCTCCTCTTTGTCTTCTTCTTCTTCTTCTTCTTCTTCTTCTTCTTCTTCTTCGCTCCCTTTTTAAGTTAAGGTCTGCGAGAGAGAGGTAGAGCAAAATCTTGCAAACTTTCTCTGCCACCACTCTGCAACCTCTTTCTTTTGCATTACTCTCTTCTACCATGGCCTCTTTACACGGTTCTCTCTCTCTTTTTCCAGACCTCAACGAGTCCACGATAGAGATAACTAATTCCGACTCCCCTGAACCTCAACCATGGGCTCCTCCTCCTTCCCCTATTTTCAGCTTTCCAGAGATGTCAATTGAGCAAATAATGATGACATAGTCAGACATCGAAGCAAACTCATATACGCTGAGGTCATGTGTGAAGACCGAGACTGTGGTCTCCAACTTGTCACGTTGACTGCAGAACAGGACGTTTGATATACATCAGTCAATTGCACAACTCTCCCTGCTCCAACATATATACAAGGACTCTCAAGTAGAAATTAGCACGTTGAAAAAGCAGAACAAATAACTGAAACGATAGGCCACCTTCGCGGCTCGATTCGGAGTTCCTTCGCATAACCAATTTGATAGCCGGGAAGGAATAATCTCCTTCGAAAGCTCTGCCAAGGCCGAGGTAGAGTCTTCAAGAGCTTCGAAAAAGTAAAGATGAAGCGAGGCAGTTGATGGTAAAGTTAGGCAACGAAGTTGTGTGCAAATGAAGCCGGTTGTAATCTTCGCCGCCGAGCTACTGTTGGAAAATTGAGAAAATGCTAGTCTCTCTTATTTTTTTATTTTATTTTTTATTTTTTTTTTTTTGTTTGGAGTGGGCACCTATAGCTTCAACTCCTTTTTGTACAAATTTGATCGGGGTTGATCCCTGGTATTAATAAAATGAGTTTGTTCTGCAAATCTGGATGTCATGAATGGCACAAGACTGAGAATAAAAATCATTTTGTTTTGAATTTTGAACTTGGAAATGGCTGCATTTTAATGAATTTTGAACTGAATATTAAGCCTATCACTGACCAAAACACAAAATATAACTCAATGAAAGGAAAACAAAGCAAAAACCATCCCAAACGCACCCCTATACTCTTGCCGAAATAAAATAGACACAAAACAAAGCAACACCGCTCGATTGCCCAACGGAAAAGCATCGCCAGTGATAACGAGCAAAAACCATCCTAAACGCACCCTTTTATGCTTGCCGGAATAAAATGAACACAAAATAAAACATCATCGGTAGACCTCCCGATTGAAAAGCATTGCCGGTAATAACTACTGTGCATTTTCCGACAAGTATTCGACTAAAAGAAAACGTACACGTTAATGTGACCTTGGTGACGAGGACTTGAGAGTGTGAAGAAAGGACAGAAAAGCTGACTCAATTGTGCCCCTAGTTCATCGCTTTGCGCTTTTCTTTTGGTTTTTTGACTAAAAAGATTTTGATCAATGTAAGAGTTTGACTAGCATGCTTGTTCCACTTCTCCGTTTTAAAATCATGTGAGTCAAGCTATGAGCACTGAAAATTTTCCCTTTTTTGTCCAAAGAATGGTCTGAGTTTTGCAAAAATGGAATAATTTTTTAGAAAATCAGTCAATTTCATTAAAAGTCCTCAAAATCTATTTTCGCAAATGACCACTACCCGATCAACAAGAAATCAACCTTTGAGATGTATAATTGAATTTGTCTTGCAACTGAACCCATCATAAAGAAGAAATAGGACGACTGAATCAAATGGGGACAAGCCAATCAAATATGGATAGCTAAGTTGAAAAAAAAGATACACCAATCAAACAGGGACAAAACAAGCAAGTTGAAAATGGTTGGGGCCGAACTTCGGGATGAAGCTGCCTACGTATCCCAAAGATAGGAATCAGGCCTTACGTAGTTCACGGCTAAGGTTCACTCGAGTATTGACACTCTCCTTTTGTGCTCTAACTTTTGCCAAAATCGCCCTTTCGGGTTTTCAACCTGACGAGGTTTCCATTTTTCTTTTTTTTTTCAATTTTTTTGTCATCATTTTTTTTTATTTTCTATTTTTTTTATTCATTTTTTTTATTTTCTATTTTTTTCTACTCTAACTTTTGTCTGGGTCACCCTTCTGGGTTTTCAGCCTAGCGAGCCTCTCAAGAGTGGTACTTTCATTTTGGCTTGTCCATGTTGATTGGTTGTGAGATCTCTAGGCCATCTAAATCTGTAAGACTGATAACTACACTTGACCAAATAGACATGATAATATAGGGACTAGGCTAATTGGGTCTGAATTTGCCTCCAGTGTCGTAGATAGGAACTCGATTGTCTTTCAGTAATAAAACTCATTCTCTCATATTCCTGAATTTGACTTGTTTTCCGGTCTTCAATAGCTTGAGAAACGATCCAGGTTGAATCTTTGTCACATTCGACATTATTGCCCCTAATTCAAGGGCTGCTTCCAATCTGAATTACATCCGACCTTATTGCCCCTAGTTCAAAGGCTGCCTCCATTCCGGCTATGCAAGCCTTATACTTTAGTTGATTATTGAACATTCTAAATCAAGGTTTGAAAACTAAAGAGGTCGGACCTCAAGTCGAGAGGGATCCTATGTTATACAATCTCAAGATCAATTCCTGGCATATATCCATAAGACCACGCAAAAACATTTTTTGAAATCTTTTAACAAAGTGACTAATCGCTCATGCTCTTACGAAGACAATATAGAACGAATCTGGACCAAGCTAGGATCCTTCTCAGTACCCACATTACCAAAAATGATCTCATTCATCAAGGGCTTAGCACACCTCTCTTCCTCTTAGTCGATCAAAATTTGCAAATCCCGATGAATATCTTCCTCTTCATTTTTATCAAAGTTTTGGAATTTTTTTTTGTAATTTTTGGTCAATGCAATGAATTAAAGGCACAGAGATGTAGGCAGAATCTAAGGCACTTTTATTGAAAAGAAACTACAACTCACAGACTCAAAAGAAAATGACAAAGAAGGCCTAGACAAGACAGAGATGTCTAGGTTAGCATTCTCGAAATCAACAAATTTAGACTTGCTAGAATGACTTGAGATCCCAAATCCATAGACTGGGTGGAATCAAACTCAAACTTAACACTCAATTCAGAAAGTAAAATGAAATCATTCTCAAATTGCTAAAACAGTGTGTGTCATCCACCACGTCTGGAACGAAATGTGTGCAATCAGCAGGTGGTTCATCCCCCGATCACAGAGCTAGTTGCATTATCTCCCAAGTTTATTGACCTATCATTGGTAGATTTTGTGGGTTTTTTGGGTGGGGTGATGACCTTGGGTTTTTGGGGTTAAGGCAGAGCTATGGCTTTACTGTTGATGAGATCTTGAATCTCATGGCATAAGCGAAAACAATGGTCAATCTCATGACCATGTTGTTAGTGAAAGGCGCAGTATTTATTGAGGTCATGTCTGGCTGGTAGAATATCAGGGAAAGGTCGGGGATCAAGGAGGTTGAGGTGCCCCTTTTCTATGAAGATTTCCATGGCACGAGTTGGAGACATGTGGAGTGGATAAAAGGGTTTATTTGGGGGTCAGGTTGACTCGATTTTTTGTGGGCCAGTATTGCCAAAGGGATTGGTAATGGTGGTTGTGGTGGCTACGATTGTGTTGATTTTTGAGGAGTTGGCATTAGCAGGTAGAGGTGGATTGGGATAAGTCACCAGAGGTGGTTAGACAGTGGACATCCTAGATTGGTGTTGCAATTTAGCGAGCTCATCACTGTGAGTGGCAACCATATTGGCAATAGCATCTATGCTTCTTTGGAGGGATAAAAACATGTTTGTTATATTCTCTGGAATTCGAGCAATCACCGATTCTAGGGAGTTAATTGGGGATGACCTAGTTGGTGAAGGAAAGGTACTTTGAACAGACTACTAGTGTGAGTCTTATAGAACTTGGGAGATAATAGACCATTCTGAAGCTATAATGCTACAACCACCTTGCAAAAACAAAAATAGGACCTCCAATCAGAATTCTGGCAGCACTTCGGTCCAATTCACACAACCGACCATTGTATACATCACCGAAAAACTAAACTCAATCTCACAAACTGAAATGCCTAAACCACTCATTCAAATTTGAGAACCCCTGTATAGATCCAATACATTGCACATAACACATAGCATGAAAAAGAACAAACACCCCTATGCGGGGTAGAGGTACCCTATCCTAACTTTTGAAATGATCTAGGGTTCACAATTCAAACAAGCGACATCATACATCCTAAAAATAGAAGAGCATCCTGTCCTAATTTTGGAAGGTACTACAGCTCATTATATGTACACGGTTGGCTCTACTCTGGGGGTTGAAGTTAAGGTGACGTTACCAAAGAGTCCTTTGGGTCATAACCAATGAACATCTTAGGAAATCAAAAGAGTCAATATAGCCTCTCTTCAAAGTCTGAGAACCTTCAAATCTCAAAAGATTATAACACAAGGCCTCCAAAGTAATGTAGAGATAGGCGTAGTGTCACAAAAAGTGTGCCTGTACTCCCACCAGTATCTAGGCAACATAGGAACTTTAAGTGCACCAATGCGTGTAATGCAATAAACATATAATTGAAAATAAAAGTCATATCATGGAATTCGAGTCAAGGTTTCATAAAATCCCCAGTGGAATCGCTAGAAACTGTAACATGCCCGGGGAGTACCCGCACGCGTTAAACAGTTCAGACTCTCTATTTCTTTGATCTAGTCTCACAAGTGCAATATGAAATATAGACGAGAATCCATATTCGACAAATTTTAGAAAATCCATTTTATTGCAAAAAATATTTTGCCAAAAATGGACTACGTCATCAGATCTCAGAGTCACCACCTAATATTTTGGGAAATCAGGAAATCCATAACTCGTGCCAAGGCCACTGTTCATCATAACCAAAGTTGTCTCGGTTCGGAACCTTATGTATGAGAGAGAAGGTCATTAATTGAGCACTCCCACTCACCTGATCAAAAGATCGGCCTTTACTAAACCATGATATGAATTTTATTTACTTTATATGTTCATATTCCGATTATTTAATAAATCCTAAAAAAATTACTATGTGAAGTATACAAGTATAGACTATGTCACCCACTTTGGAACAACTTGATTTCATGTTGTGGGGAAGTGGTTTGGAAATACTCTTCAGATCCTGGGAGACGCTAGTGATCCTCAGCTAGTCACCTGAAAAGGAAAACACTCCGGTCGGGGGTGCCGGAATTAGCACTCCCACGGGCAAGTTAACTTTTTGCACTCAAGATAGCTTGTAATCTAAGTTAAGCCAAATGATTCTCACATACCTTTCTAAGTCCGTAGTTCCTATATTTATACTCGTTTCCTTTGGGCCTTGGGGCCAGGGCCTACTTTTTAATCATTGTCCTTTCTGTTATTCGGCTTCATAGGTCTACACTTATTTGGCCCATATATTATATTCGGCCTCCTATTCGCGCAGGATACAGCCGAATAATATCTGTCTTCTAAAGTACGCACCTTCTGACTTTGCCATTTATTCGGCTCCCACAATTGCCCCTCGAACTCCCCATTGACAGTAGTTAATCGGCGTGTTTGGTTTTGAATTTGAAAAGTTAAAATAGGTCAGGTGGCTTTGCATATCCCAATATAAATGTCAGAATGCGCACATCCTTTCAGTCATCATTACACTTTCCCGCCTCATTCGTGCGTCTCTCGCATTTATTACAATTTGAAACTTTTGTCCTTTCAAATGCATATTTTGTCGAGTGTTCGAGCCTCTTAGACCGCCAGTGGGTATCCCTTCTCTGACTCGCATTTTCTGTAACTCCTCTCCATCTATCCTTGTTCCCTTTGCCCCTCGTAAGTCCTCTTCTCTTTTCTTTGCAATCCTACTTTCTGTTTGTTATTTTAGTTTCGACAAACCCTTGAATCCCCGTGAAAATGGCTAAGCACTTGAAAGACCTCCTTTCTGAGGGTCGTATTTCCGGATTCCGGTGACATTTTTCTATCCCCAACGATGTCCACTTATCTCTTGTAACGGACAGTACTCTCGATATGGAGAGGGAGGATCAAAATACGATCGTCTTTCCTCTCTTATGCATTGCAGAGGGCGGAGTTCGTTTTCCCCTACATCCATTGCTTAGGGCCGTCCTTCGCTATTGGAGTCTGATTCCTTCTCAACCCAATGTAAATTTCTTTCGAATCATCATGGGGATTATAGAATTGAATCGACGCCTTAGGATCAACCTTGGCATTCCGGCCATTCGGCACTGCTACGCTTTAGCCAAATCTTTCAGTCGGCTGGGGCGATACTTTCTCAGGGCCAAGGACACTGACCATCACTTGGTAACCATGCTTGCCAGTTCTGGTAAGAGAGTTGACGACGTAATGGTCAATGTCCGAGGTAATTGGGAGTTCAGTGAAGGCGAAGATCGCCTAGACCCTATTCCCAGACGGAAGGGTGATCCAGGTTGCCATGTAACGCCTTGTGTTTGTTGATCTATCTTTTATTCGGCTTTTTTCCCCTAATCACCCCTTGTCTTTTGCAGGTAATAAATTGAAGAAGATTCTGACTTCAACTGACGACGCAGTCCATGAGGAAATGAAGACTGCACTCAGATACTTCGACCGCCCAAACGTACAAAAGCAAGGGAGAGCGGCTCACATACTCCTTCGATACGAGCCTACTTATACTACATTCTCGACCGCGGACGACATTCCAATTCCATCCGATGATCAACACCTTCCGGCTCTTATCTTCCCCAGCTTCAAGAACCTTAGGCAAATTGGTCTCGAAGCTTCTAATTCGAGGCAAGACGTGGAGCCAGTGGTAGAGGTAGTTGCCGAACTAGCCAGAGAGTTCGCTGAGGAGGCCGAAGAGGTCGACGAGGCTCTACGCTCGGCATTTTAGGCTACCGGACTTAAACAGCCTTCCTCACCGTCCACTTCGGGTCAGGCGGAGTTTTCTTCTAGAGATATTTTTGCAAATTTGGGAGACCTACCCGGCGATTTTTTTGAAGGTATGGCTGGGGAAAACCTTACGCAAATGACACGAAAGAAAAATGCTGAACGAATGGCTGCCCGAAAAAAGGCCGAGGCCGCCCGTTCTGAACCCGCCTTGATTAAATCTTTCGAACCCGTTATTGAAGAGACGGTTCAGATTGTTGCGGCCGAAACGGAGAAAGAGATTGAACAACAAGTCACTGAAGAACGGCTGATTCCGGAGGAGCGGGGCAAAAAGCATAGCGCCGAGGGAGAGGCCGGTTCAGAAAATAGTCCTGCTGACAAACGGCCTCGCTTAAAAGAGTCAGATGTGGTTGCTCCTTTCATTGTTCAGCCAAAGATCAAAGATACGCCGATTTCTTCTGACGCTTCAGCCATTGAGGATCCAGCCATAGTGTTGAGCCTAACGGCTTCAATTTCCTTGCCGGCTGACAATGCTGCCTTTCACGCCGTGCTAGATATTATGGCCGTAGCCCTATCTGCGTAGTCGGCCCTCCTGGTAGGTGACCATCTTGACTTCTCTTGAATTTGTTTTCACAAGGTATCTGACGATCCCAAATTGTTTTGCAGACAATCGGCAGGATCGCCGACTTAGGCCGCCGCCTGCATGATGCCCTTGGAAGGATTGACCGTTTGCAAATAGAAGTGGACGGTCAGAAGAGTAGGGCCGAGTTTGAAGTGATGAGAGCCGCAATGGAAAGTGCATGAGCCAAAGCTGAGAAAGAGAGGGCTCGCACAGCTGATCAGCTCAATTCTGACGTTGAGGATAGAGCGAATGCGAGCGAAGAATCGCTCAAGTTAGCCAAGGAGGCGCTTGCCGAGGTGGAGGTTCAGTTAGAAGAGCTGAAGGCGGCCAAGGAAAAAGCCGACTCTGAGGCTTCTACAGCATTTGAGGCAGGAAAAGGCGCCGCCCTCAAGGAATATGTAGATAAAGTCCCCAAATTCAAGAATCGGGGGCTCAAACATGGGTGGCTCAAAGCCCTTGCTGCCGCTGGAGTTACATTGGCCTTGCCAATTCCCTACGAGCAAGTGGACATTAAGCCACTTGAATCTAACCCCGAGGATTGATCTGGGAGACATTCGAATTTTATTAAGTATTTTTAAGTCTGATGTAAGTTTAAGTTTTTGTTTAGTAGACTTTTGTTGATTCAAGGTAATTTTCATGTATAAATTGGTTACTATCTGCGCTTAATTTATTAATGAAAATTTCCTTTTCATTTCACTACTAATACGAAGTTTGTGATGTTGTATGAAGTTTGTGATGTTGTATGAAGAATTTTTGCCTTTTACTACTTTGGATAAAATCATTACTGTACTTGAGCTTTTCAAGATTGAATATCCTACTGCATGGCAATATTGATTTATCATTCATATGCCGAATATTTCGTGGGTATTCAAGCCGAATAGGTTGGTGAATTTGCCCTTGCCCCAGGTGGTTCATGATCATTCGGACGCCGGATGACACGAACTTGAAATCTCGGTGTCGATTTCATGCGGCTGGGGCACTCAAGCCGAATAGATTGATGAATCTGCCCTTGCCCCAAGTGGGTTCATGATCATTCGGAGGCCGGATGACGCGAACTTGAAATCTCGGTGTCGATTTCATGGGCCGGCTGGGGCATTCAAGCCGAATAGATTAATGAATCTGGCGTTCCCCCAGATGGTTCATGATCATTCGGAGGCCGGATGACGCGAACTTGAAATCTCGGTGTCGATTTCATGGGCCGGCTAGGGCACTCAAGCCGAATAGATTGATGAATCTGCCCTTACCCCAGATGGTTCATGATCATTCGGAGGCCGGATGACGAGAACTTGAAATCTCGATGTCGATTTCATAGGCCGGCTGGGGCACTCAAGCCAAATAGATTGATGAATCTGTCGTTGCCCCAGATGGTTCATGATCATTCGGAGGCCGGATGATGCGAACTTGAAATCTCGGTGTCGATTTCATGGGCCGATTGGGGCACTCAAGCTAAATAGATTAATGAATCTGCCCTTGCCCCAGATGGTTCATGATTATTCGGAGACCGGATGACGCGAACTTGAAATCTCGGTGTCGATTTCATGGGCCGGCTGGGGCACTCAAGCCGAATAGATTGATGAATCTGCCCTTGCCCCAGATGGTTCATGATCATTCGAACGCCGGATGACACGAACTTGAAATAACGGTCGATTTCATGGGCCGGTGCTTGGGTGGGGGACCTAACTCAGTCGGCGCTAGGCGGTTGAGGTTTTCAATATTAATGAGATTGTCTCGAAGATGTTGCCTTTGTGGGGAATAAATGAACGAAGGTCTCATTTTTATGTGCTCAGTAAACAACTGAGTCCAACTTCTTTGAGGAAGATTAAACAAGTTCAAATGTCAAATAGACTCTTTTTTAATAGCAAAGGGGAGGCGAAGACGCTAGCTGAACTGGGTGGTGATATGAATCAAAGTGGTGATCTTTCACGCACAGGAGAAAGGAGTTCGAGGGATCAGGATAGACGCCAATCTCCTCGACGTCGCAGTAGGTCGCCCAGGAGGGACAAGCAACCACAGGGCAGATCTCCACAGCCCCGTGGTGGAAGGGAATCTGACACGAATCCATACCCATTGAGCTTTGCGGTCTTTGTGGGGAATAGACCCATGACAAAGGCATATTCGATCATTCAAGACCCAAATGTAGTGGTCGAGTTTGCTCGACAGATTTTTCCTTCTGAGGTTCAGCAATCAATGGAAGGTCGACAGGACTTCGAAGTGTTCCGTGAAGGCATTCACGGGGCGGTGAAGGGGCTTTACACCGCCTATGAAATCGGCATACGTCTGCGCGCTGCCCGTCGAAAAATAGAGGAGAAGGATGAACGTATTCGAAGCTTGGAGGCTCGCGTGGAGGTGGCTGAGTGTGAGCTAAGGAAGGTCAAGGCAATTCAGGCACAACCCGCCGGACAATCCAACCCAATCATGGACGAAAGGGTCACCCAACGGCTCATCAGTACCGCGCTCGCCGATCGTGAAACGGCGAGTATGTTTGCAATTGAGTCTGCGAATGGGAGGTCCTATGAAAAAGGTTTTCATGAGGGCCGAAAGGCTGGAATCGAAAAGACCAAGGAGAAGCTTGCCGAAGAGGTTTGCCGATGTGAAAATCATGGATTTAGGCATGGTTGGATCAAGGTATCTCAAGTTGCGGAAGCTCTCCGAGCGTCGGGCATTGATTCGGCATCGCCACTTTACCATCATAAACATTTTCTGTTTTCTACTTTTGAAGTCAAGAAAAATGAGGATGAGGGGTGATGCCGTGTAAGAATACTCATTGTAATGCTGAAACGCGGATCGCGTTCAAAACTATGTAATCATTGTTAGAGCGAATAAAGTGTTCTATTATAAATATTTTGTTGCAGTTTGCATTCGGCGTACACGTGTTTTGTGTTTTATTGCATGTTAGAATGAATATGTAAATATTGATCGGCCCGAGTTATGCACTTTATGGTGTAAACGGGTTTTGCCGGCTCGTCACGAGCATCCTGCAGTGCATTTGTAATACAAACGTTATGCTAGCTTGAAGGCTCAATCGGTGTTCTATTCTATAATTACCGTTTAGCTAATTTGGCTGTTGTAACTCCAAAAAGCCAAAAACCGGTATATGGAGTGGCTGTGGCAAACATCAATCGGCACAGGGCCCAGACTTGATGAATCTGCCCTTGCCGCAGCCAGTGCACGTACTTCAAAAAGCTGTTTGGATAATCAGGCCATTTTAACTCTAAAAAACCGAAGACTAGTACGTGGGGTGGCTATGGAAAATATCAATCGACATCTATCTCTTGGGGTTTTGGCGTTTAATGAAATCGCCTCGGGGTCACTGCCAGCATTAAAAATAGATGGAATGGACTCTTCGTGCTAGTGACCTCATTAATATAATGCCATTTGTTGCGTGGGGTTAAATAATATTGTGGATGTGAGTTTCTTTAAACAGCCAAGCTCAAACTTTGGCCGAGCTTGATGCCGCAATGGGTCGCAGCGGAGAACCCTCCGGTCTGGGAGGTAGGTCATCCAAAAAAGAAACGGGAGGCACGTCAGCCTCCAAGTAGGAGAAACAGCGACCGTTGTGCTTAGCCTTCATTGTCTTGGATCTTGGCCTTGACATTGTCAATGGTGTCAAGGGAGGTCTGGCGATATGCAAATCTAGGCACAGTTGGATCAAGGCATTTCGAGCTGCGGAGGCTTTCCAAACAACGGGCATTGATTCGGGGCCTCCGCTGTATCAACGTGATTAATTCCCCTTTTTTACCTTAGAAGTTAAAGACAGATATTGTAATGCTCAAACGCAGATTGCGTTTATGTAACTACTGTTTGATCAAATAAAATGTTTTATTTCAAACATTTGCGTCTTACTCTGAATTTTTTTATATGCTTAGTTAAGTACCTTATTTCGAATGTTGGCATGTTTTGTTTTGTTCTGTTCGTGCTGAAGGGTGCTCCAAATTCGGAGGTATGATTTGCCTTAAGGTGTTATGCACCAAAGGCGCTGCGAATTCGGAGTCTTAATCGGCCCAAAGACATCTTGCGCCGATGGGGCTCTGTAACCGGAGCCTTAATCGGCCGTTTTTTGCTAGGCGTTTTCATGCGAGCTTGTCGCTTGTTTAGTAACTTTCGTATGTAAAAGGGGTACAAGCTAATGAATGGTATTGCCCTGAAATATAGTTCGATCGGCTTAGTTCAGGTACTTGGCCGATCAGCGTAATAAATCTATCCTTGCCCTAGCTTGTGCGCGAGCTTCAGAAACCGGATGGGGCTAGGTTGCGGCCTGTCTTGAAAACATGGCCGATCAAATTAATCAATCGTGTTATCCATGAAGGGCGGTCCGAATCCGAAGGATTAATCGGCCCTAAGGTGTCATGCACCAAGGGTTTTGAATCCCTGTAGGGCGCTCCGAAATTGGAGGCTTAATCGGCCCTAAGGTGTCATGCACCCAAGGGGCTCTGAATCCAGAGTCTTTGTTTGGGCCAATCGTGATATCCACGAAGGGCGCTCCGAATCTGGAGGCTTGATCGGCCCTATGGTGTCATGCACCAGAGGGGCTCCGAATCCGGAGGCTTAATCGGCCCTAAGGTGTCATGCACCAGAGGGGCTCCGAATCCGGAGTCTTTGTTTGGGCCAATCGTGATATCCATGAAGGGCGCTCCGAATCCGGACGCTTAATCGGCCCTAAGGTGTCATGCACCGAAGGGGGCTCCGAATCCGAAGTCTTTGTTTGGGCCAATCGTGATATCCACGAAGGGCGCTCTGAATCCGGAGGCTTAATCGGCCCTAAGGTGTCATGCACCCAAGGGGCTCCGAATCCGGAGTCTTTGTTTGGCCCAATCATGATATCCACGAAGGGCACTCCAAATCCAGAGTCTTTGTTTGGGCCAATCGTGATATCCACGAAGGGCGCTCCGAATCCAGAGGCTTAATCGGCCCTAAGGTGTCATGCACCAGAGGGGCTCCGAATCCGGAGTCTTTGTTTGGGCCAATCGTGATATCCACGAAGGGCGCTCCGAATCCGGAGGTTTAATCAGCCCTAAGGTGTCATGCACTAGAGGGGCTCCAAATTCAGAGTCTTTGTTTGGGCCAATCGTGATATCCACGAAGGGCGCTCCGAATCCGGAGGCTTAATCGGCCCTAAGGTGTCATGCACCCAAGGGGCTCCGAATCCGGAGTCTTTGTTTGGGCCAATCGGGATATCTACGAAGGGCGCTCCGAATCCGGAGGCTTAATCGGCCCTAAGGTGTCATGCACCGAAGGGGGCTCCGAATCCGAAGTCTTTTAATCGGCGATATGACGAGCGCATCAATGGGGGTTGGGAAATGAATTGAGCGACGAAGAAAAATGATTTGCATTATAGAAGTGAAATATATACAAGTATCAAAGCCCACAGGTCGGGTTAATGACAGGGTTTTCATAAAACTCTGCTTGTGCCGATTGTGGGGAGCCACAGATTTCTTCAATGCCATGGGCTGTCGGGAAGCGCACAAGTTGATGATAGGTGCTTGGCACGGCCTTCATAATATGCAACCAGGTTTGCCCCATGATGACATTATATGGCGAAGGAAGCTTTACGACCAGGAATTCTACTTCGGCCGTTCTGGAGCCCACTCGAACAGGTAGTGTGATCTTCCCTAACGGATACTTAGGATTCGTATTAAAGCCGAACAATGGGTAAGGCGCCGGAGACAGGTCTGACTCGTTGAAGTCGAGTTTGAGGAAGGTCTCGTAATACATAACCTCCGAAGTACTCCCAGGGTCTATGAGAATGCGTTCAATGGTAAACTGATTTACACATAATTTGATGACCAGCGGATCAACGTGGGAGGTTGTTATGCCACTAAGATCAGAGTCATCGAAAGCAATACTCGAAGCTGCTTGGGGCCGTTTGTTTGGAGTAGGTTGCCTTTGAGGTACTGGGTGCGGTTGAATTATGTGCACGGTTGGGGGAGTCCGCTGACTGTAGATCATATGGATAATGCCGAGTGGGGGTGAGTCCTGTCTTAAAACCAGTGCTTTGGTTGGGTTGCCCTTCCTTACGTACTATTGCAACCGGCCATCTTGCACCAGTTCTTCGAGGTGATCCTTTAATACGTAACAACTCTCAGTTTCATGGCTGTGATCTTTGTGATACTCGCAACGCCTATCCCGTCTTCGTGTGTCGGGAGGCCCCACCATCTTCGACGACCATTTGAAGAATGGAAGGTGTTAGACTTTGGTCATTATCGCATTGATCGGCTCTGTCAGTTCCGTGTATTTCTTGTCAGCACGCCTCAAGCGTCTACTGTCGACTTGCAGTTGTTCATTCGTTCGGTGGGAGCATTGGTCGCTTGATCGGCGCGAGTCCCGCCTTTGTCTCGTTTAACGCGTTGCCATGGCTCAGGGCTCTGAGGTGGCATAGAACTTATTGGTTGAGCAATTTCAGTGGGGGCCGTTTTGTTGGACATCTGTCCGGCTTTAACCCTCAAGGCGTCATCTTCCACTTTGCAATATTCCTCAACTTTCTTCATCAATGCCCACACTGTTTTGGGGGGTCTTCTAGTCAGGGAACTGCGGAGGGCACTGTCAGGATGTAGTCCCATTTTGAAAGCGGTGATGGCCATGGAGTTGTTGCAAGCGTCGTCAATGAGATTGAAGCACTCCCAATAGCGCGCCGAATACACTCTGAGCATTTTTCCTAGCTGGATCTGCATTGCCCAGAGAGAGTCGGCCTATTTTGGCTGTACTTCGTTTGTGATGAATCTGGCCCTGAAGGATTTCTGTAATTGATGGAAGTTTTTGATCGAAGCCGGCTCCAATTTGTAATACCACCTGACAGCTAATGGTCCCAAATTGCTAGGGAATATTCGGCACATGAAGGCCTCGTTGTCTGCATGCAATGTCATGGCTTGCTTGTAGTGACGGATATGATCAGTGAGGTTTGATTTTCCATCGTAGAGAGTGAATGACGAGGCTTTGAACTTCTTGGGCAGAGCCGCCCTTGCAATTCATCGAACAAAGGGATCGTGCCGGTCCTCTTCGTCTGAACTATTTCTTCTGCGCTTATTCCTTGTGTGTAGACTTTCTTCGGAGGAGCTGGAAGTTTCGGATCGTCCCTTCTTGTTAAACTTCGTGGATAGTGAGTTGGAGTCACTATTGGTATCCTTTGGTCGGGCTCGAGGTCGTTGTCCACCTGCCCTCAAAGGTCGTGCGGGATCTTGGCGTACAGCTTCTCTGAACTTTGCCACTTCCAGGGCCAAATCCTGACGAAGACGCTCATTTTCAGCGATCATGTTCTCCAACCTCTGTTCGTTTTGCTTTGCCTGTTCCATGATCGCTTGCATTGTCTCTTGCGCTGAAGTTGTCGGAGAATCGAAGTTCACGGCGCGTCTTGCGGCGATGGTTTCCTTTCCGAGCATATTTTCTGGAGTAAGGTCATCTCTTTGTGTGGTCTCGTCAGCGGCTATTGGAGGATCTTCAATTACGCCTGCCATGGATATATTTGAGTATTCCCACAGACGGCGCCAATTGTGGGGAAGTGGTTTGGAAATACTCTTCAGATCCTGGGAGATGCTAGTGATCCTCAACTAGTCACCTGAAAAGGAAAACACTCCGGTCGGGGGTACCGGAATTAGCACTTCGACGGGCAAGTTAGCTTTTTGCACTCGAGATAGCTTGTAATCTAAGTTAAGCCAAATGATTCTCACATACCTTTCTAAGTCCGTAGTTTTTGTATTTATACTCGTTTCCTTTGGGCCACGGGGCCAGGGCCTACTTTTAAATCATTGTCCTTTCTCTTATTCGGCTCCATGGGTCTACACTTATTCGGCCCATATATTATATTCGGCCTCTTATTCGCACAGGATACAGCCAAATAATATATGTCTTCTAAAGTATGCACCTTTTGACTTTGCCATTTATTCGGCTCCCACACATGTAGTTTTGAAAGAATTTTGAAGATGTACAACCCAAATAAATTGAGTTTACAAACATGAAAATTAACATCATTCCAAATTAAGCGACACAACCTCCATCCACTGGCATTCATAGAGTTATATCATATAAGCAAATAGCCTCATGGTAGAATGCTAAACATAGTAAGAAAACACACACACAAACAGGATGCTAAAGTATAAAAACTTACATGTTTGACGCTCGTGAACAAACTACAAAACAAAGTTAGTAAAACATGCATGATCTTATATACAAAATCCTAATGTAATTCACTCATGAGATGCAACTAAAGATTCGGCTACTAAGATATGACATGTGAATCATCTCAAAAACATGTGGTAGTGTACATAATCACATAGGCATTGATTAAATCCACAAATGCAAAATTAGCCGAATCAAGATGCATGAAACATGGATGCAAAGTATGGATATAATGAAAGACAAAATATGATGCATATTCACAGATAAAGAAAGCAAGTAAAAGAACGGAATAGAAAGAAGCGGGGCGGGAAATTATTATAACACTTGAAAAAATAATTACAAACCAAATAATAAAGGGATGAGGGGAATATTACATCAAAATAAAAACCTCACAAAACACTCAAAATAAAAATAAATAAAATAAAAGCTTCAAGTTCCTTGGAAACGTTGGCGGAAATTGGTCAACGTTGGGAGATTACGCCATCTTGTCCGAAAGAAGTTAACCGACCAGTCAAATAGGCCGGCCGGCCAACTAGGTCGAGCAAAACCTGTCTTGTTGCGAAACCAAGAAAAAGAACAAACAAGAAATATATAGGTGGCTCAACTAACCACTAACGGTTAGCTTATAGCACAACTAATATGAAACAAGAGCAAGCAAATAAGCAAAAAAATAATAATAATAATTATGAGCTAAATAGACCACTTGGATTACAGCAACACACTATGAAATATAAAGTATGAAAATAAATACGAGATAAACAAACCACTTGGATTATAACAAAACACTATGAAATAAGAAGTAAGAAAATAAATATGAGATAAACAAACCACTTGGATTATAACAAAACACTACAAAATATAAAGTAAAAAAATAAATATGAGATAAACAAAACACTTGAATTATATCAAAACACTATGAAATAAGAAGCAAGAAAATAAATATGAGATAAACAAACCACTTGGATTATAACAAAACACTATGAAATAAGAAGTAAGAAAATAAATATGAGATAGAAAATATTAGAAAATGAAAGACTAGAAATTCACCTTCCAAAGAAATATTGAATTTCTTGATTTCCAAACTTCCTTTTGCTCACCCTCACGTTTAGGAAGTGTGTTCTCAATCCTCAATTCGAAACTAGAATGGAACTCTGGGTATGTATGGTGGAAAAATGACTAACTCTCTTATTTTTTTTCTCACTTTCAACAACACTCACTCTTTCCTTTGATCAATCACTACTGAAATTTAGCTATTTTAGAATTTTTAGGGGAGTTTTGGGTGTAGGAAAGATGGAATTTCAATTTGTATGGAATGTATGGGGTGTATATAGAAGATAGGAGCCTTTTTTGCTCAAAAACTCAATTTTTCACTCTTTTTTCACCATTTTCTCACTCTTTTCTCTTCAATTTCGTGGTCCTCCCTCTCTCTTACAATATGATCATTCTATATAGGCAATGAGGGAAAGTGAAGGTCCAAAAGAAGGTAGGAGACAAGAATGTGATAGGAGGGCAAATTTTGAAGGTTGTTGCATGAGATACTCCTTTATGAATGCAAACAAAACCTCTTTTTGACAACGGGGGATGATTAGGTAATGGAGGATGACTGGGTGAACTTTAATGGATCAGAAAATAGGTAAATGGGGTTGTAACAAGCCCGCGGGGGACCTCACTCTACAGTTCAAGGACTCGTTTTTGTGTCGGTTCTAAATCTGAACCAAAGAGTCCAAATCTGACAAATCGTTTGAGAAAACAGATTTTTGAAAAGTAGTGCCAAACATGGACTGCTTTGCCAGATTACAGAGTCGCCACCTAAATATTTTAAAATGGGAAATTTAGGAAACCCTGACTCAGTGCCGAAGGCCACATGTCCGTCATCACCAAAGGGACTTGGCTCGGGAGCTTGGGTACGATCGGGGAAGGTCAGCTATGAGCACCCCCTTTCGCCCGGTCCGAAGACCGGCCTCTACTAACCGTGATATCCGTTTTTGAAAACTTTATGCGTTCTTATTCCAGTTATTAGCCTAGAATTATTATGTTATGCGCACAGCAAACAAGTATAGACTAAATTGCCTAATTTGGAATCAAGCATTGCATATCCGTTTGTTTGGAAAACAGTTTGAAATTGCTACTCACAAGTAGGCTAAAATACGGATTTCAATGAGTTATTCCAACTCAAGCGATCCAACCTCCACCCACAGGCATTCAAACAGTTTATTTCATATAAGCACTTAGCCGCATGGCAAGCTTATTGTCATGTTAACATTCACACGTATGCGAGATACTAAAGCATAAATACTTACATTGTACTCCGTGCCAAAACAATAAACTAGTTAGCAAAATATGCATGACCTAGCTCATGTTAAGATGACTAATGCAACGCATACAGAGTGCAATTAGACAGGCTCGGCTATCCTAAACATGGCATGTGAAATGCATGAGTAACACGTATTCAAGTTAGATTTGGAATACAATGCAGTTTGTATGATGTACCGAGCCCGATGCATGTCAACAAATGCATGGATGCACGCATGCATTGCATAAGGTATGCTAATTTTAAATATGCCCTAATCTATCATCATAAGCAGGTAAATAAAAGGGAAGAAAGAAATGGGGGTTGGAAGACATACACCCACTCACCCACACTTATTACAAATACGCCCTCGCTCGGAGGGACCAAAATAATAATACAGTCCAAGAAAAATAAACGAATAAATTATTACAAGACCTCTAATCTAATTAAATTAAATGCAAAGAAGAGATGGCCACAGCCTCCGCCTCGGGATGCGCGAATGATGTATGCTTCAGTCCGATTTGCCCAGAAATCCGCACCATGCCATTGTTGCCTCTGTTTCACTGTCCTGCTTCTCTGGAAAATTGCAAAAGTCCTGGAACAGGCTCCCTGAATCCTAAGGATCATCACCGGCTGGATAGAATGTCCACCGGCCGTGTATAAAGTCCACCTACTGAAATGAAGCTATCGGCAATAAATACATTGCCGTTAGCACTCAGATCTTACGGCCGGCACAAAATTCTGCAGAAGACATTTTGTGACAGCAAAGAGACCCGGCGGTGCAAGGCATAGAATTTCTAGGCAAATGTATGCATGGACACACTCCCTATCATTTAATGGGCTCAAGGGAGCATGGCCCTCGACCCCCGGGGCATCAATCACGCATTTCAATGCATGATGGCCCGAAAGCCAAGTTAGCAACTTTGATATCAAATGGAATGCAAGCACAAAACAAATCAAAGGGCCCCAACCCCTATCATGATTGGTCAAGAGGCAAGGGATGCATGCTCAATGAAATGCAACCTAGGCATGGCGGCTAAGTATGCAACATGAACATGCAAATGAGCAATGTATGATAGGCTCGCAACCTAAACATGTAGACAAACATGGCATGCAACAACATGCAACGATGGACTTAAACTAACATGAATAAGTCGCAAGCATGCCAAACTCAGCGGCCATGAGATGAAAATGAGATGCCTCAAAATGCGTGCACACGGGCACGCAAACCGAGGAAATGGCATACGCAATGCAATATGGACTTACACTAACATGAGAGAGCCTCAGCCACACCCACATAAGAGGCCGTTAGATGAAAATGAGATGCCTCGAAATCGTGCGCACACGCACGCAAATCCGAGGACCGCGCTCTGACGCGAAATGGCACTCTAATGAGACATGGCATAACATGGAATATGGCATACAAAACATGAAAATTTCAGCAGCAAAATGAGGGGGCAAAACAGCCCCGAAACATGGCGAAATGGAACCAAATGCATGGAATCGCTCCCGAAATGCAAAACTAGGTACATGAAATGGCTTATGGCTATATCAAATATGCAAGATATGAACATGAAGTATGAAGACAGAAGCTAGAAAGCCCCAAAATAAGCATGTTCATAGTACAAAGCATGGCAAGACAGTAAGCAGAAGTGGGACTAACATGGCATGCAAAAATGGCTCCTCAAGGGAGGCAATGAGGCAAGTGATAGATGCAATGCTCAAAAAGAAAAATGTCCTTCTACAACACTGAAGAGGGACCAAAAATATGAACATTTACAGTATATGACAAGTCCCAAAACAGTATACACACATGCTCAAAATGCAATGCAATGCAAGATTAAGGCCCACAAAGGGGTATAACATGAAGTACCAAAAGGATGCACCAAAAAGCCAAATACCCTTCATGAGACATGTAGAGGGGGTCAAAATAAGACCATTTTCAGGCCTGTCAAAGACCCAAAAACAGAAGCATGGTAGACTAAAAAGACATGCAAAGAAGGGGACCAAAGAGGGGTAATGAAGCAAGTCATACATGGGGGTCCCAAACAAGGTTGAGCCCTTCTTCAATGTTGAAGAAGGGCTCAAAAAAAACCTCTTTACATTTTACATTATACTCAAAAACAGATCACACATAGGCTTTAAATAGCATGCAAAATAATGGCATACAAAGAGGTATTGAAGAAAGTGCACTATGGAGGGCTCAAACAGGGTTGAGCCCTTAAACAAACATGAAGAATGGCTCAAAAGATTTCCCCTTTCAGTTAGGGTCGGAACCCAAAACAGTAAGCAAATAGGGTAGAAAAATGTGACAAGAATGTGCTACAAAAGTGGGAAAATGATCTCACCCTTGAAGACTACCCTTTTGGTTGCTTCTTGGCTTGAGTTGCAGCACCTTTGGCCTCTGAAAAACTTCTCCAACCTGCTGTGATGGAGTAGTGGTGGTGGTGCTATGGATTGGTGAAGAAATGGCCCAAGAACAAGGGTGTTTGGAGGTTGAATGAGAGAGATATAGAGAGAGATGGAGGGATATATGTATCTATATTAGATATGTATCTATATCTCTATTTTTTTGCTTAAGAATCTCCAACCCTTTGCAATGGGAGAGAAGGGCTCTTTATATAGGCAATGGACTAAGCTCCAAGCTCCTCCAAGAAGCTAAAGCAAAGGGGCAAAGGGTGCAAGGCTTATTTGAGAAGTTTGGACAGCTAGTAGGCTTCTTGAGGAAGCCAAGACAATGGGTCAAGGCTTCCTCAAGAAGCCTTGAGCAAAGGGTGCACCAAAAAGGGCCAAAAGGTGGTTAAAGGGATAAGTGATATCTGCGGGTCTCAAATGGCTGAGAGCCCTTCAACAAATTTGAAGAGGGGCTCAAAATAAGACACTTTGTAGTTTACAACCAAGTCCAACACAGCCCCCAAGTACGCCTAAAATACCATGCAAAACAGGCCTAAAAAGAGGTAAAGAGACAAGTGACAGATGGAGATGTCAAACAGTAAAAGGTCCTTAATCAAACATGAAAACGACCTCAAAATATGACTATCTCAAGTTTGGGTCGGGGCCCAAAAATGCAAGATGAGGGTTCGGGAGCTGAAACATGCAGTTCGAGGCCCCGAAAGTGGGCTGTTAGGAACTGGAAGTGGTGTCCGACCACGAAGTTGGTCTCTCGGACCACAGTGTCCCTCGAAATGGAGTAAATAGGATGCATGCCAAAAACCGAGGCAATCGGAGATGGTTAGGCAGTCCCGAATCGAGGCACACAGCCTGACGGCTCCGAAAACCGGGAACTGGGCTCCAAAATGGGAAAAATGGCCTACGACCACGAAACGTAGCCTACGGCCACTGAGAGATGATCTACTAGACCTCTCCCTCCCTTTGGGAAGAGAAAACAGAGAAAACGGAGCCTGGTTCGCAAACCGAAGCAAAGCACAAAAGAGTCCGGAAGTCCGGAGGCAAGGCTCGTAGCCGGGACTCCACAACCTCAGAACGAGCGCAATATGCAACATCACCAAGCGCTCAATTGATGACGTCTGAGTCCTAAGGTCGGTCAAAAATGGGGTGTCTACAGGGGTGTCCCAACCAAACCAAAATAAAGAAAAATGGGGCTACTGTTGTTTTTGGCCGAGTTAACAAAATCTGCTATTAAGTCCAACTTCAAATGGGTATATCTCCCTTATATGGACTTGGTTTTAGGTGGTTCTTGGGTCTAAATTAAAGCCCCGAAAGTCTACTTTCCAATGGTGGTGGCCTTACATCTAAATGCTATGTGTACAAAGAGATATGCCTAATTTAATGAAGGCTGTTCATTTCCCTCAAGCCAGGTTAACAAAATCTACTCTTAAGCCCAACTTCAAATGGGCATATATCCCTTATTCGGACTTGGTTTTAGGTGGTTCTTGGGTCTAAATTGACGCCCCAAAAGTCTATTTTCCAATGGTAATGGCCTCATATCTAAATTCCAAGTGTACAAAGAGATATACCTAATTTAGTGAAGGCTATTCATTACCTTCCTAATGATTTGATGCTCATTCTTTTCCTAAACTAGTTTTCTTCAATTCCCTCATGTTTCCTTCAAATCCAAACCTGTAAAGAAGATGTTTTTAAATATTTTTTTTAAAGAGTTCTCCTCCCTTCCATTTATTTCCACTTTGTCCTTACTCGGTTTATTGAAAAGTGTAATGTTTCAATTGAAATGAGAGCCTCGAAACATTGTAGAAACATTTGGAAAAATATTTTGAAAATAGGGTTTTAAGGTCTAAAATAGTTTGGCCAAAAATGTGTGAAGGTTGGGATTAAAGCTCAAATTTTATTTTTCTTGTTGAGGATTGTTGGGGAAAACATTCTGATTGTCATCATCGGGTAATCAACAGAAAGCGCCCAAGTCTTAGGGCTAGTCAAAATGGGGTGTCTACAGTTGGGTGACATTGCTTACTTTCTTGGCATTTCAGTTCAACCTACCAGCTCAGGATATCTTTTATCCCGGTCCAAATATGCCAAAGAAATTCTTCTTAAGGTTGGCTTGTCCTCTTGTAAGCCTTGCTTTTCACCTATCTCTATCAAGCCTAGTGCTCCTCCTAATGCTTCCATGCCATTTTCTAATCCGGCTCTCTATAGAAATATTGTTGGTGCTTTGCAATATCTCACCATCACAAGACCAGATCTTTCTCTCTCTGTCAACCAAGCTTGCCAATATATGCATGCCTCTACCATTGGCCATTTTGCTACTGTTAAGAGAATTCTCAGATTTTTTCAAGGCACCTTCACTCATGGCTTGTTCTTTTCTTCCAGTACTTTTGATGTTCTTGGGTATTCAGATTCTAATTGGGCAGGAGATGTTCATAACAGAAAGTCGACCTCTAGTTATTGTGTCTTCTTAGGCTTCAATCTAGTCTCTTGGTCTGCGAAGAAACAAGCCACTATGTCTCACTCCTCCACTGAAGCTGAATATAGAGCCTTAGCAAATGCTACTGCTGAGTTGAGTTGGATTTCCATGTTGCTTACTGAAATTGGTATTTCCTCACCTACCACACCCATTCTCTGGTGTGATAACCTCTTTGCAATAGCACTGGCTTCCAATCCTGTCTTTCACTCGCGTTCCAAACGCATCGAAATTGACTGTCATTTTGTCCGAGATAAGGTTCTTGCTAAGCAATTTCAGCTAAAATACATTCCTACCATTGATCAGCTTGCTGATCTATTTACCAAACCTTTAAGTGTCTCTCAGTTTCAATATCTCAAATCCAAGCTCATGGTTCTTGATCGCCCCATCAGCTTGCAAGGGAATGTTGAAGATACTGAGCTGAATACACTGCAGCAACCCAACTAATTCCAACTGATTCTATTATAACTACTTTAGCTCCAACTACATCTTTAAGAAGCTACTGCCACCTTAGCCATTTAGTTATAACTACCTAGAGCTTATATGCATTGTACATTCGAGTCCATAAATAGTGATTGTATACCTCCATCTGTATTATCTTTTGAATAATAAGAAATTGAGTATTGGCTATTAAGGTTCTTAAGTTTCTTCATTTCTTCAAATTGTTTCCACCATGTAAAAACATAACCTTGTAACTTACGTGCGACATATTTGACTTGCTTTTCTTCAGAGATTTCCAAACACTCAAGGAATTTGTAAACTTTGCGAAACCAATACATAAAATCCTCGGTATGACAAGAAGCATTAAAATAGGAAATTTCTGGTGGTACTTGATAATCTGAAAAGTCATGATTGATGCAATTATTGCTATTGAACACATCACTAAATCTTCATTGTCATTTTACCAACTAGTATTCACTATAATCCTTGAATAACTCATCTTCAGATTCGTCATCACTATCATATTGATAACAAGATGATTGCCTCAAGACATTGTGGTTAATAGGCTGGCCTTTAGCAAATCCCATAGCACGCTTCCTATTAACGTTGTGACTAACAAGTTGACCTTGGGCAAGTCTTTTGACTCGAATTCTATTAAATCTTTCTCTACGATCATCGTCATTAGAGCTTGTGCTTCCTCTTTCGATGAATGACATCGAGCCAGGAGAAACTTTACTCTGATACCACTTGACGCATCGGAATACACGAGGACTAGATATCATTCTAGTAGACGAAAAGGGCTCTCGAATCTACGAGAAAAACAGAACCTTAAATCCACAAGGAAGATAAAATATTTTAATATTATTGATTGAATGAATAAAAGTTATCTTTGCCATGAGGCTTACATAGCTATTTATAATGAACTAAAACTAATACTTGTATGAAAAGTAATTCTAAAATAATAAAATTAATAAATAATATATCAAAAATATTAAAACTAAAAATATAAAAATTCTTAAAATTGTATCCTATATCAGAGATTTAGACAAATCAAGCTCATTTTTTTTTTTTAGTACAGAAATAAATTACATAATACTCACAACGATGTGGGTTTTACTTTTTGCGAGTATTCTATGATTCATTTATGTATAAATATTACACAAAATGTATGTATATATAATAATATTATTCAAAAAAAAAAACTTGTAAAGATTACAATATGATCTAGACATATTTAGATTCTCTACATTTTATGGATGAAATGAAAAATCTCCAATTCATTATTAATGAATATGAAAAATCCTCATTTAACAAATATTTATTTAAGCTAAAAGTTATTTTGAAACTGATTTTAAATTTTTTAATGTGTTCTATTTTTTTTATAAATCAATAATATATATATATATAAGAATTTATTAAAATATATTTTTAAAACACGTATTAAGAAATTTAAAATATTATATATTCTGTTTTAAATTACATGAAATAAAATTGGTACACATTGTAAAATTTTTAACATATGACAGATAAAGGGTTAATGAGAAAAGAACATTAACGTCGGCATTGGCAACATAAATAAATAAAATAATAAAAAAAAATTATATTAAAAAAAAAAATTGCCAGAAACAAGAACTTCATTCCATAATATTGCATAAAGGATATTACATTAAAAGCATTAACAAAGTCTGCTAAACACTAAACAGTTCAAAAAGGCCAATAATGAAAATTCCTAGCAGACACCTAGCAGTACAAAAGATTAGAAAGACAAAGAGATGAAAAAACTACTCAAACCTACAAAACCATTACCTACAAATATTAGAAGGATAGAGAAATGAAATAAACTACTCAAACCGTAACATTCCATATTTATATTGCTCTGAAATGAAATAAATTACCTACAAATATTAGAAGGATCACTAAAACTATTCTAGATGATATGTTGCCTTGCCTTCTCCTCTTTCTACCCATACTCAAACCAAAAAAAAAAAAGTTTGGACACCCACATGCAAATATGATACTCAATGCAACAAGACCTAGTAGTTATAAATCATTTTAATTTTAAATTTTGATGACGTGACGTGATAATTATAAATTGGTAATTTTAAATCTCAATGATCCATTGTAATTTTATAATATAAAATAAAATAAAAATTTATAATCTATTTATGAAATGGATATAATCAAAAGAGAATTGCGCAACATATCACAATTTCTTATTATTTTATATCACATTGTCATCTCTATTTTCTTAATAATTATGTCCAAACAAAACACTATTTATAAATATTAATTTTCTTCCCCTACTCTTCATTATTCGTTTAATAATTATGTATAAATAAAAAACAAACCAATCATAAATATTCATATAAACAATAATATATATAAAATGATGACAAAAAATTAATCAAATCAAAATTCATTAAGAAAAATGTTATCTGCCTAAAATTTTTACCTCTAAAAGTAAGGTGCTTATTAGTGTAATAATGTGAGTCACACTCAAAATAAATATAATTTATGGATGTATTTTTATGAATATTTTTTTAAAATTTGCACCATTATAGCCTGCAGGGGCAATTGACTAGTTCAAATTGAACAAAAATCTTAACGTTGAGACTCAATCACCATGTGATGTATGCAATATGCATATTCTATTTGGTATTCAAACTCCTTTATTTTTGTCAAATTTTCAAACCGCGGCTCCCCCTATAGTTAACTCACACCATTCACAACAAACCGAAGCAAAGTTAAAAAACATACTTCTTTCTTCTTCTATTTAGAGCATTTCCAACGGTTACTCAGATTTTTCACCAAATCTGAGTCAAAAAGTGGTCATTTCCTTAATCTGATACTTCGCGCTCCAACGGTTCAGTATCAAATCATTTTCATCAAATTTGCGCCGGGCAACCGGTTGGTTGACCGGCCGGTCAACCGGTAACGGCAAATTTTTTTTTTTTTTTTTTTTTTTTTTGAACTTTTTGAACCTTTTGGTGGTCAACCGGGTGGTCGACCGGTTAGGCAAAACAAAAAAATTTTTTTTTTTTTTTTACCGGTTTGAACCTTTTTTTCGAAACTGTTTGAACTTTTGGTGGGCGACCGGTTGGTCAACCGGTTCGTCTCCTGGCAACGGTCATGTATAGTGTTTTGGTGAAACGCGGAGTCTGTCATCAGTTTGATGAAACTTTTACTGAAATCTCATTTTGGTATGATTTTGGTGCAACCGTTGGAGCATGAAAACGTGAGTTTTTCATCAAAATTTAAATCTGATGTTAGGTTTGGTTCACCGTTGGAGATGGTCTCATACCCAACATTTGATCTCTCCACATCATTCATTATTACCATCTCAAACCTCACACCCATCAATTCAATCTTTTCTTCAAATCACACACACACACACACACACACAAAGTGTACACAATTCCATACAAAATAGCAGCTTGTCTCATTCTCCAAATGGCTACCATGTCTGCTTTCATCACAATATTTGTTGTTGTGTTAGGTGTTGGAGAAGTCATGGCAATGAGGCCACTAGAAGAAGAGCAATGGCTGCAGTCCTCGCAGAGAGGGCCTGTACCGCCCTCCGGCACCAATCCATGCACCAATATCCCTGGAGGGGGAACGTGGCCAGTGCACGCTTGCCGAGAATGAAATCAACTTTTCCGGACAAATCGGTCATTCGCCACCAGCTTTCCCTAATGTCATGGTTGAGTTTGGGACAGCTCAGAATGCGAACGATAGTTGGAAGCAAGAAGAGAAGAGCTCTTGAGGTTTGTTTGGGAGGTTAAAGGATGGTTAATATGGTTTGGCAGGAACTTCTCCGAATGGAGATAATATTAACTGTAATTTTAACCCAGATAGGAAAAAACAAATTATAGATTTTGTTTAGTTTTTTTTTTTTTTTTTATATGACCGTTTAGAAGAATTCAATATGGTTGTGAAACCCATGCAAGTGTTCTTCGTTTGTGTGCTATTAAATTGAAATTGAACTGATTTTTTCAAATTCTCTCTTCTCTCTTGTAAACTTTCCAAGGATCGCTTCTTTGTGGGTGCAAACCATTCTTCATGTTATTATCACATTTTCTCACTATACAAAATAATAGAATCATATTAATAAATATACATGTGATTACGCACTTATATTTAAGAGCAAACAATAAAAAATAAAATTATATATATTATTTTTTAAAAATATTTTATTTATTTTCAAAACAAATTGTAACTTAGTTCTTCAGTCCCCATTACAGTCATCCCCTACCTTTGTTGGTTGACCTTTAGTGATCCTGTAGCCACCCTTTTGTGACCTCTGATTGGGGCGAACTCATAATTTTAGTTTAGGAGACCAAACACATATACTAACAAATTTTATTTAAGAGCGAACAATAAAAAATAAAATCATATGTATTATTTTTTTTAAATATTTTATTTATTTTTTAAACAAGTTGTAAGTTAGTTCTTCATTCCCCGCTACAGTCATCTCCTACTTTTGTTTTATTTTTTAAAAATATTTTATTTATTTTTTAAACAAGTTGTAAGTTAGTTCTTCATTCCCCACTATAGTCATCTCCTACGTTTGCTTTATTTTTTAAAAATATTTTATTTATTTTCAAAACAAGTTGTAACTTAGTTCTTCAGGCCTTGTTTGGGAACAAACTTTTTTAGTAACTTCTTGACTTTTTGGCCAAAATATGATGTAAAAAAAACTAGTATGTTTGGGATGACTTTTTAGTTTTTTACGAAAAGATGTGCAAAAAGTAAAGAGAAAAGAGAATTTTTGACTTTTTAGTATAGGTTGTTGATTTTTTGATTTTTTTAATAACTTTTTGACTTTTTGACTAAAAAAATCACTTGCCAAACAAGGCCTCAGTTCCCATTATAGTTATCCCCTACCTTTGTTGGTTGACCTTCAGTTGTGGGGACCTAATTTTTTAATGACAACATGTGGCCGAGATGACACTGAAATGTCAGTCAAGGTGTCACGTGTCTTAATCATGACACCGAGATGATCTCGGCTAGGCCGAGGTTATCTGCGAAGAAACCGGAATTCGGGATAAGCGGATAAGGGACAAGAGTCCTAGAATGGGAGAGGACTTCAGTTTGGATAAAGATAAGACTCTTAGAGAGTTTATCTCAATCCTACTAGGAGTCCAAGATTAGCAGTAATCCTAAGCCCATTGAAGCTAGGCTTCTACTAGGACTAGGTAAGTGTTGGCTATAAAAGAGAGAAACCCCCATGGGTCTAAGGTATGTTTTTTATGCTCTGAATAGTGAGTTAAGCACTTTTGTTATCTTTGAGAGATAACTGACTTGATCGTCGGAGTGCGCCCGGGTGGACGAACCACCGCTGGAATCTCTTCTTTTTGTGACAGGTCGTTCGGGCTTAATCTATTCTGCCAGTGTTCTCCCGCTGAGTGCTTGATTGGCAGTGTGGTCGGAAATTGACACACAATTTGGCGCTGTCTGTAGGAAAGAAAGAAGAATAGATGGCCAACAACGGACGAAAAGAAAAGGTTGGGGACGATATCCCTACTGGGAGTGGGAAACATATTGATTCTAAAACAGAGGAGGATAATTGCAATGAGGAAACTCAAGATCAAAGTAACAGAAAGAAAGACGCCGACCAGAAGGGCAGCGTACCAAAGAAATCGGACCGCAACGGGTATTACAATGAGAACGACCTCCAGGTATAGAAAGATAGATGCCTATAGAGAGACGAAGAGATGAAGGGGATGGCGGACCTACAAACGGTCGTCAATTTCATGATACTGAACAACGTCATGTAACCACTGTTCCCGCTACAAGATACGCCGATTCTAGCGGCCAAGAAAGGTGCACAGAAAAGGAGGCAGAAAATGGTTTCTACAGTCCCTCAGCATGGCGGGACCAAGGGATATTCTCACCGGCCTTCGTGGGAGGTCGGGCTTGGAGAATCCCAAAAGACACGTCGAACAAAAGAAACCTGCACCAAAGAACATTGGGATGTTTAGAGGAAAGAACTCTGTTTCGACACGACCAATGGAGGGAGGTCCAAAAGGACTCACAATGACACTGGAAGCAGTGCACCAAAGCGGCTAAAATCCGGAGATAGCTGAGCTCCTAGAGGAACCAAGGAGGATCTGAGGGATTACCTCCAGAGAAAGCGACAAGATGCCGAGATGACCTCCCCGATCAAGCCGAGGACACCGTTCTCGATAGAGTTGGACAAATTTGAGGCCCAAAAAGGTTCCACATGCTGAGATTCCAGATATACAACGGTAAGTCAAAACTGAACTTTCACGTCGGCTTATACTTGAACTCGATGGCATTATACACCGGGAACGAGTCGTTGGTCTGCAAGGTGTTCCCCTCGTCCTTTGGGGAAATTGCATCAGACTGGTTTCACAAGTTGCCGAAAAGAACTGTGAAAACCTGGGAAGGCTTGGCCGAGATGTTCATGGCCAGGTTTGTGACAAACAAACTACAGCCATTAAAGGTGGACTTCCTGATGGCTCTGAGAATCAGCGAGGATGAAAGCCTTAGGGCCTATACCAAGAGGTATTATGAAGTGTTCAACCGAATACCAGGATGCAACCAAGAGGTGGTGGTCGTGTCCTTTAAGAACGGCCTGAAAGATGACTGTCTGCTATGAAAATCACTGCAAAAGACATTGCCAAAGAGTATAGAGGAACTTATGGCCAGAATAGAGAAGTATGCAAGGGCCGAGGAAGACACGCCGGGACAAAGGCGTCAACACAAAAAAAGAGAAACGGTTCGCTGAAGCGAGGCCAAGGTAACACTAGATACAGCAAGCGAGAGACAGGATTAAGGGCTGCACAGGCAATCACAACTAATCCCTCCAACCTAGGGGGCAGTTGTGTAATATGACTGACCAGACACTTGACGATGTTTCTGATTGAAACATGATGAATAACTTAAACTTATTATATGGCAGAGTTCCTGCTTGCATATAATAGAGTTGAACTAAGTTGGCGATTTTTCTGATTAAAACATGACGAATAACTTAAACCTATTATATGGCAGAGTTTCTACTTGCATATAATAGAGTTGAACTAAGTTGAATTAACCTGGACTTACCATATCGGCAGAGTCAAACACAGATTGAAACTAAGTGCACTTGGGTAAGATTAACAGAAGAACCAAGGTTGAGAACATCGGCTAGTCTCTATTTAAATATAGACTTCGGCAACAAGGTCAGAGCCACATGCTTAATGAGAACCCATGTCATGACCCAAACCCGCCCCCGTAGGTTAAGGACATAACCGGCCAGTAATCGTGAGATTACCTACGACCTCAAACCAAACCAAACCAACTGTATTTTAACAGAGTTAATGGGGGCCAAACGGAAGCAATTTAAAAACTTTGTCCTTAGAGCTGTGCTTACATGGCATGTCAAACAAGTCATACATATAAACATTAATAACTCACAATAAAATTAAAGTATCAAAAGTTCAGTACAGACAGGATCATTCAAAACTATGTCAACCCGTGAAACTATATACAAACATATACAAAACTTCGCCAACATGACAAAATATAACTACATAACAAAAGGGCGAAGATGGGTCTCGTGCGTGAGACACGAGGGCTGACTTTCCAAAACCTATGTTGATCCACTTAGGCTTTACTGGGGCTGGGTCTAGACCTCCCTTGGCTCACCTACAAACACATGAATGAGCGTGAGCGAAAGCCCAGTGAATAATATCAAGTAAGGAAAATGCACTGAAACATTATACAACAGACGGCCTGGGGCCCAATTCATTCATGTCAACTGGCCTTTGGCCTTTTCAAACTTTCATATCGAATCGCTCTAAGCTCAGATATCGATCGCTCTTAGGCCCTTATATCAGACTGGCTCTTAGGCCCTTCAAACTTTTCGAATCAAACTGGCTCATAGGCCTTTCAAACTTTCATATCAAACTGGCACATAGGCCTTTCAGACTTTCATATCAAACTGGCACATAGGCCTTTCAGACTTTCATATCAAACTGGCACATAGGTCTTTCAAACTTTCATATCCACTGGCACATAGGCCTTTCAGACTTCCATATCAAACTATGTCCACCATTCAAATTAATGAACTTCACAAACTTACATAGAAGTAGCAATTGGACAATAACGTATGTCAGTTATTACTCACAGTGATCGGCTTGTGGAGTTGCCCTGGAGCTTGACCCTACAGATCATGTAATACATATGGGTCATAATTAGTTCAATCCGTTCTTTAATTCACATATTCCTCTTTAAGCTTTATTCTTATCTCTTTAACTCAATTACAATGCTCAATGCATGCCTAAGAGTGCTTGCAAGTGAAAGAGAACGGAAAACGAAACACAGAACGAACATACAAAATTTCAAAAAATAGGGTCCCCGCTCGAGCGTGGACTTCCCCGCTCGAGCGAACCCTTGAAGCCTGCAAAAGTACTGGATATGTGAAATTTACGCTCGAGCGTTAATTCTGGAGCTCGAGCGGAAGGCCTCTCAACATAGCTCCCCGCTCGAGCGTGATCTTCCCCGCTCGAGCAGACACCATGTCTGCAAAAAGTACTGGATGTGTCATTTCTACGCTCGAGCTTAAACTTGGACACTCGAGCGGAAGTTCATCAAACATAGCCACCCGCTCGAGCGTGAACTTCCCCGCTCGAGCGGACATCAAGGTTTGCAGAAAATACTGGGAGCACGAAATTCACGCCGAAGGGCGGTTTTCGCCGAAGGGCATCAAACTTTCTGGAAATTCCAGAACTGTTCTTGGAGTTCAAATTCGATGTTCAAAGGTCTCAATTCATGATTTTTGGCTCAAACTTCATATATTTATGTACTAACACGATACAAACACCAAATTACATCACAATGGAGCTCAATTTCACAATATGATCACATGCATGGCTCAAATTATACCAAACTCATTTTCATCATAACATATTCATGTATTCAAAGCTCCTACCCTCATAAATTGTACATGCATGTGACACATAACCCCCATTCTCATCTCTTATGATAAAATGATGGTCAAAACATGGATTTTAACTAAAGACTTACATGGATCATACATTGGGTGCTCAAACATGCAAATTCAAGGTAATCACATACATGCATGCATATATGACCTTCCATTTCAACAAAACAAATTCAAAACATGCTCTTGACCATTAATTAACTTTGAATACACAAGATCACATCTTAAGCTCATGAATTCAAGAATCATCGCTTACCTAGAGGTTCAATTGTTCCAATTTATGGTCAAATTTAGAGTTGGACTTCAAATTTCCAAGCCTTCAAGATCAAACTTTGATTCTCCTACACTCTCTCTCTCTCTCTCTCTAGTTCGATTCTCTCTTCTCAGAGTTGAAAACCAGCCCAAAATGATATAAAAGAGGAGAATCAAATATAATAAGGCCCCCATAAATTCCCACTCAACACATTATTTTATCATAAAGCATTTGGGCACTTAATTCATTAATTTAATCAATTTAATCTGGCTCAAATCAATTTTCAATTAAATTTCACCGTAGGTTCTAAAAATTACGCTAATCATAATGGCACAATCAGTTTCGGGTCCTGTGGCCGATAAGGCTTTAAATCCAATTTCCAAAGCAGATAATTAAACAGATATTCCTACGATGAACAGATAGAAATTCAAAACCACATATTAACACATAACGGCACACAAAATCACGTTAGACACATAAGCATACTCGTATTAAGGACCAATTAACAAATTACGGAACAGGGGTATCACAACCCAAGTAGAACTTAAGTTCACATTAGGGGGTAGAGGGTTGGAGAATAATGCTTAGGAGTTGAAAATTTTCAAACCAAGATCGGTTTAACGCTTATTGAAATTTTAAATTTATAAGTTGAAGTTAAACTGAGGTCATGTTTAACACTTGTTGAAATTTAAGTTTACAAGTTGAAGTTAAACCGAGGTCATGTTTAATACTTGTTGAATTTTAAGTTTACAAGTTGAAGTTAAACTAAGGTCATGTTTAACACTTGTTGAATTTTAAGTTTACAAGTTAAAGTTAAACTGAGGTCATGTTTAATACTTGTTGAAATTTAAGTTTACAAGTTGAAGTTAAACCGAGGTCATGTTTAACACTTGTTGAATTTTAAGTTTACAAGTTGAAGTTAAACTGAGGTCATGTTTAACACTTGTTGAAATTTTAAATTTACAAGTTGAAGTGAAACTGAGGTCATGTTTAACACTTGTTGAAATTTAAGTTTACAAGTTGAAGTTAAACCGAGGTCATGCTTAACACTTGTTGAAATTTTAAATTTACAAGTTGAAGTTGAACTGAGGTCATGTTTAACACTTGTTGAAATTTAACTGAGGTCATGTTTAACACTTGTTGAAATTTATGTTTACAAGTTGAAGTTAAACTGAGGTCATGTTTAACACTTGTTGAAATTTTAAATTTACAAGTTGAAGTTAAACTGATGTCATGTTTAACACTTGTTGAAATTTAAGTTTACAAGTTGAAGTTAAACCGAGGTCATGTTTAACACTTGTTGAAATTTTAAATTTACAAGTTGAAGTTAAACCGAGGCCATGTTTAAGGAAGATTGGTTTAAACACTTGTTAAAAAATTTTAGAAAAATTTACAAGTTAAGCCAAGGTTGTAATGAAAGAAGTACCTATATACTTGCCGAAATAAACAGATAGTGGTTTAATCGAGGTATTCCATCCCGAGGAGGTTGCACAGTTAAGGTGTACATTGAAGACATGCAAATTATTCTAAGTATAGAATCATGCAAGAGTAAAAAGAAGACAAACATTCAAAGCACTTGAAAGGGAAAAAAGTTGTATATGCATTTAGATAAGGAAAGAAGGCACCTCGGCCTGACATTGAAGAATGATTGTTTAGATTACAAAAATGGCACATTGGCCAAATTAAAGCTTACATTGTTTCAAAAAGTAAGAAAAAAGTACAAGGTACAAAGAAAAACACAGACTGATAAATAAGGAAATAGCGACTCATCGAAAAAAATGAAGCCGGTGTTGAGTACGCCGAAGTCAGATGATGGCAGCAACCGGAAAGGATTAGCAAAAACCTCGCCGGAGAAGGTGAACGGCGGTGATTGCAGAGAGCTTTAGAGCTTGAAGCAATAGAAGGATTAGAGAAAGTTAGAGAGAGAAAGCTTGCACGAAGATGAAGATGCAAAAGTGAAAACACGGAGAGAGAGAGAGAGAGAAGTGATTTTGATCAAACACACGAAATTGCGGCAAAAACGCATTTAGTGTGCCTAGGACTACGTGTTTGTCAGACGGCGCATGCAAGTGCGATACAACTTAATGACGCGTGTCAGGTACGGCTCAGTAGAGGAAAGATGCGTGGCAAAAACGATTGAGTTGCTGTACGTGACAGTTCATACACGTAATGAAACTCTTAGAGTTCTTAATTTAATAGAGCAGGACCTCGGCTAGGAGGACGATCTCGGTTGTGAAACTTGAACAAAACTTGGTTTTTTGGTTCTAAGGCATTGATGAAAACAGACTAGGTCTTGGTCATATTTGAGCCGATGAATGATGACCTCGGTAATGAAGGATAAAGCAAACTTAGCCGATGTGCTAAATGAAAGGAATGATATAGGTTCCATCACCTCAGGATGCCGAGGTAATAGAACCTAGGGGACAGTTGTGGGGACATAATTGTTGAATGACAACACGCGGCCGAGGTGACACCGAAATGTCAGCCGAGGTGTCACGTGTCTTAGTCATGACACCGAGATGATCTCGGCTAGGCCGAGGTTATCTGCGAAGAAACCAAAATCCGGGATAAGCGGATAAGGGACAAGAGTCCTAGAATGGGAGAGGATTTCAGTTTGGAAAAAGATAAGACTCTTAGAGAGTTTATTCCAATCCGACTGAGAGTCCAAGATTAACAGTAATCATAAGTCCATTGAAGCTAGGCTTCTACTAGGACTAGGTAAGTGTTGGCTATAAAAAAGAGGAACCCCCATGGGTCTAAAGTATGCTTTTTATGCTCTGAATAATAAGTTAAGTACTTTTTTTATCTTTGAGAGATAACTGACTTGATTGTCGGAGTGCCCCCGGGTGGACGAACCACCGCCGGAATCTCTTCTTTTTGTGACAAGTCGTTCGGGCTTAATCTATTCTGTCAGTATTCTCCAGCTGAGTGCTTGATTGGCAGTGTGGTCGGAAATTGACACACACAATGATCCTGTAGCCACCCTTTTGTGACTTCCGATTAGGGCGAACTCATAATTTTAGTTTAGAAGACCAAACACATGTACTAAGAAATTTTATTTATTTATTAAAAAAAAATACGCAATAACGTAATCTTTAATTAGCATAAAACATGTAAAAATATAATTTTTTTTTTTTTTTTTTTATAATTTGTGAAAAGTTCACACCTTAGTCTACAGTTTAATCTTTTTTGGTGATAAAACATGTTTAATGAAATTATTTGATGAGAAGAATAATTTATTATTTTAAATTTTTTTTTTTTTTTTTTCTAATTTTACCCCATCACTGCGGGGCTACTACTAGACCATTGCCAAAAAAGTCGCTAGAGGTGGCCGGCAACAATAGTGGTGGTCATAGTGATATACATATGGACAGATAGGTGACGCATGAATAAATAGGAGGATGACACATGGACAGATAAGTGGACAAATAAGTGAGGTTTTTTTTATAGATAAATGTAATATAATTGTTCAATTATTATTATCCTTTTGACTCCAAAAGAATAGAGTTTAGGACTATTATTTCAAAAAATTTAAAATTAGACCTATGACCGGAGTACTTTTTTTTTTTTGGTTCATATTGAATTATAAAAAATTGCAAATACTATAAGTCAATCTATCTAAAGTGAAACATATTAAGTTCTACACAATATTAGGGGAAATTAAATTTTCACACACTTAATTATTTCAGTACACATCTTTTTTCAGTATACATACCTTTTAATTTGATTATTAATTAATTTTCTCAATCCACACACTAAAAGTTACAATTATACCTTTCACTCATAACCATTGTACACACACCACTTAACTCTCATTTCCATACACTTATTGAGTGACCCTACTTCCTTATTTGTAGACTCACCCATGTCAGACCATTCAAGACCAAAGTTTAAAATTGAACACCTCCATTGAAAACTCTTCAAAATATTGTTGAAGGTAAGGCATCTTTCTATTTTGTTATTACATTTACTATTTCCAGATCTATGTACACTCCATCGCCATAAAACCCTCGGTTTCTTTATATGTTTTTCGATTTGGGGATTTCGACACTAGTTTTCCAAAATTATACATTTAATTCGGAACTTAACTTCCGAATAAAAGTGATTAGCTCGACTAATTAGTTTCAAAAAAAAATTTAAAAAAATAGATGATTAGTTTCCGAATTTAATAAATTTCTTTGTTCTATAGTTCCAAATATTTTCAATTGTTTTGACATTTGGGCTCCAAATATTGTGTTTTGGTTCGACACTAAACTTCTGAATGAATTTTTATTTTATTTTATTTTATTTATTTAGACCAAGTTACATAGGCCACCAAGATTGGTTGGACCTTAGGTTCTTTTCCAACAATGTTATTTTATGGGTGTGTTTACTTATTTATTTTTATTTTTATTTTTATTTTTTGTGAACTTCAACACATAACAATAGAAAAACAAAATCTATGCAGTATCGGTATTCCCACATTATATTGTTAGCACAACTAATTGTTATTACTATATTGATTAATGACTACAATTTCACTATTTGATTGTATATTTGTTAGAGTGTTTTCATCATAAATGCTATATTGGGTTGATGAGAACAATTTTCCTTATGTAGATAGATGCCGGTCCCAGTCAACGTCAGTCAGTAACAGTTTCGAACAGAAGACTCCGTGAATTAAAGAATGCTGAACGTCGGTCACTCCCACAATTTCAAAAAGAGGAAGCCAATTGCTATTCGTCTTATATGTGCAGTCCATAATCAATACACGAGAGAATGTACGAAGCAAATCCAAACTACATTCAATGTCCATTCATGGTTTGTTTTCAACTTGCATGTCCTCAAATCAAATGGACATTCGCACTTCTTCATACCAGCTTGTCTCAACAAGTCTTTCGAACCATTTTTCAACTTGTTACGCGATCTATACTTGCCACTCCGCTCACAAGCAAGATAAATTATTGGTCTCTTGCAACCGACACCATAGTCCGACGTCTTTATAATAATAACAAAACCATTAGTCCTTCTAATATCACGTATCCAAGTAAACAATTCATTCTTATTGTCGAAAAGGATGTATATAATGTCACACAACTTTCATAAGAACAAACTAAGTAATAATAATTATTAACTTATGAAATTCATGTTAAAGGTTACCTATTTTGTTGTAAAATGACTAATACAATCCATCATAATATCATATTGAATTTCAGTTTGTTCAGTGCATGCAATCTGAGAAGGTGGAAAAAACTAACATTTTCATCACTGATTTTGTTGTCACCAGACATATTTTTGCTTGAGTTTGAACTTTCATTGGTTTGCAATTCTTCCATAACAAAATCAAGTAAAAATTATAGAACTAATAAGAAAACGATATAAATAATAAAATATAAATATAGAGATTAAAGCAATACGAGAGTTGTTATGAGAGTATTATTTTGCAAGTAATAAAGAAGTATAGAGTGTGCAGCAAGCCAAGTGACAATAATGAAAAAATTAGAGTTTAGTTTTTTTTTTTTACTCAAAAGGTGTACATTGATATTTTTTTTGTTTCTAAAGGATATGCACAGAGAATATTTTCATATAATATTATAAATGTTGGTGGATGTCCATTATGATCATTTTAATTTAGGGTATAATTGTCATTAAAATAATATTTCATTAAGTATGTAAACTGAGTTAACTATGTGTGTTGGAATAGAATTTCCCCAATATTAATTGTAATTTTTTTTAAAAAAAAATTAATTGAGAGTCATAGGGAGCACAAACTAGTGAATAGAGAATTATAGAGGTGAGCATAAAAAAATCTATAAAAAAATATGAAGCATTTTGGTAAATTTAATGATTGATTTTCACCTATTTGTAATTAATTTTGCTTTTCTCTTGTAATTTCATTTTTTTTTAAAAACTGAATTGTTAATTTTTGACCCATTTACTAATACATTATTTTATTAAAAAATAAATAAAAATCAACGTATCATTGATCACACGAGATAGAAAGTATGAGCGAGTGACCCATAAAAGGCAAACCCAAATTAGGTCCCAATCAACAAAGCAAACCCCAAAACCCTCTTCATTTTCAGGTTTGGTTTATATTTGAGAAATAATATTAGAAAATAATTTTTTTAAAAGAGTTTATAAAATTTAAAATTTTATTTAGTTTTATATTTTAAAAATAGTTTTGGAATTTTTAAATTTTGAATGAATTTTTTTTTTTAATTGAATAGATGGATGTGAAAGAAAACAGAAATGTAGAGCTCGAAACTCCTTAGGCTCAAATGGCCCGAATTCAAAACAATGTCATTTTGAATTTTTTTTTTTCCTTCTTTTATCTGTGAAACGAAACAGAGTGAGGGAGGGAGAAAGATAGAGAAATGGAGCCGATCTTCCTCTTCCACTCTGCCGCCGTCGACGTCACCTTCGTCGCCTGTGTGTGTGTGTTTCATCAATTTGGCTTCCAAATCTGTTTTTAATTTTCTAGATCTGTGTGTGGGGGGGGTTTGATTTGTTGATGATGATGTGTTGATGATGATAGTGCTGTGTTGATGATGATGATGTTGTGTTGATGATGATGTTGTCATCTTCTTTCTTTTTCTTTTTCTTTTTCTTTTTCTCCTTCTTTCTTCTTTCTTCTCTCTATCTTCTTTATTCTTCTCTTCTATGAGTTAGAAATGATGAAGAAAATAGGGAGGGGGGGAAAAGAAGTCAAAACGAAGTCGTTTTGGGATTTCAGGCCATTCGAGCCACGGAAAATTCGAGCTACCTAATGGGATTGGAAAGAAAAAGTGATTGATTGATTTGTAAGATGTAAGAGAATGAGATAAGAGAGACAAAAGCTTCATTTGGTTTTAGATTTTTGCTAAAAAAGCATAAAAAAAGACAAAATTAGTTACCTAAGCTAATAAGACAAAATATTACATCAAAATCATTATCATTACACTTTTTCTCTCACAAAAATCAAAAAAAAAAGTCAAATCAAATGAAGCTAAAAAAGTCATAACACAAAATAGCCAATTAAAAAAATTAATACCAAACGAAGACAAAAAATAATTGATTGCTTGGTAAAGACAAAAGTGATTTTAAATTTTTCTTTTTAAAAAATTTCAACCAGATATTTTTTAAATTTTTTTTCAAAAATTAACTTTTAATAGACGCAAAAATTATTAATTAGTCCTCAAATAGCGTCACATAATGCTTCATTTGTATTTTAATTGATGAAAAAGATAAAACTGACAATTTCATATTAAATCATTTGAAAACACGAGGAGGTAGGGATTTATGATTAAGGCTTTGTTTGTTATTTTTTTAAAAAATTAAAAAGTCATTATCTTATTTAAATCACATTACTTCTTTATCACATCACTTCAAATTTAATTCATATTTCATAAAAAAATTAAAAAAATACACTTATTTAAAACACTCCAAACAAACCTTCTGGTCGATCCTTTTCTTCTCTCTTTCATTTTTTTTTTTTTTTTCTCTCACACACTTTACTGTGTACATTTGGGTTGGCATGTCTTCTACTGTGTTCGAGAGAGTAGTGAGTGAGTGAGTGTGATAGCAGAAGGTTAGAGAGAGGAGAAATTATTCATTGCACAGGAGCATTGCTCCGCCCTATTCATGTTAAGAGAAGTGTCCCATTGTCTCCCTCAAAGGAGACAAACAAACAGTGAGATTCACTGTTTAACCAATCATAATTACGTTGGAGCACCATTTAGATTTGCCCCCGGGCGATGAATAATTTCGAGAGAGAGAGAGAGGGATAGGGATTTTAATAAAAAGAAAGGAATGCAGCAGCACCTGATGCAGATGCAGCCCATGATGGCTACCGTCACTACTGATCACATTCAACAGGTACCTCTTCCACTCCCTCCTCTCTCTCTCTCCTGCCATTTTATTGCAGTCTTCATTATTGATTGTTTTGTGATTACAATTATTTATCAATGAGTTTTGTTAATTGGGTTTTCTTGTGATTGATGTATGGTCTAGTTTTAGTTAATTTATCTTACTGCTATCCAACGTTTCGAGGCTTTCATTTCCTAAATCTTAATCTTTGTTGATTTGTTAATGTTGCCTCCGGAGGGAGAGCTGAATCTGGCCTTTGTGGGTTTTGTCAATCTCTTTCTTGTTCCTTTTTAATCTGATTGATTGTGTAAAATGGGTTATATGTCAATTTAATGATCCCCTTATCATCTTTGAAGGGTTTTATTATTGAGGTATCTGTCTCTTACATATATTGCAGTTAAATGGTATTTACAAGAAAAAAAAAAAAAATTCCCAATCAGAAGTATGTTTCCCAATATTGCAGAATCAGTGAAATCTTGGAAAGTAATTGCAAAGACTAATACTGTGTTTGGTTAGGGGATTTGGGAATGAATTTAGAAAGGAAAAGGAAAAGGGAAAGGGAACGGGAAAATGTGTGTGAAATTAGGTGAAATAAAAGTATATTTTATTCATGTTTTCCCTACATTTTTCCTTTCCGTTTCCAAATCGCTTCCCAAATCTCCCAACCAAACACAGCATAAAGAAAGAGGCGGAAAGAAGAATTTTTTAGGACTCTAAGCCAAATGTTGTCATTTGATGAACCCCTCCCCTCCAAGCAATTTTGTTGCTCTCTCATCACAACAACGCTTGAGGAATGCGCGTTGAATGCATGAAGAGGTCAAGCTCCACAATGAACCCTCTGCGTTAAGGCATTGCCAATGGCAAGTGAGGTTGTTTCCCCTTCTCCCGTTCGTGCAAGTGCTATGGTTACATTATATAGCCATGTAGCACAGATACAGATATAATGCGGATTTGATGATACAACAAAACCTAAAATCATATAATACCAGTTTCGGTCAGGATACATTCATTAAAAATATATATTTGTAATTTTTAGTATTGTATTACACATAAGCTCAAAGAATGGTGATAAATTATTCTTTTGGAATTAAGTATCAGTTTAAAAGCCAATAGTTAGTTTACTATTTTTATTTTTTTTAAGTCTTATAAAATGTTAATTTAAATATCAAGTTTAAACTGTTTACATTGCCCCCTCATGCTTTCCATTTCACACTTTTGCCTTTTTGGTCCTTTTGTGTGTAAAAAATGTGAAAAGTGATGTGACCCAAAATGGGTTAAAAGCTAAAAGCTAGCTTTTTTTGGCTTCCCAAATGGCCCCTAAGTATTATATGCAAAACTTGCACAAAATTTTACGTACTTATTTTATTGTTAAAATCTGGCTTTTGTATATCATTATATTTTTTTATTTACCTTTACTTTTAATAAAGTATGGATATGGACATGGAACACATTACACATTGAAGGCACATCATTTTGATAAATTCTAAAAAATAACTTTAATTTCACTATTTTCTTCTTCTCTAAGAAGTAAGCAAAGTATTGAAAAATTATTCTTGTATTTATCCTAATAATTGTGCTCTAATGTTATGCAAGATTATCCATGCTTTATAGGTTAACGATTATAGAGAATATGGAGAAAGAAGAGAAAGACACTAATTTTGCTGAGGTGTGTGTGTAGTGAGAGTGAGAGACGGGGAAGGGAAGAACAAAGGAGAAAGGAAGAGAGAGAAAGGATCTGGGAATGGTATTCATGCCCCATAAAAATCTGACACCATGAGATTGAAATTATGTTTTGGTTTTCCATTTGTGCTGATATTTGGGATAACCTTCCCACTGAACTGATATATCTTTCCTCAAATGCCATTTAACTGCAGTTTCCCATATACATATATTTGATTCAGTTCTTCTTCTTTTTTTTCTTTTTTCTTTTTAAAATTCATTTTCATCCTCAAAGCTTAAGTGATTTGGTACTTCTGTTTCTGGATACCAAATTGGTAGGCTTCTGTGGGGTTATGTTTCTATCACATTATTTATGGAAACGGTATTTACACCTTATTTTTAATCATACTTTGAAAGGAGAACGATTGCCATTCTTCTTATTTATTAGCTTTTGGGTATTCTTTTTGTTGATTATTGTCTATTGTTTGTTGTATGCGCAGTTTGGTATTTGAGACATATGTTTAAAGGGTGAATTGATACAATATGTGGGTGTAAGACAAATATAAGAAGCCACAGAGAACATGGGTCGTGGCGTTAAGAAAGAAACACCACTTTTCAGAAGCATATGGTCTAATAGTCAAATATGTTAGTGTCAGAATGCAATTTTAGTTAGGTTTGACAATTTTTTAGGCAAAATTTATCTGAGTTGTATTTGCCTTTGAGATTTAATTAATTTTAGAAGTCCAATTTCATTATCAAAGAAAATTCGTATCAACGAAATCAAATTCTTTAATAGTTGTACGGGATCTAATGGTCCAGTCCAATAGCTAATCTAGTATAAAGTCCAAAACTAAAATTACTATGGTCAAATCTCAATAAAAACAAGCCCACAAGACTAATTTAAATAAAACTCTCTAAATGATGCAAATGCAAATTAGATAAAACTAAACTCTTGAAATCTCTAAACTATATATCTTTATTATTTTCCAAAAATTGGCATATTATCCATGCCATCATTTCATCACATAGTTGCTCCTTTCACCGTGCAGTATCTAGACGAGAACAAGTCATTGATTCTTAAGATTGTTGAGAGCCAAAATTCAGGGAAACTAAACGAGTTTGCAGAGTAAGAATGATCTGTTCCTCTCTTTCTCTCTCTACACCATTGATTCTTATGTTTTGCAATTCAATATACTGTATCTTTGCAGGATGAAGAATTTTTTTTTTTTTTTTTTAATGATTTCTCAGAAGTGTGATGTTACTAATATTCTATTAACTATGGTTGTTAGATTACTGTTTCTCTTGCATAGTTGACTATGTTTTGGACTTAGTTTGCTTTCGGGCTACGATCATGGAATGGGTAGAGATAATGTCTTATAGATAAAAAGTTTCTTGGTTGGTTTGAATGTTTCTTGAAAATTTTGATGCGATGATTATGTTATGTGGGTGACTTTATAATTGCTGAAATAAATGTGGGGATTTTTGTTCATGCCACTTTCAAGTTCATAAGTGAAGAGGAATAAAATAGTTTGTGGAGTAAATGCCTTGACCATTATGATTCATTGTTCAATCAAGGTGTTGCTTTCCATTCAGTTATTATTTTGAAGAAGTTGGATCACATTCTCCATAGAAATATCTTGTGGAATGGGGATGGCACATTGAACCATGAATACACACTTACCTAAAAAAAGGCATATTGAATCACTTTATTTTTAGTTTAAGTGATGCTCCACAATATAGATACAGTTAGTCTCATTTTAGACTTTTTTTAGGCATTGGTCTCTAGTGATCTTTCTGGTGGGAAGGGCTGGCAGAGGGTATACCCTTGTTTATTAGTGAATTATGAGGCCTATAGTTGGATCTGCAGATAGATACATTGTCTTCTTGCACTTGTTGTTGTTGAATACCAACAGTCTTTCAATATTTCCCAAGTTGAGGTGGAAATCATCGAATCAATAGTGAATGCTATATTATATATATAAAGGGCCAGGTTGGGCACATGGTGTGACATGTGGAGAGAGGTGATGTTTCGGAAACAGTTATCATCAGGTTCTGTTTTGTAGTAGTACTCATCCTTGCTTGATTGCCAAGAAATGGAGGGGGTGTAGAAGTTTGAAATTTATATTAGAATTATCCCAACTCAGCATATTTGTAAATGTTCTTTCCTTCTATGTCATATTCTTGGCAGTCAAAAGGGTCATGTGTGTAATTTCCCTTCACTCTAATGAAATCTTTTCATTCAGTTGTGGAAAAGTTTACATGACGATCTTTTCAGGGCTTATAGAGTTATATTTTTCACCATCAAACAGTATAGAAATAGAAGACATTCCAATTTTCCTAGAAAACTAAAGTTCAAGTTCGATTCAGAACATAACACTTTCAGACCTATATTTATGATTCATCTAATATTTTAAATTCCTCAAACTTTGTGGAAAGGTACTTTTTTATTTTCTTATCTTTGAATTTAGAAACATACATCTTTACTCTTGCATGAGCATGATACAAGCTTTCCAAATTGTTTGGCAGAAAAGATATGTGCTTCACTTCACTAAACGTTACTAATTTAGGTTCATGTTGGTCATCCGTAGCTTGAAATTTTGCATTGTGGTTGTGGAACTGCTATATTCACAAGTAATCCTTTCTCTATTATGGCAGGAACCAGGCAAGGTTTCAGAAAAACCTAATGTACCTAGCTGCCATTGCTGATTCGCAGCCTCAACCTCATACCATGCATTCTCAAGTAAGCAGCACCATCAGAATATATAAGTTTTTATATTTATTGCTGGCTGTTTGGCACATAATTAACATGATAGCCAAAGGGTTATCAACAAGTGGATGGAACCCTACCTTGACGGTTCTCACAAATTAGTAACCTAAAATCTTATTGGATAACTTGCACTTCTTTAATTTGTTTTTCCTTGCATTCCCTTTCCACTGTTCTGTTACATTCTTGGATTTCATCCCTAAGTTTTTCCCATTGCTTATATTGAATTTTGGGCTAATTTCTCTTTAACCCCCTTGTGTTTGGCTTGTGCAATTTATTCCCCTATCATTTGGAAACAATCACATAACCACCATGTGGCTTGTGGACTAAAGTGCACTATCAGACATTCCGTCCATATTAATAACAAGTGTGAAACACGTGCTACGACATAAGGGAGTTATGTGCTCATTTCCTAATGTCGAGGGGTAAATCACATATGGAGTAAAGTAGAGGGGGTTAGCAAATTTTGTCTTCAAAGAAACGACGAAAATATCCGTGGTTTGCACAATGAGGTTACTTATGTACAATGGTATTTTAGACTTTTAAGCTGTTAGCAGGCTGGACAGTGCACGTTAGTTTTACTGACCACATGGGAGTAATGTGATTATTTCTAAATGATAAGGGGTAAGTCACACATGGGCCAAACTACAAGGGAATAAAGTGAAATTTGCCCTTGATTTTTTGGTTACCACTGGTTTAAAGCATCCAACTTCTGGTTAGTTTCAAAGAAGGCTACTTACTAGAAATTTGAATACCAGTATGCTAGAAACTTGCTTGTGAAAATTTCTGATCCATGTTTGTTCAATGCCTGATAGTTCCCTTCCAGTGGCGTTATGCAGCCAGGATCTCACTACCTTCAGCACCAGCAAGCTCAACAGATGCCTCCACAATCGCTCATGGCTGCAAGTTCCTCTATGCTCTACAGCCAACAGCAGTTTTTGGCACTGCAACAACAACAAGCCTTGCACAGCCAGCTTGGCATGAAGTCTGGTGGAAGCAGTGGACTTCACATGCTGCAAAGTGAAGCTAATAGTGCCGGAAGTAAGCAAGATATTGGGTCTGCTGAAGGGCAAGGGGGGAGCTCAGGAGGCCATGGCAGTGAGGGAGGTGTGACTCTCTACTTGAAGGCCGGTGAAGATGGTAACTAAGGTGAGAACGATCAGCCTAGCAATTTGTTTAACATTTGAAATTCTAGAAAAGATTAGTTTGGGAAAAAGTATTTAAAAGAATTGTGGAAAGACTAGCTTGCTTAGTTGACTTGTTATGTGATGCAAACTGTGAAGATTACCTTTCCAAGCACAGGTTGTGTGAAGGTTTTAGATAATGCATCTCATGGTACTGTCTTATGTAGTAAATCTGTATGTCCCAATAGGATTGCCTTCTGCATTATCTTTTATAGTTACTTTTTTTCCCGTGTCCTGTCTTGTTTTAAAATTTTGGGTATGGGCCACCCGTTACGTAACGGTTGTAGTAGTTACCGCCACCCATTACGACCGCTTTTACAGTGTGATTGAGATTCACAGGTGTATCGGCCGTAGCGGCTGCTATAGCGGTCGTAACGGTGCCGTAATGGCCGTAACGACCTATTACGCACCGTTACGTAACGGTTCTAAATTGCTTCTTTAAAAAAAATAGAAAGATAAAAAAAAATTGAAAATAGGGGAAGAGAGATAGAGAGAGAAGAGGGAAGATGGAGGAATAAGAGATAGAGGGAGAGAATAGGGAAGATAAAGAACATGTTATTGATTAGTTGAAGTTATAAGACCTATGCTATTCTATTCAGCTATTATCACTCAACTATTTTGTTTGTGTGTGTCTATTTATATATTGTTTGAAAATAATAATAATAATAAGTGTAGTCATTATCTATTTGGCTTGATTAATATATATATATATTTAGACTTTTATTTATTCTCTTACTTTTGTCATTGTTTATCTTATATGTAATAGTTAGTAATTATTTTTTGTAAAATATAAAGTCATTAATTATTAAAATAAAATGTAAAAAACTCAGTTTATAGTGATTTAAAAATATGAAATATATTGGATCAAACTTAAAAATTTATAAAAATTGATCAATATTTATTTTAAAACCCAATAAATATGATCATGGAAAAAAAAAATGTGCGTATCGGTAAGTTTTTTGCAAATAGTGCGAAAAGTCAAAAAATTCACGATTCCGGTTACCGCAACCGTTACGCTATAGCCTTTACACCTCGCAACCGCGCCACCGCTACCGTTACGGCGACCGCAACCGCTTTTCAGAACCTTGGGTATGGCTTTATCAGTACTTGAATGACTTGGATTTGATTTAGTGTGGTGCACCTAACTACTGCGATTTTTGGAGTTTCCCTGTATTTTTTGTTGATTTATAGCTAATGAACATCTTTTTGTGCTATGATGGAAATTGCATTATATGAAGCAGTTAATTGGATTCTCACTATGGTCAGATATTCAGTGTGAATTGGACAAATGTGATTCTGTGTTCATCTTTTATTGAAGCGAGATGGTTGACGATAGCATTCTTTTTTTAATGCATTTTTGTCAAGTTTTTTACTACATATTTCTGATTTAAAGGTTAAAATTTATTGTCAAAATGATACATTTGCTCGGTTTATGTGTGAATCGGTGTTTATGAAAAGCATAGAGGGATTGGGTATGAAGGCCAATGCCACCCACACCCTGTTAGTCAAAAACTGGCTGGGGTTTTGATTTCGACCCATTTCTTCCAATGTAGGAGGAAGAAGTTAGGGTTGACAGTTTTTTTTAATGAGATGGAAGCAATTTTCTTGTACCCGTTATCTATTGTAGACTCTATTATGCCCTCCTTTTGTGGACGTTGTCTTCCTTTGGGTTAACTTTTTGACTTTGTGATTTTTTTGATTATTTTAGCTTAGATTTTTTTGACTTTTGTGAGAGAAAAATGAAATGATTATGGTTTTGATGTGATATGATGTTTTATCTTATTAAGTTAAAAAGTTTATTTTGTCTTTTTGTAACTATTTTAGTCCAAATTCTATATGCCAAACAAATGCTTATTGTACAAGAATGGTACATCAGCCACCAAGAATTCCATATCTAGAAAAGCTTGGGCTCAGTTTTCACAACAAATGTTATTATCATATTTGATTTTTGTTATGAATGATTTACAAATCAACACTCATGAAATGAATAGTTCGGACAACAATGGTAGAGGGTTCTAATTTTTGTGACTCAAATGGCTCGAATTTATCAAAACGACGTCGTTTTGAATACAAAACAACATCAAAATTGCCAAAACGACGTCGTTTTAGCAATTTTGAGCCATTTGAGCCACAAAAATTAAGGCCCCAAACATTTTTATAGTTCGGATCATTAAGGTAGTACCTGTGATAAATCTTGAAATCACATCAGTTCAATCCCTCATGAGTGTCATTATAAGATCTGTTTATTTCAATATCTTTTTTAAAATTGGGAAAATCACAACCTTTCAAAAATAATTACAGATTCATAAAAAAATTTGACACTTCAATTATTAAAGTTCATAAATTTTATCACTGATTTGAATTTTTTTTTTCAAGTCCACGCTGAATTGATATTTCCCAAAGATATTCCCTATTATAATATTAATATAACAAATATGAAAATCTAAACAACTGACTGCATTAATTAATAGTAACACAACTAAATGAAAGATATATATTACTAATACTGAATGATGAATGTGATAAAAAAAAATTCTTGTTTTTTTCTTGTACTCATTTTATAAGATGAAATTGTATGGGTGAGTAGCTTCTTTTTTTTCTTTTTTTCTTTTTTTTTGATTGGATATGAGTATCTTGAAGTTGTGAGTTCATAACCAAGTTAATTTAATAAAGAAACTATAAGGTTGTGTTTGGTTTATGAATTTGATGAGAGATTTGGAAAGAGAAATGGAAAGGAAAAAGATGTGTGAAATTAGGTAAAATGTAGGTATTATATTTTTTCACATTTCACTTATCTTTTTTCTTTTCTTCTCTAAATTCATAAACCAAAAACAGTCTAAGAGAATGTGGATCTCGTAATATCATTTTGAAACCAATTACTTTCTTAATTTGTCATGCATACGATGAGATCATGGCGAGAAATGGTAGTATGAAACTTACACGAGCAATTTTTCTTGTTATTTTAAATAAGTGACACTCCACAATCAATTTGATATGTGTTTAATTTTATGTTTAAATTATTCTTTAAAATGACATTTTATCTATTAAATTAGCAATTATTTGTTAATATTGTCATTTTTCTATTTTCAAAAAATAAGAAACCAGTTCTTGTTTCTTTTTATAAAGAACAAAAACACAAAATTTGTTTGTTATATAAAAATATTTTGAAAACAAATAAAAATATGATAAATTACAAATACACCTCTTAGTGTTTTACTTAAAATACAGATTGTCCCTTATTGTTATGGAATTTTAAATACTCCATTGTAATAATTTTTTATTTAGCAGAATTGACAAAAAAAAATAAAATTCCTAACTACTTTCACATACAATAATAAAATTACCAGAAATACTAATTAAAATATTTCTGACATCTTTAAAAATTATTAATTGATTTTGTGGGGGCCAAATATGTTATTATGTAGGTTAGCCGAATAACTTAAAGAAGGAAATCAAGTCATGTACTATACGGCTTTATCCCGGAGAGACAGAGGCCACATAACCAGATCGGCTGAAGAATCAGGTGTAAACCGGGCCGAATATGAACAGGTAGCCGAATGAATGGTTGTTCGTTGAACAAAAGGTGAGCCCAACCATCAACATCAAGGACGACTATAAATAAGAAGAGCATCAGCTAAAAAAATGATATGTGAGAACAAGTAAGATTAAGGCCCCGTTTGGGGACTGACTAAATTAGCCAATTAGCCAAAAAGTTACTAAATTAGCCAAAAAGCCAACCACTCATACCAAAAAGTCAAAGATTCTCTTTTCTCTCTACTTTTTGCACATCTTTTCGTGATTAGCCAAAAAGTCATCCCAAACATACAAGTTTTTTTTACCTATCTTTTTAGCCAAATAGCCAAAAAGTTACTAAATTAACATGTTCCCAAATGAGGCCTAACTTAAGATACAAGCTACCAAGAGAGTATACACTGACTTATCTGTCAGAGTACTAATTTCGGCACCCCCGACCGGAGTGTTCATTCATTTTCAGGTGATTAGCTGAGGATCAAGAGCATCCTACAGTATCCAGAGAGTATTTCCAAACCACCTCTCCATAATTGGCGCCGTCTGTGGGAATACTCCAGTGCATCCATAGCGGGCGTAACAGAAAATCCTCCGGTAGTCACTGACGACCTTATACCACGAGATGATACCACTCCAAGCAACATGCTTGGGCCAGAGAATATTACCGCACGAAGGGCCTTAAACTTCGACTCAGTTGCCCAGGCCTCACCCTCGACTTCAACACATGAGACAATGCAAGCGATTATGGGTCAGTCGAAGCAAAACGAACAAAGGTTGGAAAACATGATGGCTAAGAACGAGCGCCTTCGACAGGATTTGGCCTTAGACGTGGCAAAATCCCAACAGGCCGCGCGCCAAGACCCAGGACGACCTCTGAGAAAGAATGGCCGATGACCTCAAGTTCGGCGACATGATAGTGGCAGTGATTCTGACTCATCATCTCCAAAATCCAAAAAGAAGGGACGAGCTGAAGTCTTTAGCTCTTTCGAAGGCAGTCCGCGTGCACGAAATAAGCAAAGAAGAAATGATTCAGACGAAGAGAATCAACATGACCCCTTTGTGCAACGAATCGCAAGGGCAGTGCTACCCAAAAAGTTCAAAGCTCCATCGTTTACCTTATACGATGGAAAAACGGGCCCCACTGATCACATTCGCCATTATAAGCAAGCCATGACGCTTCATGCAGACAATGAGGCCCTCATGTGTCGAATATTTCGAGCAGTTTGGGACCATTGGCCGTCAGATGGTATTATAAATTGGAACTGGCATTAATTAAGAGCTTCCATCTACTCCAAAAATCCTTTAGGGCAAGGTTCATCACCAATGAGGTCCAGTCGAAGCAGGCCGACTCTCCCTCGCAATGCAAATCCAACCAGGGGAAACCCTACGTGCATATTTGGCACGCTATTGGAAATGCTTTAATCTAGTATATGATGCCTGCAATGACTTCATGACCATCACGGTCTTTAAAATGGGATTGTATCCCGATAGTGCCCTCCACAACTCCTTGACTAGAAGGCCCCCCCAAAAAGTCTGGTCGCTAATGAAGAAAGTCAAGAAATACTGCAGAGTGGAAGATGACACCCTGTGAGTCAAAGCCGGGCACAAGGCTAACAAGACGGCCCTGTCTAAAATCGTTCAACCGATAAATTCTGTACCATCGTGAAGCCCTGAACCACGAAATCGGGCTAAATGAGACAAAAGACGAGATTCGCGTCGATCAAATGACCAATAGTCACACCAAGCTAATGAACAACTTCAAGTGGATAGTAGGCGCATAAGGCGTGCGGACAAGAAATATACGAAGTCAGAGCCGATCTGCACGGTTATGTCTAAAATTCAACACCTTCCGTTTTTTAAATGGCCACCTAAGATGGTGGGACCTCCCGACACGAGGAGACGAGATAGGCGGTGCGAATATCACAAAGACCACGGTCATGATACCAACAGTTGTTATGCATTGAAGGATCACCTTGAGGAGTTGGTACAAGACGGTCGGCTTAAGCAACACGTCCGAAAGAACAACTCAACCAAAACAGTTGCTTTAGAGCAAGATTCACCTCCACTCGATGTAATACATATGATATACAGCTTGCCGACGGCATCCGCGGTACATACAATTCAGTCGCATCCTAACCACCAAAAGCAAATCACACCAGCGAAACGGCCCCATGAAGCTGCGATTATTACTTTCGACGATTCTGATTTGGTCGGCGTAACGCTCCCCCACAATGATCCCTTGATCATCGAACTACACATAAACCAATTCACCATTGAACATGTTCTCATTGACCAGGGGAGCATTTCGAAAGTTATGTACTACAAGACCTTCGTCAAACTCGGCTTCACCGAATCAGACTTGTCTCCAGCTCATTATCCGTTATTCGGCTTCAACGCTAATCCGAAATATTCATTGGGCAAAATCAAACTACCAGTTCGGGCCGGCTCCTGATCAGTGGATGTAGAATTTTTGGCTGTCAAGCTTCCTTCGCCGTATAATCTCATCATGGGACGAACTTGACTGCACACCATGCAGGCCGTACCAAGCACCTATCATCAACTACTTTGCTTTCCAACTGAACGCGGCATTTAGCAAATTTGAGGTTTCCAGAAATTGGCTCAGGCATGCTATCTTCTTGCCGCAAAAACACCAAGAGAGCTGGAAGTGAATTCAATTGAGGTGCCAGATCAAGAGAGCCTCGACGACGTTGGACAGCTCCCAAGTGAAAAAGCAACCGGAGCCCTGGATCGGGTTGAGATTGACGGGAATCCTGACAAGTTCTTCATGGTCAGCGCTTCCTTGAATAAAGTCAACAAGCAGGAGCTAATTTCATTCTTACTCGACAACCTTGATGTATTTGCATGATCACCTTATGAGATACTGAGGGTGGATCCATCTGTGTCCCAGCACCGCTTAAACGTTGATCTCAAATGTAAGCCAATTATCCAGAAAAGCCGGCGTTTAGTCGCGGAACACACTGCTGTCGTTGTCGAAGAAGTTGAATGGTTGCTTGATGCGGGGGCAATCCGCGAAGTGACCTATCCTACATGGTTGTTGAATACTATGGTTGTAAAGAAGAAAAATGGAACTTGGCGTGTTTGTGTGGATTTCATGGACTTAAACAAAGCTTGTCCCAAGGATTGCTTTCTCCTTCCCAGAATAAACCAGCTCGTAGATGGAACGGTACATCATCAACGTATGAGCTTCCTGGATACATACAGAGGTTACCATTAAATTGTCATACATCTGGAGGACCAAGACAAAACCACATTCCTCACCCCAAAAGGAACCTATTGCTATAAGGTTATACCTTTCGGGCTAAAGAATGGGGGGGAAACCTACCAAAGACTAGTCACTAACATGTTCAAGGAGCAACTCAGCCGTACTATGGAAGTATACATCGATGATATGGTGGTCAAGTCCAAAGAAGAGAAAACTCATCTAGCCGATCTGGAAGAGACATTCGGTATTCTTCACAAATATAAAATGAAGCTGAACACTTCCAAATGTGCCTTCGGCATCGGATCCGACAAATTCCTTGGCTACATTGTTAATCATCGCGGAATCGAAGCCAACCCGAGGCAAATCACAGCAATTTTAGAACTCGGCTCTCCTTAGTCGGTCAAAGAGGTACAGAAGCTGATGGGAATGGCCACCTTATTCAACAGGTTCATCAGTCGTTCCACAGATCGCTGCCGACAATTCTTTCATACCCTTCAGCAGGGTAAAGCTTTTGAATAGACTCCCGAGTGCGAAGCCGCTTTGGACGGTTTGAAAACTTACCTCCGATCAGTTCCACTCTTGACAACACCTTCGGTAGGTGATCCGCTCATTTTATATTTGGCAATTTCCGATCGGGCCGTAAGTGCCGTACTGTTAAAGGAAAAACTAGGGGAGCAACGGCCAGTTTATTATGTGAGCAAAGCAATGGTTGACGCCGAAACACATCACATTCCGTTGGAAAAACTCGTCCTTGCTCTCATCATGGTAACAAGAAAACTAATGCATTACTTTTAGGGGCATACCATTGGGGTACTGACAGACTATCCCTTCTGGTCAATACTCCGTAGTGCAAAAGCATTAGGGTGCGTTTCAAAATGGGCTCTCGAACTCAACCAGTACAATATTCAATTTCTGCCCAGAACCTCAATCAATGGGCAAGTGCTCGCCGACTTTGTGGCCGAATTTATTGGATGTCTCGCCGACTTTAAGTCTAATCAAATTCAACCTAAGCCGAACTGGAGAATTTACATCGGGGACATTTGGCAGTTGTATTGTGACGGATCATTCAACCAACGTGACAGTGGGGTGGATGTAGTGATCATGGCCCCCGACGGGGCAATAATCGAGCAGGCCGTCAAACTGGGTTTCAAAGTATCGAACAATGAAGCTGAATACGAAGCATTGTTGACCAGCTTACGAAATACACTTCTTCTCAGTGCTTGGCGTCTGCTTATCTTCTGCGATTCAAAACTAGTCATCAACCAATTGAAGGGGGAATACGCAGCCAAAAATGACCGTATGGCAGCTTACATGAAAACAGCGAATTCTTTGTTGGCAAAATTCGACCATCATGAATTAAATCAAATAACCCGGGATCAGAATACACATGCAGACGCGCTGGCTTGCCTAGCTTCCGCCATCAACTAAGAAATTAAACAGACAATTAAAGTAGGATTCATCTCAGAGCCGAGCATCACCTCCTCATAGTCAATTCAAATCAATATCATAGAATCAGGTCCAAGTTGGATGGACCCCATCACTGCATTTCTATCTTCCGAACAGCTTCCGACGGACAAGAAAGAAGCGCACAAACTGCGAAACAAAACCCTGCAATATTACCTAGATTCGCAAGGAAAGCTCTACAAAAAATCCCTTTTCTGGCCCATACCTAGAATGTGTTCATCCGGATAAAGTCGAAGAACTCTTCACCGAAATACACGAAGGTAGTTGTGGTGCCCATTCTGGTGGGCGTTCTTTGGCTCATCAAGCTGTAACATAGGGGTACTACTGGCCGAACATGAGAGCTGATGCCGAGTGTTACATCAAGAAATGTGAACAGTGCCAGAAGTTTTCCCCTTTAACCCATTTTCCTGCCAAGGAGTTGAGCTCAATCACCAGTCCTTGGCCGTTCGCTCAATGGGGGCTTGATATCATCGGGCCATTGCCACGGGCCACAAGTAACAAGTGATTCTTAATTGTCACGACAGATTACTTCACAAAATGGGTCAAAGCGGAGGCACTAACACACATCCAAGATTCTGATGTTAGGCGTTTTGTATGGAAAAATATCATAACACGATTCGGCATTCCAAGAGCACTTATTTCAGACAACGGCACCCAATTGATATCGAGAATTGTGCAGCACGTATGGTATTCAGCCCTATTTCTCCACCCCGACTTATCCACAGAGCAATGGTTAAGCTGAAGCCTTTAACAAAGCCATCTTGGACGGCATTAAGAAGAGGCTGGAGAAAGCTAAAGGCAGATGGGTCGAAGAATTACCCAGTGTGTTGTGGGCTCATCGCACTACTCCGAGGTGATCCACTAGGGAAACGCCGTTTGCTTTATGCTTTGGAACCTAGACAATCATCCCCCTAGAGATCGGCCTCCCAACCTTGAAATCGAAAGTTTTTGATATGGGCCGAAATGACATGACGTTGGCCTTGGATTTGACTCCGATTGAAGAACAATGAGACGGTGCCCTTGTATCCATGGCACGGTACCAGTATCAGCTCGCTAAGTCGTACAATCAACGTGTTCAGCTACGCCGTTATACACTAGGAGAATTGGTCCTCAAGAAAGTACTTCCCACTGCCAAGAATCTGGCTAACGGAAAACTGGGTCCTAATTAGGACGGCCCCTATCAGATTGATTCGATTGCAGGAACAGGGGCATATCGGCTCAAAGACATGGATGGAAGAAGCTTGTCGCGCCCATGGAACTCCACACACTTGTGCAAGTTTTATCATTAACTTATACGGCATAACAGCCTATTTTGATTTTACGCCGTATGTATCTTTCTTTTTTCAATATAATGTCCTCTTTTCCAGTGAGTTTTGTTTGAAAAAGCCTCCGAATCCGGAGCACCCTTCGTGAATGACACGTTTGGGCCGAATAAAGGCTTCGAATTCAGAGCGCCCTTCGTGACGCGATTGGCCAACACAAAAAGCCTCCGAATTCGGAGCGCCCTTCGTGAACAACGCGATCGGCCAACACAAAAAGCCTCCGAATATGAAGCGCCCTTCGTGAACGATACGATTGGCCAATACAAAAAGCCTCCGAATTCGGAGCGCCCTTCGTGAATGACGCGATTGGCCAACACAAAAAGCTTCCGAATTCGGAGCGCCTTTCATGAATGACACGTTTGGGCGAATAAAGCCTCTGAATTTGGAACACCCTTCATGAATGACGAGATTGGCCAATACAAAAAGCCTCTGAATTCAAAGCGCTCTTCGTGAATGACACGATCAGCCAACAAAAAAAGCCTCCGAATTTGAAGCGTCCTTCGTAAATAACATGATTGTCACACCCCAAACTCGGGTATGACCGGCCGTGGCCCACAGGGCCTTAGCCCAAGGCACACGTAAGCCTAAAACACGAATCCATAATCACATTGAACAACTAAACAATAGTCCAATAATAAATAACCAAAACTCAATCCAGACATGCCACAATTGTAAACGGCAAAATCAACCGTAATCAAACCCATCCAAACTTATGGGATATAAACAATCCACATATCAAAAATAATCCTAAATGAATTTCAATAAAATAAATAAATAAATAAATATAAATATGCACAAACTCGACTAGCAACCTAAAACAAATTAAATAAATGCCCTAGAGGTCCATGAAATAGAGTCCCCGCTACGCCATGAGTCCACTCTAAGTCCTTCTAACACCTGGAAATGATAAACAACTAAGTCAGCTGATAGCTCAGTGAGTAGCAACATGGATAGTAAATCTGAGTTTGAAAAGCGAGGATAAATTCCAAAATAAGATATATATCACAGAAACTAGATTGGCATACAGTTTGGTAAATACAATCTGTTTCAAAAGAAGGTTCCACAGTTCAACACTTAAAATACTCATGTCTCGCAAGAACATGATAAACAACATTTTTCACTTAAAACAGATTATAACATGAACACCAATAATTTTCTGGGTACCAATAAAAATAAATAATATGCCACACAATTCTCAAGGTTATAAGCCCCGTTGGATCCAATACCGAACTAAGAGTCATCCTCAGGGTGGCACCTGGGCCTTTTCTCAAAGACGATCCGATTGAAGGTCACCTAGTTGTTTTTAAAGGTCTTTTCCTTACAATCGTTGAGCACTAGAGTCATCACGGCCCAACCCGGATCTGTTCCCTAGTGGCCAGAGTCACCACACACAGTGGAATAAGTTCCCTGGACTAAATACACATATGGTCCCAATAATCAATACACATTAGTTTCGCAAAACATGATAGTTCATCATTATAAACATGAGACCAAAACAAATAGTTTACAGTATGCCAAATTCACACATGTTTCAGAAATAATTTGATTCCATTGATAATATAATAATTTATCAAAACAGTTTAGTCATGAAACAACAATTTAATTTTCCAACAGTTCAGGGTAGGGGAATATTTATAAAAATACGTAGCATGAAACTACTCACCTGAAACGAAATAATAAAATCCTTGAATCGAATAGAGTATAAAAGTCCAACTAGTGCCCTGAACCAAGTATAAAAACTACACGTCACAACTAATTTAAAAACACTAAAAACAATAGGAACTAAGTAACCTCAACTAAAGCGCACTAACCCGGCTCAACCCAACTCACCGTTACTCTTAAATATTACCTAAGTTCATGTTCTTCAAGGTTTAAAATCACCCAAAACATGGGTTCCGGTCAAAACTTAATTAATTGTGACTTTAAGATAAAACAGAATTTCAAACAAGCCTTCCCAACCTATTCGCTAACTTTGAAAATTACAAAACCCACTCCACGCTATTCGAAAAATTCCAATAACCTCCAGATATGATCTAATATATCCTAAGTTTCAAATCCAATTGGTTTCACTTGATTTGCTTATCAAAATAATTATCTACAATTTATTATATCCAAACAGGTTGTTTTCTGCAGCACTTTAAAGAAATTGACGGTTCTCTTAATATACATGAGCAATCAATGCAAGGCCAAAAAGGTACGAAACTAGACTCGTAACCGGTTCTAATGACACTAATTTGATAATTTTTGGATTTATACCCAAAGAGAACAACATTCCCGAATTTACTGTTTCGGACTGGTTTCCTGGACAGATTTGAATACCTCAATTTATATGGATTTTGACTCCCAAAAATTATGAAAAAATTTAGATATACAATTTAATATGTAATTGATCTACTGTAAAAATTTCAGTTCAAAATTCATCCGTTTGATATGGTTTCTTGATTTTTAAAGTTCGTGATTATGCGCAGAATTTTTTTTAACTAAGAATAATACCCATTCTTTATACATGAATTTGACTCCTCAAATTTCTTAACAGTATATATATATACAAAATATATAAACCTACAACCTCCATGAATGAATAAAATAATAATGGAATAAGGATAAAAACAAAACCAAGAGGAAGAAGAAACATAAAGACCTAGTACACACCCAAAAATCCAGCCTTGTTTGCAACCCTTTTTTTTTTCTCTTCTTCTCTTCTCTCAATATCTCTCTCTCCCCGTGGCTGCCTCCTGCTGCTGCTATAGTGTTGATTAGGAACCCTAGGGTTGCTTATGTATCTACACAAAAAGGTCCTAAAATATTATCTTTATATTACTTTATTTTCTAACCCATTAATTTAAATAAAATATAACTATTAATATAACAAAATATACTTACAAACTTACCCTCTATTTTTTTTTTTAAATAATAAATCTTGCCTCTAAATTAAATACTTTCACCATAAATTTATTTTAAGTTTAAAAATTAATTAAAAGACCCTCCAATAATATTTAATTCGCACTTAAGGATTCACAATAAAATATTTGAGATTTGTAAAATTATTATTATCTAATTATTTATTTTATTTGTATATTCGGGTTCTCACTTGACCAACACAAAAAGCCTCCAAGTTTGGAGCGCCCTTCGTGAATGACGCGATCGGCCAACACAAAAAGCCTCCGAATTTGGAGCGCCCTACGTGAATGACACGTCTGGGCCGAATCCGAAGCGCCTTTCGTGAATATCATAAACGACGTGAAGTAGTAAATCTACAAGCATTGATCGAAATTACATGTCTACATTCAGAATAACGTGTTTTATTCAATAGATCATAAGTACAAGCTTTACACACACACACACACAAATCAAAATCATTCGGCGCTGCCCTCATCGTCAGTCTTCTCGGCTTCAAAAGCCTCGAACGAAAATGTGTAACTCTGATATAAGGGTAACGCCGGATCAACGCCCCCAGCCTGGAGTGCTTTTGTCAATCCATGTTTAAATCCACAATTTTCCCATCGATAGACCTCATCGGTTAACTTTTCCTTCGCCTTGTCTATTCCAATTTTGCGACCGTCATGGAAACCTTTTTCGTAGGACCTAGCCTTTGCCGATTCAATTACGAACATGCTGGCCATATCTCGATCGGCGATCACGTGATCCAAAATTCGGCGATTTACTCGCTCCGCAACAATCGGATTCACTTTACTCACCAAATAAGTCTCAGAGGTGCTAATCTTCTTCAACTCATTTTCGGCCCTCTCTACGCGATATTGCAAGCTCTGAATGTGAACATCCCTTTGCTCTATCTCTCTTCACACGGCACACAGGCGCATGCCGATTTCATATGCAGTGTAAAGTCCCTTCACCACTCCATGGACGCCCTCCTGAAAAATTTCGAAGTCAGGTCGCCCAACCATCGACTGCTGGACTTCCGGCAGAACAATCTGTCGGGCGAATTCCACTGCTACGTTTGGGTCGCGAATGATCGAATTCGCCTCTATCATCGGTTTGTTCCCTACGAAGACTGAAAAGCTCAATAGGCGTGGTGCCCCACTGGCCTCACTTTGCGAACGATGGGGGTTCCCCCGCTGTTGCCTTTCCTTCCTAGGTGACTTGCTTCAATGACGCAGAGAATGTCGCCTTTCACGCTCTCTCGACACCCTACTTCCTGTTCGCAATGTTTCGCCACCTCGATTCATCGCTGAATCCAACTCAACCAGTGTCTTACCCTCTCCTTTGCTGTTGAAAAATAGCCTTCTAGACATCTAGTTCATACCCACTACTCTTCTCCCTCTTGTAATCTACCAAATTTGGACACCAATATGGACCCTAAACAAACGCAGCCCCCATCCATCTTATTAATCGCGAGTGCAGCGTTCCCAAAGCATTCCCTTCAATGCTCTGCACCTCAAACTGACGTGGATCAGCGATCTTGTTCATTAATTCGGCGGTTGTGTTCATCAGTTTACTGGCTAAAGGGCAGATTCATCAATCTATTCGGCCTAAATATCAAAGCTCCTAGCCGAATGTCCATCGTGCCCCAGCAAAGTCCTGAACTGCCGTTTTTAGGCAATCCTGTTCATCAACTTGTTGGGGCAAGGGCAAATTCATCAATATATTCGACCTAAATATCAGAGCTCCTAGTCGAATTTCCATCGTGCCCCAGCAAACTCATGAACTGTCGTTTTTAGGCGGTCATGTTCATCAACTTGCTGGGGCAAGGGCAGATTCATCAATATATTCGGCCTAAATACCAGAGCTCCTAGCTGAATTTCCTTTGTGCCCCAGCAAACTCCTGAACTGCCGTTTTTAGGCGGTCCTGTTCATCAACTTGCTGGGCAATGGCAGATTCATCAATCTACTTGGCCTAAATATCGGAGCCCCAAGCCGAATTGTCATGGTGCCCCAGCAAATTCTTGAACTGCTGTTTTTAGGCGGTCATGTTCAATTTTGCTGAGGCAAGGGCATATTCACTAATATTTTCGGCTAAGTTGCATTATTAATTCAGTAGTTTGTTCCATTCATCACATTTCATGTTTTTACATCTTACTTAGCCGCTAACAAACACATGCATCAAGCAGAAAGGCAAAAACAATTTTCATTCATAAATTGAGCACAAACAGAAGTCATTTTACAAATGAAAACTACCCTACGTTAACTTCTGACAAAAATAAATAGTCAAAACTCTAACAAAATCTACATACACAAGATACCAAAACAAAACGAAAAATACTTTGACTCTAGGTCAGTTTTCAGGGTCAGACTCCAGCGGCTCAACGTCTACTTGCTCGTACAGAATCGGCTGCTCCGATACCACATTAGCGGCAGCCAAGGCTTTGAGCCAATCGTGTTTGAATCCCCTGTTCTCGAACTTCGGCACTTCTTCTACATAATTCTCCAAGGCCGCATCCTTGCTAGCTTGTAATGACTTAGAAATCTTGGATTCGGCGTTTGCTATCGCCCTCTTCGACTCCTCCAAATCGGCCTCCAGCTTGGCAATTGTCTCGTTGGCCAATTTGAGCGCTTCTTTGCTAGCATTCGCCCTCTTCTCGGCGGCCAATCTCAGTCGGTTAGCAGCCTTGGCCTTATCTTCTTCGGCATCGACCCGCACTTTCTTTGCCGCAGCTTTCATGGCCTCAGATTCAGCTCTGAGAGAGGCCTTTGTTGCCTTCCCCTTTTCATTTTCCACCTCGGCAGTAAGAAAGCTGATCTGTTCGATAGCGTCATGTTGGCAACGGCCAATTTCAACTATCCTTCCCGCCGTCTACAAAACAAGAAATCGGAAAGCCAATATAACAAAAAAAAATTTGGTTAGCCTTGCAAAATTATAAACAAGGATCACGTACCAATATCGCCAATTGAGCGACTAATGCGATGGACAACAGATCGTGCTCTGCCCCAAAGGTTGCTCTATCAATCGGCAGAGAAATGGAGGAGGCCACAGCTGGGTCTTTTAAAACCGATGCATCGGAGGCGACTGGCGTATTCCTTATCCTTGGTTGTATTATAAACGTCACCAGGTCCGACTCTTCCATTCGTGGCCGTTTATCTACTAGGTCTTCCAAATAACCGGCTTCTTGTTCAGTAGGACGTTTTTTCCCCCTTTGCTCCGTCACTTGGTCATCCTGTTGATCGACAACAGGCTCTGTCTCGGCCACATCAGTCTGAACCACCTCCTCAACGGAAGCAGGTGAAGTTTCTGCCCTAACGTCGGGTAGAGGGGACGGAGGTTCATTTCGCTCGGCCTCGACTCTCCTACGGGCAGCCATCCTTTCGACATTTTTCCGCCTGGCCATTTGAGTGAGCGACTCACTAGCTATGCCGTCAGGATACGAGCCGGGTAAGTCCCCCAAGTCGATGAAAATGTCTTCGAAGGACACGTCCTCTTGGCCAAAAGTGGATAGAGGATTAAGGCCGGCTTCTTCAAAAGCCAAATTCAGTGCTGTGTCAACCTCCTCTAATCCATCCGATCTGTTTTGGGATGGTTGATTCGGTTGCTCAGCGACCCATTCGGCTACTTGTTCGCCCACTGGCTCTGAGTCCGAAGCCTCAAAACCAATCTGCCTAAGGTTCTTGAAGCTCGAAAAACCAAGCGCCGTGAGGTGTTGTTCACCCCTCGGAATCGGAATGTTGTCTACGGCCAAAAAAGTAGTGTAGGTCGGCTCGTATCTCAAAAGAATGTGAGCCGCCCTCCCTTGTTTCTAGAGATTCAGACAGTCGAAGAGCTAGAGTGCTGCTCTGATCTGCGCAAGTATAGCGTCGTCGACTGAAACGAGAACTTTTTTCAAATCGTTTCCCGCACAAATAAAACGGTAAGTACGTGGAATTTGAACTAAGTAAATATTTACTAAAAATTTGTAGGGGATTAAATGGCCACCTGGTTCGCCTCTTCGCCTAGGCACTGGATCTTGACAATCTTCGCCCTCGCCAAATTCCCAATTGCCACGAACAACAACCATGACATCATCAACACGCTTGCTAGAACTAGCAAGCATTGTCACCAGATGATGGTCGGTGTCCTTGGCCCTGAGAAAATAGCGCCCCTGCTGACCAGAGGATTTGGCCAAGGCATAGCAATACCGAATGGCAGGGATTCCAAGGTTAAGCCTAAGGCGTCGGTTTAGTTCTACAATCCCTATTACTATTCGGTAAAAATTTACGTTCGGCTGAGAAGGGATTAAACCGCAATAACGAAGGACAACCCTCAAAAGTGGATGAAGGGGAAAACGGACTCCGCTCTCAGCGATTGATAGGAGAGGAAAGACGACTGTACTCTCGTTAGTTCTCTCAGTGTCAATCACGTTCTCTGCCAAGAGTAACAGATGGACGTCGTCAGGAATAGAAAAATGACGACGGAAACCAAAGACTCAATCCGCAGAAAGAAGGGCTCTCAAATGTTTCGCCATCATAGCAGGTAAAGTGGACACTCTAAACAACAAACAAACAAGGAAAATGAGTCAAAATGGAAGAGAGAAAAACTTACAAGAAATGAGGGCAATGAAGAACGAAAAGAAGTTGCAGAGGGCGTGAAGCGAGGGAGGTGAACTGACAGGCAACGGAAAACCTTATGCATTCGAAAAAGCATACAAACGAAGAGACAACACTGTTTCAAATCGTATTAAATGAATGAAGCGTACGAAGGGGCAGGAAATTGTAATCATGCCTAAAAAGAGTAGGCATTCTGACGCTTGCATTGGAATAAGGGAAACCGTCATATTTTTTGACCCTCTAAGTCCAAAACCAAACATGCCGGCTAACTGACATTAGTAGGATGTTTGGGGGACAATTGTGGGGGCCGAATATGTTATTACGTAGGTTAGCCGAATAACTTAAAGAAGGAAATCAAGTCATGTACTATACGGCTCTATCCCGGAGGAACAGAGGCCGAATAACCAGATTGGCCGAAGAATCAAGTGTAAACCGGGCCGAATATGAACCAGTAACCGAATGAGCGGTTGTTCGTTGGACGAAAGGTGGGCCCAATCATCAACATCAAGGATGACTATAAATAAGAAGAGCATCAGCTAAAAAAGGGATATGTGAGAACAAGTAATATTAACTTAAGATACAAGCTACCAAGAGAGTATAAACTGACTTATCCGTCGGAGTGCTAATTCCGACACCACCGACCAGAGTGTTCATTCCTTTTCAGGTGACTAGCTGAGAATCAAGAGCGTCCTACAGGATCCAGAGAGTATTTTCAAACCACCTCTCCATAGATTTAATGATTTATTAATAAAAGTGATCATTTGTTATGCAATTAGAAATTTGAAAGGGTAAAATATAACTTTTAAAACTACAGAAGCAATCTGTATTGTAAGTAAACCTCAAATGGTATATTTGTAATTTATTCAAAATAAAAATAGAACAACATATTTGATGAATTGTCAAAGATAGTGGCCGATAGTAGTGGGTGAACAGATATGGTGACAGATGATGGGATGGTTGTCGTAGTTGGTGGATGGATGCCACTAAAAGCTACAGGCTTGCCGAAAGGATGTCAAAAGGTGGCCAAAGGTTACAATGGTGACCAATTGGCCAGAGCTTGTCAACATTGGCTAACCGACCACTAGTGGTGGGTAGTGGTAGCTAGTGGTGGTAATGAGTGGTGGAGGAAAGAAGAGAAAATGAAAACTTATTTGTTAACATTTTTAGTTTACAAAAAATAAGAAACAAGTTTTCGTTTATTTTTGTAAAAAAATAAAAACAGAAAAAACTTGTTTGGTGTACAAAAATATTTTGAAAACAAATAAAATAAAAACAAAAAAAAAATCTGATGAGTTGCTGGATTTAGTGGCCGGAGATGGAGGATAGACAGATATGGTGACAGGTAATGGTGGAAAGCCAAAGATGTCCACCAGAGTTAGTAGTTGGATGTTAGATGAGGACAAGAAGTGGCCGAAAGGATGCCAAAGGGTGGCCTAAGATCACAATGGTGACTGCCCACCTGTCGGAGAGTAGCTGAAGATTGGCCGAAGCTTGCCACCCATCAACGGCGGCGAGTGGTGGTGGTAGCCAAAGATTGTAGGTGAGAAGAGAAAGTGAAAACTTATTTTAAAGACAGAAGAAAACAATTTTTTTGGGTTATCAAAAATTTTGAAAACTTTGAAATCAATTTCATTTTTTTGAAAACAAAAACAAAAATGAAATCAAAAAATAAGAAACAAAGATGTTAACAAACTAACCCTTTCTCAAAGTTTGAAAATCAATTTAATTTTTCTAAAAACGAAACAAATAAGTTTTCATTCTAATTTTCAAAAGATAAAGTATTAACAAATGACCCATCAAAGTTTTAATATCTTAGGACTTAATTTCATACTTAGCCTACAAGGTGGCATGTTTATCAGCCAAAACAGCATTAGTTTTTTCAAGCGAACTATACATACCCCCACAGCTTATGCCCTTAGCACCATAGCCCATTCATCCGAGTTGCGTGCGAAGCATGGTGGTACCATAGGAGTAGATTCAATTCCCGCTAGTTTTTTATTTCCTAGTAGAAATATTTTTCCTGAACTAGCCTAAAAGTATATACCTGATGAAATAGCAAATACTTCTTTACAAAATTTAGACATAGAAAATTATGAATTAGAAGATTTAAAGAATTTGATTTTGAAGAAAAATGAGATTATTGGAACCTAGAAGATTTTCAACAAATAATTAACCTAGAATTAATTTTTGCAAAAATAGGAAAATTAAAGAAAAAACCAGTATATAGAAGAACAGAAAATGATTTAGATGAAATAATAAGATTAGCTGAAACAACAGAAATTTTAAGAGAACAGCCCATGAAATATTGGGAAAGAAATAAAGTTTTAGTCAGTTTAGATATAAAAAATAAAGATTACAAGATTACCTTAGCACAAATAGATCATACGCCAGTAGATATAGAGGAATTTAGAACACAAATTAAGGAGTTACTAGAATTAGGAGTAATTAGACCTAGTAATAGTCCACATAGGAGCGCAGCATTTATGGTTAGAAATCATGCAGAGATAAAAAGAGGAAAAGCTAGAATGGTTATAAATTATAAAAGATTAAACGACAATACAAAAGATGATAAATATAATATACCAGATAAAGATCGGCTTATAAATAGAATACAGACAGCAAAAATATTTAGCAAATTTGATTGCAAGTCAGGATTTTGGCAGATAAAAATGGAAAAGGAAAGCATACCTTGGACAGCCTTTTGTTGCCCACAAGGACATTACGAATGGCTAGTCATGCCTTTTGGACTAAAAAATGCACCATCCATATTTCTTCATAAGATGGATAGTATATTTAATAAATATAATTTTATACTGGTATACATAGATGACATATTAGTATTCAGTCCAGATAAAAATAGTCACATAGATCATTTATATATAACATTAGAAGAATTCATAAATAATGGAATAATAATTAGTAAGAAAAAGATGGTATTAAATAGGCCGCATATAGAATTTTTGGGAATGGAGTTAGGAGATGGAAAAATTAGGTTACAACCTCACATAGTTAAGAAAATTTTAGATTATCCAGATAAATTAGAAGATACGAAGCAACTTCAATCGTTTTTAGGAATTTTAAATTATGCAAGAATGTATATTCCCAACCTTAGTAAAATAATAGGACTCCTATATAGTAAGACCACACCCACAAGACAAAAGTATTTTAATCAAGATATAACTCCAGTTAGAAAAATAAAAGACATTTGTAAAAATTTACCAGACCTACAACTTCCTTTAGAATCAGAATATATAGTCGTCGAAACAAATGCAAGTCAATTAGGATGGGGAACAATATTGTTAGCTAAACCTAGTAAGTATGATAGTAAAAGTAAAGAACGCATTTGTAGATATAGCTCTGGAAAATTTAAAGAAAAAGATACGACCATGACCAGCCTAGACTTTGAAATACTAGGAGTTGTACATGCCATACATAAATTTAGATTATTTTTGCACAAACCTTTTACAATTCGGACAGATTGTGAAACTATAGTTAGATTTCATAACAAACTTAATGAGCGCAAATTAAGTACTAGAAGATGGGCAAAATTTTTAGACTGTATAGTAGGACAAGGATATAAAGTAGAATTTGAACATATTAAAGGGAGTGATAATAGGTTAACAGATTGGTTAAGTAGAAAATTTTATTTAGAAAAAGAAGATAACCAGCTTAATTTTTGTGCAGATAATGGAGAACAGAAAAACCATGAACTTTGGGGGATTCTCCCTTCCCATTCATGACGGCAGAAACAAGTTCAGACCATTACCAGGAATTGAGCTAGACCCAGTTCAACAGTGTCTTCTAGATAACCTTTGGAACAGTCAGAACCACCCAGCTAAATGCCTGTCAGCCCTAAACTCTCTTAGTATATATTTTTCAAAAATCCAAAATAAACCTTTGTCTAAAAGTTTTTCTTTCTATGTAGTAGCTAAAGGAACCAAGCCTTGTATTTACCATGACTGGATAGAAGTAGAACCCTTAGTTAAAAACTTTCCCATACCTCAGTATAAGGGATTTTATGATTTTGAGTCAGCCAGTACCTATGCTCGAAGACAAATAGGAACCAGTTACTTTATCAGCCAGATAGCTAAAGATTACCTGGACACACTGAGCAAGATGAAGTCAACCATTCTTGCTACTAGTGGAGTTCCAGTTAGCCAGATAATTGGAAGCAGTAGTTCCGGAAGCAGTAGTTCCGGAAGCAGTAGTTCTAACCCCAGATAGATTCACAAAATCCTCTTCAGATGTGCAGACATTGTGAAGGCCTTTCCAGAAATTTCAAGAAAATTATGGACAAAGGCAAAAAGGTCAGTGAAGAGCTAGACCAGCTCCGAGACGAAGAAAAATAATTGAGAGCCACTATTCGAACCCTAACCAACCAGCTTAAAAAATTAGCTCCAGAAAAAACAACTACCCACTTTCCTAACCCAGAAATCAGACAACTCACCAGTGAGGAATTTGACCAATTGAGTGCTAGAATGTATTTCTTCAGACATTCTATCATTCGATCTTTTTGTAAGAAAAGCCAAGTAATAGAAGACCTCAAACCCCACATATACACCCTAGCCGAAGAAAGCAGAAATAATGAGCTAGTCACCATACAACAGTTTTTTCAGGACCTCTCCATAGCAAGAGTTGATTGCCCTGGCTTACCCTACCAATGGACCTATACCTATGAAGATGAAAAGCAGCCATGCTTAAAAGAAGAAAAATGCAATAAGAGGTCAGAACATTTTGGTAGATGTCAGTGTAACTTAGACTTCGGTATTTGCCTTTGCCAGATAAATCTAGCTACATTCGAGCCATTGGAGATAGAAATTAGGGGCAAAACGCGTTGTCTAACAGCTTCACAATTGTTAGATTATGGTTTTGTCTCCAGAATAATCTTTTCAGACCCAGAACAGACAGATAGCTTTGGACATCAACTTGCTCACTCAGTACTTTGTGTAATGGAGGAGCATCATCCTTATGTAGAAACATTAATAGATAGCAGACTACCAGAGTGGAAAGGAATATGGTGCAATCCAGCCAAGCATAAAATGTACCTCAGAGGAACCTCGACTTTCCCGAGATACCCAGGACTTCTGAATAGCAGACCTTGGCCATGCCGGAGATTTCCACTTAGAGATCAGCTCAATAAATGGAAGAAGTTTGCTAACAATCCTCTATTAGCATATAATGGTAATTATGGGCGCCTAGTCTGTGAAGATAGAAACCAAAAGATATTTTGTAATTTAGCTATCCCAGGATATCCCTTCAGCAAAGAGACATTCGTCGATGAAAGCCAGTATCCCAACTATCAGCATAGCGTCTCTCATGAGTCACCGGTAATGGGAGAAAATGACCAAGAATGGTATAATGAACCACCCATGGGAGATGGGGATGACTTTTACGACCAACTCTCAGCAGCAGACTTGGTCGATCTCTCAAACAGAATGTATACTGATGCTGTTTTGGCTGATAAACATGCCACCTTGTAGGCTAAGGCCTCGTTTGGGAACAGGCTAATTTAGTAACTTTTTGGCTAATTGGCTAAAAAGGTTGGTAAGAAAAACCTGTATGTTTGGGCCAACTTTTTGGCTAATTACGAAACGACGTGCAAAAAGTAGAGAGAAAAGGGAATCTTTGACTTTTTGGTATAAGTTGTTGGCTTTTTGGCTAAAAAAGTAACTTTTTGGCTAATTGGCTATTTTAGCCTCTTGCCAAACGAGGCCTAAGTATGAAATTAAGTCCTAAGATGAAAGGGTGATTTTGTCGAGTATTTCCAATCCAAACTTGAGGTAAAGGAAACCAATCTATATGCTGATCTTGAGAACCTAGATGATGAAACTAATCTGTGCTCCATTAATACAATTTGTGTATGTCTGTTTAGTACCATTGGCTATGCTGACTAAAGCTGGGGTTGTTAAAGCTGTGCTCCATTCTGGTGGAACGACTTGTTGTTCAATGTATGATTTACTAGCTCCGGTATCTATCATGGCATCTATGCTAAGGGTCTTTTCTACAAATTTAATTACACAAGAAATCTCAACTAAATTTGGCTTAGGTATAACAGGATAATTAAATGGTAAATATGTATGATCTGACTTTGTTTGAGAGTATTGACTAAAGGGTTGAGAATCAACTAGGTGGACTAATTCTAAAGAATTCATATGTTCCTCAATAAGTTTATCTTTTAAAGGGTATTTATTGTGAAATTATTCTAGCTGCTGTTTAAGCTGTCTATTTTCAAGCTCTAAACATTCTATGTCAAAACTAGTCTTAGTTTCTTTCTCTCGTATTTGTAACTTGAGTTCTCTTGTATTTCTAATTCTCTAATTGTTAAATGTAATTCTCTACTTTCTATACTGTGATCTTCTCTAGAATTTTCTAATGTTATCTTATGTGTCATATTTAATTTTTCGAGACAAACTATACAATAAGTTATACTACATAATAAACACTGAGCTCTCTTATCTTTAGCTGGAAACCAATTACAATAACTGCATCTAGTGGTATCAAACCCTAGTCCTAGTTGAAAATTATGCTGACATTCAGTATCTGCATTACATTCCATCATAAAGAAAGTATCTTGAGAAGGAGTTATTCTTATTTCTTGGTTGAGTTGTCCTAAAAGATTATCTATATTCGTATCATTCTCTGAATCACTATCTGAACTTATGTATTCTATTTGATATTCATAATCACTGACTATGCTATAGACTTCTGAATCATCACTATTTATGCTGACTATATCTTCTTCTAAGTCTTCTATAATATGAAGTCTTTCTATCTGTTTATTAGTATTAGGCCTTTGTCTTTTTGGACAGTTTTTTGCAAAATGATTGGGTTCTCCACATATAAAACAATTACATTTTTTACTGTTGGGTTTTCTAACATATCTTTGTTTTCTTTTATCTTGTTCTTCTTTGGGTAATTTCTTATAATTTGTCATGTTAAATGTTCTACTTTTCCTAATGAATTTCTGTTTTTTCCATGGCTTTTTATATTTTTTCTTCCAATATTTTTGTTTTCTATATTTTTCATATTTTTTGTATTTTTTCCTATTATATTTATTTTCATATTGCTAAGGAGTATATATTACACTGCTACAAAAACCATAATTTTGTTTTTTCAAATTTTTCTGTATTTTAACTTCTATACATTTTTCTTTGAGCTTATAAAATGTGAAAACTATTCTAGGTCCTATTCCTAAAGTTCCTCTTATTTTTATTTCTCCTATGGCTATTTTTGCTGGTAAACTTGCATAATAAACTGACCATTTATTTTCTATTTCTCTTCATAGTTTTCCGGGTAGTTTTCTAAAATATTTATTTCCTATTTCTTCATCAAAACTTTTTCCAGTTCTAGCTGCTATGGCTAAGTATTCTTTACTAAAAGGTACAATATATTTTCAACTTCCTAACGTTATTTGATCTAGCTCGGTTAATGCTACACTTTGAGCAAAATCATTTCTTCTAGAGGGGTCATATCCTAAAAGTATTTCTTTAATAAAACTGATAAAATTCCATGGGTTATTTCCTAACTCTTTAAGCTGTTTAATTGGTTCTTCATATTTTCCTTTAAAAGTTAAATAAATATTATAAGCTGAATCTCCTAAAAGTGTCTCCATATATTCCCACATATCTGTTGATTCATAGGGACTGGTCATCCATGCTTTTACTACATCTTTTTTCCCATCTTTCTATTACTTCTTGCCATATCTGGGGGTCGAATCTGGCTAAATCTAAAAGGGTTCCTTGGTTATTGACTGGTTGTAGTTGTATACTCATATCTAGTTGTCTACGCTTTCTATGAAACTTATAGCTTTTATTTGGATCTGCATGACTACGTCCTGAACTGGCTAATGGTCTTCTTCCTCCTACTGCATAATGCTTTGGTTCTATGGGATCTTCTACCGTTGGTTGTGGGTTACTAGTTCCTGTGCTTTCTGTGTTCATGTAAAAAGTGTCTCCTAAGTCAGATTGCTTTGGTATTTTAAATATTTTGCTAGGATGTATTTTATCTTCTATGATATCATCTACATATTCTGTATGAAATTCTTGATCTAAAAATGACACTGCTTTACCATGGGTATCTCCTCTAGCTAAGTATTCATAATATCGAGCATCTAATATTTTGTTCATGTCTTCTAGGATGAAATTTTCTAAATCTATCTCATCAATATTATATATTTTATTCTGTGATATTGTTTTTTCCTCGGTCATTACATAAAGCTGATTTATTTCACTACGATTATTGTGATTTTCTTCTCTGTCTATACTACTAAATTCATCATCTTCAGATTTTTCTGGTGCTACATAGGTATACTGGGTAAATCTTATTGCATAGCTTCCATCTGCCCTTTGATATAATAAATTATCTTGAGGGGCTAATCTCTTTTGTCCTAGAAAATCTCCTAATTTCCAATCTAATGCTGCATTATCTTCCGAACTAAATTTTTTAGCTGGTAACGTATTTATTCCTTTTGCTCATAATAACTTAACTATCTGATCATTTGTAAGTCTATAATGAGTATTACTTTCTGAGACTGCTAAACCTAAAAATCCTGTGCAAACTAATAAATTCGTTTCTCATTTTTTCATATTGTATCCCCTACTTTTTATTCCTATTTTTATCTTTTTATGAAAGGTCGAGGTTGGTAGTAAGAAATCTGGTGTAAAATAAACTATTCCTCCTTTTGACTTCATATCTAGTTCATAGCTGCCTAAAATACTCTGTCCTACATCATTAAACCTATCATCATAAAAACATACAAAAACTTTAGTTCCTAAATTTTCTCTAGTTAACACTTTAACTCCTACCACTACTAATCCTAAGTGAGTCATTTTAAGGTGTTCATTTACTGCATATTTATAGCTTTCTCTGTTTATTAAATTTAGCTCTATTTTTTCATCTTCTTGAGTTACACTAATCATTTGTTCACCATAGTGTTTAAATAGATATTGTTTTTTATGAATCTTTTCTAGCTTACACACATATTTGGCTGGAATTAATTCTAACTTTTCTTAAATTTTTCTATCTGTTCTTCTACGTCTATAAATTCTTCCATTTTAATATCTTCATCTTCATTACGCTTTTTACTGCTACTTCCTTTTATTAGCTGTTTAAACATTTTTATTTTCTGTAAATTCTACAGGCGGATTTCCTTGGTAATTTAAGCTTTTCAAAATATCTAGCTATATCTTCTTTGTTTACCTAAGATTGAGATTTGTTTGTCTGTCCTTCTACTCCTTTTCCTTTTTGAAGTATTATTTTCTCTAAAGAGGCTAAACGATTTTCTAAGCTGTGTAGCTATTCTGACAGATATTCAAATTTTTCACACAATCTAATAAGAAATAAAATTTCTATATTATTTTGTCTTACTGATATTTTATCTGATTGATTTGTTCCTTGATAGCTACTGATTCCTTTTAAATTATTATGAAAATCTTCTGCTTGTTTTAAAATAATCTGGTAGTCTCTATTAGCCTTTTTATCACTACTCATAAACTAAGACCTTACAAGTTGTTCTAAAATCTCTAATTTCTGTTTTAAATTATCTTGAATTTGATTGATTTGTTCTATTTGTTTAATTATTTGATTTATCTAACTATGAATTTTTTCAATTAATTGCTTAAATTCTGACTCTATTTGATTTGAACTGCTATTATTTGTAGCTGAAATTAAAGTTTCTATTTCTAGTTTAGTAGGAAATTTTTCTAAATTTAAATCTATTCTTTTTTGTAAAATTGAACTACACTGGTCTTGGATATAATCTAATTTTTTATCTTGATCTTTGATTATACTGCGGGTGTTACGAAGATGGTCTATTGATGAAATAAAAAGACTACTAATTTTATCTATGTCCCTTTTAATATTTTCTGCAAAATTAATTTGATAATCTACAATACTATTTAACTGAGGATTATTTTCACTATGAAGTTGATGTGTAAAAGTATCTTCGAAATTACAACGAAAATTATTTTTATTTATGTTAAAACGATGGTTATGGTTGCTAAGTTCTAGATCTAAATATTCTACTCTTTTCATACACAAAATTAACTCCTACTTTAAAATTATTTAAAGCTACTATAACATGAAATTTATAACTAAAATGTCCAAAAATAAAAACTACTCTATTACCATAAGCAAAATGCATAAACTAACTTAAACTGTCCTAAAACCGAACACTGCTCTGATACCAATTTTTTGGGGTGATGAGTTAGTGGTTTACCACTATTTTGAAATTAGGCTGAGAATTATCTAACTAATTTGACAGTTATGCTAATAGATCTTCAAACTGTTGTATGACTATCTTTAAGGCTTCTTGTTTTACAGTTAACTGTTTATTTATCTGAGAAATTTTTAAACTGTAATTTTCTAAAGATCTGTCGGAAGCTAATGATAAAAGAAATTGATATCTTGATATTTGATCTTCTAATTCTTGTATAAGTTCAGTACTAATTTTGATTTTAATCCTAAGTTTTTCTTCTAAGGGCATAAAGTTTTGATTTTTTTAATTTCTTTTATAGACAATATTTCTTTAATATCTCTACTCGGGTTGCTCTCCTTTTATTTTAAATTTTTTTTTCTTTGGCAAAAACTATTTTTAGGCAATGTTTATTTTCATTACATGTACTCCCACCTTGAAGGTAAGCCTCGTTCAACATAGTATATTTTTATTTTCTAATTTTTACATTTCCCTTTCTGCCTACAATTTGCCCTTCAACGCCTAACCACGGCTCACACGGGCTCTTCAGCTAAGGTCACTCCGTAATAAATTAGAAAACAGCAGATACTACAAAGGTGCAAAGCATGTAATATTAATGAGCAAATAAGCATTCCATAAACTTAGTTTTTTTTCCAAAAAGAAAATAAATTTTTAGAATAAAAGAGTTACCCTTTTGAAATATTTAAGGAAAAAGAAAAACTACTCACACTTCATATTAATAAGAAATATACTTACAAAGATTATATTACAGACTCTGAAACTCTGAAAGACTTAGTACACTTAGAGGTTTTTGAGAGGGGTTGGAAATTTTTACAAAGCAGAGTGAAAGGGTATTTTTCATTCTGCATCTTTCGTTGGCAAGCAGGCCAATTTATACAACCTCAAAAGAAGAAAAAACAAAACTCAAAAGGTTATGCCCAACATTTCACGTCTAAAACTTTTCTAAGAGTCAAAACCTATGCTAACCTATATTTAGGCTTTTTGACAACATTTCCAAGCATGTGCAAAATTTCTGTACATGTTGACGAACAATTATATGCCTATTTTTCTAATAAAGACAAATAAATGTTTAGGATAATAATGTCGGGTACTGCTTTGGGCCCCATCACACATCATTCAATCCTCTCCTTTTGACAAAATTTTGATACTATAATTTATTACAGGACATGTGTAAGGATTTTCACAGCTTTTCTTTAATAAAGTAGGATAGGGTTTATCTACTTTATCAAAGTAGTGAGTGAAGGAAAAACCTTATCACTAACAGAATCAAATAATTACAGACACAAAATATCTATAGAATCTTTTGTCTTTTCTTGGCGTGCATTTTTCTGATAATTGAAGAGAAGCCTTATCTTCTACGGATTTTGTCTTCTTCTGCCAAAGTACCAATTATTAATGTCGACACTTGGTGGAAGATTTACAAAATTCGGAAGAGTCAAAAAGCTATTACTATAATATTTTCAAAATATTATATGAGTCTTAATTTTAGAGTGCCACATTTTTTCTTTTTTTTTTACCCATACATTTTGTCTGAGAGATCGTCCAGATCTGCTGCTGAGAGTTAGTTGTAAAAGTCATCCCCATCTCCCATGGGTGGTTCATCATACAATTCTTGGTCATTTTCTCCCATTACCGGATACTCATGAGAGACGCTATGCTGATAGTTGGGATACTGGCTTTCATCGACGAATGTCTCTTTGCTGAAGGGATATCCTGGGATAGCTAAATTACAAAATATCTTCTGGTTTCTATCTTCACAGACTAGGCGCCCATAATTACCATTATATGCTAATAGAGGATTGTTAGAAAACTTCTTCCATTTATTGAGCTGATCTTTGAGTGGAAATCTCCGGCATGGTCAAGGTCTCCTATTCAAAAGTCCTGGGTATCCCGGGAAAGTCGAGGTTCCTTTGAGGTACATTTTATGCTTGGCTAGATTGCACCATATTCCTTTCCACTCTGGTAGTCTGCTATCTGTTAATGCTTCTACATAAGGATGATGCTCCTCCATTACACAAAGTACTGAGTGAACAAGTTGATGTCCAAAGCTATTTGTCTGTTCTGGGTCTGAAAAGATTATTCTGGAGACAAAACTATAATCTAACAATTGTGAAGCTGTTAGACAACGCGTTTCGCCCCTAATTTCTATCTCCAATGGCTCGAATGTAGCTAGATTTATCTGGCAAAGGCAAATGCTGAAGTCTAAGTTACACTGACATCTACCAAAATGTTCTGACCTCTTATTGCATTTTTCTTCTTCTAAGCACGGCTGCTCTTCATCTTCATAGGTATAGGTCCATTGGTAGGCTAAGCCAGGTCAATCAACTCTTGCTATGGAGAGGTCCTGAAGAAACTGTTGTATGGTGACTAGCTCATTATTTCTGCTTTCTTCGGCTAGGGTGTATATGTGGGGTTTGAGGTCTTCTATTACTTGGCTTTTCTCACAAAAAGATCGAATGATAGAATGTCTGAAGAAATACATTCTAGTACTCAATTGGTCAAATTCCTCACTGGTGAGTTGTCTGATTTCTGGGTTAGGAAAGTGGGTAGTTGTTTTTTTTGGAGCTAATTTTTTAAGCTGGTTGGTTAGGGTTCGAATAGTGGCTCTCAATTATTTTTCTTCGTCTCGGAGCTGGTTTAGCTCTTCACTGACCTTTTTGCCTTTGTCCATAATTTTCTTGAAATTTCTGGAAAGACCTTCACAATGCCTGCACATCTGAAGAGAATTTTGTGAATCTATCTGGGGGTTAGAACTACTGCTTCCGGAACTACTGCTTCCAATTATCTGGCTAACTGGAACTCCACTAGTAGCAAGAATGGTTGACCTCATTTTGCTCAGTGTGTCCAAGTAATCTTTAGCTATTTGGCTGATAAAGTAACTGGTTCCTATTTGTCTTCGAGCATAGGTACTGGCTGACTCAAAATCATAAAATCCCTTATACTGAGGTATGGAAAAGTTTTTAACTAAGGGTTCTACTTCTATCCAGTCATGGTAAATACTATGCTTGGTTCCTTTAGCTACTATATAGAAAGAAAAACTTTTAGACAAAGGTTTATTTTGGATTTTTGAAAAATATATACTAAGAGAGTTTAGGGCTGACAGACGTTTAGCTGGGTGGTTTTGACTGTTCCAAAGGTTATCTAGAAGACACTGTTGGACTGGGTCTAGCTCAATTCCTGTTAATGGTCTGAACTTGTTTCTACCGTCATGAATGGGAAGAAAGAATCTCCCAAAGTTCATGGTTTTGTTGTTTTCCATTATCTGCACAAAAATTAAGCTGGTTATCTTCTTTTTCTAAATAAAATTTTTGGGTAAACTACCAATAGGTCCTACTTGGGAGACTTATTACCCAATAGGTCCTACTTTGAGACTTATTACCCATTAAGTCCTATTTGATATAATTTATTAAGTGATAAAGACAAATTTTATCAGTCTTTTTTTTTATGAATAATTTTATAGTGATAAATTTATCAGTCTCTTTTTTTATGAATAATTTTTTAGTGATAAATTTATCACTCTCTTATTTTTATAGTGTTAAATTTATTAGTTAGGACCTGTAGGTAAATAAGTCTAGTGAATAGGACTAATTGGTAAGTACCCCTAAATTTTTCTACTTAACCAATCTGTTAACCTATTATCACTCTCTTTAATATGTTCAAATTCTACTTTATATCCTTGTCCTACTATACAGTCTAAAATTTTTGCCCATTTTCTAGTACTTAATTTGCGCTCGTTAAGTTTGTTATAAAATCTAACTATAGCTTCACAATCTGTCCTAATTGTAAAAGGTTTGTGCAAAAATAATCTAAATTTATTTATAGCATATACAACTCCTAGTATTTCAAAGTCTAGGCTGATCATGGTCGTATCTTTTTTTTTAAAATTTTCCAGAGCTATATCTACAAATGCATTCTTTACTTTTGTTATTATACTTACTAGGTTTAGCTAACAATATTGTTCCCCATCCTAGTTGACTTGCGTCTGTTTCTACGACTATATATTCTGATTCTAAAGGAAGTTGTAGGTCTGGTAAATTTTTACAAATGTCTTTTATTTTTTTAACTAGAGTTATATCTTGTTGATTAAAATACTTTTGTCCTGTGGGTGTGGTCTTACTATATAGGGTCCTATTATTTTACTAAGGTTGGGAATATATATTCTTGCATAATTTAAAATTCCTAAAAATGATTGAAGTTGTTTCGTATCTTCTAATTTATCTGGATAATCTAAAATTTTCTTAACTATGTAAGGTTGTAACCTAATTTTTCCATCTCCTAACTACATTCCCAAAAATTCTATGTGGGGCCTATTTAATACCATCTTTTTCTTACTGATTATTATTCCATTGTTTATGAATTCTTCTAATGTTATATATAAATGATCTATGTGACTATTTTTATCTGGACTGAATACTAATGTGTCATCTATGTATACCAGTATAAAATTATATTTATTAAATATACTATCCATCTTACGCTGAAATATGGACGGTGCATTTTTTAGTCCAAAAGGCATGACTAGCCATTCGTAATGTCCTTGTGGGCAACAAAAGGCTGTCCAAGGTATGCTTTCCTTTTCCATTTTTATCTACCAAAATCCTGACTTGCAATCAAATTTGCTAAATATTTTTACTGTATTCTATTTATAAGCTGACCTTTATCTGGTATATTATATTTATCATTTTTTGTATTGTCGTTTAATCTTTTATAATTTATAACCATTCTAGCTTTTCCTCTTTTTATCTCTGCATGATTTCTAACCATAAATGTTGCGCTTCTATGTGGACTATTACTAGGTCTAATTACTCCTAATTCTAATAACTCCTTAATTTGTGTTCTAAATTTCTCTATATCTGCTAGCGTATGATCTATTTGTGCTGAGGTAATCCTGTAATCTTTATTTTTTATATCTAAACTGGCAAAGACTTTATTTCTTTCCCAATATTTCATGGGCTGTTCTCCTAAAATTTCTGTTGTTTCAGCTAATCTTATTATTTTATCTAAATCATTTTCTGTTCTTCTATATACTGGTTTTTTCTTTAATTTTCCTATTTTTGCAAAAATTAATTATAGGTTAATTATTTGTTGAAAATCTTCTAGGTTCCAATAATCTCCTTTTTCTTCAAAATCAAATTCTTTTAAATCTTCTAATTCATAATTTTCTATGTTTAAATTTTCTAAAGAAGTATTTGCTATTTCATCAGGTATATACTTTTGGACTAGCTCGGGAAAAATATTTCTACTAGGAAATAAAAAACTAGCAGGAACTGAATCTACTCCTATAGTACCACCATGCTTCGCACGCAAATGACCCATTAAAGTTTTAATGGTTATTGATTTCGTACCATTCTCTCTAATTAAACTACATAAACTTAAATACTAAAGGATGTGTCTGGGATGGGGTTTGATTTTTTTTTGATTATTTTAGTATGGAGTTAAAAAGTCTCGTTTAGAATAGATTTTTTGATTTTTTTAACTTTTGTAAGAGAAAAAATGAAATGATTATAGTTTAAATGTGACATTTTGTCTTATTGAACTAAAAAATTTATTTTCTTTTTTTTTTGACTATTTTAACTAAAAAAAAATCTCATCTATACTATATATCAAGCAAAAGGGGGTTTTTAATCCCAAGTCTTGTGGGAGCTCCAATCTCCCAATCTAAATTTCCAGATTTTTTGATTTTAAAAAAAAAATATTAACATTTATTAACTTTTCCAAACTCTCAAGTCTTACCCTCATAATAACACTTTAATACACTAAAAACAAACATAAAAAAAATTCTTTGAAATCCCACACATATAAATTCCTTAAAAAGTCTCAATATATATGATTATTATCTCTTATAATAACGCTTTAATGCATTAACAACAGGTATAAAAAAAATTTCTTGAATAGTTCAACACATATGATTATTATCAAAATATTAAACTTTAATATAACATAATAAAAAAAAAAGACATTTAATTCTTTAAAAAGTCCAACACATATAATTATTATCAAAACATTAAACTTTAATATAATATAAAAAAGGAAAAAAAGGACATTTAAAAAAAAGAAAAAAATATATTTAAAAATAACAATTCACATATATAAATAATTATAAACACAATCCGTGCATAGCACGGGTGATATGTTAGTTTTAACTAATGTCAAAGGAAGACTAAGAAGTTTTAGAGACTAAATGATTCTTTTTTCTCTATTTTTTACACATCTTTTCATAAAAAGTCAAAAAGTCATTCCAAACATATTAATTTTTTTTAGTTCATATTTTAGCCAAATAGTTAAAAAGTTACTAAATTAGCATGTTCCCAAACGAAGCCTAAACCAATAAAATTAATATTTTAATAGAAAAATAAGAAGTGAAATTAAATAAATAAATAAAATTCCTCTACTGTTTCAGACACAAAAAACCTGCACGTTGGAAGCCACTAATCTCCGATAATTTGGCGGGAGTTCTGCAGAGACTCCAAATCACACACGCACACGCAGAGAGAAGCTCTCTCTGTTCATATATGTAAAGAGAGAGAGAGAGAGAGAGAAGTAGCCGAATTTGAGGGCTTCTTGAACGATGTCAGTCCCACAAACCAAACGACACGAAGTCGACAGAGAGAGAATTCAGGAGAAACAAAATCGATTCACATTCAACTCACTAACCTCTCCGATCTTCTTTTCCTTCACATCTCCTCTCAATTCATACCATTTTCCCCACAATTCTCTCGCAAAATTCCTTTTCCCACCATTTTCCTGCAACACACTGTGCCTTTACTCTTCCTTCACTTGTAATTTCTTCACAATTTGGCCCACAACCCTCTGTGTTCTGGGATGCTTGCTTTTATACTGGATTCGATTGGGTTGGGATGGACCACGTCCATATCTAAAATTGGGTCTTCTTTCATTTTTGGCTGAGGTTTGGATTGGACCTCAAAATGGTATGTCAACAATGCATTGATTTCCCCAATTTTCATTCGATGTTTGTTGTAGCTTACACTTTCTCAGCTCTTTCTTGAGATCATAAGCTTAAAATGGGTTGAATCATGACAATGATTAATTTTTTTTTGTTCTAGATCTCTAAAATTTTGCATATATTGTTTTTGTTGCATTTCAATCTTTTCTCAGCTAAGAATTTAATCTGTGTCATAGTATTCTTAAGATTTTTGGGAGTTCAGGAGACATTTGTTAGTATAAATCCTTTGCATATTGAAATTGTTGATTGTACATAGCACCAAAACAAAAGAATTGTCACTTGTGGTAAATCTCTTGCAGAGAAAGGAAGATTAATTTAATTTGGTGATTCCTAATGAAAGTTGGGCCTTGGTGATTCAAAGAAATGTAATCGAAATTTGCTTGAAATGTTGATTTTGGTGACCATCATACTTGGAAGTAGCAACAACATAAGCACGGAACACATCTCTACATCCTTTGCTCTGTTTTTTTTTCTTTCTTAAACTTCAAATGAAGCACCATATCAAAAATCTGAATCTGTTTGGGGGTACACAACCCAACTATTGGAGGTTAGCTAAATGGATCATGTTTTGCCATTATGCTAGATCAAGGGCAAATTTATGGAAATTTGGCAAAATCCCTCAGAGCAACATAAGATTAGAATGGACTGATATATAAAAATGGTGAACTTCACTGTATATGTATCTAAATATAAAAAGAAAGTCGTTGAGGTCAACAACATCAACAAATTCACTACAGTTAGTTGTGCAGAAAAAACTTGAATAACACAACAAAGCAAAGCTTTTGTTGTACTAATAAATGTGATACTTATTTATACCTAGATAACTACTACCGTTTCACAGTTATCTTTGAAAAAATAAGTATGGGACAACTCAAAATTACATTGAGGGTTCTGTCAACATTGTATTATTCAGTAAGAAAAAAATTCAGAAAGTTCCAAGAAGTAGAATGCAATACAAGTGTCAAGGAGATGGCAACATGACACTTGAACATGTTGGAAGATATTATGTTGGAGAAATTGATTTGGGGTACTTAGTTGAAATGGAGATAATTTCTTTTGTGAGGTAAGCAGATGGTCTAAGGGCATGGCACACACATCCCTCCATCTTCTATGTAACTTTTATATTTCTGTCTCATTTTTAGTAGATAAGGTGGAATATCTTTCGACATTGGATTATGTAATAAAACTAGAAGCAAAAGTTTCTGTTTGAGTTCCTCTCTGTATGTGTATATTTAATTCAAAAAGTATTTTTATTCAGTTGTGAAATTGAACTTCCCATATATTTCGTGTCTAGTTATAATATAAATTTTGAATAAATCTATGAAATTTTTTTCATACTTTGAAATCTGCATCAATCCGTAACTGCTGCAGGGCACCCCAGTAAATATTATTGTAGGTTCTCATGTCTGGGTTGAGGACCCAGTAGAAGCTTGGATCGATGGACAAGTAGTGAAAATTAATGCGGCAGAAGCTGAGATCGAGATTGCCAATGGGAAGAAGGTAGGTGGATTAAATGTTACTTTTAATTTCAAGTAACATTTTTTTTAAAATATATTTGTGATAGAGAAAAATTATGACTTCATTTTGCCACCTTGTACAAAATCACTAGACATGCATGAATGTTTTTTTGTCCATGTTTAACTTGCCAGCACCAGTGCAAAGATTCTTGTTGTTGATCACTGGCTTTCTTTCCAATTATGAGTGTCCTTCCATGATTCCTTATCCCATTGGTCCTTGTTGAGATATTTCATTTTTATTTTATTGGTCCTTGCTCTTTATTTTTATTTTTATTTTTATTTTTATATTGCTTAAAAGGAGTTCTTAAGTTGTATTATATTAAAGTTCTAAAAGATCCCCTTTCCCACACACAAACATAATACCTCTTCTCTCTCCCTCTAGTAAACTGTTAGAACT